>OY754891.1:4097762-5463655 GCA_963576445.1 Lithosia quadra
ATCTTCCGCGAGTCCGCCACACAGCTTGGCGCAAGAGTGGTGGCATGTGTGAGCGTCGCTTACGCCAGTCCGCGCCGCCAGTGCGCATGCGCCGCACCATTTAACGACTACGAATACTACTACAGTGGTAAACAATCGTGCAGTGACGTGAAACAGTGAACAAACATGAGATCAGCGTTAATATGTCTATTTTTTATTGTTATTGTGAGTATTGAAAGCTTTTATATTTATATGACTTTAAAGTTAAAAACTTGCGTGAATATTAGATACTAGTTGATGCCCGTGGCTCTGCCCGCACGGAGGTTGTTCATCGTTTTTTGGTTTTACATAACCAATTGCAATCAAAGTCATCAAACTTTTTTTTTTTAAGTGAGGAATGCGTGCTTATGCATGATGCCTCCGAGTTTGGGGAAAACCCGTAGACCTATGTGGGACTCTCCCTAAAGGGCATACCCACTAAACCTCACTATGTCCACCTGGTCGCTTTAGTCACATAATATGAAAGATTTTAAGTCTGATCAAGACTTTTCTAACTAAAATTTTGTTGTAACTTGATTGTTGGTTCCCAAATATAAATAAATAAATAAAAACCGTATCACAATCTGTTCAGCAGCTTTTGCGTCCAACGCGAACAAAGTATTTTTCTATTCATTCAATTTTCCTGGTCGTGTTGGATGTAATACAAATTAATTCCTATGAAACGACTACGTAAGAAAATTAAAGAAATAAGTAGGTATAATAAGTATATGGATTTTTGAGTTTGGAGATAGGGGCAAAGTAGGAGGAAAAGTAAAAAAAAAAAGTAAAACTATGGTGCACTGATTAATGGCAATATATTTTTTAACTTAAATTTTATATTTTTATATTTTCAAGGTTGGTTTTCATTTATTATTTTTAAACGATGTTTCAGTTTTAGACATTTTTAAAATAGGTACTTAATATCACATATTCGAATATCTTAGCCAGCATTTTGAGGTATTTTTTACATTACTACATAGCAAATAAGCAACGACCTGCCAGATATTCAGGCATTAAAACACTAGAGGTGTTACACATGAGTTGGCAACAGCAACTGAATTACAGAAAAGAGAACAGGAAAAGGAACTCCTAACAACAGTATACATACATACATACAAATCACGCCTTTTTCCCATTGGCGTAGGCAGATACAACATATTGCCACTTGCTACGATCTTGGCATACTCCTTTCGCTTCTTCAACTTTCATAATTGTTATCATACACGCACGCCGGTTGCCTCTTGACCTGGCTTGTCTCCAAAACGTCCTGGATCTGATTAGAATAATGTACGCCTAGGTCGACCTTTATCGGGTTGCCCATTCACCCTCGCTTCGTATATCTGTTTCGTCAATCTTCTTTCATCCATCCTCTCTAAATGTCCGAACCATTTAAGCATCCCTTTCTCTATCTTGGTCACTAACAGTATATATACCGGCAAAATAACTTGAACAGAAGTCCACGAAGCGGATGGAGAATTTACGGGGTGCATGGTTTGTAACCCCCACACGATGCACCCCGGGGCAAGATGGAGTAAATCTTAAAGTTGAGTTAGGATAGGGTTAACTAATACCCGGTATTTTTTTTATGTCGGTCACGTCAATATTACTTCACCTCGCCTGATAGTAAGCTAAAGGTAAAGTCTCTTGACGTCACCATTACAAGTGCTATAAAGGTGGCCCTCAGCTTGACGGCCTCATCAAATGCTTTTTATGCCCCCGCTTAAAGGACCCGAAACTGTAAGAGGAAGGAAACACGTGAGCTGGAAAAGAATTCCAGATTTTGATGGTGCGAAGATGCACCGAAACCGCTTGGTTCTTGATGGAATTGTTTGCACTATATGAGGGTGATATCTCAGCCTTGCACGTGTTGTTTTGTATAGGAAAGGAGAGGGTGGGACAAGTTGGAAGAACTCATCGGAACACTCGCCATGGCGGTAAAATACTATATAAGCCTAAGGACGTGATATTCCAGACTATAATCTATCCCTGTACCAAATTTCAGCCAGATTCGTTCAGCCGTTTTTGCTTGCCAACATTGTAGGTAACAAAAATATCCATTTACAAATTTTCGCGTTTATAATATTACTAGTATTCCTTCCTACTATCTATACTAATATTATAAAGAGGTGAAGTTTGTGTGTTTGTATATTTGTTCTATTGTAAGGGGTAATGTCGGGATCTACTGAATCGATTTTAAAAATTCTTTCACCAATAGAAAGCCACGTCATTCGTGAGTGTCATAGGCTATATATTTTATTGGTAAACTGGATTTTACACCCGGGCGAAGCCGGGTCCCGGGTCGCTAGTCTATTATAAAGTATTATAACGACGAGAGTGGCTCATTTGATATGTCGTATGAAGACGAGTAATGTTACAAACACACCGTGTTAAGTTAAACGCTACGATCCTTTGGATTAGTGGAGCGAACCGGAAGAAACGCGAATATTTTCTCATATATTAGAGAACGCAAAATTGTGTCTCATATTATAAAACCTACACGATTCTGTATAATCAGTGCTAATATTACTATTAGGATCTAATCGTCCGGTTTCCGATCGTAATAAGCTGTGAGACCACTTTTGTTTTATAACATAGAATAAAGTGTATCAACATGTATGTATGTAGAGAGTTTGAATATTAATTAGGACTATTTTGAATACTAAATTCAATTTTGGAATTTAGAGGAAACGTGTTTATTAATAAATAAATACAACATGTAATAACATGTTACATAATTTGTTATTGGATTCAAAGTGGATGCGATCTTATCTCATAGGGTGTACTACATAGTAATAATAATAATAATAAATAATAAATATTCTACGACATTCTACACAGCGCACCCTAGACCCAAAGTAAGCTTAGTTTAACTAGCTTGTGTTATGGGTTCTAGAATGCTGATAAACATACTTATTTACTTTTTTTTTTCTAAATACATACTTATTATACATAGTAGGTACCTAGTAGCCATTAATCAGCACATCATGTACAATTAATTAACACAAATCGTTTAAAAACGATTTCTTACTAGGTACATTATATGTATGGGGACGTGGCCTCTTCTCAGAGGTAGGTATCGAGTTCGAATTCGGCCGGACAGTACCAATGCGAATTTCACTTTGTCGAATTTATATGTGCTAATGATTTACCATCTGCTAACGGTGAAGATAAAACATCGTGAGGAAACCCACATGTCCTAGAAGAATTTTAAGGACATGTCCGATCCACCAACCCGCATTAGGCCAGCGTGTGGGTGTGTCTAAACCCTCTCAGCTCTGTCGTTAGAGGAGAGGAAACCCGTGCTCAGCAGTGGGACATAAATGGGTTGCTATCAGAATTAAGTATATTATACTCGCTGACCATTTTTAGTCTCGTGGGTTAAGACAAGAAGAACGTTCCGTTCTACGAAATCAAATCAAGCCGATCTAAAATCTTAGCTAGTCTCACATTTCTGGTGCACGAAACCAAAAGCCGGGTATCTATTATTGGCCTACCGTGAGGTAAGGTAAAAAAACTATATAAACCGACCACATTGAAAAAATATTATAAATAGGGTTAGGTCATGAATTGCCTGAAAACCAAGATAGCTCTTGAGCTGTTCTCTACCCTAGCGAGAGACGTTGTGACGACCTAGTGTTTTGTATGTACAGCCAATTAATCAATTTACAAGATATATTTTTATCCAAAGAAACCGAATAAACAGTCAAACTCACCGTAGCACTGGCATATTGAACAATTCAATTAAAAGCAAACAGTATTAAGCTTATTATACAACAGACAATGACCTTTACAGTTCGCACCGTATTGTTACAGAATGGAGATTTTCCCATCCAAGTAGAGCGATCAACCATATCTAGGTATACATTATGAGTGTCGTGGAAAATCATATTACTACACGCTATAATGTATCATTAAAATATACAAAATAGCGACATAAATAGATAAAGGCCTGGGAATGTCAATGGGAATATTTGAACACTTTTGTTTTTCAATAGTGTGAAATATACTTTACAGATTTCAAGATCACTGTTCCCATTTTTTATAACAGTAAGGTTGTTAAACAAATTACGGGTAAAACACCCCAGATGCCCAGTACAGTATTAAATTATGATAACCTTTCGATCTTTTGCAAAAAATCGTTTGGTAATTTTCTTTTTGGGGGGCTGTCAAAATTCTGAACTTTGTGGTTGCGGCTCGTTTCATGATAGGGTTTCTACGTAATGAACTGTCACGACTCCCGTCTGATTGCGGGTTATGTGTGTGTTACCGCTTGCAGTTGCAGATTTAGTTACATAATTTAAAAAAAAATGGATATATTTTAAGCTATTGAATAATATTAACATTGTTTTAAAATTAAAATGTGAAAATTGACCAGCTGTCACCTAGCCGTCTTGTATTTGAGGACGACAGACGACAGATTATATTATGAAGTTACGAAATTATTAAATAATTATTATAAATTCATCGGTCACGACACGACTTTCGTCTCCGGGTTGCCACGCAGCTCATTATTGAAATCAACCTTTTTTGAAACTGAATAGATTAAACCAACAACGCACTGGGTGACACTTGCGGTCTTGATTTGCGGCTTGATTTGGATGAGCGCCCGCGTGGATGTCGGCTATCGCGACCAAGTCTTTAGATCTCCTGCCCCAAATTCTACTTTAGTACCTATTTTATGTTCTTAAAAGAAGAAGCAATCGGCAAAATCGCCGCAATTTGGCCAATCTCAAGTAATTGTGTGTACTTAAAGAAATCGATATAAGTATGCAGGTAAACCAAAACAAAAGATTAATGAACAAAACTATTTTTAAAAAGTGTGACAGTTATAATAATTATGAAATTTATTTGAATATGGAATTCAAATAGAATAGAAGATATCGATCTTCAGAGTTCAGACTAGCCAGTATTAAAAATTATGCGAATATCTTTTTTTATACCACTTAGATGGCCGACAGACTTTTGTTTGTTATCATAAAACTTAAACTTTCATAAAACGGGGTGAGTGTATGGCCCAATTAAGGTCTACCAGGTCCAAGCCATCCTCACCTGCAACCCGACAATAACTTTATTTTAAAACATTTTAAGTTTCCATTATTAAAAATATGAGTAAACGTTTAGTAATTGATAGAATAGTAGGTACAACACAGTCCTATTGTCATCCAGGCACTTATCTGATGCCCGGGAGTCAAACTCGAGACCTCGCTACCGCTGCACCACCAATACATCTACGGTCCATGGATATATAGGTCTAGATCGAATGCTCGAAGGTGATAAAACATCTATCATTGTCGAGATACAAAGAGATTGCTAAAGACTGCGATTAACATCTTTGAAGAGGCGTAACTAAAGTGCAGGGTTATGAAACCCTATATATCGACCATTAGAAACACGATTGTTTCAATAAAATAACCCCAATTGATGCAACCTGTGTATTATACTGATTGTCTATCTCAGTTCGTAATTATAGTGAATGGTTATAGTCGATGAATAGGCCTATATATTTGGTTTCGGTGATTTCGTGTTAACACATATTATACTTTTTATATACTTACTTAATTATCAAAGGTAATATTCAAATAGTTTTTTTTTTGTGAGTACTTATATATTTTAATTATGAAGAAGGGATGCCAGACATCCACAATAAATGATACAGCGGTATCTAGAGAGATTAATTAATTAATTACTTGAATTACTAACATAGATTATAAGTCAATCTACTAACAAATTATGGATGATATTATCTGACAATAAATTATTATTTTATTATTATTTCGTAATTTTTGCAAAACTTAAAGCTCTTTTGAAATCTGCATCATAAATCTAGGATACGAAATAATTGAAATAAAAAAAAAATCGTCATATGTATTCGTAATTTGCACTTTTGCCATTGTACTTAAATATATAGGAGCCGCAATTACTACTACTTCTCATTGTAATTTCTCCCCACGTCACGAGCACCGTATCGTGGTACTCTTGACATGGAGCCCCCCAGCCAGGATGACCACTGAACCGCGGGTGTGAACCTGCAATGACTCACAGGACGACCCGCAGATATTCTTTGGCAGTGCATTGCCACTAATCACATGCTACTTTATCGACAGCCCGTGTGGTGGTCAGTCAACACTGGCCGACTTCCAAGGAGCCCGGTTTTTACAAACCTTACACAAAGTAGAGTATAGTGTATACTTTAAGGTTATAAGTACTGGTTTCAAAGTAAAGTATTTTTTTAAATAAAACATTATGCCTATTATAGTTCAACTTTAATCTAGCTAGAATATAACTATTCCATAAAAGTGTTCGACTCCAAATAAACAGTTTTTTTTTTCAATAAGGCAGGAAACAAAGTCAGGAACTTAATAAAAATTACGGAAATATCACAGTATTATTTACGAAAAAGCTAAATGCAAAAATTATTCTATTGGAAACTCGTTGCGAGCGGGGGTTGGATCGCTAAACACGCAACCGATTTACCACACGCCAATGTCTCCGGCGCACTTTCCCGCCTACCACCATTTTACTTTCAAACGCATACCAAGTCATTTAAAGACGATGTTTTTGCTACAACTAAATTTCTAAGAAGTCGTAAGTTAACAACTGTCATCGTAATTAATTTATATTTATTGGCTGTTCGTTTCAGGTGCTGAAAGAAGGAAGTCACGCAGACGAAGACGATGACTTCAAACCCACGCCGATACCACTCAACAGTTGGACGGGCGACATGACCGTAGCAGCAGCTACTTTACAAGAAACTATCAAGACCGATTCACCTCCGACGGTAGCCGCTCTACCTGCGCATTATTGGGAAGATGCCTTGAGACACAGTGTGTACCTAACCTTAGTCAGGGACAAAATAGACCAGCTTATAACTAACGGTTTATCACCCGAAAGCAAGCCTGAGGATCACGCATCGAGAGAAGTTGATGATCATGACCTTTGGGAGAAAATCAAATCAGCGCCTTTCGATAGACTTCAAGAAGAACCTCTTCTACCTAGTGATGCTGTCATATTAGCTAGGGGCAGGTTGCTTGAAGAGAAAGACGGTTTCCGTTTTGCTGAAGACGATAAACCGCCTCAGAAATGCAGTAATAATACCTGCACGCCACCTAAAGCGTACTGGTCGGTGAAACGAGTGAGGCAAGGCGAGGCATATCCTGGCAAATATCATTATGAGTTAACATTTTCAGTGACGTCGCAATCGACAAAATTATTAAAAAAACCATTTGAAAATCCGGTAAGAACGTTCACAATTAGAGAGAATGCTCCGACAGAGCGACCACCACTACAAGCATACCGAAAGCCAGAACCCCCGATGCAGCACTTGAGAGCACAACGAGCTGTATGGGTTCATAAGAACATAAGTCCCCCTCAAAAGTACCAGAAACGACCAGAGCCAAGAGGTCTTAAAAGATTCTTCTCTTCTTTTTTCTCCGATGAAGACAGTCACGAAGATGTCCAATATAGACCGAAACCTAAGGCTTATCTGCCCTATCCCTACCAGCCGCCTAAAGTTCATGCGAAAACAAATCGACATGTAAGCGATCGAGAACCATATCATCAAAAAAAAGTATATCCACATCCCGTTAAGCCTCCATCTTTTAGATATCCTCGTCCTCCATTAAATCCACAACCCCCAATATACACACAACATCCTTATTTTGACGTCAACCATGAGGATCAGATACAGTTTGATCCGAATAACGCGCCTGTAGCTCCCAATTCAATAAAAACAACTAAGCCAGCTTTTTTGCCGACACCGAATCCACAGTACCAATCTATAAAAGAATCTTCATTGCATGAACCCCTTAAAGGTACGCCGAATCCCATTGATTACTCAATCAAAGGACCAGAAACGTCAACTAATTCATATAAAGTATATAATCATAAACAAACGCCAACGAAATTAAATTACCGCCCAGAAAACATCAGACCTCCAGTTTATAATGCTCCCCCGGGCGTTTTCGTCACTATGGATAAAAAGCCCTTTAAACCGTTGCCGCCCTTAAAATCGGTGTTCCCTAAACCACATAAGACTATTCCTTTGGATTTCCGGCCGAGCCCTCAAATTCAGGAGACTCCATATACTGACACGAATTCTACAGCCGATACTGCTTTTAGACCAATGACGCTTAATTTAGAAGAATTAGTAAATAGTAAAAAGGGTCCCAAAAACCACCGAAAACCCACTCCTGTTAAGAGACCATTAAAAAAGCAACAAGCAAGCGTAAATATAAAATCAAATCACATCACAACCGTTTCACCTGAAATTATTACTGCTGATGGAACTTCTGCATATCAAACCGAGGAGTTAGATTGGGCTGAAATCTTAGCTGCATTTACTAAAACCACTCCTATGATATCACAAAAAAAGGAAACCTCAACAGAAAATGATTTAATATGGACTACTACTGATGCACCACCAACCACAAGTATAGAAGAACAAGAAGAGGAACCAACAACTACTAGTACGACAACTACAACCACAACGGCTAAACCCCGTCGAACGAGACCACCTCCTGTATTCAAGAACACACAGAAAATTAAAAAACACAAGCGCGTCAGTACTAAAACAAGCACTACTACGACAAGCCCTACTACGACAAGTCCTACTACGACAAGCACTACTACGACAAGCACTACGACAACAGAAAAGCCAAAAACCCCTTCTGATGACTTAACGGTTCTAGCCAGCTCTGCAGCAACAAATAGACTCAACTCTGTACAAGAATCTAAACCTCTGAATATCTTACCGAGTACTAGTCCAACTTCAACTACGACTACGACTACTACAAGCACAAGTACAACTATTACAACGCCGACTACGTCACAGAGTTCGACCACTATGAAGACGCCCACCAGGACCAGAATCCTGACCACTACTGTCGCAACTGAACCTACGGTTGCAACCACACAACCAAAAAGCAAAAATCGATTTAGACAGTCGACCTTAATGACGAAGGGTACATCACTAAATCACGACAAGTGGTCAACTCCAACACTCGAAAAGGACCGAACGACATCTGTTGCAACGACTACACCAAGCACATTGCCTATAAGAAGAAAAGCATCTAACTTCCAAGGATATATTTCTTCAACCACTCCTAGCAATCTAGAAAAGGAAACGAATGTAGACGATCATAAAGATCACGCTTATAGTTCCGATAGGGAAAATATTAGTACTACGACAGAACAACCCAGGGATGTTCAAATAAATAATACACAACCAACTGTAAAAGATATCAATGCAAACAATGGATGGATGCATGACATAGAATCAATTGGAGCAGACGCGGAGGAAGAAATGGAAAATAGTGATGTACCAGAAACCATAGATGGTAAAGAATTTATATTCCCATTTACTAAAAAACCAGATAACAATTCAGAAATTCAGACTCAAGATAAAAATCCGACAAATGTAATACCACTGCACTCTGCGGAAAACAATAAGACTAGATGTAAAAAGAAGTTACATCAAAATGCCACAACGCCCATTTCAAAAACATCTAGCGCTGTAGAAATTACTACCTACGTTCCTACTAGCAGGTTAAAAACTACTTCCACAACATTGAGTGCAAGTATACCTGACGTATTCAATGATTTCTTCGGAGGATTCACAATGGATATGGATGTAATGGATAAACCAAAAGCAACTCAGTCTACGCCAGCTGCTGACGAGCTTAATGAGGCCGCAAGCTCAAAACACGCAGATTTTATTCCAATTGGTGACGATGTTGCAAACTTTCTGCATTCTCTAGACGAAAAACCATACGTAAAGAGAGACGATGATTATGAAGAAGAAAATGATGAAGAAAATTCTTCATTTCATAAAGAAGATAGTGAAGAAGGACATGAAGATTATTACGAGAATTCAGAAATGGAGCCTGAAGAGAAGAGCGAGCCATTTAGTTTACTAGAATTAATGGCTATGGAATAGAATTTATAGAATAGACTGAATGTAGAGAGTTACTCAGTGTTTCAGCTTTAAACTGTTGTCTTTTATAGAACTGTGTTTTTTTAATATTCAATGACTAAGGAGTACTATTTATTATGTCCGAGGTAAGACAAATTGTTTACAAGCATTTATTTGGCCAAAGCCAAGAAGTCAATAATATCACAACATTCATTTTTTCATGTTGCGTTACCGGATTGTAAATATTTTTAAGTTCAGTTAAGTAGACTAAGTTAAATAACATATTTTTATAATAAATAAATTATTATAGATTATTAAATATATTTTTACCTGCTCCTTCCATAGAGTACTTGTAGATAGGTTCAGGCTTCAAAGGTACGAAGGCTGCAAAAGATTCGGGTACCATGTCTTTTATTCTTGTATGATATGACAACCTGAAATAAACCAAGAAATTAGTGGAAGTCTTGTTGCTGCAGCAGGATAATAGTTAAAATATTGTTTAACAGGGTATTAGTAGGGTCTCATGCTACAGAATCTGTACGAATAAATAAAAATGAAGTGTCTATTTATAATATTAAATTGACAGATCTTAATCAATGCATATGAGTGTATGTATGTACTATAATAACATAAATATACTTTTTATAATTTTCGACTGTGTGTCTGTATGAAAGGGGTCTCTGGAACGGCTGAGACGATTTTCTTTAGACTTTCGCTGGAAAATTCAATATTATTCATATGCATTGGTACAAACCTAAGACATTTTCCAAGCACTTCTCTGACAAACCGAGGCTTAGGGTGTTCAGGATCCAACTGTACACATGCTTCCCAGTCTTCCCAAGACCAACGGTACTGGAAGTTACTGAGATGGTATGAGAACCAATTGACAAACCTGAAAAGGAAAATTAATATGTGTACAGAATTTTTTCTTAAATATCACGTGAACAGAACGACTTATATTGGTTACAGCTGATAGTGATTAATATTATGATCATAAATTCACACATGTATAATAGGCGGTAGGCAGAAGTGTAAATATCCCCATGGAAATTTTCACTAATGGAGAATTGCCCTAGCCGTTAGTCTCCTGACATAGTTTGAAAGTTACAGAAAGTGATCCCTGTATTGTACTCCACACTGCTCACTGCTCAGAGCTCTCACACACACACAGCATGGCAACTGAATGGGCAAGGACAACATCCTCAATTTGAAACGAGCATGCCGATTAGCGGAACTTTGAACGTTTACCTGCCTGCCTACAGGGCAGGTATGCCTGCCTGGCCAGCTATACATCAACATAATAATAATAAAGATTAAGTATAATAACATACCTATCAAAACAGGCAATGTTGAAGGTATCAATCCTCAAAAATAATATTTCCGTAGCTTGAGCCAGCACTTGTGGCATGGTGGATGGTTGGAGCTTGCAAAGCTCAATCAAAATTGATCCGTAACATACTTCCAAGTATCTGGGTCTCGGCAAATTGAACAATTCAGCAAATATAACTTCTACGATACAATATTCTAAAGGTATCTTTGCTTTGTAAGGGAAACACAATAGCTGGGCTGCGCATTCCTTTCGCTCCAAGTGGTATGCTTCTATAATATTGTGTAGATGTTCTTCAATAAGGAATCGTTCAATCGAGTGTGCTCCTGGTAGAACTGGTCCATCAGGGCAATCGGTGTAATCAAACATGCGGAATATGACTCTTGGCATTGGATAGTTGTCACTGTCATTGTGTGGTGGTGGCTGTAAGGAATAAACATGATAAATTCAAGAATTATTTACCTATAGATTTTCCATTACACATAATATTCCATGACGGGTATAGTGCGCGGCATCTAACTGGGCAAAATTTTGGAGTAGTGTGGGCCCCACGACTCCAAAACTTTGCCAAGTTAGATGCAGCGAACTATACTATTTTGTGGCAAAGTGCGTCACATAGAAACAAGTATAGTGCACAGCATCTAACTTGGCAAGGTTTTGGAGTAGTGGGGCCTACACTACTCCAAAATCTTGCCAAGTTAGGTGCCGCGCACTATAGTTCTAATTTGCATTAGGAGTTATTTCCAAGTCATTTAGAATTCTTGTGTTTTTTGAGACTTACCTGTATGGTAGGAAGTGTGTGCTGTAAGGCTTCACAGAGTATAGAGTCAAAGGCAAGGTAGGGTCTTGGGATGTGCTTCTCTGACCAATTGTCTTGTTTTAGTTTCTTAATCTGAGCCCAGAGACAATCTAAATACTCTTCTTGAAGATGAGGAGTGTCTGTAGACCACACTTTTAAAGCCTGCCAATGCTTTTTACTACGTTTATTTAAAAATATATCTATTGTTGTGAGTAAATGGTCCAATTGAGACTCTTTCTTTTCGTACAATTCTCTGCCAACCCAAGGTAATGCTGAGAGGACAGCAAATATAAACCAATCCCTCCTAACTTGTGGTACTCCGTCTTCGTTTGCACAGTCTACCAATGTTTCTAATAAAGTCAAGAGGGAAGAGGCAGCCAGTACATGGCAATTCACTAAATCTGCAATGAATCTGAGAGTGTATCTGGCACCGTTCCACTTGCCAGTCTTCAAGTTCTCTTTGAAAGTCTTTACTATGTAGTCAACAAACTCGCCACCGAAATTATAATTTTTAGCATTCAAGAGACCCACTAACGTGGCATAAATAGTGCATTTTTCGGGCATGCGTATCGCACAATCAGTGAGGATACGCAAAATTTTGACACGGAACGTACTCAAATCGGCTTCTAATACGCTAGCCAAACCTTCCAAATTGCTCTCTAAACTAGAACTACTTTTCTCTCCAACCCTCAAAATAAGAGACTCTAGTCTATCTTCAATCTCCTGGTTCTCCGATACACGTCGTCTTTTGCGATGAAGACGTTCTAAAAACAAAAGTATACCAAGGGTCATGAAACTTACAGTATTAAGATAACCTACAAAGTATCCGGGAATACACTTTTATGTACAAACCATAACCGTCATCTTCATCATGAGCTCTTCTGCGATTCATTCTTCAAAGTTCTAATTTAAAAACTATGCAAAACACTAAATTATCAGGTTAATAAAAATAAAGTAAAATTATACGCCAACAAACACTAGTCAAGTCACCGTAGCGATCTCGCGAAGTTGACAGAGTAGGGATGGGCGGATAGGCGGATGGGCGAATCGATTCTATTTTCGTAACTTAGGTGAGTTTGTCTTTTTGATACAAAATATCCATGGAATAACCACAGCGTCTCCCGGATGGATCCTGATACCCCGCAATCTTTGGAATACTCCAGGAATAAAAGCCTGTGTTCAGTCTTAATCTTAGTATCCTTGAATCTAGTCAGTCAATGCCTGCATAAAAAACAAGCATTCAAATATACAAACATCTTCACAAAAACACATTCACGTTTTTATACTAATAAATTATTAGTTAGTATTTATATACAGCTTGTCTATTTAGTCGTGAAAAGAATGTTTGAGGAACTAACATTAAACATGTGAGTGGCAACACCAAACATAAGTACGTCAGTTGTCAATGTTATCGTTGAATATCGTATAGTGGACCAGTTTTCTTCTCGTATTTTTTATTGTTTTCATTAAACTGCAATACATTGATACCAAACTACGCATGAAAGGTTGAGAAATGAGTAAAGTAAATCAGAGTGGTGCATGGGAAGTGATTTTTAAAGTTTTCCAGCGATGAATCACGGACTACTAAGCTGGACAATTTTATGGAATTTGGAGGACGTTTATGGGCGAACAGCATCTTTGATGGGTATGTAATCATGTTATTATTTGTTTTGAATCTATCGGAACTTACAAATCTACTGAATTTACGATTTGAAGGCAAAAGAGGCATTGTTTACATTCAATATTTTTAGGTTAGAAAAATATTTTATAGTAGGTCATTTTTATAGTACGATCTAAATTTTTGATATGATGATACAAGTCGTTCAATCTGTTATTGTACCATTTTTTTTATTTGAACAATTGCTTCAAGTCAATAACTTGTTGCCATTCAGTAATTAATTTTATTAAATGATTATTTTTACTCTTTACAGGAAAATCAGAGAGTACAGTTGGCGGATAGTTAACGAAGGTTTTAAGAATGATGGAAAGTTTGAAACTCCTGGGAAACACATGAAAGGTTGGCCGAAGAAAGAAATGGATAACTTTAACATTTGTGGTGACAGTGGTGACTGTACTGCTGAAAGTGGCGACGAAACGCATTTCAATATTTAATATTTGGAATCCGGAGTGATTATTCTTTGTAACTGATTGAATTTAATAAATGATTAAGTTTGAGTTTGAACTAACTTTATTCTGGATCTGGTTCAATAACTTTATTCTAGATCTGGGTCAAAACTTTATACTGCACCTGGTTTAATAAATAAAACAGAAACAATATTATGACTGCATAATGTGTTTTATTTTAGTAACTCATTTTACTAGGAACGAACTTCTAGTATCAAGATCATTTTAGTCGCACTATATAGGGTTGCTACATGAAGTTCAGCAGCGCCCTCATTTAATTTCACGACTTTATAGACAAGCTATAATTCTAGTATAAATTTAACTACTTCCTTCTCATAATAGGATAGGAAGTTACAATCGATAACTATTATTATTCAAATCACAAAATCGATTAACTTGTTATTTATAATCTATATTTACATACACGAACCACGAACGAAGTTTATAAATTATGCATTTTTTTATGACATTGACAAATGAAATACTACTCCAGACATCATGCTTGTTTCTTGTTTATTTATATATTTGAAATTTAATTTTAATTGAATTGAATTTGAAATATTATGACGTAATCAGTCAACACTACCGTTGGTTGTCTGAAAGGATATATATAAGTTACGGTACCTATAATCCTGCTCTACAAATACCTCTTCATAAAAGTAGGGCCTTCTAAGGGCCTACTAATTCTTAGTGATACAAATTTTTCAACTTTTAATAACTTTTATCAATCAATCAATTAGCCTACTGCAGTCCACTGCTGGACATTGGCCTCTCCCAATGTACGCCAATATTTTACAATAACTTTTATAAGTGGTCTTAATATTTTACTCTTAGGATATGAACTTGGAAGTTGTAGAAACAAAACACATTTATTACTGATGTAATAAGTTAAAACAAAATGTCTTGCAATTATGCAGACGGCTTATCGCCGTATGAAAACAAAGGGATTCTAGGAGTGCCAGAAGTAAGTTTTCTTTTTCTTTCATATACAGTAGAACCCGTTTAAGATGATCACGCTTAATACGATTTCTCGCATAATACGCCACTTTACGCCAGTCCCTGCAACTTGGAGACATATTTCATACATTTTTTAACGCTTAATACGATTCGCATCCCGTTTAATACGCCCGCGAGCCCTTGTTACAATATGACTACATTAAGCGAAAGGCATTGTCACTTCAAGAAAAAATTGAGATTTGATAAAAAATCACAAACAACAAATGAAATTTAGTTAGCTGCTGAGCTTCACTTACCAGTTTCTACGTTACGTACCATTTTGAAGAATAGAGAAGAAATTAAGGAAAAATACAGATTGGTAGGAAAGTTTGATAAATTGGAAAACGTTTTAGTGGAATGGCTTCATCAAGCACGAGCTTTAAAACTGCCCAGAAGTGGCCTCATAATATGCGAGAAAGCACGTAAGATTGCTGAAAGCTTACAGATCACTGATTTTAATGCTTCAAATGGCTGGATAGATCGTTTTAAAAGTCGTATTTTCCCTATCCCGCATAATACGCTTTCTCGCTTAAGACCCGTTTTTGGTAGGGTCCCTGAGAAATCGACTTAAGCGGGTTTTACTGTATTACAAAGCTTATCTTTATTTATTTAGCTTTCAATTAACTATTTATCTTGGGAATTTCAGAAGTTTGACTCCATTGACAAATTTACTAAGAAATGTGAATTATTAGCTCAATTCATTACTCAAGCAAAGCATGTTGTTGTGCACACTGGTGCTGGAATTAGCACTTCAGCAGGAATACCAGATTTCAGGTAGGTAATTGGCTTGTTTATATAATAAAAGAAAAGATAATCTTAAATAATTAATATTTATTTTTTAATCTAATACTTACTTTGATACTTAACATTTTTAGAGGCCCAAATGGAGTATGGACACTAGAAAGAGAAGGCAAGAGACCTACCACAAACATTTCATTTGCTGATGCACTGCCGACTAAAACCCACATGATACTCAAGAAATTAGTAGAATGTAATAAAGTACATTATATTGTTAGTCAGAATATCGATGGTTTGCATCTCAAGTCTGGTCTCCCAAGGAAATATCTTTCAGAGCTGCATGGTAACATGTTTATTGACGAGTGCAATTTATGTAAAAGGTATACTTATTCATTTTATATTATTATTATTTGATACACAAGCAGCTCTACGAGCTGATATGTGTATATCACTGCACTTGTGTTCATTATTTTATTTTGACATCACATTCCGCCTTAACTTATGTTTGCATACCTGACATCCTCCTCCTAGTTCCTCATGCCTTACCTTAGATTATACATTCTACTAATATTATAAATGATAAAGTGTGTGCTTATGGATGCTTGTTACACTTTCACACAAAAATAGCTGAATGGATACTTTATAATCTGAAATAACACAGGCTATGTTTTATGCCTGGAATAGGTTCCCATGGATTGCAGACACAGAAACAAAATTCCATGCCAGAAACAGCTAGTACACACATATACTCACAATTTTTACCTTTGGGGCAGGCTGAGACAGCAGCACTTTATCGACTTCCATCATCCTTACACACTTCATGAGCCTCCTTTACTGTTATAACTCTAGACAAATAATATTTTACGCAACATATTTTATCTTAGCTGTTAAAATTCCAGGCAATTTGTAAGAAGTTGTCCAGTAGAAACAGTGGGCAAGAAGTGCAGTGGAATACCGTGTGCTGCTGAGCATGTGACAGGCAGACCCTGCAGAGGCAGACTGTATGATGGAGTGCTGGACTGGGAACACAGCCTACCTGAAAATGATTTGCTGATGTCTGAGTGGCATTCCAGGTAACCAAAAATCACTGTTCTATCGTTAACGCTGTCCATATATACACTATTCACACACCAAAGCTGCCCAGTGGCTATAGAAAGTGGCGTGAAACACTAATAAGCGTGCGCAAACCTTGCGATCTTGCTATAGAATAAGATCGCACGCTACCTTTGGTGTGTACACAACTTTATGTTTGCCTATTTTGAAAATCATCTGCAGCTTATTATATTAACACAGTATTGTTTTAGTATTGCAGACCTCAGTATATGCTTAGGAACAACTCTCCAAATAGTTCCCAGTGGGAATCTTCCTATTGAAACTGTGAAGTATGGAGGAAAACTAGTCATATGTAATTTGCAGCCTACTAAACATGTGAGTATAAAGAAAAAAAATTGAAATACCACTGTCATATGAGTGTACTCCCATTATAAATGCAGATGTTTGGATAGATGTTTGTTACTCCATCACGCCAAAACCGCTGTTTGCTTGTTATGTTATAACTATGACCTCAAGGATATACATATAAAGCTGTGTACAGACTGTAGGAATTTTGTTACATTGCATAATAATGTTGTGACAATGTGCACGGTACATTCTTTCATTGCATTTAAGTTATAGCAGTCTGTATCTGGCTTAATGTATCCTTGTGCTAACGCGCTTATTTCTACAACGTCCTGACCATGTAACCTGCTAGATGGAGACTAGACTATAAAAAGAGACAAGCCAAACTATAAACACGTGTTAACCATGTGTTATTCATTTTCCAGGACAATAAAGCAGATTTAATAATAAACTATTACGTAGATGACATTCTAGAAAAAGTTATGGACATATTGAACATAGATATACCAACATATTGTGAAGACGAGAATCCTATCAAGCGAGCAAACGCCGCCATCTTAGACTGGACCATAGACCGGCGAGATGTCTTAACTTTAGAAAAAATATTCAAATCTAAGTGCAAAGGGGTGAAGAAAAAAAGAAATTTGGTGAAAAGTAAAAGGAACAGTACAGACTTAATTTCAGTGAATGGTGTAAGTGATAAGCCGAAAATGGTACAGCTGGAGATTAAGGAAGAGAATGGAGTGACTGAAGATGTCAAGACTGAACCAGTTGAACAGATACAAGAAACTCTTTAGTATATGCTAAATAAATAAAAATTACTTACTAGGCTTACGGGATACGGGGCCAATCCTGCCCACATTCCAGCTACTGTATATTCTGTACGCCAGGATCAACAGTAATGACCTATGACAACATGTAATGACACACTCGGGAATTCCCAGTGAAAATTGGAACCCGCATTGAATTGAATGAGAAGAGAATGTAGACCTTCCGTGAAGACGCAATATTCTAATAAAATTTAACGATTGAAATAAAATCCAAATTAAAAATCCATGTTTTTTATTTAAAAATATAATTTCATCATAAAATATTATCTTATTTACATCATTATTATATATTCTTTGGCGATAACAATGGAATGTTTTTATTTTGGAATAGTTAAACCATTCAATACTTTTCAATTACATAATCCAACAATCTAATCACTGGTTTAATTGACTAATCATTAAAGGATGTCGCGCTACCTTGGACATCACACTTGACTACAAAATTTAAACACCTGATTAAAGAACGTCTAAACTTATCCCAGAACGCCTAAAACCATAATTTATATATTATACCCTACATACAACCATACCCTGACTTTAATTTTCATTAAGTATAAAAATATGTATAAACATAAAAAAGAGCCATTAGAACTAATAACTAAAAAAGTTCATTTAATTAAAAAAAACTTATAAGTAGGGTTCTTTTGGTTTGTTGTATCAATGCTGCATGTTTTTATTAAATGCGATATGCTTGAAGTGACATATTTCAAAATATAACACCTCAAGATACCTTATGCAAGATATGCATACAGCATGCACATGCTGCATATGCATGCCTCATTCCATGAAAAAGTACGCTGGATTTAAGCAAAATCCAGCGTACCTTTTCGTGAAGAGCAGAGAGGCTCGTCATTAGAAAGTAATATATGCATACTCAATACAAGAATATACATATTACGTTAGTAATTTGAAAAGAAATTAAGCTAACTAATGGTAGAATCAAGTTGTCTATCTGTTCAGTCTTCGCTTCCACATAGCTCGTTATAATTGCTGCGATTATAACCCGTAACAAAGCATATTCCACTTGCAGTAGACCTATAAAGAAAATAGATAGCCTTAGATAAGTAAGTATAATAATCTATCCATACTTTCATAAAATTGACAATTTTTGTTCAGAAAATTGTCAAAAAATATTTTTAGAATTCCATAAAAAAGTAGCATTTTGGTGAGACAAATAGACTCAAAATAGCAAAGTTTAGTTAAACGATAACTTACCGAATAAATCTAGAACATACACGGTCGCTATTTGTGATACAATATTGAACACAGTACCCTCGAATGTTTTGTTACCACCTGAAATAGGTAAGTAATTAATATTAGTATAAAATGGTGGAACCACACTTCGCTATTCGCCTTTATTCACGTGTATAAATCGAAGTGGGGAGGGCTTATTCGTGTATATTTGCTTTATTCGCACGAATATTCGCCTTAATCACTCTTTTATGACGAAATATGTAGGGTTTAGTCATCTATAAGAATTCCTTCGAATACAATATAGGCGAACAGCGAATAGTGAAATGTGTTCCGCCATAAGAAAAATAAATATATCAGGATTCAACTAAATATCATGGACTACAGGAAGTGGTTGGTAGTCAAATAATAAAAATAGTTTCTTTTATTACCCGACCATAGATCTCCATAGACCATAGATCTAGGATTGCTAAAGGTTCATTTTATTCTGGTTATAGGTTTCTATGAGCCATAGGCGGAGCCGAAGACAAGAGCTAGTTTATCTGTACTATTATGAAATTTTAAAGTAGCTGTGTCTGTTAGACATAGGTATTTAAAAGTAAATACTTGGGTTATAGTGTGAACTCAGAACTCAATTTTATTTTTTGAATTCTTTTGTGTCGGTTTGTCTGTTTGTTCGCGAGCGACGCAAAAACTACAAAATCGGTCCAGATTTTAAAAGTAGCGATAGCCGGAATAATAACAATTGTTTCTTTTTTTAATTACCTGACCATTTATTGAAGCCATACTTCGAGCCGAACCAACTGGCCGCTGTGTCTCCAATACCAAGAGATAGTACTCCGCTGAGTAGTTCCAACTCGTAACCTTTGTGCCTCGGCACTAAGACGAGCGGGCACGCTAGACCAACATATAAGTATATTGGTGTCATCGCAAAGTACCCTGAATCCTGAAAATATGTGAAGAAAACATTACTTTCAATTTTTTTTTTATATTCTACGACATTGTTAAATGCGCGGTATCTAACGTGGCCAGATTTTGGATGCCGTACACTATACTTGTTTGTGGCAAAATGCGTCGCCTAGAAACAAATATAGTTTACGGCATCTAACTTGGCAAGGTTTTGGAGTAGTGGGGTCCACACTACTCCAAAATGTGGCCACGTTAGATGCCGTGCACTATACACAGCGCTATCTAGATCCAAAGTAGGCTTTAACTAGCTTGTGATATGGGTTCCAGAATGCGGATAATATACATGCTTAGATACATTTTTTTTTGTTAATACATACATATATTACATACACAGAAACACTCAGACCAGTCCAAATAGACATGTTTATGTATAAAAATATTTGCACTGAGCGGGAATCGAACCCGCGCCCTCTGTCGTAGCAGTCTTGGGTGTACAAGGCTCTACCAACATCCTTGAGGCTCAAGCAAGAAGATTAGACGGTAGTCGCTCCCATTAAAACCAAAAGGAGATGGAGTAAGCAGACCTTAAAACGAAGGTCTCGTAAGCAGCCAGGCAGAGTGCTTAGATGATGATAACTTAATATTGACTTACCTTTTCATCACTGTAGATTTTAAATGCTTCTTCTAACGCTGGTGTTATATTCTCAATGTTAGATTTCCTAAATGCCTGTAAAAGTTTTTTAAATCTTTTTACTGCATCATGTACATAACGTAATAATAAAGAGAGATATAAAGCTAGCAACTATATTCTTCGAATATCAACTATAAATAATAATATAATAATCATAAATATTCTACGACATTCTACATATCGCTGTCTAGACCCAAAGTAAACATAGTTTAACTAGCTTGTGTTATGGGTTCTAGAACTAAACATACTTATATGTATACTTTTTTCAATACATACATAAAAACACCCAGACCAATGCAAATAGACATTCAGGCATATAAATATTTACACAGCGGGAATCGAACCCATGCCTTCTGTCGCAGCAGTCGAATGCACTACCGCTACGCCACAGAGGCCGTCAGTTAGGTAGGCGCGTGCATCAGCTAGTAATCGTATAAAAACTTCACATACCTCAATTAACACGATCACCCCTAGCCCACATCCAGCCGCAAGCGTCATAAAATGTACGTCAATGATTATTCCGGACAGAAATACACCAGAAGCAAGTATATGGAATACTTTCCTTGTCACCGTGGTGGCTTTGACCGCCATTCTCATACGTAGCATTATCGCTGTAGCAGCCAGGCACGCCAGGAGTATCCAGAAGAAAAATAATTGTCCCTGAAAACATTTTCAATTATTATACTGTGTAATTTATACTTTGTAGAATTTATATGTGCTAATCCCATGATTTGCAATCTGCTGACGGTGAAGGAAAAACATCGTGAGGAAACCCACATGTCCTAGAAGAAATTCTAAGGACATGTCGATCCACCAACCCGCATTAGGCCGGTGGCCCATTTGCTAAACTGGTTTTTATACCTAGTTTTCTTAATTTTGACGTTTTGTAAGTGCCATTAGAATGGTCTATACAGAATAAATGATATATAAATTTGAAGATGATTTGAAATTCATACATACATACGTATATGCTCACGCCTTTTTCCCTCCGGAGTAGACAGAGACAACAGCCTACCATCTGCTACTGTCCTTACACACTTCACGCGCTTCCTCTACTACTAAAATTTGAAATTCAATTTAATATATTCCACTCACCCTTTTTACATCCAAAAATATATAACTTGCAATTGAAATCAAGCAATTAAATCCTATAAGACAATGTAACAACCCAAGTGCGTACACCCCGGTACAGCTTACAACATAACATACTGTTGCTAACATTCTCTGTTCCTCTTCCATTAAAATAAGCGCTGTAACAATAATTCCCACTGATGATAATACTGTCTGAAAAGGTAATATATAGTTGTGGCGGGTTTATTAAAATTTACTTTAAGCTTGAATGAAAAGGGTGTAGATTAGGTTGGCAGTGGAAGTTAGGTATACATACATACACACACAGTATTATTTCCAACGGGGACACCAGTGACTAGACAATTGATCAACCATACCTGAATGGGTCATTTCACCCATTTCCCACTATATAGTGGAACCAATAGCTGTCCGCTGCTTTGCCCATGACTGACTTCGTCCCGGTGGCACTTTTTTAACCCATAAACGCCCGTAATTTCTTAGTCTTGCAATAAGTACAGAAATTTGCCCAATTCATTAACATATATGATTACTACTCTGTTCCCTTGGGCAGTAGTGTGATGATAATTATAATAGTCTAGCTAGTCTATATAATAGCCTTCCGCGATAAATGAGTTATTTAACTCAAAAATATTTTTTCAACTCAGACAGTACCTAGTTCCTGGGATTAGTGCGTTCAAACAAACAGACAAACTCTTCACCTTTATAATATTAAGTATAGATATTAATAAAGGTAAATCTTAAACATATAGTCTAAAGGTCTTTTCTAATTTAATTTTTTTCTTTAAATTAAAAGAAACTTACCATATTGATATTAAGCACAAACTCCATCTCGCTATCACTTTTATCTCCAATGTAAAAGTAGAACATCCTTGTAAAAGTTGATATAATAAATAGCCATATACCCTGTAGAACAACCATGGCTTCTCCAATGGTAAATGTCTTAGGAAACACTGTCAGAGAGGATCTCAATGACACACTGAACAATAATAGGGCTGATGTCGAAATTATTGCTGAAAATATAAAACCTGGAAAAATTACATTCAAATTAAATTGAATGATTCGGACATGTAGAGAGACAGGTTGCGCTGCTACATCATATGTCACAGGTTCGAATCAGTGTATCATATATTTATATGCGTGAATATTCAATTTGCATTGGGCTGGGTGTTTTCTATGTATAATATGTATTTACATACCAAAAAAAAATTATCTAAAAATATTTATCTACATCCTAGAACTCATAACACAATCTAGATAAACTATGCTTTGGTCTAGATACACTGTGCAGAATGTTGCAGAACATTTTACATTAATAAAAGTCACATTGATACATGGTGTTCAAACTTACTTTGATCTAAAACTGTATACATAAGTAATATTGACACTGTACTGGCAGCACCACATCCTCCATATACATTCTCTTTCAATATCAAGCATGACACACTCATGAATACTATAAATAATAGGCAATAGAACAAGAATCCAATTGATATACATGTCATTATACTGTATAAAAGAGAAACTTTGTACAATAACGAATACAGAAGTAAAATCGTAGGCAACAGTAGACAACACCATAGGCCATTGGAACTGGATGGTCTGAAAAAACATTTAGCATTTTATACAAAAACATTTAACATTTTATGCAAACACATTTAAAATTTTATGCAAAACATTTAACATTTTATGCAAAAACATTTAGCATTTTATACAAAAACATTATGAGATTAAACATTATAATTACTATGCAAAAACATTCAGTTGCATTGATAACTGCCTCTTTTATTAAATCGGTTAAAAGATAAGCGCTTCTGAGAGAACAGAAATGTACATAAAGTTGAAAGTCCAAAACGTTCAAAGTTCAAGTATTACCTCGTTTCTATGCCATCAATTACTAAATTTCTTGTTATGTGTCTATCAAAATCTTTCATTACTCGACAAATTTTTGAGTCAATTATGCCGAAATATAATCCATTTATTCTTGCTTTTAAAGCCATTTTTGTGTGTCACTATATTACGTTACGTAAATCACAATAATTAACTTTTAATTCATCACATAGCAAACAAAATATTACATTTAAATAAACCTAAACCAAATTACAAGACTGCTACAGGCAGCGAGCGATAATACCACAGCTGACATTGACATTTGTTTGACAAATGACACTAGACTAGGACATTGGTCCGGAAAGTAAAAACCGGACAACCTCCGGAGATTGTAGATTTAGTAAATAACCGGTTTTTATTTTAAATCGCCGGCCGGCCGGTGATTTATTCATCAACACTTTTTCATACTCCGGAGATTTTTTCCGGTTTTCAAGAATCTCCGGAGATTCTCAGACCTCAAGTCAAAATTCAGATCATATTTCTTTATGGTTTGAAATTTTTGTAGATAATATTACTATTACTTCCTTTGTTCATTCATCTATCTCGTATAAATAAAGAAAGAAATTATATTCATAAAATAATTATAACATCATTGCTCAGTTTAGGTTAAAATCATAATAGTCATCCGTCATAACAACTTCGTTTACAACTACAAAAACAAGATCTTCAGTATTCCCAAATAGGTTTCTAAAACGTAACTGACATATCAAGCACATAAGAATTCGATTGGTACACTGTGTTCTTCCATACATGTAACACACCACACGGTTACGAAGGGCTTGGAACTTAAAAACGACGACTTCAGCATTTCCGTGATATGTATTACCTAATCTTAAATAAACACTGGTGATGCATTACAAATTATTACATATACTTATAAAAATAACTATAAAGTACATATTGAAATTAGAAAAAAAAGTTATTTTCACTTAATCTACAATCTCCGGCAATTCTTTGGGTTTTTAGTTTCCGGATCCAAGCCCTATTTGGGCTATTTGTAAATATTCATCACATCACCATCACAGAGACATGAACTGACAGAACTGAGACGGCCGGTTCCGGTTATGATTTATGATAACGTCAACGGCAGAGTAGCAGCGGACAGTTGTCAATATAACTTATAAACTACGAATAAAATATTAATATACATTCTGTCTGACTTGCACTTGTAAGTGATAGCTAAAATGTTACGACAAATCAGCAAATTTATTCAGCCTGCTGCTAGATATAGCGTCGCTGCTCCGGCACCGCAAACAAAACCAGAAATTTTATATACCGGGGTACGTATTTTAGTCCATTTAAACCCGCTGGCCTTGATACTAATAACATTATATTAAAAAACTTTCTTCTTAGAATAGGTACATATAAATTATAAAAGAATACAACATAACCCGTAATTTAGATACCTCAGACAAATATAACTTAGACTAAAAACTTTAAAATTTAAAAAATAAAAATATTTTGATTATAATTAAGTTTTGTTGTGCTTTGAAATGAAACATGTATGTACCTAACATACATGTTTCATTTCAAAGCACAACAAAACAAATAAGCAATTTTTCTTAAAGACATGCAAATCATAAAATTGACTTTAGGAGCAGGTACCTACCTAATAGATTACATTTCTTTTACTGGGTCCAATAGACCCAAGACTATAGTTAAAGTTAAATAAAAGCACAGTAACAGAAACTAACAATCTTCTTAAAGACATACAAATCACAAAATTGACCTATGGAGTACCTATCAATTACATTTTATTTACTGGGTCCAATGGACCCAAGACCATAGTTAAAGATTAAACATAACTCTTGATCAATATGGGTAGCTTACAACAATTTTTGAATGTCAATACAGAATAAGTTTTTTTTTTGTAGTTATTCATAAATAATGAGTGGGTGAAGTCTGCTGATGGCAAGACATTTCCAACTGAGAACCCGGCCAATTGTGAAGTGATTGCTGAAGTTCAACAGGCTGGCAAAGCAGATGTGGACCATGCTGTCAAGGCTGCCAATGATGCTTTTAAGTAATTGAAACTCATTACACAATATTTTTCAGTTTCATTTTATAATATTAAAAATTCACCCTGTATACCCCATACAGGGTGAATTTTTGAAAAGGGCTTAGATGGCCAAATTCGAAATTATAAAGAATAGCAAAAAATGCTCAAAGGAATCACAAGCCCCATTTTGATGAAATTTAAAACCTCATCATTAGATTTTTGAAAAACCAATAATCCTAGCTGGGAATCGAACCCATTGATTTCGGAAATGAACTCACCCTATATTATTACACCATACAACAGTATTTCTATTAAGGATCTTATTCTGATTGATTATGTTGCGGTCTTTCCGGGGTTCTCGGGGTTGAAAAAGTACAGAAAGTAGTTGCCCCGATCTTCACATGCTTCATTCTTGACTACTATGCAGTTGAACAATACCAAAGTTATTGTTGTACTTAGATTTACCTCTTCATTAACCTGAAATATTATGGGAGCTATGAAGTCTATCTGCTGTGCCATTTCGTGTCACCTACTATAATAGAAATTGTAAAATGTTTGTTTGTATGCTTATTATAAATAATAACTACTTTTTAATGCAATAGACTGGGCTCACCATGGAGGACGATGGACGCTTCGCAGCGCGGTAACCTGATTAACAAACTCGCCAACCTCATTGAGAGAGACAGGTCCTATTTAGCGGTAAGTTTTCAATATACACAATTTTGTAGTATCCCCCCCCCAATAACTGAAATAATTTTGACCTGCTCTTTTCTGTACTCCTGTTCGTTAATATTTATTCAGTCTTAATATAAAATGCTATCGGAAGGTTCTGTAAATACCATCATTTTGTTCAGTGTAAATAATGGATATTTACTGTAATTTTGAGGAAAATATGAAGATTTTGACATTATTTCAATATCCATAACTGTCTGATTATTACTCACAAAAGTTGCATTCAATCTCATGCTCTATAATTTTTGTAATTAAGTTATTTTAATCTTGTGGCCTTTTCAAGAAGATATTCTTAAAATACTGGTTTTTACTAGCTTCTTTTGAATAACGGCAAGGCTTGTTGCTCAAGGTCGCAACGTCGCATTATTAACTTGGACTTGGGACACAAAAAATTAGGGTCTATGGGGGCCACTAAGATCTTCGTGCCCAAGTTAACCTTAGATGATAATGAATCTAAGGCTGTTCTGGGTGGGGCCCAGTAGACTCAAATTTTTAATCATAAAAAATATGAATTTGGTAAGTAACCAAATTGTAACAATTTTGCCAATAGAAATTGCCTTGATGAACTATTTTTGTAAATACACTTTATCGATCCTTAAGACCTAGCCAGGCAGAGGTGTATTAGATACTAGCTGTGCCCGCGACTTCGTCCGCGTGGAATGTAATAACAAAAATGTAGCCTAAGTTACTCCTTATTACATAAACTATCTGTCAGTGAAAGTCCGGTCCAAATCGGTCCAGCCGTTCCAGAGATTAGCCGGAACAAACAGACAGACAGACAGACAAAAATTTTAAAAATATGTATTTTGGTATGTGTACCGCATATACATTGATATGCATTTAGTGGAAAGCGGTTATTTTAATATTACAAACAAACACACCAATTTTATTTATTTGTATAGAGTATAGATACATGTACATGACGTCAGCTAGTTACATAAGGTTTATTGCTACTGCAGCTTATCACGCGGCGTAAACACGCAATCTATCCATAGTATTATAAACCTGTTTGAAGTGTAATGGCCCAGCCCAGTGGGGCGAGCACGAATTTTCTTTCGTATCGAGTTCGTAACGTGTTCGACAAAAATGTATGAAATTTGTACAGCGCCCCTATCTGTGTAAAAGGCGGTTGACCGGTTTAACTGATGCCTAAGTATAGGTATAAGTGTATAACAGTAGACCGTTGTACATAATAAACTGCAGTGTAGTTGTGTTGTAGTTATAGGTATGCGATGTAGAATATACCTACCTACTACTTGCTACTACTATATATTTTACTTTAGTTTTCACTGGCAAGATATACATAGCTGGTGTTAAAAACTAATTCAGTATTAAGTAGGGTTCCGCGTAAATTAATTAAATAAAAAAAGTTTTTAAGTTAAACGGTTTTATTTAAAACAATGTACTAAACGCTAAAAAATAATTTGGTAGGTCTTAACCACCAGTCATCACACCACTCTCTTCATTATTCTAGGGCATTAATCAGACAAAAATAAAATCGTTGGGCGTAGCGTAACTTGGGTATAATATGTAGGTATAACACGCCCAACGATTTTATTTTTGTCTGATTAATGCCCTAGAATAATGAAGAGAGTGGTGTGATGACTGGTGGTTAAGACCTACCAAATTATTTTTTAGCGTTTAGTACATTGTTTTAAATAAAACCGTTTAACTTAAAAACTTTTTTTATTTAATTTATTTTCAAGTTTTTTTTTTTATTTTTTTATTTTAATTGAGAATAAAATTAACGTGGCAGTGTTGTTACGTACGGTACAGATACAGGCATGTAACTTGGCCAGGTTTGGGGTAAGTTCGCGCATCGTGCACTTTGAGCCAATCAAATGATTCAAACTACGAACGAACGGAACGTTGATTCGCTACAAGACTTCTCTCGGAGACAACTGATGGGTCCGTCAAGTGACGGACCAATCATATGTCCGCGACGGCGCAACCGCGTCTCCCGCGACCCGCTCATACCTCAAAGGGGACCTAAAAATCGACCTTTGCGCATATGACGCGTCCGGCCAATTTACGTGCCGGTATCTGTATGTACTTGATTAGGATAGCAACGCTTAGTGCAAATTTCACAGATGTGTATGCACAATATATAAATCGAATTTTCAAATGCTTGTAGATTATTTCCAGTTCTGCACTGCTGAGTGCGCTCGCATTGATTATAAAATCTGATTTTGCGGCACTCAGGTGTTTCGATTGATATTAGCGGACTTGGTCATCTGGATTGTGCAGTTAATCTAGCCACACGTTGCTCAGGTTGCTCTGATGCTAACAGCAGCTCTTCGTTTACATAAGCGATTCTGAGTTGCTGGCAGTATCACTTTCCTTTGCTCGCTTCACTATGTACTTTTCTTTTGCCTTTTCTAGCCTCCTTTTTTTGCGTTGGTGTTTCAGTTGTTAGTTTGTCCTGGTATGCTAGATGTCAAATAAGACGTATCCGTACATGAAAACCATTAAATATTTTGAAGTAAACATGGTATTTATCTCTCTTTCTGCTGGGTAGCACTTCTAATCTACATCTTTTATTTGACACCTATTTCCAAAGGGTTGTGAAAAAAGTTTTACTTTTTTATACCAATTAGGTGACAGACAAGCGCACCGCCCACCTGATGGGAAGTTGTCACCGTGGCTTATGGACGTGTGCAACACCAGGGGCGTCACACTCGCGCTGCCAACCCTGTGAAAACCTTCTAATGCCCTTCTTGAAGAACCCCATATTGCCATGTTGGCAGCCATATTGATTTTTTTTAATAAACTCTATTCTACTAAGAAAGTCGTTTCATGTGATATCCATATTGCGGTAGTTTTGGAAAATACGTAAGCCGCCATTTTGTAGCATTGGCCATCTTGGTTTTACTAAAACTACAGATCTACCAGACTAGATCTTTTATTTGATACCCATATCGAAAGGGTTGTGAAAAAATATGTAACTTGCCCTTTTGCTGGCGGCCATATTGGATTTTCTTTTTTTTACAGTGAACTATTTTCTACTAGTCAAGTCCTTTCATTAGATATCCATATTGCGGTAGTTGTGGAAATATACGTAAGCCGCCATTTTGTAGTGGCGGCCATTTTGGACTTCATAAAACGAAAGTTCTATTAGACCAGATCATTTACTGGATACCTAGGTATACCGAAAGGGTTTTTAAAAAAATATGAAACTTGCCCTTTTGCTGGCAGCCATATTGGATTTTCTTTTTTTTTCACAGTGAACTATATTCTACTAGTCAAGTCCTTTCATTTGATATCCATATTGCGGTAGTTGTGGAAATATACGTATGCCGCCATTTTGTAGTGGCAGCCATCTTGGATTTCATAAAACTAAAGTTCTAACAGACCAGATCTTTTATTTGATACCCATATCGAAAGAGTTGTGAAAAAATATGTAACTTGCCCTTTTGCTGGCAACCATATTGTATTTTCTTTTTTTTTTACAGTGAACTATTTTCTGCTAGTCAAGCCCTTTAATTTGATATCCATATTGCGGTAGTAGTGGAAAAATACGTAAGCCGCCATTTTGTAGCGGCGGCCATCTTGGATTTACAATAATACAAAATACAATATCATGTATTGTCACCTAACCCAAACATATGTGCCAAATTTCAGAACAATCTGTCCGCAGGAAGGGAGTCTATTTTCAATTACTAGATTTGACCCAAACAAACACCCTGAGTTAAATAAAACCGTTTAAAAAAACCGTTCTTTCCCCATGACACCACTGGGGTATAATTTGGTGGTATCATGGGGAAAGAACGGTTTTTTTTTACGCGGAACCCTACTTAATACTGAATTAGTTTTTTAACATCCACTATGTATATCTGCCAGTGAAAACTAAAGTGACACCACTGGGGTATAATTTGGGTGTCATGGGGAATCACTTATTCCCCATGACACCTCTAGTGGTGTCAGGAGGAATCTTCTAAATCCCCACGACACCCTCAGTGGCATCAAGAGGAATCATCTTAGTCCCCATGGCACCATCGAGTAGTAGTGATGCCCAGTAACCTCTATCCAAGTCTTCGTGGATAAAGCTGCGGGCAACAACTAGTATCCAATAAATACATCTGCATGAGCGCTCCCAGACGTGACCGTGCAGTGGAATGAACTGCACGACGAATTAATTTGTAAAGGGTTTTAAAGATCATAATGAAACAATTTATTAAAGCTATCGATTTATCTGTCTGTTGCCAGAGCTTGGAGACTCTGGACAATGGAAAGCCGTTCCTGGCTTCGTATTACGCCGACGTAGCGGCGTCTATCAAAAGTTTCCGGTACTACGCTGGATGGGCTGACAAGAACCATGGGATGGTGCTCCCTGCCGATGGCCAATACTTCGCTTATACTCGCCATGAACCCGTTGGTAAGTGAATTAAGAGTTTTTAAAGGAAACTGACTTAATAAGTAGAGTAATTTAAATGAGGATCATTCCGTGCCTCTGAGACCACGTTAAGCTGTCAGTCCCGGTTGCCTTATAAACTTCTATGGCATTCGTTACGGGTATTTGGAGTAAAAAGTCCAACAACAACGGTCTAGCTGCAAGATATTGCTTAATGTCACCATTGGGTTGTGAAGGTCAGATGGCAGTCGCTTCACGGAAAATATCGAGGTCCAGCCAAATCCGCAGTTAAGACTGGTAAAGCGGGTAAGGTGAAAGCTTTGGATGCGATTGGGATTAACGCTAGGTTGAAGACCGAGATTACTCTAATAATTTCATTGAATAAGATAAAATTAGTTACTCCGCTGGGAACCGTGCGATTTGTTAGTGTCATTACGAGATCATAACAGAGATTTGCGTGCACATTTTATCTTTATTATTATAACATTTAAAATGACCTTTAGAAAATTACTGATAAGATAAAAACGTTGCATGAGTCTGTTTCAATCTCAAATATCTGCAGGCTTCGAGTAGGACCATTGGGAATATGTAAAAATATATAGATATTTAATGAAAAGACCGTTGCAATTGTAGGATATAGGATATCTTAGGTACTTATATTTTTAGTGTGAAATGAGAAGTTTGCGGCGATGGATGCATGTCTGTAACTCTTTCACTCAAAAATGGCTGAATAGATCTCGATGATATTTTGCCACATGTACCTATAGAAAACTACATTTCCGTCATCGGAAAATATTCAGTATCGCATCTAGAACATACAGCATTTATTTTATCTTCTAGGTATAGATTAATTATTTTATCTCTTTCATTAAGCATAGCTTGTACAGAACACACATGTACAGAACGTGTTACTTTAGATAATTGGATTTATCATTCATTCCAATAAGTACTATAGGCACGCTTATCAGATAGATAATATAAATACTGTACATCGGATGTGGGTCCCGTTGCACCCGGTCAACGGAGACAGCAGCTCCTACCACGCACACGGGAGACGCTGCTACCCGGCCAGGTGGAAGTGGCCCTTTAGAGGGCTGATCGGATATCATATATCGGATAAGTGGTGTAAAAAAAAGATATACTGGTAAATTTAGACCCATACAAATATATTGTGTGTCATAAGTCATAGCACTGACTGTATACAACTTATTTACGAATGCGCGCGCAGTTTATCAGTGATATAAATTTAGCATTACCGCATACCTACATACAATGAAATTTCTTTTATTCCCACCTGATGGGAATCGGTCACCGTGGCCTCGCGTCCATAGGCCACGGTGACCGATTCCCACCAGGTGGGAAATGAAAGAAATTTCGTTCCGCGCACGCTTAGGCAGTGGAACGATCTCCCTGCACTGGTTTTCCCTGGCAGCTACAATATGGGGTTCTTCAAGAAGGGCATTAGAAGGTTTTTGTAGGGTCGGTAGCGCGTGTGTGACGCCCCTGGTGTTGCACGCGTCCATAGGCCACGGTAACCGCTTTCCATCAGGTGGGCCGTGTGCTTGTCGGACACCTAAGTGGTATAAAAAAAAAGGTGGGCCGTGTGATTGTCCAACACCTAAGTAGCATACGCTAGTTTCAACATAAGATTATTAACGACCAGTGCTTTTACATTTGTCTACAGGAGTATGCGGTCAGATTATACCATGGAACTTCCCCTTGCTGATGGCGACGTGGAAGCTCGGGGCGGCTCTGGCTGCCGGCTGCACGGTCGTCATGAAACCCGCTGAGCAAACACCACTCACTGCCCTTTACCTCGCTCAACTTATTAAGGTACGATTTCTTTTTTTTTGAATGCATGGGGTTCCACTAAGCTCTTTGGAGTCAAAACCAACCTCACCTGCAAGACAGCGACTTACGGACCAGACTCTAGCACTCTGTGTGCTTTATAAAGGTAAGTACCTTTACAAAGTACACTGTTTGACCTGTATGTTCATATGTCTACACAGAACAATAACAGAATTTGATACAGTTTTCAGAAAAGTATTTTTTACATTCCGGAGGTTTTATTGTATTCTTAACCGACTTAAAAAAGAGGTACGTCGGTTCTATGTTTAACTATAACTATTTTATTTGCTTGTTACAGGAAGCTGGCTTCCCTCCGGGCGTAGTGAACATGCTGCCAGGGTTTGGTGACGCCGGTGCAGCCATTGTTCAGCACCCTGATGTCGATAAAATCGCTTTTACTGGTAAATTAATTAAATACATTGCTTATTAACATACAAACATTCATCGGGGTTCGTAATACGCCACGGGCGAAGCCGGGGTGGGTCAGCTAGTATATCATAGAGGTAAAGTTTATGATCTAATGAACCGATTGTGAAAATTCTTTTACCAATAGAAAGCCACGTTATCTGTGAGTGACATAGGTGATCCCTACTAAAACTGCAATAATGTAAACCAAGGTATAAAAAACTTGCCATAAAATGACTTGGTGGCAATGCCGACCTCCATGCGGGAGAAGCCGCGGGCGGAAGCTAGTCTATACTAATATTATAAAGAGGTAAAGTTTGTGTTTATTAAATTGTAAGGGGTAATCTCGGGATGTGCTGAACCGATTTTAAAAATTATTTTACCAATAGACAGCCACATCATTCGTGAGTGTCATAGGCTATATATTTTATAGGAAAACTGGAATTTACACCCGGGCGAAGCCGGGTCCCGGGTTGCTAGTATTAGATAATTTCGTGAATGCGTTTCCAGGTTCGACGGAGGTGGGCAAGCTGATCCAGCGCGAAGTGTCAGGAACACTGAAGCGTGTGACGCTGGAGCTGGGCGGCAAGTCGCCCAACATCATCTTCGGCGACGTGGACCTGGAAAAAGCGGTAGAGGCGGCGCACTTCGCGCTGTTCTTCAACATGGGCCAGTGCTGCTGCGCTGGTACACACTATGTTATACTCATATTTTTTATACCACGTAGGTGGCAGACAAGCACACGGCCCACCTGATGGGAAGCGGTCACCGTGGCCTATGGACGTGTGCAACACCAAGGGCGTTACAGACGTGCTGCTGACCCTGAAGAGAAAGGTGGGGAGGTTAGGAAGGGGTGAGGAGGAGGAGGGGTACAGTGAGCTCTGGCTACCCTACTTACCGCCGGGAACACAACACGATGGTTATTATGGCCGCAGTATTATGTGCTTATGAGATCAATACACTAAAAAGAAAGCCATAAGTGAGCGGACACTGAACTTCGCGGTGGAACCTCAGATGCAACCGGGCACAAAAGTAAGTTGCTGACGATAAGAATGAATAGCTGACCTCATTTTCACGTGACTTGAGCCCTACCAAGGTCATCGAAGGTCAACTACAAACTGGTACAATTGACAGAGGGGTTTTTCGTGTAAGGTTTCCTTGGGGTTAAGTGTTCAGTAAAAGAGAGAGCGGACTCCGGACTCAAAAGTGCAAGTTTTGAATGCAACTGGGAATTAATACATGGTAATAGGAATAATACCGTCATGAATACTCATGATTGCAGACTTAATTGGACTAGGATTTGTTTTTATACGACCTTTTGCACTATCCTTTTCATTTATTTGTACCTTTATTCGATAAAATGGCTCTACCGCTCCGCAGGGTCCCGCACGTACGTGCACGAGTCGATCTATGATAAGTTCGTGGAGCTTTCGGCAGAGCGGGCAAAACGCCGTGTGGTCGGAGACCCCTTCAGCCCCAACACGGAGCAAGGCCCGCAGGTACTAGTTTACGTGTATTTCCCTATGGTATATTTGATCCCCTGGGTTCAAATCAACTTCACCAGCAAGCCGGTACACCTGCTGATTAGAAAGAGGTTCCGGTACAAGCTTCCCTCTCGCAGTTGGAGTTCAGACGACAGTCGCCTCCATAAAAGCAGCATTCGAGGTGAAAACTTTGGGGTCGGCAGCGCGAGTGTGATGCCCCTGGTGTTGCACGCGTCCCTAGGCCACGGTGACCGCTTCCCATCAGGTGGGCCGTGTGCTTGTCTGCCACCTAAGTGGTATAAAAAAAAAAAACAATCAACTGCGCTAAAATAAATCATAATGAAAATAGGCATTGTAAAAGTCCGAGATTGAATGACGTATTGCAATTTATTTTTGATTTCATTAATATTAATCTAAATATCTTAGACCAAACTAAGCATAGATTGCATACGACTTCTATAATCCGGACACAAGGGTATTTACATATTCATACTAGCTGTTGCCCGCGGCTCCGCCCGCGTGGATGTCGAAATCCGTTTCAAAAACTATCCTATCTCTCAAGTTGGATCGAACTGCACATGGTGTGCGAATTTTATTATAATCGGTTAAGTGGTTTAGGAGTCCATTGAGGACAAACATTGTGACACGAGATTTATATATATTAAGATATTACAGATGCTCCAGTTTCTTATCCATATAATTTTGCCCAGGTTGATGGGGACCAACAGACTAAGATCCTGGAACTGATCGAGAGCGGCAAGCGCCAGGGGGCGAGCCTAGTGGCGGGAGGGGCCCGCGCGGGGGACACCGGCTACTTCGTACAGCCCACTGTGTTCAGTGATGTACAGGATGACATGGACATTGCCAAGATCGAGGTACTTATATACTTACCAGCCTACGCCCGCGGCTCCGCCTAGATGTCGATTTTCACGTTTTTTGACTATATCTCCGGTTCTACTCGACCGATTTTGATCAAACATGCCTAAGATTCTAAGTCTGACCAAAAACTTTCAAACAAAACAAACCGCATCAAAATCCATCCAACCAAACAGCGTCAATCCGTACATACTGTCCATCGCGCATAAACAGACAATAATTCCAAAAAAATTATGTTTTTGTGTTCAGAATAGTTCATGTTTAACATAACCCAAGTTTTTTTTAATGTCTCCAATGTTCAGACACAGCCCATTTAATATTTTATTTAGCTTAATTATTGCAAATGTGTAACAAAAGTATTTAAATTAAAATTACAGATCTTCGGGCCAGTTCAGCAAATCTTGAAGTTTTCGTCGGTCGACGAGGTTGTGGAGCGAGCCAACAAGTCCGACTACGGACTCGCCGCGGCTGTCTTCACTAAAGACTTGGATAAGGCGAACCACGTTATCCAGGTATGGACATCATATAATAGGGGTTTAAATTTGTTTGAGATACGTAAATGTGAGTACTTAGTGCCAGGTTCTTAAGGCTATAGATTAGACTGGTTGTGCCCGCGACTTTGCCCGTGTGGAGTAAGGTTTTATTTTTTTGCGACAAAATTTAAGACAAAATTTTCAAAAAATGTACAATACACTCGTATTATGTATTGATTTAAAACTTGTTATTTTGCCATTAGCAATTATCATCTTGTTATCATCAGATTATCCGTAAGCTCTTCTAAGTAGAACCATTTTAAACACATTACTATCTTCAATCTTTGGATTACAGAGGCTACAAGCTGGAACAGTGTGGGTGAACGATTACAACGTATTCTCCGCGCAAGTGCCCTTCGGCGGGTACAAGCAGTCCGGCGTGGGGCGCGAGAACGGGCCCTACGGGATACAGAACTATACGGAGGTCAAGGCCGTTTACGTCAAAGTTAACGAGAAAAATTCGTGAACACGCCTTATACTTACTGAACACCGAAGCCCATAATACCAAGGGTAGTACTTTTTATCGAGAATAGATTAGATTATAAAATGTTAGATGAAAACTAAATAGTTTGCTACCTAAAACTTTCTACAATGTGGCTCTAACGCGGTAAAAACATGTTGTTTTATCCATACTATGTAAATACAACCAGCTGTGACTAATAATAGGTTTATGCTCTAACACTTAGGGCATTTATGCATAAACCCATCTATATGAATTTAAAAAACAAAAATAATAGGGCGGATTGAATAAATGCTTGATTAAAGCCCAAAGTAATAAAACACCCACAATAAAACAACCTGACAAGTCGTTTTCACACAACTTATCATATAGTTACACTACAATATAAAACTACCTATAATGTTTACACCCACCATTCCCTCTGTACCTGCACTGTATGTACTCGTGATTTCACACTATTCTAAGCCTTTCGGGGTGGTGGTCCAATTATTTTGTCCAATCAGTTGGACCATGGGCCTCCAATAGGAAATTTTAATCAGTTGTACCACGGGTCAAAGATAAGGTGCCATACACCAACTATTTTTTTTTTGTTGGACAAAGTAAAGTACATTGGACAAAGTAGTTGGACCACCACCCCTAAATGATTATAAGTACACCTGTGCCATATTCTTGTTATAAATGAGTAGACTGTCACAAATAATTGCTTTAAATATTATATTAATCCGTAAGGTTCACGGATTCTATGGAATTTTGGAAAACCTAAGTTTAATGGTATTGTCACACATTACAATATGTAACCTATAGTTTATAATTTAAATAAGTTCAATAATAGTAATAAAATGTGTAGGTATAGTATATTGATTGGCATACTATAATAATAATAATTGACATAATATTGTATTTATTGTCATTATATTATGTATTTTCATTTACTAATTTAAATAATTAATTAAATATGCAAATTTATTTTATATTCTGACATAAAGAATATTAATCCTATAGTTGTTTTAGTAGCTCGATTCTCAATCAATTGTTCTCAGTGTTTGTATATATGGTTTTTAAATAATACTAAAATGGCATTGAAGGTTGTTAGCATGTAGTACACACCTAATGAAGACCTTTGTAACACTAATCCTTGATCCACAAAATAAAAATATTATGATTGATAATACAGTTATACATATCGTAGGTACGCATTTATACGTTATTGTCTTCCAGTTAATACGTAAAACGTATGCCATTTATATACATAAATATATATTTTTAAATAAAACATTTTAAATATTTTGCGTTTAATTTAAACAACTCAACTGTTTACGTAACTTTTTTTTGCAAGCAAAAAGAAAACTTGGCAAGGTTTTGGAGTAGTGGGGCCTATACTACTCCAAAATCTTGCCAAGTTAGATGCCGTGTAGTATGCCCCAAAAATTGCCCAGACGGCTAAACCAACGAGTATTTTTTTTTTTCTAGCGGTCTTCCAGTCTTAGTAAGTTCACGCCCGCTGCCTAGTATTTTAGACACCTTTCTTACCTTCGAAGACATTATTACATAAGGATTATGAAAATCATAACCAATTTAAGTATAAAATTTTATTATAACAGTTATATCTAAAATCAACCACACGTCTAAGTAACAATAGCAATTAAAATTGAAACTTTAGTAATACAACATTTTATAAATCGAGTTACATTTTAGATAGAAAATCAAAGACGTAGCAAGTGCCCAACACGGAGCTAAATATCCTTTGGCGTATTTAATACAATTTAAAAATGGAATTTAATAAAACAAGTATATAAAATTAAAGGTGCTACAGAACAAAATATAAAAGGGATTACCTTCAGAAGGTGCGAACTATTCTATAAATCACAACAGTGGAATGTTTCGGTGCCTCTTACTCTAAATCACATAGCCTTGCAATGTAACTACTAAAACACAATTAAAATAATGTAATAATCTAAAATAAAAGAAAACCTATTAAAAAATCTTTGGGTTTTCTAAATGCGAGTATAAATCGGACGGCAAGAAAATTAATTCGCTCAACATGATTAGAGAGTACACTGAGAGAAAAGTGTGATACAAAATCTAATAACAATTTACTTGACGTATTGGATATAAACACAATCATAGTAGAAAAAATGTGTGGCAATTCTTCCACGGCGAGCTATGCAGTAATTTGTACTTATGGCTTCTTAGCGATAATTTAACAAACTATTCTGGATCAACAGAATACATCAGTCCTTATCCACATCGTCATTCAAAAGAGAAAGATTCTCTTCAGATATTTTCTCTAAACAACCGCATATTGTAGCGGATTTGTTACTATTGGCGAGGTCTTCCTCGATCTTTCGCTCCATGAGCTCAAAATCGTCGTTCTCCACTTGACACTTCAAGCATTCGTCTGACGAAGAATCTTGATAACATAACACATTCTCTATATTAACTTCGATCTCATCGCTTGTAGGCAACGAGGGAGTACTGCTACTCTTAGCTCGTGATTCTACAGTTAACTTGGGCACGAATATTTCCGACTTTGGTCGTACTTTCTCGGGTGGTTTCGCTCTGCGGGCTAACAAGGGAGTGTTGGTCCGTTTGTCTTTTGGAAATATCCTTTGAATTCTCTCTTCGACGAGAGATATGCTTCGTTTGAAGACAACGGTGTCTTGCGATCGCTCGTGAGCACAACCGTCGATGGCATCTCTAGACTCTGTGTCGGAATTGTCGCATCTAAAGTAAATAGTGTCGCAACCATTTTCTTGTTTGACTTTGATGAGACAACAGTCGTCCTCCTTCTCGCAAAGTATTTCGTGCAAGGAACCGTGCAGTGGTATGAGTTTAACTTTACCACCGAAATTATCTTGCATTGTCGACAAATCGTCGTCTATGTACAAGTCCTCGGTACTTCTGGCTTCCTGTGAAAACAGAAAGAAATATTTAAGTTTCAACATGTTGTGATGTTTAGATTACAAAGATTGCCGGTCGCCTTATTCAATGTTGCTTAACTTCGGTGATCGGACGAGAACCGGTGCGTTCAACATGGTATGGACTTTGACAACGATCGAGTTAATTTTAAACTTCACTAGATAAAAACGTGATTAGAGTACAATATTATGGAATTTAGTATTTTTTAACAAAAAGCCAACGTCACGCGGTATTCCCAGGCGGTCACCCATCCAAGTACTGACCGCGCCCGATGTTGCTTAACTTCGGTGATCGGACGAGAACCGGTGCGTTCAACATGGTATGGACGTTGACAACGACCGAGTTAATTTTAGACTTCACCAAGATAAAAACGTGATTAGAGTACAATATTATGGAATTTAGTATTTTTTAACAAAAAGCCAACGTCACGCGGTATTCCCAGGCGGTCACCCATCCAAGTACTGACCACGCCCGATGTTGCTTAACTTCGGTGATCGGACGAGAACCGGTGCTTCCAACATGGTATGGACGTTGACAACGACCGAGTTAATTTTAGACTTCACAAGATAAAAATGTGATTAGAGTACAATATTATGGAATTTAGTATTTTTTAACAAAAAGCCAACGTCACGCGGTATTCCCAGGCGGTCACCCATCCAAGTACTGACCGCGCCCGATGTTGCTTAACTTCGGTGATCGGACGAGAACCGGTGCGTTCAACATGGTATGGACGTTGACAACGACCGAGTTAATTTTAGACTTCACAAGATAAAAACGTGATTAGAGTACAATATTATGGAATTTAGTATTTTTTAACAAAAAGCCAACGTCACGCGGTATTCCCAGGCGGTCACCCATCCAAGTACTGACCGCGCCCGAAGTTGCTTAACTTCGGTGATCGGACGAGAACCGGTGCGTTCAACATGGTATGGACGTTGACAACGACCGAGTTAATTTTAGACTTCACAAGATAAAAACGTGATTAGAGTACAATATTATGGAATTTAGTATTTTTTAACAAAAAGCCAACGTCACGCGGTATTCCCAGGCGGTCACCCATCCAAGTACTGACCGCGCCCGATGTTGCTTAACTTCGGTGATCGGACGAGAACCGGTGCGTTCAACATGGTATGGACGTTGACAACGACCGAGTTAATTTTAGACTTCACAAGATAAAAACGTGATTAGAGTACAATATTATGGAATTTAGTATTTTTTAACAAAAAGCCAACGTCACGCGGTATTCCCAGGCGGTCACCCATCCAAGTACTGACCGCGCCCGATGTTGCTTAACTTCGGTGATCGGACGAGAACCGGTGTGTTCAACATGGTATGGACGTTGACAACGGTGAACGCAATTTTGACTTTTACATGATTATCAGTCTTCATTCAGTACAATCTTTTTTTTATGATAACCGACTGATACGGTTTTCGCGGATTCGGTACCACTTTGTTCTGTGGGTAGTGGTTTCTTCCGGCCGAAAGGTCGAAAGTTTTCGACACTCATAAACTATGCTACAATGATTAGGTATAAGATATTCTATCTCACGAAGGGGGGTGAACAATGAGGATCAGTCACATAACAGAACTTTTAATTTTTAATTAATGAAACGTATGCGCTACAAATTTCTAAGCATTTTGTTTTTTAAATGATTAAAATCCGACAAGAAATGACGAAGTTATCGAAGATTTAAAATCGGCTGTTTTAAAACGCACACTCTCGCTGGATTTTTGTCGATGACGTCATGGCTCGCCTCGTGTGCGATGCCCTATGATAAACAGGCCGATACGTCAACGAAGAGCCTAAACCGCTGGACCTACAAACTTGAAATTTTGACAGTAGATGCTTTTTATGTTGTAGGAATCCACTAAAAACGGATTTTTAGAATTTTTACTCCTAAGGTGGCAAAATAAGGCATAAACATTTTATATGAAAGTTCTTCATTTTCAATGTTAGACGCATTAAATTTCATATACCTACTTCTGATTAGAAATAAATATACATGTATACCAGCGTTTTCAAAATTTCACTACTAAAGGCGTAAAATAGGCGATGGCTGGTTGCATGAAAGTCCGTTATTTTGAAAGTAAGAAGCACGAAATTTGATACAGCTGCTTCTGGTTAAAAATAAACGTACCCCGGAATCGCGGTTTTTCAAAAATCCACCCCTAAGGGGGCAAATAAGGGTAGAGTGGTTGTATACCTAGACATCCGTTATTTGGGAAAGTGTTCAAGTTTCGATGAAATGATGTCCATTACTTGAGGACTGCACCTCAGCTTACCATCAGGCGGGGTGCAGTCAATTCGGCGGACTGACAAATATAAAAACACCCCCAACCGGGGCGTTTTATGTTTGAATCGAACTGATTAAAACCGCATGCCGTCTCGGGTTTTCTAGCGCCGGATCTTTATCTTTATCTTTATCTTTATCTTTATCTTTATCTTTATCTTTATCTTTATCTTTATCTTTATCTTTATCTTTATCTTTATCTTTATCTTTATCTTTATCTTTATCTTTATCTTTATCTTTATCTTTATCTTTATCTTTATCTTTATCTTTATCTTTATCTTTATCTTTATCTTTATCTTTATCTTTATCTTTATCTTTATCTTTATCTTTATCTTTATCTTTATCTTTATCTTTATCTTTATCTTTATCTTTATCTTTATCTTTATCTTTATCTTTATCTTTATCGTTATCGTTATCGTTATCGTTATCCTTATCCTTATCCTTATCCTTATCCTTATCCTTATCGTTATCGTTATCTTTATCTTTATCTTTATCCTTATCCTTATCCTTATCCTTATCCTTATCCTTATCTTTATCGTTATCCTTATCCTTATCCTTATCCTTATCCTTATCTTTATCGTTATCGTTATCGTTATCGTTATCTTTATCGTTATCGTTATCTTTATCGTTATCCTTATCTTTATCTTTATCTTTATCTTTATCTTTATCTCTCCACCCCTTCCTAGTCCGCCCTCCGTCCACCCCTTCCGGCAGAACCCCTGGTGACACCCCGTGTGACACCCCTGGTGTTGCACACGTCCATATAGGCCACGATGACAGCTTCCCATCAGGTGGGCCGTGTGCTTGTCTGCCACCTACGTAGTATAAAAAAAAGAAAAAATACTTAATTCTATAATTTAAAAAAAATCATCAAATGTTTTATCCGAATAGCCCTATATTCTCCATAGCGGCGCGGCGCGGTGGGCGGCGACGCGCGACGAGGTGAGCGATGACGTCACAGGGTATTTCTACGCGGTGGCGAGCGTTTTTGAGATTACCGCACTAAAATGGCTATAACTTCGTCATTTTTGATCCGATTCAAATAATTTTTTTACAGAATTTATTGTTTTTTTTAGGTCTATAAAACTGCATACTCAGCTAAAAAAGTGACTGATCCTCACCTGTGTCTTGTAAATACGCGTACATGTGTGTGCGAAAGTTCATGTCACGTCAAAAGAAATTCATGTAGCAGTTAGTAGAACAATAATTGCATTGCAAGTAATTCATTTTTAAAAGCAATGTGCATATAATCTTTCACTACAATGCCAGCTAAACCGACTTCGTGAAATAGAACATCTATACCATTATAGATTAGGTACTTACTGCTATGAACACACAATCACTTTCTAACTATTGAACTTGATACATACCTGTAAAGCATTGAAAGCCTGGCATCTTTTCAGCACGTTGACTTGAACATCTTCTGTAAGCGTGTCCTCCATAGACTGGTTGAGTTTCTCCTTCCCGCCATTATCACATATGGTGACGTTTACACAATTGTCCAGCACCTGCAGACTGTTTTCTCCTGAACGGCTGAACGTAATCTGCAGTAGCGGTTTGTTATTCCCATTAATTTTCACACGAGAGAAGGATTTGAGAGGTTCCTTTTTCGACTTGTCTTCGTTATTGCTTAAACTCTCCATAATGTTTGCGACACCTTTGTTGAGTAAGTCTTCGTTTCTTGTGGTCACGGAGCCGACTGAGCCGTCGTCTGACATTTCATTGATCATATGTTGGAATTCCTTTCGTATCAGATCTTTGATGAACTCCTCAATGCTTCTGGTGTCGGTTGATTGATCAATTTTTAACTCTTCCTTTGAAGTTTCCGTTGAAGTTCTGTCAAATTAAAGCAAATATAATACTGATTTATTTTCATACTCGAAAAAAAACGACACTTTCCGACTGGATGCTGAAGGCGGAGGATCGGGAATTAATGGCGTACATTAGGAAAGTCATGCTATGTCCAGGAGTGGACTGCAATAGTTTAGTTGCTTGAAGCACACTATTAAGTTTTTTCTAAGAAACCTCTAGGCATCACGTCACGAACAGCGTGGGATGCGTTGCTGCTTTCAAAGGAAGACGTTATCGCTTCGACGTTTAATTTATAACCCGAATAGTATACCCTTTGGCTATGTATGAAGGTAAAGTATAGTTACCCCTTTTCACTATCTTTCTTGCGCATCACTCGCTCAGGATCGCGTGCGAAATTCATGCTCTTCGCCACCATGTCTCGCGCGTGACAAAACTGATCCCAATGGGCGCCTGTAACGTAGTACAAATCTGATTAGAAAACTCGAAACTTACAGGTAAACTAGCTATTTCCCACCCGCGTGGAATACTGAGATAATCGTTAACACCTTTATACATAACATATATATATGGGTTTTTGTCCGTGGTACGGTTAGGTTGTCCGGCAAACCGGACCATGGGGAATTCTATTTTTCCATGGTACGGTTATGCTACTTATTGACTGATTGTACATTTGGAAACCTGTACGTTGGTCCGGTTATTAAATTGCGCTTAAAGCTAACGTGATAAACCGTACCACGGACAAAGATCGATTGTCCGTGGTACGGTTAGGAACGCGGGCTGCACAGTACTGTTATCTCAGAACAGTGATGAGTAGTCCACTGTTTAACGGCGTATCTATCTATTTATATAATATGAAAAGAAAGTGGAGAAACAAGTTATAATTTAAAAAAAATGAGAGGATTTGTTTATTTTAATACATCATCGTTTAGTCCACTTTACAAAACTCAAACAAAAGCCCTTTGTCCGCTAAAATCCATTAAAATTAACAAATTAAAATTTACAATTAAGATTCTTAAAACACCTAGTCAGCCCTAAAGTTAAAATGAAATGTCGAGATGACTATAACAAATTATTTCCTATTACGAAAATACTTCCAGTTAAAGCAAAGACCGAATAGACATTTGTGCTCATCACACAAAGTATATCCCGGGTGGGGATCGAACCCACGACCTCGTGCGCAGCAGTCGAGTGCACTACCACTGCGCCACAGAGGCTGTCAACAATATGTAATAACAATACAATAATGCACATAAGGAAATTGTATCGAATAGGTATCATACTAAAAGGGCTAGGAAGAGGATGTATGTATGTCCGAAGGTAAGGAACTATTACGGTCAACGAACAAACAAATATCTTTTGCCCAAGTGCTTCAACAAAAGAGATATTTTTGAGAAAATAAATGAAAAAAAAAATCCACCATGGATTTTTTTAATGGATTTTAGTGGACAAAGGGAACAAAAGTGACATCTTATCTTATGTTCGCAAATTTTTCCAAGGCGTGACCCAAAACAATCTCTTGGTATTACGTATAGCATCATCTTTTTCTATATCTTCCTTCTTGCGTTTATTGGTTATTTGTTTGTTTTTTAAATTAATATGTGTTTGTTTATCAGTTTTTTCTAAATAGTTCAAGAGACGTAATATGTTTACAGTATTTTTATTAAGTGCCCGATTAATTTTGGAGTTCCAGCTTTCTACGCTATTATTGGTGCTGTGCCTTTGCCCAAAGACACTGATATATTTACAGAGTGTACTGCTTATCCAAAACTTTTCAAAATATTGAAAAAACTTATTCATATTATTAGTCAACGCTTCAGATTTAATATACTGCCATGCTTCGAAGATTGTTTCATAAGGTAAAAGTGGTAATTTAGCACTTAATGCTATTATACGTCTCTCTACTGCCAATTTTGTATTACCTAACAATTTTGCTTTTCGCCACACACATTGGGACCAGTGATAGTAACAACCTATTATTTTTACTTTTGGAAATATTATTGTAATAGCATTTATTAATAAAACCTATTTTCCGTAGTCCGGTGAACCGGACCACGGAAAATTCAATTTTCTCCATGGTCCGGCCAACTGTACCATGGAAAAAAAGAGCTTTCCGTGGTCCGGTTCACCGGACAAACAAACCGTACTACGGGCAAAAAGGGGAAGAATTATATATATATATATATATAATTCTTCTGTACGTGTGTTGACAGTGAACTCCTCCTAAACCTATGCGTTTGGGTGGCGCCCTGGATAGTGTAGATTCACAAATCACCCCGGCAGATGGCGCTGTAGTCGGGCAGAACAACGTCTGTCGGATCCGCTAGTTATAATATATATAATTTCAATTTTCTGCGCGATTTTCTTAATTTTTCTTTGCGCATAAAAATTCTGAATTGTATTCAATGTTATTAACTTTCGTCTGGTTAAAACAAATTATCTAAGCATATTTTCCGCATTCTAGAAGTCAATACCTCAGCACCTTAGTTATGAAATTAAATTAAAAAATGATGTTGTGTGTTATTTTTTTAATACCAAAATACTTACATTTTCGTATTACCCAGCTGCATGATAATAACATTAAAATAATTTTTTTAATTAACAGTAAAGCCATTTCGAAATATTACAAGAAATAAAAGTCCCATGCATATTAAAATATTTATTGAACCATCACCATCAATAATAATTGAAAAGAAACACCAGTCTTTGTAGAAGATGATCTACTCAATATAATACTGACATGCAAGCTTCATTGCACTGTTTTTACCTACGAATAATGTACATCGTTCGTAGGTTTTTACAAAAAAAAAAACTTCGTCTTGTCATAAAACTAAAATGAGTCAATTCAATGAAAATTTGAGATTCGTTTTGTTACCGAACAGCGACCCCTGTGTTCTTTTAGTAACACAAGTATGTTTTAACAACTTGAAGACATTATAAAGTTGCTTACTAAAAGTTCACTGTTTTTTCTCGGAATATTACAGTAATTCTTATGCTTAATAATTACGATAGTAAAATCAAATTAGGTCACCCAATTACATAAAGTCGAAGCCAGCAGTTATGTTTGTTATGAACTGCAGAGTACAAGCAAGGTCTTCTCAATATGCGAGGCCATCTTTTTGACACAACTCACAAACATTTCACAAACATTCGCGAGAACTTTCTGGTGTTTTCTCTAAACACTTCTGACAGTAATTATTGAAGCATGCATGATTGTATGAAACTTGAAGATCAGAGATTTTTGATTAGGATCCCACCTTAAAAGTGAGAATCGGGTTCTTTATAATACCTACGTAATTTTTTTTATAAAGGGTGACACTAGAGAAGGGTCGGCAAGTAGTTATAAGTGGGGTCCGGATGCATAATTTTTACAAGGTTCAGAAAAAAAATATCAAGTAATATTTTTATTACTTACGTTTTAACCTACTTCAGAAAAGAAGGATTTTTTACCCTAAAATTCTTTAATAGATAAATATTTCAGATATAGCCAAATATACCCAAGGTTACCGACCAGTGCACTAGAGTAACCAATCAACAAAATAAACCCATTTCCATACGAATAAGTAAGTAAATTAGTATTGTATCCTACACATAATATTAGTCCAGTCCACATTGTTATGTTAGTCCTGCATATATTTATCGATATACGTACAGTTTGTTGGCGACTGACCATGTCTGCCGTTACTCGGCGAAGCTGGGCGTGTTCTAAAGATTTTGGTCGTCAGCTTTTTTGTATGGTTCAGCTGTGGCAAAGACTTCTGGAGGGTGTCCACGCAATGAGAGGCTGGTTTTACAGCTGATATTTGGCTTCTGTCAACACAAAAGTAAAGAAACCAAAATTTAATGGTGGAAAATGATTTAAAATAGAAAATAGGAGTGCAAAAAGCCAACGTCACGCGGTATTCCCAGGCGGTCACCCATCCAAGTACTGACCGCGCCCGATGTTGCTTAACTTCGGTGATCGGACGAGAACCGGTGCGTTCAACATGGTATGGACGTTGACAACGACCGAGTTAATTTTAGACTTCACAAGATAAAAACGTGATTAGAGTACAATATTATGGAATTTAGTATTTTTTAACAAAAAGCCAACGTCACGCGGTATTCCCAGGCGGTCACCCATCCAAGTACTGACCGCGCCCGATGTTGCTTAACTTCGGTGATCGGACGAGAACCGGTGCGTTCAACATGGTATGGACGTTGACAACGACCGAGTTAATTTTAGACTTCTCAAGATAAAAATGTGATTAGATTACAATATTATGGAATTTAGTATTTTTTAACAAAAAGCCAACGTCACGCGGTATTCCCAGGCGGTCACCCATCCAAGTACTGACCGCGCCCGATGTTGCTTAACTTCGGTGATCGGACGAGAACCGGTGCGTTCAACATGGTATGGACGTTGACAACGACCGAGTTAATTTTAGACTTCTCAAGATAAAAACGTGATTAGAGTACAATATTAGGGAATTTAGTGTTTTTTAACAAAAAGCCAACGTCACGCGGTATTCCCAGGCGGTCACCCATCCAAGTACTGACCGCGCCCGATGTTGCTTAACTTCGGTGATCGGACGAGAACCGGTGCGTTCAACATGGTATGGACGTTGATAACGACCGAGTTAATTTTAGACTTCACAAGATAAAAACGTGATTAAGAGTACAATATTATGGAATTTAGTATTTTTTAACAAAAAGTCAACGTCACGCGGTATTCCCAGGCGGTCACCCATCCAAGTACTGACCGCGCCCGATGTTGCTTAACTTCGGTGATCGGACGAGAACCGGTGCGTTCAACATGGTATGGACGTTGACAACGACCGAGTTAATTTTAGACTTCACAAGATAAAAACGTGATTAGAGTACAATATTATGGAATTTAGTATTTTTTAACAAAAAGCCAACGTCACGCGGTATTCCCAGGCGGTCACCCATCCAAGTACTGACCGCGTCCGATGTTGCTTAACTTCGGTGATCGGACGAGAACCGGTGCGTTCAACATGGTATGGACGTTGACAACGACCGAGTTAATTTTAGACTTCACAAGATAAAAACGTGATTAGAGTACAATATTATGGAATTTAGTACTTTTAACAAAAAGCCAACGTCACGCGGTATTCCCAGGCGGTCACCCATCCAAGTACTGACCGCGCCCGATGTTGCTTAACTTCGGTGATCGGACGAGAACCGGTATTCAACATGGTATGGACGTTGACAACGACCGAGTTAATTTTAGACTTCACAAGATAAAAACGTGATTAGAGTACAATATTATGGAATTTAGTACTTTTAACAAAAAGCCAACGTCACGCGGTATTCCCAGGCGGTCACCCATCCAAGTACTGACCGCGCCCGATGTTGCTTAACTTCGGTGATCGGACGAGAACCGGTATTCAACATGGTATGGACGTTGACAACGACCGAGTTAATTTTAGACTTCACAAGATAAAAACGTGATTAGAGTACAATATTATGGAATTTAGTACTTTTAACAAAAAGCCAACGTCACGCGGTATTCCCAGGCGGTCACCCATCCAAGTACTGACCGCGCCCGATGTTGCTTAACTTCGGTGATCGGACGAGAACCGGTGCGTTCAACATGGTATGGACGTTGACAACGGTGAACGCAATTTTGACTTTTACATGATTATCGGGCTTCATTCAGTATAAATCTTTTTATGATAACCGACTGATATGGTATTCATAAAACGGTTTGCCAACCACAGATTACTTAGTTTTTTTATATAGGACTCGTCAAAATGACTTCACCTCGCCTGATGGTAAGCTAAAAGTCTCAAGATTTTTTTTACCCAAGTGCCAATCTCATTCTCCTCCAAAGCCTTGGAGTCAGGGATCCACTATCCTTCTTTTACTTTTATGGGAGTGACTGTCGTATGACCTCCCAACAAAAGAAGACAACCTGCACCTCGTCCGTCAATCAGCGTATCAGCTTGCAGGTCAGATTGACTTGTGCCCCAAGCATTCCAAATATACCATAGGATTTCCAAGATTTGACCCATTTTTTCTTTTTTTTTTTTATACAACTTAGGTGGCAGACAAGCACACGGCCCACCTGATGGGAAGCGTTCACCGTGGCCTAGGGACGCCTGCAACACCAGGGGCATCACACTCGCGCTGCCGACCCCGCTAACCCATACTAACAAACAGAGCAAGTAAAATAAAGCTTGTAACAATTTAATCAAATAGGTACCTATTATCATCAGGTAGCGACATCGATCGTGCAGTTTTACGATTAGCTTCATATATCCAGCGTTCGTGTATAGCCACTAGAGGCTTCACGTTGACATTGGCCAAGACATCCTCTTCTATTTTAGCCTTGGCGGTAGTGCGGTCCTGGTAGGACTTCAAAGACCACGAGCTCATGCGATCTCTTACTGTTTCGTCACTCTCCGGTGACAAGAAATCATGAGGTAAAGTTGTTCTGGAATATAAAATTTTTTGGTGAATGGTGTGTTTGATAATATTAAAAACTTATTTAAATGTGGATAGCCTATGCCTATAACATTATAGTCATTAAGTTATTCGTTCGTTCGTATTTTCGTATCACTAGCGATATTGATTTACCCGTATTATTAATATACATACCTATACCTATTATTTTGGTAATTAGTGAAAATTAAAAAAATAATGGCCATGAATTCTTAAACAACTTTGAAAAAAGAGGAAGTTAGCAATTCGGATGTTTATTATTGTCAGATTCTTTTCGCTGTAAATATAAATATAGATGCATTGTTTCTATTTTCTACTTTTATAAGCGTTACTTCGGCACCTAAATGAAGAAATTTTATTTATATCTTTTATGCACTACCTTCTGAGTCCTGTAATATGATCCCTAGCGGTGTCGGTACATTCCGGGGATACATTTGTTGATTTGAAAGATAAATCATTTTCCCCATTATTCGGGATGTCTGATGATGTGATAACAGGCGTTGTGGGTACGTCGAGTGAGGCCCGAGGAACAATTTTAGATTCTGAAAAAAGAAAACACAGTTACAGAAAGAGCTACCTGTTACGTTTGAAGCATTAGTATAAGTTTTTTAAAGTAGAGGGACCTCCCAAACCCAAGCTAACCTCAGGTCAAGTAGGTGCTTCTGTCAAACAATAGACAAGGCTCTGGTGCAAGCGTTCCTCTAAGGATTAGGAGGTCTGACGGCAGTCGCTCCCGCAAAAGCCGATATACCGATAGAAAATCTCGGGCTCCATAGTGCAAAATTTTAACTAAACTGGGAAATTGATGATGATAAAGTTATAAAGTGAAGTATTGGCACACACGCAATAGCTGAGAGGCAACTTGATTTTGTACTCTGTGACCATCGCATCTTCATAAATCAGATCCCAAAGTTCACCATAAAAAACGCATAAAACGCATAAGATACCACGGTAGCCTAGTGGTCTGGGTAATAGACTGCTGAGACGAGGTCTCGGGTTCGATCCCAGGTTCACCATGGCACACACCAATGTCTTTTCGATTCTTTTCAAAGTTATGAGTGTATTTATCGCGGGTTTATAAGTGCCGGTTAATGGCAATAGGCTCGCCACCTATTACATTGGGACCTAAACATAAACTGGCGAAATGTGGGTGCTAGCACCTCTGCCTACCCCTTCGGGGATATAAGCGTGAGTTAATGTTATGTATGTTATGTTAAAATGCATACCTTCTTTTTCAGGTGTCAACGAAGTATCTTTACTTTTCTCAGGACTCGGCTCAGTACTACCAACATCACCAGACAGCCAAGCATTCTTCCTCAACTTGTTACTCCGAGCTATAGGCGTAGTGGGTAAACTGTAGTTCTTTATATCAAAGTTGTACGAAGACCGTTCCGTACTATTCCTACCTTTCAGTAAAGGCTTAATAGAATCTAAGTTGTACTCCGGAACCTTAATATGTAAAGGTTTGTAAGACTTAGGAGTGAAACTTCTACTTAGCTTTGTTACTGGCCTTTCTACGTTATATTCCTTGCTATCATCAGCAAAGTTCACTGTTCGATTAGGGCTTAAGATACTGCAATATTCTGTAGAGTCACTTCTATGCAAAGTCCCTGGAGTCCCGATATCTTTCATCTTTGCTCTGATTTTTGCTATCGGTGTGGAACAAGCGCTGGAGATTTCTTTCACTGCTAGATGTTCGTATGCTCTATTCGGAATTCTGTCGGTATCATCGTCGGATATGAAGCATTTCTCGGCTACTGAATACGACGCATTGGTGTGGTTTCTAATAATTTCGTATCGAGGACTTGCATCGCTTTTACTGCAGTCTTTATCACTTTCGGTGGAGGTTTCTTGGTTGTTGTGGATAACAGCTTGGTGTTGTATATTTTGAGGGCTAAGACATTCGGAATCGGTGGGAGTTGTATCCCAGCCAGTTGAACTGAATGTCGGTCTTGTAGGTAACCGAGCCGGGATGATGATATAGCCGAGTTCGTCGAGATTTTTCTGAAAAGATTTTTTTAAAATTTACGATATCAGACTGACTGCCCCTCGCCTGATGGTAAGCTCAGGTGAAATCTGAAAAGTAGTGACTACCATTGCCGGAGAAGGGCCCTATCTAGACGGCTTCGATAAATGAATTTTTCATGTTTATTATGCAAATAAATGGGTTTATATGGGACCCTAGATCTTTGGGTTACAAGCCAACCCCACCTCCAAATCGGCACATCTGGTTGACGGACGAAGTTCTGGTATACCTACGCTATTCGCGGTTAGACAGTAGTCGCTCTCATAAAAAGCCAGCTCTGAATGCGACTGGAATTCACGTTCGGATGAAAAAAGCTAAAAGTGGACAATGACGGTGGTGTTAGTCCGCAATTTCAAAGTTGCTCAGCGGGTTGTAATTGTCTGGTGTAAAAATTGTAAAGTAGCTGTGTCTGTACATTGGAAAAATAAAAAAAATACTTGGGTTGTGTTGAGCTGAACATGATAACATTTGTTTTAGAATTCTTGTCTGTTTGTGCGACTTGGACGCAAAACTACTGAACGGATTTTGATGCGATTTTTTTTGTTTGATAAGTCTTGGTCAGACTTAGAATATTACGTATGTTTCATTACAATTGGTTGAGTAGAATTACGGCGATTATAGTAAAAAAAATGCGCAAACCGACATTCACGCAGGCGGAGCCGCGGGCATGGGCTAGTTAAAGGATAAAATAAAAAAAACTGTCATGACTACTTACTTTGACAATCTGTAAAGTATTTTGCAACGATTCTAGATCGATTCGCTCATAACGTTGCAATGTGAGTCCAGATTGCAGTAGAGATAACAAGCTGCCGGGGTACGTGCCGTCCTTAGGTAAAGGAACACCAGTTTTCCACAGCGTGTACTGTTCTTTCAGCTTTTCATATGTGAAGTTCTTCCACGGCAAAGCGGCTGAAAATTATGTAAAGGAGTAAGCCCAGTTTTTATTGATCAAATGATGTTATTCAGTATGAAAAGACGATAAAATGGATGGATTTTATCCACAACAAGAATTAAATTACATATTTATTATGATTATTATATAAAATTCACGCTAAGCGCTATACGAGTAGGCTTACTACAGAACTCTTAAGATGATGAAGACTGCAGACGGTAAGAAGTTGACGATGTTTTTTTATACTACTGAGGTGGCAGACAAGCACACGGCTCACCTGATGGGAAGCGGTCACCGTGGTCTATGGACGTGTGCAACGCCAGAGGCGTCACACATGCGCTTCCAACCTTGGGGAGGGGAGGGTTGGAAAGTTTGAGGGGAGGGGATTGGGAGATGAGAGGGGATTTTGAGCACTGGGTACCCTACTTACCGCCGGGAACATAACACGATGGTTATTATAGCCGGGGTCTTCTGTAGGGCGGAGGAACTACCCCAGACGGACTGTTCAGTTCGGACGGGAGATACAGTCATACCCTACCTCCTTTGATTCTCCTTGGAGAAGAAAACTTACCATTACAACATTCCCATAGTATGAGACTGAGTGAGTAGACATCGCATTTGGAGCACGGGAACACCTGGCCGTCCTCATTAGCCGTGAACAGCTCCGGGGCTTGCCACCTGTAGTGTTCCAGAGTGCGGTAGCTCTCATACGGCCTGGTGACAGCGTTGCAAGTAATATACGTCTCTGATGGGTGCGCAGAAATGAGCGGTTCGAATTCTGCTGAGTTTGATTCACGGGTATCTGAAAAAAACATTACGAGAAAATACTAATTAATTTTAAAAAAACAATAATTCATCGTGGTTATATAATGTTAGCACCGAGTTCCAGGTTCAATCTAAATTCACATGAGAGAAACTTTGAGCTAAACCAAACTCAATATAATTGTTTTTCAAATTTGTTCTTATATGACTAAAAAAATTCAGTGAAGATACATTTCATAACATTCAGATAGTTGGAACAACATTTGTGAATACAAAAAGCCAACGTCACGCGGTATTCCCAGGCGGTCACCCATCCAAGTACTGACCGCGCCCGATGTTGCTTAACTTCGGTGATCGGACGAGAACCGGTGTGTTCAACATGGTATGGACGTTGACAACGACCGAGTTAATTTTAGACTTCACAAGATAAAAACGTGATTAGAGTACAATATTATGGGATTCAACAATTTATAACAAAAAGCCAACGTCACGCGGTATTCCCAGGCGGTCACCCATCCAAGTACTGACCGCGCCCGATGTTGCTTAACTTCGGTGATCGGACGAGAACCGGTGCGTTCAACATGGTATGGACGTTGACAACGACCGAGTTAATTTTAGACTTCACAAGATAAAAACGTGATTAGAGTACAATATTATGGAATTTAGTATTTTTTAACAAAAAGCCAACGTCACGCGGTATTCCCAGGCGGTCACCCATCCAAGTACTGACCGCGCCCGATGTTGCTTAACTTCGGTGATCGGACGAGAACCGGTGCGTTCAACATGGTATGGACGTTGACAACGAGCCAGTTCATTTTGGCAACGATATGTTGCTCTAATAAAACGATTTATGATTTCGTACATTCCTAGAATGAAAACATACATTACATTTTGCTGATTTTACAGTACTTATTGTTTTCAATCGCCTCGTTCTCAATAATGCTATTGTATTCAACGAGACTTGTACCTACATAACATTTTGTTTGTATGAAGTAGGTAATTGAAAAAAATCTAATTGTACACATTTTTGCCTTGTTATTGCTAAAATTAACTCGGTCGTTGTCAACGTCCATACCATGTTGAACGCACCGGTTCTCGTCCGATCACCGAAGTTAAGCAACATCGGGCGCGGTTAGTACTTGGATGGGTGACCGCCTGGGAATACCGCGTGTCGTTGGCTTTTTGTTAAAGAATACTAAATCCATAATATTGTACTCTAATCACGTTTTTATCTTGTGAAGTCTAAAATTAACCCGGTCGTTGTCAACGTCCATACCATGTTGAACGCACCGGTTCTCGTCCGATCACCGAAGTTAAGCAACATCGGGCGCGGTCAGTACTTGGATGGGTGACCGCCTGGGAATACCGCGTGACGTTGGCTTTTTGCTGCTTATATTTTAGAATCATTACGCATGTAGGTATTTGTCGGTGATTGGGAATACAGTTAACTAAAACCACACAATATTGCCGTGGTTACGGTTTAATTTCAATTTTTACGGGTCTAGATATTGAGCAAATGCAAAAACAATTCAATTTGATATGATAATTGTTAACATTTTGATGTTGATTAGTAATAGCACAACTTTATTATTGTTATTACGGGTCTTACGAAAGATATGTAGGTAGGTTATGATAATATTATTATGCTAATATCACAATCGAATGAATTCTTCTTATATTATAAGGAGAGAGACCGAATTTTGTGAGTTTGTTTAATTTGTTAGGGGTAATGTTGACGGCCTCTGTGGCGTAGCGGTAGTGTATTCGACTGCTATTTCAGGGGCCGCGGGTTCGATTCCCGCTCAGTGCAAATATTTGTATGCATGAATAGTCTTGTATTGGTCTGGGTGTTTCTATGTATAATATGTATGTATTTACAAAAAAATGTATCTAAGTATGTATATCCGCAATCTGGAACCCATAACACAAGTCAGTTAAGCTAAGCTTACTTTGGGTCTAGATAGCGCTGTGTAGAATCTTCACAACCTAGCGTTAATCCCATTCGTATCCAAAGCTTTCACCTCGGAGCTGTGTAGAATGTAGTAGAATATTTATTATATATTTTTTTAAATGACAGGAGTTCCTCCTTCCGGGTTCCGACATGCAAGCCTCAAATGCAACAGAAACCACTGCCAAAATGATTTTGGTATCGAGTAAAAATTATTCTTCAATTATAAATTTCGGGTAAAAATTAAGGGTTAATTTTAATAAATTATTTTTAAAAAGACTTTTAAGAACATTTTTCTAGTAATACATGACTAGACATATCAAATGAGTCTAAAATGACAGATTTATCTTGTTTATTTCAGAAGTTCCTATGCACACCTCCTGGCTCGATCATCAAACCAACTTCATAGTACCATATTATCGCATTGTCACCTCAGATACGCGCAACTTACTATATACCTTGCAAGTTTACCTCAAATTGAATTAAAGTCGAAATATAAATTTGAGTTCAATTTATAGTCTAGAAGTGGTTCTAATTGGGCTTCTGAGATTAGACTAGAGTGAACATTCTGCTTCTAGGCAAGCGTACTCCATCATCGACCACATCGTCACTTACCATCAGGGCCTCGATTCTGCTAAAGGCAAACCACTGTAATACCACTGACACTCTAAAAATGCCATTTAATTGTAGACTTTACCGTTATACAGTTAAAGTCTAAAATCAATTGAAAAGAATTCATTTAACTTTTTCATTCGCTCTACAAAATATCATTTGACTTAAGACTTCAAACCTGATAACAATGAAGTCTACAATTAAATGGCATTTTAGAGTGTCAGTGGTATTACAGTGGTTTGTCTTTAGCAGAATCGAGGCCCAGGTGAGATAGTGATCAAACGCGAGCCTATCGTCTATAAAAATCGACTCATACTAACGAACTAACAAACAACAGAGTAAGTTAAATAAAAGCTTGTAAAAATGTATCAACATAATCACTCACCATCAATGTTCACATACTGCGGTTCTGGCGAATAAATATCGTATTCTTTCGGTGGATTCCTCTTCTGTTTCATCAGTTTAGCACAAGAGCCAACATCTGCTAACTTAGCCGTGTCATGGCTCGTAATCATGATATGGGCGCTGCTCAATTCAGTATGAAGGTAACCCTGCATCTTCAGAAAGACTAAAGCATTCGCTATATCTAATGCATACTGCACAGATGTCTGTGCGCTTAGTATTTGACCCTGAAAAAGGCTTTCAAAGTTAGCCTACATTTTTGTATAAATTAATATAATAAGTGAGGTCGTTTTTTAGATAAAGATCTGCTAGTTAATTTTCATAATTAGTTAATTGTGGCCGATTCAACTAGTTATTATTATTTAATTAATACATACAATGTTTTTTCAAAGTGTTAGAATGAATTAGTGGTGTTACAAGATGAAATTTATCATCATTCTAATCTTAATAATAAAGCTGTTAAAATGCTATCTTGGGTTATGAATATGTATTTGAAATTCAATTGGCATTTTTGAAGCGAATAATATTATGATATCAAATTGGGCATTGTGGCACTATCGGTGTTTGCAATGGTGATGGTGACTACCATTCCAGAGACTTTGCCTTTAGCTTACCATCAGGCGAGGTGAAGTAATATTGACGTGACCGACATAAAAAAAATGGGGACCGTTTTTAACTTCGAGGCCCATACCAGTTTCACCTGCAAGCCGGTACGCCCAGCTGATTGACGAACGAGGCTCTTGCAAAGGCTTTCACTTCCCAGTTGAGGTGTCAGACGGTAGTCGCTCCCATAAACGCGACGATAAACCAATAATTGAGGAGCAGGAGAAGACATCCCTTTGGCTTGGGCCCTAGCACACTTACTAGCGCGGCGACGTGGTTACGTTACTTACTTTCAGCGAGTGTGAAAAACGACTTAGTATAGCCATACAACTGAGAAATTTCCAATAAATCGGTTCGATTTCGCTAATTAGTAACCGATGCTATGATAATAAATATGTATTAGCATTGTTCGTGTCGCATCAACACATCAAAGACTGAAAGTGATAGGTATTAGCTGTACAGAGCGTAGTCGTAAGCGGTGGAGCGGTCCGACTGCTAAATCGGTCGCGGGTTCTATCTTATTCCCACTCAGTGCAAATATTTTTATGTCGGAACAATATGAATATGTATTATTTGGTTTGGGTTATATCCAAGTATAATATGAACTGCAGTATAAAATTAAGCATGTTTATCTGAATTCTACAAGCTACGGCCGAGGGTGGTTATGTCGGGATGGAACCGACTAAAACCGTACGCTATCTCGGGTCTTAATTACCGGGGTGTAAGATTACCCAATAGGCATATCCCTCGCACCCCAGCTGACCCCGGGCCATCTACGACTTTAAGATGGCCCGATCGACACCCCGAAAGGGGGTAGGGCAAGCATCGCGCCACTTCGCAAACGGTGGGGTGTAGGGTGACAGGCGGCCGTCCTGTCACCCAACCGTCCGTCGGCGCGCGGACAATGCTCTCTGCTAGTCAGAGGGACACGTGGAGAGCCTCGGAGCAGCCCTCTAGAGAGCGTCTCGCGTGGCGAGTGGGAGGCGCTGCTCGCCTCTGTTTTCCGGGTGCACCGCGTGGAGGTTCCGGTCCGCACCCTATTTTAATGAAGCCTCAGTATTGGTGGGTTATTTTATATGTTAGTTAGGTTACTTATATTGAATATGACTCACCTGTATATGAATAATACCGAAAATGGAATCAACACATCTCTCACAAATAATATGAACGTTGCCATGCACGTCCGGATACAGTCCCATCAAAAGTATTATGTTCGGATGGCGACACTTTCTGTAAAAGAAATAGATATCTTTATAGAGAACCGATATTACTAAAGATGGGTAACGGCAATGTAGACCATAGAAATAGTTGAATGGATTGCCACTGGTGAAATCCAATCTCAGTTGAAAACCTCATAACACTTTCAAATTTTTCGTAACGGGACAATCTTGAAATATGGCGTTTTTAGTTGTTTTCCTTGACGCCCATTTACGTGCTAAATTTAACACAATTATTATTACTGTGACCCCAGTCCTGAGACTTTGCCTTTAGCTTACCATCAGGCGAGGTAAAGTCATTTTGACGTGTCCTATATAAAAATGTATTTATTTATTAGGCACATCAACAGATTATGTATATTACATTACAAACTTAAATAACAGATGTTGTGGACTCAAGTTTAGTACATAACCCAATTATAGATATGCGCAGCGTTCATAAGCCTAAGTATGAAATTGATCACCTTAAAATATACAGATCTATAGTCTACTCTAGAATGATGAATAGGTTGCTGTTGCTTTTAGATTCTAAGCCAGCGGCGTGGTCTGTCGTCGACCACATCATCACTTACCAATAGATGAGATAGTGGATAAAAAAAGATCCCGGGCTCCGAGGAGAAAGGATCGGATGTAACAACCTGGATCGAAGCTAACTTGCTGATGAATCAAGAAATTAAAATATACACTTCGGCGAAAAAAAAATAGAAATAAACGCAAAAAGCTGGTTGCTAGTCAGTCTGTGCGAGTAGAAAGTATCCCACGCTTTTTAAAAATTATATTTAGTGTGTGTTTATCAGTCACCGTCTATCGACTTTGTAGGCGCTCACTGCAAGCCGCTCACTAAGTATTTCAATAACTTGTCTTTTTATTCTTGAAGCATTGAATACCATGCAATTAAAAAGTTAATAAACACGTAAACGAATTAATAAGTGGTATAAGAATCGCACAAACACGACTTATTCCTATTCCCACTACTGGATGCTGTATTTTCTGAATAACCCATTGCTGGATTTACTGTTTGCCAGTAGCCCAGTACACCTACTGTAGGTACGAACTATATTTTTTTCATACAATTCAAGTGAAAGCATAGTGGGTATATGGGGAAACTAAAACTTCCCCGTCTTAGTAGTGAGCGAGCTAATAGGTGCGCGGCACCCTACGCCACAGTTTAATGTTGATAAGAACTAAGTTTGTTTAATCCATGTACGTATAGTCCTATACTTATTATGAAGTTCAATCACCCAATCAATATAAATTATAATTTTTTTACTTATAATTCTCGCTGTTTTTGTATGCATCAATAGGAAAATAGCATATTTAAAATGACCTACGAACATTATTATTCAGTAAATAGCATAGCACTTAAACATAAATATCTAATGCCCAGCATGCGTTGCAATTGCAATGCCTTTTTTAAATTTATTTTTATGATAGAACCTTCACGGGCATGTGCACATCCACTTATCAGGGTTTCATCGCACTGCAATGAGTGGCATAGGAACTCATTTCAAGAAAAAAAAAGTATACATGAAGTTATCTATTTGGTCGAAGATATCTATATACTAACTGTTACCCGCAGTTCCGCCCGCGTGAAATACTAAAAGTTTTCTGAAAGTACCTAGTAATTTTCCGAATTTTGCTTTACGTAAGAACCTTCAATAAAGTAATACAAAACTTGCAAAAAAAAATTAATGATATTGGAAAGGACGAAACAGGTATCTATTCATTTATATTTAGAGATTTAATAAAGATGAATAGTTTGTTTGTCTGAACGTGTCAATATTTGGAACAATCGGTGGAATTAGAAAACATCTTTTTGCATTTAATAGCCTAGTTTAAGGGTAGTTTATAGATTAGTTAACATGACAGTACCTACGACCCTTGGAAGCTGTGTAAATACTTAATAAAGAAAAATATAACCATAGGGCACAGGCACAGCTAGTATTTATATAAAACTAGTAAACTAGTAAATTGCCCTGGCTTCTTATACACGTGACTATCAAAATTCATTGAGTGGTTCAGAAGAAAATTAGCTAAGAAAATTAGCTAAGAAACAGACAGACGCAACAGTGACTTTTATTTTTACTATGTAATGATGAATTTATCTCATTTAAAAAAGATAAAACAATACAATCACCAAACTGTGTGCTATTACAATCGTAGGTACCAAGAAAACATTATTTAGGTTGCATTAAATTATAGTGCCTACTCACGTTCTATAATTACTACTAAATCTGTTGCTGCCAACAAAATATCTCTAGTTTAATTTCTTGTCCAGCTAAGTACCGTGCTGAGTCCACTCAGACACTACTTACAATAAGTAATAGGCGATAGTTTCTCGCCCATTTCTATGACGATCAATTACTAAACAAGAATAAAAAGTTTTTACAACTATACATTACATGGCTTAACTGGATTCGAACACGTAACAACTAATCGTCTTGTACTGCGATATACCTACTCGTTAAAGTGCGTTATTTGTTGTTTTTGGTATAACTCAACATATTATTATACAAAGTCATTTTCACGACCAAATCACACAAGTTTCTGTAACATAGGTGACCGGCGAATTTGTCCTATATTCATATCCATTGAAAGAACTATCCGCTGCATTTAATAATCGCGCGATTTAGCCATTTGGCGATTTTCTGGCGTTTTTTTTTTTTTTTTTTTATTCAGAATAGGCTTACGTTTGACCACTATCTCACCTGATTAACGTTTTAGTAATTACATCGGACCTTAGACAGGGATTGAGTCTACAAGGATTATCATCGTTTTCTTCCAAGTCTTATCCGAACTCAGTTGAGGTTGGCATTTCAGTCTAAATACGAAGCCGCCGGACTTCGATATTTGCCGAGAAGCGACTGCCATTTGAACTCGACAACCCATTGGCGATATCGAAGTTTGTAGTTAGACTAGTAAAAAAGTCATTAAGCCAACGGCCAACTTCTTGACTTATTGGATGTGTTCTTGTTTTGGTGTACATGTGCAAACTTTCCGACTTTTGTTCAGCACTTATGCCCTGTATGTAACTTCACTGATACATAGGTATAATAATATGCGTTCTAACAATCTTTTTTTTAAGCTTCACTTAGGCAGTCTGTGGTATATTGTCTTTTTTACACCAAAATACGAGTATGTAGGCATAACTAAACTTCATTGTTTCGTCTGCACGGATGGCGCAACGGTTTAAGTGCTCAACCTCGCGAACTGCAACGACGATATCGCGGACAATTTGTTTTACAACTTTAAAGATATTTACAAAATGATTTTTAGTTTGCAGAGTCATACTTTTTCCAATACGAATATCTTTCTCATTTCATGCCTTTAGCTGTAGTGAAGGCTGAAGAATAAATGCCGACTAAAATCGTCTAAAGCATAGATGCCAACCTATGCCAACATTGCTAAACTTCGGCAATGATTTCGTTTTCGTTTGAATAAGTTCTTTTAGCACCCGTTTCCGACGAGACCCTTTGTAGAAAAGGTTAGGTAGTCTTTATATTATGTCACCTGATGTCACCTCACTGGAGACGTGGTGCAAGAAGTCGCAAGAGGTATCTGCTTATGTTAAGTGATAGGTAACTACGTAAAAGAGGGCACTTTGGGAGGAAGCTCAGATGTGGAATATAGCGATAACAGATACCTAATTTAATATATTCTAGCACTTACCAATCACTCATAATTTACTTGTAAAACGCATGTCTATTGAAATTAACGAAAGCCACTGTTCACTGTCACATAATTTCATTTGCTATTTAAATTTTAGGCGTCACTGACATTGCACCAAAGACAAGTAATATGACTAAATTTCAATCTGAAAAGTTTCTACCAGTTTCCAGTTTCCGTCTATTGTTTTGCTAGGCTGCATCCTGTATTTTGTCTGGCTAGAATTTATTGTCTGTACCCTTGCGGCCCGTTAGGTCTAGTCTGTGACCGTTATAATAGTACGCTAGTCCCCGATAGTCAAATTACTGTTTAGTCCAATGCACTGATAGTCAAATTCAGTCCACTGCCCAAGCAGAATTAGTTTATTTTGATCTACAAGTAGGGGCCTATGTCAATTTAACTCATCATCATCATGTAGCATCAACATAAAGGGTGTTATGTAAAATAACTAATATTTATATTTTTATAAGAAAACTATCCTCTACTTGACCTCAAAATTGAATAGCAGGCATGTTTGGTACGTAGAGAGACTTTATACTAATTGTAGGTAAGTACTATAGTTCGGAATATCAATGAATCACTAACTACTATTCACGCCACCCTCAAAACAATGAAAAATAATGATGTAAACTTAATTTCTTTCTAATTTATAAAATGGGAAAAAAGTGTGATATCAGTAGGTACTAACCTCAAAATATTTATCTCCGTATTACTTTTCTTTTTAATATGTTCAATTGTGACTCCAGTTAATTTCTTTATCTGCACGGGGACGACTCCCCATTTTCCGTGACTCCAAATCTTCTTCTTATCCTCCGTCACATCGAGGTTGCTTGAACTCGCTATCGGCAGACCGTAAGCACTCGAGTCGCTCTAAAATAACAATCACATTCACCTTTTCAAGTAACACTAGCCCAGCATCTAGATATAAACTAGACTCGGGAAAACTTGAAAGCGGGTTTACGTTACGTAATCGAAAAAAAAACTAAATGCGTTCAATCACCTGAGCAGATTGAGCATTACTTGTGATTCACTAAGGTCATGCAAAACTACACAACTAAGAAAATAGCACGCTAGGGTAATGCCCCATTCAAACATACTTTACTATCGTCTGATTTGGCGGTGTTGTTCGGCGACCGAACCTGCAGCTGCTCGTCAGCCCACTGATCAAAGTTTTTCAACTCGCTCATAACTTCCCAAAGTTTATCATCACCATCTTCTTTAGAAGAAGCAGACGAATTCTGACTAGATTTCTTTACGTCACCTGCCGCTTTAGGCCCATCAGTCACATCGTCATCGTGTCTAGGATAATCTATGAAATTCTTCTGTCTGCTGAAAGACAGAGAGTTATTCTTATGGAAAGACGGGTAGTCCGCCTGTTCGTCTTCTTGAAAATCAATGTGTTTTTGAACTATGAAGTCCAAGTCGGGCGATCTGCTTATCCTATGTCGCGATTGTCGCCTGCATTTTTGTGGCTCAGAAAATGAGGCCGTCGGAAACATATTTCCAGGCATGAACACCTGATTTTGGAACAAAAACTGTATATTAGGTACACCAGGTGTTTCGTAAACTATTCTGTCGGGGGTGGTACTTCGTGCGCGTTTCTGAATTTTCTTCTTATATTTTATGCCTGATTTCTTTTCATAATTAAATGTATTATCGTGGTCTGTTGTGCAGTCTGTGCAAGAGACGGGCAAAGAATGCCTGCCGCATTTTTTCTTTACAGGCGTTTCAAGCGGTTCCTTGGCACCCGACGATCTTCTTGCTTGGAATTCCGCTAAGTCTCTTTTATACTCCTCGGTTCTAATAGTACCGACTTCTGTGTTGCTTCGAGAATACTGGTTTTCTGGTGAGGGTTCGCTGGCAGAGCTCACATGTGTCGTTACAGTTACGCGCTCTCTGTGGACAAACATACAATTGCTAAATTAGTTAAGTTCGATGCTTAAAGTTAACTTAAACTTGACACAGCGTAAACAAACTACCGACGTCGTCCAAGACGTACACGTGAACCAGCTAACCGAATAATCTCAACATAATCATGACGATTCAAGGTGATGACATCGAATGTATAGTTTCGATTGTTCGTATCGATTATCATCTAGGCGGAAGGTGACAGTTCGCAAGTATATCTGCAGTTATCTATAATCTCTATGAAAGCAACTCAATCGAATCGCCTTCGGCGCGCTGAACTCGTCTGCCAAACGAGAAAAAAAACTGAAGGTTCAGACCTAGAGGAGCTAGAGGTGTAAAGATAGAAACATAATAGGGTTTCTATCCAAATTTGGAGCCTGTCTGATGATCGACCAGTAGGTACCTTACAGAAATCCATAGTTGCAGGTGGATTAACGGTGCACCTCTTTGGCTAGAGGTATAGAATGATTGCGTGTGAGTGATACCTTTGGTGGTGCCATTGTTTGCAGTTGATTTTAACGGTAATCATTCGATGGGCAGTGTTCTACTCAGTCACCTTGGTAGTATGGAAACAAGCCGAGATTCTAACGCTTAGTTAGACAATAAACGTAGGCAATGTCTCTTGTGTGTTGGATTAATGTGGTTCTCTTTAGATGACTACACTTGTAATACGTTTAAACTAAAGGCGTCTAAATTAACCTTGGAATGGGAAAAAGTGAACAATATAAAAGTACAAATAACAGCAACTAATGGCAGTTCGGGCGGCATTCAGGCAGCAAAAGCGTGGGATTGTTGCGGGTCAACGACGACGCGATCCACTTCAATTTAATGGGATTTTGTATTGAATATTTTATACAATTTGTCTACAGTTTTAATCTAAATCCCGTCCACTTGAAATGACTAGGAACAGATAGAATAACATAAAGTGTCTACTATCGTCAATAAAAATTCTACCATAGGCGAAGCGCACAGGCGAAGCGTCTACTTTACGTTTCTTTTGGCTTGCAATTTTAGTGTCTGAAGACGGATATACAAAATGATAACCCTTAATAGGCATCTATTGCTTCATGCTTGTCAAATTATTCAATTGGGATTTATTTTTAAACATTTTATGTTAGAAAGACGTTAGATTTGTTTAGTTACAATATAATCTAATAGGTACAATTTACACTGAACGTATTTCGGACTATGTTCAGCCCTAAGGGCTATGAGGTTGCAAATGACATACAGGAATATAATTTTTTTGTACTATGGCACGGCTTAGGCTATATGTTGCGTAATTAATACTATTTCTTACAGGCTAAAGTATACATAAATTGTATTATAGTCTGTTAATTATAGCATGATCTCTGTGACATATGCCAAACTGTGATTCCTAGGGTTAGAAAGTGACGATGATAATTTATCGATGTTACGGACTATTGTTGATGCTAATGTAACATATATTTGGGTTTAATTTCATTAAAAGCGTTGCTAAATGAAACAAATACTTTAATGTGAAATCTAGTAACAAACCCTTGAGCCAATCGCGGCGTATATTCTCCCAGGACGTTGATAGATGGAGTGTTGAATTTTATTTCCTCACTATTATTTTGGATCAAGTGTACTCACATTATAATTATTGTTATGGTATTAAAATACCTATAGGTACAAAGTATAAAATTAGTTTAGGTATATGATAAATTAAATTTTATTCCAAATATGGATAGTTTATAGTATGTGTGTGTATGTGGTCACGATGATTCATCGCCCATCACTAATTAGGTCGGCATGCCCATAAAGTATGACATTGACAGCTACTGTGAGCACTGCTGAAAAATTCGAGACTTCATAGGCATGATTTTACTGACAGTTGTCACAGAGATCATGCTATATTTAACGGAGTATAAGTTAAGCACCTGGCCAACATGTGTACTTTGATCAGGCTTGAAATAAAATATAAGGAGTCGGGTTATACAACAAGCATTACGCTTACACAAAAATACGTTCATTTTTGTATCAGATGACCTTTTATGAACTGTGGTAATTTTGCAGTGTGAAATCTGGTACTATGGATACAGCACTGATCTCTCCGTAACTAGTCCATTCATCTACATATCTCCATCGAAGATAACACAACGAAAGCATTGTATATGCCCTGAATAAAAGCCGTACAAATAATAAACTTCCAAATAAAAAATCATAAAGTAAGAGGCGATGATAATCTTGAGTATCGACGGGACCAACGATACACTTTTACCGATTAGCAATTTGATCAGGCTAGCGAATTTGTTCCCAGGCATTGTACACTGACAATTTGATCTCTAGTGAAACGATTCAAAGATCGGCCGATGGACAGATTGGGAGTGTAATCATATCTTCGACTATAAAGCATTTATGAAATATCTTTTGTGATGTGAAAGTATGCTTTTATTTAACTTAGTATTAGTGCCTATCACAAATATTTCGGCTCTCAAATTTCACGGTGGAGTAATATTAAACTTAAGTATAGGTAGTAGATTTAAAGATTGTCGCAAAATATTCTTCAAAATATAGGATTCTGTACTTGACTCATAAGAGTTCCTTTAGTTAGATCGTCATATTACGCCGAAGATCCTTCATCATTAGTCCTGGTTACATTCAGAGCCTTAAATTGTGCTTTAATCAGTGGATGTACGGGCTAGCAGGTACATAAGGTTAGCTTGGGCCCCACAGATCTTGGTTGGGTACCATCCACTCGCATACCATGTATATTACCCAGCCATTATGATTATCATAAGACCCTATCTACCACCAGCAACGTTAATGTAACGATAGATCACATAGTTAGCTGGTACATATCGAATTAATATATTCGTCAAGGGCTAGTATGATTTATTAGCGATCCTAATATTAGAGTTGGGAGGGAAGACGGTAGTCGCACCCACAAAAGCTGTATAAGTCAAATCAAAAGGAGGAGGAGTAAGCGGACGCCGGATTCAGAGGTGAAAGCCTCGGATGCAACGAGGAACATAGTTAGGATGATACAGAAAGATAAAAAATAAGATAAAATATAGATTCCTGAAACGTGAGTGTTGGTTATTTAAAAAAGTTTCAGTGTTTAGACAAAGTTCCGAGTAGTAACAGGTAATCTGTGATTTTAGTGATAGCTAATACAGATGCTGTTGGGGTTGGTTGGAATGGGAAGATGTTTTTTTTGTCACACGTTTCTGAACGGAATTCGCGGCAGGTTTCACCTACACGCGCGTTGTACCTAATTGAGATTGGTGAGAAGGGACATCAAGGCGAGCTGGCATGATGATTTTTCTCTTTGGACTTTACCCAACCATCAAGCGATGTGTAGTCAAATTGACGGAACAAACTTAACACAAAAACTACAGCTATAGAGTCGCCTATTAAATGAGTCCTAAAAAACCATTAGGCATATACAATACACAAGCGCGAGTATAAACAAATATAAAAGAAAGAAAAAGAAGATAGAAACATAAAAGTGAAAAAGCCTTTTAATCAAAGTCATCCACTTCATTACTCAAGTAACTTTCCAGTTTACGGACCCTGTCACTCATATTTTTTGCTTCACTTTGTTTAGTTAACAGTTTCATCAATGGCGCGGTTATAAGGCTATTATAATCTCGGATACGGCGGAAGTCAAAAACAAAAGTTCGGTTATGATTTCGAGACAAACAATACATTATGTAATATTGTAAAAGAACTGAGAACATTCCGGGACGCCTGCTGGTAATGGGTTTGTGTAGGGCTGCCAAGCGGTAAGACTTCTTTAATAAACTTAATAATGCACTCTTAGACAAAAGGTTTAGTGCCAATAGATCGTATGGCAGGAGGGGAAAATGGCTGCCGAAGCGATGTTATGAAAATTAACTAAAACAAAAAGCAAATTAAGAGTTAATTAATAAAAGGTGAATAAAGAAATCGACCTTTACCGATAGTAGTGTACATGAAGCATCATTTCTTATTATATTTCATACCTGTTTATCCCCCCAGGGATTAACTCAGAGTATATTAGGAGTAAATAATACGATTAACCAACTATGGTGCCAGTCCCATATAACGCACCATCCCTAATCTTACAGAATCTAATTCGAGCTCCTATTGAGAACTACCTCACAGTGTCTTACGTAATAGAACTCCTGCCGACATTGGCTTTTTCAAAGCTATTTAACCACTGTTTTACAATTTTCACTTTAGATTCAGCCTGTGATGAGCGGGACAGTCTCTCATTAACCAAAAACCCACCAGTTTATTCAAAAGCGACCTAAATGTGATCATGTTCACCCTACAATATAAGCGCAGACTCTGAGACGTAATAAGTAGGCAGGAAAGATACGCCTATTTTTCACTAACTAATGTATGTATGGTTTATTCTAATCCCACGTAATAGGGAGTGAAATTATTGCGGTTTTATAAAAAAAAATATCACACAGTTAATTTCTGAATGAAACTGAATGCCGGGAAAGGCAAATAATAAAAGAAGAGAAATTAGATAAAATATAAAAGTCTTGTGTTTGTCTTAAAAATAAATAGCATTTAAATGGGACTTCATCATATTATTACACATATTATTCATAATGATGAGGCTGTCAGACTACATTTTGCTTTTCGATATGCAGTCATGACATCATTGAGCAAGACAACGACTTGGTTCAGCAGATGTGACAGATGACAAAGCATGCACTGGCCTGACATTGTGTCTGTTCTGACAGTTGCGACAATCGCCGAAGACCACGTTATCTCTGATAGCATCGGTATCCATATATGATTCTTTAGGGACTGCCATGAGTCTGGTCAGAACCTAGATCAAAAGCGAAATTTGGCATGGCCGTCTATAGTCGTAAAAGTATTACCAGAACTAAACGCAATAATTCAAAATTCATTGAGCTTGCGAAATGAAAACGAGAAGTCAATACTGAAAATTTTTATGGACCGCGAAGTCCTCATAACTTGTAAGCGTTTGATGTGTGTGGGATGTTATGGCAAAAATAATGTTAATAGGGTAATATTTGCGAAATGTTCCAAGCTTCAAATATCACGATATATTCGTTAAATTTGTTATTACCGTAACGATATCTTGGCTGTAAATCCATCATGCTCTGGGCGTTTTTCGGCTTTTCAGTCGAACTAAAAGCGGCCGAAATTAACTGTTTTTCTAGTGTGGAAAAATCAGTTACCTACTCGCCTGGTACAACGTAGGACTTGAAGCCGAACCACGGTGATTCAGAAATCAGAAGTATCACCTCTTTCAGTTCGGTCATGTCACAAGTTCTGAGGACAGCTACCCTGTCTTTAGCAAGGAACCGAGGAGACGGACTGCCCACCCTGCCAACATTACGCAATTTGTGACTTTTTTTTAGGATTTCTTTCTCATAGTACTAAAAGCTCCTCGATCAACCTATAGATCAACAGTCAGGATTACGAGTTAGTGGGAAGGCGGTTTTGTGAAGAATTCACTAATACGGACGGAATAGGTACCACAACGGTAAAAATTCCATAGAATGTGGGGTTTCTTTAGAGCAATTTGCTTCTTCGCAGCACAGAGTAAGGCTGCAAGGAGAAAATGCACCACGACCAACCATGATTTGCCGGACAGGTAGGTACAATAATTTGCGTTGGTTCGAATTTTGATCTAAGCTAAGGAAGCCTAATAAACTTTATTATGAGTAACGGAAATTAATATACTCTTTACCCAAAACATTCCATTTTTATTAACCTAGTTTAGACTAACAAGTAGGTAGTTTATAACAAAAATAAAAGTAAAAAGCCGTACTCACGACATGACTCATGCGTTATGCCTGCGATGATAGCGCTCACAAAGCTGTCTATCTAACAATTTTAGTTATTTATAAAGCAATAAAAGTACAACGTCGCTTGCCTATCTAACAAATAAGTTTGGTGAAAGTGAAATTTCAATAACACTGTTTTAGAAGCATTGAAAGGCCTCCGATTGAATCGAACTAGTAATTAACCGAACCATCAATCACGCCGGTGCACCGAGGAGGTATTCTTTTGTAGTCACTTTTTCGAAATTACTCGGTCGTGCGCAGTGATGATGATGTAGTCGAAAATTTTGGACACTAGCTTTTGTGGTTCCCGTGCGTCTAATTAAACGAAAGTACTTGTATTGTACCTGCGTCATTGAATACGATGGTGGAAGAAAGTTTGTTTCCTTGCTTGCGTTTAGTCAAATCTCAACATACTTGCGCCACGGGACTCAAACCTTGGTGGTATAAGTTTGTTTGTATGTTTTGTCGATTTGAATATCATTTCGGGCAGTGCTATTAGATTTCTCTGTTAAGTTAACAGCCAACTTTAGTGCCCGCAATCATTGTCATCTACGGCACAGTCTACGGCATTGATTTCGGCCACTAAAGTATGGAATGGAACCAATTGCCCTTACTCCTTTTGAGTGCTTTTAGGTGAAAAGCATTTGAAAGGAGTGAGGGAAAATTGGTCTAATATTTCGCATTTAAGGGTCTGGTCGCGGGTTTAAGTCCCTACCTTAATGATCTAGATTCTAGAGTTAAAAAAGTCTAAATAGTTAGCATACCAGTTACTTCAAAATTTCACAAAGTACTCACGTACTCGGCAAACATACCACTTCATTTTGGGCAGTACTGGGAAGATGAATAGGACGGTGGCCGTTGCTTTGCAAGTGGTTACGACTTTCTTCTAGTCTGAGTTACGACTATATTCTTGTTTCATGTTTGGGTTTGGTTAACAGAATACCATTGTGGCGCAGCTATACGGTGCATTTAAACAACCTAGCGTGACGATGTTCATTAAAATGCGTGGCAGTTTATTGGATTGAGGAGGGCAGATCAATGACTGTTTCCGTTACATATAGATTTTCTTAGATGAAATAAAAGATACGCAATAGCACGCACATATTTGTTGCTTCAGACTCGAAAAGTTTACGGAATTTTGACAGGTCGCAGCATTTAATACTCAAAGTGTTTAATAGCTACCTACATATTTTGTACCCCGAAGTTCCCACGGGAACGAACGGTGATTATTTCTTGTATAAAGCCATAGCGAGGCGTGGCCGGCTTTAGCTAGTTTGTGTTATAAAAACAACAAGAACTTTTCCATCGCTTTTATAGATCACGGTATCGTGTTGTCTATAATCTATTTGAGATACTAATCTTGTAATTACGCAATACTTGCTAGTATGAAAATACTTCTTTAAACTTTCACAGATCATAGGACATGATGGGGTGACCAGTGTAAATTTTTGAATCTATTTAAGTCGGTTTTTCCGGGAGCGACTGCCAGGACTGACGGGAGAGAGTGTGCCAGAAGCTCTTCCGTTTTTTAGCAGGTGCACCGACTAAAAGTGGCAGAGCCCTGTGCATTCTAAAGAATATAAAAGAACGAGTAGAAACAATCGTCAATAGAAATTTGATACGCGTTCACCTCATCATTGCCATCTTAACGTTCCTGGAGGCATCCGAGGATTTAAACCCGGGGGTTTAGCCCCTTTAGTTTGACTTATACGGTTATCATGATAGCTACTGCCGTCTGAACGAATCCCGAGACGAAAGTTAGAGCTTTTTTCACAAAACAGTACGTGTAACCACCTTGTAGGTAAGATGGCTTGATCCCGGCCTCCTACACCTTAGGTACCACCTCAAAATGTATGATTACGGGTTCACCCAAGTTTGTAAAATGTTTAACAAACAGCAAAATACATAGCTTACATAGTTGTCTAGACCTATCTAGGTCAGCGTAAAATCACAGCACTCAGTGGCAATTGGCAAAAAAATTCATACACCTAACACAATTCCCACCAGCTTCCCATTCGAATACATTATCAGATAGGTGTCACAGCTTACAGTTACCAGCCGATCGAGCTTAACACTCGATTGCGATCGCGCATAATCTCGTTGAAAAGAAAAGCATTTTATGTGTCAGCCAGCAGAAGCACAGTTTTTTAAACCACGTAGGTGGCAGACAAGCACACGGCCCACCTGATGTGAAGCGGTCACCGTGGCCTATGGACGTGTGTAACACCAAGGGTGCGCGCGCTGCCGACCCTGAAGGGAATAATAGGCAGAAGGTAGTTTCGCGTTTCGTAAGTAATTAATTTTTTTTCGAAGAGGTGCCACCTCTTCGAAAAAAAAATTAATTCGTCATTAGGTTTCGAATTCTGGCTATTACACTACTGACTTAAACCCACTCCTGACAGCAATTTAGATTGGACTGGAGCCTTCCTCTTATAGCCCCAGATCCTTTAAGCGGGGCGTGAAAAAGTATTTGATGAGGCCGTCAAGCTGAGGGACACCATTGTAGCACTATCGGCGTATGTAGTGGTGACCCCGATCCTGAGACTGCCTTTAGCTTTCCATCAGGCGAAGTGAAGTCATGTTGACGTGTCCAACATAAAAAAAAATACTAAAATTCTAAAAAGAAGAAACTTCCGCAGCAATAAACCGAAGCAAAGACACTGGGTCGATGGGTAATTAATTAAAACACGTCAAGGGAAGTTCTTTGACCATATCAAGCTTGTTTTTTTTTTGTTTAGTATACCAGTTAAGCGACGATTTCATTTCCGATCTGTATTTTTACGGAATGTGTCTATTCCAGTTTGTATTTTATTTTATATCGACTACTTCCGTGTATAAGAGGCTACTGTGCATAAGGTTGCAGGTTCGATTACTGGATAGTGTAAAAGTGGAAAAAGTATTGGTTTTTTTAGGACACGTCAAAATGACTTCACCTCGCCTGATGGTAAGATAAAGGTAAAGTCTCAGGTTGACGGTACATCACTCTCCTATTACTAGAGACCGAATAACAGTTGACGAAATGTAGATACTTAGGTACCTACTTATATGCCTGGAGACCCAAGTAGGGCTGGTTTGACGTCGCAAGGGACGACATAATAGGTAGGGGCAAAAGTATTTTCGTATTTTGAATGTATTTATTAGTAATCAAACCTCTTTAGCTGTACGGAATGTTACTGGCTGGTTTTGATACCATTAAATGTTGACATTCCAAAGATGCAATAAATTTAAAAAAAAACTAATTCCCGCCATTTTTCAATTGTTTTTCAAGCAAGTAAAATGAACGTATGTGACGAAGAAATTCGGTACATTTTGAAATTTTATTTTAAAAAAGGTAAAAATGCGACGAACGCTGCGAAAAAAATTTGTGCAGTTTACGGACCTAATGCTGTTTCAATAAGAGTAGCACAAATGTGGTTCAAGCGATTCAAGTCTGGAAATTTTTGTGTAAAAGATGAGGTTCGCTCTGGACGCCCTGTCACTGATAAAATCAGTGCCATATTTGAAAAAGTGGAGCAAGATCGACATATCAGTAGTTACGACGTTGCTGAAGAACTGGATGTTGATCACAAAACCGTTTTACGTCATTTACAAAAGTCTGGGTACAAGAAAAAACTTGATATTTGGGTACCACATGAACTCACTGAGAGAAACCTAATGCAACGTGTTTCCACATGCGTTTCTTTGTTGAATCGTAACAATTCCGAACCATTTCTTAAACGGTTGATTACGGGTGATGAAAAATGGGTCACTTACGATAAGAATGTGCGAAAAAGATCGTGGTCCAAGTATGGACAAGACCCACAGACCGTGGCAAAGCCCGGCCTGACTCGGAATAAGGTGATGCTGTGTGTATGGTGGGATTGGAAAGGAATCGTCCATTATGAGCTTTTGCCGCCGGGTAAAACTATCGATTCTGACCTCTACTGTCAACAACTGATGAGGTTAAAAGAAGCCATTGAGAAAAACCGGCCCGAGCTGGCGAACAGGAAGGGCGTGGTGTTCCATCATGACAATGCCAGACCGCACTCATCTATAGCCACTCAGCAAAAATTGAGAGAGCTTGGCTGGGATGTGTTGATGCATCCTCCGTATAGCCCTGACCTTGCTCCATCAGATTTCCACCTGTTTCGGTCACTTCAAAACTCTTTAGGAAGCATAAAGTTAACCTCAAAAGAACACTGTGAAAACTACCTCTCAGATTTTTTTAAACAAAAATCTCAAAATTTCTACAGCAATGGGATCATGGCACTACCCAAAAGATGGCAACAAGTCATCGATCAAAACGGCACATACATATTATAAATAAATAAAAAATTATACCTACCTAAAAAAAATTGTTTCCTTTCAATGAAAAATACGAAAATACTTTTGCCCCGACCTTATATGTGCCAAAGGTCTCTCTAACATGGATGTCCAAGATCGTGCGAAGTGGAGAAGAAAAAGCAGGAAAGCGGACCATGGGCTCCAAGGTGCCGCCTCGGATGCAATCGGGACACACCCGCTAGAATGATGATGAGGTATCTCTGCCTATCCCTTGGTGGAATACAGGTGTGAGTAACATTTGAATTGAATAATTATTTTATGAGCTTGATGTTCCTAGTACCTATACCTATGTAAGTAAATGTAACGAGCTAAGTTAACGAACCTAATTCGAAAAAAATGAAGTGTCATTGACCTTTGCACTATCGACCTAGTTCATGTACTGAATACCTATACAGGCAATTAAAAAGATTGGTGAAAATATCTTAGAAGAATTTAATATCATACCTGCAATTTAGTCAGCAGGTCAGCTATTCTGGAGCTTAGAAAAGGACTGAACATGGTAGAAGAGCAATAATGGGTACCTACTTTTTGTTGCAATAATTATCTGCATCTGCGCGTATTGCCAATAAGTACACAATGTTGGTGGCCTCTATTGGAATGAAATCAATGTATTGTACAATTCTGATGATTCAACATTAGGTGGACCACTTACATCATCCTGGGTAGGTACAATATGCATACCGGTTTCATTGTTAACTAACATTTTGTTGGTTTTTTGTGGTCTTAATATAACTAGGGCATTGTTAACTAGGTACCATTGAGAACGACTTTTTAATAGGTTCAGGCAATCGTTCGTACGAAATTTCGATTTGAAAAAATTGCGAAAATATTAATATGATGAAAACTTTTAGCGAATAACACTGAAAACAAGTTTTTAATATATTTGATGAGAAAATCAAAACAATTAAACTAATATTAATTAGCATGCAGGTAGGTATAATAAAAATAAAAGCGTACTCACCGTCGCAACCACTTAAAAACTCCCATATCTTGTACAGAATCCACTTTTAGTTCGATAAAGTTTGCACATAAAATAATTAGCTTATAATTATAAACTATTTAAACTAGTAAAGGTAAATATACTATTTCTAACAGAAAACCCGGCGGTACGAGGAACACGAGGGACATTACCGGCGCATTAGAAGTTCGATCGTTACAAAAAACGACTAGCAACAAAGACCGCCGATATATTGTGCGGTCAGACAAAACATCACGAACAACGCGGCATTCGCAATGAGTTGAATTTAGTTTTTTGTACAAATTACTTTTCGTTGCGCTCCGGTGACCAACTTCATGCGCGCCAGTCGTGTTGAGTCTCGTCAGTTCGTCAGGTTTTGTCTGCCTATTGCGTTTGCTGCGGTCACAGACGGCTCATCAACCGTACGATGTAAATGAACTACCGTACAATATGCATTTATACCTTCCATAGAATTATACAATACACTAATACACAACGTCGACTGAGCATGGGTAGATGTAAAATAAAGTAAAAGTAATTAAACGATTGTTTACCTTATACTTGTGTCTCTAACTGAATTACTTCTTAAAGCCTTGTATTCGTATAAAAACTTCTTCATCGCCGATTGTACACTGATAAAGTTTGTAGAGAATAAAAAATCTTACATTAGTCGCCTAGAAATTAATAACAATTGTAATAACGTAATCGCAAAGGCTAGTTTTGTTTATGTTATTTGACATTAACGAAATATTTCTTCAGAAAAGAAAGGGAAATCAAGGAAAATCTTGTCGCTGCAAAGTAGTCAAATTCAATTTATATTATAAATATTTAATTATTTCTGGTGTGAAAGAATTTAAATATTGGCATTGTGTACAAATATAGAATTAACATCATTTTGTTTTTATTTTCTTTTTGTATTAAAGTATTAACATAAGCATAATGCTATAATAAGAAAGATTTTTGAATTTGCATTATTTCAATTTCCGGTAATGTGTGACGTCTTGGTTGGCATCTGAAATAATATGTCAAACTCTGACATATTTTAATATTTCACGCATAGATTTCACGGTTATTTCCCTTTTTTAATATGTTTTGGTTCTTGAGTTGTAGTGAAATTATCACTGTAATTTTATGTACATCGTAATATTTAATTATATAGCTTTTTTACTAAGTTAATTATTTTTTATCAAAAAAGTGGAATTTTTTTTATATAGTATATAGTAGTGTAACTAGCAACACCGTCACGACATGTCATTCTTGATTTTGGAAGGCAATGTTTACAGTTGTGTTTCATTTGAATTTTTAATATTTTTTTGTCCTTTTCCAATGAAAATATAGATGGACGAATTAAGAGGACCAAATATTCAGATTGTACTTCACGTTAAAGATGGTATTTGTGACTTTTGCAGTGAAGATAAACCACACAAAGGATTTTTTTATAATAATATTGTTGCGATACTTTTAGGTCTGGGGTTCGGATTTTTAAAAGCTCCATTTATAGTAAGCGGCTCCCTTAATGGGTATATGTTGGAAACTGATCCTGTAGTACCTTCCCACGCACCAGTTTTTGATGCTGAACTAGTTTGGGAAGCAGACAAAAGAAGGTTTCGTAGGTAAGCAAAGTTCGAAACTACTTTGTACTTTTTTACTCCTTTGTACCTACATTCTTAAATTACACCAAAAATCATGATATGCTTTCATGCATTTCTTTGTATATTATTTAACACTTCTCGGCTATGCACTGCCTTATTCCGTATCTTTAGTACATAGTCGAGATGGCATTAGGTATGAAATTTCTTAGAATTCTTCCGTAGTTGTTTACAACATAAGGCATCGACTTCCAAGACATTCAGTTTGTAGCCTCAGTGATTTAGCCTCTGCCTTAATAAATCAGGACAAGCAATGTTATATAATAGTTTCCATAGATATGATGATTTTACTAACTTGTAGCCTTATTTACTATGTTTCAGTTTACGAGTTCAAAATGTGCCGGTCAAAGTGGAAGTGTTCACAATGGGTACACAGGGTAGGAAGGATAAAGTCGGATACCTACTCCTGAGTTTGCTCAGTGCTCAACCATGCCCTTCAAACAAAATTGTGGATGTATGTATAATTGAATATTACACGGATAATATTGAACGGATTTGGCTGAAATTTGATACAGATATAAGATTATAATCTATAATAAGATAGGCTTAAACTATTAATTCATAAATAAAGTTGCTGTTGTTATTTGCTGCTTATTGCCAGTTATACATTTCATGCATAAACTATGCATTATTTTTTGAGATAGGTACAATAAATCTATCCATCTCTTTTCAGGTAAAGCACTCATGGCATAGATTGCTAGGAGTAAAGTCCGAAGGTAAATGCTGTCACCCTCAGTTAATGATGAGCCTCTCTATTGAAGACAGGATCAATACACCTACTCCTGTAAGTGGTCGTTATTTGAACTATGTAATATGAAACTTTTTAAACAAGTAGGTGAATGGATCTAAGCCTAAGGTAAAATAAGTTCAAAAAATCTTGGACAAACCCACATAAATATGTGCCTTAATGGTCAATCAATTAATTCATGGACTGATCAATCAACCAATCATTCAAGTACTTTGGAATATTTTTTTGTTTTCCTGTAACCAAAGTATCACACATATTAATGCTTCAAAAAATCTTACTTTTGGCCCCTAATTATACAGGGCCTTCATAATCTTAGAGAAGAGGGCCTTGGTACCCGTGGAGGTTACCTCAAGATAATAAAGCCTCCCATTGTTTGAAGAAGCCTTGCTAAATAGTAACTATTAACATGGTCTGTAAGATTGACTACCAATTTAGTATGGGTTTCTTTCAGAGAAATGAATTGCGTATGTTTCATTGCAATGAAGTTGCTTATCCATCGAAGAGCTCGGCGCCACAAACTCCTCCAGCAAAATCAATGTTGATGACGTTAAGTAAGTTTAGGTTTCTTGTAATACCTTTATGTATAACTAGCGACCCGGGACCCGGCTTCGCTCGGGTGTAAACTCCAGTTATCCAATAAAATATATAGCCTATGACACTCACGAATGACGTAGCTTTCTATTGGTGAAAGAATTTTTAAAATCGGTTCAGTAGATCCCGATCCCTTACAATTTAACAAATATACAAACACACAAACTTTACCTCTTTATAATATTAGTATGGATATATTAATTTAGCTTTGCTTTGTTATGTATTAATTTAGCTTTGCTATATATCTGTGAACATCAATTTCATGTCATTGACAGATGAATACTTAGCTGAAAGTAAGAGGATGGTAACATCACCCGATCTTCAACCAAAACTGATATGCGACGAAGGTCTAATACAAATTGGAACAGCAAAGGAACTATTTGTATTAAGTTTTGTTATTGGGAGTGTGGAGAATTTAGACTTGGTAAGTTTTTATATCTTAATTTTTTTTGTGTGATTATTGATTACACCATCGATCCCGGTTGCCATACAACATCTATGGCAGTCGTTACGGGTAGTTGTGGACAACTACCCGTAACGACAACGGTCTAGCTGCAGTAACAACGGTCGGCTGTCGGTAACAACGGTCTAGCTGCAATGCTTCGATATCGCTTAATGTCACCATTGGGTTGTAAAGGTCAGATGGCAGTCACTTCACGGAAAATATCGAGGTCCAGCCAAATCCGCAGTAAAGACTGGTTAAGCGGACCCCAGACTCTGAGGTGAAAGCTTTGGATGCGACTGGGATTAATGCTAGGTTGAAGAAGAACAATTTTGAAAATGACTGTATTTTAAAAATTGTTTCAGTTGATACCTGAGCAAGACAATAAGGAAACCGACTGCTATGTCACTTATACTGTGTTTACGCACAATATTATGACAGACAGGTTAGAACATCATTCATAAAAGTTTTGTACACACAACTACAGTACACATACAGTACAACCATTTATTTACCTATTTATTTAAAACTTTATGCACATTGAAAAGTACAAAGGCAGACTTAATGCCAAAGGTATTATTTACCATTCTACCTTGAGACTATTTGTAATCATTTCTATATGCATTGGATTAGTTTTTGCTATTTATAATGATGTCGATAACTTCATTCGCCAAGACCAGAGAAGATAGAGAAGAACAAAATAATACTATATTTTCTTCTTCTCTATCTTCAAGAAGGGCATTCGAAGGTTTTTACAGGGTTGGCAGCGCGAGTGTGATGCCCTTACTGTTGCACACATCCATAGATCATGAGATGTGCCTTGTCTTTATCTGCAACTAAAGTGATAGAAAAAAATAAAGCTATATCTACACCTTGCAGGGTAGCTGCCGTGTCGAGTAGTGCGAGCAGTAACGCACAGTTCAATCAGCGCACATCACTGAGGCTGGCTTCAGATCTCGCCACACTTAGCCAATACTTCGCGCAATGCCCACATCTCGTCACTAAAATCTGGGCTAACGAGAAAGATATAGGTGAGTCTATTGCTTATTTCGTATGACAAACTTTATTTAGATTATCGTTTTTATCTTATCTTTAACTAGCGACCCGCCCCGGCTTCGCACGGGTGCAATGCTGATACTAAATTAAATACACTACAGAAAAACTATGAACGTTGTATATAAAAACATAGCGGCCTCCCCGCACTCCCCCGTCCGACCGGTACCGCCCGCCGCAAACGCAAATTTTAAATTTGTAATATCTCCGAAAATATTTGTTTAATTTACATGCTGTAAGGAACCATATTGATCTATATTAATTGCACACTGTATTTAAGGTACTTAATTCGATAAGGATTAATGCCGTATTGCTTAAAATAGCTTCCTAAATAAGCCATTTTTTCACGTAAAAAGTAAACAATAAAAATGGTTAATGTGGGTTATCCCTAAAAGATAAACATATACCATCGCGGACTTTTTTGTAGACCTTTTTATGGTGTACAATACTGTAGTACATTAATTTGATCTAACTCGTAGGGTTTAGGCAGCGTTTTTGCTAAATTGCTAAATAAGCCCAAAAAAATAGGTTAATTTACGACATCACGTTAGAAACCTCTAAAATTAGCAATGTTGCCTTAGTATATGATGCATGTATTATACATATAAACCTTCCTCTTGAATCACTCTATCTATTGGAAAAAACCGCATCAAAATCCGTTGCGTAGTTTTAAAGATTTAAGCGCACATAGGGATATAGGGACAGAAAAGGCGACTTTGTTTTATACTATGTAGTGATTTACTTAAGACTGGTAAAGCGGACCCCAGACTCTGAGGTGAAAGCTTTGGGTACGACTAGGATTAACGCTAGGTTGAAGAAAAAGAAGAAGTATTATCTTATCTTGGTTCCTGGTTGCATCTAAAGCTAGCGGAGCATGATTTATGCGGCTTTTATGAGAGCGATTGCCATCTAAACACCCAAACCCGAGAGGAAAGCCCGTGCTACAACCTTGTACATCAATCAGCAGATGTACAGGTTTGCAGATAAGGTGGGATTGGGCACCGAAGACCTTGGACCATCTACAGTTTTGAGATGGCCCCATCGAACTCCGGAGGAGAGGGGGCGAGCATTGCGCTGTTGAGGTCTTTAGGGGTACAGGCGGCAGTCTAGGGTACACGGTGCCACTTCCACCTCAGCAGGAATTGACAGCGTCTCCCTTGCGGGTGAGAGGCGCAACCATCTGACGGCCTCTGTGGCATAGCGGTAGTGCATGCGACTGCTACGCAGGGCGCGCGGTTTCGATTCCCGCTCAGCGCAAATATTTGTATGCATGAATATGTATATTAGTATGGGTCTGGGTGTTTCTATGTATAATATGTATGTATTTACAAAAAAAAGTATATAAGTATGTTTATCCGCATTCTGGAACCCATAACACAAGCAGGCTAGTTAACTAAACTTACTTTGGGTCTAGGAGAGCACTGTGTAGAATGTCGTAGAATGTTTATTATTCTTATTATTATCTCCTTTGCCTTGGGTTGACCACGCAGCCCATTGCGAATTGACCCAAAAGGTGTTATTTACAGGTATCTGCAGCGTGGACCTTCGTAAGATGATTCCTACAGAGAGCACTACGTACTTCGTGAATAAGTTCTGTAACGTGGACGGCGCGCTGGTGATACACGAGAGGTGCTTCATCCTGCGCTGTGACGATGTGCCCACAGACCACACGCGGAGGCCCTACGTCGACATCGAGATGAGCTTGAGATATCTCGGCGTTAAGAACGAGGTTCAGGTAATCACTTGATTTCATATGACTTCACCTCGCCTGATGGCAAGTTAAAGGTCATTTCAGCCGAAAGACGTCCACTGCTGGACAAAGGCCTCCCCCAATGATCTCCACGACGACCGGTTCTGCGCCTCTCGCATCCAGCGGTTTCCCGCGACCTTCACCAGGTCGTCGGTCCACCTTGTCGGAGGCCTGCCCACACCACGTCTTCCGGTTCGTGGTCGCCACTCGAGAATCTTTTTGGCCCATCGGCAAAGCTAAAGGTAAAATCTTAGGAATGGGGGTAACCATTATATACAATGATAGTATTACAATGATGAACCTCAGCTTGATGGCCTCATACGGCCTTGCTTAAAGGACCTGGCACTGTAGGAGAAAGGAAACACGGTGATAAAAAATTTCACATGTTTTTTTTATATAAGTCACGTCAATATGACTTCACCTCGCCTGATGGTAAGCTGAAGGTAAAGTCTCAGGAAGGGGGTCCACATTACATACACTGACAGTGCCATAATGGTGGCCCTCAACTTGACGGCCTCACCTTTTTTTTTATTGGTAATAGGCTCGCGTTTGACCACAATCTCACCTGTTGGTAAGTAATGATGTGGTCGACGGTGGAGCACGCTTACCTAGAAGTAACCTATTCAATCTAGACTTGAAGACTCCCAGGTTGTCCTCATCAAAAAGAACGTAATTTTACCGAATCAGGCCTCTATATAATGTTGAATAATACTCACTCTTTCAGCCAAAACCGAAAAACCTAACAGCCCGCAGTGTGACGCAGCTAGAGAGCGGACGAAGCAAGCCGGTGACGGAAGCCCCCACAATCAACTTCCCCACCAGCGGCAGCTGCACCAACTTGCAGCAAGACCTCGGTGCTACGGCTTACACCAACATGGCTGCTAGTAACACTGCGAGGTGACTTACAAACCTTTATCGTACAGGAGGTAGGACACGATGGTATCTCCCGTCCGAACTGAGCAGTCCGTCTGGGGTAGTAACTCCGCACTACAGAAGATCGCGGCAATAATAACCATCGTGTTGTGTTCCCGGCGGTAAGTAGGGTAGCCAGAGCTCACTCGAAACTCGAAACTTGCGTGGCTTGCATGAAAGGTTTAATAAAAAAAAATGTTTTTTATAATCGATAGGCTCGCGTTTTCCACTATTTCACCTGATGGTAAGTGACGATGGAGCACGCTTGCCTAGAAGCAGCCTGTTCACTCTAGACTTAAGACTCCCGGGTTATAGCTTTCCGCAAACACAGACTCGGGCAGGGCATTCCACTGACATGATAGTAGAGGAAGCTCATGAAGTATGTAAGAACAAAATCAGATGATGGGCTATTGTGTCTGCCTATACCAAAGGGATATAAGCGTTAATATTTATAATAGGGGTTTCAATTTGGATTCTTGTCCAGCGTCAGTGGCACCTGACCTTAGTATAAAATATATTGATTTTATAGTCGTTTTGGACCGAAATATTTTGGACACAGTTTCGATAACAGGATCGATTGGAGCCATTAATTAAAAATCTAAAAAAAAATTGTAAGAGTTTCGAACACTGACCAATCAAAAAACATCCCGGACGTTCGCGACAATGCCAGCACCGACATGTCATGACTCGAAATATACCTGCTACCCCCTTTCGGGTCCAAAACGGCTATAAAATCACGCTGAATTTTTAATTACAGATACAAAAACGCTTCAGGTGATGCAGTTCTCAAAACGAACGAAATAGCAGAGCTGATCAAAAGAATGTGTGACTCCTTCACTCTGAGTCAGGAGAAGTTATTGGCATCCCGACTGAAGCCCACCACTGCAGACATGCAAGTACAGTGCGAGGAGAAACAAGATACCGAGCAAGAGGATGCCAGTTCAGATAAGGTGGAAGCAAGAGTGCCACCTGTGGAAAGGTATGTCGCGAGCTCAAGTCTAGGAAATGCAATCTGAAAACAATGTTTAAGAATTGAATGAAATTTTAAAGCAATTGCATGCTAACTATTCCCAATGCCTTTTTGATCGGCAAAAGTGATCATCTAGGACGGGACTTGAACCCATGACCAGTGACAGCTATGATCAACTGAGCTATCGGACCCGTTCTAGATGCTCGAAATTTTCCGATATATTCTACGGCTTAGGGCGCCGGTAGAGCCATCTACCGTATACGTTCGAACTACGGAAACAATGAACAATTTTTCCGATCTGAAAATCATTGGGAATGTTTAAAAATGAATGTAACATCATTTATTGTTTCGATAGTTCCTAAAAAATTCCGGTAAATGGCTCCCGCGGCGTCCCAAACCGTAATGTATTGTAGAATTTTCTGTTTTGTTTTTTTTTCGTTTAAGGGACGGGCGTTTTGTAAACTTAGAAGTGTTAAGTTATTTTCGTTGTTAATTGTTCATGATATAAAAATTTCAAAAATCACTGCTTATTTTTCAAAATCATTCAATGATACCCTTGATGATTGATGATAGATGACTCTTTTGATATTTCAGTGAACCAATTAAACTCCAGAGCTGCAAGAGTGATTCATATGTAGCACAGGGTGAAAGAGGTAAATAGTAATTACAATTAATAATAAAATCATTGTGATACATGGACAATATTATTTAAATAAACAATTTCAGACATGGTGAAAGTGGCCATGTCGGTTGTGGAACGCGACGCAATCATGCAGAAGTTTGTGGACGACCTGGAAGACTGGAAGGAGAAGCAGCAGGAGCTATTTAAATGTCAAGTTAGTTATATAGCCATAAAGATTTGTTATAAACTGTATCGTTATGTTCAATTTCGTTGCGAAAATAATTTAAATATATTCTGCTGTGCTATGTGTTATTCCAGACGATAATCTATCTCTGTGCCAAATTTCATCCTGATTCGTTTATTAGTTTTCGCTTGTAAGAATAACAAATATTATGCAAGCATAAACTTTTATATTATTAGTAGGATTCAAAGTAAAAAGGCCCGAAAGATGGCGTTGATTATTCAAATTTTAAAAATACCTCCATGTCTTTCTGTTGTAAGACAACGTATGTGACAACACACTAGTTTTTTTTTCCCGACTACCGAAGAAAGGAGGGTAATGTTTTTAATTAATATTTTTTTATTTTCACAGCTAAAGCGAAAGGAAGAATATCATCTAGAACTTTTATCCAATGAGTGGACGAAGAAACGCGTCGATCTAGAGTACAAACTAAATAAAGGCATCGAGCAGTGTCGCAACCTGGCCGCAGATCTCAGCCGCGCTACTGAAGACTTCAGACTGAAAGGGTTCCGCAATACGGAGAGAGAGAAAAAGGTACCTACGAGCGCTTGTCACCCCTCATGCTCATCATACCCCCCATCTGGCGTGCAACATGGGACTCTCACGTAGTAATTTGCTAAGCTATAGTAGCTTCAGTAATTCCCCCCCCCCCAACCTCCTTTTCCCCTCGTTCCCCTAACCTCGTCACACTCGCACGGCCGACTCTGGAAGGGGGGGCCTCTTAGAGTCGGAAGTGCGAGTGTGACGTCCTTGGTGTTGCACACGTCCATAGGCCACGGTGACCGCTTCCCATCAGGTGGGTCGTGTGCTTGTCCCTGTGCAAATCGACTGCTGCGACAGAAGGCGCGGGTTCGATTCCCATTCAATGCAAATATTTGTATGCATGAATATGTCTATTTGCGTTGGTCTGGGTGTTTCTATGTATAATATGTATTTACAAAAATAAAATAAAAGTATGTTTATCCGTATTCTAGAATCCATAGCACAATCTAGTTAAACTATACTTACGTTGGGTTTAGAGAGCGCTGTGTAGAATGTCGTAGAATATTTATATTTATTTTATACTAGCTGTGCCCCGCGGTTTCACCCGTGGCATAGTTCGTCCCCGTGGCAGGATAGAAAGTATCCTATGTCCGTCTCCTAGTTCTAAGTTACCTCTCCACCAATTTTCAGCCAAATCGGTTCAGCCGTTCTTGAGGTATAAATAGTGTAACTAACACGACTTTCTTTTATATAGAAGAAGATATTTATTATGGCCATATATAGATAAGTTCAAATAAATAAATGCATTACTTTTTATCTAGCTGCTAGACGCTAAGAAAGGCTTGGAAGCTCATTACACAGCGAAATACCAGGAGTTGCGGGAGGCGTCCCAAAAGATGGAGGACGACATGAACCATCAACTCAAGCTGAAGGATATGAAGATCGACGAGTTGGCGCTCAAAGTACAGCAGCTTGAGAAGCAGGTGGAAGTTTTGAAGGTATTGGGACAGCTAATACAAATAAACAGCTGTGGGGCGAGCACGAATTTTCTTTCGAATCGAGTTCGTAACGTGTGCGATAGAAATTATATGAGATTTGTACAGTTCCTTTTACGCACGATAGGGGCGCCGCTTTGTACAAATTTCATACAATTTTTGTCGCACACGTTACGAACTCGATACGAAAGAAAATTCGTGCTCGCCCCACTGTTCCCCGCAACTTCGCCCGTGACATACTTCGTCCCCGTGGCACTTGTTTAAATTAAATGCCCGTAATTTCTTAATTTTGCAATAATGTATGGAATTTTGTTGTATTATAACGTGATGATATATAGCTTATAGCCTACCTCGATAAATGAGTAATTCAACTCAAAAAAGCTCTGATGGCCTCTGTGGCGTAGCGGTAGTGCATGCGACTGCTATGCAGGGGCGCGGGTTCGATTCCCGCTCAGTGCAAATATTTGTATGCATGAATATGGGTATTTGCATTGGTCTGGTCATGCCTCGGGGAGCACGTTAAGCCGTCGGTCCCGGTTGCTATACAAACATCTATGACAGTCGTTACGGGTAGTTGGAGCCCTAAAAAGTCCAACAACAACGGTCTAGCTGCAATGCTTCGATATCGCTTAATGTCCCCATTAGGTTGTGAAGGTCAGATGGCAGTCGCTTCACGGAAAATATCGAGGTTCGGTCAAATCCGCAGTTAAGACTGATAAAGCGAACCCCACACTCCGAGGTGAAAACTTTGGATACGACTGGGATATACGCTAGGTTGAAGTTAGCGTAAAAGGGAGTAAAACTAGTGCTACTATAATATTTTGGAAACAGAATTAGGGTTCCGTGTAAAAAAAGAAACAGCTATTACAAATTATTTGGTGTAATATTTAATGTAATAACTCTCTTTATTTTAATTTCAGAATAATATAAAGAATACTGAGAAGGAAGCCGAGAGTCGATATTCTGGACTTACGAAAGATCAAACAGCAAGTCTTATACAGGAACTGGTAATATATCACAGAACAAAAAATACCTCTACAAGTAGAAGTAGCAAGGGGGCGGGGCTGCGTCGTCAAAAAGTTAAGTGTAGATACACTCAACTGAAGGACTCACGCATTTGAAGGGATTAATTATTACATACTGATCAAAAATTAAGTTCATTTCAGTAAAAATAAGGTGTGCAAGTATACTTTTCCCATATTTTAAGGAAAATTTATGCATTCCCCTTCTGTGTGTGCCATCTGACTTTCACAACCCAGTGGACATTAGGCGATATCGAAGCATTGCAGCTAGACCGTTGTTGTTGGACTTTTTAGGGCTCCAACTACCCGTAACGACTGCCATAAGATGTTTGTATGGCAACCGGGACCGACGGCTTAACGTGTTCTCCGAGGCACGACCAGACCAATGCAAATACCCATATTCATGCATACAAATATTTGCACTGAGCGGGGATCGAACCCGCGCCTCCTGCGCAGCGGCCGCGTTCAATACCGCCACGCCACATTGTATTTTCATTTAACTAAAATGATTGTGATCCATGTAACATTGTCCTAATAACTAAGGTTGATGGTATGTTTATCAGCATTCTAGAACTCAAACGCAAACTAGTTAAACTAAGCTTACAATGGGTCTAGGGAGCGCTGTGTACAATGTAAAATATTTATTTATTTATCTATATTTCAATTCCATCAAGAACCAAGCGGTTCGGTGCCTCTTTTATTTGCCGCACCATAAAGACTTGGAATTCTTTACCAGCGCATGTGTTTCCTGCTTCCTACAGTCCCGGGGCCTTTAAGCGGGACGTGAAAAAGCATTTGATGAGGCCGTCAAGCTGAGGGCCGCCACTGTAGCATTACCGGTGTATGTGATGGTGACCCCAGTCCTGAGACTTTGCCTTTGGCTTGCCATCAGGCGAGGTGAAGTCATTTTGACGTGTCCTATATAAAAAAAATCTAATTCCTGCAATTATTGGTGAACAGAGGTACTTGGAAGAGAAGTTAGACAGCGCGGTGCAATCGAAGGCATTCTTCAAGGAGCAGTGGGGCCGAGCGGTTCGGGAACTGCATTTCATCAAGCTCAGTACGAGGAAACAGATGCTCACGCAGCTGAAACATGATAGGAAGGAGCTTGGAGAGATGGGGTAACTAAACTATGATTAGTATAAAATACACTCACAGCTTTTTCCCACTGGGGTAGGCAGAGACAATGTATACAGATGGCAGGCTGTTGTGTCTGCCTACCCCGGATAGTAAATAATAGAACACAACGGTATCTCCCGTTCGAACAGAGCGGTCCGACTGGGGTAGTACCTCCGCCCTATAGAATACCGCGACTATAATAACCATCGTGGTGTGTTCCCGGTGGTAAGTAAGGTAGCCACAGCTCATAACCTCCCCTCCCCATCTCCCCAATCCCAATCCCCTCAACTCCTCAACGTACCACCCCCGTCGGTCACCTGGGGTGGTTATGTCGGGATCGAACCGACTAAAACCGCACACCGTCTCGGGTCTAATTACTGGGATGTAAGGTTAGCCAATAGGCATATCCCTCGCACCCCAGCTAACCCCGGGCCATCTACGGTTTTTAGATGGCCCCCTCGACCCTCCCGAAGGGCGGGTGGGGCGGGCATCGCGCCACTTCGCCGACGGTGGGGTGTAGGGTGACAGGCGACCGTCCTGTCAACCAACCGTCGGCGCGCGGACAATCAGTTCATTCAGGGGAGGTTGGATTGGATCCCAAAAAGCCAGCCAATCAACCAAACAGTGACCAACTAAAATAAAATACAGCTTTGTAACGAACCCAAAATCTAAAGCTTATGCAATCAGCAGTCCTATAGAATATCGATATTATTAGCTCATCTGATATGAATACTTTGATTCCTTCAGACTGGATACAATAGAAGATCTAGATGAAAATTCAAATCAAAACCCGGTGGATCTGAAGAAATTGAAGGATGACTTCTATGTGGACTTACTGGCGAACACGCCCGGCCTTGGATCTCCTCTAATAGGTATGTAGTACCAGCTCAACCAGATCCATACCAAGGTTGTCTGGAAGAAATCGCTTTAACCGATAAGACCGCCCATTGTACATTATACAATAGTTAAGTACCTTTTTTTAATCATGCGGAAATCCCCATGGATACTACCCCCGTCGGCCATCGGGTGTGGTTATGTCGGGATCGAACCGATTAAATTCGCACGCCGTCTCGGGTCTTAATTACCGAGGTGTATGGTTACCCAATAGGCATATCCCTCGCACCCCAGCTGATCCTGGGCCGTCTACGGTTTTAAGATGGCCCCCTCGACCCCACGAAAGGGGGGGTGGCGCGAGCATCGCGACACTTCTCCGACGGTGGGGTGTAGGGTGACAGGCGGCCGTCCTGTAATTTTTTTTTGTGATGGTGTACAATAAAGTATATTCTATTCTATTTAGTATTTAATAGACGGCTGATTTTTTAAAACCGATGTTAGTAAATGATGACGTCATTCGTTGGCGAAATGATGGCCAACGGATGTCAATAATAATGATAAACAAAAATCCCTAACTTTAATTTAACATTCCCTAACTTTTACAGATACTGCAGTCCCCGGCGATATACAAATGTTTGATGATTTGAAGTAAGTATCCGATTATGCTATCATAAAATTATAAAGTACAAGCTGTGCCCCGCGGCTTCGCCCGTGGAATACGTCGTCCCCGTGGCAGGATAAAAAGTATCCTTATCCGTCTCCTAATAAGTTAATATGGCCGTTAAGTTATCTTAAATTTTCTTATGTCCCGCGCAACTTTCTTGACTTTTTCTTTCATAAGAACTTTCTCCTGACAATAACAAACACAACAAAAAAAGAATTAACGAAATCGGTCCAGTAGTTTAAGCGTGATGCCGTGACCAAGGGAAATAGGGATTCATTTTTATATATATAGATTTGTGACTGTACATTAGAGATATTAAAAAAGAAACTTAAAGTACTTGGATTCTATTATTTCAACGATTCTGAACACAAAATTTAATCAATCAATCAAATTCTTATCTGTTTGTCTATTTATTCGCGATGGACGCAAAAACTACTGAACGGATTATGTTTTGAACAATAACTCCTGGCGTGGTGCTTCGGCAAACTACAGGGTACTGACTGACGTAGTTTCTTCTTTACATAATACTAGCTATTGCCCGCGGCTTCGCCCGCGTGGAAGTCGGTATCGCCACCAATTAAACGACTCCACTCGACTCTCCACTTCATTCTACACTTCACTCGCCACTCCAAAAATAAAGGATAAAAAGTATCCTATGTCCGTCTCCTGGTTCTAAGCTACCTCTACCAATTTTCAGCCAAATCGATTCAGCCGTTCTTGAGTTATAAATAGTTTAACTAACACGACTTTCTTTTCTTTTATATATATATACCGATATCATTCTGGATTTTTTATATTCCCGAAAGTTAAATATCATAAATCCTTAAACTCAGGCGTGTATGTATATTTCTTAAAAAAGACTAGAAAAAATAAGAATTTTCGGAAGTGGAAAACGTAAAAAAATACAGTGGAATTGAGACCCTCCTCCTATTTTGAAGTAGTTTAAAAAGTAGTAAATAATTTCTCCTGTTTAATTACATTTTAATCTCTTCAATTACAGGAATGTGCCTAAAAATCCGCTAAACGAAAGAATAAACGAATTAATAGCTCAGCGAGATAGGCTGATACAGGAAGACAGCCCCGACGAAGACTTAGTCAAGAATCTCAACCACGAAATACGCAATATGCTACTCAACTGTGGAACATGACGACCGACATGAATTCCATTCTAGTTAAATTCCAATCATCTATTTAATTATATATTAATGTTATTTATTATCATGTTTCTTTGATTTATGAGCAGTGATGGGCTTATGCCCCAACACTGGGCATTTATCAGGCATTTTTTTTTATACCACTTAGGTGGCAGACGAGCTCATGTCTTAACTTATGGGAAGCGTGGTCTATGGACGTGTTCAACACCCAAGGGTGGCACACTCACATTGCCGACCCAGTAAAAGCCTTCTAATACCCTTCTTGATTAATATTGTAGTCGCTAAAGAAAACCACGTTTGATATTATTTATGCCCCAAATACCAGGGCATAAACCCATCTAACTAACGGGATTGAATAAATGCCTGATTAATGCCCTAAATGACGGTATAATCCCATCACTGCTCATGGCTGTTGTATTTTGTGATACCAATGTTATATGTTGAAGGAGAATGATTTCTTATTAAATAAACGTTGAGTAACTGTTTTTCTATTCTATTTGTAACCACTAAACCTATACGAGGAAATTTGCGTATGCAGTTGATCCCCCTGGACCTCAGAGCTTCCGACTTGGTGAACTGATTTTGATGATTCTTTTTTTTTTTGATAACGCGTGGTCTCTTTTTGTTGAAAGTATTATGTTAAAAATCTTCAAAGTAGTGGGCACCAGACACTGATCTGTAATAGTACTAGTACTGTACAGATCAGTGGCGCCAGAGGCGTCAACTGAATACGCCAAATTTCAAGAGTAAAGTCTACCAAACGAGATGGTAAATTTTTTTCATTGTTAGAATATTGTTTGGGCCTTCACCAAGTTCTTCGGAACCCAAACTAACCTGCACTAACAGGTACAAGTACTGATTGACGAACAAGGTCCTGCCTGGCGTAGTGTCTTGGAGGCTTTCATTTCATGATGAAAACCTAATAGATAGGTATACAATATTTTTTTTTGAGAAATGAACTTTTTTTAACATTTTTCTTCAATTTTACGTTCTAATCTTAACACTATCATAAGCCAAACACAAATACAATATAAATTACTAAAATAATAATTTGAAACGAATTTTCAGCAATGAATCTTACTTCAGTTAATCAATTTTAGTAATAAACTAAACGATTGATCTACACCTAAGTCTAACTCACATCCCTATTGCAAATGACGTATCGTATGACGTTATGATTGCGATTAATTTGACGTATCACCTTATTTTATTTATTAGCAATAGCGATTGATTGTAATCTACAAAAAGTGATTAATACAGCCTTTATGTTGGAAATATAGTGGATGTTTCCAGTTCGAAATACATTTTGTATTCAAACTTAATTCATGTTTGTGGCTTTGTGCTAAATCATGGCGAAAACCAAAGTAACGGGAGCGACGAGCAGACTAAAGCAGGATTATCTTAGACTTAAAAACGACCCTGTACCATATGTGACTGCGGAACCAGTACCATCGAACATTTTAGAATGGCATTACGTAGTCAAAGGACCGGAGATGAGTCCATACGAAGGCGGATACTATCACGGAAAAATCATATTTCCTAGAGAATTCCCATTCAAACCGCCATCCATTTACATGATTACACCGAACGGAAGGTTCAAGACGAACACGCGACTGTGCCTTAGCATTACCGATTTCCACCCTGATACATGGAACCCAGCATGGTCAATATCAACGATTTTGACTGGATTGCTAAGTTTCATGTTAGAGAAAACACCAACATTGGGTTCCATCGAGACATCAGAATACCAGAAGCGATGTTTAGCTGCTGAATCTTTGGAGATCAATATAAAAAACAAAATGTTTTGTGAGCTCTTCCCAGAGTATGTTGAGGAGATTGACCAGCAACTGAAGCAGCGGCAGGAGGCCATGCTGCACGCAGATACAACAAATACTACGAGTGAAAGTGAAGTGACAACTGAACAACAGTCTAACATGTACTACATCCTGACAAACTTATTTGTGTTAGTAGGCTTTGTGTTCCTTGCGTACATGGTCAAATACGTTTTAGTTTCCACATCTAACGATTAGGCATTAGTTATGCTGTATTTTAAATGTAAATATTGTAATTTATTTTGTACATACATGTATTCCATTAGAGGCAAATTTTGAAGTTTATGGCATCCATGATAAGCATTATATAGAGTTGCTATTAAATAAACACTCATTTAAGTGTTAAATTATTGGTATAATCAAGTATAAGCAAATCCTATTTATGTTGTGTGGAAACTTACAATCGAAGACAAATCATTCCCCCTTCATATAATTTCAGTGATTTACCTTAACTTTCTTTATTACCTATTTAACTATTATTCTCAATATGTATTATTACTAGTTACCATCTAATATATTAATTTTATCATAATTATAAATGCTAGATATCTTATTTGATATTTAACTAGCTTTTGTTCATGCCGTAGAATTTAAATCATTTGTACCTATAACTCATAGAGGAATTTTCATATTTTTTTACTGCTTGATTTAATCTTATTGGAAATCATCAAAGGTGTAATTAAATGTGATGTTTACATCTTAGATGTTTATGCACCAAAATAAGAAGGAAAGTAATCATATAAAGTGTAATCACACTTAGTGTAATTTAGGGTTTTATTTCATTTCTAGGAAGCTAGCATTTCAACTTAAATGGATCTAGATAAATGTGATAATAGCAATGTTCTTATATTAAAAAGAGGTTTATATGAGCACTAGTGAGCAAGTATGACTTCCGTATATTATATAACATTGTGAACGTTTTAAAAGTATAGTATAATAGCATATACCTTATTTTAATATAGGACCATTGGATAATAGTTTTTCACTGCTACTTATGTCCTTATTCAAAATAAGATTGCATATTAGCTTAAATTACATACAACTGTATGATGTAAATGGCAATTATTCAGGTGGATTTATTTTTCCCATAAATTTGCAACATGTGTGTGTTCTCAATGTAGTCCTGCTTAGTACTTTGTGGTAATAGATGCTGATGTTGTGTTACATTTTTATACATAAGAATTCCATATTTGTATTTTTGAATGTTTGCAATTCAGTATCATAAACCATACCACTAATCGTGAAATCCTTGTTCTATAACAATTCTTTTTGAAAGTCTAGTGTAATATTCTAAGCTGATATTCATAGATTTCATGCCTGCATTTAAATTGTTTAAGTCTTTGTATCTTGACATGAAAGTATATTCCATATTAATATCTGTGAACATGTACTTAATTGAGAAAATTACAACAATTGTATCTTCAGAATTACGTGTTTAATTTCAAACTCATTAGACATCTATGTCGAATAAATAAGTGGCAGTCTTGTTCTGGAAATGTGTACACATAATGTTTATTAATCAACCACTAACTGTTATTATAAGAAAAAAACTTACTGCCTGATTATAAACTTATGTGTAGCACATATCTAAGATCGGTATTGAAGTTCTGACATGTTCATTGCGTGCATGTGACATGGCTTTCTTGGGTCAATTGATTTAGTTACTTTGTGTAAATTTAATGAAGCCTTATTTTGCTATGAAATGTTATTTCATTTTGGGTGAATTGTGTAATGAGAGGGTGTAATTAAATAAAATCGGTTCAAGTTTATAGCAATTCTTTTATTTCAATAAAAGTTTTCAGTACCATTTTCAACACATTCAACTATCTTTTGTGTGATCAAGATGATCGCAAACCATATGATCATAATATACAGTATATCATCTATCATAATATTATATGATATGAGATAAATAAAAGCAAGCATATACCACCTTCATTATGGGAACCTTACAAAGGTTTGCATGTTATGGTGTTGATACATAATATAACTTACATACCTACTTAATACATTAGGTAATGCTCATTAAAAATGTCCAGCTAGGTTAAGTCTGGAATATTTTATGAAAGAATATTTCAGGCCCCATACCATGAGCTTTTATAGAAATTCAAATGCGATGCAGCTCAACTTAAGGAAAGAGATGGAGCTATGCACTATGTATAGCGCCATCTCTTTCTCTGAGTTGAGTTGCATCGCATTTGAATTGCTTTACGAGCTCATAGTAAGGCCGCTGGACAGGACAGCAAAAACGGTCAAACAAATACTTAATTGCAACAAACTAGCCTAACAAAGATTTCTTATGCCATTTATTTCTATTTATGTGCCCTCAATCTGTGAGCATGATGCAAAAAAAATAAAAAAAAAAACAATGGCGAAAAATGGAAAGTTGTAGCAAGTAAGTCTCTGCCTACCCCATTGAGAAAGAGGTGTGATGACCTACATATCTAGGCCATCTAATTTCTGATAAAATGTTGGTTAGGCCGTTTTTGCGCTCGCGACCTATTTTGATAAATATTAGCTATTTTCCATATTATATTCAATATTCAACTATATAAAATAAGAATGCAGGCAAAAACTCATTGATCAGGGGGCAATTTTATACAACTAAATCTGTAAAAAGTCGGTTAATATTTATTGTGATTATCAATATATAATTTTACTAATCTGATAAATAGTTGCTATATACAAATATTTTATTGGTGTTCTATTATTTTAACCAGAAATACATCATATTATGAAGTACATAATTCTATGGAAGTACATACATACAGAGTTTTATTGCTTTACATGATATTTTCTTAAAATGACTAACAATATTACTTATTATTAAGTATTTAAATAAAAAAGCAACCACACTTAGTTATTGAAGTGGGACTAATATACTTTATACTTATAATATAACAGTTGAAAAACAGGCCTAGGAAGTCCGACCACCTCGTTGCTTACCAATCTTATTTAACTAACATGATATTTAATGTCTACTCCTTATTTTCTTCTTCATCATCATCCCAGTCACTGACCAAACTTTTAATATCTGGTTTTGGGACATTATCAGTGGTTAGCTCAGTAGCTGCTTCCTTATTTTCTACTACTGGGTCTTCAGAATTCTTTTCTTCTGGTGAATCATTATCCTCCCAATCATTTAGAAGTGAGGATATGTTTTCTGGTGCTTGTGAATCATTTATGACAGGAGCAACAATGTCAGATGCTGCATGTAACTCAGGTTGTTCAAGACTAGATACAGTATCTTCTAGTACAGAATTGTCACTTTCTTCAATTTCTGCTTCATGCACAGGTTCAATAGCAGCAACAAGTGCAGTGGTAGTTGACACATGATTTAGTACTTCTTGTTGTATGTTTTCTATTGTTTCTTCTAACAATTCAGGATTAGCTGGTCTAATAACCTCTACAGGGTTGGATTCAGGTTCTAAAGTTTTAGGAGCATCTTCAGGAATATCATATTCATCTTCAGACCATTCTGATGTTAAGTTCTGGATCTTTTCTACTGGTTTAGAGCTTGTTTGTCCATCTTCAACAAGGGCTTGATTAATTTGAACAATTTCATCATATGCTTGTGATTGTGCAGGATGTTCATCATCTAAAGTATTCCTGAGATCATCATTGTCTGTACTTCCAGAAATTTGATTAGTAGCCATAGCATCTACATTGACAGAATTCTCAGTTATAACAGCATTTATAACAGCTTGTTGTTCTTGTGGTAATAATTCTGCAACATCTGCTACTGTTTGTTTTATTATACTTGCATTTTCCACCAATTCTTGAACATTAGTATCCGGAATTAAGTTGCTTACTACAGTCTCTTCATTTAAGTCATTGCTAACATTAGTCTCTAGATTTACATCACTGCTAATATTAGTATCTTGATTTATATCACTGCTAATATTAGTGTCTAGATTTAAATCATTGTTAACAATTATATTTGGATTTAGATCACTGTTAACCTCTTCGGGGATATGTTCATCATTATGAGAAACATCCATAGGCTCTGCAATAGAAGTTTCTTGTTCAATAATGTCGCCACTTAAAATCACTGGTTCCATTGGAGTATCAGGCATACCATGAGATACTTCTGCAATGTCTTGCTCTACAGTCTGACTTATACTTTCAGTGTTGATGACATTAAGTTCATTTCCAGTACCATTAGCTAAGTTTTCTTGTGATACAATTGTTTCTAGTGTAGGGGTTAAATGGACTTCAGGTAGCTCACTTAATGTATTAGTTGGTTCGTTTTGAAGAGGTTTAATCTCAACATCATGAAGTTCTGGCTGTTGACTTATTGTTAATGCCTCAACATTTCCACTTGGAACATTATCTTGCCAAGTGGTATCAGGTTGTGACTCTAATACATGAGCACTCATTACAGGCGCAGTTGTAGTTACTGTACAATTTTGAGCGATTATCGCAGAAGACTGAACAAATTGTGAACCTATTCCACCTGTTGTAAGAATTTGGAATTGTTTGTTTGGATCATCAACAGGATGACTGTAAACTACAACTATGTTAGGATTATCAGTTGGAACAGCTTCAGTAACATTCAATGGAAAATCTTCTTGTATAATCATCATATCATTTGATTGGGTATTGTCTAAGTCTATTGCAGCAGATTCAATTGTTGCATTGTGAGGAGCTGTCAACACAGTGAGAGTTTTACTTGGATCACCATTGTTAAATAATATAGGATGATTCGAAGACATTAGAGCTTTATACTCCTCTTCGTTGGACACAACAATTTGTATTGGTTGATTCAAGTTTGAAGTCTTCTTCACCACCATAGCAGGCTGTGCATCTTGTATAATATTTGTGCTGTGGACGTTAGTGTATTCCATGGATGTGGTTGGTTGAACTGCTTGCAAAGATGCAGAGTCCATCATATCTGTGAGGATGTATTCATTACTGCCAGGCTTTGGCTTTCTAGGAATTAGTTGATTATCTCTCATGATATATTCAGTATTATCTATTAAAACAATTTCCTCACCAATATTATTAGAGGCTTCTGGTGGTGATGGAATGTTGATATCTTCAAGGAAGGTGCTGCGTTCTATTGGGGCAGGTTTTCTGTCAGGTTTTGATTTCTGTGCGGGCTTAGGAGTACCAAAGCCAGGATTCAATATTTTCTGTTTTGGTGTATTTGAGATTGAATTGTGCTGTTGGTTTGAGATCACATGATGCTGCTTTCTAGGAGTAAGTTGTATTTCACCATCTTGATCCTCTTGTATTTGATATTGCACATCAACTTCTTCATACATATTTTCATTGTATATGTCATAACTTGTGCTAGGCTCAAATTTAATGTGATGGTACTTGCTTTCTCTAGTATCAACTTTCAAACTAGGAATTACAATGCCATCTTTTTCTTCATCAGAATCATCAATAATGCCATCATTCTTAGCTTCTTTTACATGATGTGTTTTCAAATGAGCATACAGATTGCCATGGCGTAAGAAAGTTTTCAAACAATAGATGCACTGTAAGTTTGTTTTCCTCTCAGCGCTATATTTATGACCCGTAGTCTGTATGTGTTGTAGTAGTTCATTTGTTGTGTTAAACATACGTGCACAGACATTGCAACGGAAGTTCTTTGCTTTCTTATGGGTCAATTTATGTTTAACAAGGAAGCTCTCTGTTAGAGCAATATAGTTACATCTGTCACATTTCGGGAAATTGTATTGAGGTGGTGGAGCCACATTATGTTGAGAATAAAGATGATGTAGTAAATAGTTTCTCTTTAGGGATCTCAACCCACAGTACTCACAAATATTTGATACAGGTTTCTCATTATGTACATCAACTAAATGCCGGCGGAATTTATAATAGGAAGTGAAGTGGAGAGCTTTTCCAGGTGTGCCACATATAAGACATATCCATGGACCTTTGGTGTTTTCAGCCCCAAGCGCAATAAGCTTAGCCGCTTGTTGAGAATCAATGACATCAGTTTCATAAGTGTAATCTGGTTCTTCAGTTTTAAGGGTTATTGGTTTTTCCTCAGCATATGTAGAAACTTTTTGAGGCTTTCTACCTTTGCTAGGAGTATTTAGAATTTTCAGTTTGATGTTTTTATTACTTTTCACTAAATGTGGATACTTTTTCAGTACTTCACTTATTATCTTGGCATGATCCAAATTGGATGCTGCTTTGCTATCTTTAGTTTCTATAGTCACTTTCGGACCATCATCTAACATCTGATCAAAAAGTTGGTTTGAATCCTTAGAAGTCTCATTGTAAGATGCTTGAAAAATGTCCAAATCATCATTCAAGCTATGGTTTGGGAGACTGTCATCAAATATATTGTCATCTTTAGTAATCTTTTTGCATTCCACAATATCAGTTGTAGATATACCTGGTAATATTTTTTTAGAACTTGATGCTTCACTGAATATTCCACTACGTTTGGGTGTATACCGCTTCACAGTCTCAGGGTGTATCATCAAAGGTTTGCAGGCATAAGATATATTACAAAATGAATTGTCAAACACATTGTCAGTATCTAGTTCTTCAGGAAGTTCATACCTTGTTGGTCTAGGGTCTCCCAAAGCAGATTTTTTATTAGATACTGTTGGTTCTGAAGGTACAGGAGAAGAGGATCTATATGAGGTTGCCGTAGTAGAAGTACTGTCACGTGTTTTAAGTGGTTGATATACCTTTTTATCTCGGTATACAACTTTGTTATTATCAAAAGCTTTACTATAAGAGCGCTTACTGCTTGTAGTTGGCTTGACTAGTTTACTAGAGTCACTGTTAACTTTTGGAAACCTCTTGGCAGCACTATAACTAATTGCAGGTGACTTAATTGAATGATGACGGTGTGCTTCGAGGAGTTTGCTCAGAACAGGCATATTTAAGATTTGTGATGTTTGATATAATCTCTCCAACAAGTCCATTCTGAATTCTAAATGTCCTGTGTACATGAAGTTTACGATGGGTACGACGACGTCGGCCTGCAGGTCGTCTGGCATAACCAGGCAGTCTTCATACATTTCACATGTTCGCTCTAATAATTCAAAATATTCCGTGCACGCGCTGAGCACTAGTCTGTGTACTTTTAGCTGAGCATTGTCTTGAAACTGAAGTGTCAGGTCACAATAGTCTGTTCTGTTGAAAAAGTGTTTTAACCTCTGGAGGAAATATATCCCCCAGTTGTCAACTTTCACTTGCTTTACGTCTGACATTGTTGGAATTTATTAAATCATAATATTGATTACACTTGCGGCATATCGTGCGCTGAAACAAATGTAAAATTTATATTTATATGTGTATAAACAGAGTTATTTACGTTAATTTACAATAGCGGCAACGATCGATACTTGGGAAACGTACATTCACAGTTAATGGGACTGGGGTGACGCTAATACGTTCACACGATATATAAAAAGGATTTTTCAACAATTTCACTTGAACTTTCCGCCACAATAACATGTGTTTTAATCATGAAACTTACCAATATTGGGTAAACTATTCAGTTTGTATTACGTTATCTTATTCTGTTCACAATCAACACAAATTTTACTGCACCACACCAGATTTACCACAAGTTGACACGGTGGACGCAAGATGGCGGTGTTTAGCGGCCTCGTTACGAACTATTGCGATGCGAACTCAAGCTTGTTTGATGATGCAGTCTGTAGTTGCCATAGAGTCATAACCACTTCTTTTAAGTATTTAATTTAAAATTGAAGGCTAAAAAAAATTGAAATTCTCAAGATTAAGCTTCTTATTATAATTAACAAATAATTTGTTATTGAAATGTGCAAATTACTTCGAATTCATATTTTAGAAACTATTTAGTACCGAAATGACTGCGCTGTAGTCGCTACAAACGCCCTCTGCGCCTATGCTTTCTATCAAGAACTTATTGATTGGTTGCGTTCTAATTTTACTACGCGCAGCGGGAAACGTTATGACGCGCCAAACGGTACCTTTACCGGTCTATTATTACATAAGGTAACTATTATAAAACAATAGAGGGCTCTGTTAACAGTTACTTTTATTGATATTTTTATTTTAGGTACCTATGTACATTATTAACGATTCAACAATTTCACTGATTTCACAGTTCTTAAAGTTATTTACTTACTATGCGATTCAAGTAAGAAGATAGTGATGTAAAAAAATGTATTTGCTGACCTTACTTTATGCAATGAAGTAAGCAACGGGAATCAAAATGTCATTATGACAGTTATCAACTTACCTGAATCGCATAGTAGTGTAACACATAATGGAGGCAGGAATTAGGAATCTATACTCTATCTAGGTATACTGATATTATAAAGCTGAAGTGTTTGTTTCTTTGTTTGTTTAAACGCGCTTATCTCAAGAACTAGGTACCTATACTGGCCCGAATTGAAAAAATATTTTTTAGTTGGATACCTCACATATCGAGGAAGACTATAGGCTCACGCTACTGCGGACTGCCTATCATCACGCTACTGCCTAGGGGTGCAAAGTAGTAATCATACCTATATGTCAACGAATCGGGCAAATTTAGATATTTAGGTACCAACTGAGACCAACAGTTATAGTTAATTAGAGAGGAAAATGTTCTTATGAGACCATCCATAACTTTTTATGATATTCTGAACTATATTCACTGAAAAGTCTTACAATCAGTAAAAAAAAGTTAAAGCAAAAAAAAAGACGCACACGGCCACTAAAAAATCAAGCGCAATAAAAAATCTCCTTTTTTAAAAGTCGGCAAAAAACTTTATAGTGTTAGAACTTCTTGTGTGTCAATGTCTGATCTTAAAATCGTGTAGAAACCATAGACTAAGATCTCTACACGATTTTAAATAGGTAGCTTTACCTAGGTCGACCTAGGTATAAGTAATATTATAGGTACCTACCTAAGTACTGGGATATCCCCATTCTAAAAAATGTTTTACTTAGGTACTAAACCGTATTGATATGAATCAAAGATCAGGCGCTTTTTTAGGGTAAATTTTTTTAACTGAGCGTAGATGGTTGGCCATCTCCAGATCCAATCCGGAACTGCGTTCGGTAGTTTCGGGCCCAGCCGGGATGCGAGGGAAATGACTTTTGGGTCACTTTACAACCCGGCGCTCGCTGGCATCTGTGGGGATTTCCACACGAAACAAAAAGTCTCGGGCCTGTGTATGATGAAAAATTATTAATATTTAGACTCAATATTTAGACTTTATATTGTTGATTGATGTCACTTAGTAGAGCCTGCAAGCAACACACATTGAATGAAATCACTTGTACTTTTCTCTTCATACATCCTCCCCAAATCTACCACATAACACAGGCCCTCGTAAATATGAACGATTACCTACCTACTGTTCTCAAAAACGTAGGTAGGCATACCTAATCAATAATACCTACTGTATTCAAAACTGCATCAATAATATACCTATATTTAAGTAGGTACCTAATGTTGAATGCAATACAATCCTTGAGATGTAGATTCATATTATTATCGTATATTTTGTGTAGAAAAGTTGACAGTCATTTCGTTAAGCTACTTCATGGCTCTGCGGCCTAGGGCTGATGTTTTGCTATAGGTACACACACACCCTGAAATCCATCATCTTATTGGGTTTTTGTAATTTGCTCAGGTTGAACTCTTAAATTCTATATTAAGAGATCTAAAGAAGTAATTTTCTAGAGCAGCAAAATTTACATGCATATCAATATTACAATTTATATGATTTATTTATCTATAATAGACATTATCCTAAAAAAAACGATAATTTAAATCCAATGTACGATAATTTTATGCCCCTGCATGGTAGCACATGAATAGCTATGGTACTGCTTATTTTTACTCATGTGCTGGTAGGGCCTGGTACGACAGTCAGTCCACTTTAAGTTGCTAACACTGATGTAGAATATAGGCTTCTAGGATCTAGAATGCAAATAAATAAACTTACATATTTTTTGTAAATACATACATAATAATTATACATAAAAATATCTTATTCATGCACATAAATATTAGCACTGAGCGGGAATCGAACCCGCGACCTCTGACTTAGCAGTCGAACGCTCTTTTTTTATACCACTTAGGTGGCAGACAAGCACACTGCCCACCTGATGGAAAGCGGTTACCGTGGTCTATGGACGTGTGCAACACCAGGGGCGTCACACTGGGTGCGGGCCGGAACCTCCACGTGGTGCACCCGGGCAACGGAGGCGAGCAGCGCCTCCCACTCGCCACGGGAGACGCTGCTGCCTGCGGCCAATCCGGCCGGGGTGGGAGTGGCCCTCTAGAGGGCTGCTCCGAGGCTCTCCACGTGTCCCTCTGACTAGCAGATGGCACAGTGGGGAGCGAGCGGGGGGCGAGCTGATTGTCTGCGCGCCGACGGTTGGGTGACAGGACGGCCTCCTGTCACCCTACACCCCACCGTCAGCGAAGTGGCGCGATGCTCGCCCCACCCCCCCTTTCGGGGGGTCGAGGGGGCCATCTTAAAACCGTAGATGGCCCGGGGTCAGCTGGGGTGCGAGGGATATGCCCATTGGGTAACCTTACACCCCGGTTACTAAGGCCCGAGACGGCGTGCGGTTTTAGTCGGTTCGATCCCGAAATAACCACCCCCGATGGCCGACGGGGGTGGTATCCATGGGGATTTCCGCACGATAAAAAAAAAAAAAAGGGGGCGTCACACTCGCCGACCCTGTAAACACCTTCTAATGCCCTTCTTGAAGAACCCCATAATGTAGCCGCCAGGGAAAACCACAGCAGGCTCTATCACACCATCGAGTTCGTTAACCCTTAACCGATTGAAGTTGTTTTAAATGGTGAATTGGTGATGGATGTCAAGTAACGTCTCAGGTTTATTGCTCTGAGGGTACCTAACGTAGAAGAAAATAAAGAAGTAGGTAGGTACCGAAGTAGGTAGATTGTACCTAACTATTTTGTTAAAAGTGAGGTATTTCCTTAAGTTTACCGTTACTTTACCGTACAGTAGGTACGTTACCATAAGTTACTAGCGGCACTATCGGATGGAATGGTGTAATACGACAGTACCATAGCTATTACATATATATACATATATGTGATAATAATACCTAGGTAAGTACTTACAGAGTGTATTTTCTAAACAAATAAATAAGTAAAATTATTTATGAATTTTAAAATATCCTGCTGCTATCAAACTTGTTTCGTTCTTTTTAACATCAGTCAGGGTAATCTGTGGTAATTATAAGTAGGGACCTATTCACAGGAGTCGAAGACCGCTCGGAGGTGGGGAGCCTTTACGTATGAACATGAAAGTTTAATTAGATTTTTAGGATCAGGATCATCATCACCTTCAATCTTACCGACGCGTCGGTGAAGCATTGATTAGCTGACAAGCCCTGTTGTTGAAAGGTAACCTAACCTCCCCACCCCTAGCCCTCCCTCTTCCCTTCAGGGTAGGCAGCGCGTGTGTGACACCCTTAGTGTTGCATACGTCCATAGGCCACGGTGACCGCTTCCCATCAGGTGGGCCGTGAGCTAGTCTGCCACCTACGTAGTATAAAAAATAAAAAAATAAATAAAAAGGGTTATCGGTTTGTCATCGTGTCAGTGAAACATTAAGTAGCTGTAAAGGCTTGTCGTCAATCTCTAGGATATCCTTTCTAGGGTGCACCAGATTCCCCGGCCACATGGGCCGATGTGACGAGACAACGTGTGGATTTAGTCGGTTCAACTCCGACATAACCACCCCCGCTCCCTAGCGGGGTATCCGTGGGGATTTCCGCACGAGAAAAAAATTAATGCTTGTCGTCAAAAGTGACAGCATTGTTCTGTCGGCGAAACGATCATAGGCCAAAGAGTCTGCCAGGTAAACGAGAATAAATGAATCATTCTGTCAACGAGCAGTCCATCGGCGAATCGGTCTTCGGAGATCGGTTGCTCAATCTCATCCAGTCTTAATATTTTTAATTCTTGAAAAGTCTTATGCTATCTATAGGTTCAAAAATATAATTACTAACTTATTAACCAAAAGTTTGTATACCTTTTCTAATGAACGTCTTTAAATCGTCTTTAAAATCGATAGTTCTCAGATTATAAATAATTTGCTAATAATTTGTTATCAAAGAATATTAGCGTGTACATTTATAAATACTTATGTGCACATCCCTTTGTACGTTTAACGCCAAGAGTATTCCCAGATAATATCAACGATCCGAATTTTCATCTTACATCTAAATCTAAGTACCTACATAGTTTACTACAAGCTTTCCAACTTAACAGCCTTCTTACCGCCGACTGCGATGGCCACTTATAGCTGACCACCGTTCCTTTGCGAGGCAAGAAAAGAAGTCTGAACGAAGCTGATTTGCGGATTTGAGTCCCGCCCAGCGATCGCTCCGCCTACGACGCTGCGTCGCGAAAATCCAGCTGGAAAACACTCAGTATGCAATGAACCCTCAAAGCGAACGCACAGTGACTTGCACGTATTTGTAAAATAGTTTACGTGTGTGGTGAATCGTCGGTGCAGGTGTGTATTGTCTGATTTATTTATAATCTGTACTTGTCACTAAAGTGTTAATTTTTAGGTGCGTTTAGGAAGTTTATTTTTAAATTTTGTCAATGGTTTGACGTTGATTCTTTTTTTAAATGACAATAAGTTTATACTTAACTTTTATTTGATGTGCTTTATTGGCGTTCTCAAAAGTTGAGGAAGGGGAAATTTATAGGTGCCTATTTATGTTGGTATCTATCTATAGACATTCAGTTTTTAATAGGTAGGTACTTGCTATGGCCGAAGTTGATTCTAGCAGGCAATTCTTAAGTATTTTATTAACCATGTAACTTATATTATAAGGCGAGATGAGACGTGGAGAGATAGGTCGAGGTGGGCGGGTTAAACGGCAGTCGCTCCCACAAAAACTGTATACCTACGCTAAATGTGAAGGAGTGAGTGAACTCCGGGTTCCGATTAGAAAGTCTAGGTTACAAGTGTTACAGCTAGGAAAATGGAGTAAGGAAAGGTACCTACAACGTTAAGATGATGATGCTAACTTGTGGACTTTCGTGGTGAATGCTACCTGCCACGTTCTCGTTAATTCTCATGATATCCTATATATATTATGTATATAAGTTTGTGAAGATGTTTGAATGTTTGTTACTCAATCGTGCTCTAACGACTGACGATTTAGCTGAAATTTGGTACAGGGAGAGATTAGGTATAGTCTGGAATAACTCATCATAGGCTACTTTTTGTCTGTGAAAAGTGTTTCCGCCTTCCATGGAAAACAATTCCAGGGATTAAATTCGCCTATTTGTTATTCCAGACTATACTTAATCTATCACTGTACCAAATTTCAGCCAGATCCGTTCAGCCTTTTTGCGTGAAAGAGTAACAAGAATTCATATATTTATCCTTAATCATATTTTTTTTAAACTTGATAAAATTATTTCTCCTTAATCTTATACCACCCGACCTCAATCAAATCTTATAACAATAACCAAAACGATAATATCCAAATCAAAGTTCGAATCGTGACATGTACAACTATACATTACTACAATAATAGCCCGTGTCCGTCCGTATAATCGTAGCTACCGTGAAAAAGGGGGAAGTGCACAATTAAATTATTAAGTGACAGCTGTGGCGCGGTCGTGGTGGCTTGTAGTTATCCACCGACGGACGGTCGCGGCTCTATTATCGGGTTGCCAAATGTATGAAGAAAATTGAATTATTAATAATTATGTATTTAGAAGTGAAGTGAGACGCGGCCTCTTCTCAGAGGTATCGAGTTCGAATTCGGCCGGACAACAGTGCCAATGTGAATTTCACATTGTGAAATTTATATGTGCTAATCACATAAAACAGTTAAAGTAGGACCTCTTTTAACTGTTCTGTGGCTGATCACATGATTTACTACCACCTGCTGACGGTGAAGGAAAAGCATCGTGAGGAAATCCACTTGTCCTAGAAGAAATTCTAAGGACCTGTCCGATCCACCAAACCGCATTAGGCCAGCGTGTGTGAATTAAGGTCTAAACCCTCTCAGCTCTCTCGTTGGAGGAGAGGAGACCCGTGCCCAGCAGTGGGACATAAATGGGTTGCTATCAATATTTCGTAATTAAGTGGTAACCGAGTACGTTAACATAATACTAGCCAGTCTCTCTTAGGATTACTGAACATTCCTAACAAATTGAGTCCCCTTCGTGCCTCCGAGAGAACGTTAAGCCGTTAGGCCTGGTTGCTATACATATACGGCAAGTTAGGAGCCCTAAAATGTCCGACAATTGGGGCTTTATAATTGTATTTTTTTTATATAGGACACGTCAATTTGACTTCACCTCGTCTGATGTTAAGCTGAAGGTAGAGTCTCAGGAAAGAGGGTTACCATTACATACACTTACCATGTTAACAATGGTGGCATTCAGCTTGACGGCCTCATCAAAAGAGGATAGTCGTCGCAGCACTGCGTGACACCCACCGGTCCCACTAGTGCTGCGACCACAAGTCCCCCTGCTCATAAGCTCTTAATAGCTATGTGAAATGCGATGTAGTTTTGATCTCAGGGAAAGAGAAAAAGGTATGTATCGTGTATAGTGCCATCTCTCTTCCTGAGTTAAACTGCATCATAAGATTTGAATTGCTATTCAGAGCTGACGGTAAGGCTCCCCTAGTCAATAATGAAATTGTAAATAGATACTACCTAGATGCAACACTGAGTACTTAGGAATCGAAACAGTCACCACAGACATGCATTCCATTACCATACGATATAATAATAATATAGATAGTTAAATTACCTACTCCATGCTGATCTGAGAAAAAAAAGGTTGATTCAAATACATAAATATCTATTCTAGCTACTTACTGTAAAATGTTCATGACATCTGATATCAATTTAAAAAGCCGCAATCGGCAAAGTGAAGATACTTATAAAAGCCAAGAGCCTTTTATTTGCCAAGTCTCCGGGGAACTTTTTTCATATTTTTTGTCGTCGGTCACAATGGGAGGCGCTGTCTCGTTTTACAATTAGGCTTTTCAAATTTGCCTACATAATGTATCAGCTATTGGAACGTCTGAGTTCGGAGTGTTCTTTGTTCATACTTTTTGATTTTTATACGCGGTTTCGTCAATAGTTATCTCTTTTTTTAATTATAAAAATGACAGGTTGTACCGTAGTGACTTTTTATTTGAAGTAGTAGATAGTTATAGTGCACGGCATCTAACTTGGCAAGGTTTTGGAGTAGTGGGGCTCACACTACTCCAAAATCTTGCCAAGTTAGATGCCGTGCATAATACCAACTATGCTATTCTATAACAACACAGAGCCATCTAGACCCAAACTGAGCAGATTTTGTCGTATTGGTTCTAGACGGCGGCGGATAAAAAAAATAGTAGAAGTTAAAAAAAAAAAATACATGACATACAACATAGAAACAGCTAGTCCAGATACACATTTGCAATGAGCGGGAATCGTGACGGTTTTTTATCTTAATTGTTTTATGTCGGTTACGTCAATATGACTTCACCTCGCCTGATGGTAAGCTAAAGGTAGAGTTTCAGGAAGGGGTTCCTCAGTTTTCAATCATTCATAGAGTAGTTAAAATCTTTTGTATTCATAAAATAATAAAAATCATACTCTTCTCTACAGCAGTTGGACTCTCCATCGCTATGATAGGTCATCGAAAAACTTTTAGTTGTATTTATTCTAAGGTCCAATTTTAAAATTTAATAAAAAAAAAAAAAATCTCTTTAAATTTGATCAGAAAATCTTGTCCTTTAAGCCTTTTATCCACTGGCAATAGATTAGAATTGACCACGTATCCTCGAATATGAATAACAAACACTTCACGTGCGTATTCCCGTTGGAGTTAATAACAACAAAAGATAAAAATTAGATCGGACAGTATGCAAATGGAGTCCACGGGCAAAATGCTAATTTCCGTGGGAGAGCCCGTCAAACTTTTTAATCTCATGTGACGTCACCCCCTCTTACCCCCACACGACAGTGTTGTCAGAGGGATGATTGAAAGCAGCTCATTTGTGTTTTTATTACTTTTTAATTTTTTCCCATTTTCTCGAGTGCTGTTTCGCGTGCCTATAAACTGTATAAACTTGGCTGAAGTTGAATTTTCTTAACAAACGTTTTCTTATAATTATGTATATTACTTTTGTGTTTCAAGTTTATTAATTTTAACCACTTTGAAATGATGAGGATATTCTAAATAGGTAACAATACTTTTTGTATTGTCTTTGGCATTGTCAGCAAATTCTTTATAGCAACTTTCATCATTATCATTCTCTAAACCCCGGTTTTTTATCTTTTGTTTACCATCTTTTTTGCATTATCATAGCTATCATCCCATTCACTTTATGATTACTTATAAAGAGAGAGTTCGAATTTTCCCTTGATGTCAGTAGTATCATTGACTTGTGACCATTGATGGTACAAATGACACAAGTTTGCATCATTATTACCTTTAAAGAAAAGTATAGGTGTTCTCCCCATTTTGTGATAACTTCGTATTCCTCCATGGCATCGTTAATTTTATTGTACTAATAAAAATAAATAAAGAAAGAAAAAAACGAAGAAAGAATTAATTTTTTCGTGCACACTCAAAATAGATTGATATAAACATATTATATTATGTAGGTCTAGAGGTACATTAGCAAGTGCATAAAATGCAAACATCGCAATAGACCTTGAAGGCGTGCCGGGCTAATGATGCATAGTTGTGTGATATGTACCATCAATTACACTAGTTGATGGTACTACTGCCATAACTCCCGATGTGCAATTGTTTATGTCTTTGGAGTTGGAATAATCTACGTAACCACTGCTCTTATTTAAAATTCTTTCACATATGTACATACGCTATTATATTATCTAGGTAATGAGGCTTGATTTAAAAAACACCGTGTAACCGTCCGCCGCCGCTAGTAAATTAATAAAGAAAACGAACCTTTAAAACTCTATCAGCAATAGTTATTAGACATTAGTACAGATATGAAGGCGTAATAAATTATATAATGTGGTTTATTAGTAGGGTGAACGTGAAAATTGTCGTCGGTGACATTTTGTCACCCACACACCGCACCGTCACACCGCACACCGCACCGTGACAAACTGAGCTCGTTATTGTAGGTATTTATCACCGCTTTGACATTTTTGTTGTTTAGGAACATTTAGTACAAACTTATTAAAAAAAATTGTATAGAATTCTTACTCTTTTTTGTTTTATTAGTGTTGTGCTTTGTAGAATGTATATGTGCTAATCACATGATTTAACAATTATCGTGAGGAAACCTAGGTACATGTTCTAGAATAAATTCTAAGAACATGTCCGATCCACCAACCCGCATTAGGCTAGCGTGTGTGGATTAAGGTCTAAACCCTCTCAGCTCTCTTGTTAGAGGAGAGGAGACCCGTGCCCAGCAGTGGGACATAAAATGGGTTAATAGTGTTGTACCTAATGAATGTTCCATATTTAAAATTGTTACTCAATAACCGGCCTATACGTAAAAGTTCTAATGTGCCAGTGATAAATTAATAAGTAAAGAGTATCTAACTTCTTTTGGCATGCCCCTCGTATAACTAGCCTATAATCCGTTCCCTACGTGATCGGTTTTCGCGACTCTTGGACCTATCTCTGGTTCTACTAAACTAATTGCAATCAAACATACGACAGATTTTAAGTCAGATCCAAACCTTCCGGATAAAAGAACCATATCAAAAACCATCGCATCGCGAGCAAACAGACAAGACTCTTCTATTTTATAATAGTATAGAAAAAATAAGCGTTTTGGACTTGCTTTCGTTTAACGACTGTTTCAGTAGCGAAACTGTAGAAGAATATTTCGAGTTTAGGGTCACAAGTAAGTCAGGTTAACTTGGTATTCTTGTAAAGTTCTAATTTCAAATTTTTTGTTTTAAATTAGCCACGTCAACATGACTTCTCCTCGCCTGATGGTAAGCTAAAGACAAAGTTTCAGGATCACTTCATATTCATATTAATCATTAAATTAAAATTGGAATACCTACACATTTAAGGGGATAATAAGCCGTGTCCACCTGCAGCCTAGGTAGAGTGCCGGCTCTACTTAAATTGTAGCTATCTTACAAAAGAAATTAGTTTTGTGATCCGTCGTGAGGCCATATGCATGGCCTAACTGTTAAGATTAGCTTACCAGCTCAGGTACGTACAGTCAGCGCCAAAAGTCGATTAACACTAAAATATTTACAAATCCTTTTTACATTGGAATACATAGGTAAGTCATTAATTTATATGTAGTTTTATAATCTCCAGAGGACAAAGCTTATGTTTTATATGTCTTGTTTATTGTTATATTAAAGGTCCTAGAGCTAAGGTGATCAATAAATTAGAATTAAATTAGAATTTGTTAACCAACCCTTGGCGCTGACTGTACAAGTTTACTATTATGTGTGCATGCAATCTCGAAGGCTTGAGTTCGATTTCAGAATCCATGATTATTTGATTTTTCTATTAGAAAATCATCATTAGCAATATGGAGTCTAGAAAATTCCACTAGCTAGTACTAGGTGCACCGCTAACTACTCTTACCCGACTGCGTCGAAGTCGGCGGGTTATTAATCTAACAATATCGTTACTGACCATATTAATATTGAACATCGGTATTGAACAATACAGAACAGTTACTAACAAAGGCAAATTCCCAATAAAATTCCCGGGGAATCAACCACCCCACACTTAATATGAGGTTACGAACTAATATAATTATGACAGTGGGGTTGAAGCGTTCACCCTCGCTTTTTAGCGGTTTTGTTCTACTACTAATAATTGTATTCAATGCACGGTGACGTCACCATAGGCGGACAGGATAATCATCGTGTGACATGTGAAGTGTCGGGTTACTCAACAGATGCATTTTCGATATTAGGGTCACATAGTTAAGTTGGTAGCCTTGTAACATTCGAAATTCAAATAAGCAAATGAACATTGAAATGTAACACCAGTTTTATCTTAATCAAAATCTGAAATTTTTAGTCTGTTGTCTGTTTCTGTACCGAATAAAAAAAAAAATTATATTCTATTCTGCAGTCAGAACTACAGAATAAATAGGTATAGTCCCAGAACATTCTTTTAATGATTTTTGATCGGAAATAGTGAACATCCAGACGGGTCTTAAAATTGTGTTAAACGTTTTGAGAATGTACCTACTTTTCTATAATTATTCTGTGGTTCTGTTCTGAGTCAGCCAGCCGATTTCCTTAACGTACCTAACTGGAATAAAACCAATCAAATGAAGCTTTTTGAAAACAATTACAAAATAATAAAGGGATGGTTTGTAAAACTGTCATTAATTAGCAACGGAGGGAAGACGTCGGTGACAGATATTAATTCCTCCCCTCTTTGATTACCTCTCTGCCACATTCAAATGTCTTTGTAAAACAAATAAAACTTTGGTTTCGACACGGCTGGGAGGATCACCGACGGATTATTTTACGAATAGCACTTGCCTGCGGGTTCGCTTGCTGACTTTGATGTTTTACTTCTCAATCTCAAAGGGGTGAAGAGTTTTTAATTAATAAAAGAAGAATGCGTTTTCTTTTTTTATTTAATTCCTAAAATAATTAAGTTTTATTCGTTCCTACCTAATACCATACCGTTCATCCGATTGCGAGGTTAAGGTATAAGTTGTAAGTATAGATGTTTGTTAGGTACTCTTTCATGCAAAAATGGCTCAACGGATCTCGTTGAAATTTGGTACAGGGATAGATTATAGTCTGGAATAAATGCATGGGTTGCGGGCACGGGGTCAGAATTCCACGAAAGCAGAGACCTGTGTCTCTGCTTTCGTGCAACAGCTAGTATATTTATAGTGATTGAACATGAATTCGGTACCACTTGATTAGTATCTATAAGAGGCTCTGCGAATTTTGGGTAGCTATTTAACTGGTTTTTTAACGAACTGTTTAATAATCATTAATTCTTTATCACTGCTACTATAACACAAAACAAAATCGAACGTAAAATAAAAATAAAAACAGTAGCAAAATAATAACTGAAAGCTATTTCTTTAACTAACTCTTTAAAGGAAACAATAATGAACTTATCTTGTAACAGGATGCGTCCCAATTTGTGGCCGCCATATTGTTTTCCCGGATTAACGGCGGGAGACGTCTCGACCGAAAAGAATATTATACCGCTAATTAATCAAAAGTCGCCTTCCCTTGATTTCCATAGAGAATTTTTCCATAGAGTTATTACCGCCCGTGAAGTTTATCCGCTAATGGCCTCCTTTGTTCTCCAGTTTTGGATTGAATTCTCGTTGGTCCTCTTAGCAATTCTATTGCAATCTCCCTTACATTTTAATCCGTTGTTGATTATGTTTACTAGGAATGTTCAGTTATTGATATAGATTTTTAGGGTGGCGTTTTGTGAGACTTTTTATATTACTGGTTTTATGCTTTGCCTAAGGATACGTATGAATTGAGATTAGATATGAACCTCAAAAGTAGATTATTCCTTTTCAGATTTTACAAAGCAACTCAGTTTGTTATTGAGAAAATCAAATTATAATTTAAATTAAAACTCTGATAAATATTTTACCTAGTGGGTTCCATTAAAATATTCTTTTAGAATAGGTAAATAATTATTTTCTCTATAACAAACTGAGTGATAATCTGAGAGAGATTTGTAACATTTAACTATGTGCAATGTGTAATCATACTTTTGAGACTGACAGTATCAAACTTTTTTCATGACTGCTAAATAACCTAAACAGATTTAGATCTAACTATTTTAAAATCCTTACATCATCTCAAATGACACTGGTTATATTTTTTTGAAGAAATTGTTGTTAAAGAATTGATATTAAACTAAGTACCTATCCACACACAAAAGTTGTTTATTTTCAAAAGTGATTGCGGTTTGTTCAAAAACATAGTAGAGTTCGAAACTGGGGAAACCCAAATCGTTGTGACTGATTAGTCATCAAAGTTAGGTGAGGCTTTATTTTCTAGTTATTTAATTAGGTATTAATAGATACTATACAGGTAGCAAGCTGATGGTCCTTCGCAAGACAAGCGGTAACTAGCTCTATGTCTTACAAAGAGTTCGGGGATCCTAGTCGCCAGTAGAAAAATATTTGTCACTGTTTTATGAACGAAAATCTTCTTATATTTGAAAATATAACCTACTCTTTTGCTAACTTCTTTAAATTAATGCAAGTTAACATACAAACTTAAATCAGTTTTACTTAAGAGAATAACATCAATTTATTTCGCTCATTTTCTTGAGTTGGCTATTAAACTGAACATATTGTGACCTCAGACCAATAATTTTATTGATCTGAGATTGTGACAACATTATTTTTGTTTAAGTCAAAAACTCAAAAAATTGCCATACCTATAGAATTTTTTTGGATACTACGAACTGATTTTCCAAAAATAATACTACAATATTACTGTTACTAACAACCTAATTATTTATAAGAAAATGTTGATTTATATTCGAGAAACAGTTATCAAAAAACCAAGAATATTGCCTCGGCACGTGACGTCACTGTGCAAACTTACCTCTTCGCTAGGGCCTTTATTAATAAAACCAGAGATTTATGCGCCCAACTTTTTAATATTTATGGCTCAGCAATAAATTCTTGGCGACGAGTTGCGCGGATAGGGTTGATTATTTTCTTCGTGGGGGAGGAGCAACAAGTAAAGATTGTTATTTTCTAACGATTTGTGTAAGAAAAGAAAATTAGAATAAAGTTAGAAAATTAAAGCGGTTTAAAAAGAGTAGTATCATAACAATTATCACTATTACCTAGTATACAATATATGGAAAAGCTAATAGTTAAAAGAGTCCCGATGAGGGTAATATACTCTTCATCATTTCTGGTTATGTTACTCGTGGATACTTGTTAACCGACTTTAAAAAGAACGAGATCCTCAATTCAACGTCACGTGTCTATGATTTTCTAAATTTAAATAAGTAGGTAGGCGCAGAAAATCAATATTTTATTTATATAAGTTTTACTATGTATCTCATTCTAAGCGAACAAGTCTGTTCTTATGCTAAGGCTTCATAAGGTTGGTAATTCGTTTGTAGGTAACTGGATAAAAATGTTCAATAAAATTCCTCAGGATCTGGTTGACATGCCACTTAATAAGTTTAAAATTGAAGTAAAAAATTGTTTAATGAAAAAAGGTTATTATAAATTAAATGAATATTTTGATGATAAAAATGCATGGTCATCCTAATCTCTTGCTCGCTCGCACTTTAAAAATTGTATTAAATAAAAACATAAAAAAAAATATATAAATAAATAATGGATAATCGTGTTCACTGAGTTTCTTGCTGGTATCTTCTCAGTAGAACCAACATACTGAACCAGCGAAAGAATCATTTTCTAATGATTATTATTTATTGTATTTATATTTCTTGACATATTTTTTTTTTTTTTCTTCTTACTGTAAATTTTTGACGTTCATATGTGCTCCTTGTGTGCCTAAATTGAATAAATGAAATTGATTCTTTGATTCTTCTTCTTTGATGAGAAATAAAGTTCTTTAAACCTAAACCTAAATAAGTAGGTAAGTATGTAAATTTCTCAAGTTAAATACATTTTTGATAAACTTAACAACCGTTCCATAGTTACGTTATATAAATCTATTATAGTTCTCACTATACATATTTTACCTACTCAACCAACTGTCAAATTCATAAATCACCGTACCTATTCAAAACTGGAGCAGGGTACGTAGCAAGTCGGACAATACCAAGAGATAAATCTGCGGTAGTCCCCGGCGTATGTCAACAGTCTCGCCGCGGGCACTTGTGTCTTAAGGACCCATTACATTAATATCTGAGACGTCTGTCGCTAGCGTGTTATACCTATATAGCAGATGAGCTTCAGAAGGTTAGGTTTGAATAATTTCGAATAGATTGATCGAAAACTCAACTTTATTTAAGTGTTACAAAGTACCTACAATAGAATACAGACTATGTTTTAATAAAACAGTATCCACATTAGATATATCCAGCGGCTAGTGACAACATGTGGAACTTCTACAGAACTTACTACAGATTGTACCTCAGACTAGAAGAATAAGATAGACGGAGCGATCAGTACAGGCTAGTGAACGCGCGAAAAAGGATACTAAATAGCAATTCGTATCCTTTCGCTCGCACCTCCTTGTGAGCAGCGAGTGTGTGCGCACGTGCGATCACGGTTGAACAAAATATTATAAATATGGCGTATTGTGTGATGAAAAGGTGTAAAAACACTTCAATAATTCATAGGAAGACTGCTGGATTATCGTTTCATAAATAAGTAATTATTTCTTAATAGATTTCATAACATTTTTCTTGTATCTTATTCTTGTAGTCTGAGAGATTGTACATCGCGCAATGATAGTTTTCGAACATGTTACCGATGTGCGTATCTGGCGCGTGAATTCGTGTGTATTTTTCTTATCTCAGAAGAGATAAAAATATGCGAATTAGTTTCTTTATTATGATGAGGCTGATTTGCTATATCAACTTTCAGATAAAACGTATCGATGCGCTTCAACTTTGCTGTAGCAAGAAATGGTCTTTAGGAGTAAAATGCAGGTATTTGACAAGCGATTGTGTTTGTACTACTGTTGTTTGCTTGCATTGTGGTTAAAATCACATTATTAGCGGTAGACAAAAGCTGGGGGAGGTTGCACCGATGGGTGAGGGGTGTAGATTAAGATTTACTCCAGATATTTGTAGATGAGGTTTGAAGGTATTCTGAATTGTCATAGCTTTCATCGCAACCCTTTTGTGGAGAACAGCTCTAATTTTGCTATAATACATATGCTCAAGCCTTTTTCTCTCTGGGGTAGGCAGCGACAACAGCCCCCTTTTTAACGTGCGGAAATCCCCATGGATACCACTCCTATCGGCCATCGGGGGTGGTTATGTCGGGATTGAACCGACTAAAACCGCACGCCATCTCAGGTCTTAATTACCGGGGTGTAAGTGTACCCAATCGGCATATCCCTCGCACTCCAGCTGTCCCCGGGCCATCTACAGTTTTAAGATGGCCCCCTCGACTCCCCGAAAGGGGGGGGGGGGCGAGCATCGCGCCACTTCGCCGACGGTGGAGTGTAGGGTGACAGGCAGCCGTCCTGTCACCCAACCATCGGCGCGCAGACACTCAACTCACCCCCCACTCCTCTGTGATTGTAAGAGGGACACGTGGAGAGCCTCGGAGCAGCCCTCTAGAGGGCCACTCCCACCCCGGCCGGACTGGTCACAGGCAGCAGCGTCTCCCGTGGCGAGTGGGAGGCGCTGCTCGCCTCCGTTGCCCGGGTGCACCGCGTGGAGGTTCCGGCCCGCACCCAGACAACAGCCCCCTATCTGCTTCTATCCTTACATACTTAACGCGCTTCCTTTACTCTCATTAAAGCTTTCGCGCAAACCCGCCGATTTTAGTGCTATTCGTATTTCATTTCAATTAATAAATACATAATAAATGTCTTGTATGTGGCTCCATTTAGACTTTCAAAGCTGCCTGCCTGAGTAGTGTACAAAAATATTATATCTATTTCTTTGTCAGCGGGACTGACATTTAAAAAATACGAGTATTCAATTACAACTCAGGCTGGCATGTCCTTACCTTAATCTGAAGCAAGCATACAGGAAGAGGCATGTATATAGGTAGCTTCAATCTTTCTCATCGTATATACAAGTCGCAAGAAAATAATACTACCTTGAATTTAAATCGCTTAACGCCATCTATCAGTAGCATGCTAACTTCGAGGTATTCAAACGTAGTTTTTAAAATTTAAATAGCGAAATGTTGACGTCCATAGTACAGTCACATGAATAGCTATGGTACTGTCGTACAGAAGGAAATCTCCCTAAGAAAGTTTAAAATTCGAATTTACTTACATAGGGGTGCCAATATTTTCATTAAATACAAACCATTTTGACAGAAGCGAGTTTTGACATTTCAGATGGATTAATTATCTAAAAATATCAACAATAATTTTATCATTTAGTGAATTATTTATTTTTTGCGAATATAGGTACAGGTAGGTAATGACGTTTAAACATTATTTTATATGGGGTTACCTTTTCTTTTTGTGCGGCAATACCCACGGATACCCCTCCGCTGGTTAGCATGGGTGGTTATGTTGGAATTGGACCGACTAATACCGCACGCCGTCTTGGGTCTACAGATGCTGGGGATAAGGTAGTCCATAAGGCGTTTCCCTTGCATCCCTGCTGCCCATGAACCATCTACAGTTTTTAGATGGCCCCATATTCTACGTTATAATGGTGCTAAGAAATTTATTCATATGACAGTTTACACCCCGGTAATTGAGACCCGAAATGGCATGCGGTTTTAGTCGATTTGATTCCGACATAACCACCCTCGATGGCCAACGAGATTGATATCCGTGGGGATTGCCGCATGATAAAAAAGGTATTATCGGATTTTTAAATAATAAATTAATACAAAATTGCCTCCATCAAGGGTCTAAGTGAAGAGTGTAGGTACTTGCTGTAAGCCAATATTAAAACAGTTTTTAATAAATGGAGTTTATAAGAAGACCTAGACAAATTTGAGAAATAAAAATGAAACAATTCTTGTTAATTCTGTATTGTAGGTAAACATTAAAAAGATAAATGTATACAGGACACGAGAAATAAAATATGTACGAAAACGAGCATAACTCTATAAGAGTACCTACCTATATAATTTTTAATCGACTTCCAAAAGGAGTTTCTCAATTCGACCGCTATGATTTTTAGTATATGTAGGTAATAAATAAAATAAGAGATCTCTGCCAGTAGACCTTTGAGCGTAGAGGTAGAAAAGTTAGAGAGTTAAGCAAAGTGGACCTACACTACATACAAAGTAGGTACCTATAATAAAAGTATAATTGAACGATGCAAACAACCCTGTTACTATGTAAAATACTTTTTGAACAATGTTATTTATTTGTTGAATTTTATACTTAATACGAAATTCATATTTTATTTATTTTACTTTCTTGTGTTCCATTCTTGATGAGACGCTTGTAAAGTTAGCAACGCTTATGAAAATATGAGAAATTTTTATGATAAAAATTGCACGTAATTCGTATCGCATGTCACGACAACCCTTGATTCGCACCCGAAAATAACCAGTTAATACTGGTTGGCCCCCTAGCCGATCCGCTTTTACCCCGAAACGTCTTCGGTCCTGCCCCCCGCGCCTTGTCAGTGACACGTCACGCACACATGTCTGTGCGCTAGTAGTACACCCGCGCAATGAGCTAGTTAGAAGATTTCACTCTGTACTTATCTTTACTCATGTGGTACAGTCGAGTTATAAATGTGAAGTTTGTCCAGCTGGAAGAACCCGATTGTTCGAGATAAATTAGCTCTCGTAGACTAAGCGATTTGCTACGAATTTGCTACACACTGTAGCTACAGTGCACTCGCGTAGCGCTTTAGTAGAACATTCTGTTTCTTGATCGCGTTAATCCCAGTCGTATCCAAAGCTTTCACCTCGGAGTCTGGGGTCCGCTTTTACAGTTGTAACTGCGGATTTGGCTGAACCTCGATATTTATACTATAAATTCATGAATGATACCTATTTCATTCCTTGATTTTTTTTCCTTTTTTTATACTACTTAAGTGGCAGACAAGCACACGGTCCACCTGATGGGAAGTGGTCACCGTGGCCTGTGGACGTTTGCAACATCAGGGGCGTCACTCTCGAGCTGCCGACCCTGGAGGAGGGAGGGTTAGGAAGTTGGTTGGGTATGGTGAGGTGCATTTTATTCACGTTTTAAATCCCGCCACCCCGCGGCATCCATTTTAAAACGTCATTATCGTGATCTCTTTCATTTTCAAGGCACCCTCTGTCGCATAAAGAGGTTTCCCACTGTCATTCATTGTGTTTGTCTATGGGTCGTCAATGTGTAAATAATAATATTAAGTTGTATGGAGTTTGTGTGTGCAGAGAAAAAAAAAATCTTTGGTCCTTTACGCCTTTTAAATTCTTTTTTTTTTAAGTAGAGTACATACCACAGAAAAGAGGTATTCTTTATGCCGTGGTACATACCTACCTACGTTTTTATACTTAGGTACTATATTATTTTTAATTTCTTTCTTTCTTTTAAAACCTAACTATTTTTGTATAGAATACTGGAGTAGCGCGTATGCTACTTTATCATCACTCTCCGAGCTTTTCCCAAATCAGTTGGGGCCGGCTTTTTCAGTCTAACTACGAAGCGGCGTACATCGATATTTTTCTTGAAATGACTGCCATCTGACCTTCACAACCCATTGACGATATCGAAGTTCTGTAGTTTTTTAATTATTTATGCGTTAAATGTTGTGCACGGTAATGGGATTTAAGGGAGCATAAACACGCATTAGGCATTCGTAAAAAGAAAGAAGTAATAAAACCGTTCCATAAACAATGTAAACGTAAGCTTTTTCACAACAATACACGTCACATTCGTAAAGGCCGGACTACATGTGCATCACGGCGTGTTGGCGGGAAACAAAGCGCGCTTCAAGCGTTTCCCGCGTTCCGTCCGCCATTGTCGCTAGATCCGTGCGGATGCAAAGAGATTTTAGACGCGTATATATTTTGTAACTCGTATTTGTAACGGTCTGGGTTAAAATTTCTGTCTTTTATTCACCCACACCTGAATATCGCCAACAAAACATCAGTCATGCCAACTGGCGCCTGAGGAGACTAAAATGGCAGCTTTTTCAAGTCTTTAATAAAGGTTTCTATGTACTTATGGTATAAAATTTAATGTAATCATAATCATCATCTATCTGCCCTTGTCACAATTCGGTGTCTGGTCGGTGCAACTGGTGATTCTCCTCCATACAATTCTACCAGATGTCAACTTCTTAGACACTCCCTTCCTTTCCCATGTTCCTTTCCATATCCTCTACCACGCTTTCCGTCCATCTTTTCTTCTCTGTACCTAAAGCCTTCTTCTACATTCATATTTTGAACTTTTTAATACTTTTATTTCTTTTCAAAATATGTCCAAATCAAGATTGTCGCTCGCTTCTTAATTTTTCATTCTCTGGTGCAATTTTCAAACTTCCTCATATTATTATACTCAATCACACAACCCGATTAGAATGATTGAACAAAAACATTTGGTATTTAATTTTTCTAGTTTCTGTTTCTCATTCAAAATGTTTATTTTTATCCATGTTTTATCACAATATGTTGTCCAAATTCAACTCAGTATTATTTCTTACAGAAAAATAATCTCTATATTACGTAGACAAGTTCCAAACCTCCGACCGACCCATATCATTCAGAATGTTCTACATCCTTCTCATGATTAAAAAATATTTTTTTAAATGATTAATTTTGCTCTCTATTACTAATTTAATCAGGAATCCATTTTTATAAACCTTTCATCCGCTAAAATATTCAGGCCCGTATGTACACAAGCGCGTGATCCGCCAAAGTAAACTAAGACTCAATTTCGTTCGCTCCATGTTTGCTCATTAGATTTACCGGATACGCCAGCCAGACTGATACTTACTTGCAGACATTGTACTTAAATTATAATAATTAAATTCACATTTATTCAGTTATAAGACTGTAGTATACGTCTCTTATTTAAAAAAGTTATATTTAATCTAATTAATTTATTCTAGCAACTTCTTCTCGCGGCTATTCAATTTCGAATATTTTCAAATAAAGAATTGTGTTGTTCACAGTAAGACAAGTAAGATTATTGTGTTAATTTTAGTTAAGAATTTATTCTTGTTTTTGAATTTAAATTCTACTTTTTCTGTTGGTCCTATTTTAAAAAGGACTTAAAATATTTATTGTTATACTGTCTCCCAAGATACAGGTTTCGGCTTAGTTTGGGAGACAGCTGTATTGTTCAACGCATTCTGTCCAAGGTTTTTTAGGTTCATGCTAGTAATTATAAAAATATAACAAATAATTAAGTTGTACAAGAGCGGACCTTAATCACGGATGAAGAAGAGCTGAAGAAATTTTTTCATTACAAACCTTGATAAGTGTAACTTTCATTTCAAACCATAAATAACTCAAACATAATATAATGTACTTACATACAAATAATGTGGCAACACTGAATGTGATTGAACACACATTTTTATACGAAATGGGAATTGTGAAATCTCGCAACGGGCTCGTATCACACGAAGCGAGATATTTAAATACGTTGGAGTGGGTTTGCGTGTTTTGTGTCTATCGATATGTGACATACTGTCGACACACGATACTCCCGCCGTGACTAGCGAGAGTATTTCTTTTTTTTAATTTGGTGATGTTGACGCATAGGTACACTAATGTGTTTGTATCAAAGAGGTTTTTTGAAAAATATTTTGTTGTGTTTGTGCAGGTGTAGTGATTTAGGATTTTTTCGAGGAGTGTTACGGAAAGTATTAGGTAGTCGTATACCATATACCTACAATCTTCGAAGTGCAGGTTTTCCTCTCTTGATCAAACTACAGTCGCTCTTGTAAAAGCCAATATAAGCTAAATAGGATGGAGAAGAAAACGAAGCGGATCCGTTGACTCAGGTACTTTGGTTGCAGCCGGTAATAGTTTTAAGGTGATGATGACTATTTCCCGAAGTTACAACAGGTTAGCAGCCGTGATCTGAGATGAGACTAAAATGGTGGTCTCATGTCACATTGTTCGGCAATTTTGAGATACATAAAAAAATAGTATCAATGAATGGTGTTGCTATACAAGAAATATTTTTTCCACTTTTGATTGGAGTTTGCCGACTGTGATAAAATTCTCTCGATTTCTATAAAAAAATCGCATTATATTACGGAATTATATCGCACAACAAATATAGTGAAAATTGAAACATTTCTGTGCAAAAATGCTTCTAGCTTCTATAGAAACCGGTTTCGCTATTCAGACTACGTTGTCTACGCCGTAGTACGTAGCGCTGTAGCGCGTACCTTTATTGGCTACGACACAAAGAAACCGCTACGCGGTACTGAATAACAAATACAACGCTCACCAATGCATGTAAATGGATGTGGTAAATGAAAATGTCTATAACGGCTTTATTTTATTTATATTTTAAATGAAGGTTACAGTTAGAGACAGAAAATATATTATACTAGTCTATATCTACTAGTACAGTCAAAGGCAAAAGTCTATAATGATTGCACAGTTTCAAACTTAAAAATTCAAATGAAAATGGTTCATTTTATTGTAATCAAAGTTTATAGGTAGTACAACAGAGCCAACTGAGTACCTAATTAAACGTCATTTTTATTAAGAACGTGTTACTATGCAAAAACTACTGGTCAAAATCTGAAAATGATCATACGATAAATGTATGTCTCATTGACGTGCCAAGAATGGAACATCATTTTTTTCTTAGCTCGTGGTGGTGTGCTGTGACGGAATGTAAACGACAATGTGCCATTGTGTAGCGATACGATAACGCTTTTATTATTATTAGCCGCCGTGAGGGAGAGAAATATAATAAAACAGAAATAAGCTACGCTGTACTAAACTGATATAAAATCCTTTTTTATATATTTTCGCTTACGTCCTTATATTTATGAAGAGATTATTTTTTTATATCAGACTTCACCTCGCCTGATGGTAAACTAAAGATAAAGTCTCAGGAATGGGGGTCAACCACGGAGCACAATAACCAGTGGAGAGAGTATGGGCATGTTTTTGTTCTAAATCAAAGTCACCAATTCGCGGCGGGGAGAGAATGCGTTTCGCCCTCTGTGATTGGGTGACGAATTGTCAAAAAAATGACAACGCAATAGCTAGGGATTCCAAACAAGTAATTAAAAAAGTATCGATATCGATAAAATTGTTGACTCATTCGTAATCTATAATATTATTTATAAGAATTTGTTTGCGATACAGAATTGTTTAAAACAGGAGAAAAAGCGGCACCTTAGTGGTTAAGAAGTCCGCCTTACGATCGAGAGGCCCCGGGTTCGAATCCAGGTCATTACACTACCGACGTGAACCCACTCCTAACGCAAGCCCTTGAGCTTAGCTGGAGGGTTTAGAGGGAATATTAGTAATTAATTTATAAAATAAAAGAAAAGGTTATTAAATTAGGAAGACTTTATTTACAAAATAATTTTTTGTGGTACTTTTACGTGAAATGGCTCAACATACGACACTGCACTTTGTTGGTAAAAAATTGTCTCTATGTGTAGCTTTGATCCAAATTTCTTTCTTCTCGATGTCATCATTAGAAAATCTGCAAAATTTAATACAAAATACACGTTTTTCCAATATAATGAAACCCCTTTTTTTATCGTGCGGAAATCCCCATGGATACCACCCCCTTCGGCCATCGGGGGTGGTTATGTCGGGATCGAACAGACTAAAACCGCACGCCATCTCGGGCCTTAGTTACCGGGGTGTAAGGTTACCCAATGGGCATATCCCTCGCACCCAGCTGACCCCGGGACCATCTACGGTTTTAAGATGGACCCCTCGACCCCCCGACGAAGGTGGGGTGTAGGGTGACAGGCGGCCGTCCTGTCACCCAACCGTCGGCGCGCAGACAATCAGCTCACCTCCCGCTCGCTCCCCACTGTGCCATCTGCTAGTCAGAGGGACACGTGGAGAGCCTCGGAGCAACCCTCTAGAGGGCCACTCCCACCCCGGCCGGATTGGCCGCAGGCAGTAGCGTCTCCTGTGGCGAGTGGGAGGCACTGCTCGCCTCCGTTTCCCAGGTGCAACACGTGGAGGTTCGGGCCCGCACCCAATATAATGAACCCCTAACCTTTAAACTGTCGCGTTCCATGAAATTCAATAGGTAATGATAACGGGAAAGATTAGAATTGCTTCGTCATTTAGTGGCAGGACGTCGCCTGGAGGGTGCGGGCTGGAACCTCCACGTGGTGCACCCGGGCAACGGAGGCGAGCAAATCTATTTTTTTTTAAGTCAGGTAGAGATTTCATTTATTTTGCCACGCATTTTGCCACAAACAAGTGTAGTGTACAGCATCTAACTTGGCACGGTTTTGTAGTAGTGGGGCCCACACTACTCCAAAATCAGGCCACGTTAGATGCCGCGTACTATACATTTTTTACTGTTATGTACAAGTTTTTTACCAGTATTCCTACACTTTTGCGAGGAAGACCTGCATAAGTAAGTCTTAAAATAAAGCAATAATGATACAAAAAAAAATAAGGAAACTATAGGAAGAACATTGAATAAATAAACCTATTTTAAATTCTATCGATATAAAATGTCGCGATGCTGCGAACAGAACTATCGAGAAAAAAAGGGACAACTGCTATATGCAAATCAATGTGCTAGAAAGAGAGCAAATATTTGATTTTATTTTTCGTTGTTGAAATTGTTGTTTTATTAAATGGAGTAAAAAACACTTACCTGTGAAATGTTATCCCATCTTTTATGTAACTTGACGTTGTAGTAGACTTTCCACACCATTTAATTGCACAACTAGGCATTGTTTCTATTTTTATTTCCTTTTAAAACGGGAGCGCGTGACGTTCGTACGTCAACCTACAATTTCTGCGACTGATCAAAATTTTGCTGCATACGCTTCATTTAGCGTATGTTTAGCGACTGCGGCAGCCCCGCACGCTCTCTCTACTGGTTATTGTGCTCCGTGGGGTCAACCATCACCATTACCGACACTGATAGTGCTACAACAGTGGTGGCCCTCAGCTTGACGGCCTCAAATTACCCTACGTATTGCTAGGGTTGACTAAAAACTTTTCTTGTTTTAAAGTAGATCAACAAATGTATAGTGAATGTAATTATTGATTCCTTTAACTTAAATATGTAACATAAACATGAATAGTTTTAGTGACAAGTCGCGCCTCATTAAAATACGAGGAGGGAAGATGGCGTCCTCTTCAACATTGCGCTAAACACACACAATTATTGGATCTGATATGGGTGTGGTGTTAAATGAGAGAGATAGACAGCACAACACTAATTTTTAAAGTTAAGGAATTCCAAACATTTTTTGTATGAAGAAGAAAGTATGGTTGATTTCTTTAACAGTCATTCACATTTATCTAAACAATAAAATAAAATTGGAACGTCTATTCGAAATTATATTAAAATAACTGTTTTTGCTGAGTGTATTTGGATGCATACTATATGCATACAAGGTACATACCAAAACATTTTAAATTTTTTGTCTGTCTATCTGTTTGTTCCGGCTAATTTCTGAAACGGCTGGACCGCTTTCACTGGCAGATAGTTGACGTAAAGAGCTAAGTGCTTTAATTTTGGAAAAATATTTGAAGGATACACACCATGTCCTTGAAGAAATTCTAAGGATATGTCCGATCCACCAAACCGCATTAGGCCAGCGTGTGTGGATTAAGGTCTAAACCCTCTCAGCTCTCTCGTTAGAGGAGATAAGACCCGTGAAGGACATAAATAGGTTGCTATCAATCATTTAGAGTTCCAAGTAAAAAAATTTAAATCCTAAAAATCTGAAACAACGCTGGCCAAGTCGCGGGTAAAGCTAGTAATAAATATAATATTACCATTCCTCTTGTACACTCACCGAAAAAATCCAGACAAGAGCCAATCGTTCATTCAAGCATCATTACATTCCGTCGTTCGTTCAGCATTACATTCATTCGCTCTCGATTTAATACAAACGGTATCTAGAGATGGATCTCGTTAGGAAATTGGGTACATTCAGCTTTCTGGTTGGTTGGACTGCTTGATTAGTGTGCCGTGGTTCCGGGTTCGATGCGAATGCGACGGATAATGGGTTTCTATCTTTATATCTATTTCAAAAAATGTCCTATGGCAAATAACTACATACAATAATATTGAGGGTATATGGCGCCTCATCAAGATTTTTGAGGTCGAAGTCAATCTCAACTGCTAGTCGCTACATCTGCTGATTAAAGAATGAGGCATTTTCGCTGGCTTTCTTCTCAGAATTGGGTAATTGCTCTCGTTAAAACCACGATACGACAAATAAATGATGGGAGAGCGAACCCGGGTTGCAACGTTTATGCATTGGATGCATTCAAGATTGGCCTCATTATGTGCAAAAAAAAATCAACGACATTCTATAGAGCAAGCGCTCTCAAGACCCAAATTAAGCTTGTCTTATGGGTTCTAAAATTGTGGATAAACATATTTTTATCTTTTTTTGGAAATACATACATACTTACATACTTATTATACATAGAAACACCCAGACAAATGCAAACAGACATATTCATGCATATAAATATTTGCACTGAGCGGGAATCGAACCCGTGGTCCACGGGTGTCGAATGCACTACCGCTACGCCACAGAGGTCGTCAAAAATAAAGTATCTCTATCAGATTAAGCCAAATGAAACCTTAAGTCTAACGTCAATAAAACCACCGACGGTCTACATCATTATTAAAGAAATTAATCCTAGTACAATAAGGCGACAATAAATCATACCGTCTGAAGTACACTCGGTTGGATAATCTGTACGTTTTAAAGCCGTCATCGGCTTACCACCTCCCCCACCCCACTGGGCCCCCCTCCCTGGTGAAGGCACTTCACGTGCGTTTTGACGCGATTATCATACCCCGACGGTATCTGCGCGCAATATTGTTTGCGTTCCAGATGTATGAAGGATTCGGATGAGGTATTTTTAGCCCAGTCATTTTAGAAATTTTAAATTCCAATCTGCGGAATAATTCCTAGTGAGCTAGATTTTTGTATACACCTTTATTGTAATGAAGATGTAAAAAATCAATATAGATATCGTGCCGGCTAAAAAAGTTACATACTTAGTTTAAAAGGTTATGAAAATCAGTTTATTGTAAATAACTCGCAACCTGTTGCTTGGAGGTCAATAGTGATCATTATGAAATGGTTCGTCGTAAAATTATCTACAAAAAATGCCTTCTACATTTTTCTGTAAAATGAATGGTTTTCGAGTAGAGCACTGAGCAAGCGACTATAATAAGACAATGCAATCGTTTCCTCACCACCTTCGAGGTATAAAGCAGTGTGTGGTGTTTGGGCGATAGAGATTCAAAAATAAAAATGTTACCATATTTGCTACGTATGCACTTTGTATTGTACAGTCACGAACAGCCACTACAACCACATCCATTACCTTCATACATCTCCACAGACTCTTTCACCGCCCGCGGAGCGGTTTTTGAATCTGCTTCCTTTGTGACGGTTTTAATATGGAAATTAACGCTCGCTGCCGTGTGACGAAACACCTCCACAATCATATTATTTACCGTTCCCGCCACACAAGGATTCTTATTACAAGGTGCTAAAGTTCAATTTGGCTTGAGAATGTATTTTTTTTAAACATACCTAATGGTTTTTCACTGTGAATTTGTCGCTAAAATCCACGCGTCGCTCGTGAGCTGCCTAATTGAATTTTTTATGTACCTTCACAATGGCTTCGGACATTTTTCCACTGGGTATTCATGTGTTTAATTTAGTTGCAGTCGGTTTTTACACGACTTCGTGAAAAGGAGTGTAATGTTTTCAGGGTTTATGTGCTTCACTTAGTTACTGTCGGTTTCTCGGAGAGTGAGACAGGCTAAGATCGGAGCGTTCGGTTACGGGTACCAGTCAGTCCATCCAGTTAGCATGCATATTGAGCATCCTTAAAACATCATGAGTAATGGATGTATGGGTCAGCCGGTACGCCACAGAGTTCGTCTTCAAATATCATCATGGCATCTATTACAATAGTTTGACTGTACTCTAAATCTGTACCTAAGACAAATATGAATCTGTGGCTAAAAATAAGATAGTAGATAAATAAATATATATTCTACGACAACGCTATCAAGATTCAAAGTAAGCATTATCTTAAGTAGCTCGTGTTGTGGGCTCTAGAATGTGAATACACATATTTAGATATTTTTTTAATATATACATATTATACATAAAATATTTGCACTGTACAGACGTCAAACCCGCGGCCTCTAACTTATCAGTCGAATGCTCTACCGCTACGCCAACTTGGTACGCCGAAACTTTCAACAAGTACTTATTATAAAAACATTAACAGCTAAAGTTACCCCATATAATTCCACCACAGACTATCAAATATCTAGGTCGCGAATATCAGAATTAAAACGCCACATTTAAATGCAGACTTGGGGTGTATTCCCCGTCATATTTGCTCACTGTCGCGCACGTAAGATTTCATCCCGCTTCACGCTCCGTATCAACTGTTTGAATAGAGATACACCACTCCGAGTTTATTGTGAACAACCCCCTACCACCACACCCCACCCTGCACGTTATTGTCGCAAATCCAATGTATCGCTTTCACTTCAAACTCACTGATATGGTAATATGACATTAAATTTCTATCCTATAGTGAGGAGTCCTTTGTATAATACTCTTTGTGTAAAGTTGCGATTAATAGATTAGGAGTTTAATTAATTTTGTATGGAAAGCGCGTAGTAATACATGTTATTAATCAACTCAATTCATTAAACTTACGTTATTTTTACACATGATTAACCATCTGCTAACGGTGAAGGAAAAACATCGTGAGGAAACCCACATGTCCTAGAAGAAATTCCAAGGACATGTCCGATCCACCAAACCGCATTAGGCCAGCGTGTGTGGATTAAGGTCTAAACCCTCTCAGCTCTCCCGCTAGAGGAGAGAGACCCGTGCCCAGCAGTGGAAAATTAATGGGTTTCTATTATACGTTATTTTTAACCGAATTCAAAAAAGATGGAGGCTCGCAATTCGAATGGTTACATTTTTAGAGTGTCAGTGGTATTACAGTGGTTTGCCTTTAGCAGAATCGAGGCCCAGGTGGGTCGTATGTTTGTCTGCCACCTAAGTGGTAAAAACAAATCTTATCTAATTAATATAATATCAGACTATAAAGATAAATAGTATGTACACTGGAAACTGCCCTAATTCTTATTGACCGATTCTCTCAATCCAATGGTTGCTTGGTAGAGATTGCCCTGTGCAATAAGGCCACCGATTGTATACCTATGCATCCACCAACTGTACCTATATTCTTCAAGTGTCTTCTTGTGTAAGGTAGGACAGGAAGGGCAGTAACGTAAAAGAGGTCCAAATAGTGCTAAGCCTTGACAGGGGTAGGTACGTGTTTTGTGTGCTAGGACGAGCGAAGAGAACTCGAACCTTATAATCGATTAGATCAAAATTTGCTAGGGAAAATATGGTTTTTAATCCTAACTAAATAAACCATGCGATGTCATTAGATTCTGTACATTGAATATACCTATTTATAAAATAACTATTGGGGGATGATTGGTGATCGATACTAATGCAAAAAATGCAATCAGTAAATTTCTTGTCTCTCTGTCTGTCTGTCTGTCTGTATGTGCACGCATGAATCAAAAACTACTGGAGGGATTTTGATCAAACTTGGTACGATTATAGTTTATACTACTGGGCTACATATAGGCTACTTTTTATACAAACTGATACCCGCGGCTCCGCCTGCGCGTCGTTTCTAGGTAGGTTATCGTTTTTTGGTCATATCCCCGGTTCTACTCAACCAAATGCAATCAATAAGTCTAAGCTAAGTATTTTCAGGGTATTCTTTTACTATTTCCTCTTTCTTCTCTTAATATACAATACACCATGTCGTTGTGTATATCCCGAAGAATACAAAATACATCTTACAGAACTGTAGATATGATAGTACTGTGGCGGTTGCCATGGTTATTATTTTCTACTGTTTTTGCTATTTATAGTTCCGCTTAAATATAGCGCTACCAGTTTATAGCTATATTTTTGGTGACCCCGACGTGATCACCTTGCCTGGTCGGAGGATCCTCCCTTTGTGTTGGAGGGACATCACATCCCGTATCTCCACAGTACTAAACGAGAGAACGGTTTTATAAATATCGAGTATTCACTCGACGACCGTTGTAATCACCTTAAATTTTTAAAATATTATGAAGTTAGCATGCTACTTCGATAGATGGTGTTGAGCGATTTAAATTCAAGGTAGTATTATTTTCTTGCGACTGGTATGTGTAAAAATTATGACTAACGGCGTAGATCCTTCATTGCACGAGAAATCAACTAAGTATAATATGTTTGGTTTGACCTAGAGTTGTTAGTTAAATACAAATACTCGTAAATTTTTGAATATCAGCAATTTTGCTGATATGAAAAAGAACTAAAGAAGGAGAAGTGAAGTAGAGATGTTATATTATCGGGTCGATTTCAAATCGAATGACACTGTTGTTAATGAATATAACACTGAACAAATAACAGCAGGTTATTCTAATCTAACTATTACCCAGTAACAGTTTAATGAGAAGGGTTATTTAAAAATTACTACATATTAGAAAATTAGAAATATTAGATTAGTTAGACTAGCTAGCTGACGCTGACTAAACTCGTACATCGTTGACTCGTAAATAAAAAGCTATCGATACTATCGATAGTTCTACATTATCGATAGTCTGCGAGCAACAATACTATCGATAATATCGACAGTTTTTCTTCGCGAGCAACAATTTTATCGATAGTATCGATAGTATTGCAGTCATTCAATAGTATTGCCTCGTTCGGAGTTATCAATAGTATCGATACTATCGATAGGCCTATCGATAGTTGAGTGATTTGTTGGCTATCGATAGACCACCGATAGGCTATCGATACTCGACTATTGATCGGCGAAACTACTTTGTAGTAAATAACTAAATAATCCACATCTTATATTCTCTACTTCGCATTTCGCATAATGACATTGGAGGTATTTAAAAAATAATAAGTAGGTAGGTACTTGGGTTATGTTATGTGAACGATTCTGAACATGAAAATCTTTTTTTTGGAATCCTTGTCTGTTTGTGCGCGATGGATGCAAAAACTACTGAACGGATGTTGATGGGATATTTTTGTTCGAAGTTCTTGCTCAGACTTACAATCTTACACATGTTTGATCATAATCGGTTGAGTAGAACTGAAGATATAAGTAGTCAAAAAACGCAAAAACCGACTTCTACGCGGGCGGAGCCGTGCATAGGCATAGGCTAGGGCGAGTACAAAATATGAACAAGAAACTTGTAGATAATTATATCGCTAAAAGCAAACAGGCAAACTTTGGATCGATATGAATGCTAGGTATACCTATAGGTATGTACTACGAGTAGTAACAATATGGATCTGTTAATATTATAGTAAGATCTAACTAAAAAGATTCAGTTTCAAAAATTGTAATAATATTTCGTCAGAAAATACCGCAATGAAAAAAAGGAATATGAAAACAAATCCGCACCGAGCTCGAAATGCGGATGTATCGTCATTCGAATATTGGCAATAAAACACCGATGAGCTGAAAAATCGATGTCGACAGACGAACCGACAACGCGAATGCAAACCGTCAGGCCGACACTACATCAAAAGTGTAACGATAGTACCATAGACATGTTTTAAATTTGACAATGTTTTGTTCCATTTTTGATACCATCACTGTGACGTCACTTTCTGCATAGTGCATCACAATATTCACAATACATGATAATATAATGTACGTGTGTACCGTAAAACGGGGTGAATAGGGATTAAGGGGTGCGGGTGAATAGGAGTAAAATGGTCAAATAAATTTTGCAGTTAATATCTTTTATGCGAAACTATAAACCACTTCTGCATCACAATGAAGAGAATCATCGAATATCCGGTTAAATACTTGAAAATAAGAAAAAAATACACACGAATTCTAATGACCATTTTATCCCTATTCTGCTGGTTTTACATCTGTATTCTACTTTTTTTTTTGCAATAGAGCCTGCTTTTCAAAAGACCTTCAACAAAATAGTGCTACAGCTACAGTGGTGACCCTCAGCTTGACGGCCTCATCAAATGCTTTTTCACGCCCCGCTTAAAGAACCCGGGACTGTAGAAGGAAGAAAACACTTGCACTGGTAAAAAATTTCAAGTCTTTATGGTGCGGCAAAGAAAAGAGGCACCGAACCGCTTGGTTCTTGATGGAATTGGTTGGTGTGGGCAGTGATTAATGTGATTATGCAGTCCAAATTCGAGGACGCGTAAGGGAATTGTGTTTTAGAGTTAAATTAGATGTAAGCTGTTTTTGTCCTTATCCTTGTCCATCGAATACCTAAAGTGTTTTAATTTCTTTCTTCTTCTTTCTTATTCTTTACAGTGTATAAATATCAAAATAAAGCTTTAAAGATGCAACATCTGCTCAAAGTATATAAAAGAGTGCTTTTTCTCGAGTACATGACAGTGGGTATTTCATCAACACAAATGCAGTACTTAGACATAATAGCGTCGGACGCATTGTTCGTGGACGAGCGCGATAATCACCGGCTCGGTGTTCCTCTGTGTTCCATCGCACTCTAAGCTCCGACTTGTGTGGCTTTTAGAACCACCGGCTACTTGAGGGAGAAACTATTAGTTATTTTAATCTTTTTTAAGTACCCAACACTTTCTTACAACTCATTGGTTTGGATAGTTATAAAATTGTAGTCTGTACATTGAAGATATTTAAAAAATACTTGGATTCTGTTACTATATGAACGATTTTGAACATAAAAATATTTTTTGGATTATTTGGCTGTGAAACGCAAAAACTACTGTACGGAATATAATGTGTTTTTTTGTTTTAAAGGTCTCGGTCAGACTTAAAATCATAAAATCGGTTGAGTAGAAAGGGGAATATAGGTAGTTAAAAAAAATGCGAAAACGGTCGTCCATGAGGGCGGAACCGCGGGCATAGAGACAACATACTTATTGAACATAGAGATTGATGAAATGTATATAATTACAGTAAAATTAGGGTATGATCGTTTTATTAGAGATGATGACTCATCTCTATTAAAAATATCATTTTCACTTTTGCTGATCATTGCCATGTACCTATAATAATTTAATTAATTCCACTTCGCCACTATGCTAGGTTGCCTGGTAGAAATTGTCTCAGGCATTAAGTCAAAACAGTACAAAACAGTTTATAAATTTTTATTTCGAATATTTGAAATTCGTCGTATCGTCGTCGGATCGTATAAAACGCTTCAAACATCCCTCATTCAAGTTGCATCTCATACCGTGATTCCCAGTAGGGTTCACGCATTCATTTGCGAATTGATTTAACCAGATTTTTTTTTGTTTCAGAATGAGTTCCGTGCAAGAGGAAAAAGTACCTATAGAGAGTCCAGCGAAGACACATGTGCGGGATCTGAGGAACACGGAACTGGTCTCCCGACTGTTAGCAGCTACACCACCTTATCTCTACAGCGCGTTGCCTTTACAACCACATGCGTTTTTCTTCAGTGAGATGCTCAGATCTTTCGTAAATGCTCGCCATGGCTGCCGACCTCCTCATTACCAACGTCGTTTCAAGCGTCGCTCGCACAAGTACTTCGCTGAAAACGAAAGCGATTGGCGCCGAGAATGGCCAAAACCAGAAGAAGAGAAAAAGGAACCTGAGGTGCGTTCGGAAGTACCCTTGGAGTTGACTGTGGAGAAGCACCCAAGAGTACGTGAACCTTCACCTAGAAGGTTATCGCCCAAGACGGAACCAGCCAAACCGAGCAGTAGTCCTGGTCCACCGAGCCGACAGTCTTCCTTCGTCGATGTAGGAACGGAAGAACTTCCAAAACCTTCCCCTTGCGTTGGACGTAACCCTGAAACAGCAGTCCCACAATCGAACTTAATCCTTCCTCCTCCACCACCGATGTGGTACCCTCCTCTCTATAACCCCCAGTTTGGAGTAGATCCTTTAAATTTCTTTATAGATCTACGTGTCTCTGGACACATTTATGACAGAAAACGAGCTGTACCTGAAAGTATGGAGACTGCCCAGGAACCACGTGAAGAGTTAGGACTTGATAAAAGGTTAGGTAGAGATTTTGGACAACGCCCTCGGCATTTGTCGGCTTTCTCCGTACCAGTACGTTCGGGTAACGTGGACACTGAAAAATACTTTGATAATGGAGGTTCTAAACCATCAGGGACAGCTAATGGCACATCGTATATCATGAGGAATCTTAAGAAAGTGTACGAAGATATGCATAGCGTGCATGATGCGAATGAAAATAAAGTTACTGAAGTGGATGATACGAAGGCTGAATCATCAGACGTTGATGATGAAATAATAGATTAAAATTGATATTGTATTTGCTGGTTTACGTTTTAGTCTTGATGAAATAAAATATGGTGTGACAACGTTCCGTAGGTACTTACTTAAAAGTTTTGTACGGGGTCGTGTCGTATGTTCGTCCAGCTGGAAGAACCCTGTCGTGTTGTCCCGGGGTCCCGTCGACGACGTCACTGCTGAATCGCACCAGCGTTTCCGTCGCGTGCGAGACCTAAAATATAATATTATTATCTTATTGAATTGTAAAAATAAAATTCATTAAAATGATCTCAATGTTCTAGTCTGTATATACTTATTTGATTTATTGTATAGCTTTACTGTACTTAATATCTCCATAATATTAAACGAGATCTAGTTCTAGACGCTCTCTGTTTGTATGTGCTACGTTCGAGGTGGAACGTTCGATAGGAAACACCCGAAATTCAGACCAATAGTCTGGATTTTGGGTGTTTGCTATGTAGGTATAATATGTAAATAGGTATGTGTTGAAAAATATATAAAAGTACAATTACTCACAATCTAGAACCCATATGCCTACTCGCATCACGAGCTACGCTTTGTTTGTGTTTAAATAGTGCTGTGTAACGTGTCCTAGATTCTAGATTATAATACCTATGTATAATACAGATCCTAGTTTATTAATATGTCTAATTCATTATATTGTAACGTAATATGGATTCCTATGAGATTATAATACCTAATCATTGATATTAATTTATTAAACAATTTAAAAATGTGTTGCTCTTTCTTTTAACGCACCGCACCGCCTAGAATGCTACCCCGCATATTAATTTCTCGGTAGGTAGGTACACCTGCCAACGAGGCTCTACCGTCGACTTTCCTCTAGAAGTTGGCGAACAAGACGGTAGTAGCTTCGTCATGAATATCAAGATAAATCAATCAAGAAGAGTAGGAGAAAAGACTCTACCTGGCTTGGCGAATAATTGGTAGAGCCAGGCTCTACCTGACAATAATTGACTGCGGTAGTATTCTTCTTAATGCCAGAGGTCATAACTATATCATTTCTACATTCACAACCTACTCTTTCCCCTTAGATAGGTAGGTTAGGTAGGTATGTACGAGTGCTGTGAGTTACCAACTCATCAGTAGCTGTCTGAGTAGTAGCCAGTAGGCAATGACTTCTATGTATACCAGTATAGCTACTAGGTTGCACACCTACTAGACTGGCTGTAACAAAGTCTTCTTCTCTCGTGTCGATTTTGCCATCGTGGTGTAGTACAATTGGTTTAGGTCCGAGCATAGGATCGCTCTTCGAGAAGGCTTAGGTAGGTACTATATAGCGCTCTAATTTTGAATAAACGTTGATTTTAATATGGAAAAGGTTTATAATCAAACAGAGATAGTATTTAGAGCGTTTTACCCTATTAAATAAAACAAGAATGAAACTTCTAAAAAAATACTCTTTGCGTATGTACTGGATAAAGGCAGCGCCATCTATTGATACAGGTACAATTGGAATGTACCTATGGAAGACTACCACTTATACAGGTCAGTGAGGTTCAGTAGTTAACAAGTTGTTTGCGCTAGATGGCCCTGGGTACAATTATATTATTATAGAAAAAAATGAAAACGTTTTGTAAAATTAAGTGATGTATTTAAAAAGAGGTTTAGAAAAAAGAAAAAATATGAGAAGGTGAAAAAAAAATTAAAAAGAGATGAAAGGATAAATAAATAATACATAATTTGAATAACTGCAACATAATATATAATATAAATTACTATAGTCATTCCACTCCTTATTTTTGCGTTTGACAGCAGTTTTAGAATGTAACTGTTGCATTAATCCTACAAGTAAACTTGGAAATGCGTGACCAAGAAATTATATAAACTGGCGTATCATATGTATCTACCCTATTTATAACTCATTACCAAAATTAAAATGCTTTAATTGTTTTGGTTGATTTAAAATTTACGATTATTTGCTCACTCAATGAAAACGGCTACACTCTACCATGTCTAGTGTTGGGATCGAATGAAATCGCTGCAAATTACGAATCTAAAATAATCGTTCAAACTTACGTCAACACAAATTTACGTCAACACAAAAGTTGTTGTAACATGTAAGCTTTGTTTTTATAGTGTATTATGGATTCTTGTACGTGTTTCCAATGGCTAATCATCTCATCAAAATATTTAAGTTGTGTTGTGTAGGGTAATAGTTTTCATTAATATTATACGTAAGTACGAAAAGCACTGAGCCCACTCGTATTCGACGGCCTTTTGAAACGCAGCCACAGCTTCTTCGGCATCCATAAAACGTTTATCTCGGTTTTTTCTTCCTTTTTCGGAAATAAATAAAAATCGCAAGGTGTGAGGTCAGGGCTATTATACGGCGGGTGACCCAGTAATTCCGCAAATTGTTTTTACCATGACAAAACAATGGAGCCTAAACTCGATAGGCTTATCTTATTGGCGTAAACCCATGACAGATGATCGGTATGAACAGCCTATACCTAAGTGTCGTCGAATAATTGATACATTCAGGAGGAGGAGGATGGACGTAAAAAGTACTGAACGGGGTTTGATGCGGTTTTTTTTATTAGAAAGGTCTTGGTTAGACTCAAAATCTTACGCATATTTGATCACAATCGGCTCATTAGAACATGCGATATAGTAAAAAAACGCGCAAATCGACGTCCACGCGGGCGGAGCCGCGGGCAACAGCTAGTACAGAATATAAATGATTTTTGACTTTGATTTTGACTTTGACATTGTACACGAAAAAAGAATGTTTATTACAAAACATAAAATTTTGTAGGAAGATCCAATAATAGCCATTATTTAATATTGTCATTATTATAAAAATAAAAATATTTTTAACAGATTTTATTGCGAATTATTTTATTCAATTATACGTCTGGCACGCAAAAGAAGTATAAAAATTTGAATATCGAGCAGAAATAAAATAAATTGAAGTTTGAAATCGATTGCAACTTCTTCAGAGACTAAGTCGATTATTGTTTGAAATCGGTCAGGTTACGCATTTGGACATAACTATTTGACAGAAAATTGAAATGTCAAACGCAAAATAAAGGAGTGGATTGACTATAGCTGTTGCCCGCGGCTCCACCCGCGTGGATGTCGAAATCCGTTTCAAAACTATCCTATCTCTCAAGTTGGATCGAACTGCACATGGTGTGCGAATTTTATTATAATCGGTTAAGTGGTTTAGGGGTCCATTGAGGACAAACATTGTGACACGAGATTTATATATATTAAGATTGTGTTGTGTAAGGCAAGGCGATGAAAACTTTGAGTCCATCAATTTAAGTCAAAGTTTTTGACGTTTAGTGGCTGGTTCCGGTTCCGTCATGAAGCTATAGCCGTTGCCAGATGATTTAAAGTAAATGGCGCATGGCATAGAAAAGCCGGTCTTAAAAACGATTCTCATATCACACCTATATAAAATCAAATAATTATACTTTGAATAGGTACATACTATAAAAACATAACTAAAATTCATGCATGATATGGAAAAAGTTAAACTTAGTTTAAAAAAATAATATTGACAGACAAGAAGCGTGACAATCTGACAATGGTCTTTCTCGGCTGGTAACATTTAGGTCACCACGCGATTTCGTGAATCTCTTGAAATTCGTTGATATTCTCGAAGAAATTATTAGATTCACGGATAATAATATAATAAATATACTTTCAAAATGTACGGCCAACAACCTATTTTAGTGCTCAGTAAGTATTTACCTTGGTATACGGTGATTTTATCATCTTTTCTCCAAATTTCATTCATCAATGATTTTCCATTACAGGCCAAAACACAAAACGTGAGTCCGGCCGGAAGGTTCAACTTGAAAATATAAATGCAGGAAAGGTAATTATTGTAATTCTTGAAATAAATCAGTAATTTCCACTTAAAGTTCAAGTATTATGAGGTAAAACTTACTATATTTTGTTTATTTTAGATGATAGCTGATGTTATTCGAACATGCCTCGGCCCTCAGGCTATGTTGAAAATGTTGATGGATCCTATGGGAGGCATTGTGATGACAAACGATGGCAATTCTATCCTCCGTGAGATTACCGTACAGCATCCTGCTGCTAAATCCATGATTGAGATCGCCAGGACACAAGACGAAGAGGTTAGAATTTTTTTTCTATTGAGTAATTATTATTAGCCATAACTTGTCTAGTTTAGTTGTTATCAAAATGTCGGATACAGGCATAGTCCTTAAGGACCTCGGTTTATCCCCACACGATATAAGGGCTGGGAGGGGGTGGGGAGGGAGGAGGGGGGATGTATAACTAGGGTTACCATTTAGGAATTTGATAAGTCCTGACAAAAAGCCGGACATTTCGATAAAAGTCCGGACACCTCGTTGCAAGTAGCACGGGAGGGGGTGGGGGTAAGGGTGCGAGGTGCAGGGTTTGACTTGAAACGCCTGTCACATAGATAAAAATAACATAAATTCCCAACGCCAAATATTGGTGGAAAGCTGGGATTTGCCATTACAAATAATATTTTACAAATCCTCATCGATCCTGTGTGTGCTACAAAAATTATTCGGGGTAATAAGTCAAAGCTTGAATTTTTGTCCAAAACGGAAATTTTATTAAAAAAACATCAGACCAAAGTTGTAGATCTAAAAATTATCTACAAAAATAGTCTCCATGGTTTTTTCCTAAGAGTTACCATTCCTGAGATATCGCGATTCTAAGAGTTGTTTTTTCGTCCATCGTTTCTCGCGACGACCGAAAACTACCGAACGGATTTTGATGCGGTTTTTTATTAGAAAGGTCTTGCTTAGACTCAAAATTTACCGTATGTTTGGTTGTAATTGCCGTAATTGGTTCAGTAGAACCAGAGATATGGCCAAAAACAACCTAAAAACTAATACGGCTGAAGTCACGGGTATAAGTTTGTATACAAAGTAGTTACAGTGTTCATACTTCTGGGTAATAGGTATAATATATTATACCTAGGCCCAGAAGTATGAACACTACTACGCTACAATAGTACCAAGTTTGATCAAAATCCCTCAATTAGTTTCTGATTCATGCGTGCACATACAGACAGACAGAAAGGCAAACAACTTACTGATTTTATTTTTTGCATTAGTATTGTATCGATCACCAATCATCCTCCAATAGTTATTTTGTACATTTATATTTAATGTACAGAATTGACCTTTCTACAGTTTTAGAAAATGATATACCATCTAATTTAAAAAGTCCGGACAGATTAAAAAGCCGGACAAAGTCCGGACAAGTGACTAAAAGTCCGGACATGTCCGGATTAATCCGGACGGATGGTAACCCTATGTACAACCCCCCCTTTGAAGGATAAGTTGAGAAACCCCCCCCTTTTTGAGATACGATTTTTTTATATTCTAACCTAACTTTCGTAAAAACAAGATTTCTTGATGGTTTAAAAAAAAATACCAACCTAACCTAACCTAACCGAATCTATCCGAGTCGGGGTGTTGAAAATTTCGTAAAAACAAGATTTCTTGGTGGTTTGAAATAAAAATACTAACCTAACCTAACCTAACCTAACCGAATCTATCCGAGTCAGGGTGCTAATAAAGTTAGTGTTGTGTAAAAAAAATATGGACTCCGAACCCATGTGGGGATAATCTAAAGTTAAGCCATCAGACCTTTAAAATATGGGTTTTAATTTCATATTCACTCCACCACCCGTTTTAATTAATTTTATCTGCTAATATGAATTTGCCCGTTTCAAATAACTTGCTACTTATTATCTGCATGAAAATTAAGTTTCTAATAGCCTGTAAGGCAAAATGTAACATTAAATTGTACCACCAAAATGATTAAGTACCTGAAAAGGTATTATGGATGCAAACATTGTACCTATTCATTTTTTAACATTTTTATTTTTTTATTAATTCATATTTTTCTTAGAAATCTATTTTTTTAAATTGTTAATCCTGTTATTAATTTATTTAATAATAAATAAAAAAATAGCAATGCTACTTAACAGCAATTTTTGAAAAACATTTCATTTTTATTTTGTTTGTGAATACACTCTGGTAACATCAAAATAAGATAGCTAACAACATAGTAAACACTGCCAAAGACAATTAAATCTACTATAGGCTCTGTGCTCCTTGTAATAACTGCTACAATTAATCAGCTAATAGGTATTTAAATGTTCTTCAAACAGGTTGGTGATGGTACAACATCAGTTATCGTTCTGGCCGGTGAGATGTTGGCGGTAGCTGAACCATTCCTTGCACAGAACATCCACCCGACAGTAATAATCAGGGAGTTCCGTCAGGCATTAGAAGATGCTATCAAACTGCTGCAAGATAAAATTTCTGTCCCTATTGATTTGAATGACAAAGACAAATTGAAGGAAGTGGTAAGTATCTGCATGTCATGATTTGAAAAAAATTAAATTAACAATTTAAAAAACCCCCGAGTCACAAAAAAGAACAATAAAAAAACCTGTAAAAAGTAAAAAAATAACTATTATATTATGACCTATCTACCCTAAGTATTTAACCTTTATTTATTATAGGTATATTTTTAACTAACAATTTGTCTCGTCGGGGACCACACTTCAAACTTATGACACCCCGTTCAGGGGTTTTCGTCTGAGGTTAAAAAAGAAACCATCTAGCATTCTGCAATTTTGTACTTATGCATCCCAAGGACCATAATGGAAAAAGGCTATGAATGTTATGTTTGAAATAAACATGACTCATACAAGGCTATGCATGTTATGTTTGAAATAAACATGACTCACGCAATAGCCTCAGATTTAAAACTAAGAAATATTCTACAACCTTATAGACACTATCTAGACCTAAATTAAGCATAGTTTAACTAGCTTGTGTTAGGAGTTCTAAATGTGGATGAACATACCTAGATACATTTTTTTTGTAAATAGGCAGGTACCTACATAGAACACCCAGACTAATGCCAAAAATATGCACACAATGTAAAAAAAGTTGATGAATAATTTTGCGACGTACCCGTAGGACCTCCAAGTTTCGACCCCATCTGAAAATAGTCATACCGCAATGTTCCCTTATCATACTGTTTTATTAAGTAATATTAACGATTTTCGACATGACTATACCTTGACGTACTAAAATATGTCATTTTAGTACTTATGATTTTGGAGGTCCAACGGGTTCTAAAAAAGAGGTCGTACGGGCACCTTTTTATTCTTACTAAAGTAATGCAAAGACCCTTATTTTGAAGATGGAATGTCTGTCCAGTTATTGGTGCCCCCCTTAAAAATATATTAATTAGCAATAATTTTACTCATCAAGGAATCCCTGTCTCCTATATCTAACTAACTGTGGTCAACAGATCCGTTCATGTGTGGGCACAAAGTATATTGGTCGCTGGGCTGATCTCGCTGTAGACATTGCTCTGGATGCAGTCAACACAGTCACCATCAATGACAACGGCAGGATTGAAGTTGATATCAAAAAGTAAGTATATTATTCTATATTTAAAAATGAACATATTCTACCATGTGGGTGCTAATTTTGCTGCCTAGAGGGAGCAATATTATGTATGTTATACACATAGGTATATTCCACGATGAGAGCTTGCAATATTATATTATTAAGTATTTTTACTTTCTGTGCATTGAATATGAAAAACATTCTTTTTATTTTATTATGAAAACAATAAAAAGATTGTTATGTATATTGTAAACAGTTTCTTTATGCTTGAAATCAATGAAATCTATGCAATCATTATAGACTTTTGCCGCTAACTGTACTTCTTGCAGCACTTAACCATTTCTCTTTATCTTAGAAAGAATTTGAAAGCTCAAACCTACATTACAGTTGGCATAACGTTTTTTTTCCTCCCTCTTCCAGCTACGCCAAAGTAGAGAAGGTGCCTGGTGGTACCATTGAGGAGTCCAAGGTACTCAGCGGCGTGATGTTCAACAAGGACGTGACTCACGCCAAGATGAGGCGCTACATCGAGAATCCTCGGATTATCTTGCTGGACTGCCCCCTTGAGTACAAGAAAGGAGAGAGCCAGACCAATATCGAGATATTGGGAGAGCAGGTAGGTTTGATGAATGTAGTTTTATTTACGTACATAATAATGCCCACGCCTTTCTTCCTTTTGGGGTAGGCAGAGTTGGTTTCTGTCTACCATCTGCTTCTACATGCTTCACAAGTGACCTCTATTTTTTTTTAATTTATTTATTTTAAAACAAACTCACCCGTAAATCATCTAACATCTCATCTGCTCATAGTCATAACGCTGTCCCCGGCGAATAATATGGTAATCGCAAATTCTAAATTTTACAGGAGAAGCAAATAACTGTTTTATGCTTATATCTCAGTGCAAGTAGATTGCATGGCAATAATTTATATGTCAAAAGAAAGCTAATTTTTGTACCGACTAGTTCCTATGTTAATTTTATTTTAATAGGTTATTGGAATAAAGTTATTTAAGAAAAACATTTTACTGAAATTGTAGATAAAAAGTATAGTACGCAATGTATCATTACCATTTTATTCGCGCTATTCCCATTGCTGTCGTGGTCAGTAATAATGCATTACAGTATTGTTCAGGTAAATATGGAGCTAAAAATGTTTACGGCAAATGAACATTACCATATTATTCGGGGAAATTCATATGGTAGTATCTACGGTAATATAACTTTGCAATACTATTCGTCAATATATAGTGTCAACTGATTATTAGTAATATTATATTGCAAATAAAATATTTCATCAAATAATACAGTACTAATTAATTAAATTACATATAATATACAATATTACAGCCAGTTGATGATTTTTTATTAAAATCTGTAATTTATTGTAATAAGGCATTACCGATACTAACGGAAAAAAATAACTTTGCATTGTCGTTTACGGTATTATTCGTGTAAAAATTGTATTTCTAATTTAACTGAATAAAATTGTAATATTCATTATGGACCTATGGGAAATATTGTATTTTCATAAATATCCACTCAAAAATTACAAAAAAAAATTACAATGTGTATTCGATGCTCTAATAACCGAAAATGCAATAAAACCTAAACTGTTGTTATAGCACATTACCATATTATTCGCCGGGGAGGGCGATAAGACTAATGCTCATAGTCAGAAGACTAATTGCGAGATTCATTTAAAAAAAAAGAAGAAACAAACCGTCATTTTGTCATAATGCATTTAAATTTAAATCGTAAAATTAGTTTCGATTTTTCTTTGAAAATGTTATATTTGAAAAACAACATACCAATGTTTTATACTTATGCTAAAATACCAAAAAAATCAACCTTTCAATCAAAGAAATTCTTCACCAAATAAATCCATATTTTATAAAACCTTTCTTTAACTATCTTTTATTTATTATTATGTTCTTCAGGACTTCACAAGGCTTCTACAACTCGAAGAGGAGCACGTCCAACGTCAGTGTGAGGAGATCATCGCGCTCAAACCTGACATAGTGTTCACAGAGAAGGGAGTGTCAGACTTGGCCCAACACTACCTAGTCAAAGCTGGCATCACTGCTATTCGCAGGTACACTACCATTTTAGGAAACAGATAAAAAATAGCCTATCTATTATCCTAGATTACCAAATTTCAGGCAGATCGATTTAGCCGTTAGAATGTCATTGAGTAACAAACATGCAAATATATATAACAATTGCATTTATAGTAATTTAAGATAGTAGGATTACAGATGCCATCATAACCCCCCATGTCCCAAACCTTTTCCCAACTAAATTGGGGTCGGTTTTCAGCCTTTACTATGCAACGGTTAAAATTCATCAATATTGTATGTGAAGTGACTACCATCAAAGCTTTACATTATATAATTGTTGACTTTGACATTTTAATTCTATACAAGTTATGAGTTCTCTTCTTAACGTGTTGAGTTCTGTAGTTAGACCAGGTTATCGGCACATGAAAGACTCATTTGAGTCCATGATCAATGAAATAGCAGAAAAATCTATCAAGCGACCCAATGACTCATTGTTTCTGTAGTCTAGTTGTCGCTAATGTCACAGTTGAACTTTCTATATACTATTTGTGAACATTCTCTTGTGATTAGCTAAATAAAGGCTTCGAAATTGATATTAAACTTATTACTTGTTTTTGAACAGACTCCGTAAGACCGACAACAACCGTCTGGCCCGTGCGTGTGGGGCTACCATCGTCAACCGCACTGAGGAGCTGAAGGAGTCTGACGTGGGCACTGGAGCAGGCAAGTTCGAGGTCAAGAAGATTGGTGACGAGTACTTCACATTTGTTACTGAATGCAAGAACCCTAAGGTGAGTCAACATGTATTATTGGAACACATTTCTTATGTTGAAGCTAGCTAGTTCTACAGTTTTTGATGTTTCTCGTTACATAACAAGCAACGCTAGTTATATCTAGATACAGGGAGCTAAGCAACTTAGTCAATTTTTATTAAAAACTAGCTGTCTCGGGGAAACTCCGTACCGCCATATTTTCCACCCGCGTGCAATTCCGTTCCCATTCCTGTTCCCGTTCCCATTCCCATTACTATTCCCATTCCTACTCCTATTCTCATTCCCATTCCCATTCCTACTACTACCTACTACTACTAAATACTAATCCCGCAATGTAAACATAAACTTCTCTCACATAATAGAAAAAGTTTGTATGAGAAAAAGAAAAGTTACTTTCTGAAATTTTCTGTACAACTGTTTTATTACTTTTTTTCGTAAGAACCTTCTCCCGATAATAACAAACACAACAAAAAAAGAATTAGTGAAATCGGTAGAGCCGTTGGTGAGTTATGCGCTTACCAACACATTTTGCGATTCATTTTTATATTATAGATTATAATATCTTGGACTAGGCATATTTATGTATGTTTTATCCGGTGGAAAGAAATTGTAAGTCTTGGAGGTCCGAATCATCCAGAAACAGCTTCCTGTACAATGTAACCGCGCCCTGTAATATTTTTGCATCAAACCAAAAATTGACATAGTGCTGCCAAGCCTTTATTTTGCGTTTGACAGCGGAATGTTGCATTAATCGTACAAGTAAACTTGGAAATACGTGGCCAAGAAATTATATGCATTTGGACATAACTATTTGACAGAAAATTTAACTCTCAAATGCAAAATAAAGACTTGGAAGGACTATAAGTCTTTTTGCCTTCCGTGTATCATATCAACGTTAAAAAGAAACAAAAGTATTATTACATTGGGAAATTAATTAGACCGCGCTGTTATCTGATACTTCTTTGGTTTGGCATCGAATTCAATAGTCTTATGCGCATTTTGATTGTTGTGTGAAATCTGTAATTCAGTTCATCTCTAGTTTCTCGGTTTTGGAAGTCATTTCTATTATTTATAGAGATTTTATTGCATGCTAATAGTATTTATTATTTATAGGCGTGTACAATTCTTCTGCGTGGTGCCTCAAAGGACATTCTCAACGAGATTGAAAGGAATCTACAGGACGCTCTGCATGTTGCTAAGAATTTGGTAAGTTATTTTATGCACATTAAAAGTGCAGTGTTTATTTTATTCTATACTTTTTTTCATGGTTGTTATTTCCCCCTTTATGTTTCATTATGGACGTGTGCAACATCAGGAGCGTCACACTCGTGTTGATCCTGGAGGAGGGAGTTTAGGAGGGGTTGGACGTGGGCATTGGGGAATGGGGAGGGGGAGTTTGTGAGCTCTGGCTACTCTACTCACCGCCGGGAACACAACACGATGGTTAATATGGGCGCGGTGTTCTGTAGGGCGGAGGTACGGGAGATACCGTCGTGTCCTACCTCCTTTTCTTGCATACATGTAATTTACAACAATTCAGTTTATAATGTGTGATGGTTTTTGCAGGTTCTGAGCCCGCGTCTGGTGGCGGGAGGCGGCGCGGTGGAGATGAGTGTGTCGCTCGCACTCACAGGCAATGCCGCACACAACACGCCTTATCGCGCGGTTGCGCAGGCGCTCGGTCAGTAACGCTTTTATTACTTCAAACCAATGGCTTATTAGGCCCATAGCACACGGCGTATTTTATACGAGCAGACGACGCGCAGATGACGCGCTTGTACGCGCTTCATACGAGATTTGAACGCAATCTTGTAACCTAAGCACACGGGGCATTTGTGAAACGCGCCTCTCCTGCGCGTATACGCGCTGTAGTCGCTCGTAGCTTGCGTTTTTGAACAGAGACTGTTCGCACTTCAGTTGTACAATGGCGTCGGTTGAGACAGCACTGCTTACGCTGGCTTTAGTACTTCTTTTAAAAAGAAAAAAACATAAAAAAACCGAATTTATTGGTTCTCCCTCTGCAGTTACTCCGCTCCTCTGTACGTGCACGCGCGTTTGCATGGCTTCAAACATCACTTCATGTATCATTAATGCAAACGCAACAATCAGCGTCTACGGCGCCGAAAACGCGCGATCCTAATACGCGCGTCGTCTGCGCGTTAAAAATACGCCATGTGCTATGGGCCTTACAGCTCAGAGGGGGGTCCATCTATTCAAGAGAAGCCAGTTTTCTACCAAGCTGGTCAAAATAAATTGGAGAGACAGTCAGATGTACTGCCATTAAATTAAGGTAGTATAAGGGGCAAATAGAAAAGTCGACATCCACTTGTAGAACAATACGATTTTGAAATGTGCGTCTAACACTTATAAAAATTTAATTGATAAACAATAATTTACGATGTGATTCCCGATACCAAAACGTGCATTTTGTTATGACAGATGATAACTCAATGCTAGCTTATGAAGTTTTTGTTTTAATCGGATTGAATTCACGCGTACTGTTTATTCTTATTAGTTTTATATTGGTTAATGTGGCTTTTATGGAAGCAACCGACTTCTGATTTCCCAAGAGGATCGCAGCGCTAGAACCTCGTCCGTCAATTCTCAGGTGTAAAGGTGGGAAGTGTGTTTTTTTATGCCTGATGGTAAGCTGAAGTTTTCTCAAGAAAGAGGGTCACCATTACATTTAGGCCCCCTTATATCTAGATAATTCTTTATTGCGCATCGTTTCCTGCGAAGTTCAGAGCGGCCAAAAAGATTGGCGCGACTTATACTAAAGTATGTATAAGTAAATAATGGTACAGTTGGTACAATAACCGCGGTAGCCTAGTGGTATTGGTAATGAGCTGCTAAGACGAAGTCTCGGGTTCGATCCCAGGTTAACATGGCACACACCAATGACTTTTCGATGCTTTTCGAAGTTATGTGTGTATTTATCGCAGGTTTATAAGTGCCCGGTTAATGGCAATAGGCTCGCCACCTATTACATTGGGACCTAAACATAAACTGGTGAAATGTGGGTGCTAGCACCTCTGCCCACCCCTTCGGGGATATAGGCGTGAGTTTATGTTATGTTGTTGTGTAATCAGTAATCATTTTATTTCGTAAACATAGGTATTATAAAGGTGTTACATTGATAAATAAGATCTTCCATGCTCCGCCTCTTACAGGCATACGAAAATAAGTTTAGACAGTCAATAAAAAAAGAATTGAACAAGAGCAAAAAAAATGTCAGTGACTAAATAGCGTGCCTAAATAAATTACATCTAAAATGTTGTAATTACATTATGTTATGTCGAATTGGTTCCAGAGATCATCCCGCGCACGCTGGCGCAGAACTGCGGCGCGAATACCATCCGCACGCTCACGGCCCTGCGCGCGCGACACGCCGCCGCCGCGGGAGCACCTTGCGCCGCTGGCATCGACGGCGAGACCGGCGAGATCGTCGACATGGCCGTCAAGGGCATCTGGGAACCGCTCGCCGTTAAACTGCAGGTACCTACTCGCCTCTTTACTCTACTCTGTGACGATCATAACCAGGCGGAGGATGGACAAATTTGTGACGAGCTTCATAAAGCTCCGCCAGGAAAAATACTCAATCCGTATGCCGAGAGGTAGAAAGTCACTTGAAAATTGCTAAGTGAGTCAAAGAAAATTGCCACCATTATATCTACGTAGAACCTTCAAGCTCCTACTTCAATGTATCTCTGCATCACCCCAAGGTAGGCTGGTAGATAATGCCTTCGGAATTAGGTCCACCTTTGTGAACCATGGGACTGCCATGAATCGCAAATTTGAAACTTCTAACTAGCATGTAACTCGAGCAAAAGAAATTTAGAAATGTACCATTTACAGTTATTTTATTTAGGGACCCCAAACGCTAGATCAAAATGAATGAAGACACCTTTATTGTACACCAAAAGTTTACAGGAAAACGAAATAGGTAGTATAGAAAATGAGCGGCCTTATAGTTCAAAACAATTTTTGCCAGGCAACCTTACTGAGGTTATAATTATAAAGAATTTCACAGTATTAATATGAAATAACTTTCCAGGTATACAAAACGGCAGTAGAAACAGCGATCCTCCTTCTCCGAATCGACGACATCGTCTCCGGCTCCAAGAAGAAGGGCGGCAACGAGCCCGCGGCGCCCGGCCAGATGGCCATGCAGGAGTAACGCTAGCTAACTAATTAATATTTAATTAACTACTGTTCACGGGCTGAATCCATATTAAAAGGCATTACTATATACCAATTATGGCAAACCAATCTTCTACCGTTCCCTGTAAGTTTACCAGTCGCGATTCGAACGGCTGGCCGCTCGCGTCTTTATATCTTTATTGCTCAGCTCCTAAGAGTCACAGCGTGATGATAGCATAGAATTTCTCCAAAAACTGGGCTATTAAATACAAAAACATTTTTTCAAATCGTATAGATAGTTTCAGAGGTCAGTGGATACAAACAAACTATAGATTGCAAGTTCATACGCACATCTGTGAAAGAAACAAAAACGCCTGTAGCGATTTTTCATGCAACTAAATTGATAAAGAGAATAACGAACGTTATTTTGTTAAGATGGGAGCCGTAGGTGGCAAAATAAACTCATATATTTAAACAAGCCTCTATTTATAGTGTGCAACAGAAAATACATTTCGGCAAACCACAGTTACACGTGTATTTTATTTGTAAAATGGAACGTTTCGGCGTATTGTGTTATTGGGTTTATTTCTGTCTATGTGGGGGTTGGCAGTATATACAAAGTTGTATTAGCCATTCAAATATAAAGTAGGACTTATAAACTTGTACCAATGCGTGTCTTGACAATCAAATGTCTACTAAAAGTTAATATGTACAATAAATTGTACCTAAAGCCAACCGGCTCTCAGAGGCCCAGCGCACATCGGCGGAGGCGCGGCGGAGCGCATTTTAAGTCAACAATATAATATTATGAACCTTAATATTCTTAATATACGATCAATAATTGTATATCAAGTCTATTAAGGTTCATATTAAATTGTTGACAGCTACACCTTACGCTGGGCCATAGGGCTACACACGGAAATAAACTTGACATTGGCGTTTCCGCCATTAATAATTTTATAAAAATTTATTATACTTTAGTTGAAATTAGCAAAATTGTGGCGAAACTTACCAGGCAGAAGGTAGAAACAACGCATATGGCAGAAGCGATTAAATAAAAGAAAAATAACTTTGAAGTTATAAATATAATTATAGATATTGACTAACAACGCTAAGCTAACCTTTTCCTACACAAAAGTTGTAAGATAAGTTAATATTACACACATCAAAGTACAGAAGTACAAAATTTTACACATTCAAATATGAACCCTATAGTCTTAAAGACAAACATAATTATATATTAACTGCATAGATTTGCAATTAGCTCGTTAGTCTCCTAGGTTATTGATTTAAACGGTTATTAGCACAGAAATATTATCTTAATAGAATGGTCAAGTTGGCGTGGCACCCATGTCAAGAGGGTGCAATATATTGCATGCTTTCCTAATTGCGCTCTCATTAAAGCGAGCGCTTCACAGTACGAAAATGACGTCACATTGACGATGTGGCTTGTCGAAATGTGACACGCGCGAACCGTTCTATGGATATAAGTGTTCTGTGGTTATTAGGATGCTTTTTTTAATATTGATTTTGCCCAAAACGAACTGTATTAAAACAACTAGAGTTAGTCGTCGTGAGATTGAGTGTACGTCCACAAAGTTTCACGATATATGTCTAGATAGCTTTCCTAATATACTTTAGTGCTAATGGACGCCTTATTAAGGCGCTGCGCAAACGTAGACACTTTTGTTTCTACACAAGCTACCGATGAATATTTGAATTCTATTAGAACAAGTATGAAATCATTCAACTCCCTGCGCATACGTGAGTCCAGTTGCTTCCACTGAACACTATATTCAGGACGATTAAAAAGTGTTCGGTGTCGGTAACTGGAAACTAAAAGTCGTCAGTTGAAGACACAAGCAACATTCACAAACGTGATCAAACGTCCATCATGAGACTACGGAAAACAAGCAGATACAGCAACTACAGCTACAGTTTCTTGTGGTGTGCCGTGTCGGTGACAGGGAGCCGGCAACTGTGTCCGATTGTCGATACGGGACACAGCAACTACGGTTTCCTGTGGCGGTGTGCCGTGTCGGCAACACGTTTGCGCAGCGCCTTAAGCCTGGGATACACTAGGGAACATTTTGTCCCGAAACACGACGCGCAACACTCAATTTACGTGACGCTGAAACGTTGCATAGTGTGCCGCAACATGACCCACAACACTGTACGTGACGCGGGGCATGTTGCTTGCTCCCGCCTCGAGAGCGAGCGCACGTGTCCCGCGTCAGTGTTGCGCCATTTGTTACCGAGTGTAGTCGCGTACGCAACGTGCCTTTCCGCATCCACCACCTTCTCTTTCTCTTACGTTTCAACACACTTGATATAATTACTATGTACGCAGCACTAATAGCCACAACCTCCTCGGGCGACATTTCTATAAACACTGAGAAGTGTGGTCGACAAAATGTTCCGCGACATGTATCTCGGCACATTCCACGTAGTTGTTGAGGAACATGTTCCGCAACATGTTGCTCCATTTGTCCCCTAGTGTATCCGTGGCTTTAGAGTTTCATCACGTTAATGTAATAACTAGTTTAGGTTTTTTTTCTCGTTATTTATCCTTTGTTTCGTCTAATATACTGAGTGCATTTAAGTTCATTAATTGCTATTTTAACACTGAACAATATAGTATTAAACAATTTATGTATTATTTTTTTGGTTTTATTTCTTAAACTCCTTTTTTCACCTTTCATATAACAACATAATCCTCAATGCGATTCCGAGTTGCGTCCAAAGTTTGGACTTTGGAGCCCGGGATATCGGCTTTTTCGGGAGCGACTGTCACCTGACTGCTTCGTCCGGATGGACCTATATTATCCAACCTAAATGTTTATTTAATCGGACATTTATTCAATTCGCCCGATTAATTTGGGTATAAAAAATAAAAGCCCCAAGTGTCAGGGCATAGACCTATTACTGAGCCTGAGTGAAAAGCCTAGGTTCGCAATCTTAAAAAATGGTTTCTGCGTTTCGTTACTAATTCGAAATTCAAAATTAATAATTCCCGCCTCACCCAGGAACCATTTTCAATATTTTGTTCTACACAGCTTGTCTAGTATTATACCTAAATAGATACCTACACGTCATTGGAATTATAGTGGAGTCAATTTAATAGGCCACATTTGACAATTCATCAAAATTCAACATCGCAACCTTTTACGCGACGCGCCGCGGTGGGCAAATTATATATTTTTCGTTTTGTTAGAACTGCACAATTGCTAACTTTTTTCAATTACTATTACATATTTATTGTAATAATGACAGACACAAGTAATTTTACGTTTTGCTTTCACCAATAAACCATTCTAAACATAATAAACAATTTCTGATTTATAGAACTGAACGTCATTACCTTGTCATTACAATATTGTGTCAGTTAATCCTTTTTCTTTTTAAAAATTAGGCATGTTACTCTAAAAATCGAAAGCTGATAAGTAGAATCGAATGCAATGATTACTTGTGAAGAAATATCATCATAAAATTAATAACCACGTTGTGACAAAAAAAATTACTGATTGCATTTTTTGCATTAGTATCGATCACCAATCATCCCCCAATAGTTATTTTGTAAATATATTCAATGAACAGAATTGACCTCTCTACAGTTTTATTATAAGTATAGATCATGTACTTGTCTTATTTTGCTCCTTAAATTTACGAAAGAAAAAATAATAATGAGACAGGGATTCACCTGAGGATTTTAAAAATTCACATTATCTTTCAAGTCCGTATCGATTCATTCGTTTTAATCGACCTTTTTTTAACAGGTCACCTCATTATGAATATAAAACTGACAAACGTCAAATGTGGCCTATTAAATTGACTCAACTATAGTACTTAGTTCTCGTGGGAGCTTAAACAATAAAATAATTTTAGTGTTTCTTTTATGTGTTGAACGCTTCCGCGGTGTTTGTTTTAGCAAAAGTTAGATAATCTGCGTGTAATCGCCGATGGGCAGGGAGCGTGGTCTGCGCGCGGACAGGCGACACGGTCCGTGTACCTGCGTGCATATTGTTCCACGGATAGTTCAAACTTGTACAGTTATTGGTCACGTTTCCATTGAGGACTGGTACGATTTTTCAACACGGTTTTCAACACCAATGTACTTACGCTATATCACCCGATCCTCCGCCTTGCGCATCCAGTCTATCCCAGCTACCCTTTTCAGGTCATCCGTCCATCGTGCTGGTCCTACTTTGCAGTAAACTTCTAAATAATTGAACAGCATTTTTATTAGAACCATAAGCGACTTTACTCAATACTAGGTACCTACTGTTCAAAATCTATTTTAGTAGGTAGGTACTTAGTATTCCAATTAACTCATCTAGTTAAATTAAATAGGTAACTGCTTATGGTAATGAGTCCATAACTTTACATGCAGTGGTCTATAAAACTCACGTTGTACAATGGAAACGCGGTCCGATTGTGTGGTCAAACAATAAGTCCGAATTGCGTGGCCACTGGTCGCCAAACTTAGTTTGTCATTGCACTGCTGAGTCCCGGAGTGGATGGTGAACGCTGACTGTCGGATTATGCTGAGGTATGTTCATTTTATTATATATACATAATTTAGTGTAATTGAGGCTATCTAGCAGTCATTTGCATCGATTAAGGTCTATCTACTTAAAATCCAATCGTTTTCCGATTTGAACCTACTTAAAAAAAAGACGTATTTGAGACGTGAAGTAGCTGTATGCTATTATATTGCTAATAAAGCGTTCTCTGTGGCGTAGCGGTAGTGCTTTCGACTGCTACCACAGAGGGCGCGGGTTGGATTCTCGCTCAGTGCAAATATTCGTATCTATGTATGAATTTGTTCATTGGCATTGGTTAGGGTGTTTTTATAACAGACTTAGAAGCAACCTATTCACTTTTGACCTAAGTCATTAAGTCAAGAGTGAATAAAGGAGTCTTCCCAGGTTATAGCTTTCCGGAAACAGACTCAGGTAGGCACGCCTTTTGCGTCTCTTATTTGGATGTAGGTATTTCTTAACAAAAAAATACGCGGCATCCAACGATTACTCACCTATGCTACCTGTCAAATGGCTGGACTCGAATCGACTGATAGAGATCGAACCCTAGGTACGTAGGTACCCAAGGAGGAAGCTCCGCAAGAACCCTGATAGACTTTGACCTCCTGTTATAACAACATGTCTTGTTAAAAGGAGATGTTTCATTTTGGGCCCCCTAATTGTACACAATATAGAAAAAAGAAATAATACCGGTTATTGGCAAAAATACAATTATATTTATACGCCGAAATTCAAGAGCATAAACTAATAATTATAGTTTTAGTCCGCAATGTTTGTTGTGTTGCAAGAAAGTGTTTATTTAGTGATTCTGCCCATAATACGCGGCAATATTATAAGAATTGAATAGTGAGAAATGAAAACTACATTGCCCAGCTATTTTCTAAGTAGTGTACAATTATCGGGCCCAAGGTAGATACGTTTGTGAAACATCTGCTTTGGGGTAAACTGCCCATCGTTTAGAGAGGTGCGTGTCTAACACGTGGCGTTACCATCTTAGGCCTGCTTCCGACTGCGTGAAGTTCTGTGTTCTGGCGCATTAGAGTACTAGCTGATGGCAATAAGAGTAATGCAGCACCAGTGGTGGTGGTGTCCGTTGCTATGTGCTGTGGGAAGGAGACAGACAATTAAAATATGACTGGAAATGCTTTTCGCAATCTTATTCATACATTACAACAACTGTCGATATATAAAATACCTACTAGCTGACCCGGCAAACGTTGTTTTGCATTTTAAGGGCGAACAACCATTATCACTTAGGGGTATGAAAAATAGATAGTAGCCGATTCTCAGACCTACTGAATACGCATATAAAATTTGGTAAAAATCGGTAAAGCCGTTTCGGAGGAGTACGGTAACTAACATTGTGACATGGAAATTTTATACTTATATTAGAAGATGGATTACTCCATATCAACTGCCATTATGCAAAAGTAGTAGGCTTCTGTAAGCGGTTATAGATATTAGCTGGTCGGAGATGTCTATGTCACCTTTCTAACCAGTCTTTCAAAATAAGACTTACCGCCGTTATGTCTTGAGTCAAACAATACCTGTTGTGTTCCCGGCGGTATTAGTAAGGTAGCCAGAGCTCGCAGCACGCCCCCCCCCCCCATTCCCATTCCCCTATTCCAACCCTCCCATGGTTGGCGGCGCGAGTGTGACAGCCCTGATGTTGCACACGTCCATAGGCCACGGTGACCGCTTCCCATCAAGTGGGCCGTGTGCTTGTCTGCCTACGTAAGTAGTATAAAAAATACCTTACTTTACCCTAGGCCAACGCGAGTTGAAACAATTTTCCTCCCGGATGCATAATCGCGTTTTTTCTCCTTAATCTTGTTTTCTTATTGTCAGAGTTGGTTCTCAAAGGAGTTTAATGCCCTGCCTGAGTCTGTGTTTCCTCAAAGCTACGAGTATAACCTGGGAGTCTTTAAGTCTAGAGTGAACAGGTTGCTTCTAGGCAAGCGTGCTCCATCGTCGGCCACATCGTCACTTACCTTCTAGTGGGATAATGGTCAAACGCGGGCCTATTAACTATATAAAAAAGTTGAAACTTCGAGTAGCTATCATATCACGGACAAGTGCTTAATGTGGCCAGCAGGTACACCTTTCAAAGTTCAGTTGCCCTTCCCATTAAGGTGTACCTAACTAAGGCACAGTTATCAAGGGCTAATGACCACACAGACCTTTAACTAGGTCACTTGTTCAATAGCTAGGATAACGGTCGTCAATACGACTAACAATCGCGTTATGGACCGGAACGACTGTCACACGTCACCGAATTGTACTACCGTGGGATACTGGTTTACTATTGTTGAGCTATCGGGATTGTGACGATTTTCCTTAACTGTATTGAATAGTTGACATAATTATCATCATCTTAACCTTATTCCTGATTAGCTCTGCCTGGGACATTCCCCGTGTGGATTTAGCTTTTAAAAGTTTTAATTTTTTTTGCGCGGTCTCCTAATTCTTTCTCTCTCACCCACCTCACTTCACCTTCACACAGTGCAAACAAATCCATCAAAAAGCGGTTCGGTGCCTCTTTTCTTTGCCGCACCATTAAACTTGGAATTCTTTACCAGCGCATGTGTTTCCGTCCTTCTATAGTCCCGGGTACTTTAAGCGGGGCGTGAAAAAGCATTTGATGAGGCCGTCAAGCTGAGGGCCACCACTGTAGCACTATCGGTGTATGTAGTGGTGATCCCCTATTCTGAGACTTTGCCTTAATTGTGGGTCTACACAAGGCAAGCTTAGCACGAGCCGAACACAAATTCGTCTAGTGAGTGAGGACCGACTTACAAGCCTTGAACGAGGTTTAATTTCAATTAAAAATTCGCTCCGCTTGTGCTTCGCTCGTACTCGGCTCGCCTAGCGTAGACCCACCTTTAGCTTTCGATCAGGCAAGGTGAAGTCATGTTGACGTGTCCAATATAAAAAAAAGAAAACATAACGATAACATCTCGTCAAAATCGGCCTAACCGGCGATAACCTTATTTAAAAGCTGCCTATCGTTCTATATATACTATTATATACTACTATTGAGTAAAAATCCTGCATGGATTTTCTGGTACCTCTGCTGGGCCCTGTAGGAGCAAGAAGTGATGGCTTGACGTCGTAGGGGATAACATGCATGTCAATTGGTCTCACTACTAGGCTTGCTAAGTAATATTTTATCGGTCATTAACAGTTGTAAATGTTTTTTTTCTCTGACGCCTCCAACCTTGGTAGCAAAGCCTGCATCAAAGCCTCTACGGGTTTACCAGCTCGTTGGTGAAATTGTCTTGTGCACCAAAGAACTTGTTGAGGCTCTATGTAACATACAAATCACAGTAATCACTATAAAAATTGCCAAACAATGACCCATTGCTGCTGAATTGTTAAAATGTTTCAAATATTTGTAAAAGGTCAAATTTTCATTAATGGGTTTTTACATATTTCATATTGTATACAGTCGTAATACATTTCTATAAAATGTTGACATTACGATGTACCAAATTGTTCAATGTCTATCATTACTTGAATAACAATAGTTTGTAATGATACGCTGTCCTTGGGCTTTTATGGTGGTGGTTATGATAGCCATCATTAGCTGCCGATATACGTAAACATATTCATCTGACAATGAAATAGGAATTTGATGACCTGGATATAGGTATTAATGTACTTTACAAATTACCGAACATAACATAGGTACTTTTATTTGCCATACTTACGCTTATATATCCTCGAAGGGGGTAAGCAGAGGCAGAGATGATGTCTTACAACACACTTTATTTTATCGTGCAGGAATCCCCATGGATATCACCCCCGTCGGCCACCGGGGGTGGTTATGTTGGGATCGAACTGACTAAAACCGTATCGGGTCTTCATTACCGGGGTGTAAGGTTACCCAATAGGCATATCCCTCGCACTGTCTTACCACCCCCTTTCAGATTCCTTACTAAACGAGCCTGTGAATACTCTTCACATAGGTACATACGCCATCCGCCTTTTGGGTCATCTTCAGCCCCGGCGCGGCGGCGTTTGAAGACCCGAGTCGGTTCATGTCTAACATAACCACCCCCCGCTGGCGAGAGGAGGTGGTATCTGTGAGGATTTCCGCATGAAAGAAAAGAAAAAAGGCTCAAAAGTGTAAACTTTGGACGCGACAGTAACTGAGCAATTACTATGAGAATGGTGACGAGGGGTATTACCAAAAAAAAGCTGTTGAATATTCATATTGACATAGCGACTGTCGTGAGGCTCAAACAGCTCCGTGGACAGTAGGTGCAGAGATCGCGAGCACCAAACAGATAATATTCACGGTCCGCCACGCAGGCTTCCGTCGATTTCATCAGCTTCCCGTCCGCCGGTCACTGTACCCGCCACATTTTACTTTTTAATTATGTTTTAGGTAGTACATTGTCATTGCTATATTATTAATATGAAAATAGTAGGTTAGGTAACTATACGAACAATATAATATAGGCACAGTCGCCATTTAAAGACCATCTTAGCTCTAAAACTTTACATGAAAATAAATACCAAATGTAAAATTAAATTTTTCTCGAATTCGCATAATTTTATGTATTATTTTTCTTTTGCATTTGATTGCATTTTGCTAAATCATTTTATCATCATCATCATCCTTCAAGCCTTTTCTCAACTCAATTGGTGTCGGCGTTTTTCGGTATAGCTACAATTTCACACAATCATTTGTTTGATATCTTTTACGATATATACGATATATGCGTGTTTATAGTGATCAGATATGATATTTTATGAACTATTCAGAAGTATGAAGGAACTTAGTTCTTTCAAACATAAGTACCTACTTATGCCTAAATTCCACCCCGTGGCACGTGTACTATTAGGTATTTTGTACCGTCGCAGACAGGTTTATCTAGGTATACTGAATTTGTCAATGTAATCAATGATGTCAGTTATAGCCAAATGATATAACCACTGGCAGCGGTTCAAGTTCGATCCCCGGTCATGCCTCTCTGACTTTTCACTAAACGTTAATCGCGAGTTATTTTCATAATAACAAAATTGTAGATTGCTATCATGAGAATGGAGGTTGAAGCGAACTTCATGATAACAATAAAATAACTACCATTCAATATTTGTAAAATTTGATATTATCATCATTATCCAACATCCATCCATCGTACCTATTATATTCCCAGTAATGTCCAAGGTTAGCATTTTGGAGTCCAGGGTCTAGGGAATGTCGGCTTTTCTGATAGCGACTGGCATATGACAGCCGTTTGCAGGGAGCTTTGGCAGTGAAGTGGAGGATGAGAGATTCAGCTCCACCATTCAGCAGGAATAGGTTCCCATGAGGAACGGGAATAAAATTTCACGCGGGCGAAGCCGCTGGAAACGGCTAGTGTAAAATCGAAGTCAAAGTCAAAGATCGTTCATTATTTATAGACCCTTAGACGGCACTTACAAAACGTCAAAATTATAAATATTTAAAACTAAATAAGTAAATGAACCACCTGTTCGAAACCCGGCCCAGACCTGAGAAGATGCCGGCAGGAAACTTAGCAAATAAAGATGGTTACTGATTGCAGATATTTTTTAAATTTCCAGGTCAGATCACCAGTAACAATGTTGAAGAATTCCAGGGCGATATTATTGTGGTGCAGCGTGCTCATCCGGATCGGAGTCTGCGCTGAGACACAACATGGCTTCGAGAAGCACACGGATAGCAATGATCATGATGTACGTAACATTTTGTATCTCTAGCGTATAGGATTTTACTACCGTCGTCAAGTGTATCTGCGGGCTCAGTAGCGAGTGGGTCCAGTTGACCGAAGACTCTTATTACCATACACGTATATACGACGAACGGTCCGAACTGAATAGTCTGTCTGGGGTAGTACCTCCGCTCTACAGAAGACCGTCCCCATAATAACCATCGTGTTGTGTTCCTGCCGGTAAGTAGGGTAGCGAGAGTTTACAATCCCCCCCCTCTCAACCCCTAATGGAGAGGATTAGGGGTAACCCAACCTTCCCTCCAAACTACTCAACCTCCAGGGTCGGCAGCACCAGTGTGATAGATACCCACCCCGCGGCTAGCGAGGCAGGTTATGTCGGACTCTTACCGACTACCGTCTTCTGACGCCAGGGTGTAAGGTGGTCCATAGAGCATTTCCCTCGCACCCCGGCTTGACCCGGGCCATCTCCCGCAATCACTCGTTTGAGAATCACGGTGTCCCTCGAATAAGGAGGAGGGGCGGGTTTTCGCCTCGGCCTGCTTCTGCTAGGGTGACAGGTGGCTCCACCCGTCACCCCCAGGCCTGCGCTCATGGAGGACGGGCACCCGTCGCGTTATAAGCGTACCCTGGGCTTCATAGTGCAGTGCAAACTTTAGACGCAACTGGGGAATAGCTATAAGTGTTCTGATCGCAACAGTGCTGTAAACAGCTTGTTATAACGCCGTATTTTACTGCCTACTGTTGAGTCTTGCTTCGATCAATCGACAGCACTGAGCGACTGCATAATGTAGGCGTTTTAATCATATACAAACCAAAATAATCTCCACTTCATGTAAAACGTACCATAGTGTCTATATAGAAAGATTATGGAGATAGGACACGACGGACTGTGTCTCCCGTCCGAACTGAGCAGTCCGACTGCGGTAGTACCTCCGCCCTACAGAAGACCGCGGCCATAATAACCATCATGTTGTGTTCCCGCCGGTAAGTAGGGACGCCAGAGCTCACTGTACCCCTTGGAGATGTCCACTCTTCTGCTCCCCCTTTTCCTCATGGATTGGTTTATCTTGGCTTAATGACAGCCATCTGAACCCGCAGCTCTGAGAGGTAAGCCCGCGCCAGAGTCTCCTCTGTCAATTAGTGGTCTACCCAAAATACCCCTAGAACAATCAAATTTAGGGTGTTCAGTTTTATAAAAATGGTCTAAAAAATCAGAAAGCATAGCCACAAAACATAAGTATTGTTTAACTCTATCTATTTTAATAAAGTTTTTTTTTACAAACCATCTTTTAAAAAGAAAGATTGACGTAAACCACGTTGTCTGTTAAATGGTGGATAATTATTTGGTATGTCCGGCGATTATACGCACTCGAGGTCGTAGGTGTAAAAACTAAACGTGGCAGTACAATTAGTTTAGCTACGAAAGTGCAACTCAATGAATAATGTTTATACTGAAAGTAAATTTGAATGTTTGTACAAGAATGTCTGTTAAAACAAATGTTGGTATACTTCAATCTTTCAACGCATTTTCACTCACAAGCGCAGTTTGCACCAATTTCCAGCGATATTTCAGTCAGTTGATAACACAGTAACGAGTACCCAAAATGTAACAAACGCTCAATCTATGTTTCAGGTGAAATTGGAATCTGATTCAGTACGAGGCCGTCGAGGGGTGATCGAGGAAGAAAAATACTACAATATTCAGACGCATCAACAAGATTCCCGTTTAAACCAACCGTGGATACCCGGGCCTTTACCACCAGAAGAAGACCCCACTACCAAGATATCTATCACAAACGAAGCAAAGGATGTTTTACCTTTGTATCAAACTACAGAAAGAGTCACAGATAAACCGACAGGTCGAGGAGCAAGAGCTTCAAATGAAAACTGGATCAAGTTGCCCTTACCTGGTCATGATGAACTCCAAAGAGACCAGCTACACATAGATCAACTACACAGGGATCAGGTACAAAGGGATCAATTACAAAGAGATCAATTACAAAGAGACCAAAGAGATAATATACTGACTCCTCCACAACCTTCAGGAGATTTAATCAACTCTCGAATGCCAAGAGTCAATTTTGTTACTCAAAATAAACCATTGGAAACTTCAGAATCCCGTAATGACAAGGAATCTATACAAAGATCTACAAGAACAGATGAGATACGAACAGAATTTGTAAGACCTGATGAGGAAAGAGACAGATTAAAATACAAACCAGTATATCCAAGACAAGCTGTTTACAACCAACCTGCTCCAGAAGAATCAAGAAGATACTACTACGATGACAGATCTTACCCAATACCAGAAGACCCATATAGACGAGATCCTTATTACGACATGGCCGATCGAAGGCGTTACTACCCTTATGGATCTCGGATGGATAGATACGACGAAAATTACGACAATTACGTACCAAGGAAACCAAAAAGAATAATCTATTACGCTCATTTGCCCGAAGTAGTTCGGACTCCACCGAGTGTGGATTTGAGGTACAGATATTCTATAGATCCCTATAGACGATATGATGACGATATATACGCGAGAACTGGTAGATATGACTACAGATTTAGGAACAGATATCCATATTCGCCTATTAGAAAAGATGAACGGAACTATAGAGACCTGGCTGGAGCTGGCACTACAAATAAAGATAAAAAAGTTGAGGACAAAGTTACCCCTACACCAATTTTACCTCAGAAGGAGGATAAGTTTAAGCCACCTGTAAATGCTAATAGGAATCTTATCAATAGTCACCAATATCATGATAGTGTCGATACTTATAATCAGCCTTTTGCACATAAAGGCTTCCAAGATGTAATGAGGCATGATGATGGCTACCTCAGATTTGATGAACCACTGTTCCAAGGAGCTATTGACGACCCATATCAAAGAAAATATTAAACCGTAGAACGGAACGCAGTTTCTGACTTATTTTTCAAACTAATCAATTTGAAAAATAGCCACAAACTTATAAAAGCCGTATGTAGACTAATAGTTTGAACGCATTTACTTAAATAGTATTTATTATAGTATCACTTGTATTATAAACTGAAGGGTTTACAAAACATGTTGTCTCGCTAATAAATGTATTAAAATAACTGATGGCCGTTGTTTAATTACGCGGGCGGGGTAAGCGACAAATTGTACAAGCAATAAATCGGGCGTTTAATTTAAAACAAGCCGAGGGTGAAGATGAATTTCATTAAGAATTAATTAATGTCATTCTTAAACCGTTTTTGTTTTTCCACGGCGAATAAAAAACATCTGTCGGGGATGTTGAGCGCGACGCGTTTTCTTAAGGTAATTAAGCAATAAATTTTGTGGCTGGCAACATCACGAGGTGGGGGCCAATTACAGTAGTTAAGAAAATGGATGTTCGCCACTCGAGACGCGTACAAACCGACGTGACTAATTAAAATGAGGGCTTAGGAAAAATCCTACGACGTGACAGCTTGTAATCAAGGGGATAGATTTTTTACATTTTTTTTTCTGCGCGCGTATCTTTCGCGGATTAGTGTGGCAGCGATAAATTACTGGTAATTAAATGTCTTGTTTGGGGGCTTAAACGACGGCTGAGGTTTTGAAAGCCACTCATTTTGTGTCCATAAATCATTTTGTAGAATTTCTTGTTGCTGCAATTTCGTCTTTTAAGTCCGTTGTCAATTAAGGCGCAGATTATAAAGGAATCTGCTGGATTCAGATACGTAATGTTTAAAACATTATCAGGATATACACGAAATTTCATCAGCTGTAATATATTTCATTCTTCTAAAAAAAGCTCTAAAGCAACCTTTTTCCGTAGTTTATAACGAAAAAAAAAACACAAGTCATAAGGTAAAAGACAGTGAAACTCATAACTATATTTGCTGGAAATAAAGATAACTACGTAACCAGGTATATGAGAGGCACCTGGGTAACGGAGGCGAGCAGCGCCTCCCACTCGCCACGGGAGACGCTGCTGCCTGCGGCCAATCCGGCCAGGGTGGGAGTGGCCCTCTAGAGGGCTGCTCCGAGGCTCTCCGCGTGTCCCTCTGACTAGCAGATGGCACAGTGGGGAGCGAGCGGGGGGCGAGCTGATTGTCTGTGCGCCGACGCTTGGGTGACAGGACGGCCTCCTGTCACCCTACACCCCAAAAAAAAGGTGTATGACATTTCGTGTACTACATTTGAAAATAATATTGTAAACTTCCATATACCTAACTTTACGGTAGATACACAGGGGAGGTTTTCAGCCCGGACAATTTCATCCCCTAAAAAGTAAAAAAAATGGGATGAAAATGTTAATAATTATTTTTTAAGCAACTACAATATTTCTAGTTTGTAACCCAGTTGTTTTGGCTCTACGTTGACAAGTAATAAAAGTAACTAATTTATCAAATAAAAAATTTAAGAATTATCTATTTTCCTAGCTTAAGGCAAGTTAGCTTCATGTACTAAAATAGTGTAGTACAGTAATTGTCTTGTAACTAGCAGTTAAGAGGGAGTGTAATCACACAGAGGTCGTAAGCAGAGAGCCTCAAGCCTCACAATTAAGAGTAATTGGTTGTTGCAATTTCCGAACCTAGTCGAGAATGTTAGACATGCAAACAATGTTACGATATGTCTAGCGTTCACTAAAGAGTACAGTATATTCTTAATTGTGTTTGATGAAGGTTTATTCCATTTTATACACCCGGGTGAAAAAAGTGAAATTTGTAGTTTTTTTTTACGTCCGAACCAGTTCATTTACCCTAGCTTCTTACCATCTAGCACTGAATAAAAAAAAGAAAATGGGCAATGTTGGACAGTCTTGGTAATCGGCTTATAGATTCAGCCTTTGCGGCTTTTACGACAGCGACTGTCATCTGAGCATTCAAGATCGAGAAGAAGTCTACGCCAGAGTCTCGTTCGTCAATCAGCAGATATTGGGTTGACCCCAAAAAGTCTTAGTGGAGCCTCGTAGACTCCTACTCGAAAAGTAGAGGTCTATGGGGCCTACAAAACTAAACTACGAATTCCATGCTACACTTCATGTTAAAATAACGTCAATCTCAACCAGAGCTTATGAACCAATTGTCAATAAAACAATATTTACTTATGAGGACAAAAATCTGTCGGATATGATGTTAAGTAAACAAACTTTGACTCGGAGTCTGGCCGCAATCGACCCTTGATGACTTGAATTATTTATATAGAGTCGCAGAGGTGACCACACGTTCAGATACTGGTAGATATCTTGACTGTTAATCTATAAAAAAATTGAAGTGTCTTTTTGTAATATTGCTCGTAAAATAACAGGTTTTAATTAAATGCATATGAGTGTGATGTATGTACGTACAGAATAACAAAAAACGTTATTTTTTAAAAGATTTTCTGTCTTTCTGTTTGAATTAAGTAATCTCTGGAATAACTAGGCTGATTTTGACGGCATTATAACTGCCAGGTAGGTCGACAATATTTTATAAGGCGTAACAAGGTTCTACGAAAAATAATTAAACTTTAAATACTTGACTCTACATCGACGAATTACCATGTCCATTCCGATACTGTACTGTTCTCATTTATGCAGAATCTTTGTCACCCTACCTCGAAGGGTTGTGACAGATGGCGGGTTGCACAAACAGTAGTGATGTCCCCAGGCGATATTCATTATCTCAAACATGGTACAACACTGACTTCCCCGGCAACTTCGAGATGCAGTTACCTGTAATTCTGTTTGCTAATTGGGACCTTGTTAAGCGAATAAAGGGTTAATAATAATTCGATTTTGTATCGAAAAAGGTATATTGTTTATTTATGATTCTGTTTTCGGCGAAAATGTGTTAAACACGGTTTTCTGTTCAAATTTGGAGAAGTACGACTTCCACGCGGGCGAAGCCGCGGGCGAAAGCTAGTATATAAAATAAAAAGGTCACCAGAGTCCCATAGGTGTCCGTAACTCGTGCGTTTTATCGCACATATTTATAGACGACGGTAACCGTTTACCATCGCGCCCACTTAGTAAAGTAAAAGATAAAGATAAAAACGACTTATTTATTAACTTAACTAATTGAATTTTGATTTTATGAGGCAAATTAATATAAATTCTATCTTTTGATATTGTTGGAAAAAGATAGTTAGGTACCAAGTTTATGATATACTAGCTGTTGCCCGTGGCTTCACCGTTCTGTTCCAAGAATTAAAAACCTATGTGTTATATACTACACAGATTATGATCTATCCCTATTCAGCTGTTTGAGCGTGATTATGTAACAAGCTTACAAATTTTCACATTTATAATATTAGTACGATCCACGATGGAAAACTATTTGGAATAGAAACGTGGGGTTAGAAATATTTTTATATTTTATAATGTTTCATAATTTCTTAATGTGCAGAGTAGGAACGTATTTTTATATAGAGACATAAGATGTCGCAAATTCAAGAGTCCGCCAACATTTTGACTTTATCGGATTTAAATTTATACAAAAAAGTAGTTTCGTTACAAAATAAATAAATAATCTCTATGTAGATATTGAAAACCTTGTGAATAGTTTTACCCAATTCCACATAAGGATCATATTCAATCACTTTCATACAAACACAATTCTAATTTCAAACTCAAATGATTATCCAACAAATTAACCATCAGATCTACGATTAATATTAATACAAATTAACCCTAAATACGCAACATATCGCAACATTAACCCTTAACTCTACAATCCCGGTGTTTAGACTTTACGTGAGTATTAACCGGGTTGAGGCATGTCCGTTATGGGTCGTACAGACCTACCCGCGGTGGAGGGTTAGCGACATCACGACATCCAAACTATTAACATGTCAATAACAATTTGCTGAATTGCTTTTATGTTGTTCTTGATATGACGCCCGGCGCCCGGAGGGAAGGGGTTAGGTTAGGGTTGCCCCTGGAATAGTTGGAGTAAGATGGAGTAAGAGAATGACTGTTGTTTCTCTGACTATTTTAAAATGTTATGGTTGATTTCTTTGAATAATATCGGTGTATAGAAAATATTCAATTGAAAGTCTAAAACAAAGACTGATTTTAAGTTTCGATTAATATTTTCTTAATTGCTGCTAGGTAAAATATACTGCCATAGATTTCTGCTTACCCCATTACCTTTTTTATATCTTAAAATACTTTATTCAGATAAAAATGTTGTGACACATCAGATAAAGCCAAGGTCTATAGGCCACGGTAATCACTTACCAGCCTTACTTAGCCGAAGTTTTATGCTATAGAAAGAAATACAACAATTAAGTACATATTCTCGTAGGTGAAGTCGCGGGCATCGGCTAGTTTTTTAATAAAAATACAAAAGAAATAGGTTTATAAAACTAAATAAAAATGTAGTTATTAAGTATTTCTTAAACATTCAATATTCAATGTTTGAGGGTCAACCCTAAAAACTCAAATATACCCAAAGTTAAGGGTTGCCCCGTCCCGGGACGACATAGCACTGGCCGGGAAATTGATAATTTTCACTCAGCTTAACAACGTGCTTGTTATTTATTCATACACAAGATATGATCCCTGACCGATATTAATATTAATTAGCCATTGTCCCGGCGTGTCTCATCACTAAATTTTAATACGGGATTGTGGAGTTTAAATAGTTAGGGGATTAGGATAGACTTGGGCTCTATTTACTTAATTAGTTTTGGGAATTCGTAGCGTTAGGTTGGTTAGTTACGGGATAATTAGAGTTTGGTTTGATATAATACTGAATTACAAAAACATTACAACTAGCTCATGTCTGCGGCTCCGCGTGGACTTCGGTTCTCTGATTTTTGACTATTATCTCCGATTGTATTTAACCGATTGTGATACATGTGTGAGATTTTTAGTCTGACCAAGACTTTTCAAACCAAAAAATCACACCAAATATCGTTCAAAGTTTTTGCGTGCATTGCGAAAAAACAGATAAACAGACAAAAAAGTAAGAAATTACAAAAATATCTTTGTGTTTTACCAAAAAAAAACTGCTTCAATAACCGTATTAGTTTTTGCGTCTATATTCTAATGCCCTTCTTGAAGAACCCCATATTGTAGACGCTAGGGAAAACCACAGCAGAGAGATCATTCCACAGCCTCAAAGTAGGTTAGTTTAGCTCGGGCTGGAGATCATGGTGGGCCCAATATACCTACGTAATGACGTCATCAAAAATACTGTAATATCTCGCAGTTTAAATACGTCCTAAACATCGCGATTATCGATACAAAGTATGCAAACAACTTAAGGTTTAATTCTTAAGTCGACGACATAAATTCTTCTAAGAAACCGAATATTGGCTCTTTGCATGACCTTTAAGGTTCTAATAAAGTGTCACATAAACATTTATGAATAAGACTAAGAAGATAGCGGCAGGGTTGCCAGACTTACGAGAGATTGACGAGGTTTTTTTTAAAAAAATAAAAACATAGTTACTATTCTAGGGATGAGCAATATGAGCATCCCTAATCCCTAATGTAGTGTCCAGCGTGGTTGCAGAATCATCATGTCGAGACAGCTAACGGTGTGGGAAGCCACTTGCTTGAGACTATATGGTATGGCTATGGTCCAGAGCGAGAGCGCGAGGGGTTCAGCAGCCTTGTTTTGTGAAGAGGTGATGAAAGGAAAGGTGGCGACTGAAAGAGAACGGAACTTGGCCGACCATTGAAGACGCACCGGGTACCGGAGAGCGCTGGATGATCCTAACTCTATCGTGTACACATAAAATTGATAACGAAAAACAAAACCGACTGCAACAGACCATATTGAAAAAATACAGTCGAATTGAGAACCTCCTTTCAGAAGTCGGGTAAAAAAGGAAAATATTGCTATTTGATAACCAACAAAATTGTCTGGTGACCCTGACCAGAGGCTGCGCGGGTCCGGTTCTAAGAACACGGCAACATTGTCGCCAATGTCGCCCTTAATTTATTGTGTGACGCATCTGTTTATTGCTTTTGTTATTAATTTTTGTGTTTTATTACCTACCTGTGATAATAAACCAGACGTAAGTGGATTCCAAATTTGAAAATTGGTTCGGAGAGTAGGCGCCAAAACGATTTCTTTTTTTTTGGTTTGTCTACATTGTTAGTTTGTGGTCAAATTAGACTACTTTCATTAGGTATGCATGATTTTAAATATTTTTTTGACCATAGAAGCAATACCTATGATAGAGAAAGAACTTGCAGCGATTGTTCTACTCCGTAGTTCTACCAGACAACAGTTTCCAATACGTTCTAGAGAGAAAATGTATTTTTATGAAAAACGTAAAAAATATCCTGTTGGCGGATTACAGTTCAATAATTTTATCCACATACGTTTTTTATACTACTTAGGTGGCAGATAAGCATGTCCAAGCCAATTGCACCTGGCACCTTCGATCGACGAATAAGACTTAGGTGCTGAGCCCAACCTTCTTTAAAAAAAACACCACTTGTCTTTTACTTAAGAAAGAAAATCTACAAAAAAGAAAAAAACCATTGAACAGACAGAGGCTCTTATGGGTATAATGTACTCTATAGTAAAAACGGTTACAGATATAAATTCTGTGTGCAATGGAAAATCCATAGAAACATAATCTTTATCACCTTTCCAAAATCAATCGCAAATAAAACAATGCGAGCGACACGAATGTTGCTCTACTCTGTTTCCCGTGTCGCTGGCGTTGGCGATGTCGCTGCGATACCGCTGATGTACGCGGCCGGCAGCCGACGGCGGCGCGGCGCGACAAAGGCGCGGGCCATTAACTGATATGACATGACTATAAAGTAACCTCACCGTGGGATGATGACGGTAGGGCCCCGGAGAAGATGCTCTACTTGCTGTAGCTATCTTTCAAAGTATACAACAATAAGTGAAATATAACTTTGCCGGCTAAATATATGCTGGGAATTATAATCGCTGGTGGCGTAAAACATTTAGTCACAGTGTTTTGTATTTTGTAAAATGAATCTTTTAGTTATTCGTTACTACTCTAGTTACAAGTAAAAAAAAGTATAATTCCCGATGACTGTGAAAACCAACAGCAGTAGGTACTTAGGCCATACTTAAATAAACCTCATGGTCCGTTTTGTACAATGGCAATGGTAACGCTTTGCCTTTGTGAGAGGTATCGCTGCTTCAGGTAAATTTTCTTCTGAGGCTGTCCGGTAAGTACCTACTTTCTGTTTAAATTGAAGTGGCATTTCTCTTGGATTACATGGTTTCTATTTTTACATGATGGAAAAGAAAAGAGGGTCAGTCAAATCACAGTCTCAAAATTCAACTGTTAGTTAAAACATCCAGAAATAAATAAATATAAATAAATATTCTACGACATTCTACACAGCGCACCCTAGACCCAAAGTAAGCTTAGTTTAACTAGCTTGTGTTATGGGTTCTAGAATGCTGATAAACATACACACTTTTTTTTTTTGTAAATACATACTTATTATACATAGAAACACCCAGACCAATAGAAATGGTGGTCAGTCAGAGTGAATGGTAGTTTTTAACAAATCTTCTGTGGATTGGTTACTCTATTATCAATTTGACCATCTCAGCAAAATGGTCTATTAAATAACCCAAGTCTATAATAATAAAATATAAGATTCAAACAAGCATTTCTGATAAGTGAAGCAACTTCCCCATCGATACACTTACACCACAATATTTCGCACCGTACACACATTACGAACGATCATTTCACATTATATTACGCTCGCGATGTGTCGGACGCGTTTTTGCGTGAACCGGGTATCGAACTCGTGTCGATGAGGTCCAGTAACCATAAATAAGTGTCGTGCTAACACGGCTGGCCACTCATAACATATCAATTGTCTTTACGACCGCCTTTTTATTATTTATGCGTAACATTAAAATGTCAAATGATGTTATCAATATTTTGACTAGGTGTTTTTATTCGATGCTTGGAGTTACACGGATTTGCAGCTTGAAGGCAGTTGAAAAATGTTATACCCCTACTTATAAAACATTACTCTCCTTTCTTCGGCAGTCGGGTAATAATCTTTACCAGCTCACGTGTTTCCTTCCTCATACAGTCCCGGGTCCTTTAAGCGGGGCGTGAAAAAGCACATTATGATGAGGCTGTCAAGTTGAGGGCCTCTATTATGGCACTGTCGGTGTATGTAATGGGGAATCCCTTCCTGAGATTTCACCTTTAGCTTTCCATCAGGCGAGGTGAAGTCATATTGACGTGTCCGATATAAAAAAAACTAGAGAAACCAGGGTATGATACTATCTAGATTATCAGGGCCCATATCAACTTCACCTGCGAGCTTAACTGACTGAGGTGACTTTCCTCTCGCGGTTTTACGAGTCTGATGTCAGTCGCTCCCATAAAAGTTAAGATAAACCAATTCAGAACGAAAGGAGAAATAGTAGGTATCTGAGATGTTATCCATTATAATTTTTTTTTGTAAATATTCGACTGTCATCTTTTTATGGGGCTATAAGCCCTTACTTATTAAAGCCCGTTAGCCCTTAATAAGTAAGGGCTGTAGTCATCTATTACAAGACATGAAAAAAATTAGAAACCTTAACCAATCATTAGTGTACGGCATCTAACTTGGCAAGATTTTGGAGTAGTGTGGACCCCACTACTCCAAAACCTTGCCAAGTTAGATGCCGTACAATATACTATTGTTTATATGCGACGCATTTTGCCACAAACAAGTTCAGTGTACAGCATCTAATTTGGCAAGGTTTTGGAGTAGTGGGGCCCACACTACTCCAAAATCTTGCCAAGTTAGATGTCGTGAACAATACCTATCCACAAAATTCTTCCCAACAGATAAATCAAGAGCGTACCTAAACTTTCTTGTATCTAAGTATTAGCCAAGTTTCAGTCAGCAACATGGCGGAACTGCCAGGCGCGAGAGAAAAAGTTGTGATATAGAGGTCCCTGATGTGCCATACGTCATACACCTGATCTATATTCTGAGGATGTAACAGATTTTGATATTCGAACTAGAATTATAGGTATATATTTACTCGATGGCTTAGCGGTAGAGCGTTCGACTGTTAAGCCAGAGGTAGCGGTTTCCTGCTCAGTGTAAATATTTGTAAGCGTGAATATCTATTTGCATTAGTGTATGCGTTTATATGTATAATATGTATGTGTTTACATAAAAAATCTAAGTAGGTTATCCGTATTCTGGAACCCATAACACAAGCTGTTTTTTATATCGGACACGTCAACATGACTTCACCTCACCTGATGAAAAGCTTAAGGCAAAGTCAAATGTATCATAAAATCTAATGCGTTTATGTATTAAAAAGCTGACATTTTAACAATACAAAAAAAACAAACCTATTTTTTTCATATAGGGAGATCACATATAGAGTCTTTTGTCTCACTTTAAACTCAAACGGTCTTATTACAAAACACGGACTAAAGTCAGGTTTAAACCCAGACTATGAAGTCCAGGCTTAATTTTAAGACCAAGGTTTAAACTTCTTCTTATTACAAAAACAGAATAATCCGTGGACTACTTAGGCCATGGTTTAAATCTTGGCCTAATAACAACCACAGATACTCTAAACTTTTGTTCGTTCATTGTGATATCATTCGGTCGCAACGTTCCGTTTTCTCAGAAAGCAAAAATTTTCTGAAATCGTTAATAAATATTATTTACTAAAAAATGGTGAAAAAAATATTTACAACATTATAATTATTAAATTTAAAGTCATGAACGATAGTTGGACTTTATTTTATAGTAAAATATCATTATCATGCCTTTATTTAGCAATCATTGTTATAATATTGGACGATCTATGATGAACGTTAAATGAAGCGTAGTTTTTCGGAGCCCGCGCGTTGTTCAATTTTTTTTTTAAATTTTTATACCCACTTTTGAATCATTTCAATACCCGTACTAACTTTTACGTTTCCAGTGGTTTAAACTTTTAAATTTGAATTAAATAATGGAAGGAGAAAAGAAAAAGAGGGGCGAAAATTGGACTGCCGAGGAAAAAGTAAGCCAAAATATGATGTATTTTGGTATTTTCCACAAATCAAATCAAAATGACAAGTTTGACGTTTTATTTTCGTGGTTTAGATACTTAGACCAACGTTAAACTAGGTGTCACGCAGGTTTATCTTTAGACCAGAGATAGTCCCAGGTTTAGTACTAAAACGCGTTTTGTAATAACATTTTCGTTTAACCATGGTCTAAAGACGTTTTAAACCTGGGTTTAAAGTTAGTCCGTGTTTTGTAATAAGACCGAAAGTATCAATGACCAAATTCTTATACCGTATCATTTAATACCTATCCATAAGTCTACAAAAAAATGTAGGTAATTTCATAATATCCTTCACTTTACTAACTTAAGTGAACCGTATAAAAAGTAATTAATCATTGGTCAATTTGAACCATTTACTGCGCGTTACAGATGAAAAATGAGTTATTTGTCAATTGCTTTTCAGGAAAACCAAGGGTCACTCTATCTAAGCTTCCAACTAGATACTTTGTCATACAAATATAATTCTTATATAAATAGCAACAGCAGTCATTTTTGCGTAAAATATAATGAGAAAATTTTGTACAATTGTATCATACAATTGTGCTATGCCAAATAAGTCTTCGTGTCTATTACCAGAAGGGAGGAGACGTATGCGTTAGCTCAGGTGATGTGGTAGGGTGGCAATAAATTACTTGTCGGAATCTAGGAGTATTGGTATCGGTCGCGACTGATAAAGGTCCTCTTTCGCACGACCAACTTGTGATCTTGCTAGTGATGTACTAGTAAATATATCGATTAGAAGGTTTACTGTTTTTTATTTTGACTTTAATATATTTTCTCCATTTTATAAATCTTGGTTTTCAAGATTTGTTTTAAATTAGTATAAGAAGAATAAAGGCGAGATTCTAAGTTTTGAGCTTTGAATCTTTTGCGGAAGTTTTCCTTGGCGGTTCATGTTAGGCTTTAATCTAGTTCTCATTAGTTTGGGAATAAAATTGATAATAAATAGATTAGATTGTAATGGTTGTAATTCAATATGACACACATATCCAACAAAATATAATGATATGATGAGACTGGCAGTCTTTGAGAGATTATTTATATTATATTCAGAAGTATTCAGAAATCGAACATCACCAAATTCAGTGTCATCCAGCGTAGATTAGCCGAATTATTTCACAATGTTATATCCTTGATTCAACAATGCCGTATCAATATCTGCACTACGGTTGAAACTTATAAAACATGCCAACGTCAACCGTTAGCCTCCAGCCAGAATCATCTATTGAATCCTTTATAGTGTTACATTAGGAATTCCGACGTTAACGTATGTAAACTAATCATTGCTAAGATAAATTACAATTGCCATGTTTTTTTTATACCACGTAGGTGGCAGTAGTAATCATCGACAGTCGTTATTCCCTTCACTATTTTTACTTAGTGTTCTCGGCACGTTCCGGTCAGCTGCGGGCCTTTTGTCTGTTTTCTTTTTAATTACCGCCAATAAATAGCCACTCAGGAACCCGCCGCCACTATTTAAGATAGGGGAAGACACCGCCTGTGTCTCTGAACAGTGCCTCGTTTTACAACGATGCTCGATCTTGGAAAATAGATAATGCTCGTATCAGTGGCGAAGACTCTTATAATATGATTCCTACTGGCTTCTCTGCTCAGATTATTTAAAGACGCGTAAATAGGAGTAATATTAAGTTTGGTGACAAGATGGCGGTTATATTTTGGTAACCAAATATATAGGTACTTTAACATTGTTTGCTTATGAAACTATTTGAATTAAGAATATAGATTACTAACTATAGCCTGCAGTTTCACCTACGTGAAATACTGATTGCGTTCTTGCGACTCACAGGAAACGATTTCTGAGTTTTGTTTATACCACTAACTAAAAATAACTAAACGTAGCCTATTTCTTATTCCAAATCTTCAAAAAACCAAGATTAACCTCTGTTCTTGACTTATATTCCACATCAATCATCGTAAACGAACAAGAAATGAGATCATATCACCGGACCATAGATAATCCACGAACTACTGAATTTTTCACACGCACAAAGTAATTTTTCTTGCCGCGCACCCCAATATTGGGGCAATAAAAATAAAAAGACATGAGTAAATGTAACCTCCAAATGCGGTTGCGATGGCCATTATAAAAATAAACTGTCCCATTTAAAGGGCAAGGCTGCATTTGTACGTTTGGGGAATACTGAAGCATCTTTTGTGTGTTATGGTGGTAAAGCACAGTATTAATGTATTCTAGTGCAAAAGTCAGGACTAAGTAAATAAAAAAAAATTGACAATTAATTATTGAAGATCTGAATAGTGTAGGCCAGGGTAGGCGAACCAATGGCACGCGTGCCACGCGGTGGCACGCGGCACAATATTTTGGGCACGTCGCGTCGCCGATCATAAAATTTGTGTAAAAAATGTGTTTAGGTATTTTATTACGATCTAACGAGAATGATCCTATGCTAGAGTGTTCAAATATGTTATAAAATGTCGTATACTTAACACTCGTGAGGTATGAAAATTACTTATCCTCGGCTTCATATAAGTGTGATGTCCCTAGTGTTGCACGCGTCCGTAGGCCACGGTGACCGCTTCCCATCAGGTGGGCCGTGTGCTTGTCTGCCTAAACCCTAAACCTAAACCTAAGTGGTATTAAAAAAAAAAGAGTTTGGATGACACGCCAGTGACCCTATAAAACATGTTTTAGAAAAAAATGGCACGTTGATGCATAAAGGTTCGCCTACCCTAGTGTAGGCAGTACGAATTCTGTGGCGTAGAGCGTTCGATTGCTACTTCGGAGATCACGGGTTTGAATCCCATTTAGTGCATTTATTTGTATGCATAAATATGTGTATTAGAATTGATTGAGTGTAGTGTTTTTATGTATGGCATAAAGCAGCCGCATTCTGGCATCTATTATACATACTAGCTGGTTAAACTAAGCTATTTTGGGTTCAGATGAGTCTATTCGTAGAATATTGTTATGACTATTATAGTATAAAAAAGTTAAAGTGGTGTAAGCAAAAAAGTTACTATTAAACAATTTAATAATACTAGTACTAGTATTAAACAATATAAAGAAACGCTTTGCCGAGAGAGTATCCTTTATAAGTACCAACCGATTTTCAAAAACCACTTACTGAATTTTTCACACGACTGCAACATTTTCCCTGTAGCTATAAAAAGACACGGAAATGTTGGTCCCATAATGTACTAACATGGGCCATTAGAAAAAAATAAAGTGTCCCATCAAAAGGTCAGGGCCGCATTCAAACGCGTTACTGATTCGGGCTCGGCACCAAAGAGTCCCAGTGTGGTGCTCGCGTTTGTGTTTTATTGATATTTTAGCAGAGGAATGATTTTTCGTTGCGACTACGAGTCTCGAGGGGCGCGACCGTTAGTATTGATGGCAGGCGGTGACGGACTCGGAGATATATTTTTAATACTTATATTTTACGAAGCAGTTAGAATGTAAAAACTTAAGTGAAAATTTTATTAGCTATCAATAGGTCAATTATGTTGTAATGAAATAAACATTTATCATATACCTACTAAAGATTGTACTACAATGGTAATAGTACAATTTTAGAAAAATAATCTAAATTTATTCTAACCTATACCGTGATCGCGTTAACTCCCGTTTACATATTAAGTATATAATCATGGAACGCGAAAGTTTAAAAGTTAATATAATCTTAATCTTAAAATTTGCGACCAAAGCAAAAACTCATGTCAACTCTTCAATAAAACTTCGAATTATTCGTGTAAAAACCCGAACCGAGTCCGGCCCTCTCCGATATAGGACATTTCGATATTTGGCCGCAGCATATCACGGGGCACTTCTCTCATAGATCAGTAGTACATCGTGAAACATTTATGATAACGGTACGGGGCAGAGTAATGCACGGTTATGATTGCACCGCCTTTTATACTGATGGTGAAGCCTCTTGCGTTACCGCTAAGTAATTTGATTGATACAGATTTTTTTGTATTATTACTGGTGGCCCCAGTCCTGAGACTTTGCCTTTCGCTTACCATCAGGCGAGGTGGAGTCATTTTGACGTGTCCTATATAAAAAAAAATATTTTTCAGTATTTTAGATACGCTAGGTATTTCGCAATTTGAACACACAAAAATACTTGCGCGAACAATTATTTGAAATCAGTACAACAGTTGCATAAAATCATGATTTTAGTTTTAGTACAATTGGTTTTTTAACCGTTACCGTTAAAAAACATTTTTTATTAAAAAAAATTCACTACCTTCTCTTTATCATCATCATCACAACATTACTTCCATAATTCAAATTGATACTAAATGTATTTTAATGAATTGTATCGCGATTTATTTCGTGTTATCCGTTAAAAATAGTTTTATTGCAACGTGTAATATTCGAGTAAACTTCCGACAATATCACATAAAAGTAAAAAGAAAAAAAAAAAATGCTAATTCTAAATATTTGAAAAGGTTTACTTGTTGGTGTTGTTGCCAAAAATAGTAACAACCTTGAATATTTCACCTTGATGTAAATTCAATAGTTAGATAATAAAGAAGTGGACTAAACATAACAACTAAAATAGTTTTCCTAAAATAGTAAGCGCTTATGTATAAATAATGTTAATTTATAACTATAATTATGCATAATATAAATAATAATCAAAAAAAATCTTATTAAAATCATACCTACTCAAATTCCGCTTTTAGTTTCTTTTAGCGGACAAAAAATGTAATATCGAAAAAATATATCTCGCTCGTATATTAACCGCGCAATTTATACAAGTTGGTAACAAAACCTCAGGTGTCATCCAGCCAGCCAGTATATTAGCGGTGAGTTCACAAACAATGTGGCCAGTGTGACCACAAAAGATAAAAATACACGAAAGCGACATGAGCTTCAACAGATATTGTCAACATCGTAAATCGAAATTCGATAACACCGCTCCGTATCAAGAAAATATCACAATATTGTCACCCTACACTTATTTTACTCCTTGCGTATACATTCAAGTTTTATTCGTTTGTGCGGACTGTGGTGAAAACAAATAATGGATTAGTATAAAATGGAACATTTAATATTAGTTTAGTAAACGTGGCTTACGTATCATGAATAAAAAAAAATTGTTTAATATAAGGAAATGAAAAATCTAGTTCGAGTAATAATTTTAGTTAGATTTTAAAATGCCCAATGTTCTGTGGCTTACCTACTTACTTGCTTAACAGAAAATGGACTAAAAACTCTACAGAATGGGTTCCGTTCCTTCCAATGCTGAGAGGAAAGCACGCACCAGAGCCTTGGTCATCAATCAGAAGCTGTACCGGCTTGCTGGTGAAGTTGGTTTGGCCCGGAACTCATATAAATGTACCTACCTACACCATCCTCAAATATTTTTAGAAAGTTTCAAATCTATGGATTCGAAAGATACAACCGGTAGAAATTGGTGAACATGATAGACTTACGTTTGACGTCTATCTCACCTGATGGTAAGTGATGATGTAGTCTACAATGAATCACATTTTGCCTAGAAGGAACCTATTCATTCGTGACTTGAAGATTCCCAGGGTTACAACTTATAGCACAAAACCAAATACAAATAAAACAGTGCATAAGTAAACGTAAGTTGGTACTTATTCTAATATCGCCTTCACATTAGCGTAAGTGCCTATAAACTAATCGTCTATCCCTTTCTATTCTAAGTGTTTAAAACACCATAAGTACTTCAGAGAACACGCACCACATTTCCTCCCGACAGCACACTATTGTCACCGACGATAAAATCCGTTGTACCTATCTCTCGCTGAGTGGGCATCCTTGTACGACATCGCGCGTAAAGTACGCGGCGCCCGCGCACCGATTTATGCGCCACTGGCTGCGTAGATTAGTCTGATAGATGATAGTGCGGGTTTTGTGGCGGTGTTTTTCTTAGGCCGTTGATAATTTTTGATTGTGGTGATAGAGGGTTTATTTTGATAGAGAATATGCTGTATATTGATCTATCAAAAATGGTTTTTAAAATGGATTTTAAAAAGCTTAATCTATAAATAATATTTTATTACGAAATGTGGATTTACAACTTTACAAGCAACTATAATTTCCCACAAAATATGGATTGAACGATGGTTTAAACCTAGTTAATTTTGTTAATTTACGCTATGAAATAAGGAATAAGGGCTAGAGCTATGCTCAAATAATATAGATAATAAAGAACGATGTTTGAAACCTGGCTTTCTGGATAATTACACTACGTAGTAAGGGACAAGGGTATTGGAGTTTCCTTCAAGTACCTGGTTGCAATAAGTTCATAATTTATTTAAAGTTGAGTTACGATAAGTTTACAATGTTGCGGTGCTAATATGGTTAGCTTAATGCCGATTTTATCGATGACAGAAATCAAGATTAATTAAAACTAAACAGCGTAGTCACGGCTTACTCAATATATTTCATTGAGAAAAAGCTAGTTTATCTATGAAATCCAGCCTTCCCAGCCCTTGCGTTAGACAAATATTTTATTGTTTTTTCAAGAGTAATGTGAATATGACAGAGGGCTTAATAAAAATACGAGTGTCTCAAGGAAGTATAAGAAACTGTGTCCAATCTACGTAAACTTCGACAAGTAATTCGGTGTTCCCAGCGCGGTGGGTGAAACAAAGTGTCGTAATTAGTCAATAGGGGAGGACAGGGCAACTCCTAACAAGTTATTTGGCAGGGCCATTTCGTCCGTGTTTATTATCCCTACTGTCCCCAACTAATTTATTGGACCCTTAGCACCCTTGAGCGCAGATGGATCACCTAATTTACCATTAGCTACCTGGTGCTTAACTGCTTTCAATAGTCGCCAGCTTTGTGCTTATTTTAGGTACTCGTAAATAGCAAAGTCTTGCTTGGACTTGAAAAAAAATAAACTTGGTTAATTGTGTGTATTATCACCGATTACCTAATAGTTCGTGGTATTATGTAGATATGTGCTCTTCTCAGAGGTATCGAGTTCGAATCCAGCCGGACAGTACCACTTTGTACAATTTTAATGTGCTAATCAAATGATTTATCATCTGCTGACGCCGACGGTGAAGGAAAAACATTGACATGAAACCCGAATGTCCTGGAAGACATTCTAAGGACATGTCCGATCCACCAACCCACATTAGGCCAGCGTGTGTGGATTAAGGTCTGAACCCTCTCAGCTCTTTGCCCCGTGCCCAACAGTGGGACATAAATGGTTTGCTATATCGGTTGCCCTCGGAGCCCAAAGTCTGCTTGTTTTTCTCCGTCTGACCTCCAAAACCTGAAAGAAAAGTTTGCGCCAAAGACTTGTCCGTTCAGAAATGCAATGACTTTCTGGTTAGGGTTGACTTGGGTCTCAAGGATGTGGCCTGTACAAAAAATAAAAGTATATCAATTCAAAACTAATAAATAACCTCTTGATTTATAGAATTAATTATAAAATACCAAAAACGCACAGTGGGGTCTGATCCAGTAACTAAAATAATTTTGTCACCGTGCCGTACAAGTTAAAGATGGCCCTTATTTATCGGTCACGCGAGACAAAGGGCACGGTGCCGGTGTAATTACTGGGAAGGACAGATGGACCCCTGTGGCGAGCTCTCACGCTGCACAAACACGCACTACTTGTATGCACTTATATATATGTTACGACTAATATCCGAAGTGCGGCTGCACCTAGTTTTAGCCGGTTAGGTTAGGTTAGGTTAGATTAGGGTAAGTGGCTACACCTACAGCCGCACTTCGGGTATTAGCCGTAACATATATATATATATATATACATATAATTATTGTAGTTTAATAACTAAATAAGCTACCTATTAAGTTTAAAGTCTTTTTTAAATCCAAACCCCTTCAAACTTTCTAGTAAGTGTAACCAGACAAATTAAATGAGTCCAAATGTGACGGGTTGTTCAGAAGTTCCTTCGCACACCCCGTACAACAAAGGAGTATATACACATATGCAATTTTTTTTTTATTTCGCCAATCGATGTAAAATACTTCGACACATGTTCTATATTTTTTTCGTAATTTTCCTTACAAAACTAAGAAAATGGTTAAGAAAAAACACAAAAGCTACTTCCTTAAGAAATATCATAATTAACTGGCAAAAAAAACGTAAATATAATTGCTCGATGCATAATTTATTCAGACCATTAACAATATGTACGTAATCGCAATCCAATCTTTATTGCTCAGGCCAAATTTAAAGATGTGCACTCGTAAGTTTACTTACTCCTTTATTGCACGATATATTTTTTAAAAAATTTTTCGTAACTTCACTTAAGCGTCACTGTTAAACTTATTCTGAAACGTATGTGTACTCAATCCTTTATAATTAGTAGCTTACCCGCGCGCGGCTCCGCCCGCGTGGATGTTGGCTGTCGCCACCAAGTCTTTTTAAGCCTTGGTAAACAGTGGTAGGTAGTAGATAGTTCTGTCAAACCCTTCAAGGTTCCTTACAGTTCCGTGCATCGCGACAGAAAGTCGATTTCGTCGTTTTTTGGTGATGTGGGTAAAGGTACGGTCTCTGCACTTTTCCCTTCGCAAAGGAGGTAGGACATGACGGTATCTCCCGTCCGAAATGAACAGTCCAACTGAGTACCATCCTCCATCAGGTGGGCCGTGTGCTTGTCTGCCACCTACGTAGTATAAAAAAAAGTTGTGCCAACGGGAATATGCTCTTTCTTTTTTCGAGCGAAAATTCCCTCGAGCTTCACTTTACCGGAGCCAACGTTGAGGTAGGCATGTCGGACTTCAACCGATTAAAATCACAAGGTCTATCGCAATATTGGCCTGTGTGATCGAGGAATCTGGTGTGTCCTAGTAAGAATATCCCAGAGACCCCGACCGGTTCCTGCCGCCAGCACTGCCGACACCGACATGTTATTAGGAATCTAAATCTGCTTCAAAGATATTTCATCCATCTACCCTGGGTACTTTGCCAGTGTGTGAATTGGCGAAGTGTCCACGGAGCAGCCTCAACAGTGACGCTCGGACGTCAGCTCCTTTCCCATACAGTACAGGAACTCACCAGAACAGCCATGCTCAGCGAGCACCTGCATCACCTGGCAGGAGTGCATTGTGCAACGGAATTGGGATCGCTGCACCTCGATTTTTCTTGTGGCAGACCTCAAACCTTTATGCACAGGAAGTATCCTGTAAATAATGTCGAAATATGCTGCCTGAATTTTTAAATTTGCTTGCATTGATTTGATTTTTTCATAGTGCAGACCTAAATATTTCATGCTAGTTTCGACTTAATTTCTCCACGCCTACCTACATAATGATATATTTTTGTGTGGTGGCTAACTACATACTCAGGTATTATAGATTTTTTTCTACATTTGTACTATACCTTGCTTTACACTAAATTAGATGATTTTATATCAACGGAAAGTACTCTTTAGTACAGAAGGACAACAAAGAGGTCCTATAAGAGTTGTTTTTTCCTAATAAGGTATATAAACCCTAAAAATAAATATATATTCTCTTTGTCTTTTAGCAATAAGAAACGAAGTATATTACTCTAAAATTTAGACAGTCACTTTTAGTTCAAAAAATCTAAAAAATCATAGATCATGAAAATCTGTTCAGCCGTTCTTGAGTTCTAACAAAAGCACGTTTTTGAAACATTTTTAGGGCTTTAGGGTTTGAATTTTAAAAAATCCTTTCTTAGTACACACATACGCATCAAAACACAGACATTCTGCTAATTTCAAGTCTCTACGACCAGCGGTTATGGCTGTGCGTTGTCTCTAGGTCAATCAGTCAATCAGGACTTTGAGTTTTAGGCAATGATATTGGTTTTAGGTACCTATAAAATGTATTGATTATTGTAGGTACCTGATTAATTGACGTGCTGTAGTATAATTATTATGTAAAAGTTACTTACCACAGTTTTAAAGACCGTTGCGTGCCATTCTGATTTTGTTATTGTTTAAATATAGCTATGGTTGTGAAAATATAATAATAAGAATTCATATTTTTCGTTTTGTAACTTTCATAGATATAAGAAATTGCTTATAGTTAGCAAAATAAGTACAAAATAAAGAATTATTAAAAAATATCTATACTTCTGTACTAATATTATAAAGAGGTAAAGTTTGTGTGTTTCTTAAATTGTAAGGGGTAATCTCGGGATCTACTGAACCGATTTTAAAAATTCTTTCACCAATAGAAAGCCACGTCATTCGTGAGTGTCGTAGGCTATATATTTTATTGGAAAACTGGAATTTACACCCAGCGAAGCCGGGTCCCGGGTCGCTAGTATATTATAAAGAGGTAAAGTTTGGGTATTTGTATATTTGTTAAATTGTAAAGGGTTATCTCGGGATCTACTGAACCGATTTTAAAAATTCTTTCACCAATAGAAAGCCACGTCATTCGTGAGTGTCATAGTCTATATTTTATTGGAAAACTGGAATTTACACCCGGGCGCAGCCGGGTTTCGGGTTTCTAGTAATATATATTTATAATCTCGTTGTATTCCTGCAATTAATCACCAAACTCTTTTTGATATATTGTACAGTAGTTGTGAAATCATAACAAATTAGATACACACAATTCTCAAATTAAAATGTAAAGTTATTTTTTGTTATTATGAAAATATAAGAAAATATGTATTACTCTGTAAAATATTTCTTCGTGCAATAAATGAGTGTGTCACATACATTAAAAAACCTTAATAAATTATCACTGCAATATACACTTATATAAACTTACTCATTATTTATTTTCAAAAATAAACGTGCTATAAGTACTTAAAACTAAAAGCTCCGAGGTTATATCACGAGGAAAAATAAGCAATAAAGGCGTATGTACACATAAGATCCATGTTTTGTTTATACCTAAACAGCAAAAAAGGTGTATGTTTATTTACCAACAGTTACTTAAGGAAAACCCTAATACAATAAATAGGTAATTGTTAATTTTCCCTATACTATGAAAATAGTAAATCTATCTTTAATTTCAGTAAATACATATTAAAGAGCTCATTTTGAGGTTTCTTATGATATATGATACAAAGTAGTATCATTATTAGTTCAAGCAATATTCCAGAAACAAACTGTTTTTTGGCTCTCCTGTAAAGTTGGTGTTTTCCAGATACGCCTTTGTTGTACGGGGTGTGCGCTATGACCACTTACCGTCGCCATCCTCAGACCCTGGATATCACGTAGCATCAATAGGATAAAATAGGTTGCGAGATATTTACGATAGGTAAACTGATTTTCATGACCTTTAGCCTTTTATATTTTTTTTTAACCGGCACGATATCAATGAAACAAAACAATCGATTTTTCACATCTGCATGACAAAGCCGTAATAAAGATGTATAGGTACAAAAATTCAGCTCACTAGGTTTTTTTCCGCAAATAAAACTAAAATGATTTTTAAACGGTTTTATTTAACTGAACCTGTTTGTTTGGGTCAAATCTAGCAATTGAAATTTGACTCCCTTTCAGTGGTCTGATTGGTCTGATATTAAGCAGAAGTCTTTAGTTCTGATGACAATACAATTTGAAACCATTCAACTTGAAAAAGATTTTTCACAATTTATTTAAAAAGCATTCATGCACAAATCTTTGACGGTTCTTGGTTATGTTGTTTAAGTTAACTATAATCGCGTTATAGCAAATAGTTTTCTTTCTAAATTCTCAGCAGTTCCTTCAAAGAAACTTCTAAAGGAAGTACTGAAACTAATTCACTCAAACAACAATTCCCATATCAAAATGAGCTAACACAGCAAATATTATGACGATACAACTATCTAACCAAGTACCAAGTTGTCGTGGTCAGCGAGGGGGCTCCGGGGAGGGTGGAGAGGGGTGGAGGAGGGGGAGGGTAGTCCACAAGACACGTAACGACGTCTTCACATTAATTATCTTGGCTACTCGACGCTGTGATTCCGACTAGCAATCGTTAGTTGGCTTGTATACCGTATACTAGGATATGTTTGTTGTATGTCTATTGAGAAGATGGAATAGAATAGAAATAAACTTCATTGTACAACAATAGCAGTGTAGAAAATTCTACACATCGCTTTCTAGACACAGCTTATGTTATGGGCTCTAGAATGCGAATAAACATTATCTTTATATTATTATATGTTTTTTGTAAATGCATGTATACTATACATAGAAACACCCAGACCAATGCAAATAGATTTATTCACCTATGCATACAAATACCTATTTTTCACTGAGCGGGAATCGAACCCGCGCCACCGGTCGTAGCAGTCGAATGTACTACCGCTATGCCATAGAGGTTTCATTGTACTTTTAAATTAGCTTTTAGCATTGATTTCAATGATACTGGATAATTTCATTAAACGTATACTAAGGAGTGGCATTCGAGGAAACGTTTCGTCTTTCATTCGTGTTTCATGTGATCCCGAAGTCTCGAAAGCACGTTCCATAGTAGCCTCCCTGTTTTTGAGTCTTTTTGCCTACCTGTGTTACAAACTTTTTGCATTAGAATTTCATATGGGAGGGAGGGAAATTGCTTGGATTCGTCTCGAAATTATATTCATTATCAAATTATTCGAGACACGTTATGGTACAAAAGTTTTATGTTCCTATTATCATTATTTCTGCGGACAATGTTAGGCGATGGAAAAATATGTTACTTGACATGTATATGCAGAAGTTCCAGTCAGAACAAAAACAGTTTCCGACAGTACCTTTTTTATAATTTGCTGGCAGACATTATTTGTATGAGACTAATTCATACAAGTACCTAATAAATTGTTTGTTACATCATTATGTACGAATTTTCACACTGTGTTAATATTCCAATGTTCGTTTTGGTGGCTTAATTCCAGCCATCTTAGCCCTTGTTCTTTCAAATTATTTTTATGAGAAACAATTAGGTACAACAAAGAATTCTACTATAATAAACAAAACAGAATCGCCGAAATGCATTTGCATGCATAATTAGCGAACGGCTGCACTAAATTGTATACCTACCTAATTATTTTTTGTAGTAAGACAAGGTTTGTATAAAGAAAATTTAAACATAAACACGATATCAAAATATTACTTTTAATTTATAAATTAAAGAATGTTAAATTATTCTGTAATTTTTAACTTCAAGACTAGACTATAATTTTAAATATTTTAAATTTATTTGCATAATGCATTAGTTAGTTGGTTTACTGGTGTTTACCTGCATTGTGACTGCCAGCAGTGGACGGGATACTGTGACGAGGTCCCCATCAATAATGTGCCGCAGCCGGCCCACGGTCGCGGGACATACACCAAATTATTCATCGATATTGTAGGGCTGGTACTGCCTCAATTATTGATAGTCAGATTCCTTTCTTTTGTTTTTTAAACAGTTTTATTTAACTTAACCTGTTTGATTGGGTCAAATCTAGTAATTGAAATTTAAACCCCTTTCAGTTGTCTGATTTGTCTGATATTTAGCAGAAGTCTTTAGTTCTGATAACAATACAATAAATTTATAACTTTTCAAAATAAAAAATATATTTTCATAATTTACTTCTCACGTTGTAAAACTGGCAAATATGTACCTATAATATGGTCATCTTAATAACTAGAAATGCGAACGCATGATTGGGTAGAGGGATGGATGAATGGATAGACGGATGGATGGAAGGGTAAGAAGCATCAATGTTTCATGTAGGTGTAGCCGCGGGAAAGAGTTAGTATGTTAGAATTTTATATTGCTTGTGCATTAGCATAATGCCAAAATTCTACTGCCCTTACATTTTTATAAATTTTTACAAACTTTATTTTTTTCCCTGTAGTACCTGCCAAATTTCAGCCAGATCCGTACAGCCATTTAGAGCGTGATTGTGTAACACATATCCAAACATCATCACGTTTATAACATCACATTTATAATATTAGTAGAATATTTTTGCCGTAAATAGCAATTCTTTACAATGAAATTTTTTACGATTTACGGCTTTGTGTTGAAACACTTTTCCATATTTTAAACTTTTGTTCAAATTCGTTAAGTGTTCGAAGCTCATAATTTTGCTAACCCTATCGCTGCGGTGTCAAGAGTGTCCGTAAATTATTTGTTCAAATTTAGAACAGAATCGGTTAAACGGTTCGGGGCACCAATAAGTAATACAGCACCAGCCTCCAATGACCTTCCCACCTCTCCTCCCACATATCAAATCACTAATATCAGGGGTCGGTTAAGTACCGACAGTGGGTCTTACAATTCTGGTTGATGTGTTACTGGATCGCAATTACTCGGACGGTCCGTTCAGTGACAAATGTTTATGTGTTTGTCACTTGTATGTTCGCAACGAGGGCTATACGGAACTGGGTATTATACAAGTCTCGTGTCCCGTACCTGCCCGAGGGAGACATATGAGCCAGGGAATTAAGTTTAATGATCTTTTAGATTGATGCCCATACGAATATTTCCGTTCAAGTTAATTGTTGAACGAAATTAATGGATCGTTTCATTTTAATTTGGTTTTACATTTAAATGATGATTTGCGAGTATTTTTGTGTTTATTAGGAGTATTTTCAGTTAAATATGGTTGTTACTTAGTTGCTAGTCAGAGAGGAAACACAGCCAGTGCAGCCAGGACGAAATAACAGGCAATTCAAAGATATGTACTTATTTATACTAATATTATAAAGCTGAATAGTTTGTTTCTTTGGATGAACGCACTAATCTCAAGAACCAAGGACAGCTAGTACTAAAATATGAGCGTAAGAGTTGGCTTACATTAAGTCAGACCGATAGTTTTACTGGCGCGACAAAGGTATCGGATACATATTAACCTATATAACCTGCCCCAATAAATAGCAAATAGTCTATCTATCCAACACAAAAGTAATTTTTCAAATTGAACCATCAGTGCTTGAGATTAAAGCGTTCAACCAAACAAACAACACTTCAGGTTTATAATATTAGTAGTAATACGAAACAAATAAAATAACGATCAATAGTTACATATATATCATTATAGGCCCAAGACGTAACAGAGAGAACTTGAAAATGAGCTGCCCATACCTATCTATAATGCCGTTTGAGTAAGTGGTGTGAGGTTTAAGCGAACAACAAAATGGGTCCATAAACTAGTTGTTGTGCCGACTGCCGAATGACATTACTGAGTACGTGCCTAAAGTGTGGGGCCACGAGACCCGATGGATATCGGGGTGAAGAAAAGAACAACGTTTTTGCTATGGTGTTGCCCAAAATTACAGAGCTTTTGGGCTTGAAGGGTGTTAAGGCCCTATATTCTGCTGTTCAGTATATACTACTAGATAAGCACACGGCCCACCAGATAGGAAGCGGTAACTGTTGGTTATGGACGTCTGCGATACCAATACCAATACCAAGAGCGTCACATCGGGCGTTCTGCGAGTTGTACTGGTAACATTTAGTTCTTTGTCAGATGACCTCATTTCAATTTTTTATACTTCAAAGAAACTCCAAACAGCTCAGCTTGATCATGTTGAATGTTTTTTCATACCTCACTGAAAAGAAACGGTATTGTAGGAAGAGGAAAATATCAGTTCCGAGTATTTATGATGCAGTGAAATAGAATGGAAAACAACAATAGGTATATGAATTACGGTGAATTGTTTTTAGTACTACCTAGGTGGCAGACAACGGCCACCTGATGGGAAGTACTTACCGCATCCTACGGATGTCCATAGGAGACACCCCTGGTATTACACACGTATATAACACTAAGGGTGTCTCACTCCGTAAAAATCTTCCAATGTCCTTGTAGTCACTTGGGAAAACCACAGCAGAAAAATAAACGTAAGTTGTTGTCGTGAACTGTCTCCTTGATTATCGCAGTTTTCGTGGCTCTACATGGTCAAGTGTACGTCTGAGCGTGTCGTTACTGCGCAGCAATCATTCTCTCGTGAGCGCCACCGACTATCGTACGTAATTAACCAATGTCCGACCGTCCTAGACGTACAACCCTCGGGTGACTAGATGTGATATTCAACGTAGAACGAATTACTCTACTGGTTATAGTTTTCTAATTTAATTTCTAGGGATGCATTCAGCACTGTCTAGCCTTTTAGACTCTAATACCCTAATAGTATACGGATAAAAAGCGCAGCCCCTTCGACTTCACTTTTCAACTAGGTACTATAAAACTAGTCTATGACCTTTCGGAATGTACAAAAAAGAGTATAAGAATAAATAATCCAGATTGCTCAAATATCGTTTATCGTCGAACATAATAATCGTTATAACAGCATTGTATTCCAATTGCATCCTGAATCTTCACCTCTGAGCCTCAGGACTTTTCTCTACCACTTCGTACGGTCTTGGGCATCCTCCATATATCACCTTCTGCGACGTCAAGCTACCAAATCCCTATCGTGTAATCGATTTGAGCAATCTAGATCGTTCTGATTCGTTGTATGTATAACGTTGAACGAACGGATAACACAAAATGAAAGTATTGCATCTCTATCACAATACCAAAAATTTTTGTCACACCTTCCTAACATATCTAGTATTGCTAAATCTACGTTCGTAGTTTGGTCGCGCCCTGCCAATATGGCAGCTTCATTAGCTGGGCTGCCAAACGACCTCCTCGGGTCAGGGGACAAGGAAACTCTACTTATTGTATTTTTGCACGAGTCGTGATGGAATGGTCTGTCATTTTGTACAACCAAACGAGGAAATAAAACGTCCCGAAGTTTGGGGAATTCGTTTTGCTTGATTAGTGTTGTGTTGTTCACAAGTTCAGTCTCAGTGTGTGACTTGGTTCGGTAAGATAATAGACGTACTGTGATAAATGTTGATTAGGTACTGATTGAGTTGTACATCTTGTAGTTTGTGATACTCGATTCCAGAAGATCAGAAATTCTTTCCTGAACTGTATATGCTTTTACAACAAGTTCCCTAATGAAACAAAGGATCTAACTGTTCATAATATCAAAAATAAAAATAAAACTAAACATAGTCAAAAAAGATTCCAGATTAAGTTTGAATAAGCTTGGAACTATTTGTTTTCTCATTTACCTAAATATAATAAAACTACCTCTTGAAAGTTGAGAAATATTTGAAGTAAATGTAATAAGTTTTATAATAGTTCTTTTAGTGCTAAAGGACAGCCTAACAGATTATATATGTTAAGTGAACATATTTGTGAATAGAGCAAAAAAAGAACAGCTGAATTATTTTGCTAGAGTTTTCTCAGAACGGGGCTGCGTTTCGAACCAGTATCTTACACGCAAGAATAGCTAAAATTTGGTACCTACCGGGATAGATTAGAGTCTGGAATAACATATCGGTCCATTTATCCCTAAAATAGGTTTTTTTTATATAGGACACGTCAAAATGACTTTACCTCACCTGATGGTAAGCTAAAGGCAAAGTCTCAGGACTGGGGTCACCATCACATACACCGTTAGTTCAGGTTCTTATGGGAAGCAAGAACTGGATCAGATTCCACGTGGGTGGCGCAGAGAGCAACAGCTGGTTTAATTAGTAGTATCACGTAGATATAGAATGAATATAATTAGTATCATTCTACAAAAAAATCTTCAAGAAAACATTTCTAAGAAAACAATCGGGTAGTTTTCTAAAGACAAAAGACAAATAAATCGCAGCGTATATTAGTCGAGCGATTGATTTCACGCAATGTGTGATCCACGCTCCGTTTGTTTATATCCTCCTCGGTAGCCTCGCGGAAGCGGAAATGACGCGAGCGGTCGCCAGCCCCTCCGGATGTCGCGATACTAGCGCCACATACGGATTAGTTTACGTGTCGGTTAACTATTTGGGGAAATAGATAGAAAATAGTGGAAAATTGCATGAGTTTTTGGGAGAACTTGGTTTTGCTGTGTTTATATTGAAATTACTTCAAAAATTTAGTTTCATGCTTGTATGATTTTTTTGCTGAAGATTCCCACAGAGTACAGGGTCATTTTACTCCTTCTACTCCGTTTGGTTTGGTTTGTACCTACGCTTTTTTGGGAGTGACTGTGTGATTAACCCACTTGAATGTGAAGGCTTCATAATGTCAGCCCGACACCTTTGTTGCAAATATATCATAGAACATGGTAAGCACTTACCATTAGGTGAGATGTATGATTGTTTTTACCTAAGAAGTACCCTTTTTTTTCATGCGGAAATCCTCATGGATACCCACCCTGCGGCCAGCGGGGCAGGTTATGTTGGACTCTTACCGACTGAAACCGCACGCTGTCTAGGGACTAAGTAGAAAGTACCCTATATTCATATTCATAAGGTTATTTACAGAAAAAATCTATTCAAAACAGAAATAGCGCAACAGTTTAGTCTTAACAAAACAACTATCAATGTTGAAATTTTCAAGATGACAGAACATTCTTAACATCGTCTTAAAAAAAGCAAATAAAATGGCTACAGGGACAGAGACGTAAAATTAAAATTAATTTATGCGCGCAACGCGGTCAAAGAATTCGCCTAACAAACAACAAAGACTGGGGAACTTCGTGTTGTTTTAATATTAGGCTCGTGATGCACGAGGCCGTTAAAGCTGTAATTACAAGCTTTGCTTTTTTGTTTGTTTGTATGTTAGTATGTGTCAAATCTTGGAAGTCTGATGAGAACCACTTCCTGACCGGACTCAAATTTCGTATACTTGCGTATCTTCGGTGATAATACGATTATAATAGTGGTGTCCATAGAAACCTGTGAACGAAACGAACTAATCGAGTTTATATTCATTAGTTTTGTAAAAAAAATATTTCATCCGCCCAGACACGGCACTGGCTACATATCCGGCTCTATTTCGCTAATAGTGTGTGTGTACTGTTGCATAGTGAGACTACAGCAGCAGTTTCACCGCTCTGATTTCGGGGTGCGCGGCGGAGGTGTGCTACAGGCATCAAGGTGCTTAGTAGCTTACTTAATTTATTAGCTTGTAGCAGCAAGGTATAGCGCAGCACTGCCGGTGTACGACAACTTTATACAACAGTGAAATATTATCTGTTTAAAAGTTTACGCGGTGGGAATTTTGACGATTCGTTGCAAAGCCACGACATTTGCGGGATGCCAGACAAACGTTTGACAGGGGAAAAGAAGTCCTTTAATGTTTGAGTCGGTACTTATTCTCGTTAAGGTGAAATTGGTGAATATTTGAAGAAAAGTTTGTGTCATTTTTAATAAAAATTAGTGGAGACAACTTAATAAGACTCTTTCAATCTCGCTGGCGTAGCGATAGTTTGTTCAACTGCTATGTCAGAGTCACAGGTGCGATTCCCGCCTAGTGCAAATAATTGTTTGAATTTGCAAATAAGTAAAAATTATCTTTGTATGTTTATCCGTCTTCTAGCACCCATAAACAAGTTAAGCTAAACTATAGTGTAAAATACTAAAAAATTGTCTTGTCACTGGAACTGTTACCAATCATGTCATTGAGTGACGAAAAAAAAGTCCGGTTTCAAACCTGGCAGTGCACCTGCAAAAATTTCACTAAGACAGCCTTAGCTTCATTCATTAAAAGAAGAGTCAGATATTAACTAAATCTTAGATTAAAAGCGGTAATATACGTCACTTCACGGCACTTATCGTATTATGAGTAAGTAGGTAGGTAAATTGAAATTGATAAAAATCTCGTGACAGTCTTAACTGACCATAACGAGAGTAGACTTACAGCTGTAGCAAGTACATTTGATATTAGCTCTATGTTCAGTGGGTGGCTGGTAACACGGCCTCCTGTCGCGAGGATGAATCCTTAGCGAGACGTGCCCACAACTGGGAGATTCACCCTAAAATGTTTACAAACTTAACTTTGCCGGCAAAAAAATCAGCGCGTTCAAAACTGTACTTAGTTTTTAGGGTCATAAGATTTATAATAAATTGAGGTTATAATTTGCGGAATAGTTTTAAGGTTGCTTAATTGTATATTTTGGTATTTTTTTAATATAGGCAGCAGACACAAAGTCCTGTTTATGGCAATTTGCTTGCGCTGCGTCGTCGCCGTGTTAATAAATTTATGGCCTATTTTTCGGGTTAGCAGGATATTAATGAAAGTATGAACCGTTTCAGATTTTTTCATTTCATTAGGTTTTATTAGCAATTTGAAATATTTTTAAATTTATGTTTAGGTGTCGAACTCATTACAGAATTAATTTACGAAGAATTTAATATAAATTACGACGCTGGTACATAAAAGTTGAATTTTATGTTAGAAAATATTTTGAATATAATACATTTTAATGTAATTATATCGTACCTACCTACCTAATTATCTACCAATTCTTTTTTAAATGATTTTTTTGCTACAGTAATCATTTGATGGAACTATTTTATTGCAATAAACAACATAACATAATCATTATAATCTAGCAAATAACAGGCTCAGTAACTACGTGACTGCCACATTTTTTGTAAATAAAAAAAATTATAAAAAAATAATATGAATGAGTTAATGCCGACTTATTCGCAGATGTCCACTTCTCTAACGATACAGGCACGAGGACAATAAAAAAAATACTACAAAAAACCACTAAAAGTGTAAACAAAAAATCATTAACGTAGTTTTCCAATATCCTTGTCAACATTGACATGTGACCTCTTGTCGGTCCGTATCAAGTTCCACACAATTTACGACCGTCTCACAAGTGTATCGGGTCGGCGACTAATCTACCGTGTGCGACCGCCCTTCACTGAAATTCAATTGAAAATTTCCGGATTTTTCTGACCGGGGAATTCCTTTAAGTGATGTTTTTTCGAACAGTTTCCGGTCGATTAGACATGGCGGACTCACATGTGCTTGTAGCATTTTTTATGGAATATTTTGTAATAGAGTTCTGGAATTAGGTGTACCTATTTTTTTTTCTCGTGGAATATCCAATTAGGTTACATAACGCAAAAGTTGATGCCCACGGAGATGTTATCGTTTTTTGGCCATATCTTCATTTCTAATCAATTAATTGCAATTAAACATACTAACAGCAGATTTTCAGTCTGACCAAGCTCTTTGAAATAAAAAAAAACGCAACCGAATCCGTTCAGTACTTTTTGCATCCATCGAGAATAAACAGAAAGGAATTCCAAAAAAATATTTTGGTGTTCAAAATCATTTTTTTTAAATAATAATAATCTCCAAATGTATATTATAAGGTCATTTAAAATTTTAATTTTTTTTTGTTAATTTCTGCAAATATTTAATCATAGGCCCTTAAAAACACTAAAGTACATTGTGAGTCATGTGAATTGGAGTTGCCTCAATAAAACTATTAGAATGTATGTCACGGCGCTCACTGGGACCACATTTCACCGCTACGAGGAGGGGTATCTTGAGTGGATTTTAAACTGTACCCCACTGATACGGACGCTGTAAACGACCTTTTACTTCAAGTACCTAACAGGCACTTCGAATTTCAAAGAAAACTTGTCCGAGCTATCTACAAGATGGCAGACACCTACATTAATTGCGGCTTTTGCCTAATTTTGGTTTTATATTTTTTATTTTTTATGATTTTTTTTTCTCTGAAAATTCGTACTAATAACCGAAATGACTTGCGATAGTACGGGTAGTGGCCAGGCAGCTACCGATACTTTTGAGGAGAAGTGTACCTATGTTAGGAATTAATTAACAAGTTGCATCTTATAAATTATCGTGGTAATCCTCTACACTAAACTCTAGGAATAAACTTTTAGAAAAATGTAATTAATACTTACGTAATTTAGAATTCAAAACCTGGAAAAAAATATTTACTTCCCTTACGTATGCATAAGTATACTAACCTCTAAATATTTCTACTCAAACTGATTCAAACAAAAACGTATAAAAGAAACATAGTATGTATAAAGTTAATATAAACATAAACACATCGCAAATAGAAGATTTGAAAATTAAAGGCCGTTGAATTCATACTACGACGGCCAGAGACACTAGGACATGGCAAAGGTAATTAGGATTGCACAAAAAGGGCGAATAGCCCTCTTCAATTTCACAGAGAGCCAGTACAAAAGATCACTCACGTTAACTATGAATGAATGAAACGGCCCACGAGTCCGACTACAAAAAATTAAAAAGTAAAACATTTCCGAAACGGAAATAGGAATTGAATTTAAGTACATTTAAAACGGGCCCCTGGCTTTGACTGGCCCAAATAATAGAATCCCGGTTCGAAATTCGAATGCCTTTTTGATCTTTTTTAGTGTTGTATCCCCTTAATAGCAGAGGCATTTGCACCGCGCGACTAAATGGATTATTTTCTTCGTATGTTCTTTTTTCAAAAACAATTTTCAACGTTCCTTTATTTCAACGGCCATATTGTTAGACCTACCCTCCCTCCCGTATTATAGACAAAACGTTTAATAGAAGGGGTTGTGTTTGTTTATAAGTGGTTCTTTTTATTTTGGTAGGTTATCAAAAAGAGGAAACAAAACGTTGACAAGGACGGGTGTGATTGGATTAAGGAGGGTTGACTTTATAGTCGCGGTGCAATTTGGAAATTGACTTTGGGAATCTGTTGTAGCTGCGGTTCAATACGTTTTGTTTGTAGCGTTTGGTGTCAATTTTTTACCTCTGCCAACATTTGCATCGCAATTTTGTGGATTAAAATGGCTGTAGTCTTTTTATGTGCCGCGTCTGTGTCTAATTTCGTACGTCACTGATGTTTCATACTTTTGTGCAGATGTCTGGTAATGTTAGAAATATTCATTGCAATTTGATTATCTGTGCTTCATTTCTTCTACATTTTTTATTTGTTTTTTTTTTTTAATATTTTAGCTTCGATATCTGTGGTCCGATTTTTGTCCTCTTAACTTTAGACATAAAAGTTTCTTATTTAAGCAAAATATACAAAAATAGTCCTTCAATCAGGCTCTCTTAACTAAAAACAATACTTGTCACTCCACAATCTTTCGGTAACGAGGCGTGAGGCAGAACATTAATTTGGCGCAATCTTCCGAACCCTCGCGGTGACAGGCCATTTATCATCGACAATCGTGACGTGGCAACATGGCCGCTGTAATTGTGAAGCAGTGATACAATGTTTTGTAGTTGGGGCTCATTTAAAAATGGAATGCTGTTGATTTGATACTGTCAAAACGGAAGGTTCATGGAGGGAGCGTTGTGAAATGTGCAGTTATTTCTACTGATATTATTTATTGTTTTCGTTTTTGTTTTACGCCTTTTCAATGCAAAACTGTAACTGATATTAATTTTTGAAAAGTGAATACTTTCATATCATTTCAAACTCCCAACCCCCGCAATCACGCCCAAACTCCTTAATCCCCTCCCCTTCCAAGGTTAGCAGCGCGAGTGTGACAATTCTGATGTTGCACACATCAATAGGCCAAGGTGACCGCTTCCCATCAGGTGGGCCGTGGGCTTGTTTGCCACCTTAGTATAAAAAAAATTATAATAACCTAATTCTCTCCATTATTATTATCGCCTACGATTAAATCCTCAAGGGTCTTCCGAAAATATACGAACGCGAATAGTACTTATATTAAAAAGTTTTATTTTCATGTGTGCGGCAAGATGGCGGCCGCGTATTAGCACAACAAAGCTCCACGATCAGTCATACCGTGACTACTGATATATTTTAATGGAGATGTACTTTTGATCGGGAGTTCTCGTGTTATGGATGGGGGATTTAATGCTTGTGGAGTTGTTGAATAAAAGTGTAACGTCGAGAGACGTGCGGCAGACTAAACCAGAGATCGCGGGTTCAATTTCCGTTCAGTGCAAATTTTAATATGAGTCATAAACAATACAACCATCTTAATAATCATTCCAAAGGTTGCATTTTGGAGCCCCGGATCCACTACCAGGAGTAGACACTTTTTCAGTAGGTAACATGGTTTAGTTGACTTTTCAGAAAACGACTGCCGTCTGTCCGAATAACCCAGAGAGGGAAGCTTGCGTCGGATCTCATAGAGTAGACAGTGCGAGGGTGACGACTCTGTCCTTACACCCTGGCGTCAGAAGACCTTAGACGGCGTGCGGTTTTAGTCGGTAAGAGTCCGACATAACCTGCCCCGCTGGCCGCGGGGTGGGTATCCATGAGGATTTCCGCACGGAAAAAAAAAGAAGGGTGACGCCTCTGTTGTTATATCAAGTTTAGATAATAAGGCGATGGATCTGAAGTCGAATGGCACACTTTTGTATTCTACTTTTTTATATTAGGTACCTACCTGTTTTTCAAAATCGCAACTTTTAGTTTTCCAAGTTCAATACAACCACCGTAACGGGAGTGCAAACAGCAACGGCCTCTATCAATCACTTACGGAAACCTATCAGGGCATATCCATTATGCAATAGATAAGTTTGTACAATAACTTGTAGAAAACTTCTCCCGGACCCTTAGGGCAGACATTATTATATACTTACTGTATTACGACATTACGTAATAATTATTTTTTGCATGGAGAATTAAGAGCACATAATTTTCCATCTTTGCCTCATAATCAAACTCAAAAAAACTCATTTTTCCTTTAAGTAAGACGCTTAGGCTTTTTTTCAAAATATCAATCTATATCAACCTCATAGCGATTTAAAACTCTCCAAAGTTTAAAGTCACTTCTCGCTTTGGAGCCACTTCAGTTTGCACTTTCGTGAAATGAAAACAGCATTTTTTTCGATTTCTTAGGAGCGACAGCCGTCTGACCTCGTAAACCTAAGAGAAAAGTCCACATTAGAACCTCATTTTGTTTAAACAGGTAAACCGACTAGCACTTGGTAGACTCAACAGGGTGCCTTTATAATCTCAACGTCTCAGCATGATTAACGCACAGTACCGCTCGCAGATAAGCTTTTCCAAAATTCTTGTCTTTGACTTACACACTAGAAAATTAAGAGTAGAATATAGACCTGTAGATGTAAAAATATGGACTATAATAATAATAATAATCTTTATTTATCAGATAATAAAAATCCATAATTCATTGTGTTAGTTACCTACAAAACAACCTTATTATAATGTTAGTTGTGTTAGTATTACGAGTAATTTGATTTTTCTATTGCATTGAGTCCCACGAATTCATCAAAATATTACATTTATCAATTACCATATGTCACATTTTAATTATTATTCATCATCAAAATATATAAGGTATCTATTATTACTATGCCTACCCAAAATGGAAACAGACGATAATGTATGAAGATGGACTAAAGTTATACCTAATAATTATAATTAAAACAAACCTCGATAGCTCTACAATAATTTAAATATCAATAAAGATATAAGCCCATCGTAAATTTTCACACAAGAAACACGTACCCACAAAATCCATTCAACCGCGTAAAATAGTTTCACAATTTCTATTCACGTAAGTACCTTCAAAACAATCTTAAGCCTTACACTCAAAGTGTTCCAAACATCTGTTCTACACGACTTTTCAACCCTTAGTAACCCCATCCAAATGGCATTACCATAACCTTTATGGGAAGGAAAAAATAATGGGCATTCGGAGCAAAATGCCACTTCTAAGGGTCAATATGGATTCTGTGTCCCCTTCGGTAGCGTGTGATGAAAAGCGACAGTATAAATGACGGGTGACACATACGTGGTTCTTGAATGTAGGGACACACTGTAAGGTTGTTCGGACGGCTATTGTTTTTTATCTATTTATTTATTTAGATACTAAACGGCTCATTTGTAACATATGACATAATTTTGTTAAAATGATATTAGATTTTTAAGCTAATTACAGAGTTTCATGACATTTGTATAAGATGTTAAATTAAAAGCGGTAGCAGTTAAACTAAAATTTTAAAATCAACATTAAGATCAATAAGTATTCTATTTCTATGATATTCTACACAGCGCTAACTAGACACAAAGTAAGTTTCACTAGCTTGTGTTATAGGTCCTAGAATGTGGATAAACATTTTTTAGATACATTTTTTAAATTCTACATATAAACATCCAAATTAATGCAAAATACATATTCATGCATAAAAATAGTTGCGTGCGTTGCGAACGCACTACCGCTGCGCCACAGAGGACGTTGATTTCTAAAATGCACCAATAAAATTTCCAGTGTTGCAAGTGTCTGTAGTATGTTAGTTATTATTAATTACTCTAGTCATTTTATTACAAAAGTAAATGATATAAAAATACTTTTTGTATGGAAAATTTATTAGGCTCGGTACATTCGTGAGCTGATGAGAAGTCAACATTTTATATAAAAATAGTAGGTAATTTTACATTAGTTCTGATACCGTTCCCACTACCCATTCCCGGGATAAAAGGCACACCGCAGTCACAGCCCCCACTCTCTACTACTCGTAGCCCCATTTCTCTCGATTTGCTCTGTAGCAGTCGGAGAATAGAGAAATTATTTTCGAGGCAGGATAATATTTTCACCCGTGTGTCGTAATCAAATCGAAGGGTCTCAAGACCCTCACAAGGGATCTCAGCCACGTCCGCGCGTTTTGGGAATTCCTTCGTAGAGCAAGTTCAACGGTTCGGTGCCACAGACAAGGGACGGTGGTGGGAAAAAGCTCTGGTCCAACACTTTGCAAATATATTTGTGCGGTGACTTGATGTGTAAGTGTATTGCGGTTTTATAGTCGAGGCGTTTTATTTGCAAAACTATTTGAAGGTAGTTTTGTTTTATCATTATTGGTTTTTTAGTGCCTGTTGATATGTAAACGGTTGACATTTAGTCAAAAAGGTATTTTGGGAATCTGAAATTTGCAGATTTTGCGGATTCTGTGTTAGCACAGTATCGGACATTTTACGGTTCTGACAATTATACAAAATAACATTTTGCATTTCGATAAAATGCAAGATGTTACTTTGTATAATTCAGTAAGTTAGTAAGTTAATTAGTCAGTATACATGCGTTTACTGACTAATTTAAATTGCGAAAATCTTGATAGTAATCAATTTAACCTATCAAGTAATTCAATTTATAGCTCCCGTAAAAGCCAAAGTAAGTCAAAGTAACTCGGGTCTAGCTCCAAAATGCATGATTTGGATACAATCTGGACTAATGCTGTGTCAATAAAGATACAGTGTGAATCTATACCGTCATTTACTTTTACCGACTGTAAAATAATACCTGCATTAGGTAATAATTAGCGAAAGTGCGTATTGCACATCCACCTGTGAATTTGCATATGAGATTAGACTGTGGAACGAATTTCTTAATTATAGCTTGGGACAGGAGCCAAGCCCTTCAAGACTACGTATCAAAATCCTGAATTTTACATTTGACGAACTCAAATTTGGAATTAATATAAATTAAGAATTTCACACAGTACCTATTTGTCACCTTTTAAATATAGCTAGCTTTAATTGATCTAATAGGTACCTACATAAAACACAGTTAGGTATGTATTTTTTGACAGCCCAATTGACGACCCCCAATTTAAATTCTAATATTTTTTTTTTGTAAATCTTATGAGTTAAGTTACGTACTTAGGTACTTACCTATTATATCTTTTTTTTGGAAGTCATTTCGGGAAGTTGAAAATCTTATCTTTTCTTCGCGTACTCTAGTTTTTAGTGATGTTATCTATTGCCTCCTGCAATAGCCATTCCTTATTTGTGATGTTTGATATTTTATTAATTATTAAACCGGCGATTTTTATCTCAATAACTTTTAGTTTCTAACCTAAAATTACAACAACTTATAAATAATAAAAATATTTTCAAGATCTTGATACGTACTCTTCGGTTTCGCGAAGTCAAATCATGTTATTATTCTAATACTTCGGCTTTTGTTCTGTGCCAATAATGTCTGACCTGTGCGCAACGCGATCCAAACCGGATGTTCTATTAAAATAATGAGCCGAATTTCAATAAACAACCATTATACGGGTGCTGTTTTCAGAATAAATGGAGTTGATACTTTAAGATGGACCAACTACACACTGCTGTCTGGATCTAAACTAAGCATAGCTATTAATAATGTATTCGCAATGCAGTAGATAAGTAAAGGCTCTTACACATGAATACAATAAGACATCACGTTGTCACACAACGCGACATCGTTCTAGAATGCTACGTTATTGTATCGTAGAGACCTACGATGAGCTACGAAAAAAGGTACTACGACCGCAATGTCGATGCTATACTGTCACATTTAATCTCGAAAAATGGACCGCGTACTAGACGTATTCGCCTACTTTTGCCCCCTCAGCATTTCTATTAGGTATAAGTATCTCTTTCTTTCTCTTGACAAATAAAATTGTAAAAAAGTAGAAAGGTGAGGTTTAGGTAATGTTTTGGTTGCGTGACAATATTTTTCTATGATTTTATTGGTCGAGAGACAAAAAGAGACATGTTTACGGATGCCATGCTAATTCCGCTAGTTTTAAAAAGACGCACAAAGAGAAAACTGAAACACAAGATATTACATCCTTTTTTCTTAATTATAAATGACGGCGGTGGTTGCCGCGGCGTAGCACGAGGCAACATCGCATTGTATTTATGTGCAAGAGCCTTAACCTACGCGAAAATAATACGAGAGTCGTAAAGGAAACTCTTTATCAATCATCAAGTGGTAAACTGGTAAAAGTTTTGTTTGAATTTACAAATGTGTAAGAGCGTAAGGTGTTAGAACTAAAATACCATGTGCTGCGGAAATTAAGATTACTTCATTAACATAATTATCATTCGCGATGTAATTATTGCTTGCGTTGGCTTACACCTACGTAAGATTCCAGATATCACCATTGTATAGAGATAACACATTTATTTCGTTTACAACTTTTGCAAAAGCAAAATTACCATTAGAATAGGAGAATAGGTAATTTAAGAAGAGACTCCGGTTGCCGTATGGACATCTATGACTTCAGGAGCTCCGGCTTATCGGACATTTTGGATACTGTAATTATATAATTACGATTATGGCAACCATTTATTATTTAGAGATAATTACCGTACTTGTTTGTTACCGCACTTGGATGCAGTAGAGGTAAACAAACTTTCTTATGATTTAGATCGGAAAAAGTGAACATCCAGGACGGGAATTGACTGATTTTTTTAATATTGGATACGTCAACATGACGTTCGCCTGACGGAAGGCTAAAGGCAAAGTCTTAGGATCGGGGGTCACCACTACATACACCGATAGTGCCTCAGTGGTGGCCCTCAGCTTGACGACCTCATCAAATGCTTTTTTATGCCCTGCTTGAAGAACCCGGGACTATGGGTTAAAGAAAACACATGCGTTGGAAAAGAATGAAAAATTGAAGAAACGAAATTTCTGTTAGATTTTAGATACTATTGAAAAAAAAATCATATTATAAGACATTTTAACTAGTCTCATATTTTTCACTAGATATTCCACAAAGTATCAAAACCGCACCATCCTTGCGACAACCAAATTAAATGATTGGTGGGCTACCTGTTTTACGCCCAAGGATATATTTGAAGCGTTTTGTTTTGTCTGCCCGGGGATGAGCATCGCATGCTAACCCGCACTAACCTGGACTCAAAACTTGCTCTCTAAAATGTACGGAAACATTATGTTTAACAGTTATTACCTATCATTTTTGTGGTGTTGCTTTATTGTGATATTGAGATTTCTCCTATAGGGTACGGTTTTTAATTTGTTTTTTTTGTGACATTAGTGTCAAGTGAATTTAAGGGTTGTTTATAATTGCAGGTAAGGTCAAAGGAAAGTCGTTTAGTAATAGCATTTTTGAAAATTTCACCCTTGACGTAGCAAAATAAGGAATGTATTGACGTAGGATCTAAACAATAATAACACTCTACATGGTGCTACTCGTATTTAGACACAAAATAAGCATAACTTAACCTGCTTGTAATACGGGTTTTTGAACATGGATAAACTTACTAAAATGCATATTTTATAACTAAATACGTATCATGCATAGAAATATCTAGAACAACTAAACAAATATAATGGACTGAGTGGGAATCGAACCCATGACCTCTAGCTTAGTCAAACACTCTCTTTGCATGTATATATTTCAGAAAGATTGAGACTGAATAAAACGCAACTCAATACATCAAACCTTTCTACAGGTAAATCCGTTAACAACATCTCATTCAAAGATCCTACCGAAACGCCGCAAGCCCTATTTAGTTAATTGAAAAAATACTATCGCAGTAACATTCACAGTGTATTTTATTTAACCCCTTTTATTCTGAGGAGGTCAGCCTCCCCAGGGATCCCCCGGATTGGTATTCTTTATTACGAGAGTAGAACCCCATACCCTTATTTGGCACGGCCGGAGTAATTGACGAAATATTACCAAATATTTGTTACTGTTTGGAAGTAAATTAGGGGGCGTCTTGTGTTTTTATGGGTTTTATCGATGAGTTTTGATGGTGTTTGTTTAGTATACGGTACCTTTCAAGACTAGGAGAGTATGTTAAGCTGTCTGTCTGTATTTTGTCTTGTGTGGCGGTACCACACTTCCGCTATTCGCTATTTGCCTATAATGTATTCGACAAAATTCTTATGGACGACTAAACCCTTCACAATTCGTCATATAAGAGCGACTAAGGTGAATATTCGTGCTAATAAAGCAAATATTCACGAATAGGCCTTCCCCACTTCGTTGTATACACGCGAATAAAGGCGAATAGCAAAGTGTCGTTCCACCGTAACAAACAAAACAAAAATACAGAATTACACCTGTATTTGTACAAAAATGTAACATAAAAAGTAATGGTGTTGAGTCAAAAGTACTCGCACAGTTGTAAAAACAGCGACAGAAATCCCCATAGCAATCGTCCCGTCGCATCTCGCGCTTTTCAAATATTAAAATTTAATCGCCCGGTTGTCGCAAGTCAAATTAGCCTCTCTTGAGGCAGGGACATGGATTACACAGGATACAGAAGCGACGTTTGCTTGTAGGTAGAATGCTAGAATAGTCAATGTGAGCAGAAAATCTCATGAGGGTAGAACTGAATAAAATAGAGTCTGTAGAGCGAGTAAAAATGTTTTGTTTGAGTTTATTTTGACCTTGTAAATACTAGAATTCTAGTGATGTATAGGGATATTGATATATTTTAATACACATTCTATTAAAAATTTCAGCTTTTAAAATGTTTTCAAGCTTTTCAAAGGGTTTAAAAGGATGATTTGGAAGAAAAACTTAATTAAGCCGAAGACATTATTATTATAGTAAAAATACTAGGCCCAGTCAAAATATATACAACAGTTGAATGTGTGACTAGATTTCTATCTTGTCTAGTTTGGCGGGATCGATGGCGATTAGGTTTCTATATTTTAGTTTCTTTATTCTATATTACCTACATTTCCAGTAGCAACATGGTATTTATCGAATCTTTTTAAATATAATTAGTCCACCGTATTGACTGCACCCCGCCTAATGGAAACCTAAAGGAATCAAACACTACCAAAAGGGAGTTAGAATATTACTCGCTATATTATTAGTCAAAATTTTCATACTTGGTACATCTATTTTGACTTTACACTTAGTCTTTGATTTAATCGCGCAACAGTGATACGGCCAACAATGTAATTGGCGCGGAGACGAAGAAAACTGATATTAATACCGTTCACAAAACAGAAACGCTGAATGATTTAAGACAACACCCTGTATTAGCTATTCTGACTTAATATTTACAAGACAACACGCTGTATTAGATATTCACAGTTAATATTTCCTTTGGGCTGAAGGGTGTCGTTCTGTTTTGTGTTGCGAAGTGACAGCCTATTTTATTTGTTTTCAACGCGTTAATGGTTGTTTGGACTTAAATTTAATTTCGATAGCAAAAGTTGGATTTTGAAGATTTTATTGAAACAATTGAAATTGAAGTGAAATAGGAATTATGAAAAAATGTGTCAATTATAAATGCTTAGTTATTATAATAAATTTAAATGGTAAAGGTGAATCTTGAAATTTGGCGTATTCAGTTGACTCCCCTGGCACCCATTACTTTAAAGATTTTTACTAATAACGGCAACTGCCGTTCAACCCAGAGAGTTAGAGTCTGCGCCAAAACCTCGTCCGGCAATCAGCAGGTGTGCAGGGCAAGTGGAGTGGTAAACACTGGGAAATTCGTGTTAAGATTTTTATTTATGTATGTTTTTCTTTCAGGGTTGAATGGTCAGACGGCAGTCACTCCCGTAAAAAATAGAATTTTACCGAACCATGTAAAGGCGTAATAGTAGAGCCATAGAGCTATTTAAGAGGTAGATTAGACTTCGGCGCTTGGGTGTAGAAGAATAAATATACACATGGATCTATGTAGGTCCATGATGTGTGTGTAAACTTACACACAACACACACAGAAATAAGATGAGAGATGCCCCGGCCTAAATTTTCTTCATATTCAAGCATGCCAATGGAAATTTTGAATTGTGTGATTATTTTCTGAAACTCTTCATAAATCATTATCATCATCATTATCAATAAACTGAAAAACTATCTTAACATCACACACAATACACTTCACTAATAACGCTAAAATTGCATCTCCTACATACCTAATGGTTATTAAAAGGCTAACCTCAATATTAATAATCCATCATTCATTCAACTTCCACCCGCTACTCGCTCCGCTCATCACAGTGTGCAAAACGAGCTATCTCTTCCCCGCTGCTCGCTCCGCTCATCGCAGTGTCGTATGCCATCGATGTGACCCGGCCATGTCGCCGGTCGCCGGCCGTGGATCGATACAGCCTCTGCACTTGAGCTTTTTGCCACCCCCCCACATCCCCCACCCCGCGTCGCCCGCCTGACCCCGCACGGTCTTGGGTGGTACGTTATGTTGCTATTTTTATGTTTATTTTACTCTTATTTAAGCTTTAAGTCTGATTATATTGGGGTAAGTATATCTGGGTATAATTTTTAGAGTTCTAATAGAAATGCTAACGCGAAAGCGCTTCTTCAAGTACTAAAATGAGAATATGGGTATTTTAGATGTAAGAATTTCAAGTTATGCGTCTACAATACGACTATGGGATTCTTCAATGGTATTAGAAGGTTTTTACAGGGTCGGTAGCGCAAGTGTGACGCCCATGGTGTTGCACACGTCCATTGGCCACGGTGACCGCTTCGCATCATCAGGTGGGCCTAAGTGGTATACCTAAAAAGTAGCTGTATTTCAATGTGTGACATTTTTGAAAAGTTCGAATAACGTCATAAGACATACATTACATATTTATGCTCATGCCCTTTTCCCTCCAAGGTAGGCAGAGACAACAGACTGCAATCTGCTACATACTTCACGCGGTTTCACTACTGTCATAAGAATGCCAACTTGAGTAGGTACCTTGAGATAAGAAAGGACGTACGGTACGACGGACATTATAATATAATATAAATATTATTATATTATATTGCCAGTAAAGGAATCTTTTGATATCGTACACTGCGATTCCGGTGGACAATAAAGAGTTTCAGAGTGTGCCGTGAATCTTACATAGCCATCAAATAATTGACGTCAAGATGAAGTAGTTACATGCTTATTTTCATTGCCAGATTAAAAAAAGGTTTTGGAGCTATGGGGGTTAGCAACAACCAAATATCAATGACAATTAAATTGTACCTACACAGACATGGTTATGTGTGTCAAGTATAAAACACGTTTTTGTAGTAATAATGTGCAAGTGTAGAGTTTTTGAGTCCTTGTATGCGAAACTATAATGAAACATTTCTGACTCCACCCAAATACAGATATTCTATCTCACGAAGGCGGGTGAACAATTAAATAGTAGTACCTGTGTCTTGTAAATACGCGTACATGTTTATGCGAAAGTTCATGTCACGTCAAAAGAAATTCATGTAGCAGTTAGTAGAACAATAATTTCATTGCAAGTAATTCATTTTTAAAAGCATGTGTATATGTATATATTTTTCTACAATGAAAGCTAAACCGCCGTCATGAATACACAGTCTTATCCCGACTACTGTCTTTATATGAAACCTCACGTATTACCGGGTGTATATAAACCCTCATACCCTCTCTCGGAGGCTTTTTAAAGGGACAAGAATGACAAAGCCACGCTGTCTCTCTCTGCCACGCCCCTTGGCGACAAAACCTTCAGCCACGCCTAACGCGACACTTTCCACCAATCGCGAGAGAGGAAGGCTTTTTTATTGAAGCATTACGTAGATGGGTGGCTGTGTGAAGGCTCTAGAAACTTCGAAAGGGTAGTTATGAGTGTGGGTCGAAGATTGCGAGGTATATAATAATAGTAGCTGTTACCCGCAGTTCTGCCTGCATGGCTACTTACCTACAATAGTCGTTAAGATTTCTGGGAAATTTCTGATATTTTTTTTACATTTGGTTTTCAGTGAGAGCATCATATAACTTCAAGTTGTTGTCAAGTTTTAACGTGAGCAAGGATGTGATGTGGTGTTAGAATGTTTGAATGCTATGTCTGAGGTTGCGGGTTCGGTTCCCGTTCAGTGTAAATATCGTATGTATGTATGAATATTTGCATTGGTATGGCTGTCTTAATTCAATTTTGTGGTCTACTAATACGCGCATATTATTATGTTGAGTGTATGGGGCTCCAACAAGATCTTTGGTGCCAAGTCAACTTCATCAAGAAACTGGTAGGTACTTCAGCTGATTGACGGACGAAGCGAGAAGGACAGACGGCAGTCGCTCCCATAAAAGTCGGCCAAAGCAAAAAGAGAAGATGATGTAACCGGAACGCGGTCTCCGAGGATAAAAATGAATTATTTGAATATTACAATAACATTTTAATAAAAATAGAACCAACTTACCCACCTTTTTTAAGTCGATTAAGTATACTAAAATCGTTTCCAGCAGATAAGAGATACTTTTCCAAAAATCGCATTCAAATCGGTTCGATAAAACGCGAGATAATCGCGGACAAACCTACATACAAACAACTCCTTTTAAAGTCGGTTAAAAAATAAGAGTTCAACATAATCTGCCAGGCTTTTAATGATCATAGGTACTTACAATACCTATCGGTTTTGTTTTGATATAAGTACTTACTAATTCGATTTTCCCGCCCAATTCCCAAACACTAAAATAAAATTCTTTACAACCACTCAAGTATTTAACTGTTATATATCCTGAGATAAAAACATAACGACTTATAAACGACAAGGTACCGCTCCTTGTCTCCCTTAAGGGGGCAGTGGGGTGAGTTGGGAGGCCATCCCACCCCATCCCATCCTTTGTTCGCTGTCTGAAAAAGTATTGAAGTTATTCAGCGTTTTCAGGTCAGGACGCATGTGTTGAGTTTTATTGAAGAGTATGTGATTTTAAATTTAGAATGAATGAATGAATCTATATTTACTAATTGTAAAGTTGGAGAGTTGGTTTGTTTGTTTGGACGAGATAATATTTGAAAATACATAGTTTTTATACCGTACAAACAATACCATCAGGAACTAAGCGGTTCGGTGCCTCTTTTCTTTGCCGCACCATAAAGACCTGGAATTCTTTACCAGCCCACGTGTTTCCTTCCTCCTACAGTCCCGGGTCCTTTAAGCGGGGCGTGAAAAAGCATTTCATGAGGCCGTCAAGCTGAGGGCCACCATTATGGCACTGTTGGTGTATGTAATGGGAACCCCCTTCCAGTGACTATACTTTTAGCTTACCATTAGGCGAGGTGAAGTCATATTGACGTGACCGATATAAAAAAAATGCGATTCTAAAAAAGAGGTCGTACGGGCACCTTTTTATTAATTTTTATTTTAGAGGTCGTACGGATACCAAAAAAAAAGAGGTCGTGAGGGCACTTTTTGAGAAAGGGTCCAAACTTTGAGGTCCTATGGGTACGTCGCCGAATATTTTTAATTTGATAGCCTAGTTCTAGAATAACTATAAGTATACTATACCTTTCCCTTGGGAAAGGTATTTATTTATCTTTCCAATGAAATTCACGCCCTGTGCCCACTCGTCCCCACAAATTTTGGATGCAACGGATGCAACTGGGAGCAATGCTAAGATGATGATAATGATATTTTGCTGTTCGAAACACTATGTGTGTAATTCAACACGTCATTCAATAAGAAATTTAGTAATTAAACATTGCCTCAAAGAAAATGTACGATCAAGTAATGCAAATGAGTCACAACTAAAGTCGAAATTATTACAATTTAAAACACTCGTTACCCGAAGCACCTCACAGTATTACTTAGCAACATCTCAATTCAATACACCAATATTGTATGCTTAACCCTCCGTGTGCTCACAACCATTCATTTACATTCGCCCCGGGCCCATTCAACCACCTACACTTAATTTGTATATTTTTTTTTGCATTATATAAGACTCCTTTTTCATAAAAGCACCCATTCACGGACGATACATTTATTAAAATGTATACGTGTTGAATCTTGAATAACGTCTGAGTGGGTCGTTGCGAACAGGTCTCAATTAAAGTGGCGGGTCAAAAAGGCCCTTTCAACTGTTGCCGAATGGTGCTTTTTGTGATGTCTTGGTTAGATGCTAAAAATTTCCCTTTTGAAGTAGACTTGTCTGTTTATTTTTGTAGAGGAAACGAATTGTGTTTAGGATATAAAGTTTATTACGGTATGTTATGTATTAACGTTTATACAATAACACCTATACAAAAAAGGCATTAAATAAACTGCAGTTATGTTGTGTTCCATAAATAAATTTTATTTCGTCACTAATGGTTGCCATCAAATACGAATACGACAAATACGAAGTCTGAGTCCGTTCGCGCAATTATTCCAGGCTATAATTTATTTCTGTACCAAATTTCAGCCAGATCCATCGAGCAATTTGAGCATGATTGAGTAACAAACAACCAATATAACATTTTTACAAACTTTCACATTTAAGCTGGAAGTAAGAATACTCGTAGTAGGATTGATACTATAAAACATAAATTATGTTACTGACAATATAAAAATAGTACAGATAATGTATGCGTAAACATGAGAGATAACATTTTCTTTTTAGACGAGTTATAAGAAGATGCAGATCAATAGCGAAACATTCTCTTAACATCGCTCGCTAATTGGCTAAGAAAAATTAATTCTCCGAAAGGGTTGCCTATCCCGAACGAGACCCAAAGGACTGCTATTAGGGCCCTGTGAAAGAGTACGCACACTCAAATAATTGAACATTGCCTACAAAAGTATGCAAATGAGTTTTCGCTACGAAAATTAACTTTTTCATTATGAATTATGTCCTTGATGTTGTCTTCGAGACGTCTTTTGGGAGTTTTTCGAGATTTTACCGCTTTCGGGTTAAAGGTAATTTCGTTCGCGAGGGGCGAAAAAAGCCCCGCAGTTAAGAAGGGTTAAGTGTTCGAGTTCTAATATTGAGTTTAGTGAAGTTTTGTTGGCTGGAGGTGATTCAGAATAATATGTACGGTTATTTGTTTTCGGCGGACTTTTGAATATTCTTAGGACAGTGGGGGAGGGAATTATCTCTGCAGTCTGTTCTATTGAATTTAATTAAGCCCTCAGAGTGGTTCTCAGACTGAGTCAGAGCTAAATATGTGATCAATTGTGAAGCTCAATATAATACTCGTGCTTGAATGAATGGTTGCACTTGCAACTTAATCTGTGGCGTGTGGGCGTCACATCACTAATCTGTTCATTCTATAATGTGCGCAATAATTTTGGCAACATTTGTATGATTTTTACTAAACGACTAGCTTATGCCTGCGGCTCTACCCGCGTGGAGATTTTCGCGTTTTAATATATCTCCGGATCTACTCAATCAATTGTTATCAAACAAGCGTAAGATTTTAAGTCTGGCCAAGATCTTTTATACCAAAAAAGCGCATCAAAATTCATTTAGTAGTTTTGTGTGTTCAGCTTCTTTCATTATAATATAACACAAGTATTTTTTTTATATATTTAATGTACAGACACAGGTAATTTACAATTTTATAAAAGTACCTATAGAAGAAGATAGATATTCGTAGGGTCTAAAGCACAGAGCAACGATAACAGCGATATTAGTCTAAATATCTTAATATATATAAATCTCGTGTCACAATGTTTGTTAACCGATAAACGTACCGAACCGAACCAGTTAACCGATTATAATAAAATTCGCACACCATGTGCAGTTCGATCCAACTTGAGAGATAGGATAGTTTTTGAAACGGATTTCGACATCCACGCGGGCGGAGCCGCGGGCAACAGCTAGTAATATTATAAGTTATACATACATATTTAGAACTGTGTTAAAAACTACGTCCATTGTAAAAGAACCTCGTATTAATAAAAGCCAGTAATTGTACAGTCAGAGACAGAAAATCGATATACGATATCTCGCATACTATCGCTCATTCAATTAATTCAATACAGCGAGCGGTGAGTGAATGAGTGAATGGATGATTGAGATGTTACTTGTTATCGCTGTTGAAGGAGATGGGAAGAATATTGTATTGTTTCTTTAGGATTATGTGGGACTAGCTATTGCCCGCGGTTTTCCTTGCGTGATTTTTGATTCCGTTCTCACGGCCACGCAAATCTATTTCCAGGATGAAAAGCAACTCAAATGTATTATTCTGGACCATAATCTATCTCTGTGCAAATTTTATCCAAATCTGTTCGCCGTTTTTGAGTGAAATAGTAACAAACATCCACACTTGCGAACTTTTGCGTTTATTATATTAGTAGGATTAACATTAGTTTTAACAATTTTTGGCCGTGATTCATTATTAATTTTTTTCCTTAAAATAAAACAAAGTTACTTCCCACTGTCTAGCTCTATGTACGTTTAGATCTTCTAAACTACGCAACAAATTTTGATGCAGTTTTTAATGTTATGCGGACTACTTTATTTCCGTGTGAAGTTGAGACGGGTTAGTTAGATTGTAATAATTCAGAAATAAAATAAATTTGTACCTAAACTGTATTCAAAAAGTTTTCACGAGTGATTCTTAGTGACATCTGATTTTGTGATAATAAAACCTATACAAAAAAATTAAACTGAAGTGTCTGTTTGTAACATAACTGGTTTAAAATAAATGCATATGAGTGTATGTACACTCATATATATGTAGGTACCCACACATAACAAAAATGCTATTTAACTTTTTTATCTGTCTGTCTGTTTGAACAAGAAAATTTCTGGAACAGATAGGCTAATTTTGACGAGACTTTCACTGGCTGATAGGTAATATTATAAGGTGTAACATAGGTTACCTTTTTTAAGAAATAAAATTAGGGTTTCGCGCGAAAAATCGAAACCTCAAATATCTAAAAACAAGTTAGTTTTAACTAAAATTTGAATATACGGCATTTAGAAGTGACGTTAGTTTTAAGTTAGTTAAACAACTTTGCCCATAAATGCATTTTTAATTCGCAACTACGTTGTGTACCTAAATAGTCCTTAATAAGAAAAGTCCGTTAAGCCATTAGACAAGATCCTCCTACAGCGAGGAAATGGACGGCATTCCTTATTCAGGTGTATTTAGAACCCCTATTATGTATTGTGTTACTTTTTTGTAGGGACCGCGGTAGCCTGGTGGTCTGGGTAATGGACTGCTGAGATGAGGTCTCGGGTTCGATCCCAGGTTCACCATGGCACACCCCAATGACTTTTTGATGCTTTTCGAAGTTATGTGTGTATTTATCGCAGGTTTATAAGTGCCTGGTTAATGGCAATAGGCTCGCCACCTACTGGGACCTAAACATAAACTGGCGAAATGTGGGTGCTAGCACCTCTGCCTACCCCTTTGGGGATATAGGCGTGAGTTTATGTTATGCTATCTTAATTTATGTTATGTTACTTTTTTGTACCACCTAGGCAGGTTATAGGACAAATAGCTTACTGGAAATATGTATTGTATATGTGTGTTGAAAAATTAACGAAATCTGCGTAGTTGTCTAGCGTTTGATTGCTAAGTTAAAGGTTCGATCTCGCTCTGTACTAATCTACGACATTCTACACAGCACTCTCTAGACCCAAAGTAAACATGGCTTAATTAGCTTGTATTATGGGTTCTAGAAAACGGATAAACATAGATATATTTTTATGTCAATACATAACTACATACCTATTACACATAAAACATAGAAACACCCAGATATTCGCACACAAATATTCGCACTCAGCGGGCATCGAACCCGCAACCTTAGACTTAACAGTTGAAAACTCTACTGCTACGCCATGATGTCAAATAATATATAAGTATTATCAATTTAATATTGACAATATTATTATGTAAACGTGATTCGTACTCATTCGTCCCTACATTAATAGATCAAGATATCGCCATATTAAATCACAATATTATATCGCCTATCTAAACGTATCCTATAGTCTACAGTCCACTATAAAATTAAACAGCTTTGGTACAACACTCCGTAGCACCCTTCTACATCGCCTAATCAGAGTGAATCGATCACGAAACATCGTGGGTCAAACTATTAAAGTACAACACTAGTCAGGGGCGGCTTGCAAACATGTTTTGACATGTTAACAACGCAACTTTAATTAATAAGCCGTTTAGCGAGAACACTGGGACTAATACAGGGTGTTACAAAATGTACAGTCGCCATCAAAAGTTGCTGAATACTTACGATTTAAAGACGATGTTATTATTAAACAAAAATAAATAACAAAACTTTATATAAAAATTTGTCTGACTGTCTGTGTGTTTGAATTAGGTAATCTTTTGAACGGCTAGCCCAGTTTTGACGGAACTTTCATTGGCAGATAACTAATAGATATAATAATCCATAACATAGCTAACTTTTTTAATTTGAAAATGAATTAAAGTTAAAAGAAATTTTAGAATCCAGATTTTAGTCCACGCAGAAGAAGTCGGGGGCACAGCGAGTTGATTTATATTTACACCATATATTTTTAACCGACTTCAAAAGAAGGTTCACTGTTTGACCTGTATGTTTGTTTGTCTGCGATTATCTCACGTTTGATTGAATCGATTTTAATAGGTACGGTTTTCAGAAAAGTATGTTTTATATTCCGAAGGAGATTTTAGTATAGGTAACCTAACGGACTTAATAAAAGAGTCTCAACACGGTTTAACACACAATAATGTTAACGATAGCTAACATAGTTTGTGTCGTTTACCCATTAGCCGACGCTCCACACCCCATGGGAATCTATCACATGGTTTATTCAGGGTCCAACGGACCCCTGGTTGTCTTTACTGCTAATTTACTGTAGACCACTTACAATAGTTTTATTTATTGGGAGACGTAGGTATTATACTAAAAGTTGGTAAAAGGTTTTGTTGCGTTTTAACCTAAAGTTTTTTAACCTAACTAATCTTACTAACTAAAGAAACAGCTTGTATGAGGGATGAAATGGTAACCCAGTGAAAATGGGCCTTGGCGTGCAGACAGCATTAAAATTAGATATTTGCACAGATTTAAAACTAAAAACCTGTATTAAATATTATTTTAAATAGAGCTCACTAAGTAGTTATATATTATTTTTCCTAACAAATAAGAAATACATTATTTTGGTGAAAACCTACTATTTTTAAAATCGGAGACTATTTCATCTAGGTACTTTTGACGCGGACTATACCTACTCTTAAAAAAAAAACAATAATCTAAAAAACCTAGGCCCTCCTAGGCAATCCATCAGTTCAAGGAGAACAGATGATATTACGAAATGGTACACTATTCTAGAATAAATAGGTGTCAAAATTCATTATCTCATTTCTGCGTCCCGTACCAAATTCGTAATTCAAAATTTATTCCCGCCTCACCAAGGAATCGTGTCACAATATTTTTTTTAATGTAGAGGTCAATGAGCTTAAATATAGAATGACGATTAAAAAGGAAGCTTCGAAATTCAAAATTTGAAATGAGGTTCTGTGATTGTTAATTGGATTGATGTTTACCTTATCCCTGTCAAAGGATTGGTCAGGAATCAGGATTAGTTTGTTTTCGCGATGGCGGTGCCCGAGGCGCTAGCTGCAATCATGTCCGATCCGATCAGTTTGATATGTTTTAATCAGTTGGTTTGTCATGGTCAACAGAGATGAAATGAGGTATTCCTTAATGATTTTGGCATTTTGAAATAGTAAAACGAAATGTTACAATCTTATTGATTGAAAACAGAACTATAAGGATCCATATGTTTTTTTTAAAAAAAGAGTAGATAAAGTAAACAAATATTTTACGACATTCTACACAGCGCTCTATCTTTTTCCTACAAACACCTATAGAAAGTCTTTCAGATATTTTGACAGTCTGACAGACAGTAAAGGAAACAAGGACAGTAGAGGAAATGCAAGGACAGAAGCAGAAGGCGGGCTGTTGTCTCTGCCAACCCCCGAAGGAAAAAGGTGTGAGCATAATGTATGTATAAATATTTTGCTCACAAAATATGGCAAGCTAATAGACCTACGTGTCCTCGTAAATAAATTACAGCCACTTTTTTGGAATAAGAAAATTGCCACCATATTTCCGTAAGTTGTCACACGGAGAAAATAAAATATGGCCGGCGTGTGACACGGTTGATTTATTTCGCACGAATTATAAGAAAAAGACTGAAAATAGATATAGGGTTGTACTTGCAGCGAGTGAAAATGGAGTCTTTTCTATCATATACTCACATCTACTTTATTTTTTACCTTTCTATTAAAATATTCTCCATTTTGCTTGCTTTTCTCAAGAGTTTCTAAAAAGGCGGGATTCGTTTTATGACATTCTACACAGCGCTCTTCTAGACCCAAAGTAAGTATACCTATAGTTTCAATTGCTTGTATTATGGGTTATAGAATGCTGATAAACATAGATACTTTATACTTTTTTATGTCTTTGCAGTCTTTGAAAAGATTAGATAGCTGAGAGCTTGGGCATTGCTCCTGGTATCAGATTTTGACCAATTGACCTAATCTGGTACTTCCCTACTTATACCTAATACAACTTCTTTTAATAAACAGCTGCATAACTTATAAGTCAAAATTTTCTTTTAAAAACCAAATAAAAAAAAGTAATCTTAAAAAAAAAACAATTTCTAAGCTACAACCCTTTCCGACCCCGTCTAAAATATTCTAAAATTCAGATATACGTAGTATAAGTAACTGCCCCCAAGAGTGGCATATATATCGCATGCATAATAAGCCACCTTTGCACGCCCGATGGTATATTCCTCCACGAGCAAATCGTTCGTGAATACGATTGTTACCACTTGCTTCTAACATATAAATTATATGACTCCGTACGACGCGTCATGAATAAATGCATGAGAAGTAAATTGATATTACCACCGCTCGTATGTTAGATTCGGCTTTAGCGTTTTTTTTTTCGGCCAAAATTGGCTTTTTATGCCATGCTCGGCATAAATTGTGACCGAAATGTGTAAATTACATTGATAATGAATACGGGATGCTGATCTCGGTAAAGTGACTGGTTCATTCGCAGATAAGTTACATAATTTTAGCAACTTTTTGTTTAAACAAAAGTGACAATAAATGACAAGATGTTATATTAAATAGTGCCGATTAAAAATAATCGAAATAACTGCCTGAAAACTAAAAGTTATTGTTTTTACATAGGTACCATTTAGGTGACAAACAAGCACACCTGCAAACCAAAAAAAGTAAGCCTGAAGTCTCCGTTGAGAAGTAGACCACCTCGACTCGGTCATTCATTTCATTTAGACTTCGGCCCACCCTTGACTAAAATAGACTTTTAAATTCGGTAAGACTGCAGGTCTAATAACACGGTGCTAATCTAGGAGACGACATGGGTGACCACGCGGTGCTCAAAATTATTACTTACCTTAATCTATTTGTAAGCTTCGTAAAAATACTGAATTTATACTGAAAAGTATGTCTACCCTAGAATAAAAATGATAATTTAAAAATGGAACTAACAAACACTACTTAATATTACCGGAGTTTTACCAAATACAAAATAGAGTGGTGAATCCCTCGGGAATGGCCGCTAATTCGGCCCCGCGTCAGCCGACGCCGAGGCCGAACATAAATAAAGACCGAATCGCCACAGTGACCACAAAACCGATAGTTTAAGAATATTCACGCGTATAAATTAAACAGCACTCGCTGCCGCGCAGATTTCCCTAATGGTTGAATGTAGTAGAGTAGGACAGATAGGTTTTGATAATTGTTTTTAAAGCTCAAATAACGCTTAATTTTTTGTATGCAATTCATAAAGCTCAAAGTTTTCCAGATTGAAAACACAAATACTTTAATTAAAACATTTTTGGTAGCAACTATCCATCATATCAATCAAATGAATTTCATGCTTCAGGAGTTACCGGCATGCGTATTTTCCTCATCTCCCCGAGTTTTTTAAGCAGTGTGTGAAAAAGTGCTCAAGGTCTCAATCCTTTTTTTATCACGCTGAAAATCCTAACGGATACTACCTCAATACCTCTGTTCACTGTGAAAGTGATATCCGTGGATTTTACGCACGTTATGTTGGACTTGAACCGACTAAAACCGCTTGCCACCCTTTGGGTTTCGGAACCACGGTGTCCCTATATCAGCTTATGTACAGTAGGGCCTTAATTAATTTTATGTGCTAATTTTTTGAACCCCATTTTTAAGAGTAGTCTTTCTCTTTATAAAAGTTAAAGTATCAAAATCATGCGAGGCAGTATACATGACACAGTACATCCGGGGCGCGGTCGAACTGGGCAAAGACAAGACGCATGGCCAGTACTAGACGACCTCTAGCTGTTCACTAGGGATATGCCTACAATTTGTACTACGTGTATATTCTCACTATTGGTTGTACTTTCAAAGTGTTATTTTACTCTCATATGAGTTTGGCTTGATAAACTATATTTAAAGTTGTAGAATCATGCTTTTCCCAGTAAGGAGGCAGACTCGGTTAGAAAACTAACCCCCACTTGATTAATCAGGATCAGAAAATATATGAGTAGCCCACGAATACAATGATATAGACAAAAATAAAAAAACGATGTAGCGTGCACTTGTTTGCTACCTTCGTTATCTAAAATAAATTCTGTATGTCTCTTCTTTTACTTCTAAGAACTCAACGGATTTTGATACAGTTTTCACTATTATTTAGAAATTTATGCACGGAAAGTTATTCAAAAATGGATACTTGCAACTGATTTTGTATTTTACTACCTTAGGAGTGAAATAAAAGGAATCAACTGTTAATTTATCAAGATTGTACTACCCATTGTTTTAGGCTCTGCGCTAATGAATCAATCAGTCAACGAAAGTAATTTATATTAGGTATGCATAATTTATCCTGAAATTATCTTTTAAAGAACAATAAGCTTTTAAAAATCAACCCATGCAAAGCTAGGGCGAGTCATAGTAATGGCGTAAAAACACAATTTCAACAATAATTAAAGGACCCATGTATCTAAGCCTAACGATAGTAATAAACGTCATAATTCCTAATTAATAAATGCATTCAATAACCGACAAAAAAAACAAAATAACCCTCTAATGGCTTACGGCCTAACACACCGTCTTCCATTTACGAAATTGAGTGAATTATGCGTCCCTAAACACAGCAAGAGACATTAAAAAACGCCCACGAACTTTTAATATTCTAATAAGACTTTGATTTAATTTCCTTTTATCATTATTTATGTAAGGATCCGGCGAATAAGGCGATAAGTCTGTGTTATTATTTTTTTCGTCGTAGATTTTTTTTTCGCTCCCCTTCGATATCGCGGTCGGAGGGTTGAGTGAACCACAGTGTAGAAAAATTTCAACACAATTAATACCTTACTGCAATTTTTGTATCAAGTTTTCTATATGAATTTTTGTACTGTGATTTTACGGTTTACGAATGCTAGACTAAAACTAATCTCTATTTTTATGTAGATAAGGTTGAATTTTCTAAATTGCTGAGTTTTCTTCGTGTTTTCTGGTGACAACCGTAACAACTTGTTGAACGGTTTTGTTCGGTCATGTCCGGTTTTTTGTGTTGATGTCAGTCAACAATCGTATTGTTGTGAATTGGAGGTTTCAGTCACAATACTTTGTAGGGAAATAGAAGTGAAAATAAGGGTCAACACCCTACTGGCAACAGCCCTTTAGGAAATGTGTTGTGGAAAAGAAAAGTGATTAAATGATCAATGTTGATTGTGTATTGTCATGTGGAGATACGTTATGATTATAAGGAGGTTTTATGTTCGTTTGGTTTAATATTATATTAGGGTTCGGATAATAATTATATGTCCAACTGTCATAACGTATACTTGTCATGTCATTATGTCCAAACTTCGTAGTTTCTAAGATTAGCACTTACTTCTAAACATATAAGCTCTTTACTAGTATAGAATATTTTCTCTTCTGTAAATATGAGTTTTTTAGCCATCGTAATTTGCGCATAATACCTACCTACCTACTTAGGTACTTACTAGCCATGAGAGAATAATGCTGCTTACCCCATACAGGGCCTTAGGTATATTGGGAAGCAAGTCTGTCACTTCTCCCCACCATCTACGTTCTGAGAATTAGCCCGTACTTGTCTGCCACCCAAGTAGTATAAAAAAACGTTATCGCGGAACCACACTTCGCTATTTGCTATTCGTTATTCGCCTTAATTCACGTGTATAAATCAAGGTAAGTAAGGTAAAGAAGGCTTATTCGTGCTTTATTCACACGAATATTCACCTTAGTCACTTTTCTATGACGAATTGTGAAGGGTTTAGTTATCTATAAGAATTTCTTCGAATACATTAAACGCGAATAGCGAATAGCGAAGTGAGGTTCCAGCCTTAGGTAGCTGCACACTCACTTTAAATCTTCTATCTAAAAATATCAAAGTAAATAAAATACAAAAAACTGTTTTGTAATCAATTAGCAATTTTAATTTAAAGTGTCCCAGGGTCCCCCTAAACCGGATTATGCGCGGTATTACGACATTTTCGAAGACATTACGTCATAGCTGTAACCGTTTTGAACGCATTACTGGGTAAAACTAAAACAAAAATGTCTTACAGTCCAAGTTATAAGATTTGAAAGTGAATGTTAATTGTATTTTATCGCTATAATTTATAATTTGACGCCATTTGATGTCACCATCATCATCGATGTCAAATTTGTGTTCAGAAATCATAGAATTGACGCTATTAAATATAGGGGTAGATTATATTAAAAGAGCTCTGTAAACATAATAATATTATCAAAGCGCACGACAGTGCGCAGGACAAGCTCCAGCAAAAGGCCGCGCGCATGCCGTTCGTTTCGACCCACTTTGACCCCCTGTAGCTCAGTGCCTATTGCAAGTACAGAGATGAAATTTACGTACGTACGTAATCATATACTAGTACTAAAGTAGTATGCCAAATTTCATAGATATAGCTCCAGTAGATCTTGAAATATGACCCTGTGAATATAGCAAATTTTGGCACTAAGTGACTGACCGGTAATCAAAATCTCTAGGCCACTTCCAATTGTCCTAGCGTTATGAAATTTGGCACACAGGTCGTGTTATATGTAGATTAACACCGACTAACCCGACCTCAACTTAGTTGGAAAAAGTATCGTAGAATGATAAACGTTATCGCTACCTCTTATAAACTTGTACCACCTCTAAAGTCACTAGCCCACGAGGGTGGCAGCCTTAATGTGCTTGCGTAATGTTCGTCATTAAAACATTTACAACGAGTCAGTGGATACAGCTCTTAAAGACGATATACTTTGCAATTATTTTCTGCGCAAAGAAAATTACTATGCAAATAATAATATGACTTATCTTTCAAATGTTATTACCTACTTTGCTAGAGAAGATTGTACCCAAAATAACCTTGATTTATGTCAAGGTTAAGAACAAGGCAAGGCAAGGCAGTCAATGGCGATGCTCCAACCTCCCTTTCGAATTGTCGATAGCGCCGAAAAACTGACGAAATGTGGGTATTCATACACCTCTGTCATAGTTCAGGATAATTTAGTGCAGTACATCTTCAATAGATGGCGTTGGCTGTGTTCACAACAAAAACATCTTGACAGTGATTTTTCCTACACACTCAAAAATATTTTTTACAAAAAACTGACTTCAACGGACCAAAATGGCATGGGATCACACAGGATATAAATCCATCAAATAAAAAAGAATCATCACAATCGGTTCACCCAGTCGAAAGTTCTGAGGTAACAAACAAAAAAAAATACAGTTGAGTTGAGAACCTCTCTTTTGAACTCGGTTAAAAACAGAGCAGTTCGTTAGTCAAAACAAAAAACAACCAGTGATTTCGAAACAATTTTCTTCCTAGAACCTTATAGCAAAACCGTCGTTGGTGCCAAATGACTTGGCACTTTGTAGTGCAAATAAAATTTGTAAGCAGTATAGTTAATGAGGCTATGTGTCGCTCTAACGGAGTGGAGAGAACAGCGGAATGTCGCGAGCGAGTGCCACCAAATAAATGACTGCAGCAGTGACTTGAGCTTTTGTTAATTGACAAGCTTAAAGAGTGGAGTTAGTGCTCCACAGAAAAATATACTTTATCGCTTAACTGACGATCAATCGAATTCCTAATGATTTAGATCATTTACGGAATACTCTGATCAACTGAGTTACTTACACACAGTGGACACGTTCTAGATATTCGAAATTCTATCGATCGATTCGAATTCTAGAGATTTAAAATCAAAATTCCATTTTATCCTCATGTTTCAACATTGTTACCGATTTTAGCTTTTTAAGGCTTTTGATAGGAGCGATTATTGACTTTGGTGGGGCCTAGATTATGCAGCCCAAGCTATCTTCTGGCCCCACAAGGAACCGTTATTCTATTTGTACCAGTTTTCACTCGCGTTTAAAATAAGTCTTCACTATCGAGGTTGGGCTAGCTCAGATGGTAGTCGCTCTCATAAAAGCCAAGACAAGACCAAATCGAGACAGAGAAAAAGCAGTTGGATTTCCTGACGTGCAAGTCTTGAATACGATCGGGATTAATGTTAAGATGATGATGACCTAATTAGATTCTATTATTATCAAAGGCTATTTTCATTTCACAAAAGGAAATTAATTGATTGCACTAGCACGTATTTAACTCTTTGGTTTACCTATATATTCGTCCATAAAATTTATTTTATCGCGTATATCTTTTAGTGAATGACGGCTTTACAAAAATTTCGCGTCGCATTTACGACACGAGAACGAAACCTCTTAAAAAGCATTGTTTTAACTATAAATTTTCACGCTGTCGTACCTCCGCACACCCCGCCATTGTTTGGGGTGATAATTTGTTGCAAAGTTCATGTTTATGGCCGCTTATGGCTATAGTTTAGAAGGCATTATAGTATTTTGAAGTATCCTGTAGGTATTAGTATTGCCGAAATTGCAGGTTTATGAATGTTAGATGTAAAACGTAGTAGGTTGTTGTTTTAGATTTCAAACTTAGAAGTCTTAATGAAAATGATTGATTATATTTTAATCTAAATTATTACAATCAATTTTTTTTATATGGGACACGGGGGACACGTCAAAGTGACTTAACCTTGCCTGATGGTAAGCTAAAAGTAAAGTCTCAGGACTGGGGTACACCACTACACCATACCACTACATAATAAGGCCCACAACTAGTATATAAACAGCATTTTTATTAAGTAATTTCAATTAGATACTTTGAAACCAAAAACGAATCTTGAAAATCTTAAGATGCTTACTTTAGAGTAGTATTCTCGTATCGCGATGAAATATTATATTGTTGTTTTTACGGAACGGATACACGACAGTCGCTCTCGTGAAAGCAAGAAATCCAATCAAAAATTATAAGCGAATCCAGGTTCCAAAGTGTGTGAAAACTTTGGATGCAACCGGAAATTGGTAGAAGAATGAGGATTATCCTACTGGTATTGTAAATATGAAAATTTGTGAAGATATTTAGATGTTTTTCGCTCCAACGGCGTTACAGATCCAACTGAAATTCTTTTTTTTGTATTGAAGGGCTTTGTCGTCTTTGGGACCACCCTTAATGTCGTAATTTAGTAAATACCATGTATAAATAATAAATGTAAATACCATCATAATAAAGAACATTAGAAATTTCAAAAAAAAAAAAAAAAACTTAAATGACAGAAAACAAATAAATCTATAATATAATGAAAAAAAGTAGGTAAAATTGAAAAAAAAAACTCTAAACCTAAGTCTGCCTTTTCATACAATTTCTGGGCTTTTACCGACGCAGGTTAAAAAATACTGAAATTCAGTAAAGGAACAAAATATTTTGGTAACTAGATTATGTATATCCCTAGAATCGGTCCCAATAGGCAAGAATGGGATTAGAATTCGACGCGAGTGGAGCCGGGGGCAACAGCTGGTATATTAAAAAAGCAAGATAAACTGAAAACTGAAACACTAATTAACCTCGAATCTGTTCCACATACAGTGGACACATAACCTCGGCAGATCGCGTGCTGGAGTGCGCGCGCGCAGGTTGCGCAAGCGGCGCACTGCTTCGCTGAACAAGCAGGCCGCGCCTGAATCACTTCCTCTGTGTGCACATACGTCCTCGCCGCAAATTGGTGTGCTCCACTTTGAGCCGTCTTATTGATACTGTCAAAGATAAATAAATACACAAAGTTTATTTTGACGTGAATATGTCTAGAAATTGCTTCCTTATTGGAAGGCAATCTAGAAAACGAATGAAAACAGAATTAGAGTGTATGGTATGATATTGCAGTTGCATATCACTATCAGCTACAAAAACAAAATCTAATTCCACTACTTGAAAGTTAAGGATCAAATGATAAAAAAGGAAGTGTCGGTCGCCGTTTTGAGGAAAAGACGTGCCGAAATCAGGATAACTGAAGGATAAACCAAGGGATGTTAGATCAAGCTTACATTTAAAGCCAATACCACATGAAGGGATGGTATTTCATTTCTCGCTCTAATTGATAGATAAGGTAGTAACTAAGTTGGCAAGTCGAAAAGTTGTCTTCGAAGAAAATGCAATGATAGAAGCTTATAGGGTCGTCTCCACCTACTCGAGAGAAAAGAAATTTGAGCGACGGCCAATGAAGCTTTTAAAGATAAAACTGCAGTGGGCTCACATGACTGATCTCACCCGCTTTTGTATGCTCATTATGGTTTATTTGAAAAAGTTTTATACTTAATCTAGTTTCAATCGTTTGTTTGTAATCTTTTGTTTAAACTTTTATAAAATGCTATTAAAATTTTCGTGTATAAAACTTCAGTGATGTTATATATAAAATTATAACATAGGAAAATAACTAATACTGTAATATGTCTTATATAATGCATAACACGCAATGAATCGGACGTTTATTTTAAGAACCAAGAGGAACAAACCAAAATCGCGACGAAATTCGTATATTCGTATCATTGCTTTTACTTGTAGCATCCGCAGGGCGTTACACGGTTCGACTCCCGCGCCGCGCAGTGAATTACTTAAAAAAATATCGTACTTCTATACCGTTAATAGGTGCAACTAAAATAGAGCTTTATATTTAGATAGTTACGATTGAAAATGTATTTTTGTCGTTTATCATAAGGTTGGGTGGTTTGTCCTGTCATTAGTTTTGGAGGTCTGATGGCAAAGGATACGATTTCGTTTGGCACGGTTTTTGTTACCGATATTTTCGTAATACCAGATGTACTTGTGTGATTTGTTGTTTCCTTTGTGTGGCGGATTTTGTCAGGGATTCCAACTGGCATTGTTGTAACGACTTGAAGTGTTTAGATTCTGTTTATGTTACGCTACTGACAATTACTTACATGTTTGAGTAGGTACATTAGTAATTTTCAAGGCTCGTATTGTTCTACGAATTACAAAGGCTTTGTGCCGAATTATAATTCTTACAATTAAACACAGTTAGAGTACATACATACATAGGTACATACAATCATGCGGGGTAGACAGAGACAATATCTTTCCACTTGCTACGATCTTGGCATAGGTACCTACCTACTTCTTTCGCTTCTTCAACTTTCATAATTGTTTTCTTACACGCAAATTTGTACAGTTAAAATTAATTGTTTAACAGAATAGCTAGAGAACGGTACACAAATCCCACCTTTTCCCCATTGGAGTAGACAGAGAGAACATCTTTCCACTTGCTACAATCTTAGCATACGCCTTTCGCTTCTTCCACTTTCATAATTGTTTTCATACATGCGCACCGGTTGCGGGTACTCTTGACCTGTCCTTTATTCAAACTCTAACTTATATAAGTCTGTAGTCTTACTATATCCAATTATTTTAATCGTAATTAAAATATAATTTTGACGTGACAACGTCTTATAAATTGGTTTGCCGGGTGACACTTCAAGAAACTGCGTTACGCTCCGCTCACGTTATGCGCTCACAATGAGAGCGAGTGAGAGGCACGCGTCCCTTCCACTCGGGCATGGTTAGCCCGCCTAAGAGCGAGAGAGACAGACATAAAAATTATTTTACCACTCAAAGTCGTTGTCACGTAAAACTTTCGCCCGTATACCGACTTTACAGGCAACCAATTTTTTTTATATAGATTTTTAAGTTTTCAATCTGTGCGATCATCATTTTTACTACGTTGCCTGTACTTGCCATTATGTCTGGACGTGCCACTTCTATCGGGCTCCGGTAAGAGAGGAAAACTATGCTTGTCTGCCACCTAAGTTCTATAAAAAAACTCAAGAAGTGCTGGTTTGACATAGTAAGGAGGAGGAAAAGCCGGAAAGCACATGCCGAGTTCCAAGATGAAAATGTTCAGATGCAGCCGGTCCAATTTATGAAATTATTATCTTTCTATCTTTCTTTCTTTCTATCTCTCTTTCTTTCTTTCTATTTTTAGATTGAATTCTAATGAAGTTTTTATTATTCAGAGTAATTTCTACAATACATAAAATAAACCATTGTTTAACTGAATAGCTATAATAGAACGGTAAAAATTAAATCCGTTCGTATTTTATCGTTTTATTAATTTTTAATAATTCACCCAACAACCATAATAACCTAACCTACATTATTTGATGCATTAGGTACAAATACATTTCTATTAAAATGAAAACCCGCGTGGAAGTCGGTTTTATAGCCAAAAAGCTCCAATGTCATTATGCGATTTAGTGATAATGCGAATTAGAAAATATTCTGAGCTCTGGATTATTTACTACAAAGGTTTTTTGCATTGTAAGTACCTAATGTAAGTACCTAAAGGTATTGACAACCGGACCCCAAACATGGTAAACATATCGCGTCAGCGTCAGCTATTCCATCTATAACAGTAATTTGAATGACCTAGACGACCCTTCTTTTTTCTCATCAGCAAAATTATTGCTGAGAATTCAAAAATTTACGAGTATTTAACTATAGTCAATCCACTCCTTTATTTTGCGTTTGACATTTCAATTTTCTGTCAAATAGTTATGTCCAAATGCGTAACCTGACCGATTTCAAACAATAATCGACTTAGTCTCTGAAGAAGTTGTAATCGATTTCAAACTTCAATTTATTTTATTTCTGCTCGATCTCAAATTTTTATACTTCTTTTGCGTGCCAGGCGTATAATTGAATAAAATAATTCGCAATAAAATCTGTTAAAAATATTTTTATTTTTATAATAATGATAATATTAAATAATGGCTATTATTGGATCTTCCTACAAAATTTTATGTTTTGTAATAAACATTCTTTTTTCGTGTACAATGTCAAAGTCAAAATCAAAGTCAAAAATCATTTATATTCTGTACTAGCTGTTGCCCGCGGCTCCGCCCGCGTGGACGTCGATTTGCGCGTTTTTTTACTATATCGCATGTTCTAATGAGCCGATTGTGATCAAATATGCGTAAGATTTTGAGTCTAACCAAGACCTTTCTAATAAAAAAAACCGCATCAAACCCCGTTCAGTACTTTTTACGTCCATCCTCCTTCCTCCTGAATGTATCAATTATTCGACGACACTTATAGGCTGTTCATACCGATCATCTGTCATGGGTTTACGCCAATAAGATAAGTCTATCGAGTTTAGGCTCCATTGTTTTGTCATGGTAAAAACAATTTGCGGAATTACTGGGTCACCCGCCGTATAATAGCCCTGACCTCACACCTTGCGATTTTTATTTATTTCCGAAAAAGGAAGAAAATACCGAGATAAACGTTTTATGGATGCCGAAGAAGCTGTGGCTGCGTTTCAAAAGGCCGTCGAAGACGAGTGGGCTCAGTGCTTTTCGTACCTACGTATAATATTAATGAAAACTATTACCCTACACAACACAACTTAAATATTTTGATGAGATGATTAGCCATTGAAAACACGTACAAGAATCCATAATACGCTATAAAAACAAAGCTTACATGTTACAACAACTTTTGTGTTGACGTAAATGTAAGTAAGTTTGAACGATTATTTTAGATTCGTAATTTGCAGCGATTTCATTCGATCCCAACACTAGACATGGTAGAGTGTAGCCGTTTTCATTGTGTGAGCAAATAATCGTAAATTTTAAATCAACCAAAACAATTAAAGCATTTTAATTTTGGTAATGAGTTATAAATAGGGTAGATACATATGATACGCCAGTTTATATAATTTCTTGGTCACGCATTTCCAAGTTTACTTGTAGGATTAATGCAACAGTTACATTCTAAAACTGCTGTCAAACGCAAAAATAAGGAGTGGAATGACTATAACAACTCTTCTGCGCATAACACATGCTGCAGGATACAACAGAGAACAGAGGAGAATATGTCAAAACAAATTTATGTTTCCTTAATGTATGCGGCAATTTTCTAAACCTATATACCAGTCGCAAGAAAATATTACTACCTTGAATTTAAATCGCTCAACACCATCTATCGAAGAAGCATGCTAACTTCGTAATATTTTCAAAATTTAAGGTGATTAGGTACAATGGCCGTCGAGTGAATACTACCTACAGATCTGAAAGACGTATGTTGTATTCTTCGGGATATACCTACATAACATAACGACATGTTGTATTTGGTATTTAAGAGAAGAAAGTGAAAATAGTAAAATTAATACTCTGAAAATTACTCTAATTTTGAAGAAAAACCAAATATTTTTCACAATATGTATATGCAAATAATCTAAATTTTAACATAATATGTAATACTAGCTTCCGCCTGGGACTCCGCCCGCGTAGAGGTCGGTATCGCCACCAAGTCTATTTTAATAAAACGACTCTCCACTCCACTTTCCACTCCACTGGTCTCCACTCGTCTAACCAAAACCATTTTTACGTCCATCGCAATTAGTGATGGATGTAAAAACGACTGAACGAATTTGGATGCGGTTTTTTCGTTAGAAAGGTCTTCCTTAAACTTAAAATTTACCCTATGTTTGGTTGTAATTGGTTTAGTAGAACCGGAGATTATGATCAAATAAGGTAGGATGACCAACCTAAAACTGGGCGCAGCCGCGGGTATCAGCTTGTTTAAAAAGTAGCCTAATATATTGCCCAGGGGTGTGAACTATAATCGTATTAAGTTTGATCAAAATCCCGCGAGTAGTTTTTGATCCATGCGTGCACATACAGAGAGACAGACAGAAAGACAAATTAACTGATTGCTTTTTTAGCATTAGTATCGATCATCAATCATCAGACAGAAAGACAGCCAAACGAAAATGCTTTCTTGTTATGTGTAGGTATTCTATAGATATACGAAAAGTCTGTCAAACAAACATCAGATTTCATCTAGATTTTTCTTTAGACGATCGTGATGACCTCCTTTCTCTCAGACACAAAGAGGCAAACAAAGACCTTCCATATTTTGGAGTCTGTTAAAAACTACCGGAAAAATGTATCAAATGCAGACACATCAAGAACAGTTTAAAAAAAAAAGCATTAGATTGTTACCGAAAAATTTAAAAACATTACCTCAGTTATGCAAGTCAAATTAGATAACTCAAATGTTTTTATTGCGCTATATTCATATTTTTGAAGCTAAATTATATTTTAATTAAAAATGAATGTCAAGACCTTTTTTCTTTTTTTGGAATGCATTTTAAAATCTGGGTCAGGCTCAGTGACAATTTAACGATTTTTTTCTTCAATGTCAGTTTGCTTGGCCACAGGATGTTTATGATATCACTAACACAGGGTCTGCACTTAATGCTGTTAAGGAGCAACATATTATATCGCTATATGTAGCAGAAAAAAGAATGATGTATTAGTTCTGAAAAATTGAAGAGCCAGGACGAGATTTGAATGCGCAACCAGTCCCTTACAGGAAGAATACTGAGTTACCTGGAAGAACAAAGACTGGGCCAAAGATGCACCCCTGAGAGACACCAACATATAAGTAGGCAATATATGGATATAATGTTTGCATACTAACAGGCTCAGAAGCATATCCTGTTTCAGTCACAGATATTTTTGACGAGTTTTGTTATGATTATTTCTTACTTATAGGGATTATAGGTGATGTTGAGAGGCTTGTGGCTAAGTAGTAGGTAATCGAGTACCTTTAATAAATTTCAAAGTTAAGCAATACTTGCCAGGACAGTCTTAAGATGGGTAACCATTCTTAACACTCTGAGATTCATTCATGCCTCATAGAGCACGTGTAGTCATCGGTACCTGTTGACATTCGAACATTAGGCGTTAAGCAGACGGCGGGGCGGTCAAAATGACCGCGGCGCACTCTTATTTGTACGGTTATAAGGTTGCATTTGTCCGCGCAATAGGTCATGTCGCTTGCCAGACATACGCAGGCTAAATGCGATTTATTGATAGTAGTGCATCGCGGACATTTTGACCGCCCGCGCCTCTGTCTGCTTATCGCCTTTTGGGGAATGTGTTGTGAGGACAGGCTTTAAAAGCAATATTTAAAGTATTCGTTTCTAATATTGCTGAAAATTATGGAAAGAGACTCCGACACTTAAACTCCTTATAAGCTTATAAAACACAGATTCGTACATATTCTCACGCCTGTATAACTCAGAGAGGTAAACAGAGGCACATATACCTAAATAGCTATTTCCGGAAATGGCAACAGTAGACAACTTCTATCTACAATTATAAAATGTAAATAGTCCAGTGGCACGTCAGCTCGAATGACATTTAATATGAATTCATACATAATACATAATAATATAATTCTAATAATTATAATGCATTATAATTTATTAAAAAATATTATTGTGTCCACGTATCGTGACGGTTACTGTAAAGCATTGTATAATGACACAGTTACATGTATAATTCATTTTTATAATTATAAGTCACTCTCTTCGTCATCAAAAACAATCTTGTGTATGACTTACTGTCGTTATGAAGTTTTTGGTGAACGTGCAAGAATTACTAATGCCGGGTACACACTATTTTCGTTCGCTGTTGCATTCGTGTTGTGTTCCCGCCGGTAACTAGGGTAGCCAGAGCTTACTGTACCCCTCCTCCTCCCATCCCTTCCCAGCCCTCCCGCCCCTTCCCAGCCCTCGCCCCTTCCCTTCAGGGTAGGCAGCGCGTGTCTGACACCCTTAGTGTTGCAAACGTTCATAGGCCACGGTGACCGCTTCCCATCAGATGGGCCGTCTGCTTGTCTGCCACCTACGTAGCATAAAAAAACACACTGTTTAAATTCTCACTCACCACCAGAGTTCACTGGAGGGATTCTATGCTGTCTGCGGGGAAACCAAAGTTTGCCGTGATGTTAGCACAGAATCTTTCCTTAGCCACTTCTTTTCATTTACCTCCCCAATGCCCCCCAAAATTCCTCTTCCAGGGTCAGCAGCGCGAGTGTGATGCCCTTGGTGTTACACATGTCCATAGGCCACGGTGACCGCTTCCCATCAGGTGTGCGGTGTGCTTGTTTGCCAGGTAAGTTGTATCCTGTGTTCCTGTGTGAAAAAAATGAAGCGGTGGAAAAATGCTTTGTGAAAATGCTTACACTTGACAGATTTTGATGATGTTCTCGAAGGTTGTGAAATCTGCACATCAGTCAGATGGATCATGACCCAGCCTCTCATCTCACCTTCCACTAAAAGACATGAATATTTTCCAAAATTATAGGGGTAATGTGTATTTTTTTGGGTATTTGTGGTTGTCTGTGGTTGTTTGTTGTTGTGTGTGTTTGTATTGGCTGATTGAAAACATCGACAGCATTAAGTCCGCCAATGCACCTTGTTCATGAAGTTTTATAAAAAAATCATTTTTTTCTGACATTTTCAAAATTTTGAACATAATCCTAAAGTTATAATCTAATACTAAATATTAGACAATTATAAATGCGGAAATAATTAAAAAAAAATAGTTAATACCCCATTTATTTCGGCATAATACCGCATTTATAAATAAGCAAGATTCTAATTAGAAGAGAATTAGTTAAATTTTTCTAGATAATATTTTTAGGTGCGCTTTTTTATTCGGTGTCTTATCTAATTACAGATAAGAAAAGCACCGCCATGATGGCTTACTGACTAAAGGATACAGGTCGGTTAGAAAAAAAATGTAATTAAAATGTCACATTACATTTAATTATGGCAACACTAAACTGCAAATTGAACTGCAAAAACTACAACAAGAGCGTTAAAAGCCAAATAAACTTAAAGTTTTGAAAAAGGTGGCCTTCAAGATAAAACCGGGATGTCTTCTGTATAAGACAAAGATTTTGTTCTTGCGTGGAATATCTGGGCCTAAAGAAAAATTCACATGCTACCTGTGGAATAATTTCAAAGCGAATTGTCCTAAGTCTTAAATGTAATAGGACTGACATTATTTGCTACAAGTGACATGTTGACAAACAATGACACTTTCGTACATTTCGAACTTTTGATAATTCGCTTTGAAGCAATTCCACTAGTTGTGTCATTTTGTCTAGAGGCCCTGTTCTTATCTCTGCACAGTACTTTAAAGGCTTTTATATGAGTTTCCAATTGTCTAACAAAACGCTTAATAGAAGCGCACTAAGTATGGATCCTGCGATGGTATATAGCTGAATGAATAAGGGCGCTCCTTCTCAGAGGTATCAAGTTCGAATCCGGCCGGACAGTACCGATGTGAATTTCACTTTGTGGAATTTATATGTGCTAATCACATGATTTACCATCTGCTGACGGTGAAGGAAAAACATTGTGAGGAAACCCACATGTCCTAGAAGGAATTCTAAGGACATGTCCGATCCACCAACCCGCATTAAGCCAGCGTGTGTGGATTAAGGTCTTAACCCTCTCAACTCTCTCGTTAGAGGAGAGGAGACACGTGTCCAGCAGTGGGACATAAATGGGTTGCTATCAAGTTTGGATCCTTAGTGTAATTCAACGGTTACAGGGACTCATTATATATTGACGCTAATTACATAAATGTAGAATAACTTATCTATGGTTGTTACACATAACCAGGGCCTTGATATACAAGAACATTAAAAAAGTAATTACCAAGCTTAATATAATATTCATACAGTTCTATAAACGTAACAGCAAATCCTCATCTTAGAAGCAATTAAAACCAAATTAAGTTAATTTAGTCATAATTGGATGTACAACGCTAATTTTACAAATGGCAGCTGGAATAAAAAATATGTAAGTATTACATGACAATCAGAGCGTTGTTGTTGTGTGCCACACGCCAGGATGCTAAATCCTTGACTTCAATACACACAAACAAAGGATATTTGAAATTATGACTTACTAGCTTTTGCCTGCGGATCCACCCGCGTGGAATACTGATATTGTTCGCACAGCGCACAAATTCGTGCGATATTGCATCACCCTCGTAGCTTTTTCTCTCTAATTTGACTTTCATTCTATATAACTATGCTATGGAACCGCTAAACTTTGATATTTTCTCTAGAGAAGCGAATGCCATTTGTTTAGATGCCAATACCAAAACTCTCGAGCCCCAGCAATTGCGCAGAGATATAGCATTTTTGACAGTTTTTTACCGCATCTACCATGGGAAGTGTTCCGACGAGCTCTACCAACTAGTCCTTACCTATACATCGCCCTCCCCGGCGAATAATATGGTAATGTGCTATAACAACAGTTTAGGTTTTATTGCATTTTCGGTTATTAGAGCATCGAATACACATTGTAATTTTTTTTTGTAATTTTTGAGTGGATATTTATGAAAATACAATATTTCCCATAGGTCCATAATGAATATTACAATTTTATTCAGTTAAATTAGAAATACAATTTTTACACGAATAATACCGTAAACGATAATGCAAAGTTATTTTTTTCCGTTAGTATCGGTAATGCCTTTTTACAATAAATTACAGATTTTAATAAAAAATCATCAACTGGCTGTAATATTGTACATTATATGTAATTTAATTAATTAGTACTGTATTATTTGATAAAATATTGTATTTGCAATATAATATTACTAATAATCAGTTGACACTATAATATCGATTAATAGTATTGCAAAGTTATATTACCGTAGATACCTACTACCATATGAATTTCCCCGAATAATATGGTAATGTTCATTTGCCGTAAACATTTTTAGCTCCATATTTACCTGAACAATACTGTAATGCATTATTACTGACCACGACAGCAATGGGAATAACGCGAATAAAATGGTAATGATACATTGCGTACTATACTTTTTATCTACAATTTCAGTAAAATGTTTTTCTTAAATAACTTTATTCCAATAACCTATTAAAATAAAATTAACATAGGAACTAGTCGGTACAAAAATTAGCTTTCTTTTGACATATAAATTATTGCCATGCAATCTACCTGCACTGAGATATAAGCATAAAACAGTTATTTGCTTCTCCTGTAAAATTTAGAATTTGCGATTACCATATTATTCGCCGGGGACAGCGACATAACAACACGTGCAAGGCATAAACATAAACTGTCGAAATGTGGGTGCTAGCACCTCTGCCTACCCCTTCGGGGATATAGGCATGAGTTTATGTTATGTTATGCTGTAATCAGATGACATTCGCTGCAACTCACTACAGATCTCCGATGTCACTTTTGTCTAACCTTTCTGGGGTAACAGACGTGACTATATGGATAGATGGATGGATAACGTAGCTTGTAATATACTTATGTAGGTTCTAGAATGCGAATACATTTTTTTTACATTTGTAACCTCTTCCTTTATTTACGAAGGCACTGAAATGTAGAACATACTAGCTGTTCTGCCGTCCTTATCATAAACAACGCAATCGACATTTTTTACGAAATTGAGTTATTAGTATATTCGGAATCACGGAAACGAGATCTACCAGGATCAATCACTCATTTTTCGATATCTTTTATAGTTTTAGTTTTTTTGTTATTGATAAACAGCGTATTTGCCCCATTCTAAACCTATTACTAGTCATAAGCATCGTAAGCAAATTATGCGTTTCTCTTGACTATTTCAGTCACAATTTAGATGTATGAAAATACTAATCATAAATAACGCATGCGGCACTAGTGATGTTTATAATTAGCAAAGTAAAATATTTTTAATAATGTGAACAGGTCATAAACGTACTTGCGCTATATATGATAAGTATTTTATATGAATTTAAACTAAATATCAATAAGAAAAGTAACGCAATTATTACATTTGCGACTATTATGATTAGTAAAGTGTGTCAGAGTAAGGGCAAGTCCGGGGTAAAGTGAGGGAGTCATGGGAGGCTTCTTTCAAGGTATCATATAAAATATTTATTAGAAAAACAAAATTGAAATAAATGCTTAAAGTAGGTGGGTAGGACTCGATGGATGGTACGTTATTAACTTAGTTATAGGTATTTAGTTTATCACAATCGTTTTTATTGCAAATCTTAATATATTGTACAAAAATATTGAGATCAGGGTTTTTTTGAGTATTAATATAGGTTATTATCTTTTCTTAGCAATATAAAACAATCTAAAAATAGCACAATAAATCTGTCAAATCTGTAGGTTACTACTTTTTACATAAGAATAACAATTTACTAAGTACCTGAATAACAAATTAGGCTAATGGGAATTAAAAAATATAGTCCCTGAATATAAAAAAACCGGTCATTTTGAGTTAAATCTTTGGCATCTAAAACAAATGAATTATACCAAAAATGTTTTCAATTTTCTGGCATTAGAGGAACAAGCTTTGAAATAATGGTAATGGTTGTACCTTTGCAGAAACTGTAGAAAATTCCTGTGATTTTATCACTCTAGCTTGTAAAAAATCAAGATTCTGAAACTTTTACATTTAAGTATCGAGTTTGATTCCGGCCTGACAGTACCAATGTGAATATCACTTTTTGAAATTTATATGTACTAACAGTACCAATGTGAATATCACTTTTTGAAATTTATATGTACTAATCACACGATTTACCATTATTCTGCTGACGGTGAAGGAAAAACATCGTGAGAAAACCCACATGTCCTAGAAAAAATTCTAAGGACCTGTCCGATGCACCAACCTGTAATTAGGACAGCGTGTGTGGATTAAAGCCTAAAGTTTTATCTGTAGTAAACTACAGATTTAACAGATTCATTGTTCTATTTTGAGATTGTTTTATATTGGTAAGAAAAGATAATTATATTAATACTCAAAGAAAACCTAATTTCAATATTTTTGTATAGGTAATAATATTAAGATTTGCGATTAAAATGATTGTGATAAACTAAATATAACTAAGTTAATAACGCACCGTTCACAGAGTGCTACCCACCTACTGCAAGCATTTATTTTATTTTTTTTATCTAATAAATATTTGGTATCATACCTTGAAAGTAGTTTTATTTTTTGTTCAGTTGCATAAAACTAAACGCATGTGGACTGCTCTTACCATTATTTGCTAGTCATGTTAAACGTATTTGCAACATATACGTTACAAAGGTGAACTTACATGTAAGTAATTCCCCTGTCTTTGCTAGACATAAACATCACAAAGGCATTTTTCTAGACATAAACCACTCACTTGCCACACATGAGTTGCTTATACCTGGTAAAGTAATATTATTGCAGTTCATGATTACTAGTCTTAAACAATTTTTCGTCTTTAAAAATATTTAAATTAACTAAATTTATAAATATAGGATCGCCCATGCAAAGTTCACATATAAAGGCACGAAACAAAACAAAAATATTTGTAATATTCGTTTTACTTTTAGAGGGACAATAAAAACACGAAAAAAAACTTTAGGCGCCATTTACTCGAAAGTTACCGCCAAGCAAGTGCGTTGTTTATGATAAGGACGGCAGTGTTGTACATGGCCGCACCTGCGTAAATTTCTGATGCCGTTTTCGCGGCCAACAGGAATCTATTCCTGGGTCCAGCATGGTCCAGACTATAATCTATCTCTGTAACTAAATTCAATTCAATCCGTTCAGCCGTTTTTGCGTGAAAGAGTAACAAATATTCATGTTTCATACTTTGTTGTGTCCCGGTGTTGAGGATTTAATTTTAAAATATTTTTTTGGAATTCTTGCGTGTTTGCTGGCGATGAATGTGAGAACTCCTAAACGGATTTTGATAAGGATTTTTTATTTAAAAGTCTTAGTTAGACTGAAATGCTGCCATATATATATTTGATTGCAGTTAGTTAAGTAGGTACGAGTAGAATCGGAGATATATGACCAAACAAACGTTAATCGACCTACTCGCGGGCGAAGTTACAAGCATCAGTTAGTATTTTAAAAATTGTTTATTTATTAAATTTATATGACACGCTTTATCAATTTCGTTTCGCAATGCCGTTTCAAACCTTCAATATTTATGCAAAATAATAAATAACAACAGGAAATATTAATTAATGACAAGCTTCATGAAAAAAATTATCGTTTAATGACTTCCGATGCTGGCCGGATGCGGGGTCTGAAGACACGCAGGCGTGGTTAACTGTCCGTGGTTAATGAAAGTGTTATGTATCGAGTATCGACTCTTACATGCTTATCGATCGTTAATTAATGACTGTTTATATTCAATCAATCAATTAACCTGTCGAACGTCCACTGCTGAACATAGGCCTCTCAACCAATTCTCCGCCTTCCGCATCCAATGCATCCTAGCTACCTTTTTAGGTCGTCGATCCAACTGGGTTGGTTCCCACCTTCCGTTTGCTGACTCGCGGTCTCCAGGACTGTTTATACGAGGGTGAATGTGCAACCCGGTAAAGGCCGACCAAGGCGTACATATTCTAATAAGATCCAGGATGTTTTGGAAAAAGGTCAGGTCCCCGCAACTGGCGTGCGTATATGAAAACAGTTAATGAAAGTTGAAGAAGCGAAAGGAGTATGCCAAGATCGTAGCAAGAGGAAAGATGTTGTCTCTGCCTAACCCAATGGGAAAAAGGCGTGATTTGTATGTATGCATGTATCATTGACTATCATCATAATTTAAGCGTGGTCCGCTTATTCCTCTCCTAGTAACAAAGCGGTTCGGTGCCTCTTTTCTGTGTCGCACCATAAAGACTTGGAATTCACTTACCAGTTGTGACTACTTGTGACACTTGTGACACATACCTGGTTGGTACTCACAGGTTAATAAAAGTCATGTGTGCACGTGTTTCCTTCCTCCTACAGTCCCGGGTCCTTCAAGCAGGGCGTGAAAATTGTCTGATCTAACAGCTGAGGGCTACCATTGTAGCATTATCGGTGTATGTAATGGTGACCTCCATTCCTGAGACTTTACTTTCGGGTTAACAGGTGCCGAATTTCACGCGGGCAAAGCTGCGAGTAATAGCTAGTTCATTATAAAATCAAGAATGTAAAACATTCGTCCTATAAAGCAAACTGCCTATCAGCCAGATGCGTCATATGCCACGGAAAAGAACACAGCCTGGTGTATCGCGTTGTCTAAATTTTTGTTAGCGAATGTACACGGCGTAAAGTACTTAATTAGCTCTGTGACAAATTTGGCACAGCGTTCAGCCGTTCTTGCGTGAAAGAGTATCAAACATCCATACTATCTTCTTGCAAGACGATATTTGGATGTTCGTTACTTAAACACACTCAACAGATCTGGCTGAATTTGATACAGGGATAGATTTTTATAGTCTGGCATAATACATAGCGATAACTTTTTATCCTTGGAAAAAATTCCCATAGGATGCGGAGACAGGATCAATTAATCCACGCAGGCAGAGTCACGGGTAACAGCTAGTTGGTTATAAAAACAAGAATGTAAAACATTCGTCCTATAAAGCAAACTGCCTATCAGCCAGATGCGTCATATGCCACGGAAAAGAACACAGTGTATCGCGTTGTCTAAATTTTTGTTAGCGAATGTACAGGGCGATACTTCTAAAGTGTTATAGTGTCGTGTGCAAGTGTCTAAAAATATTTTTAATCTAAACAAAATACGCGGCTTTTTAAAATAAATATGTCGGGCGGGATAAAGGAGTGTGTACATTTGTAGAATAGTTTTGGTCATGAGTTTTTTTTATTCATTCTTAAAGGATGCAATATTTATTGACTCATCATGACAAAACCTTCAAGTGACGGTGACCGTCCAATCTCGGGACATTTACCCTTAGGACAGTCAGTGTCAAAAGCAGAGGATGATTGTAGAGATTTCTAATTCAAAAATCTGAATGAAAATGATTATTGAAATAGAGACCATTGAGTAGTTATACAGCATGTTTACTAAAAAATATAAGTTAGTTTGCTCAGAAACGAATCTTGAAAATCTTAAATGATCATCTCTACTCTACTTTTATCGTGGACTATAACGGGGTAAAGTCATATTGACGTCACAAATGGTCGAAACCACACTCGAAACACAAGTTATTTATGAAAAAAATCATAAGGTGCTGTAAAAGCATCAGGGCGAAGCCAGGAAGCACTAGTGTATATATTAAAGATTTTCAGTTTCAGGAAAATAATAACTTTTAGCACTAATTGAAGTTTTATAAAATTTATTTTGACAAAGAACACGTGATAAGATTTTTTTCTTTTTTTTTGTTGTAAAGCATACATAATATTTGCTTTTTAACAAGACAGTAACAGACGGTAATTGTTTTATAAAATATGAAAGAAACAGTGTGGAGGTCAAGTTTTTTTCGATGATTACCTTGATCGACATACAAAAACGTTAGCATGAGAAGTTTCCTGCTACATTCTGTTATAACAGTATATGTTTTTTTAATATATTCACGTCTGCATTGAAGGATTTTGCAGTGGTGTTTTTTTGGGCTGTTTTCAGTTCAGTATATAGATACGTACATGCACGAACCCGGTAGAAACCCGGGCAACGGAGACGACAGCGCTTCTCACGTGCACGTGTAGGAGTGACTCTCTAGAGGGCTGCTCGGAGGCTCTCCACATGTCTTGTCTTTCTTGTCTGACTAGAAGAAGGGCGGCTGCCTGTCACCCTACACCCCACCGTCAGCACAGCGGTGTGATACTCATCCCATCCCCTTTCTGGGGGTCGAGGGGGCCATCTCAAAACCGTAGATGGCCCAGTATCAGCTTGGGTGGGAGGAAAACAATGGGCTGTCACTCAACTCAAAAAAGGGTTACCATTAGGCGTGTTTCAATTATATTGACGTGATGACCTATAAAAAGCTTTTTTCTAATGGTCGTTACCGAGGAATAACTAACCATTCTGATAACGAAGCAATAATGTTGACTATAATACAATCAGGTATGTGCAAGTGTGTAGTACCCTTAAGCCGATATAAAAATCAACGTTGACCAGAGGCGATCACTTACGACAAAAAGAGAGCGCGTTTATGTTACGTACCGCGAAACGGAGAGTATAATATGGGTGACTTTGATGGCCCTCCAAGTCACAAGAGTATAGCGATTTGATATTTTTATTATGAATACGAAAATTTTGATCGATGAATTGAGTAAAGAATTACTCAATCAAGCTGAACTGGCAATAGGCTGGCCATTTATATGCCGAAGGAAGGATGGACGGGCGACCTGGAAAAGGTAATTTCCTGAAAAAGTCTGTTAATTATTATAATCTACTTCAAATGGTGAGAGGGCCTCGACTAAAATAACAGACTAGGCAGTAGAAAAAATCCTACTAATAAATTCCAAATAGTCGAAAACCTCTTTATTTTTATTACATAACTGCTCAAAAAGGAGTGTTAAGCTTTCGGCTCAATTTCGTTGACATTTTAGTTTATTTTATTGCGAACGTTGCCTTTTAATCAGTATTTGATAAAATACTCAAAACAAAAATTCCCACCTCTCATAACTTGAACCGCGCACCAAAGCAGCGATGTTTACGCGGCCCGCGCAGAGCGATAGTCGGTATTGTAACTGTTTCCGAGATCGAGAATAATCGGCCCGTGCGATACGACGCCAACCAGATGATAAAACATAGCTCACTGTTATCGCCAGTGAATGAGCCGCGGAATTTTGATTCCGCCTTCGGATGCTGGGTTTGTTTGGGTATAGAATGTAATAACCTCACTGTTAATTAAATGAAATTTGAAAAAAGAACATACCCACAATATAAAATGCTGCAATTTTATCTTGTGGGTATGTTCTTTTTTTAAATTTTGTGATACGGCATCGGCCTCGTGAATGAGTGCTGCGATTTTTGTCTAACCAAGGTTTGCATTATCGCTTTCAGTTTTACTTGGACCACAATTTGGGTTAGTACAATCAGCGTCAAAAGATATCAAATCTGCAAAATCTGATATTTTAAACATATTTTTAAAACGTTTAAATACAGCTCACGGAGTACTTAAACAGCATTTTCACTAAGAAATATAAATGATTATACTCAAAATGACTTCTGAAAATTTGAGAATGATCATCAACTTTTGATGCTTACTATATCTATGTACTACTCTAGTCACTATGTAACAGGGTCATCATCATCATCATCATCATCATCTCAGTTGAAAGAGGTCTGCTGCTGGACAAAGGCCTCCCTACCCCAAGGATCTCCACGACGACCGGTTCTGCGGATCCCGCGACCTTTACCAGATCGTCGCGGTCCATCTTGTCGGAGGCATGCCCACACCACGTCTTCTTAATATCCCTTAAATATCCCTAGACATAGACAGATGTTGATTTTACCGCTTTACGTTGTTAGGAAAATAAAAATTAATTACTTCAAAATTTTATTAACATTTCACTTTTAACCTAACTCTACTACGGATTCCCAACTGTTAGCATTTCGTTGAAATACTTTAGCAAAAGTGTAAACTGCGCAGGTCTATGAGAACGCTAAATATTCAGCTGGACAGACTCCATTTGATAGTGTGAGATAAATCGGTCGGTGTTAATGGACGCACACCAGATTACAGCACACACTGACTGTTATCACTTCGGAATTAGCTCCAGTATTTGGATACCGCCTTCGAATTCAATTTGTTTGGGTGGTACGAAAGAATTTGCTATAACATAGTCTGGGTATTTGTAGAATTCACTTTTGAATTAAATTCTTAAAAAAACTTCGATTCGAAAAAAGAAAATAAATAAATTTTGTTTTTCTTTTCGTTTTCCAGCCATAGTTTTTTTTTAGATTTCTTCTTTTACCGGAAACTGTCAGTAAGATTTATAGGTTCATGTTGGCTCTGGGCCTAGGGAATGCCTCTTAGGTCACCTTACACCCCAGCATGTGAAGACCCGAGACGGCCGGCAAGCGGTTTTAACCAGTCTGAGTCCAACATAACCCATTGACATTCGGCTAGAAAAGCTATTCCAAATAAAATTCGTACTCTATTTTGGTAAGAGATAAGCATAAAATTCGCTGCATTGCTAAGACCAGTCCCCTAACCACAGGATTAATAAATACAGCGCTAGATCGCTTGTAGGGAGTAGTTTTCTTGAGACTAAAACGATTCTATCAACTATTCTTATGTGCATTTTTTGACCCTGTCTTGGGTACAATTGACCATACATATTAAGCAATTTTTAATTTCTACACATGCCTGCATTAGAATATGTACTTTATATTGAATACGTCAACATGACTACACCTCGCCTGATGGAAAGCTAAAGGCAAAGTCTCGGGATTGGGGGTCACCACTAAACACACCAATTAGTGCTACAGTGGTGGCCTTCACCTTGACGGCCTCAACAAATACTTTTTCACGCCCTGCTTAAAGCCCGGACTAAGGAGGAAGGAAACACATGCGCTGGTAAAGAATTCCAAGTCTTTATGGTGCGGCAAAGAAAAGAGGCACCGAACCGCTTGGATCTTGATGGAATTGTTTGCACTGTGTGAGGGTGATACCCAGCCTGGCACGTATAGTTCTGTATAGGAAAGGAGAGGGTGGGATTAATTGGAACTACTGTCTAAAATACACAGCAGTCTTTAGCCGTGGGTATCATGGCCGTTATACATTTTGTATAATCGCTATACACAGAGTGTAATAATTTAATTAAAAATGTATACATGTTTAGATTTTATCTACCGTATATAATCATCGTCTTATTCGTGCATGCAATAAGTTTGTATGAAAATAAAATACCTTCTATGTTCAACAATCGTGATGAGTACTTACTAGGTGTTCGCTTATGTAATATCATCATAGCAATAACAGTACTTAATCCAATTATACTAATATAGTAGGTACCTACATATGAATTTTTCATTTTCAAAATTTAACATTAAAAAAAAAATATTTTCGAACTTAACAACATCAGTACCATAGCAACATACATTCATACCTATATTTATGTTCACGCCTTTTTCCCCCGGAGTAGGCAATGACAACAGCCCGCCATCTGTTTCTGTAGGTACAGACTCACATCAGTACCTACCATAGAATGATATTATATAGTGCACGGCATCTAACTTGGCAAGATTTTGGAGTAGTGTGGGCCCCACTACTACAAAACTTTGCCAAGTTAGATGCCGTGCACTAATATTCTATGCTTACATACTTCACGCGCTTCCTCTACTGTCATTAAGCCTTTCATGTGCTTTCATGTAAGTCCGCATTTTCGGAAATTGTCTATTTTAGAATAGATGTTTCAGGAAGTTGTCTATTCGTCTATTAGAATTAGATGTTTTAGGAATTTTTCTTTCCCAGCCTGTACATGTAAGTGGTATAAAAACACAACATTAACAGAAAACTCAGTTTAAAAGTAAGTAAGACATATTCATTCTTTTATATCTATAATAAGTACCTACTTATTATTGTTCTACACTGTAAGAATGAATTAAAAGGTGCTAATACAAGTCTTTGTTTTACCACTTATTTCTTTTAAACAATAGTAAAGATACTTAAAACATAAAATTCCCACATCAAATATATCAAAATCACCACATTTTAACAAAAAACCGCGGTTTTATGTAGGTACGAGTATAGTTAGTAGCCATTTTGATGGTTGAACATAAAAACGAATTAAAAATCAAATGAAATTCTTAAAAGGTGTTATTTTAATGTAACCGACACGTTTTAGTTGTTCTTAAACTGAATTCAAAATGTTTTTAAATTTAGAACAATGATTTATCTACACGCGCAAGCGGTCAAGATTTTCAATGGTGTAGTGTGGTTTATAAAGGTGTTCATAGATGGCGTTACTAGTATCGAGCTGTGCTAAAGCCTTTGATGTTTTTAGATAATCTTTTGAGGTATATATTATTTTTGATGCTATTTGTGTATTATGGATGTTTAGTAGGTAGGTACAGTCTGCGCCAAAATTATATGATTGCATAAATTTCTAATGAAAAATTCTAATTAGAAATTTAAAAAAAAAATTAGCTAGGCCCTATGTTACCCAAGTGGGTACCTAGTTAAGTTAGTTCGTTTCAAAACAATCTAAAATTGATAATCTACGTTTGCCGCTGACTGTACCCATTGCAAAAATATAGGTAGGTTTACTAATTAGGTGAACCAAGGGTACAAAAAGTTAACCGTGGAACACCTAGGTGAACCTCATAGATGTACCACGGGTCAGAAAGGGGTACATCTACCTTTTATTTAACCCTAAATTACTCTTGGGCATCAAACTCCCTATATAGGTTATTGCCTTATGAAAAATGTTTTGGTGCTTCTCCAAGATCTTCAGGGCCCAATACAACCTCAACTGCAAGCCTGCCCAAGAATTTTCTTTTCGTGTGGAAACTCACACAGATACCTACCACCCGTTGGACTTGAACTGACTGAAACCGCACGCAGGCTCAGGTCTTCGTGCGCGAAGCCGGGGTGCGAGGAAAATGCTCTTTGGGCCACCTTACCTATACCCTGGCGTCAGAAGACCCTAGACGGCGTGTGGTTTTAGTCGGTAAGAGTCCGACATAACCTGCCCGGCTGGCCGCGGGGTGGCCGCTGGTATCCATGAGGATTTCTGCACGGAAAAAAAAGGTCTTCGAGCGCGGGGGTGTAGGTGATCCAAAAGGCTGGCACCCCCGCTGACACGGGCCATCTCCAACTTCGTATGTCGCTGTGTCGAATGTTATCATGTTATCGAGATCGGTTCAGCCATTTTTCCATGAAAGGGTAACAAACATACCCACCTAAATCCATCCATACCTACTCACAACATTTCATCTCAATTGCCTTTAGAAACGGATCACTTGAGTTACCACGGGTTCGAATTCCAGGTAAGTACCTACCTAGTTATTGCATGACCGATCTGAATCCCCTAATAATACAAATTAGCTTAGCTGAGAGGGTTAATATTACGAGTACCTAGGTATAATGGGAATAGTATGTAGTACCTACTCAGATAGGTAATTTCAATTAAGTAAGTAGGTACTTACCTACTTAGATAGATTTACAACTTAGTTAAAGGTTATTAAGATAGATAGACAATGTAGGTATCTGTATATTATTATGTCCTAACGGAGTAGGCAGACGGCATGACGTGTATCGTGAAATTCCGTACCGTGAAATACAAACTTAACAACCTAAGTACCTACTCGATTCGAGCATCGAACCCAGACCGAGCGCAAACATAAGCCAATCAACTGTTTAGGTATTTGTTCGGTTTAACATACGAAACAATTAGACCAGTAACGAAAGCCGAAGTTATAACAAAACAAGTCGTACGCGGTTGAAGTCACGAGTACCTAATAAGTACCTGCCCAAGTACTTAGCTGTTGTGATAATAAGAGTAACTTTTAGTTTCTTTCAGACTGGGAACTGATCGCTATAATTATTTTGTCCAAGTTCAATGTACCTAACTGTACATGACAAGATTCAGCGTGTGCTTTAATTACTTGCCGCCATTAGAAAATTTATTGGAGAGAACTACCTATCTACTGTTTCCATAAACATTTAACGACTTGTGCTGTACTTCACGTAGTCTATATCCGTACGCGGAACTGGGCGAGCGGTGCTCGGCCGTGGTCTGCTCGTGTATGGCTATATGCAACGCACTCGGCGGCGTATGTGTCTAGTTACGTAACGGCATGCGATGCTTTAGTTCTCCACTGTTTACAGTGGTCGGGTCGGTGCGAGCGCGAGTGTCGCCTGTCCCCACCGAGCATCGATCCGCTCCGCCCAGCGCTCGCTCCTCCCACCTGCAGCCGCCGTCCCTCGCGGCCCTCGCCCCGCGCCGCCCGCCGCGCCGCCCTCACACCCCCGCACCGCTGGCCTTTGTCGCGCGCCGCCCGCGCGCGGTCACCTGTGTCGCACGTCCTCAGTCGCAAAGCGGCCGCGTCGCGCGCCACCCGCTTCGCACTACGCGCGCTATATTATGACAGTGACGTGATGGAGGGCAAAGAGTTCGGTGCGGTTCCCGGCTTGCCGGCTGGTTTGGACTATTTTATGATGCCGAGAGTCAGTCAGCCCGCACCCCAGTTCGACTTTCGTAAACTCGGTGCCAGCTTCAGTGGTCGTGATGACGATAAGAACGAGGATCGACGGTCGCCCGAGTACCCACCGGACAGGCGCGACCCGCCGCCGGCGCCCTGGCCCCTCGGACTCGGCGTCCAGTTCGTCAACCCCGCGACCGGCAAGAAGAGAGTTCAGTGCAATGTTTGCCTTAAGACTTTTTGCGATAAAGGCGCCCTAAAAATTCATTTTTCCGCGGTGCACCTGCGAGAAATGCACAAGTGTACAGTGGAAGGATGCACTATGATGTTCAGTTCGCGAAGATCGAGAAACCGGCACAGTGCTAACCCGAATCCTAAGCTGCACTCGCCGCACGTGAGGCGCAAGATCTCGGCACACGACGGTCGGTCTGCTCAGCCGTTCCCGCTGCTTCCTGCGCTAGCGAGGCTGCCGATCCCTCCGCCCGGACTTCTACCACCTGAGTTAGCGGCTCGACTGCCGCCACCACTCACCGGGCCTCCAGGACCAACTCCTCTGCCACCGCGTGTGCCCCTCGACGACCTCCGCAACTTCAGTGAAATTGAAAAAATGTATAGAACAATGCCACACCACGAAGAGCCTTCACGCAGTGCGTTAGATCTTGCCAAACCTCTTATTGTGTACGAAGATGAGTCTAATAATTATAGTGAAATTAATGATGACGTTTCTGAAGATGAGCATAAACATAAACCTGGTGAGCGGACCAAATCACCCCTAGTTGAAAGGTTAAATTATGAAGATGAGCCAGAAGATTTGAGTGTAAATAAAAACAAAGATGAAACCAAACCCGCAGTAGAGAAACCTGATAGTGTAAGTCGTACAGATCCCACCGCCTCGGACGACAAGACGTCCTCACTCGTTCCTAATAAGCGTAAGAGGAAGAGCGGCAACCCCACGCGGTGTTCGCAAAACAATGAATACAACGCGTCTGACGAGGAATACCACGCAGATTTATTTAGAAATCTGTCGACCCCCGGATCGAGTCGTGCTGAAGAAGAACCGCTGTCGCTGAAGAAACAAAAGCCTGAAAATGCAGAGCCCTTTCAGAACGGTGAGGAAATTACTGTGGACTCGGAATCGGTGACTCGAGTGAAGGCTGAGAGTGAATCGGACGATGAGTCAAGTGCCCCTAGCGTAGTCCGTGAAGGGTTGAGGTTACGGTCCGACCTTTACACGCCGAGTGACAGCGGGAGTGACTTGCATGCTCTGGAAGAGCGCCTAGCGAGAGCGCGGTCACCATCAGCCAGCAGTGATAGGACCGATGACAGGTCAGATATCAATGACCTAGAGATTCCTATCGACGATGAGAACCCTGATCGGTGTACTGCCTGCGGAAAAGTGTTTCAGAACCATTTTACATTGCGTATGCATTACAGAAACGACCATTTGAAATTGCTTCATCCGTGTGAAGTAAACGGATGTGACGCTGCCTTTCCTTCTCGACGCAGTCGAGACAGACACAGTTCGAATGTCGACCTACATCGGCGATTGTTGTCAACAAGCTCTCTTGACGGACGAGAACAGAAACCTGCTTTTGAGGTGAACGCTGAACTTCTAAATAAATTATACGCAGACATCAAAGGGCTGGCATCAACACTAGAGAGCCTACGCTATGGAAACAACGAAGAGGCAACGCAACTACCTAGCTATGTCACAGAAACGATGAAATTTTACAGTCGAAACTTGAGTGCGTTGCAAGCTGGGTTGTTTCCACAGTTCGGTGATAGAGGGTTTTTTCCCTCGCCGTTTCTAATGGGGAACGGAATGCCTCCAGCTGGCGGGCCTTACGGTGCTCCGGCAGGTGCACAATCGGTGCGAGAGTCGCTGTCGCCACTGTCGGCATCTTCGCCGCCGGTGATATCTCCGGGGCGGCTGGATGCAGCGCATGCCCGCCCCCGGGATGACGCGAACCTGCTTTTTCGCGAGAGCTCAGAATCATTCAAGAAGATGACGTCACTATGCGAGCGTCAGGAGCAACTGTACCAGCACCACGTACCGGTGTCATGACGCCCTCGCCATCAGCCGCGCTTGCCCTGGTGATACCTCACGTCATGAAGCGACACAGACTCTGTATATTTAATTGTTAATAATTTTAATTGTGTTAATTCTATTTCGTATTTCGTTTTTGTATTTTCTTGTGATATTTAGACAAATATATCGTAATTATTGATCCCACGAACTGTAAGTTATTAGGGATAACGGCTTGGGTGTTGAGTTGGCGTTTGTGAAGCGAAGTGCAATACGGACTCGAATATTAAATATTAATGGACTTGGCGTACGACATGGTACCGTGTAGATTATTCGTAATCGATGTTGAAAGTAAACGTTATAATGATCAGCTTCATTTATTGTTCTGGCGCAATAAACTCATTGAGAAAATAAATATGCATTTGTTTTAATTTGTGTGGTATCTGAATTAGTAACGAGACAATCGAGTAAAAAGTCACGGGTATTAAATACTAGCGCCAGTCACCGGGAACAGTATCTACTCAACTGGAACTTGGGAGCAGCTGTGTAATTTTTTGTCCTTCTACACTTACAAGTAAAAGTTATTTTCTTGATTAGATAATTGCCTTACCTTTGACTAATTTTCCCATTTCACACGAAATGATTTCTGTTGTAAAGATCCGCTTGTTAAGAGCCAACACAATAAAGATATTGATAAATTTAGCATTCAATTCGTAACTATGAATAATCAATAAACTAGTTTATTTAATGGCGCATCTAAATTTACAGTAGCCATTTGAATATATTAATACTAGGTACGTATTTTTATGTTATTATTAATCACAGAGAAAGTATCGTATCGATTGGTGAGCATTAGAAATATTATACAAGCTCAAAGATACATTTTATTGCTGCCTTCATTATTTCTAACTAGCTTCCGCCCGCGGCTTCGCCCGCGTGGAATTCGGTATCGCCACCAAGTCTATTTTAATGAAACGACTCTCCACTCGACTTTCCACTCCACACTTCACTCCACTCTCCACCTCCACTCTACTGTCCAATCCCCTCTCCCGACTCCACCCTACATTCCACTCTCCACTTCAATATCCACTCCAATCCACTCTCCACTCCACTTTCCACTACACTCTCCACTCCACTCTCCACACCATTCCCCACTCCGCTCCACTCTCCACTCAACTGGTCTCCACTCGTCTAGCCAAAACCTTTCGGATAAAAAGTACTAAACGGATTTTAGTGCGGTTTTCTTGAGACCAAAAGTTTTTTTTTCTTTATTTATTGGTTTCACCTTACACCATCTTTACAGGGTTCACCTAAGGTGACAGTGTGGACATCATATCCCTTTATAACAGTACTTATAGTTGTAATAATCGATATTCACGCGGGCGGTGCCGCGGGCGTCAGCTTACAGTACAGTACAAAAAGATTACAGTGTTTGTTGACCACAAATATCTGTTTTTTTGCAAACCTTGTCTGTTTATTGTATCGTGATGGACGCAAAAACTGCTGAACAAATTTTGATGCCGTCTTTTCATTAGAAAGGTCTTGGTTTTACATAAAATCTGCCGTATTTTTGATTGCATTTGATTAAGTAGAACCGGGGATATGACCAAAAAACGATTACCAACCAATCGACTCCCATGGGCAGAGCCGCGGGTATTAGCTTGTATAAAAAGTAGCCTATATGTTATTTCAGATTATAATATATCTCTGTACTAAATTTCCACCCGATTTATTCAGCCGTTTTTGCGTGAAAGAGTAACAAACATACATCCATACATCCCGACTGATTGACTCCGTGGGTCGACTGATCGACTCCGTGAGCGAAGTCGCGGGTATTAGCTTGTATAAAAAGTAGCCTATATGTTATTTCAGACTATAATCTATCCCTGTACCAAACTTCAACCCGATCTATTCAGCCGTTTTTACGTGAAAGAGTAACAAAAATATGCATCCAGATATCCCGACTGATCGACTCCATGGGCGAAGCCGCGGGTATTAGCTTGTATAAAAAGTAGCCTATATGTTATTTCACACAACACTAAATATCGGTACCAAATTTCAGCCAGATCCATTCAGCCGTTTTCACGTGAAATAGCAACAAACATAATATCTGGACATCCAGACCGATCGACTTCGCAAGCGGAGCCGCGAGTATTAGCTTGTATAAAAAGTAGCCTATATGTTATTTCAGATTATAATCTATCTCTGTACTAAATTTCAACCCGATTTATTGAGCCGTTTTTGCGTGAAAGAGTAACAAATATACATCCATACATCCCGACTGATTGACTCCGTGGGTCGACTGATCGACTCCGTGAGCGAAGTCGCGGGTATTAGCTTGTATAAAAAGTAGCCTATGTGTTATTCCACACTTTAGTCTATCTTGTTACCAAATTTCAACCCGATCTGTTCAGCCGTTTTTGCGTGAAAGAGTAACAAACATACATCCAGACATCCCGACTGATCGACTCCGTGGGTCGACTAATCGACTCCGTGAGCGGAGTCACGGGTATTAGCTTGTATAAAAAGTAGCCTATATGTTATTCCACACTTAAATCTATCTCGTTACCAAATTTCAGCCAGATCTTTTCAGCCGTTTTTACGTGAAAGAGTAACAAAGATATATCTAGAAATCCCGACCGATCAACTTTGCGAGCGGAGCCGCGGTATTAGCTTGTATAAAAAGTAGCCTATATGTTATTCCAGACTATAATCTATCTTTGTACCAAATTTTAGCCAGATCCATTCAGCCGTTTTTGTGTGGCAGAGTAACAAACATACATCCAGACATACATTCTTACAAACTTTCGCATTTATAATATTAGTAGGATAGGATAATATAAGACTTACTATTCATATAATAAATTCTATGCTATTGAAAAAAGGGCAGGTCAAAAGTACTGGAAACCGAAATAGGCTTGCTTAAAAGGTTTAAGACGGTAGAGGAAGCTCGTGAAGTAAAGTAAGGACAAGGCAGATGGCGGGTTGTTGTCTCTGCTTACCCCTTAGAGAACAAGGTGTGAGCATATACCTCTATGTAATAAGTTCTCGATACTTAGGTACATATTTTATTTTGCTCACAAAAATATTTCTGAATACTAACGGTTATAAAGGGTCCTACCTACCACACCTTTTGGATCTAGGTCAACCTCACTTAGTGATTAAAGGACGAGGATCAAGCGCAGGCTTTCCTCATGATGATGGGAGGTCAGAATGCAGTTGCTCCCGGAAAAGTCAACATACCGATCAAAAACAGTAAACGAACCTCAGACTCCAGAGTATAAAGACGTAACTAGGTAATCGCTAAAAGGCTGATGATAACTTAATGGAATTTTGAATTGAGAACCTTACTCTTTTTCGGAACTCGGTTAATCCGAAGTTAGTTTTCCTGTTCGAGTGAGACTCGACATCGAATTTGTACCTACATGAATAAGACTATTGAAAGTGGATGAATTTTGTCTGATCCGAGCATCGAAATATGGACTTCATAGTCACATGCAATAAATTAATTCAGAAAAAAATCTTCTTCAAGTTAAACGGTTTTAAATTGTATTGTCATGAGAATTAAAGACTTCTGCCAAATATCAGACCAATCAAACAACTGAAAGGGGGTCAAATTTCAATTAAGTACCTACTAGATTTGACCCAAACAAACAGGTTAAGTTAAATAAAACCGTTTAAAAATAAGTTTAACATCATGAGTTTGCCATTACTTGTGTAATTACTTATATTAGTAATTTTTCAAAATATAAAATTAAGCGAAATAAGTACCTATCTATCTATAACAATAACAACACAATTTCCTGCTATGTTATACCTATGGCACAGTGGTAACAAGTACGACTACTGTGCACTACATACCGGGTTCGATTCCCGAGTCGAGTAAAACGTCTTATTGGGTTCGTCTGTCTTAGATTAAACTTGAACAAAGGGCTCACTAACACACCACGTTTTCAAAACATACGATTTCAATTCGATTCGATAGAAAACCCTTAAAATAACATTTATTGAGGTTAACCTTCAAAATTACTTGTAGTTTGTTTCATTTTCAATTTGATCTTGAAAACTTAAGGCTAGCTCATCGCATTAGGCGAGTAAGGTTGTTACTCCAACCGCTAGATGGCAATACTATCGCTACTTGTAACGTGAGATCGAAAAACATAGTCAACAAAATCCGTTATATTCCCTCTGCCTACTCCGTGAGGATGTGCTAGTAAGATTTTGAGTAAGTATGTAAATATATTCATGAAATCGAACCCGCTACACCTGACGTAACGGTCAAAGTCAAAAATCATTTATTCTGTATAGACCATTTTAAGCGGCACTTACAAAACGTCAAATTATAAATATTTAAAACTAGAAGCAAATGGACCACCGGTTCGAAACGCGGCCCAGACCTGAGAAGACTCCGGCAAGAAACTCAGCGGGCTGTTTTTTTTTTGTTCTATTTACAACAATTGCCTTAGTCTAGATACAATGTTATTTAGAGTAACATAGTTGAGTGAACAGTTCATTTCCAAGCTTCTTTATCATCTAAATAATCTTGAATTTTATAATAAGCTTTTTGGGAGAGTTTTCTTTTAACAACATTTTTAAATTTACTTACATGTAAATCTCTAATGCTTGACCGCTTGACCACCGCGCCGAGTGGCTGAAGACCCGCTTGTGTAATGATCATTTTTAATTTAAACTTTTGCGACAGTATTGAACTAGATGGCAATTAATGTAAAAGTCAACGAGACGTTTACCATGTTTTTTTTATCGGTCACGTCAATACGACTTCACCTCGCCTGATGGTAAGTGTCTGGAATGGGAGTCACCTATTACAAACACCGATACTATAATCGTGGCCCTCAACTTGACGGCCTCATCAATACTTTTTCACGCTCCGCTTAAAGGACCCGGTACTATTAGGTGGAAAGAAGATTATGTTGTGTTATTTTGAGTAAGTATCCGATTTGCGTCCTCAACGATCATGGCGCTTGCGCAAGCGAAATATCGGAAACTCAAAACAACACAACATGATGAATTTCCCGTTGAATCTAATGCTATTAGTAACTACTATTTTAAATACTTACCCAGATGGAAATTGTAATCCAATCATACCTACGTGTGATTTTGGGTAATGTTTGGGGCCCATACCTCCAATCATTTGCCCCAAATCACTACTTACGGGGAGGCCCCGAGCATTTACATAGGTATCGCACTTTGGGAAGGCTTACTACATTCCACCCAACCAATGATTTCTTCTTCAACCTAGCGTTAATCCCAGTCATATCCAAAGCTTTCACCTCCGAGTCTGGGGTCCGCTTTACCAGCCTTAACTGCGGATTTGGCTGGATCTCGATAGTTTTCGTGAAGCGAATGCCATCTGACCTGATATCGAAGCATTGCAGCTAGACCGTTGTCGTTGGACTTTTTAGGGCTCTAACTACCCGTAACGACTGCCATAGATGTTTGTATGGCAACCGGGACCGACGGCTTACCGTGCTCTCCGAGGCACGACCAGATCAATGCAAATTCATGAATACAAATATTTGCACTGAGCGGGGATCGAACCCGCGCCCCTGCGCAGCGGCTGTGTTCACTACTGCTACGCCACCCAACCAATGATATTACAGAAAAAATTGTCACGTGACCAAAATCAGGTATTCTGTGCCTCTATCTAATTTTTGCGTTCCTACCAAATTCAAAATTTATTCCCGCCTCAACCGGGTACCAAGACGCAATTCGTATTTAACTTGTCTAAGTCATTGGATGGATTTAACCGACATCAAAAAAGGAGGAGTTATCAATTCAACTGATTTTTTTTACCTTGCCGGAACCACGCGGTCACTGGTTATCAAAGTTTTTGTACGTGGACCAGTAACTGGTGACCTCTAAAACGTCTTGACTGCAGACACCTACCTAAGAGTATAATTACTATTGAGTCAACTATCGCCGTGGGAATATCGCTAATTGCAGGAGACCTACCTACCATCATTTAATAACAGGGCAACGTTCCAAATATTAATTATTTTGGGTTCCGTGTGTACAGTGAACTCAAAAATGAACATAATGTACGAGTGTTTATCTGCACCTTTGTGGCGTAGCGGTTGTTGAATTCGACTGTGAAGTCGGAGGTCGCGGGTACGATTCCCGTTTAGTGGAAGTATTTGTAGACATGAATGGTTTAGGTATACGTATTTATAACATGGGTGTATTCACAAAAAAACATGTAAGTATATTTATCTGTATTCTAGAACCCATAACACAAGCTAGCTAAGCTTTACTTGACCTACTTATGATCGCCAATATTACATATTAAAAATAATATCTATTTAAATAGAATCGCCAATTTTCGAACTGCATTTCAAGAGTTCATTAAAATACCTAACATTGTTTTTTTATGTCTTCATTTTTCATGTGCTAGTGAATACAATCTATAAAGTTAAAAACGAAATGTACGGAACCATCAACATCTAAACATAACTCGAACTTCAAACCCACAAAATTCTCATCTTGACTTGATAAAAAATGTACTCCATTACGAACCCAAGGCCCCATCGTATTGATGGCGATTTTCGAACCATAATAGTATGTTGGACAAAACGTTTTGAAGGATTTAAGTAGTCGTTTGTACGATATTAATTAGATAACCATGTTTTTTTCGATTATGTTTCAATGATTAATGTTTTTAAAACATATCACAAGTTCACGAATGTATGTCGTCCTTAAGTTTAAAAAAAAGTAATTTTTATATGTCAATCATGCTATGACAGGTTGGTACCTTTTTATATAGGACACGTCATCATGACTTCACCTCGCTTGATGGTAAGCTAACGCCAAAGACTCAGGATCAGGGGTCACCACTATATTTATACACCGATAGTGCTACAGTGGTGGCCCTCAGCTTGACCTCTGTAATAACTGGCTATAAACTTTGATATCTGTGCCTTGCCTTCACATGAATCAATATAAATTAAGAAAAAATCTTTTTTAAGTTAAACAGGTTTAAATTGTATTGTCATTAGAAAACTAAATACTTCTGCCAAATATCAGACCAATCACATTGAAAGGGGTTCAAATTTCAATTACTAGATTTGACTTGATTTGATTTAGAGGTCGAGTTAAATTAAAACCGGGGTAATTAAAGCCGTGTCGGCTTTATTTATACTAAGTAGAATTGGTTTAGGATTCAAACCCATGACACCTCCATCGTAAGACGGACTCCTTAAACACTAAACTATCAAACTTTTCAACCCGATTTTGTTGTTAACAAGTTCTGCAATGCAAACTATTTTGAAGATATTTTCACGTCCAAAGATTATTTAAAACTGTGGCAATGATATCATACCGACATATTTTTTTACTATTGACTGATTTATAGGAATGCTTTCTAGCTATACTTCAATATGATGGCTTCCGTAACGAAAGAGATACGACTGTCGTGACTTATATTGAAGGAATAGCACTGTAGGGCGAGTACGAAGTTACATTCGAATAGTAAGCGTATAGTATTCGTAATTAGAGACGGGAGACAGTGTGTTTATTACTGTTTGATATGTATTTTCTATGATCATCTGAAAATTTGGATTTTGTTAAAATATCTGGTAGGTAATAGCAATCTACGTTAGAATTCTAAATACTTATCTTAGTAAAAAAAAAGTGTGAGCATAATCTTATAATATGTATGTATGTAGGCAGTATGTATGTATGTATGTATGTAAATTGCCCACCAGACCTGACACTGTTAACATCTGGTCTTAGTCAACAACAATAATTAAAACTTAATTGCGATATCACGTTTTCCTCGATGAATTTCACTGAGTAAGACGTGAGAACCCAGTTTAGTTAAACTCTGATTTTTACTGGTTAAAACAGTCTTACTCCTTTTTGTATCAAGTGGTAGGTAGAACTTTGTGTGCAAAGTTTTTAAAATAAAAATTACAATGTCATTGACCCCAGAGAGTTTATTACAGGTACCTACTTAGATTTTAAATATGATAATTTTATACTTACCTTCTGTTTTATTAGATAGCAAGAATATTCTTGTAGTGCAGTGCAGCAGTTTTTTATACTACTTAGGTGGCAGACAAGCATACAGCCCACCTGATGGGCAGCGGTCACCGTGGCCTATGAACGTGTGCAACACTAAGGGTGACACACACGCGTTGCCTACCCTGAAGGGAAGGGGGGAGGGCTGGGAAAGGGGTGGGGAGGCTAGGAAGGGATGGGAGGAGGAGGGGTACAGTGAGCTCTGGCTACCCTACTTACCGGCGGGAACACAACTCGATGGTTATTATAGGCGCGGTGTTCTGTAGGGCGGAGGTACTACCCCAGTCGGACAGCTCATTTCGGAAGGGAGATACCGTCGTGTCCTACCTCCTGAAAAATCCATCATGATACCGACAGACACCAATAATAATTGCGCTATGTGCGAATAATCAGCTGAAAGATTTCATCTGAAGAGCTATGTGTAGGTGCTCGGGTTTGCTCAAATTCTTACCCTGTTTGTCATACAAACAGTACTAAATTCTAAAACAATCTAAATTCACCCTAATTCACCCCTGTGAGCAGACATAGTTTGTCAAGCGTTAATTAATAAACTTGCCATTAACAAACTAACTCGTGCCCCCGGGCGCTGTCTGTTTCCCTTAACTATTATTATGGTTTTAGATAAGTAGGTATATAGGTATATTTGTGTTTTGCCTAGTCTTGACAGTTTTGAGACAAATTTTATTAGACAATGTCTTAGTGGTAAACTGCTTTGATATAATAGTTAGTTTATGATCATTCTTTATACCATTTAGGTGGCAGACAAGTTCATGACCCACCTGATGGTAAGCGGTCACCGTGGCCTATGGATATGTTCAACACCAGGAGCGTAACATTCGCACTGCCGATCCTGTAAATACCTACCTTCTAATGCCCATCTTGAAGAACCCCATATGACGCTAGAAAAGACCACAGATCACAACCTGTTTACTTTACGAACCGTTTCCTCGACCCGAGAACCGAACCTGTGACACTACAAATTTTTATTTAATTTGGTTATAAGTACCAATTTAAATAATAAATTGTAGTGTAGCACTTTACCTAATTATTCATTTCAATGGGATTTTCAAGCAATTTGTTCCGTATAAGCATGCTTTTTTACATTGGTCAATATGACTTCTTCACCTCGCCTCATGGTAAGCTAAAGCTTATTCCAGTTTACTGTCTAAATTTATTTCCATTTTAAAGTTATTTCTAAATAAGTACTATAAAAACCACAAAGACGAATATTAATTTCACCAAAGTAAACACGATCAATTATTCACAACATTTTGAACGAATTTATAAGACTTGCAACTTCAAAGATCTGATAATCTCTCATTCGCAGATTACGGCAGTCGGTACAGTGTACACAGGGCTTAATTAACGTTTGACAAAATGTACAAAGGCGGTACAAAGACGGTGATAAGCCTGAGGGTAGACTTGCCAAGGATTTGGCAAGGGTGGAGGTTGTATCTGCAATGTTGCAAGTATACCGGTTTCGTGGTTAAGAAGATCGGTAGCGTCGATATGTAGAAGGTCACGGGTTCGATTCCCCATTTTTGTACGTCATTGACAGCTACAAAAAGTTGCGTATAGTTGGTGATCCATTAATGGTCTTTTGCGATACTGGCATTAGAAGGTTTTTACAAGGTCGGCAGCGACAGCTTCCCACCAGGTGGACCGTGTGCTCCACGTACAGCCAGTCTAGTAATAGTATACCTGCATAGATGTCATAGACTTATGCCAAAAATATTTGCACTGACCGGGAATCGGTCTCTGATTATAGCTATTGACCGTTCTGCCAATGATATCCGTCTGTATAAAGACGCCATAAAAATACTGTATTGACTAGACTAGACTTTAGATGTAATAAAACATTCAAGAAATTTGTGTGGGTGTTTAATTGGAATAATTTAAAAAAAAATCTAAGATCTGAAGCATAGAACTGTAGCCTAGAGGGGCACTTTAATCTCTCCTGTCTCCTCCAAGTCCCCGACAAGTGAGAATACGTAATCATTCTTTAATCTGTTTAAGAATTCTTAAAGGACTTCAAAGATATATAATTATTAGGTTTATGACGCCTCGGGCTCCTTCTAACATTCTCTTTATATTTAATAAGAAATTTTTTATTTTTAATTATGATACTTTGCTACAGAATGGCATTAGTGTATTTTTAATAGTTTTTTTTATCTGTGAAGCTGCTTTTTTAATTCCGTCATGGTATTGATTATTATATTCTGTGGAATTGGTATAGTTTGATAACATATAACAGGTCTTTGGCGACCTGTGTGGCGTACGGGAAAATGTAAGACTGCTTCGTCAGAGATTGGGGTTTGATTTTCGCTTAGTGTAAATATTTATGTGTATTAAGATTATGTCTTTTTGCTTTTTCTGTGCGCTTCTGTATTTTATACGTATTTATGACAAAAATATCATTATTTCGTTAATCATTCCTATTTATTTATTAGATATTGATTTATTGCAAAAAGGGTATGAATGGTTTAATGAAGTAAAGAATTAGTCCTCTACACGGAAGCGCGTGAAGTATGTAAGGATAGAAGCAGATGGCTGTGTGTTGTCTCTGCCTACCCCGGAGAGAAAAAGGCGTGAGCATTATGCATGTATGTATGTCATTCCTATTAGGAAATTCATAGTACCTAATATCATTAACAATAGTACCCTGTTATGTGGGATGAGAAAAATTACTTGTGAATCTGATACCTATAGGTAAATCATATTTTTTGTATACCCAGTGGAGTCTTATATACAGCTATGTTCGAAAATTTCTAGAAATATCTAGACAAGAAAATTTTATACATGATATTTAGGCTACGTAACGATATCAAAAGTGCCTCAAAGTTATACCGTTCTTTTCATGTGTCTGTGAACTCCCTTCTAATGAATAATTCACGTGGTTCTGATCAAACACAGTTGAGACGTCAAGTGTCAAGCATGCTCAGTGTCATGTCAACGCTTTTTATGTGATGTTGGTGGCCTGTCAGTTATAAACGGGGATTTACTTTGCGTATCGAGTTAATCTCTTTGTTAGATACAAAGATTTCTATGTTACTAGTAGAATAAATAGTTTAGAACAAAATATAAGATGAGTTGAGAAGAATACTTAGAAAATAAATGAAAATTATTTTCAGATCGGAAAAAATGATTATCCAGGACGGGACTTGAACCCGTGACCAGTCGGTACAGGTGGAATGCTCTCACCAACCTAGGCTACCTGGACCCATCACAGATGCTCGAAATTTTCCCATATATTCTACGGCTTAGGGCCGCTCAGGGCAGTTTAGCATGCAATTGCTTAGCTTAATTTTTGACTAGTGGTGGCAAGTTGTGAAGATGACTTTGAAGGTCTTTTTTTACACATTAGTACATCGGATTCACTGCACCTTGCCTGATAGTAAGCTGAGGTGAAGTCCAAAAAGTAGTAGTGGCCACTACTGGCGTTACCCCTTAAATAGCCGGCCTCTATAAAGACGTCCCCAACAGATACTTTTTCACGCCCTGCCTAAAGAACCCGGAATTGTAAGAAGAAGGAAACACGCGTGTAGATTAGCCATGTCTCTTGTCTACACAGGAATTTCCCAGCAAAACCTTGCTACAGTGGGGCGAGCACAAATTTCCTTTTGAATTGAGTTCGTAACGTGTGCGACAGAAATTATATGAGATTTGTACAGTTCCTTTTACGCACGATAGGGGCGCTGTATAAATTTCATACAATTTTTGTCGCACACGTTACGAACTCGATACGGAAGAAAATTCGTGCTCGCCCCACAGGTTCACAATACTCAAAGTACTCAAACATAACGACCTACAGAGTCATTCGAATCCCACAACTCAAACAAAAGCCTCCAATACGCCAACGGTTATTTTGACTCGGTCTTGAAGTAATCAATCACACATTTGTGAATTGTCTGACAAGTCGTGTTAGTCAATTATTAATTACTATGTACGTGTTAAATTAAATGTCGAGGTGAATTACTCACTGTGTTTTAGTTCTGGTATAGTAATGTTTGTGTACAAAAAGGTTGGGCGTGAGCGTGTGAGACTGTTCTATTCCTGGCTGGATTTGAAACGGCAGCGAAACAAATGATGGTCATGGACAAATAAATCTATAATTCTATACTTAAATCTATCCTATACTTATAATATTAAAAAGCTGAAGAGTATGTTTGTTTGTTAGGTTAAACGCGCTAATCTCAGGAATCAAACTAGGGAAAATACTTACATACAAACATACATACCTACATACATTATCTACATACATACATACATAATATCAAATCTTTTTCCCATTGGGGTAGACAGAGCCAACTTCTTTCCACTTGCTACGATCTTGGCATACGCCTCTTGCTTCTTCAACTTTCATAATTATTTTTATACATGCACATCGTCGGTTGCGGGTACTTACTCTTGACCTGGCCTCTCTCTAAATAGGGAAAATAATTAAATTAATTAACTGTTGAATTTGTCAAACCAAAGGTTTAACGGTAGTACAGGAAGCAATATATTATGTTACGTGGGACTGAAATTAAAGCATAATTGACAAAATGTAGGCCCGTGTTAACATCTACATCTCTGCCCACCCCTTAAACGCTATATAAGCGTGCACATACGTGTGTAGTTTAAAAATTCTCAATTAGATTTAACTCGAGAGTGCACATCAACAAAAACGTTAGCCTTGGCGGCTAAGCCGGAAGAGATAGAAGTTTCTTACTTTTATAGCCTTTAGTTTTGATACTAATTAGATATTGAACTATTTTTATACTTAATGTGCTTCAGAAAAATCGTGATCATTCATTTTTCATTTAGCATTACGGAAGCGCACTAAAATTATTCCTTGTTAAGCTTAGGTAGGCAGAGAATGTAATTTAGGGTCTTTCCTTACGAGCTGAGCGAAAAAACAAACAAACAAGCGTTTAAAAATAAATATATTTGCGTTGAGAATCGTTCATTTTACATAACCTAAGTTTTTTTGATGCATAAACATAAACTCACGCCTATATCCCCGAAGGGATAGGCAGAGGTGCTAGCACCCACATTTCGCCAGTTTATTTTTAGGTCCCAATGTAATAGGTGGCGGGCCTATTGCCATTAACCGGGTACTTATGAACCCGCGATAAATACACACATAACTTCGAAAAGCATCGAAAAGTCATTGGTGTGTGCCATGGTGAACCTGGGATCGAACCCGAGACCTCGTCTCAGCAGTCCATTACTCAGACCACTAGGCTACCGCGGGTCACCTAGTGTAGTAGTACCTAGTAGTATATTACATAAAAAATCACAATTATGTGGGTAGGTATAGATTTATAGGTAGGTACCTATGTCATTTTAATGTCACGGAAAACGTGACAGTAGTAGCGATCCTTTCGATTAAATTTCACTCTCGAAAACAACTGAAAGTTCGTAAAAACCGTGAGAAGCCGTCTACTATCAGTTCTCGCAAATCGAGATATATTCGCGTTTATCTCACCACTAGCCGTCAATTAGACGTTATCGGACTGCGCGACGAGGGCTTGCACTTTCCACTGCTGTCAACTCCGTGAGAATCGCTATATTGTTTTTATATTAAGTACTACTAGGCAATGCCCGCGATTCTATGGGTCACCTTACACCCTGGCGTCAGTAGACTCTAGACGGCGCGCGGCGTGCGGTTTTAGTCGGTAAGAGTCCGACATAACCTGCCCCGCTAGCCGCGAGGTGGGTATCCATGAGGATTTCCGCTCTCAGTTTACAAATTGTAATAAAACATAATTATTGTGATGTGAAGGCTTCTGTTGCGTGGTGGTAATGCATGCGACTGCTACGATAAGAGGTGCGGGTTCGATTCCCGCTCAGTGCAAATATTTGTATGCATGAATATGTCTATTTGCATTGGTCTTGGTGTCTCTATTTATATTGTGTATGTATGTGACATTCTGCACAGCGCTCTCTAGACGCAAATTAAGCATAGTTTAACAAGCTTGTGTTATGTGTTCTAGAATGCGGAAAAACATACTCAAATACTTTTTTTTTGTAAATACATAGGAGGCAATGGTGACCGCTTCCCACCAGGTGGGCCGTGTGCTTTTCCACCACTTAAGTGGTATAAAAAGAAAATACATCCAATAATAGGTATTATCGATGTCAAAATCACTTCGCCATTATTATCATGTGTGTTTCCAATCTAAAATAACAACGGAAGGGTAATATTAGCGAAAGAATTACCATAAAATGCAGATAACCATAAAACCACCATGAAACAAGGGGTGGATGTGATAAATCCCACATCCGAGGCGTTAGTAATAGCTAAGGGTTGTAAGGTACAGTCACCAGCAGTTTTAGCTGAACATATTCCAACTTACAGAGTACCTACCTTAGTTCTAAAACTTGAGAAATTATTAATAAAAAAAGAAATTAATTGAATTAATTAAATTTTTTAGGTCATAAATAATAATTAAACCCAGCACAGGTTTAAGTCATGTCAAATATAGGTACTTTCCTTATGATCAAAAAGAAAGAAATTCCGCCTCTGAAGATTAAAAAATAAACATTTATTTATTTCTTGATTTATTTCAATGCAAAGATTGTTCATATTATTTTTAGTGTTCAGCAACTTGTGAAGGCGACTGTACTGGATTGTGGTTTTGCTTTCTGAAAAAAAAGAAAATTCGGTACATTTAGCTGTGTAATAGTCAGATTAGTGTAGGTGTGACTGTACTGAAGACGACATTATTTACTCAATGGTGCATTGATAGTAAGAGTGATTTTTATGCATGTGGTCCGGGGTTTGATATTTGGGTCGAATAAAACGTATTCGACCAAGACAATGAATAAATAAACGTTTCAATGAATTAATAAGCCCTTAACAGTCCAATGCTGGATATAAGTGACCGCTTCCCATCAGGTGGGACGTGTGCTTGTCTGCCACCTACGTTGTATAAAAAAATTGGTAGGCCTATAGCAATGTGAGGCATTCTGTACCCAGTCTACATTGTGAGCAGGTTAATACAAAACTTTTAAGTCTTAGATTCAATTTAACATCAATTTATTATATAAAAATATTCTAAATAAATATTCTACGACATTCTACACATCGCTATCTAGACCCAAAGTAAGCTTAGTTGAACTAGCTTGTGTTATGGGTTCTAGAATGCTGATAAACATGCTTATATACTTTTTTTTGTAAATACATACTTATTATTATACATAGAAACACCCAGACCAATGCAAATAGATATATTCATGCATACAAATATTTGCACTGAGCAGGAATCGAACCCGCGCCCCCTGCGTAGCAGTCGCATATACTACCGCAACGCCACAGAGGCCGTCATTATTGACAACAATGATACTTAACTACAATCAAATTAACAGGAAACATCAAAAACAGTTGCTTCCGATCTTCAACCGCTTACTAATGAGGTGTCACTCTAACACATCGCACATATCCTGCTGCCTTACACTACACTAAACTACACTACATTACACTACACATACATCCTGTTCCACGAAACAAAACAGACATCAGCACCCCTAGACAAATGGCAAACGCTTCGTGTCTATTCTAATGCAAAAGAAACTGACGTCTTGGCAATGCCGATTTCAAATTTGGTAGCGAAGTGTATAAAAGCTTTTCGTACGCCCAGTCTAATCATTTTTACGACTACTCTTCGAACTTAGTCTATGGTGTCGTCGGTAAACGACATTTTGACATTGTGTAAGTCTCAGTGGAAGTGCGGTAAATTCAGATTTATACTATCTTTCAGAGCTTTCAGTATAAATATACTGAAAGCTCTGAAAGGTAGGTAGGTATTACTAAAGATGTTTACCTGAAATAAAGATTTCAGTTAAACATCTTTAGTTATAGTATCCTTAGATTATTGTTTTAATAATGGAACCGAGGCTGAGAGCTAGTCCAGAACAATTCTCTGCTTTGATTGACTTCATGGAGAGGTATCATTATTATATTTGTATTAGACGTTTAATTTGCCTATACAAATTATTAGGTTCTTATAATAAGTACCTACATTATTGTTACAATACTTGGGATTGTAGACCATGATACCTATAAACAATGACATCACCATCACCAATAATGTTATAGATTTATACTTGACTGTGTTCAAGATATTAATTATTTGCGAAAATTATAGGAATGGGGACCTGTGTAGACCCCAATCAGGTCCCCAAGGACGGGTTAGGCGAGATCTTCTGTGGCAACAAATTGCCAATATATTAAACTCATTAGCATTAATAATATATTACTCATTAACTATTTTTGGTTTAAATATTTCTTGTGAAACTTGTATTATATATTAGCTTGTTTAGCTATCACAAGCCTATATGGGCTCGTATATATTATAGTTACTTGCTGCTACGGAACCCTTCATGGGCGAGTCCGACTCACACTTGGCCTGTTTTTTTATTATGTTTTAAATAAAACTTTGAGTATGGAAAATGAAACAGTTTTATTTTTTAATCGGTGGCAATACTTAATTAATTTTACAATCGATCTAGTAAGCAATTAAGTATTGCTCTACCGTGCGTTAGTTCTTCTTGGGTGCTGGGAGCAGACGAGCTAGCCGGAACATCTTCGCCATCATCATGTTGTTCAGCTACATCAATTGGCGGTGGCAGACGAGCTTGTAATGCTATATTATGCAATATGCAACATGCTATTACAATTTTACTGGCAATATGAGGATGGTAATGTAGGGTTCGGTGCTTTAGTAAACATCTCCAACGTGCTTTGAGTAAACCGAAACAACGTTCGATGCAGTTCCTTGCTTGAATATGGCGGGTAGTGTATAACTCTTCACGAGAACCCAGTGCAGCATTTAGAATTGGTGTCATCAACCATGCTCTTTGAGGGTATCCAGAGTCACCTGGAAGAATTTATAAATGACAGGCTTAATGACAGTACAAGAATCGCGTGAAGTATGTCAGGCAGGACAGAGGCAGATGGCGGTTTGTTGTCTCTGCCTACCCCGGAGAGAAAAAGGCGTGAGTATATGTATGTATGTATGTATGTATATATGTGTATAAGCATACTTACCTAATAGCCATGTTTGTTCACCACGCTGATGAAGACCACGCATAAATGGTTCCACTTGGCTAGATGCCCATATAAAAGAATCATGCGTGGCGCCACCATATTTTGAATTGACATTCAAAATTTTTAAGTTATGGTCACATATCTGCAAAACCATAAAAAATAACTTGTTATAAATATATATTTCACTGCTATTTCAACATAATGAATAGTTTGGGCTCATTCAGGTCAAAATATTATTTTGTCAATTCAAAAAAGTCATCTGTGTTTTATTCCATTTCAAAGTTCTATACCTCAAAAACAACACCCTATATAAAACTAACCATTTGTACATTTAATGAGTGGTATCCTTTTCTATTAAAAAATAGATGTTCGTCTTGGACTGGTTTGGTGATGGATATATGTGTACAGTCGATACAACCTATAACCCCTGGTAAATTAAATTTTCTATGGAACCTAAAAGAAGTTTATTCAGTATTAGAAGGATATCTAGTAATATAAGTATTAAATCAGATATATCTATTTGCCTTCAATACCTAATACTTACTCTTGTCTTATTCTCGACCTTTCTTGATGTGTTTGGGGAAATTGAATTTTTTTCAACATAAAATTACTGTTGAGTGCCTCCACAACTTGACTAATACAACGACTTGCAGTTCGTTGTGGCAATTGTTGCGTGACACCCACGATCCTTTGATAAGATCCTGTAGCCAAGAAGCTTAGAGTACACAAGACCTACAAAAGAACAAAAATGATTAAATTTGTTTACCTTACATACCTATATTTTACGCATAATATTGCACGTATTTAATAGAATAAAGTAGATATTAATTTACCTTTACTTCCAAGGGAATCTCTTTAGTTCCTCGCAATGAAGTATTTGTGCGTAAATCCTGACAAAGCATTCTAAAAGTGGTTTTATTGAGTCTAAACCTTTCTATGAATAAGAAATCCGGCATTTCATTTATTCGCTCTAAACATTGTCTCGAGAGATTTCTATTGTGACGCCTAAGCCACACTTCTTCATTATGGGCAGCCCACAACATTCCGAGTGTATGCATTTTATACTTACAAAATTTAATAAAATCGCGTCTTGCGTAAATCCTGCTGTCACACTAGACAAGTAGCAAACGCTTCGTGTCAATAAAATTCTGGTGCAAAAAAAACTAACGTCTTGGCAATGTCGATTTCAATTTGGTAGCCAAGTGTATAAAAACCTTTCGTACGTTCAGTCTATGCGTTTTTACAAAAACTCTTCGAACTTAATCTATGGTCGCGTCGGTAATCGTCGTTTTGACATTGTGGAAGTGTGCTACAATGTAAACAATTTTTGGAAACTACGCATAATAGCTTTAGTTTTATCTTTTAAATTATGGTTTTTTATGATAAAAACTTCGCTTGAAGAATAAAATACCTTCAGGCAAAATGATCCTTGCAATTAGTAAGCTTTATTATCAGTGGTTATGCTCAGTTTTTATACAAAATTATGGATAAGGAGTTTTAAAGCATTTGGTATTTTATTTACAATGAAATATTGTTAACATCAAGTTATCGAGCTTTGTCCATCATTTAATGGTATCCACATATTCTCTCGATAACATGTTGAGGTTGAGAGTAATTTTATCGCAGCACGTTACACCTCGTGTTATTGCGTCTACATCAGCATCGCCTTCATCACCACCAAAACCACCACTTCCACCTTCGTCTACACCACGAAATAAACGATGGTATGCATCAGCTTCTCCACGATCAAGATAGACCTTGATTTATATACCTATGTAATGTTTTCAATTAAACTTCGTTTATACAAAATATTACAGTTTTATTTTTAACAGAAATACACTTTTGAAATAAATATTTGCAATTGCTGAACAGAATCCAAAAAAAAAACTTTAGCACATATATTATTACTCATATTTCTCATCATAGCTATTTTCCAGTTGTGGCCAAAGTTGAAACTTTGGATTCCGAGATACACTTATTGTTAGATTGATATTTTGGCTTTTCCGAGAGCGACTGCCGTCTGACATTCCAAACCTGAGAGGTAAACCTGCAACAGAGCCTCGTCCTTCGTTTAGCAGGTGCATATTATACATTTTATACAAAATGAATTTAAAAAAACGTCTTAATACAATCACAACACTGCCCATTGTATCCATCGGTCATAAAAAATCCGCCATTTTGTAACGTAATCTACAAGGTACAGGCATTCGTCAAGTTGTCGTACGCCAGCACCGTGCGCCAGCCGTATACGTTTGTCAAAAGTGCCACTTGGCTACCATTTATACCGTAGACAGAGAAGTATTTGTACGGAGAATAATGTACTTTCCTGACGTTTACTTTTATTGAATAGACTATAATGCCACTTGGCTACCAATTTTAAATTCTATTCGTTGAATTAAATTCAAGACGTAAACATACATCAATCCCATACATTGATTGTTTATTTCTATTATATTCTACCAACGATTGTGGCCCTTGTCTAGGGGTGACAAAAATTTATCCTTCCTTCCTTATCTGCGTTTGCGTTTCCGTGTGCAAGTAGTTGAAAGAGTAGCCTCATTAGTGCTGGCATACGTCACGTGTCGTACGCCAGCACCGTACGTCAGCCGTATACGTTTGTCAAAAGTGCCACTTGGCTACCATTTATACCGATTTATACGGAGAATAAAGTACTTTCCTGACGTTTAATTTTATCCAATAGACTATAATGCCACTAGGCTACCAATTTTTAATTATACTCGTTGAATGAAATTACAAGACGTAAACATACGTCAATCCCATACATTGTATGTTTATTTCTATTCTATTCTACTAACGTTCATGCCATTTGTCTAGGGGTGCAGAACTATATTCTATAACCAGGGTTGTCGCTTGTCACATTACCGCCAGCGCGAAGGTCTGTGAAGGCTATTCACATGCAAAATTCACCGAGCATTAGAGCCAGCCCTGACATGCGGAAGGGATATTTTTGACGTGTGTACTGTCTATTATATGACGTATAAATTTCATGCTTTTTACTGAATTGGTGTCATCGTATTATTTTCAATGTTTGAGTGACGTTAGGGGATCTTTTTGTGGGTATTTTATGAGGCTGGTATTTGTTTTTTACGATTAAAAAAGAGTTATGAAATGAGAGCAATTTTTGAGGAATTTTGTGGAATAAATTAGCTTGCAGTCCTGCCTGTTTGAAAATTTTGATCCCTTTCAATTAAGTACCTATAAAAATAGTTCAAGTTTTATAATATTCTAAGACGTAAGTAGTGAACATTCACACAAAATTTTATATGAATCAATCAAAATGTTTCGAAGGAGTTTTGTTACAAACACACAAGAATTTCATATAAATATTCTTCGTCATTCTACACAGTGCTCCCTAGACCCAAAGTAAGCATAGTTTAACTAGCTTGTGTTATAGGTTCTAGAATGGTGATAAATATTCTTATATTATACTTTTTTTTGTAAATACATACTTATTATACATAGAAACACCCAAACCAATGCAAATAGGCATATTCATGAATAAAAATATTTGCACTGAGCGGGAATCGAACCCGCGCCGCCTGCGTAGCAGTCGCATGCACTACCGCCTCACCGCAGCGCGCCGTCATAATATTATTTGAAATTTTAAACTAGTTAACTGACTCGGTGGCAGAGTGTACCTACCTACTATGCCTATGCTTAAGGTTGGACCACTGACTGAATTGTACAGTGTGAGACAGATATAGGTGTCAAACTTCATTAATTCATTTAGCTCGGCAAAAGTGAAAACTCAGTACAGGACTTGAACCCACGATTACAGGGGGAATGCTCTGACCGAATGGAATGAACTACTTGAACATGGACGCGTCCTAGATATAATATTTTTTTTATTGGTAATAGGCTCGCGTTTGACCACAATATAAACGAAATAATATACGAAATTCCTTCCCGTTCTAAACAGTTTGTCTTGTAGTATATTCATATTATAGAACATTCAGATTTTGTTAGGTATCTAAATTGATCTGATAACTACTAGGTATTGGCAGTCGTGATGCCTGCGTTTGTACCCAATGTTATTGTACCATAGAAAATGATCGCGCGTGCCAAAAGTTGCTATACAGTTTGTTGTTAGTTATGTTGGCATGTTGGGCCAACGTAAGCCAATATGCCACAGTATACTTAAACTATTATAAGAAAATGCAGTAGTTCAATGAACTAACTTTGCAAAAACTTATCGATTTTAATAGACACACTCTTCTTCCTTATTTAATCTTAGATCCAAATCCTTCATTTTCTTTCATAATTCTCCGTTTTAGGATTTTTTTTATGCCACGTAGGTGGCAGACAAGCACACGGCCCACCTGATGGGAAGCGGTCACCGTGGCCTATTGACGTTATTTTGAATTTTACGGCAGCGACTGTCCTTTTTTTATACTACTTAGGTGGTAGACAAGCACCCGTTTGGCTCCAATAGGAAAGCGTACATTAAGCCTCGTCCAGTATTCAGATAGAAGATCTTGAAGAGGCGATACACCATTTAGGTCGTGCTGCCGAAAAATTGGGCTACCGTCATTTGCAAAAACTTATCGATATAACAGACATCATATGGCCAATATTGGCGCATGTTGGGCCAATGAGTACAGCCAGCGTTAGGATATTTTTGATCACGTGAAGATAAAGTCAAAGTAAGGGCATTATACAAAGAAAAAACATTGTATTTTGTACTAGTACCTATTATAAACTAGTTGATGCTTGGGACTCCGCCCGCATGGAGATCGGTTATGATTTTTTGTTCATATCTCCGGCTAATATATTCTGTGTCTCCGGTTCTACTTATACAATTGCAATCAAACATACAGCAGATTTTAAGTCTGAATAAGACCTTTCTAACATAAGAACCACATCAAAATTAGATCTCTAGCTTTTTCGACCATTGCGAAGAAACAGACAAACCTTTACATTTATGTTTAGCATACCATCAGGCGAGGTGAAGTCATTTTGACGTATCCTATATAAAAAAATGACGTAACTTATATAAAAACACAAATACCTAGATAAGAATTCGAAAAAAACTAACTATGCAACCCAGATAGCGAACTTAATAGGTATTGAACCTGACTTTACCTTTAGCTTACCATCAGGCGAGGTGAAGTCATTTTGACGTATCTTATAAAAAAAAAATATAGATAAGAATTCGAAAAAAACTAACTATGCAACCCAGATAGCGAACTTAATAGGTATTGAACCTGACTTTACCTTTAGCTTACCATCAGGCGAGGTGAAGTCATTTTGACGTATCTTATAAAAAAAAAATATAGATAAGAATTCGAAAAAAACTAACTATGCAACCCAGATAGCGAACTTAATAGGTATTGAACCTGACTTTACCTTTAGCTTACCATCAGGCGAGGTGAAGTCATTTTGACGTATCTTATAAAAAAAAAATATAGATAAGAATTCGAAAAAAACTAACTATGCAACCCAGATAGCGAACTTAATAGGTATTGAACCTGACTTTACCTTTAGCTTACCATCAGGCGAGGTGAAGTCATTTTGACGTATCTTATAAAAAAAAAATATAGATAAGAATTCGAAAAAAACTAACTATGCAACCCAGATAGCGAACTTAATAGGTATTGAACCTGACTTTACCTTTAGCTTACCATCAGGCGAGGTGAAGTCATTTTGACGTATCTTATAAAAAAAAATATAGATAAGAATTCGAAAAAAACTAACTATGCAACCCAGATAGCGAACTTAATAGGTATTGAACCTGACTTTACCTTTAGCTTACCATCAGGCGAGGTGAAGTCATTTTGACGTATCTTATAAAAAAAAAATATAGATAAGAATTCGAAAAAAACTAACTATGCAACCCAGATAGCGAACTTAATAGGTATTGAACCTGACTTTACCTTTAGCTTACCATCAGGCGAGGTGAAGTCATTTTGACGTATCTTATAAAAAAAAAATATAGATAAGAATTCGAAAAAAACTAACTATGCAACCCAGATAGCGAAGTTGATATTGAACCTGTATAACAAAATGACACTTAGGTATTATTCGAAAAATAAATAATTGCCCGCGATAAAAGGCTTCTACACAGGTGAACCCGCGCTCAACTGCTAGTCAATAATTGTATATTTACCTTTCTTAGTTTTCCTTTTCTAAGCTCACAATCGAGTATTCCAAACACCAATACAGTTTGTATCCAAACTATCATGGCGGACAATCAATTTCTATGTGAGCCAGTCCTTTGTCACGCCGGGGGCTATCGGTGGCGATCTGTCACGCTCTGGCGACACCATCAAGATCATTGTATAAGATAACATCTCCTTTTCGTGTCTCGTGACTTAATTTTTTTTTCATTTTCGTTTTTTAAACGTGCGTAGTAAGTTTACGAGTATTTAATCAAATATCTGATTGAGTTCTTTTTAGGTTTTGAAAACAGTTTATGTTGTGGTATCTTGGTAGGTATATTATTCGTGACTTTTAAGTTTGAATCCGCCCGACGACTTGAGGTGGTAGACAAGCACACGGCACACATGATGGGAAGTGGTCACTGTGGCCTATGGACGTGTACAACACCAAAAGCGTCACACTATGCTATGCTACACAGTATGCTATTTAATAATAGCAACCCATTTATGTCCCACTGCTGGGCCTGGGTCTCCTCTCCTCTAACGAGAGAGCTGAGAGGGTTAAGGCCTTAATCCACACACGCGGGCCTAATGCGGGTTGGTGGATCGGACATGTCCTTAGAATTTTTCTAGGACATGTGGGTTTCCTCACGATGTTTTCCTTCACCGTTAGCAGATGGTAAATCATGTGATTAGCACATTTAAATTCCACAAAGTGAAATTCACATTGGTGCTGTCCGGCCGGATTCGAACTCGGTACCTCTGAGTAGAGGCCGCGTCCTTATCCATTCAGCTACCATCGCATATGCTATTTATTTTTTTATATTCAGTCCACCAATTGAGTGCAACCTGCCACAGCAACCCACTGTACTGACAAGCTAGGTTGAGGTCCAGTAGATTCGGGTCATCATTCCAGATGCTGTTGATCCTAAAACCTTGGTCTCTTGATGGCCTCAACAGACGCTTGTTCACAAGAAAGAAATACGTATGCGAGGAGAACTTTTTTTTTATACAGGATAGGCTCTTGTTTGACCTTTATTATCTCACAGGTGGTAAGTGACGATGTGATCTCCGAAAAATTACGTTTGGCTTTTTTTATACTACTTAGGTGGCAGACAAGCACACGGCCCACCTGATGGGTAGTGGCACAGAACATTAAAAAAGGTTTTATCTTTGTTCTGTGGGTAGTGGCCACCGTGGCCTATGGACGTGTGCAACATCAGGGGCGTCACACTCGCACTACCGAACCTTGGAGGGTTGGGAGGTTTGTGGGGGGCAGGTAGGAGATTGGGATTGAGGGATGGGGGGGGGGGATTGTGCGCTCTGGCTGTCCTACATACCGCCGGGAACACAGCACTAAAGTTATTATGGCCGCGGTCTTCTGTAGGGTGGAGGTACTACCCCAGACGGACTGCTCAGTTCGGATGGGAGATACCGTCGTGTCCTACCTCATGACTTGAAGGTTCCCAGCTTATAGGTTTCCGGAAACACAAACTCAGGCAGGGAATTCCACCCCTTAGTACCACTCATAATGAATTCCAGCTCTCAATTGATAAAATTCTTTGATAAAATAAGCAGAAACACCTCTAAGCACTTTATTTAGTAAAAGCAACTCTTTACAATACTTCGCAAAGCTCTTTATTGCAACAAATAACCATTGAAAGTCGAGTACGCGTCTTAACCCAAATCTAAAATAGTTATTTAAAAAATCCATACAAAAACACAGCGCACTTGTTTACGGGACAAAATCTATGGTGTATTCGGGAGCAGGGGGTGAGGGGTGGCGGAAGGGGGGGGGGGTTGTATCGGGCACACCGCAGTCGCAACAGAAATAGAGTTTGACGTTTGAATCCGTGGTGGCGCCTGTTCACTGTCAACTTTACAGAGCAATGATGGTGCAGAGTAAGTCGAGTGATTTAGTTAACTACTATAGTAATTGACACTGATGTTTTAATGTATTTCTTTCGTTTAGTTCAATTGATTAACTTGTCAGTTGATTAATCAATTTGTGGTTTACATTACATGTGTTTTTTGTTGAATTATCAGTTTGTGCTGTGAATATTATTCACAGCACAAACTGATAATTACCTAATAATAAGTGTTAAGAGATGCTTATCAGTTTATTGGCTAGATATTTTAAATTATGAATTGTTAGCCTAACGCTAGTTTCGTCCTGGATGTTGACTTAAATATACCTATTATACGAAAATTTACCATTACTTTTAATTAATTAGGTAGGTATGCTTCAAAAATCGTTTCAAGAATTTTACTCATTATATTGAAAGTATTTTTTGTATTGCAAAGTATTTAATTTATTGTTCCCATGAGTTCATTAATAACGTCCATTAATGCACGTTAAATATTTGAGTGATACAGGACAGGTCTATATAGTCCAGTTGGTCAGAGTATTTCCGCTAAAAAAAAAGGATTTTTGATAATCAACATAAATCAAAAGGGTAGAACGGGTTTGAAACTCATAGCTTAATTTGATTTTTTCCACGTTTTATTATTGACATTTGTTTGGTTGTAAAATTTACCTTTGTGTAATTTTGCTTGTAAATATTAAAATCTAAGCGTAAATCGGTTTAGACCTAGAAGCATAATTATTACATACCTAGGTGCAATTCAAAAATATGCATAATTTTCTCAAAGCGATACCTCTGAATCTATCAACTACCCTGAGCACATAAGGAGGGCGCGTTAAAATTGAAAATAAATTCAATATCAATTTGAGCACGAGCCAAGTGCTGTATCGCGTTTGTGTCGATACGTGACGTTTATATGCCCACTCGACGACGCGCCAGGGTTACCAAAAATTTGTATAAAAACAAAATGGTGGATATTAATAGGTGTTAGTCAGGAATAATAATTACTATCGTGTAGTTGGTTAGTTAAACGGTTTGGGCAAAGAATTATTTCTAAGCTTAGAAACGGAATTTAGTATTGCCTAACTAAAAATGTTATAAGAGATTGGGTGGATCGATTAAAGTTTGAAATTAAGCAAGGAGAAGGCGGACGAAACGAACAGTGCAGATTTTACTTTCGGGATTGGAAGGTCAGTAGCAGTCGCTCCCATGAAAGTCGTATGAGTCAAACCAAAAGGAGGAGAACCGGTACAAAGCTAAGATGAAGATGAGTAAAAAAATACATTAAGTACTTTACAAAAAAATGTTTTTTTTTCATTTTCTCATAATTTAATAATATCCAAGAGTACCTTACCTTTTAATAAGTTGTCATGTGTAGGTTACACATGACAACTTATAAAAAGGTTACTCTAAAGCATCAGCTGTTTTGCCGTAGTAGTTCATCTAGTGTCATTGAACTGTAAAGCCAGCCTCTTGTCGATAAAAATAATTCAATCAATTAAATAACTTGTATAATTTTGTGCAAATGTGTATAAAAAAAACAAATTACAATTTGTATCGGAAAAGACTAATTATAACATTAATGTTTTTGTGAGTGATAAAGAATGTGAATAATTTATGTGGTGATTAATAAATTGGTGCGTTTTATAGTTTTCATTAGTAGTAAGTATCTAAGTAATACGAGTGTATAAGCCATACCAACATCCCTGAGGGTTAAGGCAACTTTTTTTTTATACTACGTAGGTGGCAGACAAGCACACGGCCCACCGGATGGGAAGCGGTCACTGTGGCCTATGAACGTGTGCAACACCCTGAAGGGAAGGGGGGAGGGTTGGGTAGGGGCGGGGAAGCTAGGAAGGGATGGGGGAGGAAGGGTACACTTTACCTGCAACTTCGCCTGCAAATTACGGATGAGGCGCAGGTTTTTCTCTCAAAGGGAGGTCAGACGGCACTCACTCCCGGAAAATTCAAACATACCCCATCAAAAATGTTTTGATACATCTAAGACCTAAGACATCGCTATGATGATGATGATCATTTGATCTTAGCAATAATTTGAAATGAAAATGCATATTGTCAAAATTAATGTTATTTATAAATATTGTATTTCATATAATAATATAGTAATTCCCCATGAAATGTAATATTTTGGGATACCTAACAAATATGTAGTCCATATTCTGATTCAATATAGATTAATTTAAATTATTACTATAAAAGCAATTTTATTATATTAATACTAACAAAATGAATACTAGATATAAATAAAGATAGTTAATTTAAATAAATATTATTATCTTATTCTAAATCTAACTTGAATGAAAAAAAATCTATACAATTAATAGGTAGGTATGTAGAACTGTTTAGTAAAACACTAATGAATAAAAGTGTAATTAAATAATGTCAAATTGTTTAAAATAATAAATGTGTAATCTTTTTAAATTTAAGCAATTTGTAAACGTGTCAGAACATAACATAATATACATAAATGTCGACAAAAATTCTGTTATATTAAATTATTGAGAAGGCATTTATGCTAATGACAGGATATTGCTAATATTGTTTTTTTTTTGTGTTTTTTGACAACCATGTCTCTTTTTTAATCTTGTACGCGTGCTATGTTGATATATTTTTGTGTGTAGCCGCAGTTAACTAGCTGTTAACTGCGGCTACGCCTGCGTAGAAATCATGGATATAAAGTAAAGTAGGTATGTTCTCAGTTCAAAATTCGATCTTACTCTTTATAATATTAGTTTGGATATAGATTTTTTGAATGAATTTTTTTCGCTATCTTTTACGTGTGACAACCCTGTCACGTTGGATTTAATTTTAATAGGAATGTATAGTTTATCTATCGTCGGACATTCTTTAACGATAACAGAGATTTAAATTTATTACAATTCATTTGCTTTTAGACACCAACTGTCAAAATAATGTAGTCTGCAATATATTGGAGCTTCTAGTTTAAAAATATCAGGATTGGAAATGCCTTTTTCCTTGGACGAAATAATAAGCGGCGGTCGTGGGTGTGATGACAGATGTGGAACCATTTAAACTAAAATGTACTGAACTTTTTTGTGCGGAAATCTCCACGGATACCACCCCAGTCGGCCATCAAAATCAAAGTCAAAGTCAAAGTCAAAGTCAAAGTCAAAGTCAAAGTCAAAGTCAAAGTCAAAGTCAAAGTCAAAGTCAAAGTCAAAGTCAAAGTCAAAGTCAAAGTCAAAGTCAAAGTCAAAAATCATTTATTCTGTATAGACCATTAAAACGGCACTTACAAAACGGTGGCTCAGGGGCGGTTATGTCGGAATCAATCCGACTAAAACCGCACGCAGTCTCAGGTCTTCTAGCACCAGGGTGTAATGTGGCTCTTCGCACCCCGGCTGACCCAGGCCATCGAGATGTCCCCTTCAGGTTTGGGAACCACAGTGTCCCCGTCATACTCCTGGTAAAGGAGAGATGGTTGGTACCCCGGAGAGAAAAAGTATAAATGTATGAGTACTTATTCGTCAACTGGCGAGCATGAAACACGGGAGATGGCATCTTACAAATCGTCATGACAAAATTATTGCATGGTGTATGACCTCAGTCAGTCATTAGGTTATAAGTTACAGGATCAGAAAGATTCGCATCAATGATTATGCATAATAAAATATACCTAAATAATATATTCATAATCATAAGATTAATGATAACTTCTGATTTCAATGAAACCTCATGCTAAGAGGTCAAGCTTATGTATTTACCGAACCGAACGAGCTTCATTTGTACCTCAATTTTTAACTTAAGAAATTAGCTATACAATTATAATAATTATATTATAATTCATCTAGCCGTTTTTACGCAGTGAGGTAACAAACCGGTCGACAGGCGTAGATTCTAAATATGGTCAATTAGCGTTGTTGCCATTTTTAATATCGACAGCTGTTTAGAAGAAAATGTAGGTATGTATAGGTTTTTTCTTTTTTTATTAAAGTCGGAATTTAGTCGTTTTTAAATGAGAATTTCTAGTTATGTAGGTATATAAGTGAGATAGTAGTTTTTTATATATATCCATTTATTATAAAATTATAAAGTAGCCGTGTTGCCGATATTTTGATTCCTATAGTACTATACTCCCGGGGCCTTTAAGCGGGGCGTGAACCCCGCCACTGTAGCACTACCTGGGTGTATGTAATGGTAGCCCCAGTCCTCAGACTTTACCTTTATCTTACCATCAGGCGAGGTGAAGTCACTTTGACGTCTCCTATGTTAAAGAAAGGAATACTTGGAATAATTATTATATGAACCTTTGATATGAACGAACACAAAAATATTTTTATTTTTGAATTCTTATCTGTATGTTTTCCTGTTTGGAACTACCTACTGAATGGATTTTGAAGCAGTTTTTTGTTTGAAAGGTCTTTGTCAGACTTAAAATCTTACGCTTGTTTGATCACAATCGGTTGAGCAGATCCGGAGATATGCTGCACTATACCGGAGGTGTACTGGCTACCAGGTGAGGTATATTGGGCCCTGAACATCATCATTATACACCGATATTTTTTATCGTACGTAAATCATGGAACTTTCCCGATGTGGTTAAGTATATTTGAGTCGTACTGACTAAAACCGCATGGTGTTTGATGAGACACCGTGTGTGCGTGGCCATCGGCTTGCATGGGAATCTGGGAATCCTCAATCCCCTCTTTACAGCTGATATAGCGGTAGTGCACTCGACTGCTTCGATAGAGGGCGCATTACAATATTTATGTAGGTATTTACAAAAAAGTTATATAGGTAAGTAGATATGTTTATCCGCATTCTAGAACCCATAACACAAGCTAGTTAAACTATGTTTACATTGGGTCTAGAGAGCGATGTTTTTTTTTATACTACGTAGGTGGGCAGACAAGCACACGGCCCACCTGATGGGAAGCAGTCACCGTGGCCTATGGACGTGTGCAAAACTAAGGGTGACACACACGCACCGCCTACCCTGAAGGGAAGGGGGAGGGCTAGGAAGAGGTGGGGAGGCTAGGAAGAGGTGGAGAGAGGAGGGATACAGTGAGCTCTGGCTACCCTACTTACCGGCGGGAACACAACACAACACGACGGTTATTATGGCCGCGGTCTTCTGTAGGGCGGAGGTACCTACTACCCCAGTCGGACAGCTCTTTTTATCGATTGCGATAGCGATGTGTAGAATGTCGTAGAATATTTATGTTTATACTTCTATCTCCGAAAAATATCTGATTGCAAACGATTGAATTAGCCACAAGTTTGTACTGTACTCGTGTATAAACTGAATCACGCTATAAAAACCGGATATACATAGTTTTAGCCTGCCGCAGATAATGTCTTATACCAATAAACAGATCTAAACTCAAGAGAAACAATTTATTCCCGGAATATCGACACACACGCGAAATATGTCCGCTGTCCCGTCTTGTTGTTTTATAGTATGATTGACGGTAATTGCATCTTGTATGTTGGCGTGTTTTGTATCAAAATGTCTTGTTTATTGATTGTATTTTGTATATGTGTGGGTTAGATCACCCACGGGCTTTTGCATGTGTGTTGTTGTTATAATATACTAGGTGATGTCCGCGGTTGAGCACGCGCGGAACTTGTTTTTTTTTTATACGACTTAGGTGGCAGACAAGGACACAGTCCGCCTGATGGAAGCGGTCACCGCGGCCTATAGACGTGTGCAACATCAGGTGTCGCGATGCCGACCCTGGAGGGGAGTGGTGTTGAGGAGTTTGGGGGGGTGTTAGAGGGGGGGATTGGGGAGGGGGATTGTGAGTTCTGGCTATTATGGTAACACGATGGTTATTATAGTCGCGGTTAGTTATTGTTTTTTGGTTCTATTTAACCAATTGCAATGAAACATACGGCAGATTTTAAGTTAGACCAAGACCTAGTAATTTTCGCGATCATCGAGAACAAACTGACAAACAGATTAATTCCAAAAAATATTTTTTTTATTGGTAACAGGCTCGCGTTTGACCACAATCTCATCTGTTGGTAAGTCGACAGTGAAGCACGCTTCGTGTTTTGTGTTTAGAATTTAACATACTTAATCCAGAAGAAAGAAAGAAAGAAAGATTTTCTTAAATATCGTCAATGGACAGACACAACAAATTTACGATTTTGTAATAGTATAGATAGACATTATCAATGTGTGAGTTTATACTTGAGCGTTTGAGTGTGTTTTGTGTGTGTGTAAATTATTTGCTACAGTGTGTTGTTTATATTATACACTTAAATGCGGTCAATTATGTTACACGGTGTATTGTGACCCGATTATTTTAGATGTATTATCATCCAGAGGGCCGTTATTAAATACATATAGAAGTACGAAAATTTATTACAAAGTGTGTATTAACGTACGTATTACGTAGCTACTACTGAATAGTAGCTTCATTCTGAACAGGTTCAGCAGCGCGAGCGGTGACCGCTTACCATGGCCGCCTTACCAGGGCCGTGTGCTTCGTGGTGGAGTGGAGGGACCGACTTGGGCAACCAAGCGCGGGGCACGCCGTTATAGCGGCGGTAAGACCCGTCATGGAGGACTGGCTGGAGAGGCCTTACGGGGGCCTCTCGTACCGGCTGACGCAGGTGATCTCTGGTAAGGGGTGCTTCGGGGATCACTTGTGTCTGATTCGGAAGGAGCCAACGCCCGAGTGCCATCACTGCGATGCGGGCGAGGACTCAGGGCTGCACACGCTGGCCGAGTGTCCGGCTTGGGAGGTGCCGAGACAGGCCCTCCTGGCAGCCCTCGGGGTGGGAGTCCTCACACTGCCGGTGCTGATCGCAGCGATGGTGCAGAGTGCGGACGCGTGGTCGGCCGCCGCTTCCTTCTGCGAGCAAGTGATGCTCGAGAAGGAGGCGGCGGAAAGGGTTCGGGAGAGGCTGCACAGAGCTCTCCCGAACGGCGGCGGGCGCGGCTCCATGAGCGCTGGCCTGGGGGTGACGGGTGGAGCCGCCTGTCACCCTAGCAGAAGCAGGCCGAGGCGGCGGCGCGCGACAGCGCCCCCCCCCCCCCCCTATTCCGGGGGTATGACGGGAACCACGCGGTTCCCAAACCCGAGGGGGCCATCTCGAATCCGGAGATGGCCCGGGTCAAGCCGGGGTGCGAGGGAAATGCTCTTTGGGCCACCTTACACCCTGGCGTCAGAAGACCCTAGACGGCGTGCGGTTTTAGTCGGTAAGAGTCCGACATAACCTGCCCCGCTGGCCGCGGGGTGGGTATCCATGAGGATTTCCGCACGAAAAAAAAAAAAAAAGGGCCGCGTGCTTGTCTGCCACTTAAGTGGTATAAAAAAGCTATGTTATGCTGTGTAGGTACAAAAATGCTAAACAAAATATGAGCAAATCATTAAAATCGCCGAAGTGGAGTCCAGAGTCCGCTTTTCGAGTTTTACTTCTATACGATGATGATACGATGTCCAAGATTCTTTAAACTAAGTACGTTGAAAACAAGGATTCTTGTATAGCGGGTGATTAAAAAATACTTAAACAAGCTACAGATTTCGAATGAAAATTAGTCTTACACGGAAAAATTATCCGCGATACCTACTAATGAATTCTCAGTGTAACCTTGCCAAATTCTCTATAATGTTTACTGTAAGATCGTTTCATTATATTTACCTGGAACATGGTGAATATTGGATTTTTCCTTATAGTTTTGTTATGAGATGTGGACCGTGTGCTTGTCTGCCACCTAAGTGTTATAAAAAATACTAGCTTCTTATATTGTCGCTTTAACCCGACAGTGTTATACTATTTTCGTTCGAGTTATGTTCTTAATCGACTTTCATAAGGTTTTCTACGAATTTTCGTAGGTCTTACACATGTTTCCCTTTTTTAAAAAGGTTAAGCTGAGCTTTATTTATCAAAATCTAATAAGGGAATTGGCACCGGAGACAATTTCCCTAAAACCCTTATAGGGCGTAGAAGGGTGTGTGATAAATAGGTGCTGGTCCATCGACATACATAAATTATCAGTTTGTCCGGCCGAAGGAGATCGCGATCTGCGTACGCTTCAACACTTTTTGTTAGCAGTGGTGACCGGTTATATACAGCGTGTTTAAACTTTTTACTTTATTTCCAAATTTGAAATTAATACTCTTATTTTATACTATCAGTCAATCGTATATCCTATTCCAGTCCACCACTGGACATAGGCTCTTCCCAATATATACAATAGCACCTGATCCTAAGCTCCTGAGTACTGGTTTCTCCTCCATTGTACCAGGAATCGTAATGGTTAAACTATTCATAATCATTTTATCTATTTAATTATTTGTAGTATTTACACGATTTTACGATTGACGTGTCTGAATAAAAGTACCTACTTACAATAAAAATATGCTTCTCATTCCAACGTAAAAATATGACATAGCAATTCACTGAAATATTTTCCACCACATTTTTGACAGTTCATATTTTGACAGTAAAAATATTCCACATTCGAATACTTAAACGTCACAAATGTCAGTTAAACTTGACAACCCGCTGTATAGTGTAGGGTAGCCGCAATGTTTCGCGATAATATGGGTATATTTCAAAGACATATATTTTATTCAGTAGCTAGGTGGTTTGACATTGATTTATTTATTGTTATCTGTTCTACCCCTTAGCGATAGGGTTTGAAGACGGATACTTCAGAATCAGGGACTGTTTTTTTATCGATTGGGTGTTTTATAGTAGATTTGAGATATTTTATGTTCATTTTTTCATGTAAGTGTTTAAAGATGAAGTGTTTTCGGGTCTAACGTGTCTTTTAAGACTTCAAGTTGATATATGAATTGCCACCTTCTTCAACCTAGCGTTAATCCCAGTCGTATCAAAGGCTTTTAGCTCTGAGTCTGAGGTCCGCTTTACCCGTCTTAACTGCGGATTTGGCTGGACCTTGATATTTTCCGTGAAGTGACTGCCATCTGACCTTCACAACCCAATGGTGACATTAGGCGATATCGAAGCATCGCAGCTAGATCGTTGATGTTGGACTTTGATGTTGGGCTCCAACTACCCGTAACGACTGCCATAGATGTTTGTATGGCAACCGGGACCGACGGCTTAACGTGCTCTCCGAGGCACGACTAGACCAATACAAATATTTGCACTGAGTGGGAATCGAACCCGCGTCTCCTGCGCAGCGGCCGCATTTACTACCGCTACGCCACAGAGGCTGTTAAATAAATTGCCACCTATAGATAAATATATCTAGATCCCTTTATCCTACTTCCTACTCCTACAAAATATTATAAACGCAAAAGTTGAATGGGTGTAGATATGGTTGTTTGTTACATTACAAAACGGCTGAACGTATCTCTCTGAAATTTATATACAGACTAGCTGTTGCCCGCGGCTCCGCCCGCGTGGATGTCGAAATCCGTTTCAAAAACTATCCTATCTCTCAAGTTGGATCGAAATGCACATGGTGTGCGAATTTTATTATAATCGGTTAAGTGGTTTAGGAGTCCATTGAGGACAAACATTGTGACACGAGATTTATATATATTAAGATAGATTACAGTCTGAAATAACATCATCAACTGAATTCCACTAGTAGGAAGCCGTAGACAGGAGTTAGTGTTTTAAAAATTAGCGTGAAGTTCATGAGTATCTCAAATATATTTATGTATGCTAAGATAAAAATAAAACAAATGCCTCCTACCATCAACCATGGTGAGTTTCACGGTGACTTTGTCACGGGGACTATTTATACAATTCTCCTTGGGTGGACTAAGCGTGTCATATCACAACTTGGGCAAAAAATGGTAAAAATATTATTTACTTTTATATTTAGTTATTACCTACAAGTTTTTATTTAACTTCACGTGTTCTATGTAATAAAATCCTTCAGATCGAATTTGACACACTTTCCGTTATTTAGTTGCGCTGAAATTCTGTATTTAGACAAGCACACAGCCCACCTGATGGTAAGTGATCACCTTGGCCTATGGACGTATGCAACACCAGGTGCGTCACACTGGCACTGCCTCATGACAGATCACATATTTAAAAAATAGAACTAGTTTACCTACTTTTGTCGTTTAAGTGTAAGTACTACTTAAAACTTTCTTCAGAATATAAAAATATTTTTCTGAAAACCGCATCAAAATCGGGTTTGCCAAACGCAAGATGATATCTCGCGGTCAAACACACCGTCAATAGGTGAAAACCTATTAACGTGTGCTGCTTGCCCACGTGTAAGTACAATGCATACTTACCAAGTTTTTGGAGTCCGGGTCCACTTATTGTTTTGATAGGTTAGTCCTACAGTGGAAACCGCAAATTGGTAAACGGAAAGTTAGGACGCCCCCAGCACGATTGACGGACGACCTAAAGAAGGTAGCTGGGATAGACTGGATGCGCAAGGCGGAGGATCGGGTAATATAACGTACATTGGGAGAGGCCTATGTCCAGCAGTGGACTGCAATAGGCTAATTGATTGATTGATTGATTGAGGTCAGTTGACTTTTCTGGGCGACTGCCTTCTTACCTCCCAACCCTATCACCCGCATCAGAACCGACGCAGATGTACCAACTAGCAGGTGAGGCTATATGACTTGACGAAGGTGTTGATAGATTCGTGTACACCCATTAAAAATTCTTTATATGATTTTTAACTATTAATTTATTATTTCAATGAACTATAAAAGTGCAGGCCGCACCTAGCTCACGACGCGATGCGGTAAATACTCACAATATGCGCTTGTAAGGACACCGATTACACAGTTACTGTATGAACATTATAATATCATCATAATTGTACGATTTCGTGATTATATTCACGTTTCGTATTAGATATGTTCGGCTCTGTACATTTTCGTTGTGGCTTGCCGTCGTATGTCTGTTAATCGTTTCCTTAACACATTTTATTGAATAAAATCTCTTTATTGCAGTCGTGAACCTAAAAAACTTATGGATGGAACGCATTGAACAATATAACTGACGACACTATTTGTTATTATTTTTCTCTTTACTTATTATATTACATATAGATTATAATTTTTAAATATAAATATAAACATTTAAAAATATAAAAATGGTACCCTGCAGTATTATTATTGTTATTATCATCTTTATTAAGGAATCATTATGTCTATTTTCGGATACTATGTAGATATAAGTCGACACTCACAGACTAGTCAGCCACTACGCGGCAAAAGTCGTTTCACTCCCATTCCAGAGACTACCTTTAGCTTACCAACAGGCGAGGTGAAGTCATATTGACGTGACCGATATAAAAAAAAATTAAGTCAGTTTAAGTAGCAAAAAAATAAAATGCAGCATGTCTTGTGTAGTGAAGTTATGTGAAAACCATAGCTAATAAAATTTTGGTAATATATCGCAACCTAAAATTTACTCACACATGGTTAGCCACCGCCACTTTTGTGACACGGTTTCAAAGGTTTCCGTCCGTAGATTTTTTTAGGTTCATGATTGCATTTTGTGTGTTATTTATAGTCTAGCGCTGAGGAAGTTGTTAATTTTTATGTTTATTTAATTAGTAGTTTAGATAGGTTCACCGATTGGAGTGTTGTTTTGTTTTGACTATGAATTTTTAAGGAAGGATGTGGAAGACGGCGGTTTGGGTTGATGCCTATGGCTGGCAGTGGACTGCAATATAGGCTAATTGGTTGACGTAACTACCTCAACTAATTAGCATTATATTGCAGTCCTTCTCCTTTGTAAACGGTTTCATTTAACTTGACCTGTTTGTTTGGGTTAAATCTAGCAATTGAAATTTGACCCCCTTTCAGTTGTCTGATTGGTCTGATATGTGGCAGAAGTCTTTAGTTCTGATGACAATACAATTTAAAACTATTTAACTTGAAAATGATTTTCACAATTTATTCTATAATCGAATCGATCTCGATCTCGAGAATATTTTTTTTAATCAACGGATTTTGATAATTACTATAATGTAGGAAGGCTAAGTTCCTTTCTTTTATTATTATAGCAAGAGACACTGTTCAGAGTGAACATGAAAGTGATTTGAGCCCCGAAGATCATAGTGGGCGGCATACTCCTAAAATGTACCTAATACCTTTTTGTTTTTGTAATTAGACACAAAGTAAGCATAGCTTATCTAGCTTGTGTTATAGGTTCATATTCAAGCACACAGATAATAATATTTGCACTGAGCCGGTATCGAACCCGTGACCTCTGTCTCAGCAGTCGAACTCTCTACCACTACGCCATAGAGGACAAGTTGATTGTAATATACAATTCAATTATTCTTACGAGGATCTAATCACACCATGATCTCACTCCGTTAATAACATTTTTAACATAAAGGTTTATTCATGTCAGCGATTGTTGGGAACGGAGTTAGTCAGCGGTCTAGTCATGAATCAGTGACGCAGGTTTGATTCCCGATCATGTAATTGCGATGTCGTGAACTCTCTGATAGCGTTACTTTTGCGTAAATGCCTGATTGTGTTGTGACTAATCGAGTGTGTGTTTCCATTACACGGCTTCGTATTGACGATTGTTTTTTCACGTACCTACTAAATAAAGGACGAGAACACGAACACCTGAACACGCCAGCTTTGTTCTCAGTGAATTGGCCGTCTACCCAGCTGATCAGGTTCAGAAACAATTCTCTCTCCCACGCTTTGTGTTCATGATAAAGTATAAGAGAAGTAATCAATCAATCGATCAATTAGCCTGTCGACGTCCACTGCTGGACATACGCCTCTCCCAATGTACGCCATACCACCCGATTCTCCGCCCTCCGCATCCAGTCCATCCTAGCTATCTTTTTCAGGTCGTCGGTCCATCTGGCTGGAGGGCGTCCCACCTTCCGTTAGTCGAATCGTGGTCTTACTTTAGTTCTTTGTCGGATGTCCTCATTGCGAATTTGGTCCTTCAAAGAAACTCATATACTCAAGAAAAGAGAAGTAAGATCATAGGATTTTACTCTGTCTTATGTAAAGTAGTAGCTCTTAACTCGGTATAACGTGTTTGACATTGTGAATCATTCTTAGAACTTAAAACTATTCCAATAAACATATAAGACCTAGTTTACTACTGAGTGACGTTTTTCTTTCATAGGCCTATACATAGCTATATGCATTATGAATTTACTTCACATATGTAAAGCACATGTAAGTGGGCAGGAAAGTCGGGGTCGCTCTTGCAGAGTATAACACAGACCAAATTAAAGAGTTATTGAGGAAAGGGCAGATCAAAAGCACTCGAAACCGGTGGGCATGAAAGGTTTAATGACTGTAAAGGAAGCGCGGGAAGTATGTAAGGACAGAAGCAGATGACGGGCTGTTGTCTTTGCCTACCCCGGAGGGAAAAAGGCTTGAGCATAATATGTATGTATGTATGTATGTATGTATGTAAATGAGTGGAGAATATGATCAGTGGTTCGATGATAGAAGTGGCTTGGAGCAAGAAGGTTATGCAACCCTAACGCCTACTCCTTCAAATGGCATCTGATAAACATTGAAAGGTTAGCTAACTACTCCAATTAATGAATTATTATATTAATAGAATTCCCGTGCCGTACAACAGTGGAACCATGCCCAGTACGCTCGCACGTCCTTAGCTCCAAACGAGGACATTCGCACGTCTTATAAACACATAAGTATTAGCATGGCGAATGCATTATTACATGTCATGTGCAACACTAGTCCGTGTTGATAAATATCTGTACGAATGGCGGTTTGTTGAGCTAATTGACCGTTGGTTGGTAATTTGCGAATGTTTGTTGATTAATTTTATTGATTTGTTTATATCTTCACAATTTAAAAAGTGGCGAAATCAAATTAATTCTATGAATGGTTAACAGAAACTGCGTGTTTTTTGTTGGTTATGAGTTATAGGTATCTACCACAAGTAACTTATTCGTAGATATAAAATTCCTGTGGAGTAAACTAAAGTTATGTCCGAGTTATAAATATGTACCTACACCCACATTTTCTGGACTCTAGTTTTCGATTAGGTATTGCAGGGCGTACTATTTCAAAGTTTTTTTTAAATAGCCTGATGGTAAGCTAAAGGTGAAGTAAGTTTCCGGAGCCTTCCAATTTCAAGTGCTTTTACCCTGCCTTTTTTTCAAGGTATTTAATTCTAACCTTGTTTTCTATCTCATCTCATCATCATAATTTTAACGTTTTTCCCGGTTGCGTCCTTCTCAGCTGTTTTTGGTCTTCAGCTTTTATGGGAGCATCTGCCGCCTGACCTCCTAAAAGGTAGGCTTGCACTAGAATTTCGTCCGTCAATTAGTAGGTACACTGGCTAGCTGATTAACTTAGTTTGGACCTCAAAAAACTCCCAGGTTATAGCTTTTCAGACATATAATGTTTTCTATCTAAGATGTATAATGAAGGTTACATCAAACCTCACCTTTAAATCCAACTTTTTTATCAACCGCTAAACCAACAAACAAACATTTTACTTATGATATATTTGCGTACAGTGTATATATGAAATTAATACTGTCATTCAATGTCGAAACATCAGATAAAGTTAGATACAAAGACCGCTGTGAGATGTCGTGAATGTAATTGTTTTTTGTATTAAAGATGTCGTGGGCGTCGCTTTTTATTTGTCGAAGAATACCGTTCCAGCTAGCATACACTGTGTGTCACTATAAGAAGAGTTATTCGAGTACTAAAGATATTTCGTTTTGGAGTCTAACACGGTGTTCGCTGTGTGTGTTGATGGGAAGTGAAGAATTTAATAGTAGACCCCCGCTGGTTTCACCATGTTAGATTGATAGATGATACGAAAGTCACTATCGTCTCGCGAGATGACGTGCTTTTTTATCACGGGACCTTTTAAGTGAGAATTGTCTTCTTATATATAAATTGGATTTTTATCTTTTGTACTTCACTGTACTTTGATTGAAAGATGTCTGTAAATCGTTCGAGATATTTTTTTCATTAACATTTTTAAAAAAATTGTTGGATCCCTAATATGTCAACATAATATTGCAAAATCTGCATAATACTTTTGTTACTTTTAGAAGTGAATTTTAATATCATCTGCAACCCTATACGTATGTTAATTTACGGTGAGCCACTGGCGTACGTAGGCTTGCCGAGGTTGGATGGTTGACGCAGCACTTGTGGGACCAGTGGAAATTGGCGAAGTCTCAATCAAATCTGCGCTTTGTCACGCAGTGCTGCGACGATAATCAACTCTTCTTTTATGAGGCCTTCAAGTTGAGGATCACCATTATATCACTGTCGGTGTATGTAATGGGGACCCCCTTCCTGAGACTTCACCTTTAGCTTACCAACAGGCGAGGTGAAGTCATATTGACGTAACCGATATAAAAAAAATAGTTTAGTCGTTAAGTAGGTATATAAAATGATACCATGGATACATGGAACTCAATTCTTGTTATCGCTACAACTGAGCTAACAGTTTTTATTAGGAGTATCTAGTGTGCCTGAAAATGCGTGAACCATGGGTTTCCCATGGGTAACCCATTTATGCCCCACTGCTGGGCACGGGTCTCCTGTCCTCTAACGAGAGAGCTGAGAGGGTTAGATCTTAAAACCCACACACGCTGGCCTTAATACGGGTTGGTGAATCGGACATGTCCTTAGAATAGTTAGAACTTCTAGGACATGTGGGTTTCCTCACGATGTTTTTCCTTCACCATCAGCAGATGGTAAATCATGTGATTAGCACATAATATAAATTCCAAAAAGTGAAATTCACATTAGTACTATCCGGCCGGATTCGAACTCGATACCTCTGAGAAGACGCCGCATTCTAATCCATCCACCTTTGCTTATTTCCTTGAAATAGTAAAAGCGAGATAATCATAAAATGAAGGTATACCAAACCGTTTGAATGACATTAAAAACTAAAATTAATATTTTTATAACTTCGGCTAAAGCATTTTCATCAACAAAGAAAAAATCTATCTTTCGTTTGCATAGATACCTACATAAGCGTATCAAATCATCCGAATATCAATTATAATATTGAATAAGCCTCTATTCTATTACATAAACATAACGATTGTCCCCTATCAATTGTCTCCGTCTCACGGTAACGCCGGCGAGTCATTAAAAAACTTCTACGAGATCGAGTCACGTATCGAATTCGGATTGATGTGCTTCTTTCTAATGAACCATTTAATGTCAAACGTCGCTGGTGTGAATCTATGTGATAAGCGGTAGCGATTTTTAAAAATACAAGCTTTCATTTTCACTATCGGGGTGATGAAAGGATACCTAGGTTATAGTTCTGGTTGTTAAATGTTTTTTTCATTAAACGGTTTTAAATTGTATTGTCATCAGAACTTCAGATTTCTGCCAAATATCAGACCAATCCGACAACTGAAAGGGGTCAAATTTCAATTTCTAGATTTGACCCAAAAACAGGTCAAGTTAAATAAAACCGCTTAAAATGATCCTTTTGTGGGATTTACGAATTTTTGCATTTGACATTACCTAACTATAATTAAGTTAAAAAATAAAAATTTACTTAAATGGATTTGAAAAACTTTTTGCAGTAAGTACCGGAAGTTTTGAAGTACCTACGGTTCTTTATCAAAGCATTAAAAATTAGTTACACCATATCCAAAATATTGTTTTGGATGTCATTAACAAATAAAAAAATATTTTATTGCATAATAATTACCTATCAAGTTTATTATTTCGACTTTGTCTCTCATATCTTGTACCACACAGATTTGTCATCGCGCGGCGCCTGGGCCGTGTCACAACAAAATAAAGCCTGTCCCGACCCAGTTCCCACAGTAGCCGGCAATAAGCGACGTGTCGTCTATACCATAAACTGGTTAATAACTTTTTTACACGACTACCATCACCGCCGCTATCGAAATAATTCATGTTTTATATAAGTTATCGAGTGTTAGGAAATTAATACATTGCTTTAAACCGTAATGGTGATTGATGATAAAATTTATTCTTGGCGATGATGACAGCGATTCAAATCTAGAATTTCTGTTTATTTCTTTTAATTATATTCCTGGCTATGACGAAGGAGGATGTAAGCAAATTTTTTGAATTGATAGAAACCCGTTTTCTTATATTCCATGAGACACGTAAAGTTGTGTGATGGTACTTTCAAATTATTACTGTCTCCGTTACGGCTTTGCAATTGTTGTAAAACTTGTATTACTACTATTGGTAATTAGGTACCTATTATTAAACAATTTACTAAGGCATTGACTTTTGAAGATTGTCCAAAAAATTTTATTGCTAGATACATGTAACTGTTATTAAAATAACTAGAAAAGAAACTACTTACCTTTAGAAATTTTAATAAAAATCTTTTGCATTTTGATAACTCAGTTCTTGGTAAAGGCTTATAAGCTGTTAAATATTACGCTACAACTCTTAGGAGCTGAGCAGTAAGATAAAAAGTCACTAAGCCGGTGGCCACCCGCATAGAACCGAATAGGTAGGTAGCCACAGCGGATAAAACCGCGGATCACAGCTAGTACTTAATTATTATTACAACTACTAAAACTCACTGTTAATCGGCTCGACTCATCTCTCGACTCGACTAATTAGTTCAATTTTGATTTATATCTTCCTTTAGTCTTAACAGTTATAGTTATAATCCTTTAATTAAGAAAGTAAAACTCGAATGATTGTATTAGCTGTTAACGGAATCTGAGCAAGTCACGAGTGGTTTACATTTCACATATTTTTTTTTAATATTCGAGTAGCTTCCGCGGAAAAAAAAGAGCTATAAAAGAAATTCACATAACACACATAAGTAATTAACAAACCGGATAAGTTTGAGTTTGACTCGCATAGTGAAGACACATAGTAATGACATTCGATAACTTCCAGGAAAGGTTAACAGTCTTGGAACCCGCAACGAACATTAATCAGAAGTAAATTGGTGAAGTGAAGGCATATGGAACCTAGCTAAAACCTCATCTGCAAGCCGGGTACATCTGCTGATCGATGGACCAGGTTAAAGCGCAGAAGAAAGCCAGCGCCTGAGTAAAAAATGCAGAACACGGACTCCAAAGAGAACATTTTTTTTACTTATAAGAATTACCTAAATTTTTTAAATACATAATAATATTATGAAAAAAAAAATACAAAAATATTTTTACTATTTTTGTATTTTTGCATGCATAATAAGTATATACAGAAACATAGGATATGAAATTATATTTTGCCTTCATAAAAAAATCAAAAATATTTTTATATAATATTGTTTTATATACGTTTTTATGTAGAATGCTAATGTTGTATCAATGGTAAGTGCTGCAACTTGCAAGTTAGTTTGCTAATTTAAAACTTTTTGCAGGAATAACACTATGTTGTCGTTAAAAGTATTTTAAAAGTAAAAAAAATAAAATGAGTGACATTTAATCAAGAAGACAACCACAAATGTCGACAAATGTACTTTTTACTGTTTTCTATTCTTTAGCCACTATCAAAAGTTGAAGTTGTTTTCTATCCATATTTATAATTTTTGACGACAATTTAATAAAACGACAGTTATAGCAGTACTTAACAAAATTGTCATACAATGTGTTGGGATATGTTTCCAGAGGGACTACCACAGGTGCCATTAAGATTACCAATGATAAATCAGTACTCATATTATGACGTGGATTCGTCTTCTTCAGGGAGATCTAGTCCAATCACAGAGTGTCCAGGCAGATATGAAGGGATATTTGATTACTGGCCCGACGACATGTTTGATCTACCTCCAGCATTCAAGCAAAAATGATATGAAACTTCACTTAAACCAGCTAAGCACATACCTTGCCACAAGGGCAATCTAGGGTGTAAAAGTTAAGATACCCTTAATTGCTACCTGTGTGTAGGCAATCTAGATAGTTGGCAATTAGGGTCATCCCCATTTTTACACCCTAGATTGCTCCTGCAGCAGGTTTGTGAGTAGCCGGTCTTATCTAGACAAAAGGGCTTATAGAACATAACTATTCATAGTAATGAATAAAGTGCGTGTGACAAAATTGTTAGGTATTTTTATTTTGCAATTACAGTTTCTAACCGTTGTATGGTTTAGAAATTAAAAATTTGCCAGCGAAACGAATGCAAAATTATATTAATTGCAGTGACACGTACGTGATCGTGTGAATCCTCCATTTGTTGGAAAGGATGTGACGTAACGGTCCTCGAGACTGGCAAGTCTTTTGGCAAACACGCACGTCATTATTTCGCAGTTTCTATACAGGTTTGAGGATAAGAGACAATTGTTTCACGCCTATTAGGGATGGAAAAAAACTGTAGTATCTACTGGCAGACTACACTATGAATATGATTCGTAAAGATTTTTGATACTCTTTAAGTGCATAAAGGTGAGCGTTGGATATTATACTTTAGTAGCAGGGCTTTAACCAAAGAGCATTTTCCCTCGCACCCCAGCTGACCCCGGGCCATCTACAGTGTTAAGATTTAGGTAGTAACTACTTACAATACTTAAACTAAGGCAACTGAACTTCCTAAGCAATCTGAACATAATTCTCCTGGATAGTCTTAAGAATTAGAGAATTAGGTACTTCTCTTCTACATACATCTTAGAGCAATAGGAAAAGCTCGCATAATAATAGTTTTTTTTAAAATATTATTCAAGTGGCAGACAAGCACACGGCCCACCTGATGGGAAGCAGTCACCATGGCCTATTGAAATGTGTAACACCAGGAACGTCTCTCTCGAGCTGCCGACCCTGAAGGGGAGGGGGTTGGATAATTTGTGAGCTCTGGCTACCTTAGTTACCACCGGGAACACAACACGATGGTTATTATGGCCGCGGTCTTCTGTAGGGCGGAAGTACTACCCTAGTCGGATTGCTCAGTTTGGACGGGAGAAACCGTCGTGTCCTACTTTCTGCTCCAAAAGTTTCATTAAGCTAAGGTACCCAAATTAATTCATAAAAAGTCCTTTAAGCGGGGCGTGAAAAAGCATTTGATGAGGCCGTCAAGCTGAGAGCCACCATTTTGGAACTATCGGTGTTTGCAATGGTGCCTCCCATTCTAGAGACTTTGCCTCAGCTTACCATCAGGCGAGGTGAAGTCATGTTGACGTGACCGACAAAAAAAACAAAAAGATATATGCTGACGGAAAGTGACAGTGGTTTCCAACATACGTGACTGTATTGCCTAATACCACCGTTCCGCGAATTACTTATATTATAACCTCTTCACACATAATATTTGTCCTCGATGCGAATTACCAGTCATTTTACGACATAAAAATAAAATATCTTGAAACAATATTGCGATATTGCGCTGGTGTGCGTATACACAGGCAAAGGCCATTCCAATTAAAGTAATCGACATTTGCATAGAAAATCCGCGTATCAATACGAATTTGAGCTCGAGTTTACATTTGTAGTGCAATTTAAAGGCGATAACTTTACCGCTTTAAAAGTGATATACAATCATTATCATTTTAGCGTTGTTCCTGATAATATCCAAGTCTGTCACCTCGGAGCGATTGGGGTATAAAACGCAGGTGTCTTTCATCAAAATATGAGGCTTTCACGCAAACCTTTCCCTAGAGTTCGGGTGGTCAAATAATGGGTTCTATATTGAGAATAAACATATTTATTATACCTATATAAATTTCATTTTGTAAATTCTTAAAGATGTTCTATTTCACGAAAGCGGTTTAGCTTTCATTGTAATAAAACATACATTGCTTTTAAAAATGAATTACTTAAGTACCTACTTGCAATGCAATTATTGTTCTACTTACGTCTAACTGCTACATGAATTTCTTCTGACGTGACATGAACTTTCGCACACACATGTACACATACACATGTTCGTGCACATAGAAACACAGACCAATGCAAGTAGATACGTCACGCATATAAATATTTACAATCTGCGGGAATTGAACCCACAACCTGTGATGTAGCCTCACCACTATGCCACGCATCATAATTATTCGAAAAGACTAGAGATATTAGTCCTCATTCTTGAGACTCCCCATGGACTCCCTTTTCAGTTTAGCATCAGGGATGTGAAGTCATATTGACGCTCCCAAGATAAATGAAAAATCTACAAGGCCTTGCTGCAAGGGCAGAACTTTAAGATCAAGTGAACTGTGTACCTAGCTCACCGCGGTCTCTCACATCTTAGACCACTAATATGTACCTTGGCTGATTAACGTGCCGCTCACGGCGACACGACGGTTTTCCACTAAAATTAAACAAATCCACAAACTCGTTGGTTTGTCAACTCGTGACTGCTTCCAAGGCCGCGACGATCATCAGCTATGTAGGGTTGACGGTCGCTAACAACTGCTAAAGGTACTTACTTTGTACATATTGGTCTACTCCAATGATCAGCGCTTATTCTTCAAGGTAACCCTATAGCTTCATCCGTGACGTACTTCGTCCCCGCGTGGTGGTTACGAAATGTGGAGCATTTTACGTGCAGAGAAAAATGGATGGAATGCGTGAAAGAAGATAATATGGTAAGAAAGAGAGTGACTGAAGAGATGACATCGGACAGGAATGTATGGAGGAGAATGACATGTTGCGCCGACCTCAAATGATTGGGACAAAGGCAGGTAGGAGATGATGGTTATGATTTACATTGTATGAATACTGATTCCCTCCCCTGGATAGTAGCGTAATGATATACAGCCTAAAACCTTCCTTGATAAACAGGCTATGCGAAACAAAATTTTTTTTTTTTCAATTTGAACCAGTAGTCCCAGTAGAAGGCCAGGTCAAGAGTTCCCGCAACCGGCGGCGTGCGTATATGAAAACAATTATGAAAGTTTAAGAAGCGAAAGGCGTACCTACCTATGTCAAGATCGTAGCAAGTGGAAAGATGTTGTCTCTGCCTACCCCAATGGGAAAAGGCGTGATCTGTGTGTATGCATGTATGAACCAGTAGTTTCAGAGATTAGCGCGTATAATAAAACACACAAGCAACTATCTAAGCCAGAGTATTATACTTTAACCAGCAGGTGTAATTAAATCGACTGTTCCTTTGTCTTTGTTTACTCGATAAATTAACAATTCAAATGTAATCGAGTAGTATTATAAATAGATTGGCAGTAAACTGTGTGTATTACCTTAACCCATGGCTGACCATTCCCTTGACATTTGAGTTTCACGTCTGTAACCAATGTAGTTGATGAATTTGGCAATGGCAGCGGGATACAATGCGCTTGGACTTGTAAAATTGATTATATATCGGTACAGAAATATCCTTGCATAAAAACTACATACATACCCACAAAGATTGAGCATATGTATGATCAATCTTTGTCTTTTTCCCATAGGGGTAGGCAGAGACAATAGCCCGCCATCTGCTTCTGTCCTTACTGAAAAACTGCGTAGAATCTGATAAATATGGTAGGTACTACTATCCCATTGCCGGGGATACTATCCTATATTATTGGCACGATTACTTAGGTATATATAGTATCTCCCTTAAAATCTTTTGAGCCAAATTGAAGGGGGGAGGAGGGGGGTAAACAAAATTAGGGCTCCTAGGTGCCTACTGGGATTGCTAGCTTGACATTATTCCGTACCAGGTACCGTAGGATTGGCTGTTCGAACTAAGTAGTCCGACTGGGGTAGTACCTCCGCCCTATAGAACACCGCGGCCATAATAACCATCGTGTTGTGTTCCCGCCGGTAAGTAGGGTAGCCAGATCTCACTATACCCCTATCCCTTCATACCCTCCTCATGGGTTTTTCTAAGGCCATAATGAAGACGGAGCCGGCTTTTCAGTCTTCTCATCATCTAAGACGCGTTAAGAAAGTACGCAATTAATTTAAAAAATGCAAGGTTAATGCGGCTAGTGTGTAAATAACGAAAGCGGTCAAAACGCTAATAATAATAACTTAACGAGTTTTAATAATTATTAAAATAAATTTATAAATTCTTCCCATACAAAGTCAATTATTTGGTTGAAAGGTAAATTTTAATAGTAATTTAATACTTGTCTTGTATGAATGTTCCCAGGCTATTTGGTGAAAGTACCTACTTTATCAGAAGATAGCGTGATGATAACACTTCCATAATTAAATTATGATTTTAACGGCTTATTAAACCATTATCTGCCAATCTTTACAACCTATAATAAATCTGTAAATACTTATTTTTTGTTGAACTAAGAATTTGAATAAATTACTTTGACTTTAATTAACTGTTTAGAGATTATAATTTGACTTGTGGGCGAGTGCACTATACTTACTTAAAGTTCTGAATTCAAGTCCCAAGTGGGTATACTGATACTGTTACTGAATTTTGATATTAGTCGTTTCTTTTGCATCATGTTAGGAAAAATCTCCGGTTATGTGATGGTTGGATTGATCGTGTTACATGATACCAAAACAGTTGGTAAAATGTAGGTGTTAATACATCTCTGGCTACCCTATTGAGGATATACGGGCGTTAGTATATTCAAGGTGAAGTCATATTTCATTTTTTTAAATATCTAACACCGAAAAGAGACCGCAGAAATAGTAACCAGCGCTTAAATTGGACCACTTCTGAGAAATATAGAAGTAGGTAGACCAATTTAAGCCGCATGGGCCGGTTCAATATTGGTTAGGTACTATGGAATTGTTAGAAAAAGACAATGTAATCTCAAAATCGAAGTATACCTACTTATCTGTAGTTTATTTTTCTAAATAGAACAATTTAAGTAGGGCCAGCCCTACACGCTGATGACAATTTGCGGGTAATCACTGTGTGACGTCACTCGGCGTGCAGTCTTGCAGCCTTCATGCCTGTCAACTGATTGCGCGACGTTCGATCTCATTTAGGGACTGTACTCACTAGATAGCGTGGAGGTGACATTTATATTGAACAGTAATAAAAGTGTTCCACATTTATATTAATTAACATACAAGTGATAAAATTTTACTGACAGTTTACTTATCAGTTAATTATAAAATCTCCGTGGCTTCCTTTGCAAGTATTTTAGAAATTAACCAAATGCTTAAGTATGTTTAGGTATTTATTTAGGTTAATTAAAAAAAATGACTAACTTGAATATCTATGTTACATAAGCATATAATTCTGCATATAATTTTTAGATACAATCTAAACCCTTACAACAAAGATAAAAAAACTAGTTAGTAGATAGTTTATAAAGATCTCTTCATAGTCTACAATTCAAAAGAAGGTAAGCGTAACACCAGCGTAGCGTGCAAATTTTGGATGCAACTGGAAAATATAAGGATGACATTTTCGTAAAAGTCACGAACGACCTTGCGATTCCGAAATAATGATGTATCCACACTAGTGTGTACAGAACCTTAGCGTGGTTGACATTGTCCGCGGTCACATTAGTCAATTTAATTATAATTTGGTACAAAAAGACTTCATAAAAACGCGATTAAGCTACCTAATGTGAAATATAGCATGTTCCTTGAGTGTGTAACGATGACTGGATGGATTAGTACTGCTTCACGACCTTCGTGTCCATCAGACAAAAACTTAATCATATTTGGTTAAATTCAAAATTATTTACACTATGCTAACTTTTTCTTAAACGTTCAGGAATATTAATCTGTGGTAGTTCAAATGTATAAGGCTTCAGTAAGGCCTCCGGGGCCTCAGTCATAACACCTGCAAGTTAGTACACCTGCTGATTACAGAAGAGGCTTTGGTTTAGGTTTTCCTCTCGGGTTTGGGGAATTTGAGGTAGGCAGTCGCTCATCACATAGCATTATGGCCATATAGGTAGGTATGTACTTTAAAAAGAAGTTCTAATAACCGTAATTACTAATATTCCCGGTATAACTATGTCTCTAGCTTGCTTCAGAAGTGGATTCAAACCAGTAATGTAATGGCCAGAATTCGAACCCGAGACCTCTTCAACCGTATGGCCGTCTCTACTATATATACTATCCAGGTTCAATACTTCAATTTATTGAAAATGTTTTTTTTCTCGGACCATTACAAAATTAAAAGTCATAAATTTTAACTAACGCATATTTTAAGTTGATATAAATAAACAGAAAAAAATCTTCCATACATTTAAAAAAGCAGCGCTTTCGAACACATTACAAAACTTTACGAATATAGCCTCTAATTAACCTAAAAGCGCTTTCATCACTTTTCGCGTAACGAACTTAACTTAGTTACACTAACTACAAATATAACACGTTTATACGAAACATTCTACTGAACTATTTTCGACCAATCAACACCTGCACATTAAAATCTACTGCAAACATTTTTCCGTTACGAAAAAAAAAATTAAGAGCGCTTGAGCAAGTTCCGTATATTTCGTATAATTAACAGACCAAGATACATTATTACACGTACATACACACACCTGTATATTTCGGAAGAGGTAGGCAGTACAATTTTTATTCTTTTAAAGAATTCTAGATAGTCAATCAAATTACTAAAATTTCCCTCCCGCTAAGCTAAATTCGACTGCGACTTCAACCTGAGATCTTTCAATTTCAAGTTTAGCGCCATCGATATGAGATGAAGAGATCCTTTCATTTCACTACACCCAGAATTACGCGACAATTATATTCTTCTATACCGGATTCCACCCGACTTATTAAAAATTAAACACATTAATCAACAATTTATGTTCAAGCATCTGATCAGAAATTATTGATCAATAAAATGTTTTAACATGTAGCTTAGTTGTCTTAAATATAATAATTAATTATTGGACTACTACATACGATATGTGTTTATCATTAGGTGCACTTGTTAAATGCTAATGGGTTCTCATGAATTTAATGTAGGTAATACAATGTTTATGAATTGGTCCTATCGATAATCTACTGATATTTGTGTATTTTCTGTAATGAACTGAGAGATCGAATATGCTAATCTTTGGTTTAACCATAAGGTTACGTATTAAGTATAGCCATGGTTGTCGAAATATGTATCCAATAATGACTAGGGACTCCTATTGGACCAAAGACGATGACTCTTATACTTACTCAATTTCTTAATTAAAAATAATAACAAATGTTTTATTCAATAACTAGCTGTTGCCAGCGGCTCCACCTGCGTGAAATTCGGATCCCCTTCCCGAAACCCAGAACCTACTTTAGGAAAAAGTGGTATATTTTTTTTCCAAATATTTTAACATCTAAACGCATTCATAATATTGGAAAGGTAAAGCTTTAATGTTCCATCTAAAATGTGGTTTATCCAAACGCTTATATTCAAAATGGTGAACTGGGTTTCAAATCTATGTAGAGCTTAAGTTTAGTTTAAGTTTCTTGCTGTTTTAACAGGTCATAGGTACACTAAACCGAAACCTCTCCTCGAGAATTAAAAGTAAAACTTCACAAACTTTTTTTTATGCTATACGGCACCAAAGAGGTGGTCATACTAAATTGTACTCAATTTGCAATATTACTATATATGATTGGACCATATTTAATGGATCCCTAAACCGTTACAAAACAAACAACCTCGGCAGAGACAATGAGCGTGGCATCATGAATCATAGTTTGGCAATACACGCTAATGATGCAGCGGTGCACAGCGTCGGGACTACTTACGAAATTGTTCTATACATAGACATATTTAATAGAAACTTACAATAGCAAAGAAAAAAAAAGAAACGGTAATTAAACTGAATTCTGTAGTTCTCAGAAGTGGTCCAATTTAAGCGCCCCGTCCGATTCAATAATGGGTAATCTCCCTTATACAGATCCTCTATATGGTTTTTGCGTGAAACACAAACAAAAATCCATTCATATATACTTTTACACATTTTAAATATTATCTAGTACCTAGGTAGGATGCACTATAAACTCTCCATCTATACTATCATAAAATTGTAAAGTAGCTATGTCTGTACATTGGAGATATTTAAAAATAATACATGGGTTATGATATACGAACGATTCTGAACACATATATATTTTTTTTGGAATTGTTGTCTGTCTGTTTGCCGGGTCGGCTGAATAAAACCGAAGACAAAGGTAGCCTAAAAACGCGAAAATCGATGTCAACGCGGGCGGAGGCGCGGGCATAGGCCAGTATAAAAATAAAATGAAAGTGAAACTTGCGATTTAAAGGTTTTATCTTATGACAAAATGACAACTTTAGATTATATTCAAACCCGGAATATAAAAATAATAAATAACAACTTATAGCCTAATTTGTATAACATAAATTATATTAAATACGACAGTTTAAGCACATTAAATGTATTCGCGCTATCATAAAATGCAAGGACACAGTAGCAGATAGCTGCCTGGTTGAACCTAAACCTATAAATTAATTAACATGCATGGAAGTGTAAAACCTAATGGACGAAACGCGTTGAAGACTACAATAAAATTGACGACATTAGAGTCAGCACTAGCTTATACTTATTAGTCGATTTAAATAGCGAAAATAAGTTTCTTCATGAAGGGCATTAGAAGATTTTTACAGGGTCAGCAGTGCGTTTGTGACGCCTCTGGTGTTGCACACGTCCATAAGCCACGGTGACCGCTTCCCATCAGGTGGGTCATGTGGTTGTCTGCCACCTAAGTGGCATAAAAAAATACAGCATGTCTTGTGTAGTGGAATAGTGTAAAAACCGTAGCGTACCAAGAAACATAATCCAGGAATCACATATCAATCAAATTTTGGTAACACGTTGCAACTTAAAATTCACTCACACATGGTTAGCCGCTGCCATATTTGTGACACAGTCTCGTCTTAAGCGCGTTGTATCCATAGGTTTTAAACGTTCATGTATAAGTTCTACAATTATTGTCAAAGAGACGTCTATAAATATATATGTTTATGATATCTGTGATTATTAGTTAGGTAATAATGGGTTCTGAAGTGGTATCACGATGACATACATATTTATAAAGGTGATCTGGGGACTTACCTATCTATTTAGTTTTTAACCGACTTCAAGAAGGAGTAGGTTCACAATTCGATCGGTATTTTTTAGGTATAAGGAATGGGCTAAGTCCATATCAAGTGTAGGGTCCGCATTAGGAGCAGGTTAAGTCCGTAATCGGAGCAGGTCAAAGTCAAAGTTTACACTAGAATTGCATGTGCATCTGTACTTAAGTGTTTTCTATGATAATATGTCTAACAAAATATCTTTGAGCACGGTGATGCGAGAGTAACTACCGTGCATGACATTCCAGGTTTGATGTCCATCTCGGGTAAGGTGTTAAGTGGAAATGAAAAGTGAAATTCTCAGCAATAGATCTAGAAAAAAGTGGTCAGTTGGCAACTACAATTCCGTGACCGAGAATATCGTTGACGAAATCATCATCATTCTCCTAACCTTTTTCCCAACTCAGTTGGGGTCGGCTTTCCAGTCTAACTGTGATGCGGCTGAATTTCGATATTTTCCGTGGAGCGACTGCCATCTGACCTCCACAACCAATGGTCATTATGACCAATGGCTATATCGAAGTTTCAAGTTAGACTGGTTGGACTTTTGTGAGCTCCAACTACCCGTAACGACTGCCATAGATGTTTGTATGGCAACCGGGACCGACGGCTTAACGTGTTCTCCAAGGCACTAATAAACCTGCGATAAATACACACATAACTTCGAAAAGCATCGAAAAGTCATTGGTGTGTGCCATGGTCAACCTGGGATCGAACCCGAGACCTCGTCTCAGCAGTCCATTACCCAAAACGAAATATGACTGTTAATTTACTGCATACCTCTTAGGGGATGTGTAGGCATGTGATTAAAATCAAATTCGGTAGCCGTGCCATGACTCAATATTATTTAACGGTTTTTTATAAAGAACTAGATTACTAAATAAAGATGGTATCACGTCAAAGGTCAAAGGTCAACGACCTTAACGTAGACAACAAATTTTGGTAAGACGTATAGTGAAAACATTGGGTAGTGAAAGCTGTTTCATACCATTCGTAACACATCGAGATTGATACCCTTTTGTGCCTCGGAGAGCACGTAGGTATAGTTTAAAAATTTTAAATTCACATTTTTACACAGCGCTCTCTAGACCTTAACTAGCTTCCAGAATGCGGTTAAACATACTTATATACTTTTTTTTGTAAATACATACTTGCCAAAGGCAAAGTCTCAGGACCGGGGCCACCACTTTATACACCGGTAGTGCTACAGTGGCGGCCCTCAGCTTGACGACCTCATCAAATGCTTTTTCACGCCCAGCTTAAAGGCCCCGAAGACTTCTTACGTTTCGACTGTGATTATAACTCGATATCAAACAGAATAAAGTCCTAGGCTAGTTTAATGTTGAACTTTGCAATAGGCTAATCGACTCAGTCACCACTTAGCCACCAGTCCCTCAAACAACCACAAAAGTGAATGGTCCAAATTCACATCCAAAAACAGTGACGGCGTGTTCAATAAATGGAACAGTCTTACATTGAGTAATAAGCAATATAATTTAAAACATAACTGTCTTTCGTAATTTGCGACAAAATTAATGAGAAGTCGTCTTCAGCCTTGAGGCTCAAAAAGGTCAGGCTCCTAACTGTTCACTTTGAGTTGGTTGTAATGATTTTTCGTGACGCAGCATTTGGTAATCGTGGTTTTTTGTCTTAGGTACCAAATTATGTAAGAAATCAATTGAACGCTTGCAGTTCTTCGTTGTTTAAATACTTGTAAATTTACGAGGGATTAATTTATACTTAACTGTTTTAATGATGTTCAGTTGAATGTCATTAAATAGATACTCTAGGAACCCAGCTTAGTTTAAGCTGGGTTATCTAGACTAAAAGTAAGCATAGCTTACATGGGTTCTAGAAAGTGGATAAAGATACTTACGTAATATTTTTGTAAAATACAAACCTAGGTATTTATTCATAGAAACATCAAAATTAATGATACAAATATTTTTACTGGTCAGGAATTGAACCTGCGACCTCTGTCGTAGCAATGGGACGCTCAACCGTCATACCACAGAGATCGTATTATGGATTTTATTAAGAAAAAAACAACATCCAGACTGGATTTGAATTCACAACAAGTTTCCAACGGGAGCACTTTACTGAACTAGTACCTATTATGTCTTGGAGTTAGGATGTTGGAGCAACGAAGATCAGTGAGGCCCAAGTCAGTCCATCTGCAAGCCGGCACACCTACTAACTGACGGATAAGGCGATGATAGAGGCATACCTCTCGGCTTATCCCTGTTTAAAAAAGGTTAGTTCATATGTAGAGCCTTATTTTTTTATATGGGACTGACTACACTCCGTAAAATAGGAAGAATCTATGAGTCTTCCTTGCGTTAGTCCCGGTCACATCTGAGGTCTTACCTCAGAGTCGGGGATCCGCTGAGAAGCAGTTGTCAGTCTGCCTCTTAAAAAAAAGAGAAAGCCCAACTTCCTCTTAAGAGATACATACCAATATAATTTGGCCACGATAACTACAATAAGCTATGCCAAGACCTTCACGAAATTTAACTTAATAGTATTATTTGCTCACGTACATTGTGCATTAGTACAATATAAAAAATATCACTCCGCCACCGAAGGTCCTACGGTCACGAAGTCACGACCATACATACATACATACATTGTTATTAACAACTAGCTTCCGCCCGCGGCTTCGCCCGCGTGGAGGTCGGTATCGCCACCAAGTCTATTTGAATAAAACAACTCTCCACGCCACTCACTCCTCCACTCTCCACTCTTCACTCTATTCTTCACTCCACTCGTCTAACCAACACCTTCCTATTGAAAAGACCCCATCAAAAGCCGATAATCGCGATGGACATAAAAACTACTAAATGTATTTTGATGAGGTTTTTTATATTAGAAAGTTCTTGCTTAGACTTCAAATTTACCCTATGTTTGGTTGTAATTGGCTAAGTAGAACTGGAGATATAACCAAAAAATGATGACCTACATTAAACCTTGACGCGCGGGCGGAGTCGCGATACTTACCCTGCGGCCAGCGGGGCAGGTTATGTCGGACTCTTACTGACTAAAACCGCACGCCGTCTAGGGTCTTCTGAAGCCAGGGTGTAAGGGGGCCGACGTTCTGGCGCGGCTGTTGCCCAACATGAGGGGGCCGGATGACTCCCGCAGGAGGCTCTAAGCGGGGATCGTGCGGTCCATGGCCCTTTACGGCGGCGTGCCCGATCTGGGCGGAGGCCCTGAATAGCCGTAACAGGTGTATGTACATACATTGGGAGCGCCGCAGCGCGTTATGCCTATATTGGTGGCGAAAGGAGGCGCGGGAGCGGGGACTGGACCCGGAGCTTCGAGTAATCGAGGCCGTCCACGCCCAGCTCCGCCAGGATACCGTGGTGCAGTGGAAGGACCGACTTGGGCAAACGCGAGCCTATCGACTATAAAAAAAAACCAAGCGCGGGGCACGCCGTTATAGCGGCGGTAAGACCCGTCATGGAGGCCTCACGGGGGCCCCTCGTACCGGCTGACGCAGGTGATCTCTGGTAGGTGTTTCGGGGATCACTTGTGTCTGATTCGGAAGGAGCCGACGGTCAGGGCTGCACACGCTGGTCAAGTGTCCGGTGTGGGAGGTGCCGAGACAGGCCTCCTTCTGCGAGCAAGTGATGATCTAGTAGGAGGTGGCGGAAAGGGTTCGAGAGAAGCTGCACAGGGGACGGCGGCGACGAAGGCGTCGGAGGTCTAACGACCTCCGTCGGAGCCGCCTGTCACTCTAACAGAAGCAGCCCGAGGCGGCGGCGCGTTAAAGCGCCCCCCCTACCCTATTCCGGGGGCATGACGGGAACACTGTGGATGCCAAGCCCGATGGGGCCATCTCGAATCCGGAGATGGCCCGGGTCAAGTCAGGGTGCGAGGGAAATGCTCTATGAGCCATCTTAAACCCTGGCGTCAGAAGACCCTAGATGGCGTGCGGTTTTAGTCGGTAAAAGTCCGACATAACTTGCCCCGCTGGCCGCGGGGCAGGTATCCATGAGGATTTCCGCACGGAAAAAAAGTGGGCCTATTAGAGCATTTCCCTCGCACCCTGGCTTTGTATAAAAAGTAGCCTATATGTTGTCCTGCAAGTGATGGTAGCTGAATGGATAAAGACGCGGCCTCTGCTCAGAAGTATCGAGTTCGAATCCGGCCGGATAGTACCAATGTGAACTTCACTTTGTGGAATTTATATGTGCTAATCACATGATTTACCATTTGCTGACGGTGAAGGAAAAACATCGTGAGGAAACCCACATGTCCTAGAAGAAATTCTAAGACCATGTTCGATCCACCAAACCCCATTAGGCCAGCGTGTGTGGATTAAGGTCTAAACCCTCTCAGCTCTGTCGTTATAGGAGAGGAGACCCGTGCCCAGCAGTGGGACATAAATGGGTTGCTATTATTATGTTGTTCAGAAGGTATGAACTATAATAAACCGTACCAAGTTTGATCAAAATCCCTCCAGTAGTTTTTTATCCATGCGTGCACCGATAGACAGACAGACAGAAAGACAAAAAATTACTGATTGCATTTTACCATTGGTATTGATCACCCAACATCCCCGAATAGTTATTTTGTAAATATTTCAATGTACAGAATTTACCTCTCTACAGTTTTATTGACGTAACCTACGACAAACTTATTATTTGCGGTTGGTGCAGTAATCGGGTCTACGGATTGAACCGCAAAATTAAGTTTGTTTTTTAATGTATAATTTATCGGTCAAGTTACTTATAGTGTGAAGCTAGCTTATAGCATGTTTAACATAATAACACCATTCAAATATGCGTGTTTAGATTACACGTTGTTACAGAATGCGTTGAAGATATAAACGTGCACTGCTCGTTCCCCGTAGGTGATAGCGTGATAATAAGTAGCCTATGTGTTGACCCGACTTCCTAATAATATTCTTGCCAAATTTGAAGTAAATCCATGCAGTACTTTTTGAGTTTATCCCGGACATACATACAGACAAACAGACAAACAGACAAACAGACAAAAATTCTAAAAACTATATTTTTGGCTTCGGTATCGATTGTAGATCACACCCCAAGTATTCTTTTAAAAAAATATTCAATGTACAGTTTTGACTTTTCTATCATTTTATTATATGTATAGATCACCTAAGATGCTTTCCGCGTTCGCCACATACATTTTTCCTTAATTTATATAATAATAATTGGGTAATTTTGGTTTATCGATATATTTTGTGATTAGTTCGAGTACATGAGGAAGTTTTTATATGACGTTGTAGGAAGTAAATGTGCGTGTGGATCGAGGACTCATTTTTTTAAAGTGGTTATTTTTCTACGAAATCGACGAAGAATTTAGGAAAAAATTGTGAAAACTTTATGGTGATGATAAAAAATTTGTGAAATGTATAATGAGGAAGTTTTGATCAATTAAACTTGAGCACTCAATCTGGTACACTGAGAGAAAACTGTAGCTGTATCGGTACCTGTAGCTGTAGCGGTATCTCAAAATGGACGTGTTTAGAACTTAAGTTAAATATAAGTGGTTCTGACCTTGTGCGTGTTTTAGAATAGTCTTTTTCTTTCTTTCTTCTTTTAATAATGTGATGATTTTCTGATGAAACTTATTAGTTTTATATACAGTCATCATCTTTTCGGTGTTCCTCGTGGCATCTGAGACATTCAACTCAGAGCTCGAGTCCACTTAGGACTCCAACTTCTTGGTTGACTTATATGGCTTTTATGGGAGTGGGTGCCCCCTGACTTTCCAATCCCGAGAGATCGAAACCGATTCTGAAGTAAATATTTTGGAATTTTTGTCTGTTTGTTCACGATGGAGACAAAAGTACAGAACGGATTTTGATGTTGTTTTTTATAGCTCTTGGTCTTGCTCAGAGTTCTAGAGAACTGCAGAGAGAAAGAGGTTAGAGGCACAAAGGACATAGAGAAGCTCTTGATTAGACCTAAAATCTACCATTTTGTTCTATTGCAATTAGTTGAGTAAAATCGAAGACTTGACTGTCATCCACGCGGGTGGAACCGTAGGCATCAGCTAGTAAACATTATAAAGGTCATCATAAATTCAAATACTATCGTAATAAACTCAAAATATTATCTGTTCTACCGAACCTATGAAACAGACAATGAATCCTGACACTTACCGGCCTACGTAGACTAGCCCTGTCAATTATTGGCCCTAGATCATATCATTATACACTTTCAACACGCTTGAGTGAGGGTTTGAAACGTACATTTATGTCGTTTAAGGTATTTCTATTTCCTTAGTTAAGTAACACGTCACATGGATTAAATACTAGCTATTGGCCGCTGGTCTGCCTGCGTGGCAGATTGTAGGTAATAGTCGTTAAGTACTCAAGTTTCTGAAATTTGCCAAAATTCTGTGCAATTTTTCTTCCTGTTAGTAGATATCTTTGTCAAAGTATTATGCTATGAGATGGAGTGCAATCAAATTCACAGAAAATTTGTCTTAAAACCATTTACAAGACGCTATAATTACCCGGGGTTCCACCTGCGAGAAATACGAGGGAGTAGATAGTAGGTACTGCCACGTTAAAATAAACTTTTTTATTTTACTTTATTTTACGAGTAAGTTTGTGCCCAATTAATTTTAATTTTCAGACTGTAATTAATGTCTAGGTATGCCAAAATTCTTTTCTACGATTAAATAATAAACATCTATTTATCCATCTATCATAGTATAGATTAAGTAAAAGGTAAACTATCAAATCTGATATTTAATTTTTTCAACTAAGTATGATGTATAAAATGAATCCTTATTTCGCAAATATTTTTGCAATCAAATCATAAGTTGACATTTTTAACGAAACCGATTGATTTTATTGCCAAATGTATTCCCAAAATGATGAATATTATTTTTTTGATTAATCTAGTACGTAATTACTTTATTATATAATGGAAATTACAAAATTGTCAGTAGGTAATAAATACCGATATCGTATAAATGTGCCAATATGGCATGTGAGGCAATAATTCATAAAATCTGTGTATACTTAATTAATTATTCAAAATACTCAATTAATTATTCAAAATGATCGAATGTTTTTTTTAAGAATAAACTCCTAGTTCCCAGGCATCTTTATCTCTGATAGTCTTACCTACTACTTTTTATTGCTTTTTCGCCCCTTTTCTTTAGAGGAGAGAACACCCGTGCCCAGCAGTGGGACAGAAATGGGTTGCTATCAAGTCATCACCATTTATAAAACGATTTTTGACCATTTCCCGCAGAGTTATCAAAACTTTTGTGGTCTTTTTCATCCCTATACCCAGTTCTTTTTGTCGTTTGTGTCTGATGTTTATATGACGTAAAGATACCTACTTACGATAAAAAGAAACCAAATTTTTATGCTTAAAGATAATTTTATTGAAAGTACGATTATTACAAAACTATAGCAAACAAATTAATACAATAACTTCACAAGAGCGTCTTATCTAATAAATGTCAAAATCCATGAGTCACCTCCGCTTACACTGTTCATTCATGGACGCTCACGAAGGAACAGTTAATTGTAAATAAGCTTCACAATCATTGCATCGTACACGAAGGCGAACGTTTTATCATCATAATGAACTATCAGATAATTCAGGATTTGGTTGGAGTGAATAGTCTAGCATCTATAGTGACAATTTACTAGCACGAAATTGTGCACCAAAATAAAGTTGTGTATGTTTGTCGGGGCTTAAAACAAACTTAATTGCAAGCTGGTATACTCCACTCGGAGTGTCTGCCATCTCAGCTCTCAGCATAGATGTCAGTAACTTGCATAAAAGTTGTAAAGTCCAATCCAAAGAAGCTAATGGGATAGGCGAAGCTGGCAACGGAACAATGCTAAAATGATGTTACCCAATAGGCATATCCCTCGCACTCCAGCTGAACCTGGGCCATCTACGATTTTAAGATGGTCCCCTCGCCCCCCCCCCCCGAAAGGGGGGACGGCGAACATCGAACCACTTCGCGCGCGGGGGGGTGTAGGGTGACAGGCGGCCGTCCTGTTACCCAACCCTGTTGCCGTTTCGTCGGCGCGCAGACAATCAGCTCGCCCCCCCTCGCTCCCCACTGTGCCCTCTGCTAGTCAGAGGGACACGTGGAGAGCCTCGGAGCAGCCTTCCAGAGGGCCACTGTAGTTTGTTGACCTCTGGTCTAAACTATGTCTAAGTTTATGTATCCGAACTAAAATTAACCTATCCATTATTACGACTAAGTGCATGTTTGACATTTATATTGTAACAGTATCAATGTTGATATTTAAATTGTCCGATTGTGGGCTATGCAGCCTATTGTTATGGTCATTAGAGGTTGAAATTTTATCTAAGTAGTGCCATAGGCGTTATATTAGGTGTGGCAAATGCCCTCATAATGTTCCAAGTAAGTACATTTATTTAAGTGACTCAGAAAATTTCCGTCGACATTACAACTCAATTGTATAAAATAAGTACTTGCTTATGAATTTAAGTTTTCACTTAGGCGGGAATTCACTAGTGAGAATTATTGCGCCCAGATCAAACTATGGATTTTCAAGTTTTATGCATTGAAATTCATACATACATATTTATGCTCACGCCCTTTTTCCTACGGGGTAGGCAGAGATAATAGCCCGCCATTGAAATTCCTTAAAACGATAATCTTGTTTAGTTTAATGCCTTTGCAATTATTTCGTACCTACAAATTTCAATAAACGAGGCCGTTCTCATTTTCATCGAAATCTATACACTGGTGAAATTAGCGTTATGTGAAAATGGATTGGAAATTATAATCATAATCATAATCATAATCATTTATTTATTCACAGAATGCAGGTAGGTACAACAAGTGTGGTCTTATAATTAAAATAATGTTTCCTTGTACATTCTTAATATTATTAATTATATTATTATTATTAATAAAATTAATAATAATAATAATAATTAAGACAGGACTGTTTTTTTTATATTTAGTCCGCCCAATTGACTGCACCCCACCTGATGGTAAGCTGAGGTGGAGTCCATACATCGAGTCCTACAGCATAATGGTAAGCATATCGTTAACTCAACACGTTCAAAAAAATAACAGTCGTGTTAGCATGTCTCGTAGCCGTTGATATAATAAACTAGCATTTCCAACGGCCCACTCATTTCATTCCAAAACATATCCTTCAAATTACTGTCTCGTTTAAAACTCTAATCATTAATTAAATGACTAAACCATAGTCATGGATGCGCGCCTCGACCGAGACAGATCGGATGTCAATCTGCGTAGGTGTGTTGACACAGGCGAGTCAAGTGGCGCGTTTAACTTGCGACACCACTAGATTGTAATGCCCACATCTAGCTGGCTCACAGTGCCAAATATGGCTTATCGGTGCACATTTGGGACAGTATTGCCATCTATTAGTATTAATTAGATGTACAGAATAACTGATGTTTGTTTGTACTCAGTTGGGTAATAAGAATTTTGGTTATTGTTTTGTTTATGCTATACTGGAAAGTGTAGAATAATTGATTTGATTTTATGAATAGTAGGTATTTAAAAGAAAGTGATTATAAGGGCTAATATTCACTTAGAGATCGTAAATACCAATATTGTAACTATTTTAAAATTGTAAAGTAGGTGTTTTTGTACTTTGGAAACATTTAATAAGATTATGGGTTACGTTATATGAATAATTTTAAACACAATGTTTTTTTTTGGAATTCTCGTCTGTTTGTTGGAGATGGACGTAGCAACTAGTAAACAGTTATTGATACGGTTTTTTAGTTGTAAGATCTTGATCAGACTTAAAATCTTACACATGTTTGATTGCAACCGTAGATATAGTCCAAATACGCGAAATCCGACTTCATATTGCTAGATTACTTGATAATAAGTACTTATTATGCTTTTTTTTTAAAATAAATATGATTTAATAAACTCATAATTTCCAAAATTCAAGTATTATTTCAATTTACCTCAAAATACCAAAAATACATAGGTACTCAGTCACAACTAAATTGCGTCTTGCGGTAATGAGTTATGTTTTCCAACATGAACTCAAACCGCGATGAGAACAAAGGCCCAGTGAAATTTTAATTATGCCCTTGGGTGTAGCGTCACAGTTTTACTAGGTATATCATTATAATCAAAACTTTCTTGTCCAACACTCACGCGAAAACAATTTACGCATATATCACGTAAATGTAACAAGTAAAGACTTGTCAAGTGCGAGTCAGACTTGCGTGCTAAGAGTTCCGTAGAAAACTAAAATTGTGGGAAGTTGTATTCAGAAAAGCTGCATAAATGACCATTGATGACGTTTAGTTACAAATTTGATTTAGTTCACAGCTTTAAGCGATTGGAGATATGCATTTTTGAAATTAACATTACCTTAATACCTCTATGCGTTCCTGAGAAAAAGGTTTTGACAAACAGTCATACATATCTATTTATTTTTGTGAATCGAATGACAGTGTTTTACGGATATCACCTTGAATGGTATGGAATCCTAAAAATGCACTCACAATCTCAACAGTCCCCACAATCTGTTGTAATTCTCTGAGTTACTGACCAAGCGCCTCGGGACACTATTAACATTGCTGTAAAGGTAAACAAACGGGCATGCACACTTGCCTCATTGATAGCTGCGTTTTAACAATCACGCTAATGAATGTCGGGTCGCTAATTTGTGCGTCGAGTCATTTGGTCGAGTCATTTTGCTCAATGATCTGGTTTTCATGGAGATGAATGAAAAGTGTTGTGCGGTGTGTGTGTGTTCTACATTTTGTGTTGTAGAAAGTGGTGATAATTTATGTTTAGTAAAGTTAATTGTGACTTCTATTTTAGACAATTTCTAAGACTATTTGAATGTAATTGCATAATTTTGAGTTTGAGTGTACTTTTTGAAGTTGTTAATAGATTTTTATTTGTAAGACCTTTTGATTAAGTAAATAAATTGTGATAAAATGAATTTGAATTTTATTATATCTTCAGTAACAGTTACTTGTCAATTGGCATTCTGAAAACACTTGACTGAATCTCATCAATAATGGGAACTTAGATTCATGCGAAGTTAACATACACAATATTTAACTAATTGAATTTCGTTGAAAAAACCTAAGAAATCAGTTCAGTTCTACCGATTTTCATCAGTGAAGTTAATTGGTACTTATAGAGTGGATTTCATCACCAATGCAGTTTAGTTCGCCTTGGTCACAAATCCTATAATTTTACAAATCCCCTGTAAGTTAATATTAAGTAAAAGTAGTTCAACTAAAATATTACTGTAATATTTGCTAGATCTAGACTGCAGACTAATAAATCATTCCATAACCGTTATTTTAATCTAGATAATTAAAAATAACGGTTTCAACGTTGTCGTTTGTCGCAGCGATTTTCAATCAAGTGTATGAGTCATTTATAGCCTTGAACTATGACAGGGACTGCCAAATCGCTATGGTCACGCTATTAGACCTTAATGTGGGCAAAGCATGACACACTACCTCTGTTGTGACCATAATATTTAGATGTTATATCTAAGGAAGTGTTTTTGTTACAGATTTTGGTGTGGCAAGGACAAAATGGTTGGCAACTGAACGTGTTTTTATGGGACATGATTTTTCGATCATGAATTGCGCTCTTTTAATCCAATTTAAGGAATAGGTATAATATTTATATTCTCTAATTTTGAAACTAAATATCATAGCTACATTACATTAGAATCTAATGGTATATTATTGGATGTTTTTATAATAATTATCTACGACATATCATGCGATACCTTAAACGACCGATTAGAAAAATACTACCATTTTTCCAAAATGAAATTACTAGTACCTACGATGTTAGTTCAAGTTTTTAATTATTAGTTTTGTTAGCATATATTATGTATATCAAAATAATAAAAAAAAATTAATATGGTTCCTTTTGTCTATGAGTATCAACTCTTGAATACCTGTAATTTAAAAAATGTCTGGATGTGTTTCTCATTAAAATTCAGCTTAAAATTCCTTCTTGTTGTATTTCAATTAGTTTAATGAGACGAATGGATTTGTTTTTCTTTTCAAGAAGTTGTATCAGGAAATGAAAATTGCTATAATTTAATATCAGGCAGGACGGTAAGCTGTCACCATAACCTAAGTATAATAAGCTTATCATTATTACACGTTACCGACCATGAAAATATACCGCATCAGTCGTTGTCGATTCTGACAAAAGCTCTTTTGCTCTTCTTGTTACCTATATCAAAAAATGACCTATGGTTATAAATTTGTCATAATTTGGACCACAATTTCGTGAATCTCCTGACCTTTAGATCACACATAATTAACGTTACCTTCAAATAAACACGCGAACTCTACGTCCATAATTCTTTCTCTAACCACATTAAATCAAATCGAACAACATATTCTATTACTGTAATTCATATTACAAACACTGTTATTATAGTAATTAATAATAATAATACAATAATAAATAATAATAGTTGTCGTAATGTGAACTGTATCGTGGGATTGGCTTCGCGACAATCTCCCATGAACGATTACATCAACGAGTTTGGTTGATTTGTGTAATAAAATTTTAGCACTCGCCTACGTATTTTGTATAAACGGTTTAATTTGTTGGTTTGTACACGAATGATGGCTTTATTCAGTTTATGAAGGTTAGACAACCAGCCCCCGTAGACAAGTGTCAAAAGTCTTAATCGCTAACGATCGCTAAGGAAAAGAATAGATTAGGTCGATCAATCATATTTAAGCTCGACGCCGGCGTATGATGCGCGCGCCGCGGCGGAATCACGAGCTGGAGTGTGATTGGTCGACCTAATCTATTCGTTTCCTTAGCGATCTAGACTTGACACTTGTCTACGGGCTCTGATTCCTACTAGTAGATTGATACACGTCCTTACTCCTTTTCGGTCCGGGGTAGGCAGAGACAACAACCCGTCACTTCTGTCCATACATACTTCACGCGATTCCTTTAATGTCATGTCACCTTTCATGTAAGTCGTTGGCTTCGAGTGTTTTTTCAGTTCCCCATAAATTTGATTAGTGTATGTTCTGAGAGGTCGAGCCCGGATTGCTTGCCTACTTACATACTTGGTACATCATTCGCTCAGTAGGTACTTATTCTTTTTTTTTCATATTGGACACGTCGATATGATTTCACCTCACCTGATGGTAAGGGAAAGGCTAGTTTACTTTTCAATCAAAACAGCATACCTACTTACTATATAAGTGCTATACTGTGAAACCTACTTCCTGTTGATGGGATCGTTGCTTTTTAGCTTAATTTTATTGGTCTATATTAATTAAATAATATACCCAAGTACTATTAGAATAGATAATCAATTCATTATCGTACATACCCTTATCTACACCTATCAAAACAAAACGCAGAAAAACCCAACGATCTCTCAATTTTCTTAACCCTTTGCCACGTCGTCGATAACACAATTACTGCTCTCACGACAACTAATAAAATAGCAAAAGAAACGGCCTTCGCCACTTGAGGGTTAAGGACTCCTCAATATTCCTCTCGCGACCCTCTGGACTCCTCACAAAAGAAAGCAAACACTTTAGCGGAGGACCCAAGGACCCTAAATAGAGTAGGTACGTATTGAGTCGCGAAATAAAATAAGGGGCGATGTGTGGAAATTCTTGTAGCTAGGATTGTATAGAGCTGTTGGAGGTATGAAGGATATCATTGTGGTGTGATAATGCGAAAAAGTTACTGCGATTTTAGTAAAGCTGTTATGTATGCTATATTTGGATTACTATTTAGACCTAATAAACTGTTTCCAAATATTTCCTGTCATGCAATGGTAGTAATCTGTAGAACATTTTGGGAAAAAAATCTCAATTTTTGAATATTTACGGTTCCGATTGGTATTTAAATAAGTTATACCAACATAGTGTAGTAATGAAAAAGAGCGTATCTACCCAAAATATTTGTTCCTAATTTTCAATAAGTATACAATTCATAATCGTAATCTATCACAAAAATTTTCCTATTTTTATCATTCACTACAACTGGACAACTGGGAGTAGGTATTCAAGTCACGAGTGAATAGGTTACTTTTAGACACGCGTGATTCATCGTAGACCACATCGTCACTTACTATCAGCTGAGATAGAGGTCAAATGTCATATCATGAATTTAACAAAAATAGGCCTGGTACCGTCAGCTCTATATAAATCCACAATCAAGTGGACAATAAGCCTGACCGCAGGTGGCGCACTCTCGCGAACTTTTCAAATATTTGCCATGACTTTCCCATGGATTTGTTCCTTTTTCCTTTTCCGAACTAACGTTAACATTTATCTAGCCGACCGGATCAAGTATGCTTTGACACAAAGGTACGAATATCTTTTGTGGAAATATTTGTTAGGGACGTTTGAACTTGGCTTTCGAGCTTTTATTTCTGTTTTGATTTAATTAAATTTTAAAAGGATGTTTGTTTTAATGTTAGTCGGTTTTGGAGATTGGAGGTATTTTGTTGTAAGGTATTTTTCGGGGACGTACCTATCGTTCAAAAACTGTCTTTTAAATTAGAAAGTTGATGTGAAATTGCCCTAACTACTTTACTTGGCTGAAAACCACTTGATCAATTAAGAAATTATTCCACTATTTAACTTATAGGCTAGTACTATTGTAAAATTGAAAAGTACCTGTGTCTGTACATGGGCGATATTTAAAAAAAATACTTAAGGTATATGAACGATTCTGAATACAAAAATAATTTTTGGAGTCCTTGTCTTGTCCCACATCCAATGACTAAATCATTGATTAAAGGGATTTGAATGCAAGGTCTACCTATATAATATTGCCATTTTTTATACCACTTAGGCGGCAGACAAGCACACGGCCCACCTGATAGAGAGCGATCACCGTGGCCTATGGCTGTCCCATACTACCACATCAGGTTTTATTACGTTATTTTTCTTAAATCCTTTCCGTTCCTAGTTGCATACAAGCCTTCATCTCAGAACCTAGGTTCCTTCTCCTTTTGGTTTGGCTACTCTCCTCACAGTCGCTCTCATAAACGCCATATAATAAGCTTTTATGGGGGCGACTGTTTCGACCTCCTAACCGCCGAAAAATGCCTACACTAGAGCAATTAGAGTTAAAATTGATTTAGGCCCCAAAGATCTTAGCGGGCTCCATATAAACCTAAGTGTATTGAGTATGTGTAATTTGTATAACTAACCTACCAATTACACAATCAAATAAAACCTTCGTACCAGTAACCGTCTCTAATCATATAAAATGCTTGACATTTTGCCATTAGCACTGCATGATGTACCTGACCTTACTTGGCCATTTCAGTTCCTACAATTGATATTTTTCAATTTTTTTGTTCATTGAAAACAATTGGATGCCATTAAGAACAAATCGATTTCCTAGTTTCGTACAGTCGCGTACAGAAAAAGTTAACCTGCACAATTATCACTAGATAAAGCACTTGGTGATTGCCATGGGAGTACGCTTTTAGTGTGTGGTACAAGTTATAAGAAGTCATTGATACTTTATTTCAAAATAAATTAATTAATTAATTTAGGTTAAATTTTTCAGATTTATGAGTACGTTACTTTTTTCATTGGTAATAGGCTCGCGTTTGATCCCTATTTTACTTGTTGGTAAGTGCTGATGTGGTCAACTGTGGAGCAAGCTTAGTTAGATAATCCAATATAATAATGCAAATCGTTTGCTATTGTAAACTTCAGGTGGTGACTTGTTTTGCTTACCTGTAACGCCAAAGTTTCGGGTTCTATTCCGCTCAGTATAAATATTTGTACATGTATGTACTTGAATATGTACAAGAATATGTACACGACAAATTCGTGTACATATTCTTATACATATTCAAGTACATACATAGTATTTATTTATTATTATGTGTAATATGGATGTATATTGGAACCCATGTAACAAGCTAGTTATGCTATGCTTACCTTGGGTCTATATTGTGTTTTGTAGAATATCGTAGATCATAACCATTTAAACTTCATACAGTGCATAAAACTACTTACTTAATAATTTCTAGATCTCTAAACTAAATTCTCTAAACAATCATAATAATATAAGGAAAATAGCTGCAAAGGCGATATATAGTGTCAATAAATTATAGAGAGCATTACATGGCGATCCAGAAATGGTACTTAACTCATTCTTGAAAAAATACGACTTACTGCTCTTATCGTTAGCGCGGCAGAACAGTCTCTTATGACTTACACCTCCTACCGATTGCAACAATCTATAATAACAGGTGATAATCGTTCGTCAGCGGTCAGGTCTACGTTCTGTCAAACGCCGTGAATTATATACAGGCAATCAGCGTTTGAGGTCGATCGACCAATTCTCACGGCCGCACCTAAAACTAAGGTGCTTTACAAATTTGTCGCATTAATCTAAACACTTTGCTGGATAGAGATGTCCACTATGTGTTATAATTATCGACTAATTATATGTTGTTGATTTATATTTGAGGTGAAAGTTTTAGGGTCATTGAAATAGACAGGTGCAAAATAGAATGATAGATATCGATTAGGATAAATATATATTTTGTCCATAGTTCAACTTTTAGTACCGGTAGGTGTAGTGCATTTTCAAGTGCTTTGAAAGTTGAATTTCAATGTGAGCATAAGTTTATTGTATCTACCTACATAATTATTAAAGAAATCAACATTACATTTTTCTTTCTGTCCTGAGACCGGGTCCTGAGACTTTACCTTTAGCTTACCATCAGGCGAGGTGAAGTAATGTTGACGTGTCGTAAATAAAAAAAATCGTTTTATTAATAAACTTTTTTTGATATTCGTATCGTTTTAGAATGATTGATTTATTAATAGATTCAATCTATTTAATCGTGAACAAAATTTATAGCTATACATATATAAGAGCTTATTATAGTTATCCATATTCTGAAGGAAAGCTTTGGCTAGAATATTAGTGGATGATCTTTAAAAAAAAACTCAGTGCCATCATTTATATAACAATATTGGTTGTAACTATGTCAGTCACGACCAGTATCGTGGTTTTGATAGTGACAGTAAGTGCCATCACAATCAGAATTATATTACTTACTGGGGAGTTATAATCGACTTAAAAATGACTTTCACACAATAGTAAAGAAATGTGAAAGTGAATTTATTTGTTTATTTGTCAATCTCGCAAATACTATTGCATGAATTTGTTAAAATATTCCACAAGAATATAGAGCAAGATGTAACCTGAAATTGCATATAGGCAATTTTTTATCCCGGGTAAAAAAGCCGCGGTAGCCTAGTGGTCTGGGTAATGGACTGCTGAGACGAGGTCTCGGATTTGATCCCAGGTTCACCATGGCACACACCAATGACTTTTCGATGCTTTTCCAAGTTACGTGTGTATTTATCGCAGGTTTATAAGTGCCCAGTTAATGGCAATAAGCTCGCCACCTATTACATTGGGAGCTAAACATAAACTGGCGAAATGTGGGTGCTAGCACCTCTGCCTACCCCTTCGGGGATATAGGCGTGAGTTTATGTTATGTTATGTTTATCCCGGGTACACCCGTACCCTCCTGTAGTATATGAGAATGGTATGGTATGGTGTGTATAAAGTTCCCTACACAATTAAGTATTTTGACCTATTTTGTATGGTAAAATTTCAATTATGACATGGATACATTTTTATGCAATATTAAGACACGTCATTATAACCACAAGGTTAACGCGCCTATTATAAATATATTAACACTTAAATAAAATCTCATAAACTACATACACCGTCAATCAATAGTGACATAAACAATTACTACGAAATAATTGTTGTACATAAATATTCGACAGCTCGATTATAATTTATCGATATGTAGCTGTGAACATCACTAAGTACGAAAACCGGTATTGCGACTAAGATTTAATGCTTACACTACTTTTAAGACCAGACAGTAGGTATACTAAAATCTTCTGAATACATAATTTTAGTTTACATTATTAATCAGTGTACCTACCTATGTATCATGTATGGGACTCCACTATCCACTATTTTCGGAAAAGCCAAGGTTTTCTCTCGCGGCGTTATATGGCAGTCAATCCCGTAAAAGCCAGATAAATTATTGGCAATATAACAAAGTTTGTTCATAATCTATATTATTTTTTATGAACACAGTGTACTTAAATAGTAAGTGTCAAAAGTAGATGAAAAATTTCTAATTTTCAAAATTAGTTTTCGTGCAAAGTAACTTATAATAAAAAAGCGGTATAACTGTTCAATTGTTTTGAAGTTTTGAGAAAAATTTTTAATTTTGAAATCTGTGCACTCATCAACTACTTTTCACGCTGACTGTACCTAACATTTTATAGCGGACTTTTTGCCCCCTAGAGTAACGGTCATTATTTCTCAAAGAACATTTTTTGCTCTGAGCAAATACGAGCACAAGCATTATTAAAATTGTGTTCCAACTTTCATCGCATGTCAACCCTAAACTGCTTCGACTAAATAATTACAAAATTGTATGTTCCATAACAAGCATACAGTTCACAACATGTAAGTTTATAAGTGAAGTTATACTTAATTAGACCCGTGCTATCTGCCGTGTGATCTTTCTTGGAGACCATGCTGACCTGCCGCGGGCGTTTCCTTACCCTATGACTAAGGTGAGAGACATAGATTATGTTACAGACATGACAAAAGTTATAAAGTGAAAAATAGTTGTTTTTATATCGGTCATGTCAAAGAGCCGAGACTGTAGAAAGAAGGAAATACGTGCGCTGGTAAAGAATTCCAAGTCTTTGTAGTACGGTCAAGAAAAGAGGTATCCAACCAATAGCTTTAGGTTATGATGATTATTTACAATACGATGTTTACTAATATCTAATTTTTTAATACTTATTTAGTATTTTTATATTTTTTTTACTGTTAAAAAGCAATTAGATATGACACGCTTAAATAATAATACCGTCTCAATATTCATTTCATCTTTGTATCAAATTGAAAGAAGTTATTGATTTTCAGACCGGTGTACTACGATATTCGCCTTAGGCATAAAACTGCTCGTACACGAATAATCTATGTACCACCTACGCTTTCTGCATTGCTAAGGGCTTTAACTTCACAGTCCGTGTCTAATTTTGAAGACAATGCCAGCATTTAGATATTGTTAAATATCATAATGTGCTGTACTTTGGTGGAATAATGTGCCACGGTTAAGTGTACGAGTTTTAGATTAAGTAGGCGTTATACGTTTATGTGGGTATTAGATTCAGGTGAAGTTATTCATAAAGGTTAAAGTCGAACCTTACCCAGAGACATGCATTTTAACTAACTGTCAACACAAAATACTTATGTATGTAATGGTGACCCTATAAATAATAGGATACAATATTCGTAGTGGTGACCCCATTCCTGGGACTTTACCTTTAGCTTACCATCAGGCGAGGTGAAGTCGTATTGACATGATCGGTATAAAAACCTGACTACAAAAAAGAGGAGATTCTCGATTCATTTTGATGTGTGATTTCGTTCAAATTAGTCCTATGGTTATTTAGTATTTTGAGTAAATTCGTGAATTGTTTATTTTATGGTGCCGTAGTGCGAAAATGCCATAAGCGGCACCTTACATCTCAGTATATCAAGATCCGAAACAGTGTGCGGTTTTAGTCGGTTCTAGTCTGACGTAACCTACTCCGCTGATTCGCAGAGGCAAGGAGTAGGGAGGGGAGGGGGGGGGGGAATTTGGTTACAAATGTCTTGGTCAGACTTAAAATTTGTTTGATTGTAATTGGTTACGTAGAATCTGAGACATGACCAAAAAACGATAAACAGCCTACACGCAGGCGAAGCCACAGGCATCTGCTAGTAAATATTATTTTTACTTGACATTTCCAATCTCACACATAATGTAACAATACTAACTTTATACTAGTTCATTAACACATTCTGCAGACCGGAAAAATATTATCTAACTCAAGTAAAAAAATGTTAATTGCTTTGTTTCGTGCGAGATGAACGTGCGCGATCCAATCGTGCGCATATTGCATGCGCGGGCGTCGAACACGCGACTGTCACGCAGATGCGACAATCACTGAACGATTAAGAACACAATACATGCGTTGACAGCTAATTGCGATTTCCGGATTATATAACCGTGAAGCTGTATACGATATATTCTTGAGAACGGTTATTGATATATTTTTTTTAATTGTGCACCTACCTACCTACCTAACTGAAAATAATTGTTCTCATTAATACTTCCAGAGACAAGATATTAGGAATTTAGGAGAAAAACTAAAACATACATAGGTACATACAAATCACGCCCAAGAGGTCAAGAGTACCTGGAACCGGCGTGCATGTATGAAAACAATTATGAAAGTTGAAGAAGCGAAAGGAGTGTGCCAGGATCGTAGCAAGTGGAAAGATGTTGTCTCTGCCTACCCCAATGGGAAAAACTAAAAATGTACGATATTTGTGAAAACAAAACTCAGCTACCTTTCGTAATCTTATTAAACTTTCAGAATCACTCATATTTTGATTCGTTTTAAATTAGATTTTTATATTAAAAATTTCGTTGTTTTGAAATCAGATGGCTTTAAAACATTTGGAATAAAAATTTTGCCTGTTGAAATTGGCTAATCTCTGTAATAGCTGAGCCAATTAGAACGAGACCTAAACTCGCAGATAGCTGATGTTAAGATGCGAACTATACACGTTGATTTTATAGTCGTTTGGGACCGAAATATTTTGGACACAGTTTCGATAACAGGATCAATTGGAGTCATTAATTTAAAAATCAAAAAAATCTTTTTGTAAAAATTCGGACACTGACCAATCACAAAACATCCCGGACGACCGCGACAATGCCAGCACCGATATGGTAATGACTAGAAATATACCTGCGAGCGCACATTCGTTCATTAAAAATTGACAGTGAATTTTTATCTAAGCTCTAATAATGTGTTTACTCGGACGAGTTAAAAAGATTAGGTAGGTACCTACAGCAAGTTATTTTTTTATTATAACTCGTGTCCAAATGGTATCATACATCATTTCGAGAAACCCCCTTTCGGGTCCAAAACGACTATAAAATCACGCTGTATAAAATACTTACTTCCATCCGTGTGGTATAACCCAGATCAAAGTCCACGCAGGCGAAGTCACAGGCACACCTAGTTATAAATAAGCTTGTATATTATCTCAGTATCATTGACCTAACCGTACAGTCAGCTACGTGACAATCTTTAGTTGGTCTATCACGTCTCGCAGTGAACTATATTCCCTTCAAAAATATAATAAGACCAATTTGCCACCGGTTGAGAAACATTAATTGTTTAATATCGTGATGCAAACGGTTGACATTTTAACCCTTTGAACGCCAGCGATCCGTGGTAAGACAGTTATGTTTGTGGGGATTAAAGTGAGCATGTTATAGGGTAGGTAGAGATAGAGACACTGAATAATACATCGTAGTTTTTTTTAAGAATATTAGTGACTAAAATGACTAGTAATCTTCGTAATCCCTTCAGCTAAGCTAAATTGCTTGCTTGAGTAGGTTTACGTCAGTAGCGTAATAGTTAGGAATCGAACCCGTGACCTTTCTACTAAGATTCCTTACCCACTAAGCTGTCTTTAGGTATTCCTTCAGAGATAAGAAGGAACAGTTCAAAGGTATAAGCGTTCGACTGCTGGGTCAGAGATCGCAAGTTCGGTATTTTATTTTAAGACGTATTATTTATTAGTAACAGCAACGTGGTATAAAAAAATCAGTGGTATACCCTAAACCGTAATGTTGGTAGTGCCACTTTATGGCCACTAACCAGGACTTGGGACTTCTTGATCGTACAGCCGATTCCTTAACCTTGGTTTCGAAATTCCTATGTATAGACGTATTCATATGCATTTATAAAAAAAACATCATCATCTATCTGCCCTTGTCGCAATCATTTGGGGTCGGCTCAACATGTCATTCTCTTCCATACATTCCTGTCAACTGTCATCTCCTCAGTCACTCCCTTCCTTGCCATATCCTCTTCCACGCATTCTATCCTTCTTTTCTTAGGCCTACCTCTGCACTTATAGCCCTCTACATTTATCCTTTGAACCTTTTTAACAACATTACTTTCATTTCTTCTCATAACATGTCCATACTACGATAGTCGCTCGCTTTTCAATTTTTCATTCACTGGTGCAACAAAAAAACATGTAGGATCTAAATATGTTTGGTTTGCATTTAATTACGAGCTAGTAAACTTTTTCTAATTTTCGGTCTAGATAGCATCATATAGAATGTGCAACAACATTATTGAATCATCAATGCAGTATCATACATATAGTTATTATCCACATCCAATTTTCCATCCAATCATACGCAGAGCAACGGCGGTACATCCTCGAGAATGGCTGCTTTTAATCTATACTTAACAATCTAAGTACGCCATTATTCTAATACAAAACAATAATTCCCTTCAGAGCGCATGACATTAAGAAATTATTAGGTTGCGCTGCATCCGCGTAAGGGTCCCAGCTCGCGGCCTTTAGGCTGGCTACACTACGGCGTTTAAGTTAAACATGAGAACATTATTTAGAGCTTAGATAAAAATTCACAGTCAATTTTTAATAAACGAATGTGCGCTCGCAGGCATATTTTGAGTCATGACATATTATCGGTGCTGGCATTGTCGCGGTCGTCCGGGATGTTTTGTGATTAGTCAGTGTCCGAAATTTAAAAAAAAAAGGTTTTTAAATTAATGGCTCCAATCGATCCTGTTATCGAAACTGTGTCCAAAATATTTCAGTCCAAAACGACTATAAAATCAACGTGTATATTTAATTAATCCCATCCTCTCCTTTTCTATACAGAACTGCACGTGCCAGGCTGAGGTATCACTCTCACACAGTGCAATCAATTTCACCAAGAACAAAGCGATTCGGTGCCTCTTTTATTTGCCGCACCATAACGACTTGGAATTCTTTACCAGCGCACGTGTTTCCTTGCTCCTACAATCCTTTAAGCGCGGCGATCTTGTAAGCATTTGACGAGGCTGTTAAGCAGAGGGCCCCCATTCCTGAGACCGCAAGAGAAATGAGGACACCGGTATACTTATAACTTGAACAAAATGCAGCATGGTGTTACTTTAAGAGTATAATAAAATGTATTATATTAGGTATATGTATAAAATGCATGTTTTTACAAAAACTCCTTCCCGAGACTTTACCTTTAGCTTACCATCAGGCGAAGTGAAGTCATATTGACGTGACCGATATAAAAAAGTTATAAGTTATGTTTATCCGCTCTAGAACCTATAACAGAAGCTAGTTAAACTATCCTTACTTTGTGTGTAGAGAGCGCTGTGTAGCTTTATAAAACCTGCAGTGTGCAGCCTGCCTAACGTTACTATTCTTACCCAGACAGGAGACGTATAAGCCCATCTACACGTGGGTGCTGGCCTTAGGCGAGCTGTTCTAGCGTTTCACTCGCCTTCACTAACGTGTAGGCCTTTTTAGTGCATCGCCGAAGGTAATTAATATGTAGGAGAATATAGAGAAACTTCATTAGAATATAATACTTTTTTTAACACTTTAAAACTATGAAAAATTACATCTAGTTCATGAATTTCATAAATGGACCGCTTGCCATAGACATATTAATCTATCACACGTTGCATCCGTCATGAGAGGAATTTAGATTCCGCGCACGCTTAGGCGGTGGAATAATCTCTCTGCTGTGGTTTTCCCTAGCGTCTACAATATGGTGACCCCAGTCCTGAAACTTTACTTTTAGCTTACCATCAGGCGAGGTGCAGTCATTTTGAAGTGTCTTCAAGAAAGGCATTAGATGGTTTTCACAGGGACAGCAGTGCGAGTGTGACGCCCCTGGTGTTGCACACGTCCATAGGCCACGGTGACCCTTTCCCATCAGGTGGGCCGTGCGCTTGTCTGCCACCTAACTGGTATAAAAAAATGAGGTGCTCAAGTCAATATTAGCTGCTAGCCGATACACCTACTGATTGACTGACGAGGCTCTGCGCATACACCCATCGGAGTCAGACAGCAGTCGCTTCCGTGAAAGCCAAGATAAGTTAAATCAAGAGAAAGAGTAGCGATCCCTTGGTTTCGAATTGCGAGCTTCGGATGCAACCGGGACTAACACACCATAGTGATAAAGATAAGTTTTTTATTGTATAAAACGTTTACATTCTATAGGTTAGTAATTAAAACCACTTGCCTAAACCACAATGGGGTAGTTCGTATGTAGATTACAAACAAATGAATAAATACGGTACAGTCAGCGTCGAAAATATGCGACAATTGTCCAGATTAGCCACGTGCTTCCTTACAAGAATATTACTACCACCACTAAGTAATTAATTATGACTTGTAATAGGTATTACTTACGAAATGTTCCTTAAATCGAGTAAAGTATTTGATAGCACTACCCATCAGGCTATTGTTAAAAAGCCTTGAAAGGAACAGAACTACGAGATCCCTGAGAAAGATCGTCCGATTACAGCTACATTAATGGCGGTAGGCGTGTTTATATTGTTATTTAAAAGCTGGTGAGCTATTAACTGGTTATATCGGCAGTAATCGTCACGACGCCGTTGTGTTCCGTTTATCGTTAGCTTACGTTACGTCGTGACGTCAGTCGTCTAGGGAGTAGTTTTGTAGCAGTGTTACTGTGATTGCATGTTGAACTTGACATACAGCAGCAGCTTGACAGCTGACAGGAAGCGGCTACCGTGGCCTTTGGACGTGGGCAACACCAGGGGCATCACACTCATGCTTCTGACCCTGTAGAAAACTTCTAACACCCTTTTTGATTTTTGGAATATTTTTGAAACATTGCCATAATTTTTAATATGCACAATGTTGTAATTTTTTGATTTGATAAGCTATATATATTTTTGTATAGGTAAGTTGGGCTGAATAAAAATATTTTCTTCCTTTCTTTCTTCCTTTCTTTCTTTCTTTCTTTCTTTTGAAGAATCTCGTATTGTAGGCGCTAGGGAAAACCGCAGCAAGGAGATCTTTCCATAGCCTAAGCGTACGCGGAATAAAAATCCTATCATGACTCACAGTGCGCATCCGTTAACGGATGCAATTTTGTTCGTGACGTAACCTAATCATATTAATTTATAATATTAACGGGTTAGTAGTATTGTTTCTGTCTGTCTATAAGGGAGCTTTTGATATTTTATTCGTAGTTATTAACTAATCGAACGAGGTTAGAGTTGATGGATATTGTGTATTGGCTTATTGTATATCAATGGCGGTGTTGAAATTTGCATGTACAATATAGTTAGAGATGAATATCTCTAGTGTTTTACTGAAGATGGTATTCATTGTAATTATTCATAAATGCGTATTGTTCATGAGTTAAAGTTTTATGATGTAATTAAAATGTACTCGTAATGCCAGGGTCTGAATGCTTGTTAAAACGCATTGGATTTGTTAAAACAAACTAGTTAACTTTTGACCGCGGTTCCACCCACGTGAAATTTTGATCATTTCTCGCAACCCATGGGAAAATGCAGATAATTATAAAAAGGTGCCTATACATTGTTTCAGACTAACCTGTACCAAATCTTAGCAAGATCCGTTAAGCCGTTTCAACGTAATTGTCTAACAAACATCCAAACACCGTCACAAACTATCACGTTGATACTACCAATAGGTAGGACCTTTTCTGACCGCTCCAGCCAAGCATCCCATTTAATAATATTCTATAGGTTATCTTTTTAACCAACTACTGCTTAGGTTCTCAATCTTCTATACTAATATTATAAAGAGGTAATGTTTGTGTGTTTGTATATTTGTTAAATTGTAAGGGGTAATCTCGGGATCTACCGAACCGATTTTAAAAATTCTTTCACCAATAGAAAGCCAATTCATTCGTGAGTGTCATAGGCAATTTTATTGGAAAACTGGAATTTACACCCGTGCGAAGCCGGGTCCCGGGTCTCTAGTTATTTATATTTTAGTGGTATTCATTTTCATTTTTGAATATTGATACTATTCGTTCTCATTGAATCAGTGAAGCCTTTTAAAAAAATAAGTTGTTCAGCTATTATGAAGTAGCTAAGTGACGCAATCACTAACAAAATTCAATGTCTTCTATAAACAAAGAAATTCGATGCTCGACTTAATGTCTGCGTCTTGTAGGGTAGTTGTGTATAAACGAAAGGGTCGGTCTGTCTATCAAGCTGGTGTAATTACCTTTCTGGGCCGTACGGCGAATTCCCGATGTCACGCCATATGTCCTACAAGTGGGACGGACTTGGGGCAACAACGGTATTAAATTGAGTTGATCAGATATCAATAAAAATATAGCACAAAATAAATCGTGATTCCTTTCAGTAGCCATGTTCCGTCCTCTTAGATCTTGTTTGAAGTACAAAGATCATTGGCTATATAGATCACAAAATACTCAAACAGACTATTTAAATGTGTTGTGTGTCCACATAGCTGTCACGTCATTATGCGTCGTAGTGTAGCACCTAGCACGGTATGCGGATGAATTGCATTTTTCCTGCCAAATAAAAAAGGCATTAAAACAATATTTTCATAATCAACGCTAGTCAATCAACAGGTGTCCTTGACTCAAAATTACAATTTGACTTTGCTAGGTGCGCAGACATGTCTGAAATAAATGCGTTCCAATGTAATTTGGATCGTTTCCACAAATCACAAAATGCAGTAAATATCTTAATTTTTCGTTTACATTCCATCAAATCAATCTGTCTACCCAACACCCAGACATAAATATTTTGACAAAGAAACACAATTGAAGCGGACGTTTTAATTCTGTCGACTCTACAGACAAAATGGTCCAATTTCCTCTGAATGCCATACGAAAATAATATAATAACTATTACAAATGGGTCCAAATATAGAACACCTGAGGAAAACAAGGAAGTGATTTGAGCCCCTGTTTTGGTCACGTAGGGAAGAAAAATAGGGTCATTTATTTGGTGATTCGTCTTTGTAATCCGGCCCTGGCTTGTCGCCTCATCACTTAGTGTGAAGGACATGTTCGCTTTTCTTTATAGTGTGGGTTACGAGTAGGGTATGGTGCTAGTCTTAGGCAGTTAATCGATTCGAGTAGACTTGGCTATACTACTACATCGTGGAATTTAAATGATTGTCACTGAAGTATTAATATTGAATATTTTTAAAATTGCACAACAGCATTGAATAACGTTTGAAATGTTACTCACAGATAAATTAATTATTTAAAATCTTGTTCATTTGTTATAAAATTTATTGTTTGTTTTTGAAGTTCTCCATTTCCTACAATAGAATTTAAATTATAACATTTATTTTCAAAATTTGCACGTAGGTATGTAACTCATACCGCTACCGGGGTTGTAAATAATGCCGATAATTTTATATTCTTATTAGCATTTTATTCAACTCCTGTTTTTGATAAAACAACGGATAATTAATTACACATTAACATTGCATTGACGTTACCTTCTTCTACCAAGCGCTCATAACTTATAACTCATAACACCACTCATAAGCGCCATCTTGATTCTATTCAAAACTTGTATTTGAGAGTCCTTGGTCCTGATCTCTTTTTCCTTCTTTCCGTAATTGGATTTGCTTTGACTTTTACGAGAGCTACTGCCATCTGTCCCACTAATCCCCAGAGGAAAGACTGTACCAGAACCTCGTTCGTCAATCAGCAGTTGTGTAGGCTTGCGTAATGACACCCATGAAAACTTTTTATCAGTCTGTCTGTATTTGTATGTTTGAAAGAGATAATTTGTAGAACGGCTGGGTCGATTTTGATGGGACTTTGACTGGCAAATAAGTTATAATATAAGGAGTAACATGAGTTTAACGTTCCGCGCAAAATACTCAAAACACTAAGTGCACGTGGACGAAGCGCCAGTGCCACAATGAGATATTATCGGTTTCTGTAATAGTGTCCCCTGTTTCTGGGGCTTTACCTTCAGCTTACCATCAGGTGAGCTGAATACATATTAACGTCCCCAATCTATACTCTATACTAATATTATAAAGAAGTAAAGTTTGTGTGTTTGTATATTTGTTTAATTGTAATGGGTAATCTCGGGATCTATTGAACCGATTTTAATAATTCTTTCACCAATAGAAATCCACATTATCCGTGAATGTCATAGGCTGAATATAATCACGCTACTGCCCAAGGGAGCGGAGCAATAATCATAAATGTGAACAACTCCGGTAGATTCCCATACATTTCAGGAAAACTATGAGCAAAATAAATTATGAGCATATTATGTGAGTTAAAAAACACAGAACAATCGCTTCGCTTCTCGCTTTCGCCCTCACCCCACCTACAGACATGAAATGGCAATGTTTTCCTCCAACATGGACATATCGTGTGCTACCAAATTGTGTGGAAACACTCGACAGACTAATTTGTCGAGATCCTTCTGGCCGTACGTTAAGTGTCCACCGCTTAAGTTCATAGCCTTTTTTTACTTGAAATAAACAGGGGAATGACTTATTTCTTGTAATTGGGTTCGCAATTGCCGGAACAGTGATGACATTGCTTTTTAAAGTAACTTGTTTAATATAATAATGAGAATGATTGATGATGATGATGATTATTATATTAGGTTTGCTGAATGTACTTTGGATTTGGTTTTTGTGATTTTTTTTTGTATGAGAAGGGACCTAAGTAAAATAATCAGTAATTTAAGGTAAATAGGTTATAATTAAGTTAATAGTATCTTTTTAGCGGTAAGCATTCTTAGTTGTAGTCTTAGCTTTCACCTCAGAGCCCAAGGTCCGTTTATTCTCGTTTATTTCGTTTATTTTGTTTTTTATGGGAGCGACTGCCATCTCAATAGAAAACATGCACAGGTGTGCCGGTTTGCAAGTGAGTGGAGTCCCATACATTTACTCAACTAGAAAATTACATTTAAACAATCCATCTTTTGGAGGTCGTACGGGTACCAAAAAAGAGGTCGTAAGGGCACTTTTGAAAAAGGTTCCAAACTTGGAGGTCCTACGGGTACGTCGCCAACTACTGCCTACCGATATTGTAAATGCGTGAGTTTGTGAGTATGGACGGATGTGTATATAAATGTATCAATGTATGTAAACATGTTTGTTACTTTTTCAGGTAAAAACAGATTTCTTTTTCAGGCAAAAACAGTCTAACGGATTTGAATGAAATTTGACACACATAGGCTACTTTTTATCCCGGGAAAACTAGCCCACGTGTCGCGGAAACGGGATCAAAATATACAATCTACTAGCTGTTGCCCGCGGCTCCGCCCGCGTGGATGTCGAAATTCGTTTCAAAAACTATCCTATCTCTCAAGTTGGATCGAACTGCACATGGTGTGCGAATTTTATTATAATCGGTTAAGTGGTTTAGGAGTCCATTGAGGACAGACATTGTGACACGAGATTTATATATAGGTATTAAGATTTCATCTCAGTAGAACAACTGAATCTATAGCAAAACAAAGGCGCGTTTATCACGAAGATGGCCAACATAGCTACATAACTACACAGCTACATACACCCTTAGCTGGGGGCTGAGATGTGACAGGAATGCATACCATGGATGTCGGGAGCGGTCGAGATTTCTCGAGACACTTGCCCGAGGTATATTGGCCTCGGGTCTACTTCAGTTTGAAGTTTGAGTGGTTAAGGAGCTAGGCAGTAATCGTAAAGGTAGCATGTATATATAGACTTAACCATTATAGCTGTAGGTAAGTATAGGTAGAAGTGTATTATACATTTTCTATCCTACTGTTATAAAATTTTCTATCCATGGGAGTTATTAAGAATAATAATTCAGGTTATGTTAAATAAACGATTCTAATTTTTTTTTTTAAATTTTTGTCTGTTTATTTGGACGTTTAAATGGACTCAAAACTACTGAATGGATTTTGATGCGATCTTTACAAAATTGGATGTATGTAGGTATATTGCGATAAGATAGAAAGTGAAGAAGCCCCGATAGTCTAGTCAGTGGCTAAGGTAGTCCAGACTTGTGATAGAGTGGTTGCAGATTCGAATCCTGGCCATTATGCAACATGAACCCAAAGTCAATAATAACTTTCCGGTAGGTATACTCGGTAAAAATAAAATAGTCAGCGACAAAAGTAGATTAACACAAAGTTTATGAATTGTTTTGTTTTTATTTTGCTAAGGTTAAGAGTTTAAGTGATCAATAAACTAGAATTTGACGGCTTCTGTGGCGTAGCGGTAGTGCATGCGACTGCTACGCAGGGGGCGCGGGTTCGATTCCCGCTCAGTGCAAATATTTGTATGGATGAATATGTCTATTTGCATTGGTCTGGGTGTTTGTATGTATAAAAAATATGTATTTACAAAAAAAAAGTATATAAGTAGGTACCTATGTTTATCAGCATTCTAGAACCCATAACACAAGCTAGTTAAACTATGCTTACTTTGGGTCTAGGGAGCGCTGTGTAGAATGTCGTAGAATATTTATTTATTTATCTATTTAATTTGTTTATCAATTTTTGTCGTTGACGGTACCAGTTGTTACCGAGAAGGCCAGTCATTTAAAAAAGTAAAAGTTATAAGTAGTCTGTGTGTCTATCGGCTAATAGAACAAAAAAGACTGATTTCTTTTAAAATACCTACTAAATTATTTGAATAACCACATCTTTTTTTCAAATTAACAATTTAAATCGTAACCCAGTACAGACTCGCTTAATGGTAAGCGGTTACCACGCTATAAATGGCAATGAAAAAGCAGTAAATTTGATTAGTAATAAGTATTATGTTGTGCTTGTGGTATAAATAAGTGGTCAACAATCTCATTAGTGGACTGAACTAAATCGGTGGCTCCACCGAATAATCGTGCAATCGAAAAATGTCAACTTTACAAGAGAAAATAACGTTTAATCCTTAATATCTTGGATTTAATTGTAGGTAGGTTAATACAATGTAAAATGACATTAAAGGTTGAAAATAAATTTTTGACGGGTAACGGAGAAAGCATGCAGCATGTAACAGTCACAAATATTATTTTTCTTTTTCAGGAAAACATATTTTTTCTGTGGAAAAAAGGAATCAAATCCAAATACAGCCTTATTTTTGGACTAAAAATTAGGGGGCTGGGTAACGGACCGAAAAAACGAAAAAGAAATACTGCAATGACTCTTGCACGTCTATTCGAAGGAGCCATCGAAATATCAAAAGTATAACTAAAATTGATTTATAATTGTATAAGTAGAATTGCAATGAATAAAAAATCGTTGTTACCTATTCAAAATTAGATTTAGAGTTCTTATTAGAGCCTAATTTTTTAATAATAAAATTGTCAGCTGTAACAACAGCGTATGGAGGTCTGTATACCAGAGACTTGGCAGCGTGGACTTAAAAACCGATGGACGGTACGCGTCGAAGAATACACTGACCACACTAAAGTCGGCCCACTTTATTATTATTATCATCGTAAAAATCCGCTCATCAGTTTTTTTTTTTCAAACTACTGAATGGATTTTGATTTTTTTTTAATTAGAAAGGTCTTGGTGAGACTTAAAATCTGACGTAAGTATACCTATTTGATCACAACACAATCGGTTGACGTCCACTCAGGCGAAGCCGCGGGCAAAAACTAGTGCTACTAATATAATAAACGCGAAAGTTTGTAAGAATCTATGGATGTATGTTTGTTACTCTTTTACGCAAAAACGGCTGAATGAATCAGGGTGAAATTTGGTACAGAGATAGATTATAGTCTAGAAATAACATATATGCTACTTTTATCCCGGGAGCAGGTTTGGGGGGGTCATGGAAAGCGGGAACAAAATTTAACGCAACAGCTATTTCTAAATAAAACCACTCAATGAAAACAAACCGCCAAACATTTGACCTAAACAAAATCGATCATTGTTATCAATAAACTGAGTTCCATCCAGCCAAGAGGGTGCCCAGGGTGGTGACCAGGAGACGAGGGAGGCAGGGAGGGAATTAGTGGCGCTTCATTGGATCGCAATTAAAAGAGGGAACTTCGGAAGTGATATGGAGTAACGGAGTGCACGGACGAAGAAGCCCGGACTAATTCTTGATTTGAGGGTAAAAAAGTTGTTAGGGGTGACATGTTTTGATCATTAGCTTTTAGCGGGATAAGTATCTATCGATTAATTTTTGTTTTGTGTATACTTACATTTTTTTCCATGTTTTCTAGGACTGGGTACCTGAAAGTGGATAGTTTATTCAAAATCCTTTTGAGAGGAGGACAGAGTCTGAGTCTTAATAATGTCTATCATGGCAAAAACCCTGTTGCAATGAGAGTCTCATTATGGAGAGACTCCCACCACCTTCTGGCTTCATACCCGCTCAAGGAAAGGTTACCTCCCGGTCACGACCTCCAATGGCTGGTATGGAGGTCTCTCAATCGCCTACGCACTCAGGTCGGCCGGTCCAGACAAAACCTATGCAGGTGGCGAATGAGATCCGGGCTTAACTGCGTGCGATTTCGGAGCCCCTGTGCAGTCCATGACACACCTACTTTCATGCCCCTACTTCCTGCAGTCAAGACGACCTTAACAAGGCCACTGATAGCGCGGTTAAGATGGCAGAATTTTATGCCCGAATAATTTGAAGAAGTGAATCATTGACACGAAAGACTATCATGGTATATACCGACGATCGATAATCTAAACAAACGTACAAAACCACGTTAAGTCAAATTAGCTTCCTTTTATTAACCGTCAAAACTGTACGAAACGATACAACGACGGATGCTATTCACAATTTGATAGACATAATTACCATTTTATTTTCGTGATATAAAGAAGTAAAAAAAATATGTGGAAATAATAAACACGTCGTGTACCAAGGTCTTTCTTGACTTCCCATTTCTTGGCCTTTATTATTATTACTTTAATATTATTACTGTAGAAAACTATCGTATTACAAAAAAATACTGTAATAAATCAAAACTTATTAACATTTTTACTTCAAATCTTAACTAGAACGTAACTCACTTTTTGTAAAGTAAAAAACTTCAGTTTTTTGTACCTATTTCGTTTACATACATTTAGATAATATGACTATTCATATGTGTAAAATGAGTCTTTTGTAAGATATAATAGCAAATTATGATGTATTGATGAAAATATTGAAGAAAAAAGGTAATAAAATAAAGAAAGTTGGCCATTGAAATGTCGATGGTTCAGACACGTAATTAGAGACATTTAGGTGAAATTTAATACTGAATGTGTTTAAAAAAGGTGATGTTATGTCAAGAGATGGATATTTACCAATTTGATTTATGCAAGTCGATGGACCGAGTGAGGAACAGTGTTTTAAGGGAACGTTGTGGTATGGTTCAAGATGTAGTAAAACAGTTATGAAAGTTGAAGAAGCGAAGGGAGTATGCCAGGATCGTAGCAAGTGGAAAGATGTTGTCTCTGCTTACCCCAATGGGAAAAAGGCGTGATTTGTATGTACCTACCTATGATTTATGCATAAGAATAAGTCTTTTGTGTAATATTCAGGTCCTAAGTAGTTACTATCCACTGATGGTATCGAGAATAGAAAATGGGAAAATGGTAAAATTAACTGATGGGAAAGTTCAAGTGAAATTTTGTCGGGTCAGGTAGTTTTTCCAGCATCAAGGATGTTGACGCTGAGAAAGCTGAAATCACTGGAATCTAACCCTTAATCTAATTAAGGTTCTTGGTCATCAAAACGTGGTGTTAAGGGTCTAGTTCCACTTTCTAGAGAAGCACACCACGGTAGATAATAAATAAATATTCAACGACATTCTACACATCGCTCTTTAGACCCAAAGTAAGCATAGTTCAACTAGCTTGTGTCATAGGTTCTAGAATGTGGATAAAAATACTGTAAGTATTTTTATCCACATTCTAGAACCTACTTTTGTACACGGCAATATACCGCTCTCAGGCACAACTTTTAGCAGAGAATAGAAAATTCAGTACCTACTGTAGAAAGTTGGAACCACACACACGACCCAACTATAACGTTTCCATATCAAAAACATAATACCTATTCAAGTGAACCTAACAATTATGAATCTAGTTCTAGAAAAAATTAAACTTAGGTATAGAAGCAGCCACCAACGTGTAAGGTCCTAATAACATATTCAAACATCATAATCCAGTCGGCGAAGGTAATGATAGCAATCTGTTGGCAATAAATCCTTAATGGCCTATCGGTTGTCCACCGCACTTGTGGGTGATGCAGTACCAAGTGAGGTGATTAGGATTGACGATATAGACACGATCTATAACTGGTATTGAGTCGGTATTCAAGTATTGAGCAAAATTCGTAACTCCACAGTCTTTCTATTAGGGCTACCTGAAAATTTTCTGCCGTGCTACTTGCTAAATTAATAAGTTCAAAGGTGAACAAAAGATCATTTTTTTTATTTACAATGAAATTGCTTTTTATAACGCATCATATTAAATGATACACAGCGAGCCTTCGTGCAGTCAACGAAGCGCTTGAACACATGACAACTTGGATTTTCTATAAGTACACGGCGTAACATAATGCTCTGAATGCTGCGAATGTTACATTACACTGTACGCATTCAAATTACTACACAGATAATTGAATACTATGAATGCTAGCAACTGAAATTACCTACTAGTATTCTCAGCCCTCGAGCTAAGCTACATTGCTTGTTTTAACCACGAGCCCTTGACATCTTAATCACAGAAATTGTTTTCGTGTTTAAATAATTATCAGATCTTAAGTTTCTATACCGTTTCATTATCGTCCCTTATCATCAGCGCCGGCGTAGGCCGAAGCCCGCGGGCTGCGGCGCCGATACGCGAGTGAACTTTCACCACGTGTCTGCGCCTCCAGATATCCTCAGATTTATACCTCCCTGGCTTCTAAGTTCTTAGGTTAGCGTGATAATACTGTCTCTTGACTTATAGTTTTGCTCCGATATCGCTTAAGTTTGGGCCTTATTGATCCAGCCGATTATAGGCTTGGGTTATTTTTTTAAACATTATTAGTAACTGAAATTACTTATACATATATTCCTTTTAATCCAACATCAGGGGTATCACACTCGCGCTACCTGGAGGAGGGAGGATTAGGAAGTTTTGGATTGAAGGAGGGGATTGGGAATGAGGAGGGTGGATTATGAGCTCTGGCTACCTTACTTACCGCCGCCGGGAACACAATACCATGGTTATTATGTACGCGATCTTCTGTAGGGCGGAGGTACTACCAGACGGACTGCTCAGTTCGGACGGGAGATAGTGTCATGTCCTACCTCCGTTGTCCGGTAATACAATTTATTGCGTGTATAATGTAAATAATGTTATCACGGATTTACCACTTAGGTACATTATATTTCAGTGAAACAATAAATTTATTTTATATTTTTATTTTTAATTGTCTTTTTATACAAATAACAACGATTGTAAATATAACATTTCGTTTTATTTCCTCAATTAATTTGTAGTCATTTCGACGAAGTATTTGTCTGTTTTCGTCGTATTTTCTATATGTAGTAGGCAAAAAAACAGTATTATAAAAAACATAAGATTTCTTCCCTATTTTTTCAATGTGTTTTAAAATTGACATCATAAACGTGGAAACGTATAATATATGTAGGCTAACCTCAATAACAGTAGGTACCACAATAGCGCATGCGGTGTTGTTTACTGCATGCGCTATTGTAGCTGCAACAATAACGCATGTAGCATGCGCTACAGAATACAGAAAAAGTAACCCTTTAAAGATTTAAAGGGTTACTGTATGTAGTGCATGGTGCATGGTGCAAGGTCTATAACTGTGTGTAGTACATGAGGGGGATGTAGTATCTAAGCCTTCTCGTTAGTAGCGGCATTACCGTGAAACTAATTACTGCACCAAGATGGCAACATCGATACGAGAGAAGAAGATTATACCTAACTAGTGACCCGGGACCCGGCTTCGCCCGGGTGTAAATTCCAGTTTTCCCATAAAATATAGCCAATGACACTCACGAATGACGTGGCTTTCTATTGGTGAAAGAATTTTTAAAATCGGTTCAGTAGATCCCGAGATTACCCCTTACAATTTAACAAACACACAAACTTTACCGCTTTATAATATTAGTATAGATTTGTACTTCAGACAAAATTGGGAAGTGCATCGACTATCTAACACACAAACTCTACTAATTACACTAAACAATAATGTCGCCCATTAGAAACAACCCGCGAACCGTTACAAACGTATCTTGCAATATCTTTACAAGCCTTAACATACCAGCAGCATTATACAACAAAATTATATACCCAACAATCGGTTCCCATCCCCACTCACGCGCACACCACGCCAGGTCGTTAGGCTTCAAGCAGCAAATAATAATATACGAATTGCAGGAGGAATACTATCTAATGATCAATGTGGAGAACAATCCCCATTGTGGCTTGCTGCCGGCGGCTCGCCTGTCACTGGCTGGCTGGGTGGGTGCATATGCGAGGTATGATGTAATGCGCGATTATTCGATAATTCCACTACGACAATATTATGCTGTTGTTGAATTATGTTGGATGGGTGAAGAGGTGAGCGGCGGAAATGTGTCTTTGTTGTAGAATGTACCTATACTATTTTGGCCTCCGAATCAGAAGGTCCATAAGGATTTTATCCATAGGAATTTTTCTAAAGTATTGACATAAACGTGTTAGATAAATCAAGAAACGATATGGGATATCTATTGATGACTGTACTTAACATTATTGACATTTTCACATTTTGGACGTTTTACTAGTAAGTCGTTTTGTCACACTAGACATTCTCATTTTAATAGACGTTTAAACATGTGGACCTTCTGCAAACAATGACATTTATTCCTTATGGACCTTCTGATTCGGATGCCTATTTTGTAACCATTTGAATCTTTACTAATACTTTGGTTATGAACGATTCTGAACACAAAATCTTGTCTGATTGTATGCACTGGGCGCAAAATTACGACGGTTTTTTAAATAGCGCTTGGTTAGACTTAAAATTTGCCATAAATGTTTGATTACGATTGGTTATGTAGAATCGGAGATATGACCAAAAGACAATAACCAACCTCTGAGATGGTGGAACCATGGACATAAACTAGCGGTTTATTAAGCTCTGCTAGTACCTTATTACTTTCTGGTTTTAAAACTTCTATTCGTGTCACCAATAGAAGCGAAAAATAATTTGAAGACCCGGAATTTTAGTAAGACGAAAAAATACAATACATGTTGATAAAGAATTTCAAGTCTTTTTGTTGATGCTCGCTCGCAGTGATTGGGGTGGATATTTTTTCGAAGAAGCTACGTCTCTATACAACTGTAAAAACCAAGTTAGTGACATATGAAAGTTTCTTAAGGTCACTAACTAGAAGATGATGCGGATTGTATAATGCTGCAATCTGTTCAGAGCGAGAATTGAACGAATTCTACACAGAAATGCATCTGTGTCTTATACAAAAGACATCACTGTTCCGGCCTGAAAGCTTTCACAATCAGAACTTTCAAGTTTATTTTAACGATAATTTTTTTGCCGTTTTTAAAAAAGTATTGAGTGTTTGAATTTTTTGACTAACTAAATTTGAATCTAAATATCTCGGAGTTCTGGACAAGGAACTCCGAGATATGGTAAAAAATATAGTAATGTCGTTTGTTCTATTCCGTGTACATAATTATAGACGAGTTGAACAGGATATAGACGCAGAAATACGTACCTACAGTGTATTTATACCAGGTATAATCACATATAATTTGTTGTCAATCGAACGTACGACGATCTTTGACATTGAATCAAAAATCCATCGGTAACGAATAAAAAATACAAAATAATTTGACAAAAAAATGCGTCACGACGAAAAACTATTCGTTGTTCTGTGATTACGCCTGATTACTAGTCTCCGATAATGGTATTACTGGACCATGATACGTAGCTCTTCCCTGCCTCCTGCAATCCATACATTCTGAATGTATAGAAGGGATTTTGAAGATGTTACAGCGGGTCTTTCTAAACTGGTTTATGGAAAGGTTACTGAGCAGAACATGTGTCTGACAAGCATTGATGGTGGTACAAAAGGCTACCTTGTAAGTCAGAGGCGTCACGAGAAATCACGTTCAATGATGATTGTCTGTAATTAGAGACGCAAATTAAATAAATTAAAAAATAGATATTTTTGGTAGCGTAGCTTTTGGAATGTCAATGTCGCAATGATGTGCGCACTCTTTGAGAATAACCTTTGAATGTTTTTAATTGCTGAGTTTTTTTTAACATCCTTTTGTCACTTCAATAACGTTTTAAGGTAAACACACGGTTTGGTATATAAAATTTTATCGGTAGATCGGTACCTAATTAGAAACGATCGCAACACGAGAACGATTTTAATTTAGTACCTAGGTACTAGCAAAGGCGACACTAAAAACCCGACACGAATCTCGACATGAAGCTAATTTTAAATACAGATTGTAATCTAGAACTAGACTTGACTTAAGATTTTATGAACGCTCAGGTGATTTACGTTGATAATATAATCTTTTTTTTATATCGGCCACGTCAATATGACTTCACCTCGCCTGATGGTAAGCTAAAGGTAAAGTCTCAGGAATGGGGTCTTCTTTACATAGACCGACAGTGACATAATGCTGGCCCTCGACTTGACGGCCTCATGAAAGAAGCAGCACTCCGTAACAGCTTGTTATATCTTGGATTTTGAAATAAAGCTATACTTATATAGATACATTTTCAAGATTAAAACTGACTAACAATGAATAGAATCGTTATTTCTGTGATCAAAGTAGGCGTCACAATTATAAGTTTCCTTAATAACATTCAAAGTACTTCAAAGACGCGGTGTACAATTAAAAATATCTAGTGAAACGCCGCTAATGACTAAAAAACAATAAAGTTCGGAAGACATTACGGTCGATATATAGAAATTGACATAACCGATCAAAGGCGGCATTCGTTTTCAATAAAACATATTGACTAATAATGAACACGGCCCGTAATCGGGATCGATCTGTCGTGAGAACTTCAAACCGTTAACTAAGACTTTTACAACTATTGATTGAGGCCACGAAGTCAGCGATTTACTACAGAAACTTTTTTTTATATACTACTTAGGTGGCAGAGGAGCCAGAGAGATAGGAGAAACTAGTATAAAGTTTATGTTTATGTGATAAAAGTTAACTGACTACATAAGAAAGGAAAATATAATTATAAGTATAGCATAATGGAATTTTATTATCAGATTTTACACCATTTTTTTTTTGGTTTCATGTAATAAGGGGAAAAAGAACAAATTTAGAAGGTTCTAATTCTATTAGGATACTCCCACCAAGATGAACTGCACGCCGGAACACCTGCAAATTGATGGAGGTCTCTTCGGTTCGGAGGGAGGAGGATTCGGGGTTGGTAGATTGCCGTTCAGCTCCCATAAAAACCATAGTATAAGCCAAAAAAGAGGAAATGGGGTTAACGCACCTCGGGCTCTGAGGTGATAGCTTCGATTGATGATGATAATGATGATGAAAAGTTCATTCCTCATTGTTCAGATGTTAGTGAAGTTACTCGCTCGCGATCAAACGAACCATACAAATATTTATAACTGACTTGAGATCGTAAAATAATTTGCATCCTACTTAAGCTTATATTAACGATATTACCTACTGGTTTCTTCGCTGTGTTGTAATAATATGCTAATGCGGCTTTATCAATTCGATCAAAACATCTCCGTGCAATTGCTCTAGACCTGATTAATTATATCAATTACATATCGTTCAGTGACGTCACCGGTCAATATAGAATGTTGACTTTTAATCATCATTCAACAACATTGCAATTGAATTTAAATTCAATGACATCTTCGAGCATTCACGCTCCTAATTAATTAATTACTAAGAGTTCGGCTTCCCAGCCTTTTATAAAGGTTGCTACCGTATTTTTAATCAAATTGCACAAACCGTGATTTTGGGAAATCCTTTTTGAACATTAATTTAATTCGCGGAAATTTGTGATTAAACAATTTGTGGTTGGAGTTGTGTTCCTTATGTTAGGGCTGTCAGCATTATCCCAACAACATATATAGGTTTTACCTTTGTTGGTGGCCATAGCTGGTTGGGGTCTCTGGGATATCCACTCTGGAGCACACCAAAATCCCCGGCCACACAAACCAATGTGATAAACATTCGATTCCAACAAACCCATCTCATTGTTGTCTCCGTTAAAGTGAAGCCCGGAGGGGTCTCTGTATGGAAAAACGGGCTGCCAGATTTTTGGTGCTGTAAATGCTTATGCCAGAACAACCGGTAACCTGTTACAGGTTACCGGTTGTTCCGGCATGTTCTCCTTTATTATGAACATCTTGAATGACAAAATAAACATGCAATTTTTTACCTTATTTGACTGGGTACACCATCAAAAATTGCAGTTTCATCATTTTAACTACAAACTTCCCATAAAGACTATAAGTAATAGTCCTCACTTTTGTTAACAAAATCTATGTAGGTATTTGAAATGCTCGATAGGTATGCAAAAAACATAATGTATTCGTATTTTATCGATCTGTTAAATGTGACGGTCAGTACATATCAACTGGCACATTTTATCAAATAAATCTACATCGATGTAATTATGGCCTAAATAAATAATCAATCTTAAAACTTATTTCATTAATGTCAAGTTTGGATTATTTGCATTTCAACTGTATTGCAGCAGAGCATTTATATCAAAGTTTTTTTATATAACTGAGTAGACGGATAAGACTGGTCCGCTAGAGGACACTGTGAGAATTTTGGATTGAGAAAGTAGATATTGGAACTTCAGATAGTAGAATATTTTTGATAGCAATAAAAAAAGCATTTTTTTTATTGCTATCAAAATATCATTAATACAACGTTTTAGAGCAAATGCAGGCCACCAAGACTTTTGAAAAATAGTGGTTTTTAAAATATTTACATCTTGTAGGTACCTAATACTAAATCCTTAGCTGTTTTATATATATTTTTTATTAAGTTTTGCTTTCAAAAACTTGCTGAAATTGCTTGATGTTTCTGTTATTTTTTGTATTCATTAATTTTCCGCAGGGTATCTGAAAACACTTTAAGTAATTTAAACTGGATAATTTTAGTAATTTTAGAAGTTATCGTAGTAGATAAGTAATTTATGACGACAAAATACTAACTCTCATTATATAATACCAAAAGAAAACAGACGAATAACTTTAGAAACAGTAAACACACAGTTTTAGGGTCGGCAGCGCGAGTGTGACGCCCCTGGTGTTGCACGCGTCCTAGGCCACGGTAACCGCTTTCCATCAGTGTGGGCCGTGTGCTTGTCTGCCACCTAAGTGGTATAAAAAAAAAACCATCCGATTACCTCAAAATCGCTACCGCTTCCGCGCTGATCCCGCTCACAGGCCCTACACGTACCCGCGACTTTTACAACCACCACACTCAAAAGAAATCCACCTATTTTGGATTCGTCACGCAATTTGTCAATCAATTTGCCGTCACCGGTCCATAGATCGTCCAGACTCCATTATATGTCAATTTATATACATAAAAAACATCTCTTTGGGTTCGCCGCTCGCATATTAATTCCTATAAAATTAATTGCGATGACAAATCCATTAATTCAAATTGCTCTCAACTGGTTCCGTCATCCGATAAGCCTTGCTTACAAGTTTTGTTTTAACGTTTAACATTTTTAGTGTAGCCTGCTGAGGTTTGAAGACGTTTTTGTTTATTACTCGTAGATGTTTAAATACAAAGTGATGCGAAAATTGTCTCATTATGTTTTAATTATTTATAACATTTGTAAATTTTATTCTATAATATTATAGCATTTGCAAATATTTCTTTCTTTCTTTCCTTCTTTCCTTTTTTCCTTCTTTCATTTTTTTATTTTTGCGTAGGTACATATTTTTTTTATATAGGACACGTCAAAATGACTTTACCTCGCCTGATGATATTCTAAAGGTGAAGTCTCAGGACCGGGGTCATCACTACAAACACCGATAGTGCTACAATGGCGGCCCTCAGCTTGATGGCCTCTTCAAATGCTTTTTCACGTCCCGCTTAAAGACCCCGGGACTATAAGAGGAAGGAAATACATGCGCTGCTTGCATGTGAAGCTTGCATTTTGAAGCCTGGAGGTCCCACCAAGATTTTCAGAGCTCAAGCTAACCTTATCTGCTAGCTAAACCTGCTGATAAATGGATGAGACTGGCGTATGCTTTCCTCTGTTTGAGGGTCGCTTCAGTAAAAACTAAGATAAAATTTGGATTCAACCAGGATTGGGTCAATGATGACGAACGAGAAGGAAATGTATATTTTCGTACAAATTATCATATTTTATGATGATGATGACCTATTAAAGAATTCTCAGATACCAGTTAGTATTGTTAATTATACGTAAACGGGAATTAACGCGATCACATTAAAGGTATATACATACCTTTGGATGCCTGGCATTTTGGCGCCCTCGAGGGCGTGCGCGACTAAAACAGTCAGCCTGTGACCACGGCCGGTGTAACCTGGTCGAAACGTCAGGCATCCAAAGGTATGTATATACCTTTAATGTGATCGCGTTAATTCCCGTTTACGTATAATTAATTATGGAACGCGAAAGTTTAAAAGAAAAAAAAAAAAACTGTTAGTATTGTGTATAAGAATGTCATCTTAAATGTTTACCTCTACCATTTTCCCACTGTAGAATTGAGGTTTACCTTGTCGACTGTCAAAATGCCAACTGTTATGGGTTCGACCCTCAAATGACACAATTTATCAATGATAATTTACACTAGTTAGTATTTCTGGGTGTGTCCTTTTCAAGGTTTGTACGAGTATATTCATAAAGCTTATAATACATTTTCCAGTGTTACTGATGGTGTCAAAGAATTTCACCAAGTGGCAAGCGGTTTCCAGTACTTACCTGTAACCACCAACCTACAAGAAAATTAGACAACGTGTAGTGCACGGCATCTAACTTGGCAAGATTTTGGAGTAGTATGGGTCCCACTGCTCCAAAACCTTATCAATGAGATGCCGTACACTATACTTGTTTGTGGCAAAATGCGTCGCATAGAACCAAGTATAGTGTACGGCATCTAACTTGGCAAGGTTTTGGAGTAGTGGGGCCCACACTACTCCAAAATCTTGTCCTACCTATAATTCCAAGGAAATCTAATCATCGCCACGAAAATGGAATAGCCCTGCTCATCACCAGATGTTAAATTGGTTTGGGGTTCTCCAAGAAGGGCAGGTTTTATAGGACCGGCAGGGTGTGTGTATTACAGAAAAAAATCTTTTTTCTCTTTTCCTTTTCTTTCGTATTCACAAGAGTTGAGTAGAGTGACTAAAATTTTTTCCTGCATCCTAAAATTTGTTTTTTTTTTCTTCTTCGCGAATTGATTACCGACACCTACCTACATAAATTAAAAATATATCTCATCATACCAATTTATATTAATAGCTTCAATCATTCCGATGTAATTGACTGTTGCAAATAAGCGAATTTCTAAACGAAACATGGCACAGTGCCATAAATTATTGTTTAATGTAGCTAGATATTTAAATAATCATAAAATTCTGTCTAAAATGATACACTGAAGTGAGTAACTTCTTTACCAACTATTATTTGCTTCTTCCTACAATCCCGGGTACTTTAAGAAAGAGCGTGAAAAAGCATCTGATGAGCCCGTCAAACTAAAGGTCACCATTGTAGCATAATGGTGAACCTCTTTCCAGAAACTTTAATTTTAGCTTACTAGGCTAGGCTTACAATTTATTATTATCATCCTCCGAACGTTTTCCCAACGTCTAAGTATGAAGTGATTTGTCCCGTGAACCAACTGCCTCTGACCTCCACAACCCGCTGGCAATATCGAAGTTCTGAGGTTAAACCAGTTTTCGGACTTTTTAGGACTTCAACTTCTTAATCATAACGGCGATCATAGATTTTCGTGTGGAACCAAGACCGACGGCTTAAAGTGCTTTCAGAGGCATAGAAGGGTCTCAATGTATTAAGTCAGCCATCTTCTTTTCTCCTTCATACTTCACGCACCTTCACTACTGTCATTAAGCCTTTCATGCAGACCCGCCTTCGTTGATCTGCCCTTTTTTCAATAGATCAATAATTTGGCCAGTGTATATTCTGCGAGGTAGCAAAGTAACTGTTGTTTATACCAAAAAGACACTAACATTTAAAGACATACCTACTTTTATAATAAAAAGTTTTCTTTCTCCACATTTTTGTAAACATAAAGAATCAGAAATTATAGTTTTAGCGTTTTCAAAACAGTTTTACGAGCACAACGTGACATGGTGTTTACATCTTACGACTGTTCTGATGGACATCAACTCTTTTAACGTTATTTTAGCCATCAACCTCGATAGTCACCTTCGTGATACACAGGGTGTTGTATTAAATACTCAGAACTTTTTCTGCAGCAATAAGTATGTTTAACGGACATCAATTAGGTCGCGCATGATGTGCTGTACACTCAACTATGTTACTCAAACTAATAACTGTATATAGGGCTGGAACATTATTGTAAATAGACCAAAAAAAAACCAGCCCACTAAGTTTCTTGCCAGAGTCTTCTCAGGTCTGGGCTGCGTTTCAAACCGGTGTGGGTGGATCCATTTGCTTCTAGTTTTAAATATTTCTGATTTTGACGTTTTGTAAGTTCCGCATTTAATGGTCCATAGTATAGACCATTAAATGCGGCACTTACAAAAGTATATACAGGTATAGACTCTATACAGAATAAAATGATTTTTGTCTTTTGACTTTTTGGCTTTTGACTTTGGCATTATTCGTTAAGAGATGGTTATGATGACTTCAAAAATATACCTATGTTATTTGGTGTGACATAGCCAAGTAGTCCATGAGAATACGAGTCAGCTCGAGTTCTAAGGTGAAAGTCTCTCTCCGGGATCTGCGCTAAAATGATGACGATGATGACTATTCCCGACGTTTCGGTTATTTTTTAGCAACTATTGGTTGTCATCTCATAAATCTTGAAGTGCAACGTTATTCGTCTCAAATCTTTGATGGTAAATTGTAACACTAACAATTAAATAAGGTTTGATTCTCCAAGGTTACTTCTCGTACACCACAAAGTTCTTTTTATATCCATATCGTGACTTTATAAATACCTTTAGACACAGCCTATACATATTAAAAACGTCTACGTATATACACAACGGAATATCACCTAACAACTCGATATGTCCCTATAATCGATGTTATACACGATGCGAGTCGAAATGCGTGCAATTAAGTAGCATTGAGTCGATACCTCTCGATTTAAACTATCGAGAAAATTGTGCGTGAATAAAGGTTTTATTGGTAGACATCATTACTAGATGCTATTACCATTTTAGTTTTAAACGTCGGAGTTATTAGTTTAAATCATACTTTTAGAAAGTGCTATGTAAGCTTGTGTTTGCTTCGTGCAGTTTTAAGCTATGTTTCTATCAAAGATGTACGAGAATGAGTAGCGAGGAATGTGTTTTAAAGAAACAATTGTATCACTTACTTTCGTTTTTTTTATACCACTTGGGTGGCAGATAAGCACACGCCCTACCTGATGAAAAGCGGTTACCGTGGCCTATTATGGACGTGCGCAACACCAAGGGCATCACACTCGCGCTGCCGACCCTGTAAATACCTTCTAATGCCCTTCTTCAAGAACCCCATATTGTAGCCGCCAGGGAAAACCACTGCAGGGAGATCATTCCACAGCCTAAGCGTGCGCAGAATGAAATTTCTTTCAAACCTCCTAGTGCGCACTACAGGCAAGCGGCGCGATGGTAAAATTTAGCCTATATTTTTGTGGATTTATTAATATCCCTACGGTTGCCATCCCCGCCGGCCAGCGGGAGCGGTTATTTGGAACTCAAACCGACTAAAAAAAAACAACTGCTTGCCATCTCGAGTTTTCAGACGTCGCGCCGGGGTGTAAGGAAGCCAATAAGGCATTTTCCTTGCACCCTGGCTGACTCAGGGCCATCTTTGGTTTCAAGATGGCCCTACGGGTTTTGGGACCACAGTGCCCATGTCTTGGTCCCGGCATAATTAACTTAGCCTTGCTCAGAGCCGGCAAATGAAGATGATCCTACCAGTTCTTTACAAATACATCCTTCGCTACGGATCCTCGCACATCTCTGATGTTAATGCAGCTTTATTTTGCCAATATCAGATAAGGTAAGATTCACTTATTTGTAAAAATATTGTATAAAAGTTGTTACAAAGTTGGTTTTGTACACAGCTATGAATATTGTCATCATTATCAGCATCGTGGATTGTAAGCGTACCAAGGCCGGTAAAACAATTTAGGTACTAGGAAACCAGAACCATTTCTATAAATAGTAAGATCTAGAGTAAAGTCAAAATGGTAGAATCAAGTTTAATAAAAAATAATTTAATATAAAAAAAATATCAAAGATTGCAAGGAGCTTGAGTTTTAGAAACATTTAGATACGTTGCAATCAAGTCAAATTAGTTTGTATTAGGTAGCATTCGTTATAGATCAAGCAAATAAGAAGTAGGTAATAAAGAAGTTTGCATATCTAATTGCAAATACGGTTGGTATTTACAATTTAAAATGTAAATAGTCGTAAGTTCAACTTTGTCAGCAAAGCGAGTTTCATCCATAGAGCTGCTAATAAAAAGACAATACATATCAATACAATTTTTTATATAATTAATATGGTTTCATTCTGATGGGTTTTATCCATGTAACCTATAAAACCTATAGACGATACGCGTTGAACACGAGGCTGTGTCACAAAAATGGAGGCGGCTAACCATGGGTGAGTGTAATTTGGGTTGCAATGTGTTATCCAATGTGATTGAAATGTGATTTCTGGATATTTTTCTTGCTATCACTACGGTTTTTACACTATTTCACTATACAAGACATAGGTACTGTATTTTAATTTCGCTACTTAAACTGACTGAAACAAATGACGTTTGACATAATGGCTGACTAGTGTGTGTGTGTGCGTGTGTGTGTGTTTGCCGACTTCTACGTTTACGAAAGTAGGCCGCAAGTTAGATACCTACTGTGCTTGTGTCGTCAGTTGTATTATTCAACGCGTTTCTTCCACATGTTTTTAGGTTCATGGTTTCGTCGATTGCGTCTCCGAAATTTCGTTTTATTAGGTTTCGTCTTAGTGTAGTTTTAACGACAGTCACGCGAACATACAGTATTTTGATTACTCCATGACATGATTCGTGCCATCAAACTAGCTTTTTTATTTATTTTTAATCTGTAGAAATCGTGTTGTGCAATCTTCGTACACATGTCATGTCAATTAGACAGCGGTGTTGATAACCACCGTTTATAGAAAGTTTGATTTGACAAACAACTAAATTGAAGTCGTTCGGTTAATTTTTAATTTTAGAAGAATGTAAACAGTCGAAAACATTACAGTACATTGACTTTTTTAGGGTTCCGTGCACCGTGACTCAGAAAAATAAAACGAACTGCTTATATATAGGATCACAATGGTTGTCCACTCATCTGTCTGACTATCTGTCTGTCCATCCGTAAAGTACCTATCTAAGCTAAACGAAGCAACTAAAAGTTAAAAAAATTAAAAAAGAGTATTTGTTCTAGAAAGAACTGTCACGGGTTCAAGTCCTATCCTGGATATAGACTTTTTTTTAGATTGATATTTAGTTGTAATTTTAATCGCATAATATAACAGATGCACTGTACAGATGAAACTGATAAAATCCAATTACAGTATAAACAAATATTCTTTTCGAAGCTTCCAACTCTAAACGTTAATAACCCTATCATTAAACCCGACATTCGTTTTGTAGAAAGTATCCAATGAAATCACAACTGCAATTTTCTTGACAACGAATTTAGGCCACTATCTCCACCTTTGTCTTCAACATTATTTAAATACAGAACAATGCGTGGTCAGATGCGCCTTTGTTTACTAGTAGGAGCTATTGTCGAACGCACTTACCGTAAAATTACCCATCTACGGCTATATAGCACTTGTATATAATGTACGGTAGGCACGTCTATTGTCTTCGCAATCTGTTGCGTTATTTCATTGGACGACTCCGGTTGTCAATTAGTTGAAGCGACAAATTCATGTGCCGTGACATCCGCGACTTATATGCCACAGAGTATGAAACACTTGTGAGGATTTTGCGGTATGTTTACCTAAGATTAAATTAACGCAGACAGGATGAAAGTTTTAGGAGTAAGTATGTTGTCGCTATTTTTGCCTATGACGGCCTATTAAGAGTCAATCAACCAATCAATCAATTAGCCTGTCGACGTCCACTGCTGGACATAGGCCTCTCCCAATGTACGCCATACCACCCGATTTTCCGCCTTTCGCATCCAGTCCATCCCAGCTACCTTTTTCAGGTCATCGGTCCATCTGGCTGAGGGGCGTCCCACCTTCCGTTTGCCGACTCGTGGTCTCCACTCTAGGACTCGTTTGCTCCAACGGCCATCGGTCCTTCGACAGATGTGGCCAGCCCATTGCCATTTCAGCTTGCTTATTCGGCGAGCTATGTCGGTAACTTTGGTTCTTTGTCGGATGACCTCGTTGCGAATTTTGTCCTTCAAAGAAACTCCAAGCATAGCTCGCTCCATGGCCCGCTGCGCGACTTTAAATTTGTGGACTAGCCCCACAGTCAGTGTCCACGTTTCGGCACCGTAGGTCATGACTGGTAGGACGCACTGGTCGAAGACCCTCGATTTCAGGCATTGCGGTAAGGGGGAGGAGAAAACCCGACGCAGTTTGCCAAATGCTGCCCAACCCAACTGAATCCTTCGGGCGACTTCTTTCTCGAAGTTGTTTCTACCAAGCTTGATGATCTGCCCAAGGTAGACATATTCCTGAACAACTTCGAGTGTCGACCCTTCGACGTCGATCGGTCCCGGCCTGATATGTTCGTTGAACATAATCTTGGTTTTGTCCAAGTTCATGCCGAGACCGACACGTCGAGAGGCTCCATTTAGGCTGTGCAGCATCTTGCCCAGCTGTTCCAGCGACTCCGCAACTATGACAATGTCGTCGGCGAACCGAAGGTGTGAAATGCGTTCGCCGTTTATGTTAATTCCCCGTCCAGTCCAATCCAGTGTCTTAAAGACGTCCTCCAGTGCGTTCGTGAATAGTTTAGGGGATATAACATCCCCCTGTCGTACTCCACGCTGTAGTGTAATGGGGTTCGTTTTCCGGTCTTGGAGCTGGACGGACATGGTGGCAGTGTCATACAGACATCTCATCACCTCGATATAACGCCAGTCGACGCGGCACCGTTGCAGAGCATCCAGAACTGCCCAGGTCTCGATGGAGTCGAAGGCTTTCTCGTAGTCCACAAAAGCCATACACAGCGGCTGATTGTACTCCTCGGTCTTTTGCACAATCTGCCGAACAGTATGGATGTGGTCCACGGTGCTGTAGCCTTTTCGAAACCCGGCTTGCTCTGGTGGCTGGAACTCATCGAGCTTACTCGCGAGGCGATTTGTGACGACTCTCGAGAACAACTTGTAGATATGACTCAGGAGTGAGATGGGTCTGTAGTTCTTCAGCAAAGCCTTGTCGCCTTTTTTGAAGAACAGCACCACCGCACTCCCGCTCCATGCCCTAGGTGTTAAGCCCTGCTGGATGACGGAATTAAAGAGACTCGCTAGCTCCTTCAGGATTGGGGTCCCGCCTGCTTTTAGGAGCTCCGTAGTTATTCCGTCATCGCCAGGGCATCTGTTGTTCTTTAGCTGCTTGAGAGCCGCCTCTACCTCACACAGCTCGACGTCGGGTATCTCCTCGGTGAAGTGGCGCGTGAGGGGGGCTCTGTGGTCATCATCGCTGTGTCTCGTCGGTTTTATCATCCGTGATGCATACAGCTGTCCGTAGAATTTCTCTACCTCTTGGAGAATCTCGAACTTTGAGGTAATAGTTCTGCCATCCGCAGTTTTAAGTTTCGTCAGATGGGACCTCCCCAACTGCTGAGCGAACACTTTCGACCCCCGATTTTGCTCGATTGCTGCCTCTATTTGGCGAGTATTGTAGCGTCGGAGGTCGCGTCGTATCAGCTTTTTAATAAGTAGGTTGAGGGATCTTTCATCTGACGAAGATGACTGAGTGGAGGGCTGATCTCGCCTCCTCCTCATAAGTTCGAGAGTCTCAGGTGAGAGTTTGGACTCTAGCCGTTTGCTTTTGCCGGGAAACAACTTCCGAGACACTTCTTGAAGCGTTTTGACCATTGTATCGGTTCTCTCATCAATGGTGCCAGTGGTTTCCAATATTGCGAAACGATTTTGAAGTTCCAATTGGAACTGTTCAGACCCCAGGGCTGCTTGGAGCGCCGTAGGTCGGAGAGTCGACTTTATCATACGGAACCTTTCAGCTTTGAAGTTGATATTTAGAGAGCCTCGGACAAGTCTGTGATCACTGTTGGTTTTAAATTTGTGGATCACGGAGACATCTCTAAATATGTGCTTACTACCGGTGATGAAGAAGTCTATCTCGTTCCTTGTCACAGCATCGGGGCTTCGCCAAGTCCACTTCCTGTGGGGCTTCTTCTTAAAGAAAGAATTCATCAAGAAGAGCCCTTGCGATTCAAGGAAGTTTATTAGCATTTGCCCCCTGTGGTTTCGGCGCCCCACTCCATGGGGTCCGATTCTCGTTTCGCCACGTTCTTGTACTCCCACTTTGGCATTGAAGTCCCCCATAATCACGCAGTGCGTAGTCTTGGCGGTATGATTCATTACCTTGGTAATGTCTTCATACACGGCCTCGACGGATTCGTCAGGGTGTTTCGAGGTCGGCGCATATACCTGTATCACTTTCAGGGAATGCCTCTTGGTGATATGTAATATGAGGTACGCTACCCGATTCGATACACTGCTGACTTCCACGATGCTTCTTATGAGGTCCTTCTTGACAAGAAAACCGATACCGCCCTGGGAGAGCTGTTCACCTTCTCTGAAGTAGAGTAGGTCGCCGGACTCTAGGGTTATCGTGTCCTCCCCCTGTCTTCGGATCTCAGACAACCCCAATATGTGCCAGTTGATATGACCCAGCTCTACTTCGAGCTCGGTGAGGTGTCGGTCCAGCCGTAGAGTGTTGCAATTGTACGTTGCCAGCTGTAGTCGTTGATGGTGGTAGCCTTCCGTAGCCCGGGGATTCTTCGCACCCCCCGCCCCGCCGTTACCAAGACCGCTACCTTGGCCAGGAATAGCGGGACCGCCGGGAACTGGGGGCCTTTTTGTATGGCTTCGTATCATTGAAAGGTTTTTGGCCTACTGATACCACGCTGGCCAGACGGGTTGGTACAGGGTTTTATCTCGAGTTTTCCTTCTCTTAGGCCGTATTGGCCTTGGCAGAAATTTAGCCTGAAGCGGCAACTCCTCCCCCATTGAATATGGAGGAATAGTTGCCGCCTCCGTTGCCCGGGGTGCACCACGTGGAGGTTTTCTGGCACCGCACCACCGCACCATTAAGAGTAGCGATGAGTATTCGACTGTTAAGTTTGAGGTTGCGGGTTCGTAGTCTTGTATGAGCCTTTCGTCTCAGCTTGTATTTCACAAGGGCAAAATCCGTTCAACCAAACTGGTGTCTTACGTATCACTGTTTTATTGAGTGATAAGTGAAACACGGGTTGAACGGATTTTCAGTGGTGAAACTCATGAAATTAAATAAAACATGATAACTGAATTCAGTACTTTAAACTCTGGTTTTTGTCATTGCCAAAATTGCTAAAAACCACCAAGATCTTCGGGGCCTAAGTCAACCTCGCCTGCAGACCGGCAAACGAGTTTATTTGTAGAGGAGTCTCTAGGGGTCTTTTCGGGGTTGGGAGGTCAGTTATTCGCTATTGCAAAAGTCAAGCAAAGCAAATTACAGAGGTGTAGGAGTTCAAGTTTGGGATCCTAAGTCCAAGATTGGATTAGCACCCATAATATAATACCTATATACTTAACGACGTCGACCAACTTATCTATCAATACTCCTAATCCTCTATAACTTCCATAGTTACTCTGTGATCCTACAAACTGTTTTGACAAATTTATTTTTGCTGTTCCGAATTCGATTTAGAAATGCTTTCTACCGTATCGTTATGGTATTTAAGTTTAGTTTTGTTTCATGGTTCGTTTGCGAGATGCAAATGTAAGTTTGTAGGTAAGTAAGTACCTGTAGTCACGGTTGGGTGGTCGCATGTTGCTTCATTGTCCGAGGTTGCAAAAGCTGTCGTAGATAATGTGCTGTGCCGATGATTACACAGATATGTGTAACGGGCTATCTTCACATGCTGGCGTCCGTTTTGAGTGATACTTCTATATTTTCAACGCTCTGTTATATACTTTGATACTTTTGTGTGACAAGGAAGAGTTCCTTTTTCAAATATTCGTTTTGACGTGATACTTGACAGTTTTTTTAGCATACAGATTGGTAGAAGTAAATAGAAGTAGGTATATATAGATAGATCGGAAAAATTCAACATTTTATACATAATCTCAATCCGCGACCAATCAGTTTTTAGGGAAAATCTGTGACAAACCGGGGCGATGTATGTACAGGATCAACAGGATGATTTCAAATATTCAGGTAGCAATGGTCAGAGTGTAGAACCTAAAAACGCACAATAATGTTGAGTTCTTCTGATCGAAATCTAGGAAGAGTCAGTGTAGGTACTTACTAATTGCTTTAATTTGCAAGAATCTATGAGAATATCTTACCAACTAAGCCATCTGAAATCGCCTTAGACAGTCAAAATTCTTATCTAGTCGAATTCTTGAAGAACCCTAGATGCTAAAGAAACAGCAGGGAGATCATTCCACAGCTTAAGCGTGCGCGGAATGAAATTCCTAAATAAATTAAACAAAGTTAATAAAACTAAGTTCAGTATTTTGTCAAAAAAGAGCTGTCTCGCTTCAGGGCGTAAGAGCGAGTGTTATTATGCAAATCCGTCGTCAGGGCCAAGGGGACGATGGGCATTGGAAAGAAACGGCTTACATGATGCGCAAGGACATATTTTAGTCAGACAAGACATTTATTTTGTTCTATACTAAATGAGAATAACTTTTTCATTCAAGTTCTGATTGTACCTACTACTAAGATTATAAATATGGCAGTTTGACTGAGACTGTAATGACACAAAAGTTACTTTATCCCAGGAAAGGGTTGTTGGAACAGGATAAGAATTCCATGCAGGCGAAGCCAGTATTTAAAAAAAAAATACAATTGTCCTACATGTTTTCCACGCATCGCTTCAAAGTGACTAGTATCTATTTGGCGTTACCTTAAAAAGAGAACACTACGGTTTATCTATCCTGAATGTTGAAATTTTACACAGCTTCTTACAAAAAGTAATATTCCTTCATTCCAGCATTAATTCCTGATTTTCCATATTTTAAACTCTTGAACAGATTTGTTAACGGTACACACTCACTTTAATATTAATATACCTACCTAATACCTACCTTAAAAAGAATAGGCAGTGCAAATGTGAAAAAAAGTTTTAGTCAGTTTTTTGATACTCTTTTTTTATTTGTTTTGATTATTCCTATTTCGATTTACCAAAAAAAAACCAAACTTCCACAAAATATAATTAGCAAGCTTTTTTATTTGGAAGCGTTATGTGAGCCAAGTACGGTCAAAATAAAACTCATCTGAGGGCGGTGACGGAATGTCAAAAATTTCGCTCGCCGATGTGACTAGTGAGCTCATATCATTTGAGTTCGATGCTCGCCTGAGGACATCGCTATGCATGTTAGTTCCAAGAAATATTCTACTTTATATTCAAGTAGGGAATGTGGAATGATTCATCACAAGGCGATGTGATTGAGACATAGTTTTGGGTCATTATTTTTGTGATTAGTACTTTGAATGACCGAGACTAAATTACCTATGTTATTATGAATTAGTGATCTATGACCGGCTCATCGATGCCGCGTGAGTGACACTACTGTGAATGAACTTTAAGTTTGATACACGGGTCGGTTCCAATCCCAAGAAATGTTTCGTCAAAACAAAAGAATCACTCAGTTAGACTGCGTTTGGAATCATCTGGAATTCAAATTTTATAAAATACCTACTAGCATCCGCCCGCGGCTTCGCCCGCGTGGAATTCGGTATTGCCACCAAGTCTATTTGAATGATACGACTCTCCACTCGACTTTCCACTCCGCTGTTCACTCCACTCTCCACTCCACACTCCACTCCACTGTTCACTCCACTCTCCACTCCACACTCCACTCCACTCTCCACCTCCACTCTACTGTCCAATCTGCCGGATGTTTGATTGCATTTGGTTAAGTGGAACCGGGGATATGACCAAAAAACGATTACCAACCAATCGACTCCCACGGGCAGAGCCGCGGCTATTAGCTTGTATAAAAAGTAGCCTATATATTACTCCAGACTATAATCTATCTCTGTATCAAATTTCAACCCGATCTATTCAGCCGTTTTTACGTGAAAGAGTAACAAACATACATCCAGATATCCCGACTGATCAACTCCATGGGCGAAGCCGCGGGTATTAGCTTATATAAAAATTAGCCTATATGTTATTTCACACTACACTCTATCTCGGTACCAAATTTCAGCCAGATCCATTCAGTCGTTTTTACGTGAAATAGCAACAAACATAATATTTGGACATCCCGATCGATCTACTTCGCGCGCGGAGCCGCGAGTATTAGCTTGTATAAAAAGTAGCCTATATGTTATTTCAGACTATAATCTATCTCTATACCAAATTTCAACCCGATCTATTCAGCCGTTTTTGCGTGAAAGAGTAACAAACATACATCCAGACATCCCGACTGATCTACTCCGTGGGTCGACTGATCGACTCCGTGAGCGGAGTCGCGGGTATTAGCTTGTATAAAAAGTAGCCTATATGTTATTCCACACTTTAATCTATTTCGTTACCAAATTTCAGTCAGATCTATTCAGCCGTTTTTACGTGAAAGAGTAACAAAGATATATCTAGAAATCCCGATCGATCGACTTTGCGAGCGGAGCCGCGGTATTAGCTTGTATAAAAAGTAGCCTATATGTTATTCCAGACTATAATCTATCTCTGTACCAAATTTTAGCCAGATCCATGTAGCCGTTTTTGTGACATACATTCTTACAAACTTTCGCGTTTATAATATTAGTAGGATAATTTGCTTTATTTTTATACTACTTCTTTTTACCTGCTGCTTCTCCCGCATGAAATAATGATGTTGTTCTCGTGACCCAAAGGAACCGCCTATGTGTTAAATATAATCTACTAGCTTCCGCCCGCGGCTTCGCCCGCGTGGAATTCGGTATTGCCACCAAGTTTATTTGAATGAAACGACTCTTCACTCGACTTTCCACTCCGCTGTTCACTCCACTCTCCACTCCACACTCCACTCCACTGTTCACTCTACTCTCCACTCCACACTCCACTCCACTCTCCACCTCCACTCTACTGTCCGATCTCCTCTCCCGACTCCACCCTACATTCCACTCTCCACTTAAGGCGACAGTGTGGACATCATATCCCTTTATAACACTACTTTTAGTTGTAATAATCGATATTTGAAAAAAGGACTTGGTTATCTTGACCACAAATATCTATTTTTTGCAATCCTTGTCTGTTTGTTCGTGATGGATGCAAAAACTGCTGAACAAATTTTGATGCCGCCTTTTCATTAGAAAGGTCTTGGTTTTACATAAAATCTGCCGTATGTTTGATTGCATTTGGTTAAGTAGAACCGGGGATATGGCCAAAAAACGATTACCAACCAATCGACTCCCACGGGCAGAGCCGCGGCTATTAGCTTGTATAAAAAGTAGCCTATATATTACTCCAGACTATAATCTATCTCTGTACCAAATTTCAACCTGATCTATTCAGCCGTTTTTACGTGAAAGAGTAACAAACATACATCCAGATATCCTGACTGATCAACTCCATGGGCGAAGCCGCGGGTATTAGCTTGTATACAAATTAGCCTATATGTTATTTCACACTACACTCTATCTCGGTACCAAATTTCAGCCAGATCCAATCAGCTGTTTTTACGTGAAATAGCAACAAACATAATATTTGGACATCCCGACCGATCGACTTTGCGAGTGGAGCCGCGGTATTAGCTTGTATAAAAGTAACCTATATGTTATTTCAGACTATAATCTATCTCTGTACCAAATTTCAACCTAATCTATTCAGCCGTTTTTACGTGAAAGAGTAACAAACATACATACAGACATCCCGACTGATCTACTCCGTGGGTCGACTGATCGACTCCGTGAGCGGAGTCGCGGGTATCAGCTTGTATAAAAAGTAGCCTATATGTTATTCCACACTTTAATCTATCTTGTTACCAAATTTCAGTCAGATCTATTCAGCCGTTTTTACGTGAAAGAGTAACAAACATATATCTAGAAAATCCCGACCGATCGACTTTGCGAGCGGAGCCGCGGTATTAGTTTGTATAAAAAGTAGCCTATATGTTATTCCAGACTATATTCTATCTCTGTACCAAATTTTAGCCAGATCCATTAAGCCGTTTTTGTGTGGCAGAGTAACAAACATACATCCAGACATACATTCTTACAAACTTTCGCGTTTAAAATATTAGTAGGATTCGCGTTTATAATATTAGTAGGATTTCTCTACCAAATTTCATCTAGATTCGTTCACTAGTTTTTGCGTAAAAGAGTACCTAACCAATTTCGGTACATCCATGTTTATAAACTTTCGCGTCTTTTTTTTTTACATTTAGTCCTTCAATTGATTTAACCCCGCTGGATGATAAGAAGCATGGGTAAAGTCCAGAGGGTACGGGCCGCCATTCCAGACACCATTCGTCCCAAAATGGCGGTCCCTACCTTGACGGCCTAGATAGATGCCTTTTCACGCCCCGCTTAAAGAACCCGGGATTGTAGGAAGAATCTATCATTTAGTAGGATTCCGTGCATACAGGTAACATACACGATCCTCCTTTCCAACTTCACCATAGTCTTATAAAATAGTTTCTTTCCAATGATCACTTTTACCAAAACAGATTAACAACAATTATCTACCGTTACCTAAAAAAAAGAAAATCATACAATGTTAGTTGGAACGTACCAAAATGTCGGAAAACTTTACGACTTTTATCTAAAGCTATCAATCTTAGATGTGAAGCAACGGATAAGACAAGTGGTCAACGTAATTTGGAGTCTTGCCGCGGACAGAGCGACCGTTTCCACCGTGTGTGACCGTTCGGCATGGTGAACAGTTGAATTATTCATGTACCACGTAATTAAATGTCTTGCCAAGTAAAAACACTGACACCGTCTTGAGAGATTTGTTAATATAACAGGTATATGATTAACTGGGACGTGGGGTGATGGAAATTTTGTGAGTTCTTATTCATCATCATTGTATCACAATTTATAGGAGGTAGGACACGACGGCGCCTCCCGTCCGAACTTAGCAGTCCGTCTGGGGTAGTACCTCCGCCCTACAGAAGACCGTGGCCATAATAACCATCGTGTTGTATTTCCGATGGTAAGTAGGGTAGCCAGTGCTCATAATCCCCCCTCCTCATTCCCAAATACCCTCAACTTCCCAACTCTCCCCCCTCCAGCGTCGGCAGTGCGAGTGTGACGCCCCTGGTGTTACACACGCCAATAGGCCACGGTGATCGCTTCCCGCAGGTGGGCTGTGTGCTGGTCTGCCACCTAAGTAGTATTAAAAAACCAACAGCGTCTACTTATCTCATACTTTCGAGGTTGGAGTCCACTCTTACACTCTTTCTCTTGGCGTATCATGGGCCTTATTCCGAAAAACGAAAATATTCGTATCCGTTGACGTTTTGACCATTTAGCTACCCCGAAAGTGTTTCGTTTCGGATTTCGGATCCGTCTTCGATTGTTTGACATTGAGGTTGTCGATCGTTATCAGTACACCTCCTACTCCCAAAATACATTTGACGTTTTCGCTGTCGTTGTTTGACAAATGGTCCGTTTTCGTTCGATCCGAAACGTTCATGTTCGATTTTCAGAGTAAGGCCCCATGGCTTTTGTGGGAGTGATTGTTTTTTTTATACACACACCGCGCCGAGCGACGCAACGCGGATAGTGGAAAGAAAATTGCGCCCTACAATTTTAGACTTCTTTTGAATTGAACCATTGGTGAATGGTGGATGACCACCATTTAGTTTAAAATATTGGAATATAGATCTTTGTTAGTAAGAAATATAAATATAATTGGAGAATATACCCCTTTTATCAACCAGAAAGTACTTAATAAAAAAAAAGCTAAAAAAATAGTAGGTAAAAAAAACATTGCGTTTAAACGATTATCTTATTTCCTGCAAGCCGAGGTTTGTATCATGTTTTTATATAAAATAAATTTATTACTGTAACCACTAACACTTACTTATGCTACAAACATAATTTTTTCATCTTCAAAGCGCTAATAACTTGGTGGTCTCACTTGAAGACACGCACGAGGAATACATACACTCACTACATCGAATAATCAAAACATGTTATTCCTTTCATTTCAAAATCACAGTTTTAAATGCATTCAACAAAAAATAGGCCTAGGGTACAGGGACCAAACTGCCGGTGGTTAGGGCTCTACAGAGGGGATCTTAGTCACCAATACGTGCCGTGTCGAGAAGTACCGCCTTCTGCATAAGCCCTTGACTCAAAACTGCCTAACGCGAGCCTCTTGAGATGTTGATCGAGGCTCTTGGCTATCCGTCCGTGAGCATACGAGCAGTGGTGGGCTTATTCCCTGGCATTTTTGGGCATTAATCAGGCATTTAATATATTTTCGCCCAAAATATCCGGGTAATATCATCTAATTAGAGACATTAAATTTATAAACACCCGATTAATGCCGAAAATGCCAGGCTATAAATCCATCGCTGAATACGACTATCGGAATAATAATTAATCCACACTCGATATGGACAACCTCGTGAGTCAGATTCCAATATTTTATTAAAAACATGTAATTATTATTACTTATGTTTGGTCATAAAATCACTTGTACATTTCAATTATTATTTGTTATTAAAAATAGTACGTCACCGTATAATTATATTAATGCATTTGAGTGTGCATTAAATGTCAAGAACATTATTATTTCCTATTGTATTTTAATGGTATGTTGGCAGTTTTATTTCTATTGTTATTTGTACGAATAAATTTATAATAAATATGTCTAGGAAATGATTAGTGCTAGTATCCATACTAGTCTTTAGACTCCAGTCTAAAGACTTTTCTGCAGCCTTAGCATGGCGTCCGTAGATAAATAATATTAATGTTTTCTTTTCTTACAACCAATGAAAAGTTAGAGATGAGGTTTTTGTCATGTGACCACTTTTTCCTGCGATTTCATTGGTCGAGAGAAAACTCAAGACCTGGAATTCTTTACCAGCTCATGTGTTTCCCTCCTCCTAAAGCATTTGATGAGGCCGTCAAGCTGAGGACCACCATTATAGCGCTTTCGGTGTTTGTAATGGTGACTCCTATTCCTGAAAATTTACCTTTAGCTTACCATCAGGCGAGGTGAAGTCATATTGAGGTGACTGATCTAAAAAAATACTATTTTTCGGTGCTGGCAACAGCTAAAAATGCGAAGCCGCGGTAAACATCCAGTTTAAATATTATATTTACATAATATTATAATATTTTGCTAGGTATCCTGCATAGCAAAAATACTCAAGTGTGATAAACTACCATATTTAGGCTTTTATGATCTTATGCAAAATGTGTTTAAAAAAATTACTTATATACTTATTATTTTACATGTTAATTAAAATATTTAGCACCTCGAGTAAAAAATAAGAATATTACCTACTAATTGATGTTATTGTTGAAGATAGTCTTAGACCGTATTATTCTAAGACCATGCTAGGCTCATTGTAAAGTGTAATGAGTAATATCATTTAAAAAAATAATAAGTAGGTAGGTAGGTAGGCCTGTTATAAAAAAAATTACCGATAGCCGAAAGAATAATGTTATTAAAATAAAAATAAATATTCTACAATATTTTACACAGTGCTCTATAGCTCATTAAACCCAATGTTAGCATAGTTTAACATGCTTATGGTAGGGTTTCCACGCTTCGCTATTCGTTATTCGCCTATAGTTAAGTATTCGACGAAATTCTTATAGACGACTAAACCCTTCACAATTTGTAATAATAAGAGCGACTAAGGCTAATATTCGTGCAAATAAAGCAAATTTACACGAATAGGCCTTCCCTACTTCGTTGTATATACTATTCACCTTTATTCACATAATGGTGAATAGCGAATGCCGTGTGGTCCGCCATTATGGGTTCTAGAATGCGGATAAACATACCTACATGATTTTTTTTTAAATACATACATAATTATACATAGAAACATTCAGACCAATGCAAATAAATATTCATATTCATGCACACAAATATTTGCACTAAGCGGGAATTGAACCCGTGATCTTTTTTTATTTATGTTTTATGTCTGTTGTATGTAGTTATTAAACTATAATTGTTATTAAATGAATAAACAGACATTGCAAAAGGTTAAAAACCGAAAGAGAACTTTTTATGGAATTTGCTCGAGTGTGACGTTACGTTTTTGCTTCAATTCATGACGTCTCGACCCACTGGACTGCTGCTGGCTATCCTTTATAGGTAGGTAATTATTGAAAAACTACATACACTTGTATATTAATAACGCCTATAGATGCTCACGTATCTGCCCGCGCGGACGTACCTATAATAATGTGTTTAAATTTGCGCACGCCTCACCTCATGGGAAGCGGTCACCGTGGCCTATAGATGTGTGCAAGGCCAGGGGCGTCACACTCGTACTGCCTAAAAATATTTGCACTGAGCGGGAACCGAACCCGCGACCTCTGACTTAGCAGTCGAACACTCTACAAATACGCCACAAAAGTTGACGATGTCCCTCTGATCGATAAGGCTGGCAGGTCAAACAGAAGTCGCTCCCGTATAAGCCAAAACAAACTAAATTACAGAAAGTAGTAGGGCGGGATTGGCACTCGAATGAAGAGAATTAAAATGAAGTTTTTTTTTTTTAAAGTTGAAGTAGAAATACACCTGATAGATTATCCAAAACTACCATAATGATAATTTCCGAAATAGCAGTCTTAAATCACAGATGGTCTAATTAATGCCCGAATTTTAAAGGAAATCTTGTAATTACAGGATATTCCTGGATTATAGCCGAGACTGTAATCTTTCGCAATTTTCTCTTAATCGCCGGAGTTTAAAGTGACCACTTTACCAAGACCTCCGTCACTTTAAAGTGCTCTAGAAATTTCTGCACAATGTTTGTGGTAGTGAAGTTTATTGGGCCCTTTTTATATTGGTTGTTTTAAATGGTACCTCGAGACATTTGGACTTATGTTATAATACTAGGGCAGGCTGGTAAAAATTTGATAATTCGCGGTTAGGGAAACGATCGTTTTAATAATAAGTTGGGACGAATTGTTAGTGAATTATCCTTTAGAACAGGAGACGCGTAGAGTAGCTAGATAAATATTTTAGTTATAATTTAAACTACTAATCAGAAAAATCGAAACATTTTAGTTTTTATTTAAATTTAATATTATGTCCTAACTAATTTAATTTGAATTTAGAATAATGACATTGGAATTTGAAAACCTCATTAAATCACTACATAGTATAAAACAAAGTCGCCTTTTCTGTCCCTATATCCCTATGTGCGCTTAAATCTTTAAAACTACGCAACGGATTTTGATGCGATTTTTTCCAATAGATAGAGTGATTCAAGAGAAAGGTTTATATGTATAATACATGCATCATATACTAAGGCAACATTGCTAATTTTAAAGGTTTCTAACGTGATGTCGTAAATTAACCTATTTTTTTGGGCTTATTTAGCAATTTAGCAAAAACGCTGCCTAAACCCTACGAGTTAGATCAAATTAATGTACTACAGTATTGTACACCATAAAAAGGTCTACAAAAAAGTCCGCGATGGTATATGTTTATCTTTTAGGGATAACCCACATTAACCATTTTTATTTTTTACTTTTTACGTGAAAAAATGGCTTATTTACGAAGCTATTTTAAGCAATACGGCATTAATCCTTATTGAATTAAGTACCTTAAATACAGTGTGCAATTAATATAGATCAATATGGTTCCTTACAGCATGTAAATTAAACAAATATTTTCGGAGATATTACAAATTTAAAATTTGCGTTTGCGGCGGGCGGTACCGGTCGGACGGGGCAGTGCGTTTTATGCCCGTGCAAAGTCGGAGCGGGCCGCTATGTTTTTATTCGTTCATAGTTTTTCTGTAGGTGTATTTAATTTATTATCAGCATTGCACCCGTGCGAAGCCGGGGCGGGTCGCTAGTTCTCTATAAACGACATTTGAAATTATATTTCTAAATACACATTTTTCTGACATTCCTTAAAAAAACATAAAAAAAAATATTCTGCATCCAACGCCCAAAATACATCACAACCGGTCATACCTAAACGGATTGACGAGTTTTGATGATTTTTTTGTTATTATGAGGGCAAACGGATATGTTTTAGCTTGTATGCTGACCTTGAAAATAAGGCTACAACTGTTTCTTAGTAAACTTTTACTGCTGAAAGTAGACCAAAAGTAATTTTTGATCACTATTTCTCACTGGCCACAAAAAAATTGGCGTTGAAAATGTAGATATTGCATTATAAAATTTACTACTACTAAGTATTCTATTAATGCAATTTCTAAGAATTATAGTGTTGATTTTGAAAGCATTTTTAGCGGTGATCAAGGAAAATTTTTAAATAATATATATTCTAAGTGAGAATTAATAATCAATAAATAATGAATTTATCTGCAATTGATGAGAAAATAACATTGACATTGAATCAGATAATACTTAATTAAACTACAAAAAATAAACACTCTAAAAGAAACAGTTGTCTCAAAACATTTTATGTAGGTATTTAGAAACGTGCTAAGAAAAAAAAGTTGCACGTACTATTTTTTTGGTTAACAACAACACCAAAAAATAGTGCTTGTAATTTTTTGTGATATGACATGCTTCACATTCTAATTTTGAAATATACCTATTAAACACTAATGTGACTTACTTACCAACATGTCTAAGTAAGTCCAAGGTGACCTCGTAGAAATAAATCGGTGTAATTAGCCATTCAGTAGGTACCTGGTAGGTTTATTAAGATATAATTGCAAGTGATAAGGACATTTTGAATTCATGATTACATGAATACCGTATAATTACATATGCAAATACCATATTAGCATAATATTATCACCGGTAGTGCTAATTTTATTCGTAAATTTGGTACACGGTAACAAAAGTGCGTAAATTAATTGTCTAACCTATTTTTTTATTATTTTAAGGGTCCCAGCTGCTTATTATTATAATAGACAGTATTATTATCATCTTTAGTACTATTTTTATTCATTAATTTGTTTCATAGTATGAAAGAGCTTGTTATTGTACCATATTTTTGGGGGTTTCCGCTATTTAGTACCTATTTTATTGACACTAATAAGTAGAGTTACCAGAACTTTTATAGACACAAGTAGACACTGACTATTAGGTGGGCATGTGGTCTTGTTTACTACAGTAGTATATAGTTAGATACATAACAGGTACCTAATTTTACCAGTTTTGTTAGAAAAAACAACTCTTCACCTTAATCGGAGCACTATCACTTTAAAGAGAGACGCTTTTTCACCCAACAATTTAGGAACCCATGATTATAAGGGAAAGAAAACGCATATAAGGGCATAACTAATCACGCAAAAACTATATCGAATATGGTTAAAATTGGGCACATGGAAATTACATTAAATTAAAATCATGATGTCAGTAGGTATTTAAAAAACTAAATAATGTGAACCTGAATTTCACGCGAACTAAATGTGAAAACCAGCTTTCATATATAATTTATTTTTCGTTTGAGTACTTATTCTTTTTAGTTTAAACTTAAATTTCATCGAAAAATATTATTTTAAATGACCTCGAAGCGACTCTCAGGGTTTTTATTGGTTAACAGCACCCAAGACAAGCATTTATCATGGACCCGTCAAAATCTAATTGTGCCGCCTCGCTAACCACGGCATTGTGACCATAATTACGCCCTTTATTTTTTACACAAAGAACTAAATCGACTTCAAGCATTTTTTGTTCCGAAGACGCAATTTGTTGGATATTTCAAATATTTCATCCGAGATGTGTGATTTAATTTCGATCGTCATTTATATGATGATCTGCTGATTTTTTTTAATGAGATCGGTATTCATTTTTACTTGACTGCCACGAATACAGAAAAAGAGCGTTATGTGTTTGAGCTGTGCCTATGAATATTTTATGTTCCTTTGAAACTACTGAATAATTGAACCCATGGTGATGAGTGGTTATTCGTTAGATACCTACATTTATATTATGTTGTGAGTGTGACGTCATTATGATTCGAATTTTAATATCCCCAATCTTAAAAAAAATTAAAAATATCATAACGGTGGCTTTCTGGCACCAGAATTATTTACTTAGGTATATCGATATGGGTAAGTAGGTATCTAATGAAAGATGACCATTAAAGAGACAAATGTGATTAAAAAAATATTATCTAAGTAATAAGATGGACGAATATTGCAGAACCCAGTGGCAGAACTGACGCCATTATTGGCAGAAATCAAGACTTATTTTGCTCTTTTGCAGGCAAGTATTTTTTTTGGTATTCTTTTTATCAGAGGTAAACGCTCTATAATCTTTAATTAAGCTTTTCAAAAACACATTGATAGTATTTTATTAATTCCGTTAATGTATAATCTTACGGTAATTAAACATTATATAGCTAAAATATGTTTTATTTTTTAATTAATAGGGTATTTAGTTACCTATGTTTATTACTTTTTTTATAATTAATATTACACAATATACCTACTCATAATATGCCCAGGCATATTATAATACTTAACCCTCTACTGCATAATTCTTTGACAACACACAGGTTTCCATCGTCCTACAATCTTGGTTTCTTTGAGCGGTGAGTGCACAAATTTCTGACGCCACGATTTTAGCATAATGGTAGTAACTTCACCTTTATCTTACCATCAGCCATTCACTCACGCTTAAAAAGGTATCCATATCACATATACTTTTTTCCCGAAATCTATGTTCTATTTCTGGTTGTACGAGTACTCTATTTATGTTAAACTTTCAGCTAATTACATGCGGCCGTTTTTACGCTGTTGAGTACAAAACAAATGAACAAACTAACTTTCGCAATCTACATCTTAACTAGGTAATGATATTGAAGTTTTTTGCAGTGGCATTATTAAAAAAAAATCAAGGGACGTCTATTATTTGTTCTCCTTTAGTAAAACCGCAACTTTAAACATTCGAGATAAATCTATAATTAAACTATTATGACGGGTCAAATATTTAAAAAATATGCCACGCGAGCAAAGTCCGGCTGTTATCAGAAAAAAAAGATACAGTTAACTGGCAAGATGATGTTCTAGCCGCTTTCGTAAAAAATACAATCAACTAAGGGATGATTTGTAAAAAAATCGACTCCCGCGCACGATTCGGTTACAAAACATCCCTAGTGCACGACTTTGTAGATAAATTGGTAGCCATTTTACAAAATTACATGGTTTTAATAAAAGTAAGCAAGGATAGGCGTTTCTAATATACTATTTTTATTAATGGGTGTGCTAGCAACTGGCCAGGAGGCGGTAGGGGTAGCCATTAGATGGTTTCCATTCCTACCGGTGTCTTAATGGTCAAAGGAAAGTAAGAATATAAAGTAGAATAGAAATTTGAAATTTGGAATAGGGCTGTGTCTTATTTTTTATTGTAAAATATAGGTACATACCATAATGTACTGATAAAGTGAAATATTGTTATGAAAAATAAGTTTGAAACTATTTTGATTTTGAAAATTCAATTTTTTCGGCTGCCCGAAAACGCTACATATTAATTCAACCAAAAATAATAAAAAGTTATTGTTTAGTTAGGCAATTATCTTATTTTACAATACATAATAGGTATATTTTTTTAGAAAAAACTAAGACATTAAGTAACTGCCCTATTTATATTTCCTTTGTTAGAGAAGAGTGAGTAAGACACGAGGTTAGCTTAATAAATATATGTCAAAAAAAATTAAAATGGCGTGTAAAGGTGAATTATGCATACTTATACAAAATTTAAACATACACGTGTACAACCAAATTAAACATGTGTAAAATAAAATTATACATGTGCAAAACGCATAAACTATATAAGTTTATAATTGTTATTGCAATTAATTTTATTTATATTATAATTATGTATTTACATTATAATAATTCTAGCTTAAAGTGTACGCAATTTAATTAATTAGGTAGTACGTTAAGAATAATTGTACACAAAGATGAGGCAATAGGTACATAATGTTTTGAAATTGGTTCCAGAGTACTAGTTTCCGGTTTACTTTGTTTTTTTTTTTGTGTATTATATAACTTTTAATACCGTCATCAACATTACTGGTAATGACTGGTATGCATTATATTAATCCCATTTTTTTGTATTTTGAGACACTGTGCTACATTTTTAATTTCTACCCAGGTATTTATTTTCTTTTTGCATGTGCTTACAAGCTTACTTAGGTAACTTTGATTGTAGTGGGATAAAGGTGTGGTATACGAATGCATAAAATATTACGAAAAATGTATTAAGTATTTTTTGAATGTTCGTAATAATAGGTGACTAAAATGTCTGTAATAAAATAAATGTCAAAGTGTATTTGTATTATTAACAATGTATTTGTTCGCAAATACAGTGTATTTAAATTTGAATGCATATTTTGTTCACAAATAATCGAAAAGTTTAACTTCCGCGTAAACTATCGACAATATCAGCGTATTGGTATAGATTTTAATAATATCTTTTTAATAGTTCTTAACTAGTAAGCTAACCTGTATTGAATATACCTATATAATATAATATACCAGAAAATAAAGACTTTGATCAAATTGATGACAAATTTAAAGAAGAGATGTATAACCACACAATCCCTATCTCCTTAAACAATTTTCTATAAAAAGTGATCAGAACCTCATTCCCTTTCCCGGTCCGACTATCAATCACGCGCTGTGGGATGGCTCTAATTATAGGGATTAGGGACATGGCTCAAAGCTCAGTAATCGGAAAAGAACGGACCATGAGGACTATAACAGAACTAAAATAAGACGAGCATTTTAATTTATCATATTTGTTATTTCACTTCTTATTTATCCCTTTACAACCTGACTGAAAAAAATTTCATATTTAGTATTTTGACATAATATTCTTATTGTTAGTAGGCCCAGTGATCTAGGAAAAATTATGAAAAAAATCAGGAAAGCCCAGTTTCCCGGGAAATTCCCTGCACGATCGTGCACCCCAGGTATAATCTAACATATGCATGATCGTGCATATTTTTAAAGTTATCATGTTTAAACACAAATAAAACAAATGAGGTGAAAAAAAATTGTTTAATCCGTATGGAATTGTTAGTCCCATATATAAATAATCATAATTAAATATGAAACATTTTGTAAGTAACTGTAATCAGCCTAAGTCTTATAGTTAGGAACTAGCTTTTCATGGAACCAGAGAGACTAAAGTGCGTGCGTAAGCGTGCTGAAGTTGTTGCCCTTGTTGAAGGTGAGCTGGTGGAAGGTGCAGGATCAGGAACGTCTTCTATATTATTTGCTTGCTCATCCAAACCATCAAGAAAAGCCTGATCAAAATTCAGGTTCTCATCTTCAAAGTCGTCGAAGAATTCTTTGATTTCTGACTCATTTCCTTCTCCTAAAGCATCTATAATATCATCTTCGCCAAGAACATCTAAAAAGAACAAACAAATAGGGATATATTACATGATAATTAAATTTCAAAAATAGGATATTTACACAATTAAAGAACTGTTGAACCCTAACAAACACGTACGTGCATCTTCAAATTAGATGATCAATTAGTAAAAAACTAACAAATGAAATTACATCAAAATGCGCAAAACACATTTATTACTTCACAATAAAGTGTTTTCAATAAAATAAATCGTAATTTTGAAGTAAATACTTAGTAAATAAAGTACTTACGTGAAGCGCCTCTCCCACCAAAAAATGCAGCCATCTTTTACCACGCACTGCGGCTCACTAACACGTCATAACGTGTAGAAGTAGTTTTTTCCTAGCGCGTAAGATCATGCACGATAGATCGATGCCGGTTGCGTTCGGAAAAACAAAATAAAAAAAGAGCCAGATTTTTTCTAAGTTAAATGCACGCTTGTATGTAGTCGGGTGTAAAGGGTTATAGTTATGAAATGTTACAAATCTTAACTAGTATTTAAGAAAGTAGGTAAGTGAGTTTATGTAGAAGATTAGAGTAGAGATTTAAGAGCTGATGATCTCTGTGTGTGTACTTTTTTTATCTTTCTTGCATCCAAACTAATAGAAAAGTATACAATATATACCAGCAAAAACAGAAAATAAAATGGTCAGGAATAATTAAAATGTACTTATGTATTCATTTATGGTTTACCTCTTTTCATCATAAAGTATAGGTACTTAGGTAAATGAGCTTGTATAAATTCCTAGACTTTATGAAATTACTACTCCATATACGACTGACTACACTTTCACTAATAAAATGCAAATTAAAATTCAGACACACTTTTTCATTTATTAATTACCTATATTTTATTTCATGTTCACTTCATTTAATGAATGAAAATGGAAGTTTTTTTTCTAAAATAAAAAACACATTACATGCATTTAAGAGAAAAAAATAACAAAACCGGAGGCACACGAGGGCTGTTATTTTTCGGTCACTATATTTACGAGAGCGCACCTTGAAGGGGGTTAGTTAATTAAACGCGGTGCGCCTGGGCATTGAGTCTAAACCTTAGCCAGCGATTATACGAGTAGCTCTCAAAGTTTCACAGTATTTATGTTAGACTTTAGGTTCTTAATTTTCGATTTAGTTTACTTTAAAAAAATAAATTAAATCATGCGAAACCGTGTGACCGATGAAAATTGTATTATGCCCTATCAGTTGAATTATTATCTAGGGAATAATTTTCCGGCAACACAGGCAAATGTGATGGAACTCTGGTTTAAGTCGGTACATAAATTATTATACCCATGTCTTCGGTAACCGACTATTGAACATTAATCCAATACACATGCAAGATGCAATTAGTTATTTAGAAAATTTCAACGATACGAACGGGAAAAAAATTTTTCATTTTATATTTTAGGTTAAAATATAAAATGTAATTTTTTTTTCCCGTTCGAAAATTTCATGAACTCATTTTCATATTTACAAATAATTAGTATAAATGCATATGAATTAAGTTGATCAAGTCAAAGGGAACCGAAAGTTTTATTGATCCACAAAAGAGCAGCTGAGAACTTTGGAAATCTCAGCGGCACGATTATTAATTGGGCGTAAACCCCGCGAGATTGGGGTTCGCCTCCCGATACAGATTCGACTTTAATTCCGTTGATTACTCGTTTTCAATGGGAACCTTTTTGTTTTGAACGGCAAACGTCAGGGAGAAAGGTAATAGGCAAGTATATTTCAACTCCTGATTTAAAATACTAAGTTATTAATACTAGGTATTTTAAAACACTAAGTAGGTAATTATAGATAACATATTGTGATTTTGTCCAGCTGCCAACTGCACCCTGTTATGAGGAGTAGACGCAAGAAGTGTTTGCGTGCCAATGGTCTCACTTCCAGGAGGAATACCCAAGACCGTGCAAAGTAAGGGGGGATAAGCCGGAAAGAGGACTCCCGGCTCCGAGGTGAATGCAATCGAGACAACGCTTAGATGATGATGACATAACTGTAGAGTTGTCCTGTGATGGTATATATCTGTAGTATTTTTGTAAAACTGTGTTTGTCAGAATGAAGGACATTAGGTATAGATGCCAACTGTGTATATTGCTAAAATAGTAGGATACAAATTGACAACTTCATTACCTACAGATATATTTCTTGATCTCTTTGTCTTTTACTCATGGGTGACTGCGGATTCCAAGACAGTGTTTTGAGTCACTAGTACTGATCCCGGTAGTAGTAAGCATATGTGTGAAATTAGTGCCACAAAAGAAAATATATTAAAAACGATGATATATTTTTGTTACAGAAGGGTTGTTATAACCTAACAACATGCTTAAAATATTAAAACGATTTATAACCAAAGTGTAAACTGTGCACCATAAAACAAGTAATCCATCCTATCCACAATTCTGTCAATAATCATTATGACGAGGCCAAAAATAATGATGACAAACCACTGCCGACGACACGCGCAGTTAAACGAAAGCTTTCATATTCCCCAACAAAAATAGAAGGCAAATTGACAGATGACAAATAAGACCGTTAACACTACGGTCACGGGAACTACAACCATTTAAAAAAGACCCTTATAACACCCCTCATAAAGAAATCAAAAAAAGAAAACTCAAAGACGAGGTAGCTCATTGTAATATGGTTAACGATAGTAAATATTTCTACTGAAGCTAAATGTGATAAAATATATCAAGACATTGTCGTTACTACAAGACAGATGGCTGACGATGCCGGTAACACATTCTTTTGAACAAAAAGATTAAAAAAATTCGGATGTCAGAATTAGGGTTCGGTGTTCGATTCAATTGAAGGTAATGAATAGAATCAAAATGAAGCAGTGAACATAGAATGTGTATGTAGCCCAAGGCTATATTAGAAGCTACTGTCAAAATCTAGACAGTAGGTTAAAGAATTATATTTTGCAATCTAGAACATTCTCAAATGAATTTAGATTAATGAAACTTCAGGTTGGTTGTAGCTTGCAAATTGCTGTTTTTATTTTTTTATTAACATTGAGATGTAGTTAGTAAATGTATTTTTATGCACTGGGTGTTATAATTTGTTTAATATGTTTCAAATGTAACAAACTTTGAACAAAAATTTAAAATAGAATTTTATTTATCTTCGACTTAATAGGTAATAACAATAACAATAAATTGTTATAAAAAAAAAGCTGACTGTCTGTTTTGACTCAAGTCTGGCTTTTATGGGAGCAACTGTATTCTGATCACCCAGACCCAAGAGGAAAACCTGCACCAGACTTCGTCCGTTAATTGTTAGATGTACTGCCTTCCAGGTGAAGTTAGCTTGTGTATATTTAATAAAATCGTCGTACATTATAAAAAATATTTAAAAAAACGGGTACATTCACTTCAGAAGATCTTAACCACAATAAAACGGAACACAACTACTGAACATTTTTATTTAATCCATCGCAAAGTACAAACCTTGTAGAGCTACGGAATGTAAAAGCCACAGCGATTGAGACAAAGGGCATAAAGGTCGACCCTTCCAGAGTGCATGGGTGTGGCGAACTTAAATTTTCGCATTGACAGCCGAAACGGCCCTTAGGGACGGCCGAGACGTGCTTTTAGTGCCTTTATTCGTTATGGTTAATGCGCCAACTAGTTTACGAGTTGTACAGTTATTTGTGACCTCTGAGGGCCTGATAGCTCACTAACGGCTTGTGCCTTTATGAATAGAGTGGTGCTTATTTTGATTTTGTTTGTGATATTAGTTTGATCGTTTTCAAATATATTTGGGGATCATTCTATCGTACTAATATATCTTGTGATAAAGTTTATGGAGATGTTTGCTACCTCCTCAGTCACATTTAAATGAACCAATCTATCTGAATTTGGCGCCGAGATAGATTTATAGTCTGGAATAATATAAATAAGCTACTTTTTATATCGGGAACAGGTTCCCGTGGGTCACGGGTAGTGGGAACAATATTGCACGCAAGCAGAGTCGTGGGCAACAGCTAGTAAGCTATATTCTTAGGTTAAAGGTATAATAGATAAAAACTAAGACACCAGTTTTGGTAATAAGTGAAGAATTTTTAAGATGATGTTGCAAAAGTTCGGTGATTTTCTTATGGATTTTACAGTACTATCGGATCTTAACTCAAATTTTATAGGTAAACCCCATTTTGATACAAAAAAAAACAAGAAATTGGTCTAAGTGGTATAACTGAACATACATTAAAAAACAGACGAACTAATAAACTTCTCTTTTTTTCCAAGTCATTCAAAAAACAAATAAATAATACAATAGTTTCTTACCATCAGAACCTTGAAATCAAAATAATGAGATGATTTATTCTTATCTTATATTGTTTGTATTGTGATTCTTTTACCTCATCACAGCTCATCACCTTTGTATAACATATTTACAAAATATTTAAACAACATATTTCTAAAATTAATCTCTTTAACAACTCCACAAGAGAGCCAATCTATCTCAACACTGTATCGGTCATATTAATATCATCTATTGTCATGTCCCGAAAAATAAATTATGGCACCTCTACGTTTGTCATGTCAACGATGGAATGAGATTGGCCATCAATCACAGTTGTTCAGAAATTAAGCGTATTGTTCCATTGCCGCTCCCTTACAAAATGAGTTCCCTTTGAGTCGTCAACCGTTCGATGGATGGTGTTTTGACAGTCGAATTTTTCGTTCACGGGTCACTTGGTATTGTTCGATGCGCATTTTGCCTTTGATGTTGCAAGTTTTGATGTTTTATCTGATTTTAATGTTCGCGTCTTGAGGCCGTACGAAAGATTAGTATGGAATATTGAATGTGTATTGATTTCTGTAGCTGGTAATGCGATTACGGGATTACATTTGTAATACATGTCTTTGAAGGTCTAATGCATAATGGATTTAAATGATTAAGACAGTTGATAGGAGTGTCTTTCTGTTACGAAGTTACTATAAGTAATATAATTTGGACCTCAAAATTTCTAGACACACAAAGAATTATATCCCAATAGTGTGCAGATAGAAATATATAAATTATTTTAAAAGTTTAAGCCTTTAAACTATCTATATAGGCGATCTTAAAAGGTGGAATGACAGGTTGATCTACCTATAGATTCAAGCAATAAACTAAGGATACTTTGCTACCATTAACCGACTGAATCGACCCCCATAAATACTACCAGGTACCTATATCACATCATGTGGGGATGTCACTTGCTAAGCAATATTGGCAGGTTCATTACGACCATTTTTTTTCGTGGCACGTAGCAGTCCTTTCGGTGTCATTTTCGATAGCATTAATTATTTAGCGATAGTATATTGTTTCATTATTACATTGTTAGTAACACCCTTACGTTATTATTTCTATAGGGGTAAGTGACATTCGAGTGCCTATTCATACGATTGTAACATACATCCTACCCTTCCTTACATCCATAAACCTCTTTATTAATTGCCTTTTATTCCTTTTTGTGTATTTTACTTTGCCCGGGAATCTGGCTTATTTAGCTCGCAAGCGTTTTGCTAGGTTACTAGTCCACACAGATATATATGAACAAACATCTATATAAACTTTTGTTTTATGTATTAATGAAAATAAATAATTATTTTACTGAAAACAGAAATGTCTATACGCAAATGACGATACAATTTTATTAATATCCAAATAATCATGGCCACTGAAAAATGAACGAAAACCGTAAAGAATGCATTAAAGATAGTTTTGTACCAACTTTTTATCTGCGAAGCTGTTATGAAATCTATAAACAGCATTGTTTTTTTTTAACTCGAAGTTTACACTATTAGACAATTAGACATAATAAAATGAAACGTCTGGGTAGAGATGGGCAGGGGAATCCCCCGAAAATGGTGACTACTACTTTATGGACTTCACCTCAGCTTACCATCAGGTAGGGTGCAGTCAATCGAGCGGACTGATTATAAAAAAGAAACCTTTCTTCGAAGACGATGGTTCAGCAGACTCCGATAATAACGTCACTAAGATTAACCAAACGCACATACATCAACAAGTTCGTATCTCACATTTTCCTTATGATTTACGGGTCCAATTTGGACCCCAAAGCAAGTAGTGGACATCAACTTATCTGATCAAATACGCCGTAAATAATACTTGGACTGTATTTATCATAGGACCGTCAAAATATAAGTAATAGAACGATTTATTACCAAGAAAATAATAGCCTCTAGGCTAGGTATATTTTTTGGGTTGTTATCTTTAATTCGGGTAAAAATAGTCTTAAGTAGCCATAATTAGGTTATTTTTACTATGTTAAATTAGGCATAAAATAAATTAGTGAATCATATTGGGAGAGATCTGGCAGCGAGTACAGTCAACGACAAAAGTTAGTTATGACTAAAATATTTTCAATTTTTCTTAACATAAAAGCACTGATAAATTGAAAATCCTCCCTTCCTATTACATTCCTCTTCTCCCATCCTTCGTTTCCATAGATTTCCGTTTTTTTATAAAGTTAACTTTATAAAAAAATGTGTTAATATTTAAATGTTGAGTATATTATTTTATGAGAGTTTTAATATCTATAATGGTGTTCAATTTTGAATTTGTTAAGCTACTTTATCGTTGAATTGGGCCTCTCCCATTTTGAACTGACAATATGTATCTACCTAACATACGAATATAACTTATCAATATTGTTGATATCAGTTGGAATATGGGAAATATGGTACCTAAATAGTTTTTTTTATACTACGTAGGTAGGCAGACAAGCACACGGCCCACCTGATGGGAAGCGGTCACCGTGGCCTATGGACGTGTGCAAAACTAAGGGTGACACACACGCGCTGCCTACCCCGAAGGGAAGGGGGAGGGCTAGGAAAGTTGGAAAGCCTTTTGGTATAAACAGTTGCATATTGCAGTTAGACCACTGATATTCCGAATAAACAACAATTTCAAAATACAGTAAGTTGTTATTTAAAAAGTAGGTATACTTACTTTAAAAAAGTGAAGAAATAATAAAACGTCTTAATAGTTAACTTGTAATCTTAAATAGAGCAATTTAGCATAATATATAATAATTTTAATAAGCAAAAAATTCATCATAAATTTACTTTGGCAGCTTAAAAACAATTTTTATTTTTTTAGGGTTCTGTGAACCCGGTGAAATTATTAAATCACTGTCATGTTTATCATAAAGATATATTGTCTATGAACTTTATGAATGAAAATAATTAATACGTACTAATTTACCAATCCTTAATGGCGAAACCACACTTCGCTATTCGCTATTCGCCTATAATGTTTCGACGAAATTCTTATAGACAACTAAACCGTTAACAATTCGTGATATAAAGCGACTAAGGCGAATATTCCTCCGTTACCTTTAAAAGATTATAAGTAATATCACTTACCTTTTAACAGTGATGGGGGTAGCAAGGAATAGTACTTCACAGAAAAACCCATTGTAACAAGCAATAAAGACGGCACCAGACTCAGCTGCAGGCGAAATTGAGCGTGCATTAAACGGACTCGGGTCAAAGGTGAGCCCCTGTATGAAAGATTGCGAACATGTTATAGCCATCAAATAGCAGTCACTAAACGATAATCATTAATTTTGTTTTACTTTATCGATTGTACGACGGCGACGAGCTAATTTTTTATTTAGTATTGAATCTATAGATACATACACATAAAACTGAACAGTTTGTATGTTGGGTTGAACGCGCTAATCTTAGAAACTGCTGATTCGAATAATAAAAAAAATATTGGATAACCTTTTAATCGAGGCAGGTTATAAGCTTCTACCCAGGGGAGGTAGTAATCACATTTTTTTATACCACGTAGGTGGCAGACAAGCACACGGCCCACCTGATGGGAAGCGGTTACCGTGGCCTATGGACGTGTGCAACACTAAAGGAGTCACATACGCGCTGCCTATCTTGAAGGGAAGGGGGAAGAGCTAGGATGGGGAGTCTAGGAAGAGGTAGGTAAATCTAGGGCATTTATGGTTTAGAGTGATGCCATGGCTGGGGACGAAGTATGACACGGGCGAAGCTGCAGGAAACAGCTTGTTCATTTATATTCCTATCGCTTTGTTAGGTTTTTCACCATTGTAGATATTTAAAAAAAGAATTATCTACTAGGACTATGTTAAAATAAGGATTCTGAATTCAAAAACGTTTTTATTGAGTTCTTGTCTTAAGTAAATACATATTTTTAAAATTAAAATCACACAGTAACACTTTTGAGTGCTAACTAGAACAGAAAAAATGACATTACGTAATATATGGCACAGCACTAAATGTCATACAAATTATACAATTTGTTTATGTAATTGACTGTTCCGTTCACGAGCATGACTTAGTCAACGGCAGTTGGTCTGTATGTCTTTGAGTTATGTCATCCAAAGTAAATTATTCAGATTATATTTGTGCTACATTTTGGTAGCAATTATAGATAAAGTTTACTGTAACGCTGAAAGAAATTGGTCTTATGACTAGACTGGCGTCAGTCTCAAAAATTGATGATGATGGCACAAATTTCCTTCCTCCTATTATAGTTCTATAAGCATAATTATGATGAGCTCAAGCTGAGGGCCACCACTACTGTAGCACTATCGGTATTGACCCCCAGTCCTGAGACTTTACCTTTAGCATACCATCAGGCGAGGTGAAGTCATGTTGACGTGTCTAATATAGGTACTTCAAAAAAAAAAAACAAATCTTTTTCATTTAGTTTCTGTGTCCGTTCCAAATTCAAAATTCATTCCCACCTCACCCAAGAATAGTGACACAATTTTTGTTCTAAACAGTACATATAAGAAGTCATTGTTTTATCAATATCCCACTATAAAATTACTATATTGCCCACAAAGGGCTGTCCCCCATCGCGACAAAGAAGTACTAAGCTGGCATTAAAAACTCAGCTCACAGGAAAGACGTTTCGGTGAATGAGTACATTAGCATTAAAACGGTTGTACATTTACTTTGATTAATTATCGGGGTGACTCGGTATTCACGTAATATTAAATTGTGATGTGCTGCCGATAGGGAGCCATCTTGACTGATAGTTTTTTATACCTCAGTTTTTCTTAGGTCAGGTCTTTGGCATGAGTCGTGCATATGCGATGATATGGCGACCTATTAAGACTAGCTTATCTATTGCTATGTACTCAATCACTCATCTTCAAAATGATTGTAACTGCATAACTTTGTGACCAGAAACTTTTTTTTATCATTTTTATTTTATATTCATAATTGACGATGTATTGTGTGATGTTCTTAATCAACGTTTTTCTTTCTTTCTGATGTTATTTCTTTCATCAGCAGATCAATAGTAAGATGCTAGCTAATGATTGTAGACTACAGTTACCTACTTGCATGATGCGAATTAAGGCCTCTTAATCAAATCAAATCAAATCAAATCAACTTTATTGCCGAACATGCAACATAGGCTTAAAGTCGAAGCAAGTGTGTCGTACTTCTCCGTTAAACTTAGGTAGGTACATGTACTTACTCTTACTTAGATTTCTCACGGGTGAAGCCGGGGGCAACATTTAGTTAATTTTATAATCCTCAGATAACCAGTATTGTCTTTATTTCTTTCATAATATTACATGCGTTATTTATTAAATTATGAAAAATCTAAAAAGTCTTTGACTGAAAAAAAAATCTTCAAACAGTAGCTACATCACAATGCGGTATGTAGTTACTTTTTTCTACAAACAAACATAGTTCTTGACATAGACTTAGGAAAAGTATGGACGGAGTGCCTAGAGTAACTAGTCTGTGTCAAAAAATGGCGGGCATCAATCATTGTGTGAGTAAATTGTAGGGATGCGAGGTTTTACCTAAATTTCCCCATTTTTTATTATTTTAGTTGAGGAATAGGGAGAATTATTTGGTAAATTTTAAAATATATAAATGAACAACCATTAAAGGTGATTCGTGCATTATTATTAAAAATATTATTTTATCATAAATTAATGAAAATAATATTTTAGTTATTTTTTACATTATTTTTTTCATTATACCTATATAAAAAAAAAACTTACATGGATGGTAACCGTGGGGAATATTCACACGATTAAACTAGGTACCTAATTAACAAAAAAAGTTAAAAAATTCATATTAGTTACAATTTGTATTTTTGCGATTCCTAATCCCGTGTATTTATAAAAAAGAAGTTAAATCACTACGGTTATCACTACTAATAAATAGTTTATGCTATTTCATCATAAAGTCACACAATTTACAGATTTCCCCAAAATATGGGGAAATTTGCACACTTTTATGTTGGGATCACTGGTTTTGTACCGAACAATTGAATTTTGTTTTGAAATATTGAATGAACATTTATGTATAATTATTAGATAAACATTAAGTGATTGAAATATTGATTAACCTATGAAATGTGATCCCTAGATTTATTTTCTTCCTGTCACTACGGTTTTTACACCATTTCACTGCACAAGACATGTTGTATTTGATTTTTTTTTCTTCCCGCTTAAACTGACAGATCGACCGATTCGGCCGACGTTTGCCGCGAAGTGGCTGACTATGATGTGCGAGTGTGCGTGGCGACTGTATACGTATACGAAAGTTGGCTGACTATGCAGCGTCACTTTTTTGTTCCCATGGCTCCGTCCATAGTTATTCCTAGGTCCATGGTTCTTGATAAACAATTTCAAGTTGAATAATACACTTTACGACCACAAAAGGTCATTCCCACCACGCGACAATGAAAAACTCAAACGACAGGTCTGCAGGAACGACGATCCGGCGAGTGATCACATTAGCATTAAAACGGTCGCACAATTATTGTGATTAGTGTGTCGCCGGTAACTGAATTCATTAGTTCGGCTCACCTGATTTTATTTAATTAAAATGTAAAAATGGCGGGTAAAATAACTGGGAGTCAGTTTCGGTTTATGGTTTTTGTTTAAGAAAACTTTACTGTTGTCATAATGTAAACTTCTTGGTTGCCAGACTTTTTAGCGATGTTTGCGTTCCATTTTTTTTGAAATTCGAAATAAAAACTATTCATCGAAATATTTTATTAAAAAAAATCGAAAGCTGGTGCTTCTCGTGTAGTCAGTTTTTTTTGCGAGAACTATTATTTGCAACTTACTCATTTGGGACCAACAGCACTGCTATAAGGCCAATACACAGTGTGTACCTATCATGCACGAATGCCGATAATTTTAAGAAACTGAACTAAACAAGAAATTGTTGAGAAACTAGCCAAGAATTTTCATGCTCATCTGGCATCAGAATCCCTCACTAATAATCTATTGTCTGCTTGGTTCTGGCCTCAATCTTACAAGTTCCCCGGCCTCCTCTCTTACCGGGAGTCCATAAAACAGAAATTGAGGAAGCTAAAACTATCAGTTGCATATCCATTTAGACTATTTTTATAATCATTTTGCGTAGATACAAACGCGCGCTTTACTCTAGTTAGGTAGGTATAAGTATTAGATAATCTAGAAAGCTATAGTGCACGGCATCTAACCTGGCAAGATTTGGGAGTAGTGTCAGTGGGCCCCACTACTCTAAAATCTTGCCAAGTTAGATGCCGTACACTATACTTGTTTGTGGCAAAATGCGTCGCATATATAAACAAGTATTTATAGTGTACGTCATTTCTAACTTCACAAGGTTATTGAATAGTGGGGCCCACACTACTTTAAAACCTTGCCAAGTTAGATGCCGTGCACTATACGAGCAATAAATTCAGAGGACATTCATTATAATGAAGTGAAATAGCCTTTAAGTCTTAAAACTGAGAGTAAAATAAAAGGCACTAAAAATAAGAGTACCTATTGACGGCCTCTGTGGCGTAGCGGTAGTGCATGCGACTGCTACGCAGGCGGCGCGGGTTCGATTCCCGCTCAGTGCAAATATTTGTATGCATGAATATGTCTATTTGCATTGGTCTGGGTGTTTCTATGTATAATAAGTATGTATTTACAAAAAAAAAGTATATAAGTATGTTTATCCGCATTCTAGAACCCATAACACAAGCTAGTTTAACTAAGCTTACTTTGGGTCTAGGGAGCGCTGTATAGAATGTCGTAGAATATTTATTTATTTATTTATTATTATTTATTGAAAGCGAGACCAGAGAAAATATTTACCCTACAGAACTACCTGCTATAATATTATACTTACCACTTCAAAAAAATAAACAACCAACCATAATCTCGCATGTGTACAATGCTTGTGTAATTTTTCTCACCTATTAATTATAAAAAATTACTGCACTTCGACCCATCATTAATGACAAGAAGTAAAAACGTATGAGTGAAATGTCTCGGCGCGGGCGCAGCCAACCGTCGCGTTGAGAACCTTGTCACTGGACACTATGTTAATATTTATTACTGGAACTCTGTTAAGCACTCATCGTCGTATATGAAACTGTAATTAAATGTTGGTTAGATAGTAATTAGTTTTTCAGCGTAATTTTAAACCAAAAAAAAATTAGTGGCTTTTGATTTTAAGATCGGCATGTTGCGGTTATCTAAGTATAGCCATCTATATATCGCATGTCCAGTTTTTTTTGGAGTTAAAACCGAAGAGAGAGAATTTTGTGAGTTAGTTTATATGGCTGGGGTAACCTTTGAGACCGCTGCACTTATTGCCAAAATTCTTTTACATAGCACCTAGATACTTAGTACTTATCAACTAACTGTCGCCGAAACACCCAGTAGGTATCCGAATAGATATACTTATTAATTGAACCCGCGCCCCTTGTCGTAGCAGTCGTAGCACTACCGCTATACCACGGGGGCATAAAATATTGACACAGAAATTCCAGGCTTAGTATCCATAGTATAAGTTATGCTGAATTTGGATCCAAATATCACTAAATAGCAAGTATCCCAGAATATTAATATCATTATAGGTTATAGGAAGTGTAATCTTAAAATGTCTCCGAATTAATTATTTTGTTTTTTGACTAATAAATCATGCATATTACTTGCTTATTTCATAAACTAACCACAACCACAGAGCCAAAGAATTAGATATCTATGGTTATAATCAAGACATACTTAGTATACGCTGCATGATATTATGATAAATAATAAATTTAGAATTTTATTTGACATTAAATTAAATATTAAATTTTTAAAGCCTGGTCCTATCAAGATCTTCAGGGTTGACAAACGAGGCTCTGGTGCTGGCTTCAGTCTCGAAGTTAACGATTCTTTCCAATTTTGAGGTAGGCAGAAATAACATTTATCTATTTGCCACGATCCTGGCATGGCCAGTTGTAGCAAATGGAAAGATGTCGTCATTTTTCACTTTTTCTGCTTTCCTAATAATTTTTCTTCAAACGTTCTCAATTTGATTGACATACGTACTACCTAGCTCTCTACAAAGTTACCCATTCCCCTCGATCTAATTAAAACCTATAAAAAGAGAGTATCAACCTCATTATGCAACATTACGAAGTCAACAACCATTACAATCGCGAACCAAGCACTTACCCTAACATTATTGTATTTTATAGCTTTTGATACATCATTAAATACGTCACGAGTCATCACGTAACGTAAGCTAAGCATCATAAATCAATAATCAATCATCATCAAAGATGTTAATTTTATGAATAAAATTATTGTGTTGTCGGTATTTGTATCCGGTTAAGGGAAAACGTATATAGCCAATGAAGTTATTATGAAAACTGGTTATTTTTGACTTTCAGTTCTAGTCTTTCGTTATAATTGGGGTTATAATATATATTACAGATAATATGGTAGACACCTGGTAGGTTGTATATTATTAACCTGCTTTTCGAGTGAATTTATAGGAATTGACGCGGTACCTTTGAACTTCAAGGTCATTAAGGTCGCTTATAAAGCTTATGTGAAGAATGGAGAGAGGAGAATGGTCATAGTTACCTATGTAACCCTATGCTATCCCATAAAATATCAAAGTATTAAAAGCAAGACTTTATATTTCCAACTAGAACCCAGCGCTTCTGTATTTTTCTTTGCTACACCATGAAGACTTAGCATTCTGTACTAGCTCACGTGTTTCCTTCCTCCTATAGTATTATAGTCCCGGGTCCTTTAAGCGGAGCAATCAAATGCTTTTTCATAAGCATTTGATATGGCTGGCTGAAGACCACCATTGTAATACTATCGGTGCGTATACCTAATGGCGATTTCCATTCCTGAGATTTTACTATAACTTACCATCAGGTGAGGTGAAGTAATATTGACGTGTCCAATATAAAAAAACACAAGAAAACTACTTCAAAAACTTAACCCTATCACAAACAACTAGTCAAAATTATGGAACAATACGCGCACATCACGATAGTCATTAAATACGTAAATAAGGTCGTGCATTGCCACAACAAGGAACTGGTGTGTAGCACCGCACCGGTGGATCAAGGAAGGAAACTGGGGAAGTTACCTAACCTGGTCACGCTAGCGGTGTAGGGTTGAATGCATGCATATAATCATGTATGCATGCATAATTTGTGTTCCATACTGAGCAAATACGTGGTTAGAGCTTTACATTGTGGATTTTTTTTTTTAAATTGCCGGAACTTTTTTTGACTATGATTGCACAATTTGTTTTTTTAATATATCCATATTCAATATCCGTTAAGAAAATTAATCAGTCTTAAATTGAACACGATTATTGAGATTAGGTATTTATAAAAATATTATAGTTGAATGTTGGTTAATTTTGAAAGGATCACCTTTCAAAATTAACCAAATAAGTGAAATGTTATGTAAGTACCAACCCTTTAAAAACACGCAATTTTAACAATTGCTTAGGTACCTATGTGTTTTAAAACGGTTAAATAAAAAAAATATTTTGAAAATTTAGGCAATTCGTTAGCTTACCTATATAACGTCGCTGTCTGTAGACAGCGACGTTATAGGTACGGTCATTTTGGGTAACATTGAATCGCAGTGTAACTTTGAATAAAGTTGTGAAAAAGATTTAAAAATTTATTTGATGTAAATGTTTTATTGTTTCAATATTATAACTGCCTAAACGGATCGCCATAATGTTTTTTAACAAACGAAACGTAAAATATTAAGCTTTCAAAGTCATAATTTTGTAATTTAACCGCCTTTTTCGAGTTAAGTTCTTAGCAGTTTTTGTTAGTTGAATTTAATATCGGAATTATTTGTACAAAACTTGCTGTAAACAGGTATGTTTGGTGTTTATCTTTAAAATCTACTAAAAAACTTATTATTTTTAAATCGCTGCCCGTACACGGTGTTACATAAATTGTCTAAAACTGATAAAGCTGTAACGACGATCAAAATCGAATTGATTTGGGTAACATTGAATGGTTCAAAGTTACAGTTCTAAGTATGAGGACCCCTAAAATTTATTGCTTTTTTTATATTTTTGTGTGTAATTCTTAATGCGGTTCACAGAATACGTCTACTTACCAAGTTTCAACCGCATAGGCCTTATAGTTTCGGAGAAAAGCGGGTGTAACATACGGACGGACTGACGGACGGACGGATGGACGGACGGACGGACAGATAGACAGACAGACATGACGAATCTATAAGGGTTCTGTTTTTTGCCATTTGGTCCGAAAAAGGTGGAAAAATTCGTATTGACGATGACATTTTGTTCATGGAAAGGGGTGATTTGTTTTGTTTAAAAAATAAAATGTCCAGAAAAAATATTAGCAGTCATTACGATTTTGATCTCATCTGATAGCCAAATAAACATATAATTTATTATATTGTACACTACGTTCCTACTTATCTTACTTTATTAGAAAATATAAAAATAACAATGTATTTTTTTCCAACAAATTGGTCCGCCTTGTTTCATATGGCAAGACCACGCTATTTTTCACAGGTAGGTACATCAAGTTAGTCATGATTTTCATAGATTGGACTTTTTTTTACAAGAATACATCATTCAATTTTATCCAAAACTTAAAATGTTTGGATAATAAAGGTTTTTAAATCCAAAAAAATATATATTCAAAGTTACCCAAAACTCGTGCTAACTTTGAATGTGAGTTTTGGGGCAAATTTTGAGCAGTCTATTTGTTTTTTCCATAAATTTGTGGGTTTAGAAACATAAATCAACTCAAAAGAACACTATTTATCCTATAAAATAAAGATGTTATAGATATAATCAGAGAGTATTCATTAATAATCCGGTAAAAATGTTCAAAGTTACCCAAAATGACTGTAGTGGTTTTAGTCGGTTCTAGCCCGACATAACTGACCCCGCTGGCCAGCGTGGAGGTAGGTAGGTATCTGTGGTGATCGCCGCACGAAAAAAAAATTATCGTGCCAAAATCATTTTTTTGTTTTTAATAAAACTAGATTTTAGAGTTGTGTTAATCTAATCTAATACAGCGTTCATCAAAATCGGCTCACTCATTCAGTATAGTTACGAGGGAATATAAGATAGACAGAACGTAGGTACTTAGGTAAGTACTTAAAATGTCAAACACCCTTCTTTTTTGACTAACCATTCTGTTTTAAAAGTCATAGATGTCAACGCTTCAATTAAATTAAAACAATGAAATTAAGAAAAAAAAACACAAGTTGATTGTCACAGCGTGTGAATGTTTAACTAATAACAAAACTAATGTTTGTTGATCGGTCAGTCCCCTCTAGTCCAAACGTTTCATTACGTTGACAGTAATTAAAGCAAGTCGAATAACCCGTGTGTGAAGATTTCAAGTCGATATAATTAAATGTATGAGCGGTCATAAACATTAGAAAAACAAAATTATAATTAAACGTAGAATACTTTAGTAGCTAAGCGACTGAATTATCCGAAAAATTAACAGTAAGAAAGAAAAATTCAGCATGTCTTGTGCAGCGAAATTGTGTAAAAACCATGGTAGCAGCTAGAAAAAATATCCAGTAGGTAATCACATTTCAATCAAATCTGGGTGACATAGGTACATTGCAGCCCAAAATTCACTCATTGTTGTTAGCTGCCGCCAGTTTTGTGACACAGCCTCGTGTATAACGCGTTCCGTCCATAGATTTTTTAGGATCATGCTCGAAAGACCAAAAATGCGCAACTGTCATAAAGATGACATTACAAAAATGCGCTCTATGCTTACACAGATAAATGAAAATTTCAATTACTTCATTTGTTAGTCTCTACGTCTTATTCCAAATTCGAAATTCAAAATTCATTCCCGCTACACCCAGGAACCGTGACATATTTTTTTTTCTAAACAGCTACACTACTCTAGTTCAGAAAGAAGTCAATGTTATAAATAGTCAACCTCGGCAATTTTTTCTAAAAATACTCTTGAAAAAAGCAACGTGCAGGCGGCCTGACTTTATGGTAGCCGGTAGAAACAAACGGTGATAAGAATGTACTTGTAGCTGTGCGGTGAGCCACCTATCACTTTTTCTATTACCTACACGTCGTGCGTCAAAGAGACCATGGTTTACAAAAGGGATGGAATAGTTCCATTAACAAAAAAAATGTGAATGACAATTTCATTTACTAATGTTCAATATTTTTATAATTATAAGGTGTATTTTTTTATACTACGTAAGTGGCAGACAAGCACTCGGCCCACCTTATAGGAAGCAGTCACCGTGGCCTATGGAAGTGTGCAACACCAGGGGCCTTATCTGGAAGTTGGTACAACTGCTGATTGACGGACGACGGGGCTTTGGTCCAGGTTTGCCTATCGGGGTTTGAGGGTCAGGTAACAATTGCACCTATATAAGTCAAGATAAACCTATAAGGAAAGGAGTAGATGGAGAGCAAACTTGGGGCTCCAAAGTGCAAAATTTGGATATCATCAGGATTAATACTCAAAAGAGTGAAGATGAATGTTTTTTTAAATAGCATGTACTTACATACGACCTAATCGTAATATTTATTTAAAAAAATGGTTGGATTGGAAAACCAAAATTTTACAAAAAAAAATTGATAGTTATGGTTGATATACTATTGTTTATGACTATTTATATTTATACTACACCAAGAAGAATCACATCACAGACATGTATTCACCGGTCACGCTATACGGATTTTCCTTATACTCGTATAATTACAATTATGTACCTCCTAACTAATTATTTGCATACATAATCACAAAATTTTGATTGTCATCTCGTCACAAACAACAGAGTTTTCCTAAAATTGGATAATTGCTTTCGTAAGAAATCTAATGAGGAAAAAGTAAGTATTTGGAATGCTATTCCAGTGATCTCTGTGCTCGCGTACAGTACGGTTGCGCAAGCGTCTCAGTGACCACAGACCGAGACACATACATATTTATAAGCGGTAATATACAATTTCTATGTATTATCTCCTACAAATGCAGGAAGTGTATGATGATTGTTAACGGTAGCACGATTTGGTGATATCGTTTAATTGGACAGTTTCGGCATTCGTACATAATATTATACTAGATTATGCTCGCGGCAACGTCTGCGTAGACGCTGGTGTTCACGTTTTTTAATTATCTCCGGTTCTCTTAACCAATTGCAATCAAATATTATGGCATATTTTAAGTTTGAACAGGACCTTTTTAATTGAAAAAAATAAGGAATCAAAATCCGTTCAGCAGTTTTAGCATCCATCGCGAATAAACAGACAAGAATTTCAAAAAAATATTTTAACCGACTTCAAAAGAGATTCACTGTTTGACCTGTATATTTGTATGTAGTTTGTCTGTATTTATTTCGCGTTTGCTTTATAAGATTTTGATGGGGCTTTCAAAATAGTATTTTTTTCATTCTGAAGAAAGTTTCGGTACACTTAACCGATTTAAAAAATTAGGTACTTAAGTCGGTTGTAATAAAAGAACATAACATATAACATAAACTCACGCCTATATCCCCGAAAGGGTAAGCAGAGGTGCTAGCACCCACATTTCGACAGTTTATGTTTAGGTGCCAATGTAATAGATGGCGAGCCTATTGCCACCTATTACTAACCTAACCTGGGATCGAACCCGAGACCTCATCTCAGCAGTCCATTACCCAGACCACTAGGCTACCGCGGTTCCTCGTTTCGTTTCCTTAATCGTTTACTTAACATAACTATAATATTTTTTTAATATATCCAACATACAGACACAACTTACTAACAATTTTATAATAGTATAGATAGATACTGAGGCATTTTAGTATTTTCACAGGCATTTTGATTTTATTAACGTTTCGGTTTGTGGCTAGACAATTAATTTACTAGGTCGATTACGAAATGGAAAATTGCGCGTTACTTAAAATAATTTCAATTATATTATTCTAGGAAGCTTTGATTAGGTCTAGATAGCACTGTGTCATATCAACGCTACCTTTGGATTTAAGTGGGTTCTAGAATGTTTTTTTTTTTTGTAAATAGGTACATGTTACATAATAGACAACAACCAAATGCAAATAGACAAATACATGCACATGTCGGTTTTCGCATTTTTTGACCAAATCTCCGCTTGTACTTAACCGATTGTGATTATACATGCTTACAATTTTAAGTCTGACCAAGACCTTTCAAACATAAAAAAGGCATCAAAATCCGTTCAATAGTTTTTGCGTCCATGGCGCACAAACAGACTAGAATTCTATTTTTTTTCATCGAGTAGGTATCATAAATTAACATAACCCAAGTATTTTTTTGATATCTCTAATGTAAATAACAGTATCTAGGTGCTGAAAAATTATGCAAAAAATCTAAAAAACATATTTTTTCAGCATCGGTAGGTAACGCTCTTAGCTCTCATAACAATATTTTTTTCGAGAAAAAAAAATTAAATGCACAGTTTCTTTCCTTCGCTACCATTTTATTAAATAGGTAATGTATAATATATGTATGTAAGTGTTTTATTACATTTTGTATGTATTTATTATAACTAGCCAAAACCATTAGCTAGGACTGTTAAAATTCATCTAATTAATATCACAAACAAAAGTTTGTTAGTATGAATGTATGAAAGTTTGTTACTCTTTCACGCATACACGGCTGAACGGATCTGACTAAAATTTGCTAAAGAGATAGATTAAAGGTTGAAATAACACAACATAGGCAAATTTTATTCATGAAATGGTTTACGGAAACAGGACGAAAAAATTAATCGCGGGTGACGCCTCGAGCAGCAGCTAGTTCATCATAAATACAATATTATACAAATTTAATTACTGAAAAAAATTACAGGATAGCCCATTAAATAATTATGACCGTAAACAATTTTTTTTATTTTTTTTATGGCAATTTCATTACTTAGAGAACAAACTAGCTTTAATTTCTTTCATTACATTATATTTTAACTGAATTTTGGATTGCAATAGTCCCAAATTCAGTCATACATTTAGCCACCGCCATTTATTGTGATAAGGCTTTGTTTTCAACGTTTTTCGTTCATAATAATGTTCTGGTACTTATCTATAGTAGTGAAGTCATTCTGGAGTAGTGATTTGTGCCACTGACTAAATATACAAACATGATTAAATTAATTTCCGTGCACTTAATTATTCACGTACAGTGTCCAAGAAAAGTGGTCTGAATAAAATTGATTAATACATCTTGTTCATTAGTTGTTCATCATTATTCAAAGTTGTTCATATTTTAATAATGTCGTTAGCTACTGTATCTATAAAAATGTAAATTTTACGTAATTATAAACTAATTACAGCTTGTGAAGTGACGCCGCTAAAATCGCTTTGCATCAAATCATGATTAAGGAGACCATTATGAAATTATTAATTATTAATTATTACCGTACGGCAAATAGTAATGATAATAATATAGGACATAATAACACAGCGCCATTTAGCAATTAACTAAGCATAACTTGTCATTATGCGATTTAGATTATAAATATTCTACGACGTTCTATCACAGTGTTCTGTGGACCCAAAGTAAGCTTAGCTTAACAACCTTATGTTATGAGTTCTAGATTACGGATAAACATACTACTATTAAAGATAGAAACATCCAGACCAATGGAAATACACATATTCATGCATACAAATATTTGCACTCAGCTGGAGTCGAACCCAGAGCTGAGTCAGACAACAGGTCTAACTACAGAACTTCGATATCGCTTATGGGTTGTGGAGGTCAGATAGCAGTCGCTTCACGGAAAATATCGAAGTATATCGCTTTGTAGTTGGACTGAATAGCAGATCCCAACCGGGTTGTGAATATAATAAGATAATTTTAAACATACATTGCAGTATAGGGGCATCAAATCCGCAACTCTGACGTAACAATCTAACGCTCCACTATGCTACCGTTCTTATAATATAGATGACTTAACCAATACATTAATAGTATTTCAAATTTTGACATAACATTAAGGCCTGCGTCAGTATTTCAAAGAATCATCGTCTATTAACCAAGAGAGATCGTGCATTGCCGACAAAGTGTTTGATTTGACAGCTCAAGATGTACCCTCCAAAGGTAATTAATAAGCAGATACAACCACTTAAGATAAGTAAAAATATTTTCATCCCGAAACTGCACCGGATGTAGATTGTATCGGCATGACAAAGCTTGGCGCCAACAAACTTTCTTCATCACCTATACGACAATAAACTCTATAAACATTACCATAAGATAAATTCTTACTTGCAACTTATTGAAATTTACCAATATCATCATCAGAAAATGTAAAATCAACTATAACTTCTACGTAATTAAGTACATTTTTGTTAGAACCTTATACAGTTTCATTAACATTGAGAGATTTGTCAGCAATATTTTTGTTTTTATCAACTTTCAACTCTGTAGCTTTATGCTAAAGATTAATTTCGTTTGTAGTAAAATCTGAAGTGGTACAATCAGAATCTATTGATGCTTCTCTAAAAGCTTCAGCCATCTCAAGTGCAGGTGGTATGACTCCTGTGTCTCCGAAAATAAATGAAATGGTCATTGAGAGATAAGATTTCTCAGTACTCCAATGACTGATATACGAGTTATAATGCTTTGAACTGAGGAAATTCCATGAAGAGTGCCTGTACTTAGTCATTCGTATCGATACAAGTTTATTTATATACAATGAGGACTCAATTAACATGAATCAATATTTGATGCTCTTATGACGATAAAATGAAATCTATAAGTAGATTCCTGCTAATGTTGTGAACAGGAAAGTTTGAGTTTATGGATGTTTATCAACTAGGTACTCTTTCACGCAAAAATAGTTGGATAGATCTGGATGAATTTTGGTATAGGGATTGATAATAGTTTGGAATAATAAATAGGCTACCTTTTATCAATGGAATATGTTTCCATGGGAAGTGGGAGTGGGAATAGAATTCCACAAGTAAGTGAATAAAAATGTAACCTTGTATGGATCGTCATGTCTGGTCTTGAAAGCGACGGATGAAAAACATATTCATGTAGCGGAGATGCGAATATTAAGATGGATGTATAGTGTGACAAGAATGGAAACAATGAGGAATGAGTATATTATAGGAAGTTTGAAAGTTGCACTAGTGAATAAAAAATTAAGAAGTGAGTGACTGTCGTGGTATGGACATGTTATGAGAAGAGATGAAAGTACTTAATGTTGTTAAAAAGGTTCAAAGTATGAATGTAGAAGGCTTTAGGGACAGAGGTGAGTCTAAGAAAAGATGGATGGAATGCGTGAAAGACGATATGGAAAGGAAGGGAGTGACTGAGGAAATGACATCGGACAGGAATGTATAGAGGTGAATGACATGTTGCGCCGACTCCAAATAATTGGGACAAGGGCAGGAAGATGATGAAATATAAATAAGTAAATTTAATCAAATATAAATTATACTTATAAGTAAGTTCAATTAATTCTTCTGAGATATAAATAAATACTATTGAAATACTTTCATTACAACAAATTCTATTCATCTCATTGATATTTTTGGTTTCCTTGACATTTTATTTCTTCTGCTCGTTTACTTTAGTTCTAAAAATGTCAATCAACATAGGTACATAAATGATGTTTTCTACTAACACTGGAAATAAATTGTATAATGCAAGCATTAACCGGAACATTTCTAGTAAATTACTTATTTGCAACTGCATCGATAAAGAGTTCGCATAACTACACATTAACTAGCTTCAACAAACTATTTCCTAAGCTTTTTCTACGATTCTCAGACATTAATGTATGTGCCTTATGAGTTAATATGTATCAACAAACAAACATGGTAATATCTTGTCAGCTATTTTAATAGTACTTCATACAAGATAGGTAGGTAGGTATGTTGTTTACTTGCGACGTTCTATTTTTATGTACTTATGTCGACTTGTTCAACATTTTCCTTGTGTTCGTAAGTTAACTTTCAACCCTTAATGCCCTTAGTTAATAAGGAGAAGCAGATTTATACGTATGTACCTATAAATAAATTAGATATTATCTACTAAAATTGTGGTTATCTAATAAACTAACCCATGCCCGCGGCTCAGCCCGCGAGGACGTCATTTTTTGTGTTGTTTTCGCTTCGTAATCCATTTTACCGTCCATTGCAATTTCAAAAAAAAAAAAATATGTTCAAAATTGTTCATTTAATAAGCTAAGATTTTTTTTAATATCTCCAATATACAAATATAGTTGCGTTACAATTTTATAATAGTACCTATAGATAAGACTATAAAGACTGTTGTAACTTTAACACAATTATTTCTTCACAATTTTCTCTGAATGTTCTCATCTCCTGGCATCGCCCGGACAATAACAGCTAGTAATCCAGGATTATGTGGGCGATCGCTGGGTTGTTCGCGATAATGGCCATGCCAATCATTGTACTCTTTGTTTTTCTTAAGGGTATGTCAATTGAGGTAGTAATTAGCAGTCGTGTGATAGGGGCGGGCTTTGTATACGCATTTTATGTATGGAAGTTATTTCTTACTTAATATTAACCGCAATCATGTAGTGTGAAATATAAAGACCGCGGCCATAATAACGCCTCTGATGTAGTACACGTCCATAGGCCACGGTGACCAAACAGGTTGTGATTTTTAACCGACTGCAAAGAGGAAGGAGGTTCTCAATTCGCCAGCAATTCTTAATAATGAAGCCTCTGCAATTGCGCCGAAATATTGCTTCTCTGGCAGTATTCTACCGCCTCTACCATGGCGAGTGTTCCGAGAGCTTTACCAACTAGTCCCATCCTCTCTTTTCTTTTCTTCTTGTTCCTCTCGTTCCTCTATTAGCGGTGCACTGGCTTTTAGGTGCAGTTGATTGGGGTCCTGGAGATCTTATAACTGACGAGAGTTTTAAATAAGTAGAATGAGATGTCACCTAGCAATTTGAGAAGGGTGACGTTTCCTCCGCGGATGAAATATTTTGCGGATGAGATGTCACCTAAGTCGATTTGAAAGTGTTATTTACATACATACTCAGGGTGACCTACCCACACATTTTGAATTTGCTAGTAAGAAATTTTTTTCAGACAGTGGTTTTTCTCTGACACAAAGGAGTTCATGAGAATCATCGTGATTGTCATAGCAAAATTGCAAGGTAATTACAATGAGGATAATGATGAAACAAGTAAACTAAAACCATAAGAATATCACACATTTGTTAATTATAGTAAACTAGCTTTCGTTTGCGACTTCGCTCGCGTGGAAGTCGGTATCGCCATCAATTAAACGACTCTCCACTCGACTCTCTACTCCACTATCTACTTCCACTCTCCATTCCACTCTCCACTCCACTCTCCATTTCACTCTCTTCTCCTCTCCACTCCACTCTCCACTTAAAAAAGGATAAGTCCCACATCCGTCTCCTGGTTCTAAGCTACCTCCTAACCAATTTTCAGCCAAATCGGTTTAGCCGTTCTTGAGTTATAACTAGTGTTATCTAACACGACACTTTTATATAATATAGATTAATAACATTTTCGCCTTACACCAGTTCGTTAGCGGTGTATCTGTTGGACCGCAATCAATGTCCACAGTGAGTGGCACGTGACACAGCCCCTATGAGGGCTGCGGCCCTCTAATTAGATATACACTTAGTGTGGCAGACAGACATGCATGTTTACTTCACAAATGTATGCGGTGGGAAATGAAAACTGATCGTAGAAATTATCTTAACTAAGTAGTTGGTCATCAAAGATATAGTTAACGGCATTTAACTTGGCAAGTTTTTGAACTAGTGTGGGCCCCACTACTCCAAAACCTTACCAAGTTAAATGCTGTACACTGTACTTGTTTATATGCGACGCATTTTGCCACAAACAAGTAAAATGTACAGCATTTAACTTGGCAAGGTGACCGCTTCCCATCAAGTGGGCCGTGCGCTTGTCTGCCACCTAAGTGGTATAAAAAAAACTGAATCAATACACAGTCAATCGACTTACATCACACAATAAATTCGCAATAATCTCTTCAATATTGTCACTGATAGCGCTATCGACTATCATAAAAACTTATCTAAGAGTATATCAAGTGGTTGTCATTTAATATTGTGACTATAATTACAGATTGCTGCGATACGACAGCAGTGCTTGAACTTGGGGACACTTGGTGGATTCCCACGGGTGGATTACGTGTTAGTTAAAAGATTATTAAATGTTTAGTGTGATTGATTTCGTGACTACCTGTTTGCCCTGGCGTCGACAGGTACTGATGTATCTTCTAAGTGGATACCTTCTCCTAATAATTTAATAATTGTAACAAAAAGCGACTGTACGATTCAATTATGTAGATGTTCTATTTCACGAAGGCGGTTTAGCTGTCATTGTAGTAAAATATTATGTACACATTGCTTTTATGAATGAATTACTTGCAATGCAATTATTGTTCTACTAACTGCTACATGAATTTCTTTTGACGTGACATGAACTTTCGCACACACGTGTACCTACGCGCAATATTTTACAAGACACTTACCTACTACTATTTAATTGTTCACCCGCCTTCGTGAGATAGAATATCTATACATACCTACACCTGGAAAAAAAAACAAGTAATTTAGCTTAAAACCAAATGGTTACACAGTTTGTGTAATATTATGCCAATCTTTTTGTCAAATACTGAATTTTTATTTATCTGTTTACTGATTTAGTCGATATAAATATAAATAGCATGTTTCGATTCGACTATCCTAAATGAATAACACCCGGGCAAATATTTTCGTTCAACAATACTTTGCCGCGTTATTTCGTTAATATCTTAAGGACGTATGATTGATCAGCCGTTCGCAGTGCTAGACGACAGTTAATAATCGCACCCTCTACTGTAATCCCTACAAGAAATATCAAGTCATGAGATGTAGCGGTTTTTGCTATTGACGCTTATGCAATTAAGCGTTAACAAAAAACATTTATAATCCTTTTTTGTCTTACTATATTCTCTGTGAGAAAGAGGTTATTCTCTGTTGAGTTAGCTCTGAGACAAAAACAAACCATTTGCTCCACTGTTCTTAATACAGCACTAAGAATAGTAGGTACTTAGGTTATTTTGTTATTATTAGTTCTGTTGTATTTACACTCCTTACACACTTCACGAGATTCCTCTATGGTCACTTTCATCCTTCTAACCTGCCATCTTTTCAAAACATTCAGGTGATTTGGTCCGTGCCTCTTCTGCAAGATACACATTTAAATATTATCCTTTCAAACTTGGTCGGTCGTTCTTCTCAGTCTTATTTCAGTACCTACACCAAGAACATAGTATTGTGTGTGTATGATATTTGTGATTTTGTAAGGTGTATCGTATCTGAGAAAAAAATAAATGTATTGTGATTAAATCGCTATCTCTTAAGGCGTGGGCCAAAGCCTACCTCTATCTTGAAAATGTTTAGCGTTGACATCCGAGATTAATATTGTACCGATGGAACAAGGGGAATGGCAGAGGTGACTTGAACTTTGTCCGCAATTTTTCTTTATTTATCCGATTGTTTTGACTGTTATTGTATTGGTTAGTTAATTAAAATAAATAAAGTGAATTAAAATTGAGTTTTTACTGCATGTGAAGCACGATATCGGATTAAACTTATGATACCTAAACAAACTTTTGCCCTCGGCTCCACCCGCGTCGAATTCTGTTACCGTGCCTGCGTCCCACAGAAACCTATTTCATACGGACAGATTTATTCCTGTATCAAATTTTAACCAGATCCGTTGTTGCCGTTTTTGCGTGAAAGAGCAACACCCATCCATACATCCATCCATACTCATCAACATTCGAGTTACTATCATTAAAGAAAGATTATGGTCTGGAATAACACATTTTATCCCGGGAATAGTTTTCCCGTGGGTCGCGGGAACGGTATAAAAATTTCTCGTGGGTGGAGCCGCGAGCAACAGCTAGTATTTAATATAGCTATATCTACCTGTGAAAAAATAACATCGAAATATTTTTATCCACATTATAGAACCCATAACACAAACTAATCAAGCTACGCTTACCTACTTTGGGTCTAAATAGAATATCTTAATTTTTTTTTTATTTCACTCTCATCTCTAGAATATCTTCCAAGACTCAAATGCATGGATTCCAGACTCCCATGATACCCAGTAATGGAATTATGAAGCCCATAATCTTCCTAATCTAACCTCAACGATGCAACAAACTTAGAAAATAATCATCCATGGATGGACATGAAAAATGAATGCTGGAAATCGATGCGGCTAAATTAGAATGTCACGATTTGTTCGGTACTGGCGGACATGTGGCGTGTGTTTCAATTTCGTCGGGTTTTATGGCCAGTGGGAATGTTCAAGATATAAAGTAGTGCTGGAAGATAATAAATAAATATTCTACGACACAACGCTCTCTAGACCCAAAGTAAGCATAGTTTAACTAGCTTGTGATATGGGTTTTAGAATGCTGATAACATACCTACTTATATAATTTTTGTAAATAGGTACATAATATATTATACATAAAAATACCCGAAACAATACAAATAGACATATTCATGCATATAAATATTTGCACTGAGCGGGAATCGAACCCGCGCTTTCGTCGTAGCAGTCCAATGCACTACCGCCAAGCTACAGAGGCCGAAAGTTGATTGTCATACAAATAACATTTTTTTTTGTTAAAAGCAAATGGCCAGTATTATTTGGCGAATTTAATATTAAACTATTGCCTACCAAATTCAAATTGGTTAAAAAAAAACAAATTATAAAAATAAACTCGTTCACAATGAATTTTTCATACAGCTTTGTTTGCCCTGAACACATTTAAAATGGTTTTCTTACATTTTTGCCTTCCGCATATTTTACGCGATTTTTTCTACATTATCTTTAAAAAAAATACCTAACTACTTGTAAGTTCCAAGTAGGCGTAGAATAGAAATCTTGATTTGTAAGTAGGTAATTGTAATATTATCTTTCAATGAAAATATTAACCACATCCAGCAATAGGTATAGAATTTAAGATGGAATCCTTTAGAAAATGGTCGTCGGTCTTAGAAAATTACTTACACGCCAAAGTCAATTTCCATAAACCGCAAGTCAGGTATGGGCGGCAAATAAACAGTGAAGGCTTTGTCCCACCGCCACCGCAACGAAGACAATGTCTTACCTTGAATATTGAAACACTGGAGCCCTTAGTAGCTCGGGCGCAGTCTGGATGCAAAGTAATAGAGCAATAACAAGACGTTGCTTCGGAAATTTGAAATGAGAATGCTTTTTTTTTCGTTTCGTTACTAACCCGCCAATATTTCTTTATAGGTTATTTTTTTCATAAGAATTGATTCGAAATTCAAATTTGACATTAGCAAAGAGTAGTGATAACGTTTATTCATTAGCTGAGTAGAGTATGTGTGTGAGTGGATGGCACTCCCCAGTCTCCAATTCAAGAATTTCCTACCCAATGAATCTAATGATACTTTAAAACCCCCCACCTGGCGATTGAACCCAGGTCCCCACGATTGCTTGCAACACAAACTGATGCCATGCTGATAATTTTTTTTATGGGTAATATAAAATACCTACTACACTAGTAGGTAAGTTTATGACAATGCAATCGTACCTACTGTTTTTCTTGCTCTAAAACTACGTCAATATTATAATTCTCAAGCTACGTCACACAGTTCATTGACCGCACCCCCAGAGATAACGACATCGGACTTAGATCCACAGATATACATTTTAAAAGTAAAAAATCTCATTACTTACTTCCTTGTCGATCGCAGATGAGAGATGAGATTCTCGATGTCAATGACGAAAAAAAAACATTGGAAAAATGTTCACCTGCCATTTAAATTTGGAATGCGATTCGATTCGTGATCTACATGTCACGTGTACTCGTAGACTAATTTGAATTCAGTGCTGAGCGAAAATGAACTTTAGGTAAACGGAATAAAAATTTGGTAAAGATGTACTGGACATTAGAAAGGTCGCGTGAGTATAGTTCATAGAGTAACACTTTACGCAATAGTGTCATAACTGTCCAATTACTGCCTAAAGCCAGATAATTTAAAAAATGACCAATCCGTCGTATAATACCGGCAAAGTGAGTTATTGGCTTGCTTTTTTTATTAGGCAACGGTAAGATTCACACGGCAGGCATTGTCTTGCGACATTTTAAGATGTGGATGTCGACGAAGATAAGAAAGGGTTTTGTAGTCTTAAATGCTGTATTGTTTTAAGTTGAGAATATTTTAAAATTCGTATTGGGTAACTCGGCTATTTGTCGTAGAACCATAAAATAAAGACTTCTTATGCAACAAAAAATATTTCTATTATTTATTTTTTCAAAATTTCAGTTCTTTATTTCACGGTATATTAAGAGAACCGCATACCGTCTCTCCTACCGTAACCCTCGTCAATACATTGATCTCTAGCACATGAGGTTTTACTGAAGTTTGCCAAGTAGGTAACTATTATACCTATAAAACAACATTTTCCTCTTATGACAAGGCAAACAAATATCGTCGTCATGACAAATGGCGGTTAGCTAGAAATCAATTTTTTGTTCTCACGATGTCACAGCCCTACTAGGTAGACATAAGCACGATTAGACGTGACGCGTCTTAACAATTGTATTTAAGGAAAATCGTGGTCACGGCTTTTTATATTGAACTTAGTATGAAAATATATCGGTGAATATCGATTTAAGAAAAAATAATGACATGATGGCAAAAACCTACCACATATAAGTATTCCTGATATATCTACCTCCTCTAAGTTTGTTAATCAATATTATCAGGGCAAAATTACTTTATTATACGATATTACTCCACTCACCTGGTGGTAAGCTAAAAGTGGTGTCTCAGAGAAATAGATTAACATCAAATTTCACAAGAACTGATTGTCATTTTTCTACCACCACATTATTTTGGTACAGTTGTCATAATTAATATCTTATTCTCGCATCGAAGTATCTAGTATATATTATAACCAAAATCTAGCACAGGTTAAAAAAATATGAAAGAAATGAATGTATAAAATAATGAAAATACACAAATAGAGCGGGTAAAAGCTACCAATATTTTATTATGTTAAATGACTTGAAAAAAAAATCTTCTCTATATTTTCTTAGGTCTGTATCCCACCTAAGGTCACAATTTCTGACTGATGAATTGTAACCATGATGTCACAATTAGACGGGTCCAATCTGATGCTATCGTGAACCTCAGGTGACCCCAGGGTCACACATACCTGTCATGTAAGTCCAGGATGGGATTTAGATTGATGGTGATAAGATATATGACTATATATACAGCTTCAACATAATCCACACTAATATTATATACTAAGTCTGTCTGTCTGTGTGCTTATCTGTTCACGACTGAACCTTTAACCTGTTCGTTAATAAACTTGACAATATGGCACCTAAAGAAAGACAGACAGATTGTAATATAGTTATTTTAAACAAATACAAAATAAATATTCAAATAGTACCTAATAATAAAATTCTACAACATTTTACGCAACGCTTTCTAGACTCAAACTAAGCTTAACTTAACTAGCTTGTGTTATGGGTTCTAAAAGACGGATAAGCATACTTGAAACATTTTTTAGGCCTAAAACTCTTCCCGTAAACCTGGTGGGTCAGTAGATAATAAGCAGGACTAAAATGTCCTTTTAGACATTTTAGGCCCGTTTTTTTAAGAGTAGTGGACCTACTAATCTGAAATTAAAAATATTCCTAAAAACCACCCCAGGTTATATTGATTATATACCTAGTAGTGGGTGCATGTTGCTAGTGTGTTGATCAGGATTTGAACTCGGAACCTTCCGATCGTGAGTCCGTCTCTTTAACCACTGAACTACCGATACTTCAGTTAATTAGATCAATCAATGTAACTAATATAAAAGAATTACATGCAAAATTAAGAACAACAGCAAAAATCAAACAAAGAGCCAAAATCATCGAACACAAAGGAACTGCTGACCTTTCATTGGGTAATGATGTATGATTTTACTTTTTAAAGTTGGCAAGGCATGAGAACACTTTTTGGCAGTTCATTCCACAGATGAATTGTTAGAACCGTAATATACTTGTCAAAATATACTGTAGAATGCGTAGGGAATTCCAGTTGCAGATGATTTTAACCACAAAGGAGAAGCCCAATTCCCGTACAAACAATCATGCCATACAAACATAAAAACAAAAGCAAACAAACAAAGATACAACACGTTTACTGTATGGGGTATAATCCTATTTCATACGCATCCTACAATTCAATTTATTTAAACGGGAATGAAATGGAAACGCATTACCGTCAACCTTCAACCTTCAACCTAGCTAAAGCTAGGTTCCAAATCCCAGTCACATCCAAAGCTTTCACCTCGGAGTCTAAGGTCCGCTTTACCAGTCTTAACTGCGGATTTGGCTGGACCTCGATACATCTGACCTTCACAACCCAATGGTGACATTAGGCGATATCGAAGCATTGCAGCTAGACCGTTGTTGTTGGACTTTTTAGAGCTCCAACTAACGCATTACCGCCGAAATTACTTTTAAATATTTTTAATTCATACTTCAACTACAGACGGTTCGTTTTATCAACCCAATACTTCGAATAAGGCTTTTGAACACATTATAAAAGAATAGTTCATGAATGTACTGTCTTGTTCCATAAAGGACGTCATCAACAAAGACTTCCATTATTAAGTTCAACTTAACCTCATACAAAATGTCATTTGGCTCGCCCACAGTTTACGCCTCAGGCTAAACTCATACACCAAATGCAAATCTATGTCAAGTACAACACTAATCACATAAGTACTTTATGAAAACACTTGCCACTCGATTATGGACTTTAAATTTTGCTCATTATGAGTGTGATAAGTTTTTTCGATAGTATAATATTGATGTGTATCGATCATCAGTGTGATTTGGGCACATCACTTAATAAGGATTTGTCACGTAACATTAGTTGTTTTTCGTAAACGCATAGAGCTGGTTGTAGTAATATTGATATTTTAGAAAAGTGAGATATTACCTCATACTTACCTACATTGGTGAGTTACTAAACCATAATGTCAAAGACAAAAGATCAAAGCAATGAGAAACCCACGGAAAAAATCCAGGAGAGCCGCCTTTACAGGCGACATTCTATATCTACTGCAGGCTAGGCTAAGTAGGTAACAGATATCTGATCATTCCACCTCCACCGTACTCCGGTGGGAAGGGCAGACCCAAAAACGTCATAGATGATATCATGTGTGCCAATGGTTTTACTACCTTGGATACCCAAGACCGTACGAAGTGGAGAAGTAAATGTTAGACTTTTAGTTGACAACCTTGGATTCGACCGGGACTAACGCTAGGGTGATAATGATGATGGTGACCCTCAGTTTATCGGCCTCTTCTTGTCCAGACGATCTTCAATGTACGGTGTAGTTTTATGATATTTAATTTATTTGTACCTAGTAATGTTTTGGATCTCTTTATACATCATAATCGCTCTTTACATCGAATCCACGGTCCCAGTTAAAAAGGAGGCACTGTGTATTTATTGACATACGTAATCAGGTGGTTCCTTATATGAGGTACTAAGGATGATCAATAAAATATTTATAGCCTCTTAAGTAAAATTATAACTTTTCAAGTTAGAGTTTTTGTTAACACTGACAGATTTCTTCACCAACTTTACTTGCCTATAATTCGGTTTATGCAATCTTCTCATTACCTGTCATAATTCGCATGTCAAAACATTTCAACCCAGCAGGCCAATCAGATAACTGATCTAAATACAAACGAACGTACATACTAGACAAAACTATGTCAAATCTAATTGAAGAACATGGCCGTACTAAATTTGACCCCGTCAAACAGAAATTTTCGTCAAGATATTATCATAAAACATGACATCTTGAATCAAACGACAAGATTTGTCTAAAAAGGCCTTACCGCTTGTTTAGAACCTACCACATATGCAAAGTCTGCAGTTGGATCTGAACTTTAATCTTGAAAGCTTAAAGCTTATAATCCAGTTTCGATACGATAAAAGTCTTTGTGATTTTGCCGTCAGAATAGTAGCCATTATCTGAAAGAACACACGTTCGGAAATCGTAAAAAAAGGTCGAAATATGATTAATAGGACGACGGTGCGGGGCTCGACTCGTTCGTGTGTGATTCTTTCCATTTGACAGATTGTCTCGACTCTCTGACCCGAGCGCCCCGTTGAGACAATAATGATGCTGGCCCAACACTTCAGTGGGAGATATCGATAAGGCTGTGGCAAGATCGACATTTTTTAAAACAGTTGACTCGATAAATTTGATGATCTTTGTATAACTTTACTAAATAAGAATCGAAAGATTAATTAAGACTGCTAAAGTAAATTTGAAAGTTGATTAAACGTCTCTTCTCTTCGGCATCAATATTGATATCACATTTGTAGATAATAGCGTAGTTACAAAATGAATAAGCTTCAAATAAATTACGATTATGTAATTTCATAAATAACACAAAAATATCATCACCGATAACCAGGCCATGCTTAACTATCTGTCTCTTGTTACACAATACTCCACCGCTTCATCTTTACAAGTAAACATCGACATCGGTACTTTCACCGTGGTCGCCCATCCCTAACGCGAGGTCGACTGAGATTACTCTCAGCACGAGACTGTCCTGCGTCGGCGCTCGTTCGCGACGCTTTGACATCCCGACATACAATACCACCACACACTTTAAATTACCGAAAACGAACATTAGACCTTATTTCTTCAAAAATAAGACGCAAAATCGGAGTATTTTTAAGATTACCAAACGCAAAATCTAGTTCTCAGTACGTCATACGTTGATAGACGGCCCAAACAGGTCGATGTGAGAGAATGTTTTTTTACTCCAATCTTGAATATGCAATATGAAGATATTGACGGATTATTAGTCATATTTCGAAGGTATTTATTTCTACTTACTTGTGTACGAGTCACACGAAAGTGTTATAATATGAACTGTCAGAAAATAAATGAAGTTAGAAGTAGATGCGCAGGAGAGCAGCAGTCGCTAAGTGTAGTTGAGGATTGATTAAACTAGCAACAGATGACGAAACTAAAATTTGTCTAATCTGATCTTAGTTTTAAGCGTGAGAAATAAAAGCAGAATAACTTGTTCTTAAAGAGACGGAACGAAAGTTACCAATCATCATTTCAGTGTTTGTTTATCACAAAGTATGACTAATATTCTATTTATTCAAACATAATACAAGTTGGAGTATGAATCTATGCGATAAAACGTAATTGCCTAATCGGATTTTACTATTTTATTAAGTTTTATTGAAGTGTTAAAACAAACATGTTTTGTCCAGTTGATTAAATAATTGCACGTTTATTATAGATCTATAGATTTCAATCATAAACTTTTATCAATCTTGGGTTTGTCATCATACATTATACAGAATTAATAAGATTTGTATTATAACGGAAATATATTAAAACTTATGATGTCGTAAACGTTTAGGAATATATATTATTACTCAATCCATTTGAAACGAGAACCATGTGCTTTTATAAAAGTCAGATTCAGAAAGACAACGATAAAAATATTAGAAATCGTGAAAATAACAGTCATAATAAAAATACTGTCTACTATTTTTATTGCGAACAATTTAAAAACCGATAAAACTGATCTGAAATTAATCTCGAAAGAGAAACATATTCGTCTAGTGACATCAAAACTAAAAATGATTTAAAAATGGTTTTATAGGCCTATGAAAAATATCGTAAAACCTGTGACTGCTCTAATGCGTAAACTTCCTACATTTGGATCTGACGTTTGAAGATGACAAATAGACATTTTTATATTTCTGTAATTCGATACTTATCTTTTTATTGCTAGATGGTTAGAAGATAGCCTTGATATTACTCTACAAATAGAATATAGATTTCAAATTTAGGTAAGGTGTACCACAAGGACATTTACTAGGTCCCATTATTTCCAATTTAGGTAAGATAGATAGATAGATCGATAGATAGAACAGTTAAATGGTAAGGTATGGTAAGGTGTACCTCAAGGACTTTGCTGGGTCCTGATCAAATTGCGAGTTATTTTTGCTACTAATACTAACTAATTTGCTTCTATTTTTCACTATCGAGGGTTAAACCCTCTTAATAACAAATATATATATATATATATATATAACACATTCAATACAATATTGTCACAACCCTCTGAATCTGTCTATACTTAACAAAATCTCCAACACAATTTTCCTTCTTACCAAATTCTCATTATATTGTCGATCTTCTGACAATAAAAGCAAGGTTTAATTCCCACTATTATACATCAATCTCCTATCCAGTTAAGCCCGCAGCTCATCTGGAATGTGTCTCACGTAGGTTGAAGAGTGGCTAATGAAGTGCTCGGTTGATGTGTGACCCACCACCGAGGTTTCTTTAATGATACGATTGACAGTACAGTGGAGCGGTCGCAGTCTGACTGGCGATTGTTTCTTGAGTGAAGAAGTGGGGCTGGAAGATCAGCGAGTTGAACGAGATAAAAAAATTATACGATTTTTTTGTTCAAGTGTAATGTGGAACTATTTGTTCGACATTAGACATGAACACAAAAAAAATGTTCTACAAGCTTGTGTCTTTTAATAAAAAAAATAGCTATTGTTAAGCAAGTGGTTTTTAGAATAACATTAAAAGGTTAAATCTCAAACTCTTGCGTTAAAAACATTGTTGGTTAAAATATTTAATTTCAGAGATAATTTAATGTTTGACAAAATTCTGATTAACCTCTAACTCTAACTCTAACTTGTCAATAAATTTCATTAAATTTGAAAGAGACCTTGAAAACTGATATTTAGTTTGCTATTGTGGGTCGACTAATTGTCTTTTTGGAAATCAATTAATATTCATTTATCAGTTGTAGGTAGATATTATGAAATTTAATTGTTGGGTGCTCAAAGTTTAAAATCAGCTTATGAATACTAATGTCTATTTATATGAAAAATCATATTGCTAGTTGCTGCCCAGGGTCCGCATATTCTTTTTGATTGGTTTGTGTATTTTAAAGAACTGGAATGCTCTATGTCTTCTTACAATCTTGGAATGCCTGGGTTCTTCAAGCGGGGCGTGTAAAAGTAACTGTTGAGGCCATCAAAGTAGGGACTACTATTTTAAGGTCGTCAGCATCTGAGATGGTGACCCATATCTTTTAGACTTCACCCAAGCTTTTCGACATCCAGTGGGGTTCAGTCAATTTACAGACTAAATGATGTAAAAATACCGACTTTGCCGGGAGCGACTGCCATTTGACCTCCCAAACCCGAGAGGAAATCCTGATTGGTGCACTGGTGCACTGAATAGTAGTTGATATTAGCTTGCACCCTATGTTGGCCTTGCACACCACTTTGACCCAGAATATTTGAATGTATTTATTTCAGCCCCACTAACTTTAAGGCCCTAAATGGATGGGATATCTTAAAAGACATATTTAAATCCCATTGACGTCTTCTTCGTGATGCTTTGAATATAATGGTGCTTATCTGAAGTGTGTATTTGGCATATTAGGTATCTTAATATTCTGGGTGAGTGAACCCACTAACCCTAGCTCCTGGCTTTACTTCCTCATTTCTATCAGTAGTTTCAACGTTTCAATCTACCTTATTCGTGCCTGTGTATCTTATAGAGGCTTCGGCAAAAGATATATTTTACGCCGATATTTTTGGGGGCGTTCCTATTGACATCTACTGGGTACATTTTATGCTCCTGTAAATTTTTTAAAAGATAGATAAGTTGGCGATTTTTTTTTCTATTTATCTATTATATAGTTACATTATTTTTTTATATTTTAGGGTGTCATGAGAGATCCAGTTCCTTTGTTAATTAGGATGATCCTACCCTCAATTCTACTACTGTAGCTTCTGTACACCAGGTTCGAGTCGTGATACCCGTGAAGTTCCAGGTGAAGTTAAACAGTCTTGGTTCCCGTATCGAATTTAATCGGAAGTAAATTAGTCGAGTTAAAAATAATTAATACACAACTAACAACCGATGACGCTCTCAATGACTTGCCTCTCGGGATTGGGTGGTCAAACAGCAGTCGCTCTCGCAAAAGTCAACAAACCAATAAAAAATAATAAGCAAACCTCGAACTCCAAAGATAAACTTTAGACGCTACCATCAAATCAGAGATAGGCGAATGATGATTGATTGAAGTCACAACCTGCTCTTTTTAGAAGTCCTTTAAAATTAAGACAGATTTCCGTACAAATTATGTCAAAATATCAACACCGCACCTGACATCAAATGTCAAACGGTCGTTTCACAAGCTTTAATTGAACAAGAGAAGGTGACAAAACTAATAAATCACAAAGTTTGCGTAATCTAAGTGGATTGTTATCCACTGCACGGGCTATATAATTTGTCACGGACAATACCGGATTTTTGAAATAATGATACCATAGAACAAGTATACTATAGATATGAAAAATCGCGTACGCTTATAGGTTGTGGAATGCCCACACGCAAAAACTGACAACATGACATGGAGTTCCGGACACCAGCTCTTTATACCATACCATGCCATACCATGATATCCCTGTTGTGGTTTTCCCTAGCGACTACAATATGGGGTTCTTCAAGAACGACATTAGAAGGTTTTTTATACCATGACCTAGTGAGCTATCATGATTGCTACGTCCTGGATATCCAAACTTCTCTTATACAGAGTGATGTCAGAGGCATCTACCAGAATTTTTAGGTAACATTCCAACCACTAACTCTTCAAAAATTAAAATATTCTAGTCACCTACCAAGATACAGGTAATTTTTTTATACTACGTATAATACTGTTCAGTATCTCATCATTCTGCTCATCATGTTTGCGTTACATTGTCAAACGTGCAATTAAAAAGCCGTGTCAAAAGATGAGTAGGCATAAAAATGAGTGTCACTATGACCACTATATATTTGCGCTAATGCCACATCTTCAGTTTAATATATCTATGGACAGTACCAAATTTACGCCGCACATAGTGTTGAGAATCGATTAGACAGATCGGTTGTCCTTATTATGACAATATACTACATTCTTTTACCCAAATATGTCTACGAAATTTAAAGATTTATGTTAAATATAATTATGTATGCTAATCGTAGTATCGTCTGCTAATTTTTTTAATACCTATCTGTTTTTATGTGACACATCTATTGACACGCCTTGGTAGTAAAATTCATTCAAATGCCGTAACAGCACTAACGGCATAACCGTCATGCATGTAGGTCTTATTATTTTCCCGAACATCAATCCTGATCGCATCCAAAACATGCATCTTGAAGCCTAAGATCCGCTCTGCTATTCTTTGATTTCTCTATTTTGGCTTTGACGAGAGCGACTGCTGTCTGAACCTCCGACCCTGAGAGAAAAACATGCGCTAGAACCTCGAGAGGTTGACTCAAACTCTGAATTTCTCAGTAGGTCTTCATACACCCGAGTTTCCTATAAAATGAAGGTTTTTTATTCTGACGGAATCAAACTAAAGCGATTAAGTCTGTTATTCTATTCTATAATCTATCTATGTACTGAATTACAGTCAGATCCGTTAAGACATTTTTACGTGAAAGAGTAACGAACAACCGTTCATCCATACATCCATACTCAGAAAGTTTCATGTTTATAATAATCTTAGTTAGGATTCACGCTTGTATATCCCACTGGTAAATGAAATCAAACTTAGGTCCTATTTACCACATAGAACAGTAACCTTTATAGGCGTGAATGGACATTAAAAAGTAGCAAATAAATCCGTCATAACTTTTTATTGGCAACACTAAAACATCTTCAAACTGTCAATACAGTTAAGTTTAATATCTCCTAGCGGTAGAAAACATTCTACTTACCTTAATAAAAAAAATTGCGCGTTTATGTAACTCACCGCTTGTCACCATTTTATTTGACATCCGCATTGAGGAAGATCCACTTTATTTAATGAATAGTTTAACGGATTGTTGTCATGAAACTAAAAAAACTTACAGACGGTACGCGTTGAACAATACAACTGATGACACTATAGTGAGTGTCTTTCGTATATGTACAAGTCGGCACGCACACACGCACTAGTCAGCAAACACGGCAAACGTTACTCGATTCAGTCAATTTAAGTAGCAAAAATAAATAAAATACAGTGTGTCTTGTGTAAACTGTAATGACAGCAACAAGAAATATCCAGAAGTCAGATTACAATCAAATTTGTATAACACATTGCAATCAAATATTCACTCACACATGGTTAATCACCGTCATTTTTGTGGCACAGCCTCGTATTCAACGCGCTCCGCCCGATGGTTTTATAGTTCATGGCAGTAGTCGTAAATTTGAATCACGATTGGAAAGTGTAGATTCCTTATGTGGAGACAAACAACTATTAATTTAATAACTATTAGATTTATTCTGAATTTATTTAGATTCCATTTTGTGTCTCCTGTTAAGTAGAGATTGGAGTCATTAATCATATTGTTAAGATATAATCTGTCTCCAAAATGTCAGCTATAGTTAGTCAACAACTTTGAAGTCGAAAGATTAATAATAATATACAAAAGTTTGTAAACAATCTTGATCTAAATAAGATGATTGACCCGGTAGAAAGAAAAAATACAATTCTTCCGTTGCAGTCCACGGATTCACCGTAAAGATGGCGTTAAATCTCATGGTAGATAGAAAAAATACTTAGTTTTTTTTATTTTTTATATAGGACACGTCAAAATGACTCCACCTCGCCTGATGGTAAGCGAAAGGCAAAGTCTCAGGACTGGGGCCATCACCACATACACCGGTAGTGCTACAGTGGCGGCCCTCAGCTTGACGGCCTCATCAAATGCTTTTTCACGCCCCGCTTAAAGTTGTAACTGGGTAAGTCCTACTCACAAAACTGTAAGTATTTCCTCTCCATTCTCCAGATTATGGAGTGCTCCTTATTACGTGTCAGCCTTTAACCCCACTGTCTACCGTGTTCCTCCTAACCTATGTAACTAGATTTGTTAAAATCCTAAATGTCTACTAAATATCTAACTGAAACCCTTGGTTTTCGAGATACAGGTACAAATGTATCATTTAAATTGGCACATTTTATGGACTAGTATGTACCTCGTAAAACTGGTCGAGACTAGGTAGGGAGATATGGGGACCAATCAGCTTATCAATTAAAAAGGTGAAAAGGCCAGTATTAGGTTTGGTTTTTTTGTGAGATTAATTATTGGCCTTGGTTCAAATTTTAGTGTAGCGTAAAGTAATTCTGGTTTTTACTAGTACAAAAAGTCTCAATTGTATGTAGCTCAGAGTCTGGAAGATAGACAACACTAAATTCGTCCTATATTACTTGACTATACTTACTAAAGTTATAAAAAAAAACAGCGAAACAAATGACTATCGTAAAAATAAAATGTATTACTTACTTTTAGATTACGCTGACGAACTTATGAGAGCGTTCATAAAATGCACTTAAAAGATGATTCGTTGACCAAATGATTTTCAGATTAGAATAAAAATGTTGATTGCGAGAAAAACGGTAACGACTAACGAGCAAATAAATCGATCTACGGTCAACAGTAATTTGTCAAATCCAATCACGAAAAATTCCAAATAAAAATTTCGTTAGAACATAATAACGGGGACTTCTTTCGGTTTTTTGCTCCGCATCCAATTTAAAAACTAATTATGGGTCGCGATGACTAGGCTCCCATGATCAAGGTACACCCTACAAAGCCGTCACAAAGAATATAATTTCGTCATGTTAGCGAACAGGTGACAAAAAAGTATGATTAATGTTCACATATTGTGGTCATCACAAAAGATGTGTCTGTCAAATTAAACCCGTCTTTATTCATCCGAAATCACCACAGTCTAAAACTCAACAATACAAGATCCATTACAGTAACAGAAGGCAAAGTTTTTTGGATATAGTTATTTACACTGTGGAATTTTGAAGATTTTGGTACGTTAGCCAGTGTTCAATACTATTATGAGTAAACCATGACCTTTATTGATCGTGATTTGAATCGAGAATCGATCGTGACATCTAAATAACTGATGTTGAGGTCGCTTGCAATCAATGACGGAAGTGTGTGTATTGTATGTCGGAAGGCAACCGATCAAAATGTTTTCAACGATACATCGAATAAACCGTTTGCACGACCGCTGAGTATTTGGCCGTCGAAGGCTAGGCGAGCTTTTCTGAAATTAGTCGGAAGGTTGTCAGGCAGTGCTGTGCTGTTTGTGATTATGAGTTAAGAGAGTGACAAGGCCTTAGTGAATTAGCTGTTTCAGTGTTAGCTGATGTCGAAATACTAGCTGCAACGATATAAAATGGTATAGTTAATTGAGCACTTAACTGTATTATACTGTCAATTTTAATGTCATTGAATGAATTGTTTAAAATATTTGATTTAATGATTTAGCGAGATTTTTTAACGACTGTTACGTTTATTCAAACGATCTAGTAGGAGTCCAAGTAGCTCGGTTGGTTGACTGTTACTGCAAGAAACTGCTGTGCTTTAGGTTCAAATCCCGTTCTAGATGTTCCACCTCTGGCTCCGCTCGTGGATACCGATTATCGCGCGCGAATATAGTATACCTTTCTTCAAATTTTAGTTTATCTTTACTATTGGTTCAGGGGTTTAGACGTGAAAGTATAACAGACAAACAGAATTACCTTCCCATTTATAAAATTTGTATGGAAGTATGGATATAGATTCAAATTATTAAAAAGAAAGCTAGGGTTGATACCTCCTTTCATTTTTATTTACCCAAGCTTTCTTCTATCAACTGATATTTCAATGGAGTTAAATAATGCAGGTGATGAATTCCATAGACACGACAGCCAACATTGGTGAACTTTCTGTCATGCAGATTTGATAAGTGATTGACATTGGTTCTAGAAGATTGATGGTCCGTGACCTCGTGTGAGACCCTATCGAAGGCTTTCGCTGTATCTAGGTTAACTACTATTGAATTAATTATACTAGTATAATAGTGGGTACCTATCGATGTTTGGGGTGTACGAAAGGTCATTAGGTGAGAATTCGTATTGACAGTCGCTCAATAAGTTCTCTTTTTTTACGTGTGGAAACCCCCAACGGTTACCACTTCACTAGAGCTAGTGAAGCGGTTATATCAGGATCGAACCGACTAAAACCACACGGTGTTCCGTCTACATAAGTCTTTCAACAGGTACTCTGGGTATACCCTAAGAAGGAACTAACGCCTCCCACTCGCCACGGAAGACGCTGCTGCCTGCGGCCAATCCGGCTGGGGTGTGAGTGGCCCTCTAGAGGGCTTAGGGCATCTTAAAATTGTAGATGGCCCAGGGTCAGCTAGGGTGCAAGGGATATGCCTATTGGGTAACCTTACACCCCGTTAATTAAGGCCCAAGACGGGTTGTGGTTTTAGTCGATTCGATCCTGACATAACCACCCCTGATGGCCGACGGGGGTGGTATCCATGGGGATTTCCGCACGATAAAAAAAGGGGGTATCAACACAATGCAGGTCAGGTTACCTAGAACCCGAAGAACCCTACAGTACAAGAACCTACAGAGCGGAAATCAAACCTGTGACCTCTGACTCAAAAGTCAAACGCACTAACGTTACGCCATAACACTCAATACATAATAGTATCATGCCAATAACCTTCACACATACATACATCATACACACACACATAATTTCATGCCTTTCTCCCTCCAAGATAGTCATAGACAACAACAAATCAAACCAAAAATCAATCAATTGATTTGCCGACACAAACCAAGTCACGGACCACAGCTAGTGTTAATAATTTCAAGCTCATTACTACATAGATGATCTATTATTACTATTGTAAAATTGTAAATCAGTTGTGTCTGTATATTGAAACTCCAATATATACATTTAAAAAGTACCTACTTTGGCTATTAAATGAATGATTCTGAACACAATTTTTTTTTTATAAATCGGTAGGCTCGCGTTTGACCACAATCTCACCCGATGGTAAGTGATGACGTGGTCGACGATGGAGCACGCTTGCCTAGAAGCAACCTATTCACTTTTAACTTAAAGACTCCCAGGTTATAGGTTTCCGGAAGCACAGACTTTGTTTTTTTTTTTAATTCTTGTTTGATTGTCTGTTTGTTCGCGAAGGACGTAAAAAATACTAAACGTATTTTGATGCGGTTTGCTCAGACTTAAAAGCCGCATGTTTGATTGCAATTCGTTAGATACAACCGGAGATATGACAAAAAAACGATAACCGAACTCTACGCGCGTAGAGCCGCGGTCATCAGCTAGTATAAAATAAAATTACAAGTAGGTACTAATCCAGAAAGAATTCAATCTAATCGCAGCTAAGTATGGACAAGTGCGACGGGGGCCTTGACTTTATCGAGTCATGGTTAGTCGATTACTGGGCCATTGTGAGGTGATCTGCGCCGGCGATCTTATCGGCGCTGTGACAAAAAATATGCCGCGAATGCCGCGATGTGCCGCCACGCTGCGCGTCTGTCAAACGTAGTATATGGATGGGCCAGCTGAACTTATTAGCTTTTACAGCGGTCCAATTTAAAAACCTAGTATCTGATATGTTTGAAAAACGAGTATTTTCGAAACCGAGCGAAATATTTTTTTTTTTGGTTGATATAATGACAATTATAATGAAATGGCTTAAATAATAATTTCATCCAAATAATGATATATATTTCACAATTTAATTTGTATCTAGTGTGATGTGGTTCATAATCCTATGGTACGTCTTATCAGACATGCTACGGTGATATTTTTATGTAATTGACAACATCTTCTATCTACCTGTGACAAACAATAATTAAATAAATTTTGAATTTTGAATTTTGAGCAACTTGCATGAAAGGTTTAATGATAGCAGTAGAGAAGATTGTGAAGTATGTAAGGGCAAATGCAGATGGCAGTTGGTTGTTCAGTTGTCTCTGCATACCCCGGACAGAAAAAGGCGTGACCATTATGTATGTATAAGTATTTTTGTACTTTTTGACATTATAAACTGCCATCCACGTTCTAAGCTAGTGAAAACTATGTGGTATTACTAGCCATTATTACCAAGAATATACGATCAGTATTTTTAAAAGATACGCTGTCGATGTTATACATACGCAAATGTTTTTTGATTCTCCTGTAAAATTTAGTTTTATGCAGATACTGGGTTTTGATATTACACAACCGTTTTGTTTTATTATGGTTCAATTTAGGTGGTAGCATAGTTTATTTTAGAACTCGCCGACTTATCAAATCATCAAAGTTTTGCCACCAAAACTTACAGTTTGGAACCCGACACGACGGCCCACGTAGCCTTCTTCTTGCCCTCTTACTCATAAAACTAAATTAAGAGTATTTTCAGTGTTTATAGGCATGGTAACCACTTACTTGTTTGCTACTTCAATAGTACAAAACAATGCAATGCTTCCGAGTAAGTACACGGCTGGCACTTTTTCTATATTTATCTGTGTCTTGCATATACTATATGCCATTAGATGTCAAACAAATCGAAGCGTACACAACAGAATGATGCTAGATGGTCGCCACAGATTGCTAATAATTATTATAGTAAGTCTGTTAGTCTGTCTGTACATTCGTCTAGATCTAGACTATCAAAAAGCAATCTTTTAAACAGTAATTAAAGTATTAAAAAGTATTTGGAAGCGGGTTATGGTCAATTAAAGTGATATAGTTAATTAGTGGATCTTTGCTTTGAATTTAGAGAAAGGATAATAAAATAATTTAATGCCTTAGGCATTACGCTGCGGGCCAATGGACTCACGATAAGCACCTGAATTAGAAAATCAGAAATTCAGCACTGCCCATACCTTAAAGGTATCATCCTCACACTCCCTATTTGCCTCTTTTTTTATACTACGTAGGTGGCAGAGAAGCACATGGCCCACCTGATGGGAAGCGGTCACCGTGGCCTATGGACGTGTGCAACACTAAGGGTGTCACACACGCGCTGCCTACCCTGAAGGGAAGGGGGGAGGGTTAGGAAGGGGTGGGGAAGCTAGGAAGGGGTACAGTGAGCTCTGGCTACCCTACTTACCGGCGGGAACACAACACGACGGTTATTATGGCCGCGGTCTTCTGTAGGGCGGAGGCACTACCCCAGTCGGACAGCTCATTTCGGACGGGAGATACCGTCGTACTTAAAAATCTTCTTTGCCGTACCATAAAAGATTGGAATTCTTTCTTCGAAAGCTTTGACCCGAGTCATACGTGTACCAGGTTACAGGTGTATGGGTCATTTATGTATTATAAAATATTAAATTAAAAAATATAAATTTCTTATCTCAAACAATCTCATAAAAACTTGATAGAAAAACAAATGAGTATAGATTATAATCTGTAGTATTATACAAAGAACCTTGACTCTTCGGTCAATGATGTCATTGGGAAATTGTCATCGGCCATCGGTGTTTGTGTGTAAAATATTACGTATAAAGTGTAAATATATTTCTAAAAAAAAAATTGGTTGCCTGTAAAGTCGGTATACGGGCGAAAGTTTTACGTGACAACGACTTTGAGTGGTAAAATAATTTTTATGTCTGTCTCTCTCGCTCTTAGGCGGGCTAACCATGCCCGAGTGGAAGGGACGCGTGCCTCTCACTCGCTCTCATTGTGAGCGCATAACGTGAGCGGAGCGTAACGCAGTTTCTTGAAGTGTCACCCGGCAAACCAATTTATAAGACGTTGTCACGTCAAAAACAATTTACCTTATTTTTACATTGGTAAAGTATCTATATAAAACCTTCTCCAGAATATAAAAAGTTTTTTCGGAAAACCGCATCAAAATCTGTTTAATAAAACGCGAGATAGTCGCAGACAAACCTACATACCTACCAACATACGATTCATACTGGTGGTAGAAATTTGAGAGCACTTGTCACAAAATTCGGCCGGGTAGGTATCACTGTGCACGATTGCGAAAAACCCTCCATAGTATTCCAATCTCGGTTGGATTGCGTACAGGGGTCGGCAAGTGCATAGCCGGGCAGGGGGGATTGTGGTCGCAGCACTAGTGGTGTCAGTTAAAAATAAAATTTATGTATCACCACTGGGAATACCCAGTTCAAAGCAATAGATTCATCACCTATTGCGTGGAATTTAAAGTTTAGTTATCGTCATGTAGGTACTTATATAAGTAATACACATCCGTTGACCCCTTCTTGATTATAGACATAAGTTGAGGTTTTCCCTAGCGTCTACAATATGGGGTTCTTCAAGAAACGTATAAGAAATTATTTACAAATTATTTTCTGATTGGAAAAAGTGATGATCCAGGACGGGACTTGAACCGATCAGAAAATCATTGGGAATAGTAGGCAAACAATTGCTTTAAAATTTCATTGAAGTTTTTCAAAGTCGGCTGCGCGAGTGTGATGGGAGTTTTCAAGTCACGAGTGAATAGTTTCCTTCTAGGCAAGCGTGATTCATCGTAGACCACGTCGTCACTTACCATCAGGTGGGATTGAGGTCAAATGTAAGCCTATCATGAATAAAAAAAATACCCATAGTGTTGCACACGTCCATAGGCCACGATAACCGCTTCCTATCAGGTGGACCATGCGCTTATCTGCCACCTAAGTGGTATAAAAAAATTTACTCTTCATTGTTCAACGTAAATTCAATAACGTGGCTTTTTAAGAAATCAGCACCTGGTACAGAAGTATCAATATGGATAATCCCAAAGTTTCTGTGAATGATTAGGTACTCATTACAAGTATATGAAACGATTAGCGAACAAAAAACGTGATCTGATAAGATTAACGCTTCGAGTGTGAAGCGAGAAATCGTGGTCAGGTGTCACAGCTATTGATTGCTACGTATGAACAGATATATGTTTCAAATGTATGTTAGCAGTCGCAAAACTTGAAAAGTTCCATCAAAATACAACCGACATTTTGATAAAGCTGCACTTTGCAAGCGGTTCGGTGCCTCTTTTGTTTGCCGCACCATAAAGACTTGGAATTCTTTACCAGCGCATGTTTCCTTCCTCCTATAGTCCCGGGGCCTTTAAGCGGGGCGTGAAAAAGCATTTGATGAGGCCGTCAAGCTGAGGGCCGCCACTGTAGCACTGCCGGTGTACGTGGTGGTGACCCCAGTCTTGAGACTTTGCCTTTAGCTTACCATCAGGCGAGGTAAAGTCATTTTGACGTGTCCTGTATAAAAAAAAATTGGGTATTTTTTTTCGTGTGGAAAGTCTCATGATACCACCCCCGTTGCCAACGGGTGCGGTTATTTCAGAATTGTATCGACTAAAACCGCACGACATTGAACACGAAAATATTTTATTAAAATTCTTGTCTGTTTGTTTGTGCGCGATGGACGCAAAAACTACTGAACGGATTTTGAGGTGGATTTTTTCTTGTTTGAAAGGTCTGGTCTGGATGAAAATATTACGCATGTATGATCACATTTGGTTGAGTAGAACCGGAGATATAGATAAAAAACGTGAAGACCAACATCCGTGCGGGCGGAGCCGGGGTCATACGCTAGTATAAAATGTCTTTATCTGATAACTGGCTGTACCTATAGGTATAAGGGTCCGTTCATACAGACCGGCTCGGAGAGGAGAGCAGATTCTTATCACGTTGAAAACAGAGTTTTAAGTATTTGTAGTAAGGTTTATTTTTGCATCTGCACTGCTTTTGTCATTATGAAAATAATTTGTCAGTGTGAGAAGAAAAATGCGCGCCGCCGAGCCGGTCTGTGTGAACGGACCCTAACAGGCCTGTAGATTCCCACGACTAATCCACAGTGACTCAGTAAAAACAAATGCCAATAAACCATACGACAACACTTATTTGCACACAATTTGTTGAAGTTCCTGTTAAGTCAGGACTAGGTGAGTACCCAATTACCTATCAAGAATAAGGTAGTGTACTCACTGTGTTTAATCGTCAACACGAAACAAAACATTGAAACATTGTGAATAGACTAAAAAAAACAGCCCGCTGATTTTCTTGCCGGAGTCTTCTCAGGTCTGGGCCGCGTTACGAACCGCGGTGGTCCATTTGCTTCTAGTTTTAAATATTTATAATTTTGACGTTTTGTAAGTGCCGCTTAAAATGGTCTATAAAGAATAAATGATTTTTGACTTTGACTTTGACATTGTATTCTGTTGTTCTGATCCTTGGGGCTACGTACCGGTTAGAGCTCCAAGTGCCCTATTGCAAAAATACCCTTTCAATCTCATATTTAGACCATTTTGGACCCTGTTCCAAATATCAATAAAAATATCAACTTGAACTTGAGAACTGAAACATAAATATTCTTCTCTGATTTTACGTTAAGCTTACCATCAGGCGAGGTAAAGTCATATTGACGTATCTAACCCATGTTTTTTTAGCTCCGAGGTGATCGATGGGGACTGTTACCTAGTATTTAATTTGTAATAGTAATTTATTAGTAATTATCACGGTTGGCAGTACTAAATTTGGTATTTTTGTTTTGCCATCAACAAAAAACCGAAACACATCAACAAAACATTTGTTTTACAAACAGCAGGAAATAAGCCTTTAAACAGTGTATAAGATCACGTCAGACGGATACGATAAGCTATAATTCAGTGCAACTGTCACTGCGCAGGAGTCTCATTAAATTACTTCGCAGTAACATCGTGACCTGACGTCATACTATGAGCAGATGTGGATACAAAGATAAAATGCTTGTACTTTGTTAAAAAATGTGTGCAATAGTCATGTACCTAAAAAGCTACGGACGGAAAGCATTGAAGAAGAGGATGTGTCATAAAAAATGGCAGCAGCTAATCATATTATGTGACTTAATTTTGGGTTGCAATGTGTTAGCAAAATTTGCTTGTAATTCCTAGATATGTTTTCTTACTGACACTACAGTTTTTACACCATTTCAATTCACAAGACATGCTGTACTTTTTTTTCGCTACTTAAAATTACTGAATCGAATGACGTTTGCCGCGTAGTGGCTGACTACTGTGTGAGTGTGTACGTGCCGAACGTGTACGAAAGTTAGCCAACTCTAGTGTCTTCAGTGGTATTGTTCAACGCGTCACGTCTATATATTTTTAGGTTCATAGCAATAGTGATGTGTTTGATGATGCCGATCCCAGTAGAAAAGCCTTCTATAGTAACAATATTTGAATAAAGAATTTAAATTAGAATCGGAAAGAAAAAAAACCGTTGAAAAGAAATTCAAATAAAGAACTCCATTGCAAAATAAACCGCCAATCTTAATCATGATGGTCGAGAATAAATTGATTTACGATTTTTTTGTTATGAAGTGACAAATAGAACAGTTATAAATACCACTCAAGAATTCTATTGTCATGGAAATTTTTGATTCTAAATTAGTAGGTAAATAACCTAGTAGGTATTACGTGAAGATGTGTTTTTTTTTCAGTTTCGCGGGCATTTACAAATAGATAAACAATGAAATTAACGCTTACCCAATACAGACTCACGTAAATAAATTGCAAAAAAAAAAGTATATAAGTATGTTTATCAGCATTCTAGAACCCATAAAACAAGCTAGTTTAACTAAGCTTAGTTTGGGTCTAGGGAGCGTTGTGTAGAATGTCGTAGAATACCTATTTATTTATTTATTTATTTTAATGCATAGTCAGGATGCGTTCGCAGTTGTAATTCACTGGGTATCTATAGAATTCTAATTTTTCAGCCAGGCTCAGGTTTACGTCACAGAGTTAGGAGGTCAGATGACAGTCGCCCCTGGAAATGTTGACATACCAATCAAGAACCATTAGCGGACCTCATACTCCAAATTGCAAACTATGGGCACAATCTGAAAACAGACAATTATTGTCTTCATTATAATCATATAATCAAAAAATAATCAATCTTAGATTTTGCAAGGCAGATTTTATTTTGTTTAGTTTTTAGTTTTTATTTTAATGTCAATATTATTAAATTTCATTGTATTTTTATCATACTTAATAAAACGAAATATTTTTAAAGGCAGATTCACAAAAATCATGTTGTTTTCACAATTATTACTATCTGTAGCGCAGTAGGTAGGTACCACTTACCTGCAAAATATGACCCATAAAAACCTATTCCAGGAACAAAAAGTAGCCTGTGTTATTCCATATCGTAGTTTATCTCTGTGCCAAATTTGATCCAGATCTATGAGTCCGTCAAACTAAGGGGCCATCATTATAGGCTCTATCGTAGTATGTAATGGTAACCCCCATTCCTGAGACTTTACCTTTAGCTTACCATCAGGTGAGGTGAAGTCATATTGACGTGGACCTGACCGATATATAAAAAAAGATTCGTTCAACCGTTTTTGCGTGAAAGCGTAACAAACATCCATCCAACTAATCTGTAGATACTATTAGTATCTACCTACTAATGGTTACTTACCACAAGGTAGTTGACCTAATTAAAAATCCACGTTTTTATATCGACAAAGGTCATTCTAGCAATAAGTAGGTGCAAGTTAAGGCGGATTTAAACCGCGGATGTCGTTTCGCTTCCCGGGCGTATTGACTCAGCCGAAACGGAGCTCTCATCATTTACATAATAACACCTTGTACGGACGGCGGTGTGGTACAAGTTGTAGGTTACAGGCGATTTGAAGGCGTGAAGTATGGAACAATTAATTCTTTTGGAGTTAATTTAATTATGAAAAGGATGAAAGTAGTGTTAGTTATGCCATTGTTGTTAACAATAATTACAGGTGTTGAATAAATATAAATAAGTAGGTAAGCATTGTACCTTTTTTGTACTAATGTTCAACTGCGAACAATTAGATTAGAACAAAATTCATATATTTTCAGATTACCTATCTATTTAATTAAGATTCCTAGAATGTAGAGTTATTAGGTACTTCTACTACCTAACTAACTAGTAAACTAACTTCTAAACTTAGATTTTATTTAGAATAGGTATTTACTCAGACTGCCTACCCATTTTAACCGTTTTAAGCAATTCACATCCTAAGAAACGAGGGCCTCTCGCAACCAATTTATTTAATAATGCACTCGTATGCGCTTTTTCAAATATAAAACCAGATTTCTTAAATTATCAAACCAGTACGTAAAGGATAAAGTGTTTAAATAAGTACTTAGTGACTTATATCTTGCAGTTAAATAATATTAACATAATTTTATTTATTCTGTAAATTAGTGCCATACAAATTCTTATGACTTGACCCACAGCCTTGGAATTCTAATTCCGACTGGAGTTTCCCTTTAAAACGTCCGTCCAAAATATTGAACATGAGAGACATAGATTCGTACAGCGATACGAGGTCACCCGAACATTGTTCTGTTGCCCTATGTTATTACGGACACAGATGTACTGATACGAACACTGCATAATAGTGAACTTCATGGAATAGGATAATTTGAAACATATTCAGAATTGACCTTATATTTACTTTATCTTTGCACTTGATTCTACTGATATTATAAATGTGAACGATATTTGTAACTCAATTGTGCTTTAAGGGCTGAAAGACTCTGGCTACAATTTTGTACAGAGATAGAGTATAATCCAAATAACACTTAGGCTATATTACGGGAACAGAATTCGGGAAACAGCTATTGGGTCATATAGGGACAGCGAACGGGAACAAAATTCCACAAAGGCAACAACTAGTGGGTTATAAAATCTTCACAAACACCATTATAGTAATTAACTTCTCTAAGTAAACGTTTATCCCGGTTGCATAATAAAGCTTACACATTGGAGTTCGAGCTCCGCGCTTATAATTAATACAGGATCTTCTTCAACTTCTTCAACCTTCATAACCCAAGGGTGACATTAGGCGATATCGAAGCATAGCAGCTAGACCGTTTTGTTGTTGAACTTTTTAAGGCTCCAATTACCCGTAACGACTGCCATAGATGTTTGTATGGCAACTGGGACGGCCGGGACCGACGGCTTAACGTGCTCTCCGAGGCACGACCAGAGGATATAGGTACAAACTAAGTAAAAGTAATACAAATATTGCTGACTTAAAAACTATGTTATTTGATGTGCTTCTGATATACATAGTTTTGATTTTATAAACCAATACCTACCGTATACGTTACGGGGTCTTGCATGATATGAACATTAATCGAAGAGAAGTTTTAACGTTGTTGAAAAGGTTCAAAGTATGAATGCGTAGGTCTTCGGGCGCAGAGGTAGGCCTAAGAAAAGATAAATGAAATTCGTAAAAAGGAATGGCATTGAAAAGAGTGACAGAAGAGATGGCAGTCATAGAATAATATATGTTGCGCTGACCCTAAATAAGAACAAGGGCAGGTTTATGGACCCAGCAGATAACAAAATGTAAGGCCACTTGGTAAAAGATACCGGAATCATCGCTGATATGATGATGAAATTTTCAGAAGAAACATCTCAAAATCCAAACCTATTTATGTTACATAAACCATTTCGTCAGCAGCATCACAAACGCAACTGCTGCACATAATGTAATGACGAAATGTACATACACATGCCTGAATGTAACTGACCAGTCGCGGTCATTAAATGTTGCCGCTCTGTTACTCTGTGACCACCGATCTACGTATTGTAGCGGCACCTATAACTGGACTGTGAATGGATGTACATTCGTTTCTGTCTCTAGGAGCGAGCGTTTAGATTGTACGATTTGTCGTATCGTTGTCGTTGGTCGGAACGAGATTGATGTCACTGTTTTTGATCGTTTGATTGATGATAGGTAATTGATGATATCGATTTTCTCGATCTAGTGACACTAAATAAATATCACACCATCATGAATTGTTCAAATTATTAGGACTATAATTTTATTTTTAGGATATCTGAATAAATTTCAGGACTCCTTTTTTATGTAAAAGATATAAGTTCCTATTGAGTCGAAGTTGGATCACTTTTAGTATTCCAAGAATCAGTAGTTTCTTAGTTTATCTAACTTACAGTGCAATCTTTACAGTGACGGCACTCAATTCATTTACGCCTAAAGTACTCTGAACAAAAGACCTTTTTATTATGTTTAAGAAAATAGTTAGTTACACCAAAAATAAATATAATTAAGTAAGTACCTAGTTGATAGTTTTTAATATATGTTCTTAACGATCACTGTAGCGCGCTCAAAGTGTAATAAAATATTTTATTTTAGATTTTTAGCAGGTGCTTAATGAATTAAAATAAATTAATTTCTACTCATTTCACATGGCGAAAATTTTACAAGTTGCACAAGTATAAAAATCGTTAAGAAAATTAATTAAAAACACATCAAAAATCGTACAATCTAAAAGCATCTCATAATTAAAGGTGGTACAGATAACTTCGTCCCCTCACGACTGCCGCAATCTTAGACACCATCAATAACAAATTAGTTTTGTTACTATTGTACACAATAGTACACATCACATAATACACAGTACACAACAGTACACATACCGAATAGACAACTTTTATTTCTTTTCATGTTGTCATTAAGAGAAATTGGGAGCCAGCTTCAGAAGTATTTCATTTATTTTTAGTTCGAGGTGTTATACAATATTTCGATATGCTTTCTATAGCGGCCATGTCGCTTCAATAAGGCAAGAATTGCTATAATGTTTGACGATTATTTGCTCTTGTTTTTGATTAACTCTTTGTCTTGTCACAGGGCCAATTCTTATAAAAATTATATAAAAAATTCAGCCTAGTCTCGAATGCCAAATAATAAATGCAAAGAAAGAAACGTTTGTAACCAAAAAAATTACTTTTAGACATTTGGGAGATCGACATGACAATACATCGAGACTAGACTAAGACTGATTTTTTTTTTATTTTAGAATAATTTGCCTTTCGTTGAATAGTCTCCTCTAGCTATGTTTGCATGTCTGATTGGATTATAGTGCTTTTAACTTTTAACTTTTATCTCTACCATCTGAGTACACAAGATAGTTAGGCATACTTTGAGTAGGTCTAGATAGCACTGTATATATAATATCTTTACTAGAACGTACTCACATAATGAAGTAGTTAAGCCTAACCAATTCACCATGAACCTCATCACGGTGATAATGGTATGTTTCCACATGCCAAGAAAAGTGCGACCCCGGCCTACAAACGTGACACGACGCAACTGACTAAAACTAACATCAACACACGTATCTAGAACAGCTAGTACCGTTTCCTAATCAAAATCTTCATACAAGACATCCAACCGCGTTTCAAAATAACCAATAAAATTAATAGTTGTGTTAGTCTGTACATAAGGCAGCCGTGTGTATGTCTGTAACAATTTGTTAAGCCCATTAGTTCGTCCATCACGGCCCGATTAAGCCTAGTTTCCACAACGCTCGGCTAAATATTGCGGTTGGTGTGAGTTATGAGAGTTTGTGGTTTAAGCGATTATTTGCGGTTGGTGTGAGTTATGAGAGTTTGTGGTTTAAGCGATTATTTTTGTTAAACTTACATCTTTTATTTTTAAGTGGCATACAATTTATTATGTTACAGAACATGAGTAAAAAATTAATCCTGTCAAATATTTCTCGTCAAATAACCTAGCTCGAATCGTAATGCTGATAGCGTTGTTTTGCTGTATTGCAATGAATTAACATTAGGGAGAAATCCAAGCGGGAGTTAACCCCTATTTCTGCTATAACTGCCCAAAGTCTCTACCATAATGGAAACAAGATTATAAATATGTCTGCTGTGTTTTTAACCGTAGATCAAGTAGAAATATCTAGAAAGGATAGTAAAACTAGGCTGTAGGTACAGGGGCCACCTAATGGTAGAAGCTCATTGGTACCCGTCTAAGCACTGGCTGTATATAACTCGATTATCACTGGATCTTCTAGATGAAAGAAAGAAAATTATTTGAAAAGGCTGCATGTAACCCTACCAAGATCTTAATAACCATCGTGTTGTGTTGCCGCTGGTAAGTAGGGTAGCCAGAGCTCACTGTACCCCTCCTACCCCTCTCCCTTCCCTTCTCTTCCCTTGCGCGTGTGTGACACCCTTAGTGTTGCACATGTCCATAGGCCACGGTGACTGCTTCCCATCAGGTGGGCCGTCTGCTTGTCTGCCACCTACGTAGTATAAAAAAGCCAGTACACCTGTTAATTTATCAGATGAGGCATTTGGAAGTCAAACGTTAGTCGAGATCATCGCTATTGAGATTCTAAGCGTATAGTTTATAGGCATCGTTGGTAGGTTAGTTTAGAAAACTGTTGCACGTGTTACCTGATATAAAAAACCCTGTTCTCCCAACACTTGCACCACACAAAGAACCGAATAAGCTACGGCAATACAGAACTTCGCTATTCCGATATCAATAACGCATCAACATGGGATAGCCGTTAATTGATAGACCGTGGTGACATTTCACCGCGGGTGCCTCACACGCGCGGTGCGTTTGATCCACGGCGGCCATCTTGCGTCTACGCACTCACAAAGCGTACCGCCTCGATTAAATTCGTACGTACAGCAATGCGACATGGTTCTATGAGGTGACCGTTTCATTTTTAGCGGCACTTTTAGTGTCCTTTTAAGGCCTAATTAGGGAATTCAATAATTGTTTAATTTCAATGAAATGTGTAATACAGTGGACATGACATACCTACACGTTGCTATGATCAAGAATTTCAAATACGTCGGTTGTCTTTGTGACGAAGTTGACTTATGCACTTTCCATTTTGTCACTTCACCCGTTTCATACAATTCTATTATTTTATTAATTAGTTACCTGCGGCTTCTGATTAATTTCAATGCTGGTTCCAAGACAGTTTAACGTTCCCTGGGACAGCCCGAGTACCATTACTAGATGCGTGCGTGAGTCACTGTTTATCCTGGTGTACCTACAGGAGTTACAGCAGTGGGAATGAGGACAGGATTAGTCAAGTATCATAAAGTTCTAAATACGGTTTTAAGAGTTTTGATTTTTTTTATACAACGTAAATAGCAGACAGGACACGACCCACCTGGTGGGAAGCGGTCACTGTGGCCTAAGGACGTGTGCAACACTAAGGGTGTCACACACACGCTGCCTACCCTAAAGGGAACGGGGAGGCTAGGAAGGGGTGGGGGGAGGAGGAGTACAGTGAGCTCTAGTTACCCTACTTATCGGCGGGAACACAACACGAAGGTTATTATGGCCGCGGTCTTCTGTAGGGCGGAGGTACTACCCCAGTCGGACAGCTCATTTCGGACGAGAGACACCGTTCTCTCCCCTCCTCCTTTAATTATTATTATCATCTAAAGATTTTCTCAAATCACGAAGTAGTCAACAGATCAGCGATGTTGTCTTTAAGAACACGACAGAAATAAAATTTGTTTTTATGTACATCAATAGTCAAAACGGTTATATTTAACTCTCGCATGTAAAATCGATTCGTTTTGAATAATATTTCGGAGTGGATTCTTCGTGATGTGTTATCTCGTTCATGACCACCATGAAGGATCTGAATTTGACTATACAGCATTATTATCTATCCTTTCAATATTTTTTTTCATAATATTCACTTCACATGAGTCAATAATATTCGGTTTTTTTTTTATTTTAGTCACGTCAATATGACTTCACCTCGCCTGATGGTAAGCTAAAGGTAAAGTTTCTGGAATAACAGTCACCATTGCAAACACCGATAGTGTCACAAATTGTGGCCCTCAACTTGACGACCTCATCAAATGCTTTTTCACGCTCCGCTTTAGACCGGGGACTGCAGGAGGAAGGTACATGTGAGCTGGTAAAGAATTCCAGGTTCTGATGGTTAAAAATCTAAGATTGCACTATTGATTACGAAGTTTCCTCTCTTACACTTATTTCTACCAATTTATCTTCCTGCTGTGGCTCTCCCTAGCGCCTACAATATAGGGTTCTTCAAGAAGGACATTAGAAGGTCCTTACAGGGTCGGCAGCGCGATTGTCGTATATATATGGATGGCTATATGGTCGATATTCCACTGATACGCACAAAGCGCTTTGCTGACACGTTCATCGTGCGTACAGCTAAGGAGTGGAATTCCTTGCCTGAGTCTTTGTTTCCGGAAAGCTATAACCTGGGAGTTTTCAAGTCACGAGTGAATAGGTTCCTTCTAGGCAAGCGTGATTCATCGTAGACCACATCGTCACTTACCATCAGGTGAGATTGAGGTCAAACGTAGGTAAGCCTATCATGAATAAAAAAAAAATTGTGATGCCCTTGGTACACACGTCTATTAGGCCATGTCCAGTGACCGTTTTCCATCAAGTGGTATAAACAAAAACAGATTTTGAAAAATGATTTCTAATATTCCTAAGCTTAGAAAACACACGTTTTAAACGAAATTTTAATGAACCTTGCCCCTTGATATTTTACTAGTTTAAGTCCAATCTAAGTAAATTCAGGTACTTAATTGCTGTACAGCTAGTTGGTTATGCATCTTGGGTCCCGTCGCCGCCAGTGGCGCCATCAGGCGTGAAGAGGGGTAGATAACGCCGGTGACATCGTTAAAACTAATTACGTCAATTTAATAAAACGTGACGGTAGTTATAAAGGTAATTTTAACTAAATAATCCTTATTTATTTTGAAGTTCAAGTTCAAAGACATTCTGTGCTTCTTTGTTTGTCTGTGGTATAGTGATGTACTTATTACTTGCTCTGTTATTTGTTAGTAGGTTTGGTTTAAATTTTGGAAGTCTAATTAGATTGAACTAAAATTTGGTATATAGACATAATCTTCATTCGGTGACATTGCGATAATATGATACCTACTACAATGTCGATAAATCTCCTCATTAGTTCTGGATAATACATAATTAGTCAATACATTTATGAAGATCTCAACTCCCTTCAGTTGCCACTTGCATGGCTGTCTTTCTGTCTTCACGCAGCCTTCCGAATCCGACGACAGGCACTCTTTTGAGGGGTCAATAAGATGCAGTTAGGAAGAAGCAACACGCCCTGGAGTCGCTTCCACGAGCCCTAATTATTATAGGGCTCTATGATTACTGCGAACGAGTGCCCGATGTTGGCAACCAACTCCTATGTGTGAATGAGGTTTGTTTACGCTCATTATATGATGAAGCTGATCATCTCTACTTATTATTTCTGTAGCTATTATATCCAACAACACGAAACATAACAAATCATCAATAACTAACAAAAAATAATTCAACAACCAATAATTTCTATCCGAACCACAGTCTTTATCACGTGCACTCCGCCACTTCACGTTGGTACTGAGAAAACCCAACCAATTACAAAGATACATATCAAATGCTACAAACTTCAACAACAGAGACATCCCCACCGTGACCGGGTTTTAATTGAAAAAAAAAACTCAATTAAGGTAATTACGGCAGGTGGACGTGTGACCAGAGACTTTGGAATTGTTTTTGGGGTTCAGTATTTGTTAGAACCTTTTAGTTAGGTAGGTACTTTTCTTTTAAAATTCTTATATCATCACGCCTGTTTAATGCTCAAAGGGGTAAGCAGAGATGTAATAAAATTTAATCTGTTGCATAGGTCTCTCCGCCTTACCTAACTCACTGTTCTCGTAGGGTATCCTAAAGGTCATGTGCTACAAATGAATTATGGTATAAACATTAACCCTCTTAGGAAAAAAAAAACATTAATGCCAAAATTTGAGTCTGCCTGTAGTTATTAGTAGAGAACCCTTCACTATGAGGTTTACAAAAGCGCCACTTGGTTTAATTAAAGCCAACAACCATTCAGGTGACCTCATAAGTGCAATAAAATATCAAAATAGGTCGAGCCATTTAAGGAGTGAAGAATAACAAAACACACACACTGGCATTTATGTCTAAAGCGATCAAATAATATAATTTGACGAATATTACATATTTTTTAGATTTAAAAAAATGTTCATAATGAAAGTAATTCATATTTTATTAATGAAAATGCTGTTTCATTACTTGGTATGATCAATTTAAATATTTCTAACGATAATATAATTGAAATTTAATTTTCGATTTTTGTTTGGATTTTTAATTTTTAAATCTGTGAAATCACTATCAATTTTTCTATGCGACTACGGTTTTGTTACCCATCATAATCATTGTCAAACAAAATTGACAACTTTATTTGATCGTGTCCCGGGCGCCTTAGTCCAGTTCGCTCTTGACAGTTTTTTTTATAAGTTTCGCGGTAATCTTTGGTAGTTTTTGTGTCGTGATTATTGTTTTTGGACTTGTGATGTTATCGTTATATTCGTGCAATAGGTTTCTGGCCATTGTCCGTAACCTTGGCTATTTGCAGAAAACATTATTATGACAATAAATGCGTCATCGTAGTTTCATAAAGTTCTAAATTTGGCAGTTTCAGACAATAGTTTTATATCGTGATTTTTTTTCTGGATTCTGTATGGTACCTACTATTTTTTTTAGTAATGACACTTTATGTGCAGTACCTATGATTCTGTAATAGTTATGGAATTTGAATTTCTTTGAATCAATTTGTTTTTTTTTTAAATTAATTCGATTTTTTTGAATTAATTTGTTTAACTTGAATTTCTTTCAATTTCCTATTTTATTTAAATTTATGGTTTTAGTCATATTGGTCCACTATGTATGTATTAAGGGATATCTCGTCCTTTTTTTCTGCTTAGGGCTTTTTTAACTAAGTGTTTTTCTTCGTTATGTTAGATACCTCTCGGTGAGTCTCTTCGGCGCGGACGCCTACTTTATTGTTACACATTTTGATGTACAAAGGCGAGTTCAACTTAATAATTATTATTCATGAATAATTGGAAGTGAACCCTACGACTCACTTTATTAATGTGATGATTCATATGATGAGTGTTTTCATCATCATCCAACGTTATACCCAGTCGAATTCCAGGTTCTACTTACCTACTCCATTTCCTTCTTTGTTGAATTTGATTAGTCGATTCATGGTCGCTCTTCCGCTCCGCTCATCTCCGCTTCTCTGTGCACATAGCCTTACACCGCCACCGTAAGTAGCAAAATTCCTATTAATGCAAAATCTATACTCCTTACAAAGTGTTGACCATAATTCAGTTGATTTAAAGCCACTGTCCTGAAAAGACAGTGACAATATTCCAAGTAAACGCATCCCGGGACAACTGGACCGGCAAAGGCGTTCCTCATTTGAATTATGCGAATTCCTAATAAAGACGGGACAAGTATCCGTAAAACCACGCGTGTGGTCACCGGACGCGCATGAACGGGACACTGTCGATATGAATGGATCATTTGTAGTGAAGCAGAAATTATGGATAAAACGTACGGGAGATATTTTCAGAATCGTTTGGAATAATCGAGTCGGAAAGTAGGGCGACTTTAGTGTGACGTTTCGTATAATTCTGTAATAATGAACCTAAAAAATCAACGGACGGAAAGCGTTGAAAACAAGGCTGTGTCACAAAAATGACGGTAGCTAACAATTTGTGAGTGAAATAGGGTAACACATTGCCACCTAAAATTTTGAAGAATGAAAAATTTGAAATGTGATTCCTGGATATTTTTTTTACGGTTTTTACTCATTTTCACTGCACAAGACACACGCTGTAAGTATTTTTTTTTCGCTACTTAAACTAACGGAATCGAATGACATTTTCTGCATAGTCTGACTAGTCTGTGAGTGTGTGCATATAGACTTGTGCGTATACGAAAGTGGGCCGATGGTCGTCAGTTGTATTGTTCAACGCGTTACGTCCATAGGTTTTTTAGTCTAATCTCTGCAATATAGTTAGTTGCAGGTTTAAATATAGAACGGTGTATTATAGTTCATAGTTTAGTGTGAACGCAATGTCACATTGCAATGTCAGATTTCAGATTTTGCAATGTCAGGTGATACATTTTGCAATGTCAGATGTTAGATTTTGCAATGTCAAATAGTGAGTAGTAACTAAGTGTTTTCTTCTTTTGATTTAACAGATTTCGTAAAGTCGGTTTCAAGTCTCGTCGGCCATCTCTTTCGCCTTTCTTTCAGCGATTTTCTAGCGCCGGGGTGTTAGTTGGCCCCAAAAGCATTTCCCTCGCACCCTATTCCCACACCCCCTTAAAAGTAAATGACCACTTTCAGATTTTCAAGGTTAGTTTTTAGCAGAATAATTTTTAAATATCTCTTGATAAAAATACTGCTTATCTAATCAGTGGAATTTAAATTTGTATAGACGATCAGTTAATTAGTTTCCACGTCTCTATCAATTCAATCTAGCGTTAATCCCAGTCGCATCCAAAGCTTTCATCTCGGAGTCTGGGGTCCACTTTACCAGGTCTTAACTGCGGATTTGGCTGGACCTCGATATTTTCCGTGAAGCGACTGCCATCTGACCTTCACAAACCAATGGTGACATTAGGCGATATCGAAGCATTGTAGTTAGACCGTTGTTGTTGGAATTTTTAGGGCTCCAACTACCCGTAACGACTGCCATAGGTGTTCGTATAGCAACCGGGACCGTTGGCTTAACGTGCTCTTCGAGGTACGACCGGACCAAAGCAAATACCTACCCATATTTATGCATCAAAGTATTTGCACTGAGCGGGAATATAACCCGCGTCTCCTGCGCAGCGGCCGCGTTCACTACCGTTACGGCCACAAAGGCTGTCTTATTTTCACATGTCATTTTTAGTTTCAACGTCTATTTTTGCAAAAAGATCTTTCTAAGTTAAAAATTAACCTTTTCTGATACATTTAATTACAAAACAATGAACTGTCTTCTTTTTCTTGTAAATTATACGGCCGCTTGCAGCAAAAGCAGTTAGACCATTTTTTTTTGCAAACTGGACTGCCGTGATGGTAGTTAGTTCGAACTCAGGCGTAACAAAAGTTTTTCTGATTGCAGACTTTTAATTTACACTTGGATTCCAACAACGATTGCTAGGCTACAAAGCAATTTATTTCTGCTTCTGCTGTGCACGCAATGTGTATAAATATCTAAACAGTAAAATTTTAAAAGGACATTGTGAAAGATTGCCCTAGGCCCTAGGGTAAGACAAAATTAATGATTAAAAAAATTTACAAACCCGATTGCTGTTTACTGTAACAAGTTTGATAGCAGGCGGTACTAAGATTTTAGTTAAGTTAAGTGAAATTGCACCCCAGAATCGACACTATTGTCAAGATTTTGCCCTTAGTTATAGACGCTTGGTAACCGGTCAATATCCACCTTTCTGTTCAACTAATTTACGTAGCTTCTACACCAAGCGGTCATTACTAAGACTCCTCAATTTCTATTATGTGCTCGCAGCACAACGACCCCACGTGGTAAGGTTAAACCATCTATAATTAGCTCTACGTTCTGGTTTGTGTCGCGGTCGCTGTAAAAATTCATGTAAACAAATACATACTCTCACGCCCGGGTGGGCTGGCTACACAACAAATTTAAAAAGGTCATTACATCCGTGGAGAATAGAAGAGATACAAGTGTATTGGATTTGGCACGACTATGTGAGTCATCGGTTATTTTTTTCTGGTGTACCGTTTGTCATTTGCTTTTGTTTGGATTACTGGAGTCAATGTACATGATGTTAGAGATTGGTTTTTGTTATCTTGAGTTTACTTTGGCTTCCTCGCAAAGATTGAAATTCATCGTTGACTATCGATTAGTACTATTTCTGTACTTCTCTATAACGTATGTTATATCTAAGTACTCAAATACGTGTCAGTATTTTAAGTCATTAAATTAAACCTCAAAGTTACATACAGCCTAGTTCTTTTTTATTATTCGGTAGCTGAGTCTCCACTTGGTTATTTCGTGTTGTTTTTTGTAGAAAAAGTAGGTATATTCCAACTAGTCCTACTAACAGTTCGATCATCGGATAGTTTGGACAAAAATATTCCAAGTAGTTAGATTGTCAAAGACAATCGAACTACTTGGAACATTATTTTTTGTCCCAACAGTTCGATTGTGAAACACAAACTAACTACTTGGAATATTTTTGTCCAAACTGTCCGATGATTGAACAGTTAGTAGGACTAGTTGGAATAAACCTATCTACAGATAAACTTAGAACCAAAAACTATCCATGGAAATTGATTTACATCTACTTCTTACTCTCATATATATTTGAAACATGTGACACTGGATAGCAATAATCTAATTTGATAGCTTTGAGCTGATCTGACGATGGAGCCAGAAGGTGCATAGTGGAATATTATGTATGTGTATGAAATAATAATTTTATGCAAGGGTTTTAGTGATTTCAAAAGCTTGCAGCTTAAATAGATAGCAAAAAAGAAGTTGCACGATACACTACATGTTTAAAATAACACTTAGATAAGTACAATATTCTTCCAGATTTGTTATCCTTTATTGTACAAAGACTTCAGCGCATTTTATTAAGTGTAGTACTTAGTAGCTATTACTCTATCATTGAACATGTTATTTTTTCTTTCATCTTTTCATCAATTCTGAATACAGAGTCTTTTAATCCGACAGTGTGTTTTTTATCCGGCCTTATGTTCCAAATCTTAACGTGTTTAATTTTAAACTATCCGAATTAAATTTCTGCTCACATCTTTATACATTTTGTTTATTTATTACTAGTTACTATACTACTTTGATCTCTGAAAGTGTTCGTGATGGATGACTGACAATCGCCAAAGATACCTTATTACTTCTTTAAATAATATATTTTTTTGGTAAGTACTTACTTAGTATTTATTTACCATAGTGAGTCAATTGATCGGTTTACGCTGTGTAAAAATCGTCAAGTACAAAAAACCTTTTTAAAAGTAAAAATCTACTTCGAATAACCTCAATAATTGCACATACCTATACGAGTAGCTCAAAGTTTAAGTAGGATGGGTGGCCCCAAAAGGCACTCGTTTGGCGTCGTAGAAGATGAAATGCTTTGCAATATCATCTTACTATAAGGAATGTTCAAGATCATGCAAAGCAGACTAAGCAGAGAAGAAAAAACTGACGTGAAAACCCTGAATACGACTGATCAGGCTGATGTTAGTTTTAACTGTAGTCACTACCGTCTGTCCCCTAACCTTGAGAGAAAAACCTGCGCTTGTGCCTTGTCCTTTAAATAGTAGCAGTACCAACTAACTACCGTACATTAGGCATAAATAAAATTTTATTCATTTACCACTACATTTATGGTGTTCAGTAATGAATATAATATATGTATATATATTTTTATTCCTATCTAATAATTCGATGTGCTTGGGCCTTGAAGATCTTAGTTGAGATCACTTCTCCATAAAGTACCTATAATATTTATATCATACATACATTAATTACCTATATTCTCGTTTACCTGTGTTAAAAATAACAAGCAAGTACAAATAACAGTTAAAGAGAGTGCCGAATACCGCCTTCACATACCTAGTATATAATTAGAACAGTGCCGTCTAATTACAATAAATAGTAAACAACAAAGTTTAACTAATACTACTCGTGTCGTAATGATACTCACTTTCTTCTGTGCGCATGACGCGTGAACGCGAACGCGAATATTCGCTTTGAATGCATTAATTGTTCCTACTAACGTATTGCGCAAAACTTCCGTTTGTGTCGTGCGTTTTACCTCTAATACAAAACACGTATCTACAACAAACGATTCAAAATCTTCTATATACATTACATACATTGCTACTTTTGTTAACTGTAAGATATTTAGTTGTGAAGTTAAGCAGCGATGTGTATCAATGATAGGGTTGTGTTGCATTGCGTGGTATGTACTGTCGTTTGTCAATAGTCGCAATATATAACAAGTGAAATAATTAGTGGAACATAAAATGTAGGTAGGTGTGTTAGCGTGAAATGACAGCTACTTGGCCAATGAAATGCACTGGTTGTGTTGTGTGACAGATTGAAGTACGATCGCAATTTAACGTTGGTTTTCGTTACGTAATATGTATTGTTTTTATGTACGCACGCATGTATGTATAATTTATATATACATACGTATAGAAACCTGTATTTAGTTAAATATTTGTTTTTTTTTTTTGCAAATAGCAAGCGCGAGCATTAAATATTGCATTTGATGACGTCAGCTAGTTAGAGATAATGCTAATCGTGAGCACAATCATTTCAATCACGACGTGTTAGCTGGTCCATCATCATCGCACAAGCATCAATCTCGCATGGATCCAAAGTTACAAGTTAAAGGTTGAACTTAGACTAAAGCAAGAGTATATCTCTAAACGATATCAAATAAAATATAGTATTAAAAACGACATTGTCCAACACTATAATTTTTAGGTAGGCATACTTAAATTATTACAACTTGATAAAACCTAAAAACATTACTTCACACTCAAATCACACCTCTATAAAATTTACTCTTAAATGCTAAATGTTCATAAATCATTTACACGTATGTAAATAAACATATAATCAAACTAAATGCTATAATTTACAGCTCGTTGTGTCGACATTTATTATGTAAAATTAGTGTGAACACGTAAAAGAGACTAATTGACTCAAATCACGAGACAGATGAACGGGAAAGTGATAAATATTGGGACATTTCCCCTCGAAAGTAAAGTATTTGAATTTTAACTTTATTCCCTTCTACATACGTTATAAATTGCATCTCTCCTATATATTCTGTGGATAAACCTTCGTGATATAAAACCTGGTATATCCAGTTGCATCGTAAAAACTATAAACAATTTGATGAATTTACTTATTAAAAAATACTTGTAAGTAGTAAACTTATTGAGATGTCTTTATTTTTAAAAGTGTCTGAAGATAATATAAATATATTAGTTTTGTAAACCGGTGTAGGTAAATATTCATAAAAGACCAATGAAAAGATTAGATTTTTGAGATGTAGGTACAATGCACTAACATCTACCTAATAGACCTAAGTCCACTTCATCTGCGACAATCATCAACGGATTAGACTCTGGTGCAGGTTTTTCTTTCACGGTTGGGAGGTCTAAAAGTCAACCTATCCAAATAGTACTTAGTCATTCTGGACAAAGGCCAATTATAATTAGAAAGGAGATGCAGAAGAGCAAACCTCATTCTCTAAAGTGCAAGCCTTGAATACCTACAACTAGGGATCGATACTCAAATGAAGAAATATCGTTTTTTTTCATCTACCTAATTTTGTTCCAATTATTTGAGGTCGCTGCAATATTTCACTCTCTTTCATTCATTCCTGTCAGACTTCATATTTTTATTCACTCCTTACTTTAGACTCTTGACTTAAAGACTCCCAGATTTCCGGAAACACAGACTCAGGTATGGTATTTCACTTATGAGCAGTACGCATAATAAACGTATCGCTGAAGTGGTTCCTGCGTATGAGCGGGATGTCCACCAAAATACATTCAATCTATGATGTTTAAAATTTTTACTGGACTTTGTGACCTACCAAAATCTTCTCAATATCATTCCTATCAATAACAATTATTCTAAACAATCACACATTATCCCGCCAGGTGAATTCTCGTATAAACAGCCGTCAGCAACCTTCAGTTTCCACATATTTAAGACTGTAGACTAAAACAATCCCTGAGCCATCAAATTCAAAACGAGAAAATAAATCAACTTTTAATTCGGTGTAGTCTTGTCTGTCTGTTTGTCATTAATCAGAAATAGCCGAGCGTTTTATCGCGTGTTTTTATAACGGGACACGTGTTCCGCCTGTCACCACACAGCGTGTTAAGGGGTGTAACGGGATTTATTTTAATGCAAAGGGATTATTAAGTGTTAACTACTAATTTCTAAATTATTTTTAAACTGGATATACTGATTAACGGTGGTGAGTTAATGACTTTCAGTATTCTCAGATGATTATCATTTTAAATAAAATTGAAATATGAAACACAGCAATTATCAATATCATAATTAGGTTGAACAACAGAAACATATAGAATTAAAATTATAAACATAACTAAGTTTTTCAAAATCAGTCTTCAGAGGGATAAGGACTGATTTTTGTACCTAAAGAGCTAAAAATCCAGAACTAACCTACTTTCAGATGATGTCTACTGTTCGCTCTTATCTCAGCGTCAAACTATTAACTTCTGACACCCATAATATTTTTATTAGAGATTATTTAGTTATTGTTTTCATCCAGTGCAGCTTGTGACTTGATACTTGGCTTCGACCGGTAAATAAATTCTTGAAAAAGTACAATATAAAAAGCATTTACTGCCAAAATTTCAAGTATGGAGATCCAGTGGTTTAGGCTCTGCGTTGATGAAGTAATTATAATATCCAATCATTTCCAATTTTATACTTTTACAATCATCAAATTTATAGACAGACAAATGATTTTCATAAAAGATTTTACTTAAGTATGTTGATGTAGAACTCTTTCTTGCTTGTTATTGTAACCTTCAATACCATTGTGGTTACAAGAATTTTAACTGCGAAAGAAATCTAATTTACGTGATGTTTAATTAATTCATTTCCGTCTCCTAAAACTTCTGGCGCCACTATCATTTGTCGTTCTGCCAATTTCCTTAAAATTCCTCTCTCTCAGTCAATTCCGTTAGTATGATCATCGACAATAATGGATCCATTAATAAGTTTATCATTCTTTTTTTTTCAGCACTGGAGTCTTGATTGTAGAACTTCTTTTACATTAGAGGTAGTATTTTACGATTTTTTCTTTTAAGTACCTATATAAAGTTTGTTTTAAAATAATACTGTTTTAACGGAAACTATTCTTTTTATTGGTTGTTCTATGGTTATGAACACTGATCTTGACCTTTTTGTTGTTTTACAATTGAAAGCCATGATAATAAATGAAGACTAAAGATGGTGGTTGTATCATTATACTTAGCAGCAAAAATCAGGTTTTAAAAGTAAAAAAAAGACAGCAATCTAAATTTTAAAAATGTCGCAGGAAAAATCACATTCACACAACGTTAAAAAAACAAACGAAATATAGTAATCCTAATTAAGGACACACTAATTAATTTAAATTTAGAATACATAGCGGCAAAAATCCCGTTCTAAATGTAAAAAAAAGACAAAATGAAATATTCCTAATTTGAAATATATCACATCTGGACAAGATTATTAGTTTAAAATCGTTCATTCGGACGAATGACTGCCACCCATTCAACATACACCTTTACCATCTTGTCACAGTGCCAACACGGTGAACATTCCCGATCTGTCACTCGGCTCATTTGTTTACTAATTGCCGCGATACGCAGCCGACATTAATGGATTTTGTCAATAGCCATGACTCGTGTCGCACTAATTGAACCTTTCATGTGGTTTATTTGAACTTTTGTTTAAGTAAATCGTTTTTAAAGGGGTTTGTGGCGTATCCTTGATAATATATAATATGGTTGGTGTTGAATGTATGAGATTATACTGACTTCATAACGAAAAATGAAAAATTTGTGCCTACAAAAATGAATCTTAGATTCGTTCAAATAATTTATGTTAGGTACCATTTTCTAACTATCCATAATTTAGGGCTTTGGAAGTCTAGATAGGCCCAAGAAAAGATGTATGATTTGGATAAAAAAGGATTATGGTAAAGAAAGAAGTACTTGAGTGAAAAGATAACATTTGAGAGGAAGTTATGGACAAAATTTTGGACTAGGTACCTCATAAATAGATAGTAACTTATAATAATAGAAATGTAATACTTAAACATGTTTGTTTACTACTTAACAATAAAATCGAATCGAGAAACGTTATTAGGTATATTTATTTTACGATTTCTGTGAATTGCCATTTTGTTTCAGAAATATTTAACTGATGTGGAATCATGTGATTCCAGATCAATAATAAAATATTGTTTTTAAAAATGTCAAGGTTTGACGGGTTTGGCATTTATCTTCTACCTACTCATCATAATGCTTGTATGCTGGTACAAATACAGGCAGTATACTAATCGTCATACTAACAGCAAAAAAGAATCCTATATCCCGATTGCAGGGCCACCTACCGAATCTAATTGTAGGAAACAATCACATCCAACTCAATTTCATCATCGTTAATATAGAATTTCCTTCAAATGTGGCAAACTTCTCATAAAAAATTTCAACCTCTAATAGGTTTCAACCTATATAATTTAAGAGTGAAATTTTAACAAGCATTGATGCACATTGATTTTCCTTGCATTAACTCACTAAACCATGATCCACTCTTTCGGGATCTAATTTTCCAAAACATTAGAAGTCAATTCCATAATTTTCCATTGACATCAGTAAACATAGATTCCTGCATAATCTTTGCATTCAACCTTAAAACCTGTCCTAAATACAACTTTTATTACGACCACATCTATTTCGAAGGCTATCATTCCGAGGAAGTTCGTCATCACAACCGAATGACATACGTCTGTTCTCAACGTAAACAATAATGTCCCCAATAGCTTTCCAAGAAACTTTTACACCGTTTTAAAAAGCATTTTTTCCAGGAGACACTTCGCTGTCAGATCTCCAGTGTTGCTTTTATCGTGTTTACATTCGAAAATGATTACACCATAAACGATTTTATTTAGTTTTTAGGGTTTTAACTCGGTATCTAATTCTAAAGATATGCTATAAGCATAGTCCCAGTTTCATTCATTTTGTTAGAAACAAAACGATACATTTTCAATGTATGCAGATACGTGCGCGTGGTTACATGGTAAGTAATCAACACATCATGTCAGCTGGTTCTGTTAACCTTATACCTTTGCAATGAGAAATTATAAGATTGTAGATCACTTTTTGGCAATTTAAATAGATAGTTTAATACTTATTGGGATTACCTACTTAGATCATCACACATATTCACGGCACAAGTTGTTCTTTTGGTAAAAATAAAGTATTTTCAAGCACCATGTGTTAACTACGGACTTGATAATTACTGTAGACCTCATAACCAACTCAAACAGTGTAGATTTTGTTTTTCTCTATAATCTATATTAGCTCTGCAATTTCAAATTTTAGTTACTTATTAGACAATACATTGTATTAGAAGATTGTATTCTCCAACAAGTTAATACATCTTTTCATGAATTTAGCACATCGTAAACGCGATAATTTGTTTCAGGCAATAAAAATTCAAAAGCTTACCGATTTTCAAACTAGAAAGACGTATTTGTTTCTGTAACGCGTGCCGTGGATATAATTAGAGGTACAAGTGTTAAGCATCCTTCCTCGATACGCTTCGGCGGTTGTTTGTATGAGCAGCGGCGTCCCGACGACGTCGCCGGCGCCGCCTGTCCGATTTACATCGCACACCTTCTACAGGGTTTCATTTAACGTATTCAACACATGCAACTTTAGATTTACAGTTATTGAAAATAAGACTGAATTTGCGGTTAGAGGTTTTGTCCTATATGACCTTGTTTTCCGAATTTTGTACAAAGACACGTTCAGGAAATTAGACTTTGTTTAAGTTACGTCAGAAAGCAAAGTTCTTTGTTCGTTGCGTCGTGCCGTCACAGATGGACGACGACAAATGGTTCGGCGATGCCTCTGTTGTCGCCTACGCTACACGCTTCATATCTTGTTTATAGTAGACGTTGACACGAGCGAATTCGCCAGCGGAAGAAACCGCATTTAGGACGGACGAAGCATAAATCCCGTGTGAGTGACAAGTAAAACTTTATAGCACAATAAATTAGTGGATATATACCCGGACAAAAATAGGACGGACGTTATTGGCGTTGATACCTAGCTGTTAAGAGTGAGCTGTCGCACGCGGTACTATTTTACGATTATCTTCTTAAGCTATTGTTGGAAAACAATGATTTCCGTAAGACTTACTTTGAACTGAATCTTTCTTGGGTGGTTTGGTAGGAAGACTCAGGTAAACAATTAATCTAAGTGTGTTGTTCATATTTAGGTACATAATAATCTCGTCAGTCCTAAGGTTTCTTCTAGCTTGCTAGCTTCCTGTATATCTCCCTTTTAACAGCCAACTAGAATATTTGGCAAACTTCTCACGTTCTAGGTACCCATTCTAAATGAAATTCTTCTCCGTCCTTGTTCCATTTAAGGAACGCCAGGCACTCGTAGCTAGGCTAATGTGTTAATCGCTCCCTACAACTGTCTCTATTTTCACTACCTTAATGTTTACCCACTGGTTTGATCTACCTTGTGGGTAGTTGTATAAAAATTTTAATAGGAAAGCAATATCTTTACGTGTTATTATAACATGATTGAATTTCACTCTAGGTGGGTACCTATTATTATTGTCCTTTGTGACCGGTTTTTACATAATTATTTCCTTTTTTATTTTTATTTATTAAGTTTTATATTTGGGTATTTTTTACGTATTTTTACAATTATCTTAATGTGGGTATTGTCTCAGAGAAATTAAAATGTATTTTTAAAAAACCTTTACGTCAAAGCGAATAAAAAAAGAATAATGCATAAAGTTATGACTCAAACACCGGGATATTTTATATTGTTTAGTTTCACTGTGACATGAAGCTCGTATACATTTTATTGCCTAATTAACTTTTTGTCAAAGCATAACTTTTTGTTTGACGTTTATACAAGCTACTGACGAACGTACATTTAGATTTCTGTTTTTATTAAAAATGATACTACCAGTCTCATATATAATGTCATAACAGTTTTAATACCCAGTAACACATGTTAGTTTAGTTGAAACGATTGAATAACATTATAAAATAAACGTTAAAAAATTTGTATGTCCACTAAAAGTCACGGATAATGAAAACAGTTGCTAACTTTAAATGTGTAGGTTTAAATTTATTATTTCGATTGAAATTCTGTAATGTCTGGTTGGTATTTATTAGAAGATTAATGATCTGTCGTCAGATGTCTCTGAGGCCGTAATGTGCGCGGACGTTAGACAGACGGACGGACTGAAATATCTCAAACTGAAACGTCGTTGTTTGTTGACACAGTCACTGCGTGGAGCGGGACATTACACAAGTGACAAATTTAGCTTTTTGTTATTTTACACGTGTTCCCTTGTGTACATTTGTTTACAACTATTAGTTTATAGTTCCGTAAACTTAGAACGTGTAACATGACATTCTTTGTTATACTTGTCACAGTGAATACTGGTGGTAGAAATTTTATGGCACAAATTTTGTCACAAAATTTGGCCGGGTAGGTACCACCGTGCACGATTGCGAAAACCCTCCATAGTAATCCAATCTCGGTTGGATTGCGTTCAAGGGTCAGCAAATGCATAGCCGGGTAGGGCGGATTGTGGTCGCAACACTAGTGGGACCGGTGGGTGTCACGCGGTGCTGCGACGACAATCCTCTTTTGATGAGGCCGTCAAGCTGAGTGCCACCATTGTTAACATGGTACGTGTATGTAATGGTGACCCTCTTTCCTGAGACGTTATCTTCAGCTTCCCATCAGGCGAGGTGAAGTCAAATTGACGTGTCCTATATAGGTATAAAAAAAAGAGAATTTTTTGTCAACCAAATAATATAAATAGATTGGTTTTTGACACTCCCTTATGACGAAAGCATAGCGAATGCAACTGGTTTACATGGGCAAAGAAAGTGTTATTAGATTTTAGAACTAGCTTCATGCCATGGGTCCGCCACGTGATAACTCTGATCAATTCCCTCATCCACAGGAACCTATTAAATCTACATGCGTGCGTACTGCTAAAGAGTGGAATGCCCTGCCTGAGTCTGTATTTCCGGAAAGCTACAACCTGGGAGTCTTCAAGTCTAGAGTAAATAGGTTACTTCTAGACAAGCGCGCTCCACCGTCGACCACATCATCACTTACCAACAGGCGAGATTGTGGTCAAACGCGAGCCTATTACCAATAAAAAAAATGCCAATTCGTATAAATACGTTCAGCCGTTCTGGCCTAATTTAGTCAAAAGTCATAAACAGCTATATCGATTCAAACTTGCGCACTTAATAATAGAAATGAGAATCAAAGTAGGGCATAATCTCGTCAACCAGGAGGTCCGGCCATATGTCCCAAACTTTATCTCCTATGAACTCAATATGGTCAATGAAGCATAAAGCTATATTTACACTATCCATATTTGTTCTTGACCTATTACTTGTCTTTACGACAGGACCACCCAGAGTTCAATTGTGGATCGTTAAAATAACTATAACGATGGGTTTTACGTAATATTTTAGTAACACGCCATCTTTTGGACGATTAACGATTAATATTTGTTTATATTTTGGTTGTTAAAATGATTGGTTTGAAAGTAGAAGGGAGATGGGTTTAATTGAATTAGTTAAGCTCAGTTTTTTTCTATTAGTTAACTAATGCGTATAGCCTGCTGATTGGCAGACGAGGCGCTGGTGAAGGCTTTCCTCTCCAGGTTGGAAATTAACATAAACAAAATGGAAAAAAGGAGTGTAAGATTCGCCCTGAGTTTTGAAGTACAAACTTTAGCTGCAACCGGATTTGGTGCTAGGGTAATAATAAATTCATTTTCATAGCAGATGTCGCGAAATTAAGTTTAGTGGCGTGAAAAGGAGGTCGCCTACAACCGCATGTTTATATCCCAAAGAGGCAGTCAGAGGTGTATCAAAAATCTCTTTCCGCTATATTTTTCGATTCCTACCATTTTTCAATTCACAATTAAAAGTTCATAACTACTTACAAACTAGAAAATATGAAAATACAAAATACACAAAAATGATTTCTACACAATATTTAAAGTCCTATACACCGTTCCATCTCTTAGAATACCCACGACATCGTAACACCAGCCTTTATAACCATAAAAAAAATTAAAACATAATAACAGAGATGGCTTCCTATTATTAAGCCGCAAGTACCGTCACATACGACAAGAAGCCGAAAATGGTTTACACGTGTACAAAAGGTCAATGACCGAGCTAATTCAGTAGTTCCTTAAAGTAATGTAAAGGTATTTCGGTGTGTTTAATTACGTTTACAGTATCGAAGTTCGAAAGTGCTCTGAGTGTGTGCGATGATCGAAGTCTGACGAATTATGGGACAGTGTTCCTGGTTGATTGGACTCGGTTTGGCTCATTGGAACCGAGATGAGCTGTCGAAGTGAGGTTTGATTAAATGATTACAATAACGTATCTGTGTCACTGTTTATTATATTATATCAGGATAAAACTTGATCCGCGGTAGCCACAAGGGTAATGGACTGCTGAGACGAGATCTCGGGTTCGATCCCAGGTTCACGATGGCACACATCAATGACTTTTCGATGCTTTTCGTAGTTATGTGTGTATTTATCGCAGGTTTATAAGTGCCCGGTTAATGGCAATAGGCTCGCCACCTTATTACATTGGGACCTGAACATAAACTGGCGAAATGTGGGTGCTAGCACTTCTGCCTACCCCTTCGGGGATATAGGCGTGAGTTTATGTTATGTTATGTAAAACTTGAAACAGCAACAGTTTTTCTCTAACCGGAATACTCTGTAAACTAAGTTACCTTCAAGTCGTATGCCCATAAACGGTTTCATAAGCGGGGTGTGAAAAAGCATTTGATGAGACCGCTAAGCTGAGGGCCACCACTGTAGCATCGGGGTAGGTATGTAGTGGTGACCACCGGTCCTGAGACTTCAGCTTACCATCAGGAGAGGTGAAGTCATGTTGACGTGTACAATATAAAAGCAAGAATAAATAACCTGTATTTTATTCAAAAAACAAATCATTTTGCAAATTACATTACTTACCCTCACATCCCTCAAATTGCGAAACAGACGGTCCACCTTCCGTTAATGAAAAACAAAAGTTTACATACCCATGCACACACATACACACACTCACACACCCTCATACACACACATGTTTTCATAAACACGCACACACATGGCCACAATTCCAATTTCAAAACTTAAAAGGGATCAAATTAAAAACTCCCCTTGTTTACGTTTCACAAAGAGCGAGTGATCAATTAAAATTCTTAACTTTGTCCCTATCGTGTCATAGTTATAAACAGCTTTGATGTGAGCAATATACACGAACAATGTTACGATAAAACTTCTTAAAATATTTGCTTTACTAGGTACCTACATGTCAAGTTCTTTTTTGATTAATCTTATATCAGTAAACACCACACATCATATCTCCCATTTATTTAATAAATAAAGTTATAATATTTCCATTAATTCAGTTTTTTTGGGAGTAGATAAAAAAAAATCAATTTTTGACTTATGCCTTTTTTAAAACAGAACCCAGGACCACAGATCAACTAACAGTAAGAACCTTAATATAACGTGTGTCACTTGACCACTGAAGCAGTAAGCAATAGCCGAGAACCAAAGTAAAATTTACACGTGTCTTAAAAATAAACCCATCTTGTTCAATCTAATATCCTTGAAGATCACCCAGCGATAAACTAATAAGGTCCGCAAAAAAACACACAACTTTCAAAACGGAGGCGACCACAAAAGTTGACATTTGACAAAAACGATTTATAATATCTCGCCGTCATCAAAATCGTTCGATCTACCGTTTTGCCGACCTTACTGCGAACTGTCCAAGACGTTTAACAACTAACAACTTTATACACACCGATTGATAAATAATTTTTACACAATTATAAGCTCTTTATGCTTGTGATAAGATTTATGTTACTTATGTTTATGTGTAAGTATATTTTTGTATAATTATATATCACCAAGTTCAAATTTACTGAGTTATAAAATATTTTTTGGCGTATTTTTTTGTGGACAGTCCTTTATCGTCGAGTGAACTTGACTTGTTATTTTTTAAAGTTTAGTCACTATGGCAATAACGGCATGTTAACATTAAATTCTTAAGGGTACGTCCTATGGAAAGGGATATGTAGCACAATGGATCATTTTTTTAATTCTACATATGTGGCAGACAAGCACACGGCCCACCTGATGGGAAGCAGTCACCGTGGCCTATCTATACATCTATATACTATCTATACAATATTTTAAGTGGTATAGGATGTAAATTTGTACCGCGAATATTTTAGACAGGCCCAATATTTCGCATCTTCAAAAAGACTTGAACTTTTACACTGATCACTTTAATATGACCTCACGTCACCTGATGGTTAGTCAGATATGAAGTCACTTTAATTAGTATTACAGTCAACGAGAAATTTACCATGTTGTGTTATTTTGAGTGTACAATATTTCGGAAACCACAACTTGCGTTTATAGTACCGAATAAGGGACAGTCAAACAACGCAACATGGTACCTAAATATCTTGTTCTCTAATACTAATCTCAGGTAACCGCGGTAGCCTAGTGGTCTGGGTATTGGACTGCTGAGATGAGGTGTCGGGTTCGATCCCAGGTTCACCATGGAACACACCAATGACTTTTCGATGCTTTTCGAAGTTATGTGTGTATTTATCGCAGATTTATAAGTGCCCGGTTAGTGGCAATAGGCTCGCCACCTATTACATTGGGACCTAAACATAAACTGGCGAAATGTGGGTGCTAGTACCTCTGCCTACCCCTTCGGGGATATAGGCTTGAGTTTATGTATAAACTAATCTCAGGAATGACGGTCACCATTACAAATTGACGGTATTTGTAATGGTGACCGTCATTCCTGATATGTCGAACTTTAACCGACTCTGGGTGTAAGCTGGCTCAAAACTTCGACCATCTTTGTTCGAAGGCCCAAAAAGCATTTCCTTCGCACCCCAGTGGGACTGTTAGAACGAAACGCATGCTGATAATCGCTGTTTTTTTCCATATAACAAAGAAAGCAGTGGTTCGTAAAGGCTTAGGTAAAGAAAGATGGTGTAATGTTTTTCACTGTAAAGTTCCGTTTGCGGGCGGTGTGTGACCGTCGCGGCGGACGACCGCATGAATAATGCATTGTGTACTTGTGACGAGCGCATGCGACTCTGCTACGACGAATCTTGATTTTTTTATTTAGGTACTTGCTATGATATTACGTAATTGTTTCTACTGGAGATTATTGTAGTTTGTGAACTCTGTGATAATTTTGTTAGCGTTTATTGAAGGTTTATTTTGTGTAGTCATCATTTCGAGGATTTAGGTAGATACCTATATGATTTTTTCGTAAGTTTTGATGTTAATATGGGCTACCTCGAACAGGGATCATAATAACAATTTTTACTGTATTTCCGGAGACTTTCAATCCTTTACTTCCATTATCTTAATCTCTTTCTCTCTTTTACTTTGACAAGTAGAAACTTGCGAAGGACACTACATTGTAGTTCTGTACCTACAGAAGTCCTAATTTGAAACTTTTTTGTCCATAATACAGAATACGGTGCTTATACGGCCACTCCTACATTATGTTTACCTATTGCCTACGAACTATGATGATTTTACTTAGCAGTCCAAGAATATTAAATTCAAGTAATAATAATCAGCTATAGTTCTCTAAAAATTTACTCGAAATTTCGACTAATTCTATCTCTACATCTTCTGACTAAAAATTAAAACGTTCTTTATTTTAAAATTAGCCATTTTAAAAATATTCATAACTTGTTTATTTGACATAAGTGTTTATTTCTTTATCTCGAGTATGTTTAGATACTTTTGATAACAATAGAATGACAAAAATAACAATTCGTCATTATGTGCAAATATTTAGAAAAACAAACAGCCACGAAATATTCGCTGTATATAACCCGCACCGCTGCACCGAGCGAAGAATGGTATTTATGAACAGATCGCATTTACTTATACGGCAAGTGAATCCGTCCACTGCACGCCACGTAACAGGTCCATACACCCAGGGTTGACAATTAAATCATTCGCGAACAAAAGAATACGCGGCAGTGAATGAAATTGAACGATCAACAGTTGTTCGTTCAATTTCATTCACTGCGGCGTATTCTTTTGTTTGTCAACTAGGTACTTTAGTTGACATTACTAGTGTGGGGAAAAACAGGACATGATTAGTATATTTTTTTAACTAGTAACCAACTCCATGGTTTGGTGAAGGAGCATTCGACTGCTATGTTGGAGCACGTGAGTTCGATTCCTGTTCAGTACAGATATTAGTTTGTATGCATGAAATACGATACTAAAAAGGCTAGGTCAAAAGCACTCTGCAAAAAAGCAAAAGCAACTGGTGAGTTTGCATGAAAGGCTTAATGACATTAGAGGAAGCTCGGGAAGTATGTAAGGACAGAAGCAGATGGCGGGCTGTTGTCTCTGCCTACCCAGAAGGAAAAAGGCGTGAGTATTAGGTATTTATGTATGTATGTACCTACGTTTAGGACATTTAGATTGCAAATTGAGAATATTCAGGACAAGAATACTTTGACCAACTGAGTTACCTGGACCAGTCCTAGATATTCCAAATTCTCCGATAGATTTTACGGCTTAGGGCGCCATTAGATGTCCTCATATTTTGATCTAAATCTAATAGCCTACCTTACTAAATGCTTCGAAATTTTATTGAAACTCACAATTTTTTTGGGACTCTTGACCAAATTCACACTACACACTATTTATCTTTTAAAATAAAAAAGTTATCAACATAAATGAGTACAAAACGTCTTCAGTACATCCCTATTGTGCGGTCAGTGTATTTTTTCCGTCACTTGTCGTGGAGCGTGACAAATCCGGTCGGTGCGCACGCGCCGCCGCGCACCCTCACCTTGCGATCGTATCATGCTTATTAATATGAGACATTGTATTTAATAATACTTACTTATTTAAAATTACTATTATTGACACTTCTGTGACAACCTATGATTATTTTGCAAAAGACTTATTTAGAAAATACTTCCCTAGGTTTAGAATAGTTATAATGTCTAAGTATGTAAAGTCTAAAGTAGGTAGGCACTAATCATGTATATTAATATCTAATTATCTATATCTATATCTATACTAATATTATGAAGAGGTAAAGTTTGTGAGTTTGTGTCGTTGTAGGGGGTAATCTCTGGATCTACTGAACCGATTTAAAACTTCTTTTACCAATAGCCACGTCATTAAATTTGTGAGGGTCATAGGCTATAATATTTTATTGGAAAACTTGAATTTAAACCCGGGCGAAGCCGGGTCCCGGGTCGTTATATAATATAATTTATATTTCTTAGCGAAAATAATATTCAACTACTTTGTGAGCTGGTTTATCTTATTTAGTTCTATATCTTCAGACCCTGGATCTCATGTAGCATTAGAGTATTAGTCACGATAAAAAAATCAGCCCACCCTCGATTCTCTCACCATGTTCTTTCTCCATCATCAGATAAGCTTCGTAGTACCATAATATTATTGCATTATCACCTAAGATACGCAAGTATACCTGAGTTTAATCTGATGTCATAAAGTACCCATACAGTCGTTTCACGGAAAATATCGAGGTCCAGCCTAATCCGCAGTTAAGATTTGGATACGACTGGTATTAACGCTAGGTTGAAGGAAGGAAGTACCCATACTAACATATAAACAAACTAATAAACAACAGAGCAAGTTCAATAAAAGTTTGTAAAAAAGCAAATCAGCTATCGGAACATGGAGTTTCGGATGAGTCAAAAACTGAATATTACGTACTTAATAGTCATAAAATTACTAGTTTACATAAAGCCATTGCTAGTCTTCATAAAACCTTATTTTGCAATTAAACTTGATGAGATAATCCACAGTAAAAAATACGCAATAATTGTGATAAAACGAAAACAACCGTAATAATATAAAGGTCTCTGATAACTGAGGCGTAATTATCATGTTCGCGATTATTCTAATGCAGTACCTATAGTCTTGGTGTTTGGTCAACCGCGAACCGAATTAACTGTTATGCTTCACTGCTTTCTGATGACAGGTGGGACTCAAAACCCTATTATTAACGGATGTCTACTGAAATTTTTACCAACCCATCAAGATCTTCGGGTAACAAGTCAACTTCACCTTTAAGTCATTACACCTTTCGACTAACGAATGAGGCTTTGACGCAGGCTTCCCTGTCAGGGTTCGAGATCAGAATAGCAGTTGCTCCCAGAAATACCAAGATAAATCAAGAGAGCGAGGGTTTGAAGCTGGAATAATGATGAGTCAAGGTTATTCGGGATAGGGTCTGCGAAATATAATCTATACATATAATAAAATGGTAGGAAAGTCAAAACTGTACATTGAATATTTTTTTAAAAGAATACTTGGGGTGTGATCTACAATCGATACCGAAGCCAAAAATATAGTTTTTAGAATTTTTGTCTGTTTGTCTGTTTGTCTGTTTGTCTGTATGTATGTCCGGGATAAACACAAAAAGTACTACATGGATTTACTTCAAATTTGGCAAGAATATTATTAAGAAGTCGGGTCAACACATAGACTACTTATTATCACGCTTTCACCTACGGGGAACGAGCAGTGAACGTTTATATCTTCAACGCATTCTGTAACAACGTGTAATCTAAACACGCATATTTGAATGTTGTTACTATGTTAAACATGCTATAAGCTAGCTTCACACTATAAGTAACTTGACCCATAAACTATACAATAAAAAACAAACTTAATTTTGCGGTTCGATCCGTAGACCCGATTACTGCACCAACCGCAAATAATAAGTTTGTCGTAGGTTACGTCAATAAAACTGTAGAGAGGTAAATTCTGCACATTGAAATACATATTTACAAAATAACTATTCGGGGATGATTAGTGATCAATACCAATGGGAAAAATGCAATCAGTATTTTTTTTGTCTTTCTGTCTGTCTGTCTATCTGTGCACGCATGGATAAAAAACTACTGGAGGGATTTTAATCAAACTTGGTACGATTTATTATCCTACTAATTCCTACTAATATTAGCTAATTAGCTAATATTATAAACGCGAAAGTTTGTGAGAATGTATGTCTGGATGTCTGGATGTATGGATGTATGTTTGTTACTCTGCCACACAAAAACGGCTGAATGGATCTGGCTAAAATTTGGTACAGAGATAGATTATAGTCTGGAATAACATATAGGCTACTTTTTATACAAGCTTATACCGCGGCTCCGCTCGCAAAGTCGATCGGTCGGGATTTCTAGATATATCTTTGTTACTCTTTCACGTAAAAACGGCTGCATAGATCTGGCTGAAATTTGGTAACGAGATAGATTAAAGTCTGGAATAACACATAGGCTACTTTTTATACAAGCTAATACCCGTGACTTCGCTCACGGAGTCGATTAGTCGACCCACGGAGTCGATCAGTCGGGATGTCTAGATGTATGTTTGTTACTCTTTCACGCAAAAACGGCTGAAAAGATCGGGTTGAAATTTGGTAACAAGATAGATTAAAATGTGGAATAACATATAGGCTACTTTTTATACAAGCTAATACCCGCGACTCCGCCCATGGAGTCGATCAGTCGGGATATCTGGATGCATGTTTGTTACTCTTTCACGCAAAAACGGCTGAATAGATCGGGTTGAAATTTGGTACAGAGATAGATTATGGTCTGAAATAACATATGGGCTACTATTTATACAAGCTAATACTCGCGGCTTCGCTCGCGCAGTCGATCGGTCGGGATGTCCAGATATTATGTTTGTTGCTATTTCACGTAAAAACGGCTGAATGGATCTGGCTGAAATTTTGTACAGAGATAGATTATAGTCTGGAGTGATATATAGGCTACTTTTTATACAAGCTAATACCCGCGACTCTGTCCGTGGAAGTCGATTGTTTGGTAATCGTTTTTTGGTCATATCTCCAGTTCTACTTAACCAAATGCAATCAAACCTAAGGCAGATTTTATGTAAAATCAAGGCCTTTCTAATGAAAAGACGGCTTCAAAATTTGTTCAGCAGTTTTTGCCTCCATCACGAACAAACAGAAGTGTGGAGTGGAGAGTGGAGTGAACAGCGGAGTGGAAAGTCGAGTGGAGAGTCGTTTCATTAAAATAGACTTTGTGGCGATACCGAATTCCACGCGGGCGAAGCCGCGGGCGGAAGCTAGTATCTAATATTTCAAATGAATTAAGTGTGAGTGAATCCACTAGCTTTCACACTGTGTTTCTCTGTTATAGTAACTATTCCCACTATAGCAGATAATGATCTGCTATAGTGGGAATATAAAACAGATTTTTTTATACTACTTAGGTGGCAGACAAGCACACGGCCCACTTGATGCACACTCGCGTTGCCGACCCTGGTAGCGGGGGGGGGGGGAGGTTGAGGAGTTTGGAAAGGGTTGGAGGTGGGATTGGGAAGATGCAGAGTGGGGGGGAGCTTTGATACCCTACTTACTAACGGAAACACAACACAACACGATCTTGATTAAAGATAAAAAAGAGATTTTTTTGCCCAGAACTTTTACCAATAGGAAAAGCTTTTCTAGCTTAAAACTCCGGGCTAGTAAGCGCCTACCCTAAAACCTCTTTGCATTCGTACTCGTGTTTTAAATTTGTTGTTCAAAACTGACTAACTGTAGCTAATTGAGGAATGATCATAAAACTGCTATAAAATCTAGAGACCAGAATATTTACGTACCTACTGCTACTTATGAACCCATACTGTAATGAATAGTGACGTCATAGTTTAGCGAGGTTTACATTTTTTCGTCTATATTCACACGGTAAAAATGTAGAGGTGTGTTCAACAACTTTTGCAATTAAAAGTAGGTTATTTGAGCCTAATGTTAATGACAAAAGTTACTGAACACTACCAAATTTGCTGGCGCTGGCTTTTCTTTCGGAGATGAGTATAAAAAAGTGGTATAAAAAAAAAAAAAAATGGGTAGTTAGGCAACAATCACTCCCGTAAAAGCCAGAAGTAGTACTATAGACCTCGGTCTTCAAATTGCTAGGTTTGGAAGAAAGCAGGATTGAAGTTAAAGTGATGGTGACACCTCTGATGTTTTACATGTTTACAATACCTAAATCTAAATAAATGGGCTTCATGTCTCATCTTACACACTTGTTTGCTACCTCAGTGGCATAAAAAATTTACTCATGTATTTTAAAGTATTGTGATAACCAGTAGCACAAGTTTAGTATAACTTTACTACAATCATATTTTACTGTCATGTTATTTTTTTCACATACATTTTTCGAAGTTCGTCCGTAGGTTGGTACATGAGATGTTTTGTTAATTTTATGCTAATTCTGATTTGTTAAAACAATAGCGTTTCCCATCAGGCGTCTTATTTCATATTTTAGCCAAAAAAATGGTAATACTTTTGACTTTATAAAATGTGAATATGTTTTTTCTGGTTCTGGGCAGTGGCTCTCAACCTGTGAACAAATGGTGTGAAAGTTTGAACGTGTTGACAAATTATTTATTTTTAACTTCTATTAATTCGTCAAGTAGCCAGGTTGTATTAAAAGCTTGCCTTCAGTGACCAGGGTCTATTATTCTGCTAATCATTTCTATTTTGGTTTATTTTCACTTTAATAGGAGCGACTGCCATCTGAATGACTATGGCCACCTATATAATATTATCGTGCCCACTGTACCCTAACAGCTGAAGACCCTGAACGAAGCAAATGAGGGAGCTGTAAATGTCATCGATTTTTGACCCGGACATGTTAGGTAATTACATATTGTAGTTAATTTGTGATCTATAGCTATCGACTCGAAGAAGATGAAAGTTATTTTCTTAACTTCAAAAAGGGGTCAAAATATAAAAGTTTGAGAAACACTACTTTATTTTCGGAGTATCATCTAATGACTCAATAATTATTACATTGTTGCTAGATAAGGACATCAAATTTGATTGTTTACGCCAGCTGTGACCTTCACAACTCCTAAGTTCTATTCCTAACCTATTCTATTGCCATTAAAATTGCTTGTGGTTAGATTTGAATGAGTTGGCTTCTGTCACGTCTTGAGTGGCACGATTGTCACGTAGCTATTAGGGCTCGCGCTGCGTTCTGCGTGTCACGCTTGCGGACGCCTAAGCTTCGTACAAATCGAATAGATTCTAATTATTTTCACGAAATTAACTCAAGGTTTTATTTACACAAAATAGCTACCTGTAAGCATTCACACGCACGACGCAGTGTAAGCCCTAATGCCATTTACTGATATTGTTTCATTTCAATATCTAGTTATTTTTAGATATCGGCACTATGAATAGGAACATTGTTGAGTTTAACCTTGTTCAGTTTTTTAGGTGCCCCATGGGTGCCATTCTTTCGAAAAATGTTTGGAAGCACACGCGGCATATCTACGTCACGTATCTTGATCTTGCTTCCAGTAAATTGTGTATTATGATTGGTTGGTGTGTATTAAATGGTTGATTATATATTTTAAACATTTAAATAGTGGCCACTAAGTAGGTATACAAATGGATTTTTCACTAAGAAATATAAAATACTTTGCTTGAAAACTAATTTGTAAAATCTAAAAATTACCTATCATGTGTTTTTGACGCTGACTATCCATCGGACGACCTGAAGCGATCGTAGCAGGGATAGACTGGATGCGCAAGCGCAAGGCTGAGTGATCGGGTGGTATGACGTTAATTAGCAGAGGTATATGTCCAGCAATGTGCCTACTGCAATATTGATTGATTGATTGATACATGGGTCGTGAATGTGATTTATGATTGCATCCTAATTGTCCAGGTATCGAAATTTTACACAAGTTTTTATACGTTGCACAGGTACTGCATTATTTTGACCTTCCTATGCACGCTCATTGGTATTTCAGACCGACGCGCTCCTTAGTAGTTACATCGTTCATAGGTCAGGGTCCTGCGGAGCCATGGCAGTTCATGTCATACTAGTTTTCTAACCCCTTATGCCCTAACGCCTGCAGTCAAAACGACGTCAACAAAACTACTAGCGTGGTCGATATAGCAGAATTTTATACACGAACAATTCAACACGTTTGCCGCGAAAGTTCGCGGTCAACTTAAAACAATACTAGAGTAGTTAAATAGATGTATGGAACCCCATCAATATCTTAGCGGTTCTGCAGTTTTCCTGTCGAGATCAGTTCAGGCTTTTTTTTTATATAGGACATGTCAAAATGACTTTACCTCGCCTGATGGTAAGCTAAAGGCAAAGTCTCAGAACTGGGGTCACCAACACATACACCGGTAGTGCTACAGTGGCGGCCCTCAGCTTGACGGCCTCATCAAATGCTTTTTCACGCCCCGCTTAAAGGCCCCGGGACTATAGGAGGAAGAAAACACATGCGCTGGTAAAGAATTCCAAGTCTTTATGGTGCGGCAAATAAAAGAGGCACCGAACCAATTGGTTCTTGATGAAATTGATTCCACTGTGTAAGAGTGATACCTCAGTCTGGCACGTGTAGTTCTGTGTAGGAAAGAAGAGGGTTGGATTAATAGGAAGAGTTCATCGGAACACTCGCCATGGTAGAGTCAGTAAAAACTGCCAAAGATGCAACATCCCTACGCAGCTGCAGAGGTTCGAGGGTATTTGTAACCTCAGGCTTTTGATAAAAATGGTTTGGACCTTGATGCACCTGATGCACGATTGTATATTTGTCACTATTTGAAGCAAGTAGGTATGTGAGGGTTAATGTGATTCACAGTTAACACTTGACTGACGCATCGCATAGCGTGACAAGCGATCGTGCGCTTGCGCAGTCCGAGTTCTAATTTCGATTACTGATTTGCTCCTTCCTAACATCGCTAAATGTGTTACTGTTACGTGTGTACGGAAGGCAGTTTCGTTTTTGTTGTTATTAGTTATTCATCCGTGACTATAAGTAGGTACATATCAGCACTTGCTGGACGAGTTTGGGCTAATTAGCTCGCATTAAACCCAAAGCGTTTCATACTGCGGCAGTTTAAAAAAATTACTGATTTATTCATACGATAGTATGAAACGCCGAACGCAAAAAGTGTCTTTGGATAATTTGAAACCGTAATATAAGCTACTTTTATTAAGGAAAAGAAGTAAGATTCCGCGCAATTAAAACCTTAAGAATCTAAATTTATGCAGGTGAAACCTGACAGCAAAAAATAAAACCTATTATGAGACAGTCCCCTTAGCGGCAACAAAATGTATTGTAGCGCAATACTTAACATGTTAATTTAGTCTAGACAGGTCTTGGAACTTTACAAAAACCTTCCATCGTCAACATAACACAACCATAAAATTGTGAACATAAAAATTAATGTCAAAACCAACGAAAAATTCATAACTTTGATCTTTGTGCGTCTCACTGCAGATTAAACACGCCCTCCTTTCAGTTGATGATTCGTAAAAGAACCATTTTATCGAAAGCTCTACATTTTCTTCAGACCCTTCGGATATTAGTTACATTGTTTAACCAAAGAGGGGTGGGGGAGGTCAATTTGTGCTGGTGATTAAGTTCATAATTGCGAAGTCTCGTTAACATATTTCTTTAATGAGTTTCTAAAGTTTTATGAGAATGTTATGAAAAGTTTCTCAGTGCATTATGTTTTAATTGTTCGAACAATTTTTTACATAATAATTTAAGTCATACAAAGTTGAGGGTTTTATCTTTAAAGTCATAAAACTACTAAAGGCTTGTTAATTTAAAATTTTAAAAATCAACTTCAGGACTTGAACCTGTGGTAGTCCATTTGTAGGACGAATATTCTTTCGAATGAGCTATAGATACTTGACTTTTATGGTTCGTGTCTTCAATATTTTTTCACATCATCCCGTGAAAATCGGCCTAGCCGTTCGCCTACAGACACAAATTTTCAAAATAGCTTCTTAACCGACTTCAAAAGAGGAGGTACCTACTCAATTCGATTTAATTTTTGTTACCTACTTACCTAAGAACTTTCGACTATAATAGAACCTAATGGTTTAGTGTTTTCTGTAAGTACAGGAGTTATAGTTGTGGGTTTAAGTATAAGAGTGGGATTAAGTAAAAAGTATAATTATTTTTAAACCGAATTCAAAAAGGAGGAGGTTCCTAATTCGTACGCTTTTTTTGTATGTACCTATGTTACGCGATAGCACCGTCAATTTATGGATGGATTTTGAATTTGTTTTTTTGTTGAAAAGAGGCTATTTCTGAGGTAGTCCCATAATCCAGTGTCTGATGCTGGGATCTTGGGAAATCATCAAATTTACGGCAAAAATTATATTCCGATCAGAAAATCATTAAAAATTATATTTTTCATGCCTTTGTTCATAATAAACCTCATAAATAGGTACTTTTCCATTTCTGAACACTAAAAAGTAAAAAATATTAGTTTGTGAAGTCGGTTTTTTAAATGTAGTTATAATTTCCTTCCTATTTCTCCACCCGACACTATATCTATCTGGTGTTGCAAGCGTTCCTTATTTGCCTCTTAAATAGTAGATATAAACAAGCTAGCTAGCTAATAAATTACTCTAAAAAACTACAACAAAGCATCAAAAATAATTTTACTAAAACTTATACATATTAAGAAATACCTTTCACAAGGAATCTATCGTATGAAAGACTTCAACAAAAATTGAAATCTGCCCTATAATTTAGGAATATCAAAGATCAAAGATGATAAATTGATTGGAAAGCGCAGAGGGGCCGGTCGATTGACCCCTTTGATCTAAAGGCCGGCTACTTAGCGAATTGGTCTTTTCATGTCATTCTTTTTATACCTAAATGGATGGAAACCTTACATTATGTAAATGACTTTGAAAGGACACGACGGTATCTCCCGTCCGAATGAGTAGTCCAACTGCAACCGCCCTACAGAAGACCGTGGCCATAATAACCATCGTGTTGTGTTCCCGCCGGTAAGTAGGGTAGCCACAGCTCACTGTACCCCACCGCCCCCCACCCTTTCCTAGCCTTCCCGCCCCTTTCTAGCCCTCCACCCTTCCCTTCGGAGTCGGCAGCGCGAGTGTGACACCTGATGTTGCATACGTCTATAATAAGCCATGGTGACCGCTTCCCATCAGGTGGGCCGTGTGCGTCTGCCACCTAAGTCGTATAAAAAAAGCAAGCAAGCAAGCAAAAAATGCAAGTGGGGACTAAATAACTTTAAAAACGTACTTCAAATCTCCTTGCCCCCCTCAGAGCCTCAAGGTGGGTATTACTGCGGCGGTGTCGCGTGCTCTCCGACACAATATCGCAACTGCAGGCAATTTCCGCCAGTGTCACGATGCTGACACTTGACACACTGATAAACCACAGTTTTGTTGTAGCTTTTAGGTTGGGTTAGAAAATCTATCGAGTGAATATGTATCTATGTACTTGTTATAGCCTAGTGGTTTGGGTAATGGACTGCTGAGACGAGGTCTCGGGTTCGATCCCAGGTTCACCATGGCACACACCAATGACTTTTAGATGCTTTTCGAAGTTATGTGTGTATTTATCGCAGGTTTATTAGTGCCTCGGAGAGCACGTTAAGCCGTCGGTCCCGGTTGCCATACAAACATCTATGGCAGTCGATACGGGTAGTTGGAGCCCACAAAAGTCCAACCAGTCTAACTTGGAACTTCGATATCGCCATTGGTAATAATGACCATTGGTTGTGGAGGTCAGATGGCAGTCGCGCCACGGAAAATATCGAAGTTCAGCCGCATCACAGTTAAGACTGGAAAGCCGACCCCAACTGAGTTGGGAAAAAGGTTCAGAGAATGATGTGTAAGTACTTGTTATAATTGGTGCAGTGGTAATTATTAGTCCTATTCGTCATTCACCGAACCTTTTCCCAATTTTATTTTCAGTCTCACTAAGAAGTGATGATACTTCGATATAGTTCGTAAAGCGACTGCCATCAGACCTCTACAACCAGCTGATGATATCGAAGTTTTATAATCAGACCAGTTAGTAGACTTTTTAGGGCTTTAACTACTTTAACTACTAGTAATGACTGCGATAAATATTCGTATGGTATAATGGTAACAGAGACTGATGGCGTACCTAATATACTCTCTCGGCACGAAGGGGTCTCAATGTGTTAAGAATGGTCACCCAACCTAGACGGACCCGACTTGTGCATTTAGTGGCTTTGCAATATGTTAACTTAATCGGAATATACCTACTTGTATGACTAATAATACTGTAGGAAAGCTGATCGTGTGCTATGAAGTCCACTGATTTTAGTAATAGGATTGAATTCAATTTAATGAGGGAAGGAGGGATGTAGTAAGCCTCCTCTAAGAGCTTATGATAATAAGATACCTATGCACTAGCCCTCTCCGTAAGTAGCGTTAGCGTAAGATTCAATTCCAATACAGAAACGGTGAGATAAATTAACAAGGGCGATCGTATATAAACCCTTATTACACGTTCCAATTTTTATATCCCTTTTAGAAAAACCCGCTATACCCTTGCCAACGATTTATAAACGGGTGACCATAAAATATAAGAAATGGCCGCCCCGAGGTGGCATACAGTTTGGTATTCATAAAAGAAGGATATTTATGCCTTATCGTCAAAATATTTATTATTGTCCGGTAGCCCTTCAGCCCTTTGTGACGACACTGGGGAAAAAATCGGGGGTGTGAACGTGACGTAGGGATGAGATGATGTTGCTATCGATATATTGATAATAAAATTAATTCTAGGCGTTCATTTTCATCATTGCCATCAAATGACGATAATAACTTAATTTTTCTTCTTATAACTGCTATTACATTTCTGAAGTATTTTTCCTTTAATTATTTTGTTGATTCTTTTTCTTTGCACGATTTTTCTTCATTATTTGAGTCTTTGTGATAATTGGCTCCAATTTTCGAGCTGATGTTTTCTTTACATCTATTAAAATGTAGTTAAAATAAGTGTATTATAAGGTCAATGTCGTTGCTGTATTAATAAAACATTTTTAGATTTATTAGATAGCACATGTAACTACGACAATTTTTTAAATATTGTGTATATTGTCGAATCTTTTTTATAGTCTAGAAGAGTTTATTTTCTAGTGTTTGGATCAATGAGTAATACTTTATTTGTAAATTATTAGTTTAATAAAATTATTAGTATAGTGCACGGCATCTAACTTGGCAAGGTTTTGGAGTAGTGGGGCCCACACTACTCTAAAACCTTGCCAAGTTAGATGCCGTACACTATACTTGTTTGTGGCAAAATGCATCGCATAGAAACAAGGTTAATTTAATGTACAAAGTGCGGTCTCATCGGAAAACGTAATTTCTTCCATATACAATTGACAAATCGTAAGACCAAGTCAGAAATCTATCGATACGTATGCGTCCAACCCTAAAATAGCGTTATGAAATATGTGATTCCTTATACAAGAGAAGTCCTTTATGTATCCTTAGGGATTCCTGGTCAAGTAGGTTATCACAAGCGGCCGCCGGCTGCATGAAAAATTTATGTCTCAATATAGTACATTGTAGCAGGTTCGGATCGTGTGTTGCATTATACGGCATCTCTGGGGATGGCGGCAAATTGCCTGGTTAAGGTATTGTTCTGTGGAAATTTGTGGATTTTAAGATACCTACCAACTATTTGCAGTTTCAAATGGATAAGAAGTTATAATTATATTTGATGCTTTATCTCTTTAAGCATCTGTTGAGGCTGTCAGGTCTACTATTATCCAGGGACAACCTCTGGAATTGATGGCAACTACTTTTTGTACTCGCGGTGTGCAGTGAATCTGACGGACTAAATATATAAAAAAAGATGTGTCTTTTTGTCTTTTCTGTCTAATGAATTTCTTTTTATTATCATCCAATTGAAGTACTTTGGATCCCAGGGTTCGTTCATCTACTCTTTCTCCTCCTTACCATATTTGATTTATCTTGACCTTTACGAAATGACTACCGTTTGACTTCACAAACTCCTAGAGAAGGGCATGGGGTATCCACTTTAAGTCAAATCACGGAGCCACCTTAATCCAGAAAACTCTACCACCATTCTTATAAAGGCAAAATATAAGCGAAAAAATGCAGCCTAATTTAGGTTACTTAAATTAAATTTTGTACAGTTTTTTAAATTCATGAATACAGACCACGAATCACATTCCATAATAATGAAAGCAGCTGTAGTCACAAACTCGCATTACACTTAAAAATGGTGCTGCATATAAAATCAAAGCAAGATTGCCTTTCATTAAAACGTCCATGAGATTGCTTTCAAAGATAACATTAATATTATCATTAGCAGTAAGTGGGTAGGCGACAGAAGTATCGCAAGTCATCATCAGCCACTTTCTAAGATCCGTCGTCTGTCACACGCGCTTCAAAAAGTGTTCTTCAAAAGACTTACGTCATGGCTTCTTGGGTGTCAAAGTAGGGTGGTTTTATCGACAATGCGAGATCGCGAGGGACTGGGTTGACAACTGACGTTGATTTACTATTGTCCCTTGAGATCTTGCCGACGTCAGCAAGTTGCCGATACTCATATTATTACTGCTTAATTAAAATGCGTAAAGAAGAGGTTAATTAATAGTGGGGGGATCGTTTTTTGTGTGCTGTAGTGCGCACAGTCAAGACATCGATACGGTTTTTTGTTGAACTTATGCCTGTACATATTTGAAGGCAGATGTGTGTCAAGATTCATATTCCCATGTAATAGGACTCGTTTTTCTTTAGCTGAGGCGATTTTCTAGAGAAAATGTTGCTAATGCCCATTGAATTGCACATGTCCATAGGCCACAGTGACCGCTTTCCATCAGGTGGGCCGTGTGCTTGTCTACCACCTACGTAGTATAAAAAATAAGCATTACACTGAACTAAAATAGCAGAAAAGGCAAAATCCACCATCTAATCAAGTAAATGAATGCATCAATGTTTTTGACATTACATTCGGCCATTTCTATAAATTGTTACATTTTAAATTGTTAATGTAGGTACCTATCATCACCTTCCGAGTCTTTTTTCCAACTCAGTTGAAGTCGGTTTAATCTAAATACAAAGCGACGTGTTTCAATATTTTTATTATGTTCTAATTCGATATTCTTAGTTCTTAGTTTGAGTTCTTAACTTATAAGATTTTTATGAGAGCGACTATCATTTGATCTCCAAGCCCCATGTGGCACACCAGACTCCGTTCGGCCCCATTAACCTCTGGATAGCATGTTTCAAGATATTATGGGTCAAAGTATTATCAATCTTTGTACTTCTGGATTCACAGGACTTGATACCACACATGTTGTATTAGAAGCAGGTGGTACTGTTTTCTTATATCCTTGAGGATAGGTATTATTCCAAAGTCACCTGCTGTCAACATCTGCATCAAATCTAATAACAGCTTAATAATATACTTAATGAACCTATTTTGATCAACATTGGGTGGTCCACGTTCAATTTAAAAAAATATTCGAATATCAATTAACAAAGTTATTATTACATCACAAAGAAATTGCTGAGGGTTTTAATACAATTGCATAAAGTTCTAAATCGAATGAAGGTTCGTGGTGTTAGATGGAATAAAGGTTGTGTCAAGTCGGGTTGACAAAAGAATCGATGTGTCATCTTGACGATATCGATGTCATTCAATTCGGAATTAATTTTATCGATATGAATATTCAAAATTATTATGAATTTAAATGCGTGAGTTCGGTCAATAGGTGCCCTTATTTTATGTCCCATTTACATTAAAAAGATTATAATAACAGAACTATTCGGTTTTTTGGATTCAATATAATAACGAGAATAATTATAATAAAGAGAGTTTAGCTTCAGCAGATTTAGTTTTAGCAGAATTCGTATTTTTGTTTTTTCCTAGTGGTTTCATCATTTTAAATTTTATATCATAAAGGTATCTGTATGGTGTAGTATTTTTCTCGTGCGTGAAGGAAGTGTTGTGGAAAAAGGAGGGTACGGAACCCTAAAAAAAGATATGTTGTATTTTCACCAACTGCGCGAAACAAATTCATACCTACTGGGAAAAGCATGGCATCACCACCCAACGGATATTGCTGTCGAATCTCCTCAATCTGGCAGTTGAACAATTGATGTCGAATTGAGTTAAAAAATTGCATCAGACATCTCTAATTTTAGCGGCAAAATATAGCAAATTTTCTTCACATCTATCAAGCATTTCCTATTTCTCCACCAGTCGCAAACAAAGTTATGCTTCTCGCCAAGTTAATAAATCACATTCGTCAAGTTCGCAAGCGATGAAGTCGGCAAGGGTTGTACCGTCGCCGGCAGCAGGTGCAGCCATCGATCAACGTCTAGGGCCCGTGACAATTTGACGTATGAGACAATCCGGCCCATGCAAAGTGGCAGGGGACGTGTAAACTGTACCAAATAGGTTTACATGGCACAACATCCAGGACGGGACTTGAACCTGCGACCAGTCCCTTTCAGGGGGAATTCTCTCACCATCTGAGCTACCTGTGCATACCTGATTAAATACCCGTTTCAAAATTTAAAAAAAAATCGTACATATTTTTTGACTTCCGACGTAAAAAAGGGGGTATAATTTTGACGTGTCTGTGTGTGCCTCTGTCTGTGGCATCGTGGCTCCGGAATTAGATGCAGATTTTTTTTATGTCGGTCACGTCAACATGACTTCACCTCGCCTGATGGTAAGCTGAAAGCAAAGTCTCTGGAATGGGAGTTTTTTTGAAAGTCGATAATGATACAGTTGATCAAGCTGTAAATGATTTTGTGTATTTTTTTTCATTTTTTAATTAATTATATAAAAATAAACTAGTAAATCTCTTATAATCGGAGTGGTTTCTCGATTGTGTTAAGCTATCAATGATTTATTGTATTTCTTTGCTTTTAACTCTCACAGCTCTGTGATTTAAGCCATTCAGATATTATATTATATCTGTTAAAATATCTATTAAAAAATAAATTGTTAAATTGACATGTTAAATCGATGAAATAATCATCTAGACACACTTAATATAATTGCCGTTATATTTATTGTATTAATAATAATAGGGCAAAAAGTATTATTTTAAATACGTATTATTACGAAAAACAAAATACAAATAATCTACAATAAACACCTTATTTATAGAATGTGACTATGTATTATAATAACTACGCAAAATAACATGTTTTATTATTATTGAATTTGAATTTGAATTTGAATATTTATAATAATCGTCGGTAAAAACCAAATTATAGTAATTTCTATTTTTTATGACAACAAGAGAATTATTGACTAACCACAAAATATGTTCCGGCCATATTTGGAAGGTTGTCAATTGCATAATAGATATCGCTGATTGAAAAGTGTCAGTAATTGCGTTGCCGAGTTTTTATTAAAATGACATTGAAAATGATGAATAAGTGCTAAAAATAAATAAGTATGTAATCGTTACCTAATTTCCATTACTTACCTAAAACATAATTCCCAATCATTAATTTCTTTGGAGTAGATGACTTTTTGTCATTTCAAGGACTAGTTGAAAATTTTTAAATATTATTAAACTAAGTTAGACAAAAAAAATCGTTTAATCGCTTAAGTCTCAAGTGATTGTTTAATTTGCCCAAAAATGGTGGAATACAAAATAGGTAAAAAGATTAATAAGATTTTTCAATTCGTACCTATTATAGAGATTAGCGCTTTTAAACAAATAAACTCATCATCATGTTAGCGTTGTTCTTGATTTTATCCGAGACTTTTATCTCGAATTATATATATTTTATTTAAATTTAAAGCAACTTTTATGACCATCGCCTGACCTCCCAATCTCGACAAGAAAGTCTACTTTAGAGCCTCGTCCCTCAATCAGCAAGCTTGACTTGACCCTGATGATGTTGGTAGAGCCCCATATACCCAAACTCAAAGAAACAAACTCAGTTTATAATTTTTTTTGTATTGGTCACGTGAATATGATTTCACCTCGCATGATGGTAAGCTAACAGTAAAGTCTCAGGAAGGTGGTCCCCATTACATACATTACCAGTGCCATAATGGTGGCCCTCAACTTGACAGCCTCATCTAATGCAATTGGTGTAAGTATCTTTATAAAGTGTAGATTCGCGTCATGTAAACCAAGCTGCATGTACCTTTGACAATTTACATTGTAAATAGATGTGAACTGGCATGTTGGGGGTCGATCAAAATTTCAAATAGACTCACTTTAAGTGGATTTTTAGGGGTCTGTGGTGTAACTGTCGAGAAAATTGATGCTGTCAAAGGAGGCTTATTCAATTTGGGGCTTATTAATCAGGCGGGAGGGCGGCAATTGTGCGCAAAGGACCTCGTTTCATTTACTTAATGAATTGTTAAGTGCCTTCGTTAGGACTTAGAGCTTATTAACATTCGTTTTTTTAATGAAGTTCATCATATTTATAGCTATTTTCTAGTATGTGGCATGTAAAGGTACACTTTAGAACTTAGGGTTCACTTTTTTATTATTTTGGTTTGCCAGAAGTGACTACTGTTTAACCGTTGAAGCCTGCAGCTAGAGCCTCATCGGTTGTGTAGCAAGTGCATCGACTTAAGCAACGTGGACTAGGTCCTAAAGGTATTGGTAGAGCCTACCTACACCGTGATAATATATAGGTACTTCGTTGTGCTAAACATTTTAAGTCTTGATTTTATCTTTTTGACGTTAACTATAAGGCTTCGCAATCATCAAAAAAAAAACAGCGGAGTCGTACAGGAATAGACCAACATTTTCGCACATCTCATTATCCGCTCCGCTGTAGTAGAAACACACCCGAAAACAGTTTTATAATCGGTGACTAGGTATAAGAACTTCTAAAACAATGATAGTTGCATCAAGGATTATTTCTTTTTGCACAAAGACTCGATGGTAACTATCTAACATTTTTATCGATACAAAAAGACAATAACTAAAAACTACTTATCGCTAAGGATAGCATCATCAATTGAAAAAAAAAACAACTATTGATCTCTGTAATCGAAATGTCATCAGGGCTCTGCCGAAAGCAATTTAGCCGATTGGGGGCCATTATTATGTATAATGACGCTGCCGAGTCGCCGATTCTTATTGTCATCGTAAAGAATTATGCAACCGTCCCAATGTCGATCGAATCGAATGAGCATCGATTCGATTACAGGCGACAGATGTCTGGGAACGTGACGAATTTTCGACTAAACGATACTTCGATTATAACAGCCCAACTCTCGACATCGTTGATAAACAAATATGAATTTTATGTAGCTGATATAGAGTTGTGATTAATTTGTTGATTGTTTGTTGGTGTTTTCGTTGGGGTTTCGTATTGGTAATCAGTCGGTGACCGCAAATTGTTGTCCCTCGATCAGACGTTGCCAGGAAATTACAATTTCGATTTTTATTTCACGAACTTGTGTAGTCAATTGTTGATTGTGAGATAAAAAATATTGTATGACAAAAAATTGGTACTTAGCTTTTACTGTACAAAAAATCTTGTATAATTACCATGTAAATACTCATGTTTCCTTAGTGTCAACATCTAACTTTCATGACCAAGTTGTAAATTAGGTAGGTTTTCTTTAAAACCAATCAGAAAATAGAGTCATGCTCTTTCTAGCATTAGACTAGCTTTATGAACGAAGAAAATTTAATTAAATATTGATTTCAAGTAGCAGTTATATACTGCCTTTCGAAGAATTTGGCTTATAAGCTTTATTAGTTTTTCGACGTTTCCTTCCACAGTTTTCCTTTTTTCTCACTATTCTTTGTTCTATTGGTCGCAAATATTCTTAAGTTAAGCACTGTCTATCAAGTGGAGTTATTGTTGCTATCTTGATCTGCCTATAAAATACAAGAAAAAGTATATAACAGATTAGGTAGGTATAGGTAAATAGTTTATGTATAATTTGCTCGATACATTTGTTTAAATTTTTATAATCGTCATAAATAAATAAAAAATATTTTTATCTGAATTTTACGTATACTCATAGATGTATTGTTTTTGTGAATGTCATCGCGCGCAATGAAGGCCGGGCCGCAAACGATCGCGGTTCCCTTTGTATTTAGCCGTTGAAGCCTTTGTACAAGTCATAGGAGCCAGCGATTTTCCTTATAACTTTCGTAGCACATTTTTATGCTGCACAATCTGAAAATGTAAAAAATTATGTTTATCAAGTGGAGTAACATGTACGATTGTACCTACTCAACATCGTAAATATTTTATGATGAAAATCAAACGTATGATCTGTCCGTTTGAAATAATTAAAAGAAAATTTCACTCATAGGCAGATAAAATCAATAAATAAAGAAAAAACTAAATCATAATTATAGCTATAAAAAGATTAATGTTCAACTATTTACCGACACATAGGTAGTTTTATGTGATAAATTAATCCATCAAACAGGGTGCAGTTCCTGCAGTTATAAATAAAAACGCTATTCGCTTATAGCTTATGTTCATATTGTTATTAGTTTGTCAATTCGTGTGTTATTGGTTGCAACGGGCTGTACCCAATGTGGTGTTAAATTTTTTGTTGTCGCCTCCATCAAATGTATTTGTTTTATTTTAATTTTATTATATTTTTAAGCTTTAAGATTTTATTGACTTTTGAAAAATACGCTGGCCGCTTTTATATAAGTGATTAAAAGAGTTGTCAAAATGTGGGTTTCTTTCTAAGGGTGTTTAGTCTACAAAAAAAAAATTAATCAGTTATTAGTAATCTATAACTTTGAATATATTAAAAGATATATTAAAAAAAATATTAACCCTATACCGCTGACGTTGCAAGAAAATTCAAAAGATTTAGATCCAATACAACTAGATAAAAAATTGAAATCTTTTCTTTAAAATACGATGACACGCAGTAGCCAATATCTTTTTCTTTCCAAAAAAAATTATAACAATACAGTCAAGTCGTCGCCGACAACAATCGGACGGATGTCCCACTACTCACTGAGCCATTGTGGCAACCCTAGACGAGAATATTTAAAAATATATTTAGGATTTGAAATATCATCTTGGGATATACATCATCATGTCATAACACGGCGGGTCAAAGGAGGATCGCTTGATAAATTGCAGTTCAAACTCGGTATAATGTCTTTTTCACTACAGTCGTCAGTTCCCGAGCATGACGCAAAGTTTCGGTTGGTAATGTGACTGGGTGTAAGATATGTTGAAAGATCTGTATTTGAGGAGGGTGATCTTCGATATAATTCATCTTTTTATTGTCCCTTGATAGGTCAGGGGTGAGTTGGCGATTCGGCGTTTTAGTAGAGCTCTTTATTGTTATAAAATAACTATTTTATAGTTGACATAAGTTTTTTTGTTTATAGAATACTTGCATTTCGTTAAAATGCATACTTTTCAAAATCTGTAATTTGTAATTGATACGACCAGCATGTCCTTTATCATTCATTCGATAGCTATCTACGGCGTCGACCACGTGGAAGTATGTTCCCGTTCTTGCTTACCATGGAAACCAGTTCCAGGAAGAAAAAGTTACTTATTTGCTATACCAGACTATAATGTATCCCTGCACCAAATTTAACCAAATTAGTTCCACAGTCTAACGGCTGAAAGGAATCAATGATTAAGTAGTAAATATTATACATCCATACTCACAAACTTCCAACTTTAACGTTTGAGTGGGAAGTAGGATATGCAGTAACTAGTATTAATTTTATTAGTAGTAATAAGCGATACGTTCATTATGCGTACAGCTAAGGAGTGGAATGCCCTGTCCGAGTCTGTGTTTCCGGAAAGCTATAACCTGGGAATCTTTAAGTCTACAGTGAACAGGTTGCTTCTAGGCAAGCGTGCTCCATCGTCGACCACATCGTCACTTGCCATCAGGTAAGATAGTGGTCAAACGCGAGCCTATCAGCTATAAAAAAGTAGTATTCCGGCGATCCGCGGCAGTATTATCATCGAATACAGCCAGCTCCTCCTTGCTCATAAATAACCCTTTTCTCATGGTTTCTCCTATACCCTTTTTTACAAAAACAACTCAAGATAGACGGCCATAATCCTGGTCATTCGCGTCTCGGGGCAGGCCCACACAATTTGTCATCAATCTATTTCAATACGTAATGGTATCCTTGACAAATGATTCGCCTAATGATGTGAAACGAAACACGTATTAAACTTGACTTACTTGCGTAATGAAAGGCTGATTTTTGGGTGGCCGCGAAGCCTTTTATATTGTATTCGTATACATAATATGAGATTAATTATGTCTAAGATATATTTCGATCACGGTTGTATTATAATGACAATGTAATTTTTAGAGTAGTGAATAAATATATAAGGTTTATATAGCCCACTTATCTAACGGCATATGAAGGTTTATCGACAGTAGAGGAAGCGTTTGAAGTATGTACCTAAGGACAGAAGCATATTACGTGATGTTGTCTCTGCCTACCCTGGAAGGAAAAACGCGTGAGCATATGTATGTATGTACTTATCTAACCTACACCCTATACCTACTTACTAAATATGAGTAAAATGTGATTCTGTAATTGTCAGTGAGGGCTAAACTAAAACACTAATAACTTCGTAAATTGTCTATCTTTACGTAGGTAATACGTAAATGTACTAAATATCGATTGCACGTAAGGCTTAGGCCGAGGTTTACACTTTTGGCCCGGGGTCCGCTTTGATGAATGTATCTTTATTACTAAAACGCACCAAAATGGCTGCAAGAATCTGCTGACATGAAATGTGGAATAAATAATAGAGGTTTACATTTTTTATCTGAGGAATAGGCGCCTATAAGTTGTGAGAATAGGGTCAGAATTCCACGCAGACAGAGTCGCAAGCCACACCTAGTACAAAATATTATCGATTTAAGTGTCAAAAATATTCTTCTAATTGCTGTCGAACACTTATTGTCACGCCCAGAAACCTGTCAGCATTATCATGTCGAATGACAATGCTAATTCTATGACCAAAGTATGGCCCCTATGGTCATGCGAACTGCCAATCAGGCGCTTTGATATTTCTTCTCTTTAAACAATAACCTAACGTTTGGTCACTATAATAGTGGCCTAGCATGTTGACACCAAACGGCTCAAAATAAACAAAACAGACAAAATAGGTATTAGCTCTTATAGGTAGCGATGATAGCTGAATAATGCGATGGTAGCTGAATGGATAAGGACGCGGCCTCTACTCAGAGGTATCGAGTTCGAATCCGGCCGGACAGTACCAATCTGAATTTCACTTTGTGGAATTTAAATGCGCTAATCATTTGATTTACTATGTGCTGACGGTGAAAGAAAAACATCGTGAGGTAACCTACATGTCCTAGAAGGATTTCTAAGGACATGTCCGATCCACCAACCCGTATTAGGCCAGCGTGTGTGAATTAAGATCTAAACCCTCTCGGCTCTCTCGTTAGAGGAGAGGAAACCCGTGCCCAGCAGTGGGACATAAATAGGTTGCTATTATAACATCATCATGAGATGAATATACTATAGTGTAAAGAGTTCACACATAGAGATCGTGTGACATCACAGATAAAAAATAGGATTGCCATCCTCAACAGTGTCTAGTATTAACCGTAGAAATGTCATCTAAGTATGTAGTCCTTAAAACCTAACCACTCCAGGGTTAAAAAGACATTAGCAGATAAGTTTCCACACACTCTACATATCCACACGTCCTGTCAAACCGCCTGGCCCCTCATTACCGTTCTCACATACATCACCGTCAGAACTCTGCCATAGTGCAAGTCATCTCCGTAGAATATCGACTCCACCGTCATTGTGATGGTGGATAGAGGAAAACTTTTCACTGATGGATTTGTTGTGAGTTCGAAGTTTGTGTAGTCAAATAAATTTAGATTTTTAAATAGTAAAAATAATAAGTGTGATACGTGGTTAAAAGCGCGAGACGCCCTTGTGTCTGAAACCATGTTAGTTTTTTTATATAGACCACGTCAAAATGACTCCATCTCACCTGATGGTAAGCAAATGGTTTATGACCGGAGCCACCACTACATACACTGGTAGTGCTACAGTGGCGGCCATCAGCTTGACGGTCTCATCAAATGCTTTTTCACGCCCCGCTTAAAGAACCCGGGACTATAGGAGGAAAGAAATACATGCGCTGGTAAAGAATTCCAAGTCTTTATGGTGCGGCAAATAAAACAGGCACTGAACTGCTTGGTTCTTGGTGAAATTGATTGCACTGTGTGAGAGTAATACCTCAGCCTGGCACGTGTAAGTTTAATTTAAAGTATAATTTAAACAGTATCCCTGTGACAACTACTTTTTGGACTCCACTTCAGCTTATCATCAAGCGGGGTGCAGTCAATCCGGCGGACTAAATATAAAAAGTACTAGATCCGTGTTTCGGTATTGTTCAATACTTACCCTACTCCATAAAAAAGTGTGATTAAACTACGGAACCCTCAATTATCAACTGAATTTCTAGTTTATATGCGCCGCAATGTACTTCAAATAATCAAATTATAAATGGTATGTACACCTAATTCTCTAAGACATCTAAAGAAATTCTGTCACTTGCGATTTGCCGCGGTTTTCATCGCGCAAATTAAGTTGCATGAACTCTTGACAAACGTGAATTTATAGCTGGATGGAATAGACAGTTGAATTTGCGAAACGATGGCGAATTCGACACGACTTTCACATAATGTATTCATTTGACAAACTAAATTACTCTTTATGTAATGAAAAAGTCAATTCTGAGTTACTTTAATGTATTTAAATTCAGGTCACACCACTTTCTGTATTCAGTTTTACTAGGTCTATTTTGCACATACTGCACAGTGGAGATCACTCAAATCTCAAAGCACTAAAGCCTTTCTCCATTCCGGGGGTTAGTCGCCAGTTCATAAAACATTATTTTGATTAGTGTATGTTCATCGAAGCTGAGATTTGATTCAGTAAAAATAGTTTTTTATGAAAATTATTGTATTAATAAATTATCTTTTTTATTTAAAATAGTTAGTTAGTTTTGATTATATTCAATTAGGTACAATTGAATATAATCAAAACTATAACTAATTTTAAAGGTTTGATAACCACCCGAAAGGGTAGGTAGATTTTATTTTGACATACAGATCATAAGAATTAACAACAGTTTTTTCAATTTTTCTTTTTTAATTATAATTCATGCGTTTTGAAAACGTGGCGTTACTGGATCAAGCACTTAAAGAGCTTAGTTAACATGATACAAAATGGTAGAATTTAGTTAATTAAACGACCTCTTAAGATAATTAAAATCACTTCCAAGAAATTATTCAAATAGGGTAAATTACAATCACGTTTTCCCCAGTTTCAATCGCCCACGATAATTCTGCAGATCATGATCTATCGAATCAACAATCAAAGCGACAATCTCGTATTTATTCTCGAAAACCACACCATCATCGACTGATGTTCAGGGGTCATGAAATATTTATTATTACGATTCCAGAAAACGAAACTCATCGCGATTTTACGATTGTCGTCATGCTATCTCGTATTGATTTGAGTAAACATATCATTCGCGTTTACTCTAGATTTTGAATTAAGAATATTATGAGGTACAGTCAGCGTCAAAAGTAAATGATAACCTTCAAACATTATAATTATATTTACTCAATTTTTTTTATATCATCATAGAGCCCACTAATTAGTTACACAAAAAATAATAATTGCCGAAATTTTCAATTTCGAAATCTGAAAGTGTCTACTTTTGACGCTGACCTTATAGAAAGAAAGAACAAATAACACTGATTTTTCATTACCGTGGTGCGAAGGAAATACCTTTTAGGCCACGAAGTGTTCGAAGACCCAAGAAGGCGTGCGGTTTTAGTCAGTTAGGTATTATCCGCGTGAATTTCCGCACGTAAAAATAGTTCATTATCATCAGGTTGTAAGCTTAACCGGACCAGAGAGGCGGTTATTGTTACTCGAAACACCTCTAACCATTTCCCTCTATTAGGTCATACATGTGTGATCATCTGCAAAGGCTAATTGGGGGGGGGGGGGGGGGGTTTTAAGGCTGCCCGTACTTACCACAAACTTAAAGTTACCAAACGAAAGCGTAATATCTACTACTTGCAATCAATAAAATTAATATTTCACAGCAGTACATGTGCTTTTGGGAACCATCACACATGGGTCGAAGTTCTACACCTTTTAAAATTACGAAAGGCCGTCAAACGGACCTGCTGCCTGGTCAATGTCTAGCTACCACCATTAAGACCTTTTGATGATCTCGATAAATATGAATCTGATTGGCATTGATACGCGCAGCTTCCATTTGGAAGTTCATTAGAGACGCCGGTTGATAGGCGAACGGGAGGTGTGGAGTAGCTTGTTCATTTTTTCAAATTCAAATTCAAATTCAAATTATTTATGTCAGACGTTAGTCCATAGGTATAGTTAGTTACAAACAAAACTTATATAGTATAGTTCATTGTATAGTACCTAATCTTTTTGAAAAGAAACCATAATATTTTTTATGGCAGAATTTGGTGTGTGTGTTTGGTCCTAGATTAAGTGCCCAGGTGGGGTATTTTTCATGCGGTAACTTTAATTCCTAAAAAAATCTACTTTATAGTTGAATAGAAACTTGTCTATAATCTGTTACCTAACAGTTTTTAAGAAAATGCTTATAAGAAAATTTGTAAATGTGTACGCTTAATTTTTAATATTATACAGTCCACCAGGTGGTAAATGATTCCCGTGGCAACAAACAATTGACATGACAAAATTTTATTAAGTTAGTAGGTATAACCTATCCTATTGCAAGGATTTCTGTGAATCCTACCAAGTACTTAGCAGACACACAATACTCTGCAAGTCGACTATAGGAATGCATGTCTATCATTCCCCAGTCGGATGGCTTCATTTACTCACTTCAAATTTTTCTAGCAACGACCGACTCCATGCCTTTCTCAAACCGTCACAGGTCCCCATTAGTAGCCAGCACCCTCGCGATTGACGATTCAGTCTTTTGTGGTCAATTTTTTCCACGGCTGTCGTTAATGGAGATTTCTTCGATACGCGCGGCGAGTGTCAAACATGTGCCCGCGCATATTGTCAAATCACGACGATCAAACGTTGCGCCCGAGTTGAAAAAAGACGCGTTAAAAACTCGAGAGTGTCCTGTCAATACAAGGCACGATTATTGAAAATGTGAAGTGCTATGAAAAGTTTAAATTGTGCTTGTGTTTGATTTAGGTTCTTGATTGAAAGGTTGAGGTGAGTAAACATTATTCTTGATTGGAAATGTGACTTATTTGTGGGCGAATCTGATGAGGTAGACCTCTAAAATATAAAATTGATCATCATTTAAGCGGCAGTTATATTTAAAGGTAAAAAAGAATCTCCTCGACGTAATTTGGTTTATTTTGAACTTATTCGCTTTTACCGAAGTGACTACCGTCTGACCTACCAACCCTGATGAAAAAGCCTTCGCTAGATGTACTGGCTCCCAGATGAGGGTGTCTTTATCCCCGATTTTTTTTATACCACTTAGGTGACAAACAAGCGCTCCGTCCACCTGATGGAAAGCAGTCGCCGTGGCCTATGGACGTGAGCGACACCAGTGGCGTCACACTCGTACTGCCAACCCTGGAGGCGGAGAGGGTTGAGAGGGGAGAGGTCATACCGGATGCGGAGAGGGGAGAGGGGTGATACCGGAATTGGATTGTATTGGAATAAAAAACAGGCTTTATATCCTATAGGATATAAAGGTATATATTCCCATAGGAGATGGCACGGGCATAGAACTCCGTACGAGCGGAGCAGAGAGTTTTTTTTTATACTACTTAGGCGGCAGACAAGCACGCGGCCCACCTGATGGGAAGCGGTCAGTGAGTCTGCAGAACCCTCTAAAATTTCCGTCTCATTAACTTGAATTGTCGTAGATTGCCACATTACCACGGAACGGTGCTGTGTCCTAGTGACATATGTTTTAATTCCGTGAACTATGTCCAAACGTAACCCATTCGGTACGCGGATCAAACGATTTGTGCAGTGACTTGACATTTTGTGTTGTCAGCAATATAAAAGTGAAGAGAATTGCATTAAATATTTTGTTATAAGTGTTTAGAGATAGGTACCTATTGATTTGCGCGAATTGTAGTTTCGTAGGAGTATAATCATAGTTAGGTACATTATATACAGATAGATAGATATAGATAGATAGATGAGAGCACGTAAATTGGCCAGACGCGCCATAATTATGCGGAAAGGTCGATTTTTAGGTCCCCTTTGAGGTATGAGCGGGTCGCGGGAAATAATTTCATAACGAGGCTCTTTACTTCTTGAACTTGGTGGGTCAGTTACCCCCATAAAAGTCAAACCAAAAGAATGTATCCCTGTCTCCTTGGTGAAATACTATATAATTTCTATCCTCTAGCCTAAAATGTCCACCTCATTAGACTAACTCAGTGGACATTAGAATCAAAATCATTACCTACACCTCAAAACCAATAGCACTAAAATAGATAGGCCTGTTTCACACATTCGTGTCGACACCTCGCGTTATGAATAATCGAAGCGCGCGAACTAGCCCGCGGTCATGTATACACAGCCTATGAATAGTGTATACGCAGGTGTGAACACGCTGTTTATTTTTGATAGTCGTTTTCAGGATTTATTCATAAAGACTAGGTTGAAAAATGTTTTGCAGAACGGTGGGGGAATTACCTCAGCAGTGTTGATTGCAGGAAGTTGAATGTTCCATAAATTAGTGCTTACTTTTTTATACCACTTTGGTGAATCTAGTAATTGGAAATTGACCCCCTTTCCTGTGGACGGATAGTTCTGATATTTGGCGTATATCTTTAACTAGCTTCCGCCCGCGGCTTCGCCCGCGTGGTATTCGGTATTGCCACCAAGTCCACACTCCACTCCACTCTCCACCTCCACTCTACTGTCCAATCCCCTCTCCCAACTCCACCCTACATTCCACTCTCCACTTCAGTCTCCACTCCACTCTACTTTCCACTCCACTCTCCATACCACTCCCCACTCCACTCTCAACACCACTCCCCACTCTGCTCCACTCTCCACTCCACTGGTCTCCACTCGTCTAGCCAAAACCTTTCGGATAAAAAGTACTAAACGGATTTCAGTGCGGTTTTCTTGGTCAGACCTAAAATTTGGAGATATGACCAAAAGTTTTTTTTTCCTTATTTATTAGTTTCACCATACACCATCTTTACAGGGTTGACCACAAAGATCTATTTTTTTGCAATCCTTGTCTGTTTGTTCGTGATGGACGCAAAAACTACTGAACAAATTTTGATGCCGCCGTTTCATTAGAAAGGTCTTGGTTTTACATAAAATCTGCCGTATGTTTGATTGCATTTGGTTAAGTAGAACCGGGGATATGACCAAAAACCGATTACCAACCAATCGACTCCCACGGGCAGAGCCGCGGGTATTAGCTTGTATAAAAATTAGCCTATATACTACTCCAGACTATAATAATCTATCTCTGTACCAAATTTCAACCTGATCTATTCAGCCGTTTTTACGTGAAAGAGTAACAAACATACATCCAGATTTCCCGACTGATCAACTCCATGGGCGAAGCCGCGGGTATTAGCTTGTATACAAATTAGCCTATATGTTATTTCACACTACACTCTATCTCGGTACCAAATTTCAGCCAGATCTATTCGGCCGTTTTTACGTGAAATAGCAACAAACATAATATTTGGATATCCCGACCGATCGACTTTGCGAGCGGAGCCACGGTATTAGCTTGTATGAAAAGTAGCCTATATGTTATTCCAGACTATAATCTATCTCTGTACCAAATTTCAACCTGATCTATTCAGCCGTTTTTACGTGAAAGAGTAACAAACATACATCCAGATATCCCGACTGATCGACTCCATGGGCGAAGCCGCGGGTATTAGCTTGTATAAAAAGTAGCCTATATGTTATTTCACACTACACTCTATCTCGGTGCCAAATTTCAGCCAGATCCATTCAGCCGTTTTTACGTGAAATAGCAACAAACGTAATATTTGGACATCCCGACTGATCGACTTTGCGAGCGGAGCCACGGTATTAGCTTGTATAAAAAGTAGCCTATATGTTATTCCAGACTATAATCTATCTCAATACCAAATTTCAACCCGATTTATTCAGCCGTTTTTGCGTGAAAGAGTAACAAACATACATCTAGACATCCCGACTGATTGACTCCGTGGATCGACTAATCGACTCCGTGAGCGGAGTCAAGGGTATTAGCTTGTATAAAAAGTAGCCTATGTGTTATTACACACTTTAATCTATCTCGTTACCAAATTTCAGCCAGATCTATTCAGCCGTTTTTACGTGAAAGAGTAACAAAGATATATCTAGAAATCCCGATCGATCGACTTTGCGAGCGGAGCCGCGGTATAAGCTTGTATAAAAAGTAGCCTATATGTTATTCCAGACTATAATCTATCTCTGTACCAAATTTTAGCCAGATCCATTCAGCCGTTTTTGTGTGGCAGAGTAACAAACATACATCCAGACATCCATACATACATTCTCACAAACTTTCGCGTTTATAATATTAGTAGGATTCTGGTGGCAATACAAGTTAATCTATTCTATATCATTCTAAATCTAAGATGGCCGCCGTTACAAATTGCGGCTTTCTTAATTTTCCACAACTACCGCAATATGGATATCAAATGAAAAGGCTTATAACTAGTAGATTATAGTTCACTGTGAAAAAAAAAGAAAATCCAATATGGCCGCTTTTAGTACATATTAAAAGCGTTTAACTTGAAACATTTTTTACTTAAATTCCTAGCCTACCAAAGTCAAAAATCATTTATTCTGTATAGACCATTAAATGCGGCAATTACAAAACGTCAAATCAAAATATTTAAATAAGCAAATAGACCACCGCGGCCCGGACCTGAGAAGGCTCCGGCAAGAATGACCCTTTTGCCTCTAGTTACCTCAAGTCTTTAAATTAAAAAAATAAGTATCACCAGGCATTGCAACACATGCCAAGCATTAGCAGGTAAGTACATAATAAATATCAGTGAGAGAATAACAGTCTAATGGAGACCTAGATAATATGTCTCCTGTACAAGACGCATGTCGGACATTAGTCTCTATTATCATTAGCATTAAATACGTCTGTTGATCTGTTCTCCTGGACTGGTGATGGATTGTACAGGTGCACTAGATGGCTGACGATGTGTCGTTTGAAGTAACCGTCTTACACCATACCAATATAAATATTATTCAATATTAAAGTACTCATAACCGGTAGCCTTGCATGAAAGGTTTAATGACAGTTAGTATAGGAAGCGCGTGAAGTACCTATGTAAGGACTACTGCCTATCCCGGGTAAAAGGCGTGAACATGTTTGTATCTAAATATTATCTCTCACAGGTGTATAGCTCGTTTCTGGATTAAGAAATAAAAGACGTAAAAAAAATAATATTCTACGACATTCTACACATCGCTCCCTAGACCCAAAGTAAGCTTAGTTTAACTAGCTTGTGTTATGGGTTTTAGAATGCTGATAAACATACTTATATACTATTTTTTTGTAAATACATACTTATTAGGTATACATAGAAACTGGTGGTGGTATAGGAAAAAATTAGTACCTATTCCTTATAATCGATCGATCTTTCAATAAGTTCTTAACAAGTACGGAAGCCATGGTATTATTTCCCCAGCACCAATAATTTCACTCGAGCTATTTAGCGATAAGCTCACCGTAACCATAATCCTTTCAATAGCAATGCGTTACTACAAATCGACGTTTCCATGCTTTTACTCAGGCGATTTTTTTATTCATGATAGGTTTACGTTTGACCTTAATCCCACCTGATGGTAAGTGATGATGTGGTACGATGAATCACGCTTGCCTAGAAGGAACCTATTCACTCGTGACTTGAATACTCCCCGGTTATAGCTTTCCGGAAACAAAGACTCCGGCAAGGAATTACCGATCAGCGATGCAACAATTGTACTGTATCTTCGGTTTTAACAACTCTGAATAGATATCAATCAGTAGACAAATACTGTGCGATAGAGAGAACGCTCTACAAAACCGAAGTAGGCCGATCTTAGCCGAACTCTCAGTCTTCTACCGGAATGAAATCTCGTTTAATGTGTCTCAGATAAACACTCTTCATACCTCCGAGCGTCTTCATCTCAGATATTATGCTCAAATGATATTTTCCCGCGCAAAGAGCGCAAAACCGCGCCATAATTATAAACGCATCAATCATTGCGCGCGCGCCTCGCCTCGAGCGCATGCGTAAACGGTTATTACACGAGTAACATGGCGACGATGTAGCGGATATGTCTTAAATGACCAGAGGGATTGAGGAAAGCGTGGGTTTAGGAATGTTTAGAAATGGATGGGTCTTATTTTTTCAGTTGTTAGTGGATAGGTAAATATGATAGGCTTAGGGGTTCATAGATAAGTGGTAATCGAATTAATAAGCACATTGCAAGGTTAAGTAATACTAGCCAGGTCAGGATTAGGATGGATGACCATTTTTGACATAGTGAGATCCCTCCATGCCCTATAAAATGCATGACAGACTCGTTTTTGCGTCATTTTACATGATTTTTTTTGGTGGAATTTATTGTTCCACCTGACTTGTCAGTCTGTCAAGCTATTGTGTCTTACGTAGAGAGGATCATACCTACAATATCACTAGTTGCATCACTTGATTGCTGGTTGTCAAACTGTATAGCTCACAAAAATAACATATTATCACAAGATGTAATTTTTGATCCACAAACAAAATACAGACATTACTGACAATTGTTGTTGGGTTCTATAATAAAGACATCTAGGCTAATTTTGATGAACGACTTATAAAACCAGTGGGCGATTCGTCTCGGATTTATTCGGATTTTTTGTTTGGAAAATAATTGAGTGATTTGTGTCAAAAGTGACAGACCGAGATTACAATACTGATTTGGTTTCCAATTATGTTTACTGGAATTAACGTGATCATGGTGTCATTATAAGAATGAGGAAACAGATTTATGAAGCTTGTCTGTATCAGACGAGCTTCATAAACCCACATGTGCTAGAAGAAATTCTAAGGACATGTCCGATCCACCAACCCGCATTAGGCCAGCGTGTGTGGATTAAGGTCTAAACCCTCTCAGCTCTCTCGTTAGAGGAGAGGAGACCCGTGCCCAGCAGTGGGACATAAATGGGTTGCTATCTGTATCAGAAACCCGGTAAGTGTCAACATAGGTGTGTGTCAAATCACATCGAAGACTTAAAAAAAAGCCCAGCTAAGAATGCCCGTAACCGGTGAGAATTTTTGAAAACAATTATGAAAGTAGAAAAATAATATTAAGCAGCGCGAATGTGACACCCTTAGTGTTGTACACGTCCATAGGCCAAGGTGACCGCTTCCCATCAGGTGGACTATGTGCTTGTCTACCACCCAAGTGGTATAAAAAAAGAAGCGAAAGATTTCGGTATGCCAGTGACTCTCTCCAGTAGGTATTCTTGGCATCATCTCTTTTTAAGGTCATCAAGGAGAGGTTGGCATGGGCACAGAAGGTTTTGATTAGACCCTAAACAACTAATAACTGTAGTATCCAGAACTATAAAAACTACAGCTAAAACTATTCCAGTAAATACGTAATAATAAGTGAGCAACAATTCGAAAAATGGCCGTGTCACGCCGTCACCGTATCGCCGTCGTGTCGTGACATTTTGTTTGCTACCGCCAAATGTCAAAGCAATTTCGTATCGATTTGCTGTTGTACCATTGAAGGCGAGCCTTGAAAACTATCGTTATGGATTTTAAAAGTGCTGCCACATTCTTGGACAATCCGTTTTAGTGTTTTATTTGAACTAGTAGGTGTTAATATGTTTTAACCGATATACCTATCTGATTTTGCATATGGGCCCGAAGTTTCAAATGAACGTTTCACAGTAGCCTCCCACGATTTACCCTTACGCGACTACCCAAAAAAGAAGTGTAATATTTTCAGAGTAGGTTTTTTTATTGGTACAACGTAGGTGGCAGACAGGCACAAAACCCTCCCGATGGGAAGCGGTCAACGTAGCCTATGGACGTGTGCAACACTAAGGGTGTCACACACGCGTTACCTACCCTGTAGGGAAGGGCGGGGGCTAGGAAGGGGTGGGGGAGGGGTACAGTGAGCTCTGGCTACCCTACTTACCGTTGGTGTATGAGATATGGTTAGAAACATTAAAAACAATCTAATTTCCTGTTCACCTCTCCAAATCCCTACATAATTGCAATGAAGCAAGTACTAGAAGCACATGAAAGGGTGGATATGGTCTCCGGCTGTTTCATAAACGTCAATATTCCACAAGAGGGTGGCAGTTTCCATTGTAATCGCTCCATTAGTGCTTTGTAGCAAAAAGCACCGCTGTAGGTACCATCTAGCAAATTACATAAACATTCATCTAGACAAAATTATCATGTAACAGAGGATATTACCCAAAAATAAAGTTACGAGGTTACCTAATCGCTTTGTTCGTAAGAAAACAATTTATATACATCAACTAATATCAGATTTTGTAACAAAACAACAATACGCTCTGGCAAAACCTCTTAACTCTTTAACAAACACACGCTCAATCAAAAATCAACCTTACTAACTTCTAACATAATTCAATTTCGAATATCTTACAAAGAAAGCAAAGAAAACTGTCCCCATTTGTCGCAACAGAAGGCGTGGTGATCCACTAAAAATCAAATCTATTCTATCACACACTTACCTGCGTTTATACACCTTATTACTCAGGAGCTAAAGTTCAAATTTGGTTAACGAAACAGATCTATGCGTTTGCTAAGTGCTAGAGGCTACGGTCATAGCAATTTGGGTGCTTGCTATTAGAGATCTTGTATGTCATTATATAGCTCACAGTGCGTGAATATAGAATGGTTACGCAATATAATGGCGTCTCTCTTTGTTCTTTTGTCGGGTAAGGCCCATAGCACACAGCGTATTTTATACGAGCAGACGACGCGCAGATGACGCGCTTGTACGCGCTTCAAACGAGATTTGAACGCAAGCATACGGGGCGTTTGTGAAACGCGCCTCTCCTGCGCGTATATGCGCTGTAGTCGCTCGTAGCTTGCGTTTTTGAACAGATACTGTTCAATGTCGTCGTTCAGTTGTACAATGGCGTCAGTTGAGACAGCACTGCTTACGCTGGCTTTAGTACTTCTTTTAAAAAGAAAAAAAACGTAAAAAAAAACCGAATTTATTGGTTCTCCCTCTGCAGTTACTCCGCTCCTCTGTACGTGCACGCGCGTTTGCATGGCTTCAAACGCGCGTATACGCTCTTCATGCGCGCGCGTGTATCATTAATGCAAACGCAACAATCAGCGTCTACGGCGCCGAAAACGCGCGATCCTAATACGCGCGTCGTCTGCGCGTTAAAAATACGCCATGTGCTATGGGCCTTAGTGTCATTGACGAGATGGGTCATGGTGAAATCGTTAATTAAGCTGTCTGGGGAATATCACTGAGTTACTTTAAGGCTTTGTTCGACAGTGGCTGCGTGTTAATAAGGTGGTTTAATACAAACGGTCAAAATTACGATTGTATGGAACTACTGAGTGAGTGGTAGCAAATTGAACTTTGATAGTAGGTTCTAATAAGCTCAGGGATACCATTCAGTCTATAAGTACTTACCAAACGGACGAACTTCAATATTTTCCTTGAGGCAAATATCATTTGACCTCCAAAATTTTATTCTTTAGATAAGTAATTACCTATACCAGGTTGACTGACTTCTGAATGGTCCAAATATCCGTAGCAAATGCCATATTCGTATGGTAACCAGGGGCCTTACCTACTCTGAAAATCGAACATGAACGTTTCGGATCGAACGAAAACGGATCATTTGTCAAACAACGACAGCGAAAACGTCAAATGTATTTTGGGAGTAGGAGGTGTACTGATAACGATCGACAACATCAATGTCAAACGATCGAAGACGGATCCGAAATCCGAAACGAAACACTTTCGGGGTAGCTAAATGGTCAAAACGTCAACGGATACGAATATTTTCGTTTTTCAGAGTAAGGCCTCAGGACCGAAGTCTTATCGTGCTCTTCGAGATCCTCTGGGTCGAACTCAATTAATTACTTCATAACTGTAAAATGAAAAAACTAGGTAAGTACTTACTATACCGGTAATATTATATTTGTTGCTATTTAGTAAATTAAAGGCGATTTAAAGTAGCTAACACGACACATCCCCTCCTTCCATCTAAAAAGATTCGTCTGCAATTAAGTAAGACCTTGTGCTTGACCATTAAAATGCTTATAGCCCTAGGGTTCTAAGCAATCTGATGCTACCCTAGGGTAACTAGCTAAATAGCAAAGTGAAGGACATTGAAAATTATGCTTAGACATAAGTTACTTAATCATAAAAAAAACTTATGTGCTTAGTAAAAAAAACTACATTGAAATCGAGTTACAAACAAAAATATATAAGTAGGTACCTACCCAAAAATGATTACATAAGGAAATAAAAAATACAAAGCAAAGGTACTGACCCAAGTCACACACAAGTGGTAATCATAGGAATTATAATAATTGTGTGAGCGGGCGCGGGGGGCGTGGCCAAATGACAATCACGCGCGGCGACCTAATGAACGGGTGCGCGCGCGCCGTACAGGTGAGTAGAGATGGGCCTAGCTTATCGATGAATTGAATTAATATACTTTGGTGAAGAAAGTTCTTCAATTACATATTTAACATTTGAGAAAATGTACCTATCTGCAATTACGTTAAATGGGTACTGTTGACTAGATTATAAATTAAGAATGTGATAAATCAGATTTTTTTTACATTTGACACGTCTCATTTTGCCTGATGGTAAGCTAAAAGTAAAGTCTCTGGAGGAAGGGAGATTATAGTCACTAGATATACCTACAATTATAGTAAATTTTGAAATCCGCTAAATACCGGTCTATAGGTATAAATAGTACCAGATTGGTTAGGAATGGAGAGATAATGTCTAAAAGGAAAGTGGTAGAGAATGAACCCCAAGCAATTAGGACGAAGGTAGGATACTTTCGATTATAAGAATTAATATAAATTGCTGCTACCACTATCACCCATTTAATATGATCTTATAGGTTGTCCCTACAGACCACCGTTTTTACTGCTATCACTTTTTTTTGTTTGCATTTCTCGAAGAAATTTTTTATCGATAGTTTTACTTATCGAGCACAGCACATCACTACAGTTCTAATACTCGGGTAGTGTCGCTACGTGTCGAGTCATGCATTCATTATACGTGTGCGTTGTTATCCTGGACCATCACAAACGTCGCACATCTGCCACCTATTGGAAAGGTATTTTAGTTCTTGTATTACGTCTCTCTTCTTCTCTATGTCATTTTTTCTCTATTGTTCATGTCAATATGGCTTCGATAATGATGCTAAGGTGAAGCTGTACTCTTAGGAGTCAGGGGTCAAGAACTGGGACTACACATAAGAATATTTTGTAAACAACCTTCTTCATTTAGGGTAGGCAGCGCGTGTGACACCCTTAGTGTTGCACACGTTCATAGGCCACGGTGATCACTTCCCATCAGATGCGCTTGTTTACTGCCTACTTCTTCAACCAAGAACAGTCGCATCCAAAGCTTTCACCTCGGAATCTGGGGTCCGCTTTACCTGCCATCTGACCTTCACAACCCAATGGTGACATTTGGCGATATCGAAGCATTGCAGCTAGACCGTTGTTGTTGGACTTTTTAGGGCTCCAACTACCCGTAACGACTGCCATAGATGTTTGTGTGGCAACGTAGGTTAGGAGGTCTGATAACAGTTGCTCCTATAATAGCTGTATAAGCCAAATCAAAAGCAGGAGGAGTAAGTTGATTCCAGGCTCTGAGGTAAAAGCCTCCAATGCCATCAGAAGCAACGCCAAGATTATGATGATGACTTTAAAAAAATAACTAGTCCAATTAGAAGTCTTTACTCTTTCAAAAGTAAGTCGGTACCTACTTCTATCGTGGCCTAGTAATTGGTTTCACGACAAAGCCGCTACTTACAGAGAGGGCCCGAGCATAGGTAGATAGATAGATAGATAGATAGGTACTCTTTATTGCACACACCATCAGCGTATACATAAAAAAAATACTTATAAAGCGGTCTTATCGCTGTCTGCGATTTCTTCCAGACAACCAGTATGGACTGTTTTATGGGAATCTGGGTTAGGTATCGAAGGCTTGCTAAATCCCCCCTCCCCCTTCCCCCGCCTACCGAATATGTAACACACAATATAGTAGCACTTGCTAAAGTTACAAATAAACCACTGCACCATCAACACAATCAATTTTCTTTTGTTCATATTCTAATCTAGATCTCCAAAACACAGTTACAAAATTGACAAAAATACCATCACTCGAGTAGCTCATCTAAAACAATTCCACTGATGATTCGAGATAACATTGTTCCCCATTGTTACAAAGTCGCAATCTCCTATACGAAGGTGATATTAGACCCATACAATGATGGGAAATGTAATAAGAATGTGCTGACAATTATTAGGTGCAATTGCCCGATGTGGGCTCACCATAGATAAATTATAGGGGGTATATTATGTATATGAGGTTATGAGGAAATGGAAAAATGTAAAAAAATAAATTACATAGGCACTGTGTGAGTTGTTTCCTTGATGGTAAGATAAAGTAGAGTGTATCGGCGTGTCATATAAAATTATAGTGGTTTGTGGTTTTATTGACATAATATATGAAATACGAATGTGGGGTTTAGTGTTGCAGTTATAGTAGCTCTATTATAGAGGTCGTAGGTTCGATGTCCGGTAAGTGCGAATACCAATATTTTGATATCGTAAAAATTTACCCACATATCGCATCTAATCTACACATACTATTTTAAAATTGTAAATTAGTTGTGTCTGTAAATTGGAAATATTTGAAAAGAATGTTCGAGTTATGGTACTTATAAATGAACAAAAAAAGTTTTTGTCTTTTTAATTTTTGTCTGTTCTTTGGTTTGTCTGTTTGTTCGCGAATGACTCAAAAAGCTGTTTTTTTCGTTTTCAATCAAATTTTTTCGTTCAGGCTTAATTATCTTTTTTATGTTTAATTGCAATTGGTGGAATAGAACCGGAGATATAACGAAAAGTTGTAATAACCGACATTCACGGTCAATCCGTACATTCATATGCTCACGCTTTTTTCCCTCCAAGGTAGGCAGAGACAACAGACCACCATCTGCATTTGTCCTGACATACTTCACGGAGGGCGCTTCCTCTAAACTGTCATTAAGCCTTTCATGCAAGCCGGTTTCGAGTGCTTTTGACCTGCCCTTTTTACAATAATTCCTTATTTTGGTCAATGTATACTCTCACTTACATGGGCCTTACATATTTGGTGTGTCATTCGCTCAATATTCATGTCTGTTAAGTAGTTATATATTTATCTAGTGAGAAGGAAGATAGTCACTGACTGTACCAAAACTCACAATAATCTTGATTCTTATAATAAGTGCTAACAGGAACTCACTCTTATTCTAATCACGGTAAAAACAGTCATAGTAAAATGTTTGCAAATGACAGTGTTGCGTGTTCAAAATTGAATCAGCCGGATTGAAGGCGACTCAAGCAGTACAAACACTTTGTATTTCAATGGCATTGCCATCGGTTATTATTGTGTCATTCAGGTGTCAGTTTTAGAGGCCAGGTGTCGGAAAAGTCAAGATTTTTTTCTAGGTATACTATTATAAAATTGTAAATGAGCAACTGTGGCTGTACATTGATGTTGATTCTGATGTACATTTTCACTAAACTTAACTAAAATCTCTGAATTTTAATTTCGATTCACCATAATTATACGACACCTTTTGTCATAGGATGCCCCCCCCCCCTGTTCCGGGGGCGTGACGGGAACCACGTGGTTTCCAAACCCGAGGGGGCCATCTCGAATCCGGAGATGGCCCGGGTCAAGCCGGGGTGCGAGGGAAATGCTCTTTGGGCCACCTTACACCCTGGCGACAGAAGACCCTAGACGGCGTGCGGTTTCCGAGTCCGACATAACCTGCGGGGTGGGTATCCATGAGGATTTCCGCACGAAAAAAAAAAACAAAAAAGGGTGTCGGTAAAGTCATGATTTTTTTCTAGGTATACTATTATAAAATTGTAAATGAGCAACTGTGGCTGTACATTGATGTTGATTCTGACGTACATTTTCACTAAACTTAACTAAAATCTCTGAATTTTAATTTTGATTTTATCTCGTTTTGCTTGTTCTAGAACTTTTTTAAACCATTAAATATTACCACAGCTTGCACCTGACAGTTTTTGCCAATTTTGGAAATAAAACAACCGCTGAATTGAATTTAGAGGTTTTAGTTAAGTTTAGTGAAAATGACACCATTGGAGGTATTTAAAAACAAAAACTTAAGTTAAGTACCTATGTTATATCAACGATTTTGAACACAAAATCTTGTCTATTTGTCGGTTTATCTGTTTGTTCGTGATAGACGCAAAAACTACTGAACGGATTTTGATGTTTTTATTAGAAAAGGTCTTGGTCAGTCAGGTGTCGTAGGTTCGATTCTCGCTTACTGCGAATATTTGTACACATGAATACGAATTTTTGGTTGAATTACGTTGTAACCTTTTCTATAAAAAAATAATGGGTATTTTTTACCCAGTAGCGATTGTTAGTGTTCTAAAATTTAAATTTTTTTTCTTTTACATTTTTATACTTAATGGAGTTTTGTTACTTATTTAGCAGACTTTGTGGCTCTATAACCTATAGATAGTTACCACTAAGCACATCCCCCCCCCAAACCTCCCAACCCTCCCCCCTCCAGGGTCGGCAGAGCGAGTATGACGCCCCTGATATTGCACACGTCCATAGGCCACGGTTACAACTTCCCATCAGGAGGGTCGTGTGCTTGTCTGCTACCTAAGTGGTATATTTTTTTTTATACTACCCACCTGATGGAAAGCGGTCACCATGGCCTATGGACGCATGCAACACCAGGGGCATCACACTCGCACTGCTGACCCCTAATGTAAAATCCAGACTTAGAAGCGACGACGTCCATCTTTTTTATTCGTAAAGGTGCAAGAAATAAATGTCATTCCTAATAACCCAATTAGTGCGTCAAGTGAAACAACAAATACATGTGGTAGCAATTATCGGAATATATCGAAGCGTGTTTTACGACCAATAATTGGTAACAACCTGTAAATAAATATACCGTGTGGGTATAATAATGGCTTATACGCTTTTTATAATAACAATTGTCATTTTGGAATGAGAGGGTCAGAATTTTTTTTATTGTTGGTATTTGATTAGGACTTACATACGAAAGTGTCCATCGATTTTTTGTGGAGTTCCTGAAATGCTTGATGATTAGGTGTTAGCTTCAGCCGATAGGAGAGATTACCACGTAGCCTCTCAATCCAATTCGTCCATGATGATGCTACATTTGTAGTGTGGTCGGGTTACTAAGACCCTGGATTATTGAAATTAGAAGAGATACTTATACTATGACCGTGGGTAATTTTTCTTCTATACGCCTTTATTAGTTTGTTCCGTACCTTTTCTGCAGAAATCCTCACGGATGCCACCCCCCGGCTAGCAGGGGCGTTAAGTTTTACTTGAACCGACTAAAACTGCATGTCATCTTGAGTCTTCTAGCGCTTAGGCGGAGTCCAGTATTTTTTGTTACGAACGTATCTTTTTTGGCATTTGGCATTCGAGAGAATTTTGAAAATAATTTTTACGAGAATTGGCCCTGTGACAGGACAAAGAGTTGATTAAAAACAATGAGACACACCTGAAGAATACCCAAGTAAACTTATTATTAAGACTTCGCTGTCGGTTCGTCTGTCAGCTGACTATATCTCATAAACTTCATTAGTTATTTATCTGCTAATGCCACTATTTATAATAATAAAAAAATATACGTGTTTTTTAAGTTGTGTTTAAAGTAAAATTACCGTAAACGATGGTACAGAACCCTTCTTATCCAACTCGTACTTGACCATTTTCATTACAATACTTAACATCACACTATTTTAACGAGTCTTACTATACAACAAGCCTTAAACAAATAATACCTAAGTATAGTTTTAATTGAACGTCGTCAGTTTCACAAATTATCTTCGAGCGTATAAAAAAAACTAAATAATTAAGGTATCGATGGACAAACAGAATGATTATTTCGTAATAACACCGCTCAAATAACTTGTAATGCGCATGTAATTCTCACGTGTAGGTTTAATAAAAGCAGTAATGAGTTTGACATTTCTGAGTCGCGAGTACGTGAGCTGGTGGATCCACCTGCATCGGTACCTACTATAGCTATGTTTACATGTTTTAAATATGTGTTATAAATACTATTATAAACCCAATCACTCACGAATCGGGTAGGAAAATATAATGTAACATCTGTAGTGTAAGCATGAAATTACTTTCAAATAATAAGCGATAATAATAGTATTATTATAATAATAGTATTTGTAACGAGTGACTAGAGACAATTAACTTAATATTATGTATATCGCGATCTGATATTATTGATGATAATGATGTGCAAACGCGATATTGATAAATGTCAAACACCGAATCACGTTATAGTAATATTTACTGTCTCCAGACTCTCTTCACGAATACTATAGGTACACTTAGGTACTATTCGAATGTAATTTCGTGCTCGCCCTACAAAACTTCCAACACAGAGAGGAAAGCCTTCGCCGAAGCCTAGTCCGTAAATCAGCAGAGATAGTGACTAGCAGCTTGGACCCATACTCACTTGATAGGTACCTACTAAAAATCAGCTCCCATAATTTTGTTCTTAGTTTTTAAATACAGTTTAAAAACCCCGACCTACAAGCACCAATTACAATATAACCCCTAGAAATAACAATTCGATAGTGTGGGGCACTAAAACAAAAGATATCGAAGTTCATCGGTTTATTACTATGATTATCTTTACGACTACACAGTGCGATCGAACACCTGACGAACTAGTCAAAGTTTGTAATTGAATCCACGGAACTTGCCGCGACAGAACTCTTAGTGTGACACAGAACGTAGAACTGATAGACAAGGCAATAAATAATATATACAGAATCCATGATCTATGCTAAATGGTCTCACTACTATGGATGCCAAAGACCGTGTGAAGTGGAGAAGTAAAACTCAAAAAGCGGATCCCAGACTCCAAGGTGATAACTAACACAAGGATGATGATGACAAGGCAATAGCGTGATCTGAGGCTTGCTTTTCGACGCGGCTTTAGTCAACAGTAATTTATTGTAAGACTGTCGTCTGATTTGGCTTCGTGACACAGAAAAGAAGCACCTTCAAAGAGCCTCATTCGTCAATTTTATTAACAGGTTGGTGTACCAGCTAGCAGGTGTGATTGTCTTGGGCCCCAGAGATCTTGGTATGGATTTATTGATTAAAGGATTCTATAATGAATGAAGTCATAAAAATCTTAATAGACTTTCAGTCCTTTAGGCACTGCTTAGAATTCAAATTAGTATTAAAGTTCAGGTTGGGTGTTGCTGTTGCGTACCTACGTTTATTATATAAAACTCATTGCCACAGCATAGTATTTTATACCTTTTCACTGATAAATAGACTTATATGAGATTTTTTACTATTCACATGCGTTATAGTGCTTACACTATAAGGCAAAAGCTCTCATTTTTAGCCTTTATCATATATTTTTCTCTCTCTCTCATCTGTCTCACTTTCTCTCTCCATTTCCAACTCAACATAACGAACAACATGGTCCCATTCCATTGCCAATAATATAATAGTAATATATTTTTTTATAATTAGTTCTAGTCTAGACATTCCTTAGTCTACGCATCACACTATTGGACAAAGTTGTTTAATCGCCAGCCTACAGGCAGTGTCGTGCGGTGCCTGGCGCGATACTCCACTTGCCTTAATTGCGCCTGTTCATTAGCTCTTGTGACCAAATTGCTCAATATCGGTGTAGCAGATCTAATTGAGGGTGGGTCACAGAACAAAGAAAAATCCTTAGGACTAGAAATCGTATGGGGGCGTGTTTGTGTCGCCAAAAACCTAAGTGTAATTGCATTTACCTCACACATATACACTTGTGTATGTGCACAACGCAGGCTAAAATAATCAAAAAACAAGTTTATGCGATTGATTTTAAGGTTTATTTTCCTATAAGTTTTCACGAAATATTTACTTCAATATTCTAGAAGTTTCTATACCTGTCCAATTCAGGATGCTAAATGATAATTTTGACAGTTCACGTCTATGAAGTATCGTATTTTTATATACAAAATAATACCTCTAAAATTATCGTAGCACATTGACAAGTACCGCCCACTTTTCATAGTGAAGCGTCTTGCAAGAATTCAGCACAATTGACTATGACACACAGGAATCGAATGAATCGAACTTAAATTAATTTATTGAAATTTTTAAGTACTTATCTACTACAATTTGTAATATAGCTAATAATAATATAATATAATAATAAAAGTAATAGCTAAGTATAATGCAAGACATAATTACGGTAGGTACCATAAAACTTCTCTTTTATCATTCTGAAATAAGTTACCTAAAATAATAAAAAAATAAATGCTTTTGTGTTTTTATAACTATCGATTCCATATTCTACGGGAACGATAATCGAAAATCGATTAGATTCATTTTCGATTATACTATATGGGGTACACTACTTAGAGCTGTCAAAATTATCATTTTAGGTAAGTTTGTGAAAAATGTACGACAGAATGTGGTGTCCGTATTTTGAGTTAAGTTAATTTCATCCTTACCATTGTTATATTTAAGGACTGATTTGCAATACAATACAATTTTAGACATCTATTGGTGAAAAGCAAAACTATAATGTACATTGATTTTGCTATTGACCGCTAGATTGGGGTATTATTGGGATAAATAAATGTGTACTCTATTCCAACGTGGCTTAAACATAATTTTGTTGTATATTACTTTAAAATGGGGGCAGATTTGATGGTACTCTGTAAGCATCATTGAAGTTTATACCTTGTCAAAACGTACTTTAAATTCATTTTCAGTAAAATAAGGTGTGTAGTTCTGCTCTTCTTATATTTTAAGGTAAAATGTATGCAACCAATAAGACGTCCTATAAGTCTGTGTGAGTGTATTTTTTGGCGACAGCTATTCCTTTGTATTTTTACTTAATTACTACTTCTATGGTTTTTTAATGTTCTGTGGGGTGGGTAATGATGCCCTTATTGATAAGTTCCAGCTGTAAATTTTAGTTTGTAAGTTTGAAGAAGTATTGTCACTTTTAGTTTAGTGTTATTACGTTTATTGAAATGTTCTATTTGTTTAATAGCACTACTAATCTATTATTGAGATAGGTAATATAATTTTACACAGTAGGTATGAATTTTGATATTTGTTTAATTTTGATTTTATGTAATTAGAAATCATTAATGTGTCTTCTGAATGACAAATTTCTGTATCTATCATTAAAACAATAGATACGTTTTAAATAAATGCATAGGAGCGTATATTAGATATATTTAACAAATAACGATTTTTCAGTTTTTGTATTATATTTTGTAATGTGTATAACCTAGAAAATGATACGTACCTGTACTTATAATTTAATATTATTATTTATTAATCATTGTAATTTTGAAATAAAAATAAAATAACCTAGATAATTATGTGTTTTTGTACAAATAAATATAATGTACAACCGGCAGACTTGCGTATGACAGCACAGGAAGCTCGTGAAGTAGGTATGTAAGGGTAATTGTTATCTCTGCCTAGCCCGGAGGGAAAAACGTGTGAGTATTATGTAGGTATGTACCTATTTATTCCATGTTTACCGATTTTAGTTTAAAACTCCTATAAAAAGTTCAAGAAGCTCCATAACGAATCCTTTTACCAGCAAGCGGGCATAAATATTGAAAGTATTTAATTGGCCCATCGTTGTTTATAAACATCGGGTTATTTCCCGGGGGTAGGGAAAGTCGCGGATTTCATAACTCAGAGTTTACCGTCGCCTGCGCCGGTAATTAGATCCAGACGTGATTTCGTACGGGAGGCCCGAATTAATATCAATGTTCTTTGTTCTAGGGATTAGGGATGTGAAGCGTTTATCGATATATTTCGGAGCTGAGGTTTATTTAAAGTTTGCTGGTAAAACTATTCATTTATTAGGTATGAATTTTACAATGTTTTTGTTCTGATAAATTACATATTTTATTAAATCTCACACCTGTGTAATTTACAGAAGTAGTAGTAGGTATGTAAATTTTTAATAAAACGATTACTAGACTAGACTTTTTTATTTAGAAATAAAGAAGTACCAATAAATATTTCTTAAATTACTATTCGTATATATTTTTTGAGAAAATCGAACTGATGTTATAAGAAATAATTTATATTTAATGTAAAAAATATTTTTTATCTAATATTTGGTACAATTCCACACTCATATTCCAAACTATTTTATTTTATAATTGAAAATACTGTAGATAATACTTATTATGTTCCGTTCATAACATGCGAATGAAAAAATAAAATAAGAACGATACCAAACAAAACACACCGACTTGAAATCTTTCCCTTTCAAGCGCAGTCGGCAGTAGTATCGATAAACGTGTCCCAGCACTATATAAGAAAATGAAGACAAATGCTAGTGTAGCCGAGGGGTTCGGGTTCGATCTCAGACGGGACATGACAAACTGTCTATGACATACATAATTTTGTAACGGGCGCATTATTAAGTCATGGGCAAGGGGAACGCTACAATATTTTGTTCTAATCAATGTCACTTAACGCGACGAAGGTATACTGTAATGGTTTTATGTTACACTAGCTATTAAAGGCGACTCTGTTCGTTTAGACTTCATATTTGAAGTAGATTAAGCAGAATCTATTAAGAACTGACATTAATGATGGTATTTTTATTCTGACCATGGTTTATCTGTGCCAAATGTTAGACAAATTCGTTGACTTATTTTGCTTAGGTATATAGGGAGGATTAGGTAAATTTACTATAATCCTGTTAATATTTCACTGAATAAAATAAATCAAAACAATTTTTAAATCTATTTCAATATTTAGTTAAACATTATCATCATCATTTGGTTAACCGATCCCTTTGAGTTCCATCTACTATCAATACTAGTCTTTGTAGCATTGCCTCTCAAACGTCATAGTAGAAATCTTTAGATATCAATATTCTATCCATGATTATTTATTCCTCATTAAGGATTGACCCGATTTATTCCAAGCCCGGTATTGGTAAAGACGTCATTTGGCACCAGATTATTTCCATAACCTCTTTTCAGATGATACGTATCATAAATTGTGATGAATTTTGTTAGCATACGAATAAAATCTCAGCTATATGTTCAAATACCCTTCTAATCTCATCTTTAGCGTGGTGGAATAGCATTTGACTGCTATGTTGGAGGCAGTGGGTTCAATTCCCGTGCAAAGTTTTCGTATGCTTGAATATGTGTGCTTGTATTGGTCTGAAAGTTTCTATGTACATGTAAGTATTTGTAAAACACGCTATGCAAGCTATGCTTAGTTTGAGTCTAGATAATCGGGGGTAGGTATGAACCTGACTTTTCATCTGCGAAAAAAAATTGCAAAACTGATAAAAAAAATTCTCCATAGATACCACCCCCGTTGACCAACGGGGTTGGTTATCAATTAACGATGGTGGTCGGATTCGAACTGACTAAACTAGCAAATTTTTTCAGAGTTCATGTGTGTCATTATCATCTTAGCGTTGTTTTTAGGTTTAAACTTCGGATCCAAGGTCCTTTCACTCCTGCACCTCCTTTATTTGGCTTATAAGTATGGCTCTATACTGTTATAAAATTGTAAATGTTGTGTCTGTACTACAACTAATAGGCAATCGGTGTCTGTAGATTGTAGCAGAAAAGAATTTAAACCTTAGAAATCCAAATATACGTGGACACAGTTGTGGGCACAACTAATAGAAAGTATAGGTTTAAAAATATTCTCTTGGTTTTGAGTTCTAGTTCAAAATTTGCTTTTGTCACTTAACCACTTGTTGGCAGAAGGACGGCACATTTACTGAACTTACGTCATTCCTCAGTAATTTAGTCATAAACGACGGTTCAACCCTTTTCATCGCAACGAGTTATCGTCTAATCTTTCACAAAAAGTCTTAACCGAATTTCAAATGTAAATTTAAACCTTGTCGCTTAACATAATAGCCGAAAACACGTTTCAAAATTCTTTTCAAATAGCTTAAACATTTAAATACAGTAATTTGTAACAAAACATGGAAACGTTTCTCAACAACCATCTTACAAGGTCTCTACTATTGCTGGTTTGCTGTTAGTACAAGGTTCGAGTTATACTGGCCATGTATATCGGTAGCCATTATATTATAAGTTCATCTGAATATGTCATAGCCGCAGGAAAGCCATTTCTTACATTTTAATATTTAACAGGTCGTTAGGATGTCGGATTTCAAGGTCGAAATTCCTGATATGTAAAATTGATTGTACAATGAGGATCTCCTGAGGGTCTTAGGATATGTCCTCCAGGTGCGCAGGCCTGAAGGTGACAGGTGGAACCGCCTGGCAGCGTGGCAGCGTGCGTTGTCGCAGGACCGGGGGTCACCACAACATACACCGATAGTGCTGCAATGGTAGCCCTCAGCTTGACGGCCTCATAAATGCTTTTTCACGTCCCGCTTAAAGGCCCCGGGACTATAGGAGGAAGAAAACACATGCGGTGGTAAAGACTTCCAAGTGTTTTTCTGCAGTCGCATGATTTTTTTTATACCACGTAGGTGGCAGTCAAACACATGGCCCACCTGATGGGAAGCGGTCACCGTGGCTTATGGACGTGTGCAACACTAAAGGTGTCACTCACGCGCTGCCTACCCTGAAGGGAAGAGGGGAAGGCTAGAATGGGGTGGGTAGTCTAGGAAGGGGTGGGGAGAGGAGGTGTACAGTGAGCTCTGGCTACCCTACTTACCGGCGGGAACACAACACAATGTTTATTATGGCCGCGGTCTTCTGTTTGGTGGAGGGATTTTCCCAGTCGGACAGCTCATTTCGGACGGGAAATACCGGGATAAAAACTACAGTCGCTTAATTAATTATACTTGCGCAAAATTATCCAGTAGCTCCATTATCCACGACCTAACACAACGCTACGCAGTGTACCCAGTAAGTACCCAGTTATCGCCATAAACCGTTTGGGGACCAATCAAGCAACATCAAAGGGGTGCAATAACCACTGGGCTCAATCGACACAGCACCAATTACAATGTTAAAACCGCCTCGCCGCGGGGCACACATGGGAATATTGGGAACCAAATTTGAATTTGAAATTTCGGGACCAATTTACCTTGAGGTGCAAGGCGACAGATACCGAAACGTGGAACTGAGAGATCGAAATTGTACAGTATATGGTTGTTTTTGAGATGCAAAATGAAATAGGAAATGTAGAAGTAGGTACCTATTGCTAGTGAGATTATTGGGGCAAGTGAGAAACAACGTGTTAAGTATTGTGGTATAAAATAGAAAAACTTTGAACGTTGACGAATAAAATATTTTCTTTATTTCTTTCTTTCAAAAAGGGATACTTGGATGGATGGATGAAAGCAGATTGCCAAAATATATTTGAGGTGGAGGGGAAATGGTAACTCGGTAAATGCCTATATTACGTATACCAGGTTAAGAGTACAATACCTACTACCAACCGGGTGGTATCATCACAAAGAAAGTTTGTATGTCTACTAATAGGTACCCGGTTACAATTTAGTTGCAATAAGATCACTGAGATTAAGTTCTAGTTTTGCCAACGACAACAATTTCGTAACAATATTATGTTCAATGGATTTCATTAAGAACTCAGTTTTTAGAATTTCGAATTTAAAGTATTGATGAGTCTGGAAATGCAAATCACGATACCCAGAATAACTCTATACTACACATAGCCATAGTTAAAATGTGTATTTCTCCAAGACCTATCTGCAATATCTGCTAAAAAAATTATCTATTATTTTAAAGTGTACTATATGAGAGTCACAATATTAATACCGGATCGCGTCGCGCATCTCCCGAGGGGTTTCTAAATCATCCGTCCCTGTCGCTCCCTTGCGCCCGGCGCTAATGCGGCAATCACTATATGGATAAGACAGCTTACTAAATAAAAATATTTGCATTGATTTAAATAAACGTTTTGTTAAAGTGAATACGATGTTTATAAGGGAATTTATAGCTCTTCACTATTATCAATAAAAATGATTAAATTATTATGACTTCTTTCACAGCAGATCTTAATCATAGTAAGTGGAGAAAGACCACTTAGTGGTAAGTGGATGGCCCCTCAGCAAGATGGACGGACGACCTGAAGAAAGTAGCTGGGACAGACTGGATGCATGAGGTTCGGGTGCTATTGCGGGAGGCCTATGTCCAATAGTGGACTACAACAGGCTAATTGTTTTATTAAAGAGGAGGCCCAAGAAAAGCTGGTTTAGTGTCGTAGAGGATAAATGAATAACGTGGAGCTTTGACCACCAACCTGTATATTTACTTTTAAAGCCACCATCTTCTCCTTAGTGTTCCCGGATGCATATAATGCTTCCACTTTAGAGCTCTACTAAGTATCCTCCAGTTTTAAAATTTATTTGGTTTATTATGACTTCTTTCACAGCAGATCTTAATCATAGTAAGTGGAGAAAGACCACTTAGTGGTAAGTGGATGGCCCCTCAGCAAGATGGACGGACGACCTGAAGAAAGTAGCTGGGACAGACTGGATGCATGAGGTTCGGGTGCTATTGCGGGAGGCCTATGTCCAATAGTGGACTACAACAGGCTAATTGTTTTATTAAAGAGGAGGCCCAAGAAAAGCTGGTTTAGTGTCGTAGAGGATAAATGAATAACGTGGAGCTTTGACCACCAACCTGTATATTTACTTTTAAAGCCACCATCTTCTCCTTAGTGTTCCCGGATGCATATAATGCTTCCACTTTAGAGCTCTACTAAGTATCCTCCAGTTTTAAAATTTATTTGGTTTATTGTGACTTTTACGAGAGCGACTTCTGTTTGACATTGCAACTGCGAGAGGAAAGTTTCTGCCAGAACTTCGACTTAATCTACTAATGAACTTGGTCCGCGAAAATCCCATACACGCAATGACCTTACGACATTGAGACCCTGAACTAAGAATGAGAAGGATGTAGTAATACCTATACTCGGGCACTCCCCGTAAGTACCGGCATTGCTATGAAACCAATCACACTACGATGATAACATCGCTTGAGAATAAGATAGATATCCTAAAACCACCAAATATTCTTATAATAACATCAATAAACTATGTACTTAATATGGCTTATCCACACTACGCTATCGAGGCCCTAGCGCCTCCGGTAACATTCGCTTTACGGTGTAATTTTTCTTATGTTATTTATTTATTTATTACGCTGTGAGTGATCTATATCACGTCATATCTTACACTCTTGTAAATGGGCCGGCATTAATACAGCCACAGACGGAGCCGGGGTGTTCGTGTTGTCTGTTACTTGCCTGCTGATAGATTCGTAATTGTTTCATGGTTGATACCAGCTGCTATTTTTTGATGGCCTTTTTAGACTTTTGTCAAGTTGAGCACTGTTTTTACCCGACTGCTGAAGAAAGGAGGGTAATTGAATTTTGGTATTTGTGTTATAATTTCTTTTAAAAAATCTGTGTTTAGAGATCCAGAGAGAAAGTTTCTATATTACTTATTATTAGGTATGTGTTCAGATGAATGGTTTGACATGATGCCCACGGCCACTTTTTATCATCACACCACTCGCCACAGGCGGGGAATTCATCCTCACACATTGCATCCGCCTGCAGTGCGTACTGTAAGGTATGAAAGAAATTTTATTCCGTGCACGCTTGGGCTGTGGAATGATCTCCCTGCCGTGGTTTTCCCTAGCGACTACAATATGGGGTTCTTCAAGAAGGGCATTAGAAGGTTTTTGCGGGGTCGGCAGCGCGAGTGTGATGCCCCTGGTGTTGCACGCGTCCCTAGGCCACGGTGACCGCTTCCCATCAGGTGGGCCATGTGCTTGTCTGCCACCTAAGTGGTATAAAAAAAAATACCAGTAGGTAATAGCTGTTATAGTGATAATAGTGTTCGCCTCCGCCCGGTTTCAATTCTGATCTCGTTGCCGCAATTAAAAAAAAACGTATGGCACTCGGGGACTGCCGCGGTAAAGCTATCGCATAGCATTTTATTCAATATATATAGCTTAATTGTTCTACATTGACTCATCATTCAGTTTAATCATTCAAAAAGGTTATTATACCTACTTGAAATAAGGTTGAAACTTATGCAACACAATGGGGGGTGTTAGGTTTTTATTTTCATTACGGATTTTTTTTATATAGGACACGTCAAAATGACTTTACCTCGCCTAATGGTAAGCTAAAGACAAAGTCTCAAGACTGGGTTCACCACCACATACACCGGTAGTGCCACAGTGGCGGCCCTCAGCTTGACGGCCTCATCAAATGCTTTTTCACGCCCCGCTTAAATTTCTTGCTTCTAGGGAATTTCTCCTTGTCGGGTAGCTACCCAGAGCTCTGGCTACCTTACTTACCGGTGGGAACACAACACGATGCTTATTATGGCCGCGGTGTTCTGTAGGGCGGAGGTACTACCCCAGTCGGACTACTCATTTCGCATGGGTGATACCGTCCGAAATTTATGGACGGAAAACTGGCGAAATGTGGGTGCTAGCACCTCTGCCTACCCCTTCGGGGATATAGGCGTGAGTTTATGTATGTATGTATGTATGATACCGTCGTGGCCTACCTCCTTCCTACACCTAAAATTTTATTCCTGTTCTTAATCTTCTCTTAATTCTCATCTTTTTCACGCTTGTCAAAATCGGTCAAGTAATCATGTTTTGCAATTTTATCTAGATATACAATTTCCGTGAGTTCTTTAAAGCCTTCGTGTTCAGAGTACTAAAACTAAATGGTGATTTAGTTGACATTTAAAAATGAGTAATCTGCCGTCCCGTAGAAACTCGGGATATTAGCAATGGTTGAACATTAAAATGATGATTATACAAAACTATCAACTTTATGACGAACACTTGACAGTCTATAGAAATAATGACAAAACTCTCTTCGTGTTTTACTTAAAGGCTTTGACTGAACTTGGCGAAAAATTTGTAGCAACTTTTATGCTGACGGCGAACACCAAGTCGATCACTCAGCCGAATTGTGTAAATTTTTATAATTCCTTCTTCTCCCTCCCCCACCTTCCTAGCCTCTCCTCTCTTCAGGGTCGGCAGCGTGAGTGTGACGCCATGGTATTGCACACATCCATAGGCCAAGGTGACCGCTTCCATTCGGGTGGGACATGTGCTTGTCTTTGAACAATTGATAAATTTTGTTTAAAGAAGGAAAGGAATGGAATTGAGTAGGTACTTAAAATGTAAAAAAGAGTTCTATTGTTCTTTCTTCTATTTTACTTACAAGCGACAGAAACTTACTATGGTATTTTGTGACGTAAAAAAAATATAGCTTGTTTATTAGCTAATAATCAGCCACAAACTATGAGCCTCCTGTGTTTGCAGATTTATTGCAGACATGACTGACTCATTAAGCCTGCGTAAAGGGTCTTTGCTGCAGAATTCATTAAAGTGGCTGGCAAAATAATAACTTTTGCTTTAAAACATAGGATTTAAAAGTGACATTTATATCTTGTGAGACGTGTGCTCGGTGGGAACCCGCCATTAATGTGAGGAGCAGGAACTTGCATTAGTTGGCGCGAGATGAGTGGGTTTTTAAACGTTGAGACACTTGCATGTGAAATAATGTATTTTGAAAGCGTTACGAGAGCTTGTATATATTGCACGGATTGATTTCGACGGCCTCTGTGGCGTAGCGGTAGTGCATGCGACTGCTACGCAGGGGGTGCGGGTTCGATTTCCGCTCAGTGCAAATATTTGTATGTATGAATATGTCTATTTGCATTAGTCTGGGTGTCTCTATGTATAATAAGTATGTATTTACAAAAAAAGTATTTAAGTATGTTTATCAGCATTCTAGAACCCATAACACAAGCTAGTTAAGCTAGGTAATAATCTAAGCTTACTTTGGGTCTATAAAAATATGTAAAAGATAAGTATTATTGAATAGAGTGTAACTAAGCGTCACACTCACACTGCCCAAAATTGCCGCTTTTATAAGCCTCCTTATTCATACCTACACCCATCCATACGCGCAATACAACCATATACCTATACAGTTATCCATATGTTCACACTTACAAATTTAGTTTTTATAATATTAGTATGATTTAATCGCATTTTAGGACCTTAGCTGTGCTTAGTTGAATTCTAGAATATTATAAATATTATTCTGAATAAAACCACATTGAACAGCAAAAACGTCCATCACGCAAAGCCCCCGACTTTTTAGCTCCACTTTGTTAGTAGTTACTGTGAACCTAAAAAAATAAATGGACGGAACGCGTTGAACAATACAACATAAGACACTAGAATCGGTCCACTAATACGTACAAGTCAGCATGCACACACTCACGCACTAGTCAGCCACTGCGCGGCAAAGTTGAGCGGGGCGTGAAAAAGCATTTATCAAGGCCATCTGAATAAATAAAATATTCTATTTGTTCTTTTAGGACTGCACCTCAGTTTACCATCTGGCGGGATGCAGTTAAGTTATGGACTGGATATAAAAAAAGATATGCGATTAGTTAAGTAACGAAAAAAAACAGCATGTATTTTGTAGTAGAATTGTGTAAAAATCGTAGTGACAGCGAGAGCTGACTATACCCCTCTTCCGCCCACCCCTTCCTAGCCCTCCTCCCTTCCCTTCATGGTAGGCAGCGCGTGTGTGACACCCTTAGTGTTGCACACGTCCATAGGCCACGGTTACCGCTTCCCATCAGGTGGGCCGTGTGCTTGTCTGCCACCTACGTTGTATAAAAAAAATATCCAGGAACCATATTTCAATCTTTAGGTAAATACAACCCAATGTTCACTCACACATAGTTATCCGCCGCCATTTTTGTGACACAGCCTCGTTTTCAACGCTGTCCGTCCGTAGTTTTTTTAGGTTAGTTAGTTACGACATTTTTTTTTTATATTATACCCTTTCGGATTCATTTTGGACCATAAAGTGACCGCAGATGGAGCAGGCAGGTGCAGATTTTGAGGCCAATAATGACTGAACTCGTAGTATTATATTTTTATGGGCATAAACTTTATGCATGGTCATTTCATAGGGAGGGAGGGAACTCTGAGGTTTGTTAAACTAATTGTTATTGGCAGATGTAGATATTAATGATACATTTTGAGGACATCGTTATATGATATTTTTGAAAGTGGCATATTACATACTCATGCTGCGAATTAACAAAACGCATAAAAGATTTGATGTGATTGTTTACCACCTAAGTGGTATACAAAAAAAAGATAATTTTATGTTTGTAATGGACTGCTGAGACAAGGTCTCGCGTTCGATCCCAGGTTCACCATTGGCACACACCAATGACTTTTCGAAGTTATGTGTGTATTTATTGCAGGTTTATTAGTGCCTCGGAGAGCACGTTAAGCCGTCGTCGGTCCCGGTTGCCATACAAACATCTATGGCAGTCGTTACGGGTAGTTGGAGCCCACAAAAGTCCAACCAGTCTAATGACCAATGGTCATAATGACCATTGGTTGTGGAGGTCAGATGGCAGTCGCTCCACGGAAAATATCGAAGTTCAGCCGCATCACAGTTAGACTGGAAAGCCGACCCCAACTGAGTTGGGAAAAAGGTTCAGAGAATGATAACTGCTACTGGGCTCGGCTCGTGTGAAAAATAAAGTTAAAGTTAAGCAATATGAAACATCAATATAGACATTATCTAACCCTTATTAGTATTATATAATATAATCCACCAAACCAATAGGTAGGTACCATGTGACGATTCTAAAATAATTAATTAAATGTAAATATAAGGACGCGCTGACAGAATGTCGATATAACTCAGTAACTTTTATCGAGTATCGACATTGCGTGTGGCGTTATCAAATTTATGTCTGTTCGTGTGAACGTGTCTATCGGGAGGAGTAAGTCAATGTCGTGTTAATTGATCTGATGACATGTTGTAATGATGATGGGACATTGATATCAATACTTGGTAATGCCATCGCGTGACTTGTGATTGAAGAAAAGTGATCGTGAATTGGGACAGTATATCTGTATGTTGCTTTGTAGTTCATTGTATTACAGTGTTTTTTTTATATCACGTAGGTGGCAGACAAGCACACAGCCCACCTGATGGGAAGCGGTCACCGTGGCCTATGGACGGGTGCACCACCAAATGTAGGTATTATTTGGTATTAAGTAGGTATATTTTGTCTTCTTGTCATTTTTTTAGGATTTCGTGTTACTTTGATCTTCGTGCTAGACTATAGATACCTACTTACCTATTTATGTAATTATACTGTACAATTTTTGGTGTACTTTTAATAAAGATTTATCTATCTATTTAAAAAAGATAATGTGCATACCTACTTATAATACTTATGCTATGATACATAACGCGTATTATTAAAACTAAGCACGTAGGTATTGGTTTTGGATCTTGATTCACACTTCCAAAGAAAACTTTTTCTAGTTCTCCATTACTTCGTTGTATTAGCTTTAAGTACCTACTTAGTACTTTATAAGAGAGTGTTCTCTTTTTTATAGTAACAACTTTAGGTAATTATGTTAAAAAACACTATAATATTTATGTTGAATAAGTTGAATAACCTTTAATCGATGTGGACCAGCTACTTAAACAACCATTAAAATTATTACAACAACCTAACAGTCGTGTGAATTTATAACATTCGTAAAATTAATTTGCAGCGCTGATAATTCTTATCAAACACAGTAAGGTGTGAGAATGTCGCCAGAGCTACTAAAAACGTCAACAACTACCCTAAAAAATTATAACAAGGTAAACTCAACCATATCCTCAACCATTACAGTCGATATTACGATAACATTAAATCTAAACATAACTTTGTCATGTTATCAGTAACCATTTAACTGAACATTATTTTCCCATCACTAAAATTAATTGTCATTCGAATTTCAACCGTATTTCTTCGTAATAAGAACTACATGAATTGCTTTTAAAGGTAAGTGTATACAGTTGTGTATTATCGAGTTACGTGACAAGATTGATGTCTGTCAGTTCGTCACGTCTACAGGTATCTTAAGCTAAGTGCTTTAGATCCATTGAGAATGCAAATAAAGTCGTCTGATGTATTTAAGACCACTTTACACATGTTTATTATATTGGTGATATCTTGAACATGAAAGAGTAAGGTGTCAAAATACCTAGGTACTTTATGTATGGACGGGGTTTGACTAGGAGTGGTAGTGTAACTTTACATTTATATTTGACTATCTATGTGAAGTGGTGGTAGAGCGTTGGACTACGGTTTGATTCCCGTTCAGTGCAAATTTTTATATCTACTATACTATTGTACCTGTATTGTAAGTAGATGAGTAATAATTTACAAAATAAATATTCTATGACATTCAACACAGCGCTATTTAGATCCAAAGTAAACTTAATTTAACTATAACTTGTGTTGTGAGTTCTATAATACGGATACCTAGAATTTTTTTTTTTCTTTAATAAATATATACATATTACGTATAAAAACACCCAGACCCATGCAGATGGTCTTGGTGTTTCATGCACACAAATAGGTATTTGCACTGAGTGGGAAACGAACCGGTGACCTTTGACTTAACAGCCTAACGCTATACCACAAAGTCGTAAAGGTCATCAAAATGATCTGAAGAAAAACTTTACCTTCAGCTTACCATCAGGCGAGTAAAGTCATATTGACGTAACCAATATATAAAAGAACATTGGATCAACAAATATGTATATCAAAGCAGATTAAATTATATAGATATGCCAGTCTATATAACTATGTAAAAAGTCATATATACCTACATCTCACACACAGCCTGTCCGCTTATAAAACTTTACAGCCGATTTTATGTTGCTAGAAAGGGACAACAACCCAACGCGTTGATTAGTTCCTCGGAATGCATCCAAGAGAAACTCAAGAACGGTCAGAAGCCTATAATTATCTAAAGCGAAACGGTTTTCGGAGAGAAACGATGATTTAGTTAAACGTTTTTTAAGATCTTGTTTTGATTTGTTACCCAAACATTAGTCGGACTTACGGCTTGTAAGATTAGCCAACAATCACCGGAGCAAAGTGGGTATGTTTTATTTGTTGGGCTTGTTTTGTTGTCTGGTTATTATTTGCGATAATTTGTATAGATGAATTGGAATTTTAATGAGAATTATGTAAGTTACTAAAGAATTGGAGCAAAATATAGGCGCAAGGGCAGAGCAACCTTCTTGTTGGTATAAGAAAAAATAGCGCATTTACTTAAAATTGCATAATATATTGCGTTTTGCATAAAATAATATTGTTTGAATAATTAAATAATAGTTCGTTATGAAAGATAGATTAATTTTTCACACACTCACGACTGTATATTTTCGTAACGATAGGCAGAGGTGTATTAAAATTTGTCTCTAACATTTAGCAAACTTTCTTCGCAGCCACTAACCCATATGCACGCGAGGTTCAATTATATTTAGTAGATACCATTATTGGGGGCTATCTACTTGGTATGATTTAGACTTTGGATACCGCACGCACCCATCCTCGCAAGCAAATATTAACATAAACGTAGCCTACCTATACTAAGATACTAGTAAGACATATAAATTTTCACCCATTCGTCTAAAATCTTCCAACAATTAAGTGCGATGTTTTAATCGTCCGTATATATAAATGTGCGGTTGTACTAAAATTGCCGGTTCTCTTGTCATGTTACAATGGGGACTAATTAAGAGCCCTCCAAGTTAATTAGCTTCGGGTTGTGGTAATGCCATGGAAGTTAAATTTTTGCTTTGTCTTTACTCGTGAATAGGGCGAAGCAATTTGTTCGGAACATTCGAAATTTGGCCTCTGAGTTTTGAGATTAAAGTGTGAAGCAGATAAAGGAAAAGGGTAGGTAGGTACATTGCTATGAAAATTTTATGAAAATATCAGTTCACAGTTTTTACATTAATTAGTGTATTTTAGGACCCATCAAGATCTTCAAGGCAAACTGGAACACCTAAATAAGTGAAAGAATAAGAGTCAAATGGGAGTCGCTCCTGTAAAAGCCAAGATAAAGTAATCCATTATGAAAGAAGGAGTATCTAAGGGAGCGTAAAGTTGGATATTTATATGCGATCATGACTAAATCTTCTTCTTCAAGAAGGGCATTAGAAGGTTTTTACAGGGTCCACAGCGCGAGTGTGACGCCCCTGGTGTTGCTCACATCCATAGGCCACAGTAACCGCTTCCCATCAGATGAACCGTGTGCTTGTTTGCCACTTAAGTGGTATAAAAAAATCTTTACGCAAAATTATCTACATACAAATTGACATTTACAAAATTACTTACACTTATTAGTTTCATACACCAATTACGTTCCACATAAATGTCTATTTAGCATGATGTGACGTCACAACGTTGCTACATAAACTCCATACAAATTAGTTAGAATACGGAACTCAAAGCCACCGCCGGAGATCTTAACAGATAAGTAGACAATAGACCATCTCATACAACAATTTGTATGCTAAGCCCGAGAATGAATCTCTTAATTTGCTACTTGTCTCTGCGATTCGACGTTTGCTTACAATGGTTAGTAATTATCTTTTACGATGGATATGGTGTAAACTCGGCAGCTTTTATGTGTCACATCTTCAACATTATATACTTACTAGCTTGTGCCCGCGGCTCCGCCCGCGTGGACGTCCGTACCCTATTACAAAAAAATGTGATAAATATAGAACCGCTCAACCGATTTGTTGCCAACTTCACATAATCTACTAAATAGTCCGATAGCCTAAGTTAAACTTTTGGTTTGGATAGGCCAGCCTATTCTTGAGTTATCAAATTACAATAAAAAGTGGCATTGATTTTTACCCGACTGCCAAGAAGGTTTATGTTTTTCGCGCGTATCTTGTTATATATATAGATACTATTTTAAACTTGCTATGTCTGTGCATTAAAAATATTTAAGAAAAGCTTTAATTATGTTAAATTAACGATTCTGAAGGAAGGAAGGAATTTGATGCAGTTTTTCCTATTAGAAAGGTCTTAGTCAGGCTTAAAATCTGCCGTATGTTTTAACTATCAGTTAAATAGAATCGGAAATACACCATAATAAATCACTATTTGTATGTGTGTGCGTGTGTGTTTGTGTGTGTGTGTGTGTGTGTGTGTGTGTGTTTGGGTGTATGTGTATGTGTTTCAAAATGGAAACCAGTGTGCATTATGTTACACAAACCTACCGCCTCTTTTCCTTCTTAAATCTCAAGCACTTATCTTAAACAGATCAAATCAACCATATCCACCATATTGCCTGAAGCTCTATGTCCGTGAACAATAGTGGGAGATGTGCGTGTGCGCAGTGGGGACATCTGATCTTTATCAGTCAACTAGTCATGTGAAAATGGTGGACACACTGCAATGTAGCCAATATTTAATGAGGCACTTGGAGTTCAAGCCTGTGCATTGTACAAATACCTTTTCATGCGATAATCGCCACGGATCCCCCCCCCCCCCACTCCCCAGCTAGTGGGTGTGGTTATGTCGTACTTGATCCGCCGTCATCCGTCGACTAAAACCGCATGCCGTCCACTGTCGACAGAATTCGGGGCCTAAGGTGGCCCATAGGGCATTTCCCCCCTACCACGACAAACCCTGGGCAGGGACGTCAAGTGTACTGACTTTAGCATGAGGTTAGCTTGAGTCTCAAAGATCTTGGTGAGGCTTCAAACACCCTGTATATGACATTCTCAGAGCCTGATCTAATCAAATACCAAGTTACGAGTATAAAGCCTTTAGATACGAAAAAATGACATTAAAGCCGTCGCTAATAAATTTCATGTTGATATCAAGTACGCAAAAACATTTACATAAACTCAACTTAACGGTAACTACAATTTTCAATCATATTTCCAACAACATAGAGTTTCAATTTAAGTGATAGTGTTACTTGCAGTTTGTATGCAAATTGTAAATCAATATTTGCGAATAATTATTATAATGAGCGAACACTTTCATGGCCTTTAAAGTGTTAATTGATCACTTAATAATAAATTATGGGGATATACCTACTGATGTGGAATCTATTTAACGATAAAAACTGCGAATGAACTTAAAAAGGTTTAATTCGTGTTCTCACAATATGCAGATGTGTTTTGATCTGAGTGTTACTATGTAAGTAGGTATAATTATGATGTATGTATTTCCAAAAAATAATATCTAAGTATGAATATCCGCATTCTGGACCCCATAACACAAGCTAGTAAGCGAGCTGACTGTCCGCGTGCTGGCGGTTGGGTGACAGGACGGCTGCCTGTCACCCTACACCTCACCGTCCGTCGTCGCGGCAACTTGGCGCGATGCTCGCCTACCCCCCTGTTGGAGGATCGAGAGGGCCATCTTAAAACCGTAGATGGCCCAGGGTCAACTGGGTTCGAGAGATATGCCTAGGTATTAGGTAACCTTACACCCCGGTAATTAAGACCCGAGGTTGTGTGCGGTATTAATCGGTACGATTCCGACATAATCACCCCCGATGGGCGACGGGGGTGGTATCTATGGGGATTTTCGCACGATAAAAAAGGTGGACCGTGTGCTTGTCTACCACCTGCGTAGTAAAACAAATGCCGCCCCTGTCTGCTTCTGCTGAGGTGACAGGCGGCTTCACCTGCCACCCCCAGGCCTGTACTCATGGAGGACGGAAGTGGAGGAGGTAGGACTGTACCCACATTCATCTACCCCTTCAGGAATATTCAAATGTTAGTAGTATACAACATAAAGCTTTAAACTGACCCATATTTTACAAATTTGTTAGAAGATGAACAAAACTCAGATGTTTTCGGTACATTTTCTCACGAAGCCGGACAATTTACAGAAATGTTCTTTTGTTTACAAAATGGCGTATTCTTTGTCGTACATACATTTATAAATACATGCTCGTTACAAATGATTATGTTTTTATGACATATAATCTTAATTATACTGTAATTTTGCAGTTTTTTTAATCTAAGTAACAGTTGATGACTTGTAGGTATACTGCGTGGGGAGTGGTAGAGGTAGGACACGACGGTATCTCCCGTTCGAAATAAGTGCTGTCCGACTGGGGTAGTACCTCTGCCCTACAGAACACAGCAGCCATAATAACCATCGTGTTGTGTGCCGGTAAGTAAGGTAGCCAGAGCTCACTGTTCCCCTCCTCCCCCTAGCCTCCCCGCCCCTTCCCAGCCCTCCCCCCTTCCCTCCAGGGGTAGGCAGCGGGTGTGTGACACCCTTAGTGTTGCACACGTTCATAGGTCACAGTGACCGCTTCCCATCAGGTGGGCCGTGTGCTTTTCTGCCACCTACGTAGTATAAAAAAATTGACTGTTAAGTTAAATGCTGTTAAATGTCACGGGTTCGCCAGTGCGGATTCTGAACAACACATACCTACTACTTATAAAAAACTGGGCTAACATAACATAACATAAACTCACGCCTATATGCCCGAAGGGATAGGGAGAGGTGCCCTTTACTATTAGAAAACTGGGCTATTGAAGTTAAATATGAAATAGATTGTTGATACTAAATTGTATGGTAGTTATAAAAGAAATCTATTAATGTGTGAATCTCGAATCGTTGGCGAAGATAAGGTTCTGAAGTACAAGGATACTGTAATGATGAGGATGTCTGAACAAGATATTGTTAAGTTTTCTATTCGAACCAGGAGTTCAAGCGCGTTCAACCAAGCAAACAAACTCTTCGGCTTTATAATATTAGTATACCTACCTAGATAATTGCTAAAATACTAATAAAAGCATAGTAACGATAACAACAATATCTATCATGACTAACCATAGACCTACAAAAAATCTACCATCATAATTCACATGGCAACACCGTTCAGAGCAGCTCAGTTAAATGTAATAAACCGTTGTCATTAATTACTGCCTCAAGATTGCTACAAGCAGACGCGACTGCTACAAATTTGCATATAATGAAACAGAAATGTCACTACCAACAATTATGAATAATTATTAACGCTATCATGCCAGGTCTTCGAATAATTAGCATCTGGTGTTAGTAGTAGATTCAAGTAGGTGTTACTGTACTAGCTTTATCTTCACAACGTTCATTATATACATACCTACACAGATACTAACCTAGTTATTTACTTTTTATACCACGTAGGTGGCAGACGAGCACACGGCCCACCGACCGATGGGAAACGGTCACCGTGGCCTATGGACGTGTGCAGCACCAAGGGCGTCACCGAAGCGCTGCCGACCCTGAAGGGAAAGGGCGAGGGTAGGAAATGGTGGGAAGGCTAGGAAGGGGTGGGGGGAGGAGGGGTACAGTGAGATCTGGCTAACCTACTTACCGGCGGGAACACAACACGATGGTTATTATGGTCGCAGTGTTCTTGGGGGGCGGAGGTACTTCCCCAGTAGGATAGCTCATTTGGGACGGAGATACCGTCGTGTCCTACCTCCGTTATGGTGTGTTCATCTTGTTCCCGGAGTAAGTGAGAGGGACTAGTATCAAGCCGCCACGCAAAGAAGTAGGTAAGCAAGTGTAATGTCAGCCCTGTTGGTGATCAAAAACCTGCAAACATAGGTACGTGATCTACCTCCCTTTTCAAGGAACTCAAGTGAAGAAAAATAAAGAAGTATTCTAAATCAAATGAACTGTTACATGATGTTATTGTAACTGTAATCATTTAATTCCTTCTTAACTGTTTACTAGCCGTCATTATTATTTCAGAACAGACTGAACAAGCCATTGTTTCATGACCTCACAGATCGACCACAGATACACAGACGTTTTATGAATTAATTCGCGTTTTTAACAAAATTTTGATTCTTATCTGCTACTTGACAATCATAATATATGTGATTGAGTGTCTCTGTTCTCTCACAATTGTCTTGTCGAAATTTATTAATGTTTTTACTATCTATTGTAGCCACTTTTGATAGCATCTAATTACATGTCTTTATGTATCATTTTAGTCTGTTTCATTATTAAAACAAAACAAAATTTAACTAAGAATAAAATACTTCACAGTGTTTTTTGTCGACACAGAAACAGGTATTCTAAGAACTCGACTGATAAACAATAACAATTACGTACAATGTTAACCTATACTGCAAATTTCTACCAACCGCATCCGTTGAAGTAGTAACAGTAGGATATCTATTTTGAGTGCTGGCAACATTGTCCCACCCGCGCGACAGAGTGCGCGTGCCCGCATTATAAACAATAGGACGTTCGAATTTCAAAAACATTGTGCACCGACGTGACGTTATATCCGGTGACGTCTGGTTTTAGTTGCAAAATATTAGAAAATAAGGGCAGGTTCATACGGTCACAACTAATAAGAGAAATGAATTAATAATGTACAAATCTAAATACAATAGTAGTAATTAAATGCGTGAGAAAAAACATGATGAAATGTCTCGTAAAGTATTCAAAGTAACGCCAACCGCTAATAACAAGCTATAAACCGAACAGATTATAAAAACAAAACCTTGTCGCGACGGAACATAGCCAATGGCAATTTTATAATAGGGCGGACAAAGGTCCCGAAAGTTAATAATTCACTGACCTCATAGGACCCACAGGGCGGGGACACGTTATGTGTTTGGTCCCAAGTCTTCTTTTTTCGTCTGCAAAGCTAAATTAAATTGACTTTGGGCTGAATTATTAAGGGTTCGCCTTGGGTGACAGTGTCTTGGATAAGAAACGAGACTGGCTAACGATTTAATAACCATTTTGTTACAAAATAAAAATAATTAATTGCCAACTACACTTTTAAAGACTGTGAGACCTTTGAAGGTGTGGTAGCAATTTTAGCTCAGTTAGAAGAGTTAACGTTAACCTAAATCTGAAGTGTAATTAATTTGGAATTGATTCATCAGTTATGTACCTAAGCTCTAATTTATCTCTTGCCTAGCCACTCTTTCGTTACTCCACTAGGGCAGCAAACAAGTAGGTATAGATAAGGCTTACCCGATGGTAAAGAAGAATTATACGACAGAGAGTGGCATTGTTCCGATTAAGTCATTTTATCCATGTTGTTAAAAACCATGGCCTTTACACAAATTTGAGTTTGACCTAAACCATAAATTCTACTATGGCACTAACTAAGACTTTTAAAGAAAAGATCGTGCAGCAAAGTCAATGAATCAAGTCATTCACTTGGTTACTAAACTAATCTAAGCACATAGGTACCTGAAGGTTATTCACAATGTTTCTAAATGTCTAATTCTGAGTCATTAAACTAATATAAAAATGAGCAAAACTCGCGACCCATGACATTAAATAACATGTTTCTAAACGACAAAAGTCCGTAAAAAAATCAAATTAGTAAAATGAATAGACTGTCTCAGAAATAAAATTAATAATAACTTTCTAGTGTGACAGTTAACCGAAAGCCTTAATTTTGTATCGTTCACCGTCAAACTGGGCGTGTTTTATAAAAACTGTTCGTATGAACACAACTTTATATTAATCTACTGACAATACTTTGTCATTCGAAATTCAACCTTGGTACTGATACATTTATGGTTCATTTGCATGTTTGTTAGCTAGCTAAGGTATGTTTGCCAAGCATGTTTTGCGTCAGTCATACCTATGTCTCGATGGGCGGACACTAGAGGGCATTGAAATATTAATAATAATTCATTTTTAATGTTTTGAGGTAAAACTGTTTGAATTTTAATCAAGTTCTGACAAATCGCAATTGAGAAAAATGTATACGTAATTAATATTTATTATTATTGAAAAGTTATGTTTGTTTGCATAATTATTACATAAATATAAATTTCAATAATGTAGTGTTGATTTTAGGGTTATAATAACTGTGTTTAGGCATATATTAGATAGTAATAACTATCTAAGAATATGATTAAATCTAAATGTACCTATTGATTATTAAGTAAGTAAGTAAGAGGTACCTACATAGGCATCGAAAAACTACATCTAAAATTTTCTTTAAACTGGTTTCACAAAAAGAGGAGATTTTGAATTTCTCATATAAGTAGGAGTACCTACTAGTACCTCTATGGCGTAGTGGTAGAGCGTTCGATTGTTTTTGGTTCGAATGTTCGGTATATACAAATAGTAATCCTTCATTTTACTCCCCCTCCCCCCTTTCTCATCGTGCGGCAGTCCCCACTAACACTACAGCCATCAAGACTGAGAATATCAGAATCGAAGTCGAGTCGAGTCTCAATTACCGGGGTGTAAGGTTACCCAATAGGCATATCCCTCGCACCCCAGCTGACACCAGGCCATCTACGGTTTTAAGATGACACCTTGATCCCCTGAAAGAAGGGGGGGGGGAAGGATTTCTGTAAAACTTTCCTTGGTGGGTACCAAGAATACCTACATAAGAAAAGAGAATTGCTTTCTGCATACAATACTAATTACAATAATTAGTCCTTTTTTTAAATAATTTGCATTTAACACAATAATAGCTGGTAATTATTATAATTATGGAATAAACTTAGGTCAACACTGTTAACTATAGCACTAAGTAACCTTAATACAAAGAACAATCCAATTTGAACTTTACGTGCCTTACCTAAGAATTAAAATCGCTCAAATCAAAGTCTGTCATATTGTCACCTTATAATTGGAACAAATTTTGATTTGCATTTGGGTAAATTTATAATCAGCCTTAAGGTAATGAAAATAAGAGTGAGTTGGTAACTGAATAAGTGAATAAATAATTGTGTAATTTAGTCAATTATGGTACATGCAAATACAGACAATAGAAGAAGACATTAATTCAATGCCAATGCTGATGATAACAACCTTTGCTAATCACGTGAAAAGTAAATTACAGATTAAATAAAGTTATTAAATCTGTATTTACTTTGAATTATTAATATACTTACATTAATGCGATGGTAGCCGAATGGATAAGGACGCGGCCTCTACTCAGAGGTATCGAGTTCGAATCCGACCTAACAGCACCAATGTGAATTTCACTTTGTGGAATTTATATGTGCTAATCACATGATTTACCATCTGCTAACGGTGAAGGAAAACATCGTGATTAAACCCACATGTCCTAGAAGAAATTCTAAGGACATGTCCGATCCACCAATCCGCATTAAGCCAGCGTGTGTGGATTAAGGCCTAAACCCTCTCAGCTCTCTCGTTAGAGGTGAGGAGACCCGTGCCCAGCAGTGGGACATAAATGGGTTGCTATTATTACATTAATAATTCAGATAAAAAAAACGAACTTCAACTAGACCATCTTGACATGGGACCACTCGAAAAGCACCAGATTTCAAATTAAAAAAAGAATCATCAAAATCGGTTCACCCAGTCGAAAGTTCTGATGTATAAAAAATAGAGTCGATTGAGAACCTCCTCTTTTTGGTAGTCGGTTAATTAGAAACAGTTAACTGAGTGTAGATTATCTAATGAAAATAGCTGAAATTATTTAAAAACGTTAGGGTACCGCGCAGAATATTAAAGCCTTAAATATCTAGGTAAATCCACGTGGATTAAGTTGCAGGCACCAGGCACAGACAGATAGAAAAACAGGCAAAAAAAAATAAAAAATGTTGCTTTGGTTCCGTCTTCATAATAGCTCTATTATGGTAGGTACCGTATATACCTATACTTACTAACTTACATCTAAATGCACTTCGTTTACGACATCTAACTTGGCAAGATTTTGGAGTAATGTGGGCTCCACTACTCCAAAACCTTGCCAAGTTAAATGCCATACACTATACCTGTTTGTGGCAAAATGCGTCGCATATAAACCATGAAATGATGCCGTGAACTATAAAAAGCGGGTGTTTTAATATTATAAACAGAAACTCCAATTTTATTTATTAATATCGATAGATTTTAAAACTAAGAGGATAGTACCTACCTCGGAATGTGTCCTAATAATAAAACAAATCTTAGAGCAACTGTACAATATGCGTTTATTTAAGGTCTATAATCTCCTAGAACTTACCATCAAAAACACCGAACATCTCCTTCCTAGATGACGCATACATACGCATCTAGCTCGTAAGCTAACACAACAAACGCGTAGTAAAGCACTCGGTGAGTCTACATCTAGCCGAATTAACGGATCGTAAATCTATCCCGACATCAGTTTTAGAACCAATTTGTTTAATACTAACCTTTTCCCGCGGCTGCACCTGTACAAGTGTCGATTATTGCAACATTTGGTCATATCTACGGTTCTACTCAACCAATTGCACATTGACATTTAAAAAATATAAAATCTGTTTAATAGTTTTTGCGATCATTGCGAATAAACAGGGCCTCGATTCTGCTAAAGACAAACCACTGTCATGCCACTGTCACTCAAAAAAATGCTATTGAATTGTAGACTTTACCGTTATACAGTTAAAGTCTGAAATCAAATGAAAATAATTAATTAAACTTTTTCATTCGCTCTACAAAATTTCATTTAATTTTAGACTTTAAACTGATAATAGTAAAGTCCAAAATTAAATGATATTTTTTGAAGTGTCAGTGGCACGACAGTGGCTTGTTTTAACAGAATCGAGGCCCAGATATCAACAGACAAAAATTAAAAAAAAATTGTGTAAGTACAGTATCTTTCATAATATATAACTATGAGAGGAATTTCATTCCACAAACGCTCAGGCTGTGTGGAATGATCTCCCTGCTGTGGTTTTCCCTAGCGTCTACAATATGTGGTTCTTCAAAAACGGCATTAGAAGGTTTTTACAGGGTTGGCAGCGCGAGTGTGACGCCCCTGGTGTTGCACACGTCCATAGGCCACGGTGACACCTTCCCATCAGGTGGACCGTGTGCCTCTACCACCTAAGTAGTATAAAAAATCAGGTAATTTTAAATATCTCCAATGTACCTACAGACAAAGCAACTTTACAATTTTATTTGTTAGTTTTATACGCGGAAGTTCGACCGTCCGTTCGGCCCACATGGGTGAGTGTGGTTAAGTTTATGTACTTAGGGAATAGCGTTACCCGTAATCTATGGTTTTAAGAGAGTACGTTATGTAGGTGATTATTTTTTTAATGTCTTTTTGTTTGGGAAGAATTGTTTGGACAAAAACGTTTGTGAAAGTTAGTCATTGTTACAATGAAATGTTTTAGTTTTCAGGCGTTAAGCATTTAGACTTCTGAGGTTGCGCAGACGTTCTTCTCAGGGTTCTTTTTCTTGGTAAAAAAATGATAAAAATGTAAAAAAATTGGTCTGGGTATTTCTATGTAGGTATTTACAAAAAAGTACCTATATTAGTATTTTTTTTCACATTCTAGAACACATACATAAACTCACGTCTATATCCCCGAAGGGGTAGGCAGAGATGCTAGCACCCACATTCAAACAAGTCAAATTATGTTGGGGTAGGTACTTTGGGCTTAGAGAGCGAGAGGTTGTGGAATATTTATATAGGTATCTACTTACATCATTTATTAGTTTATTTAATTAAATGTTATATTGCTAAAATACATTAGTGTCCACTAACTTTTGAGCACAACTGTACATTTTATTAGACATGTAGTTAGTTCTTCAATGAATTTATTTTTTTCTGAGAACAGTTTCCCAACAGTTACTTTCGAGTGAACCTGTCGCAATTGTATTTTTCCGCCTAAACCAGTGTACGTAACAATTTCAGCGGCTACATTAAGACATGAAGCATGTTCGGAATTCCAGTGAAATTGTTCACAGCACACCATCGGGCGCACTCGACAACGTTCGGGCTATTTTGGGAAAAATAAATAAATATGTGCGCGAGCGGCCGCACTTGTACCCACACTCTGATGTTTTCTTTCTAGATACGGTACGTTAAGTACTTACTAAAAGCCGGTGTATTAGAAATTTTTTTTCACACAATTCACTGGTGAACTTGATCATGAAATCTAGAAAACACTCGATCAAATCTACCAATCATAGAATATAAAACTAATCACAGGTAGCAAGGGCATACCAATTTAAAAACTATCATTATCTTAACGTTGTTCTAGGTTTCGTTTGTAGGTATCACCTTGGAGCCCGAAATTCGTTTACTCCTCCTCATTTAGGTTTAGTTTATACGATTTTTATTGGAGCTTCAACTCCAAAAGAAAACCTACACAAGAACAGCGTCCGCCTATCAGCAGATGTACCAACTTGCTTGTGAGGGCCCAAACACTCCCCATTCAAAAAAAAAATCTCTTCCTTTTCGTTTGGCTTACCTAAGACTTACCTATAGTAGCGACTGTTATCTGACCTCCCAACCCAGAAACGAAAGCCTGCCCTAGACCTCCATCTCAATCAGCAGGCATCTGACAGGTGAATTTGGCACCAAAGATTGGCACCAAGCGCACTTCACACGATAACACTTCCATTCTCCGTACATCTTTGTGTACCGAACGACAAGTCGTCCGAATATAGAGGCACTTGATAACGACGTATTAGACGAATAATGTTTTACGTCCGCCCTTAAGTGTTCCATATTTAAAATTTAAAATTTCGAATCGAACGTCCATCGGTCGTCAGTCTTCCTGTGTCTTTGACGTGCTGCTGCTGAAGGGGGATGCACTTATGTAGATTAGACTTAGAGTGAGTGAGATGGAATTTGATTGATTGTTAGATAATATATTATTGAGTTTCTTTATAATTTGTACAGATGGCTAACTGTGATGGATACTATGAAACGTATGTCCGAAGTTGCGGACCGAAGTTTCGGGCAATTTTATTGATAGTTGGCAGATACCGTAATCTCGTAATCAAGGCAAATTAGGTTATGTATTTACATAACCTAATTTGCCTTGATTGACCCTTTGTTCATCCTAAAATCTTCCAAAATTAAATCTGAATGACTAATAATAGCAACCCATTTATGTCCCACTGCTGAGCACGTCTCGTCTCCTCTAACGAGAGAGCTGAGAGGGTTTAGACCTGAATCCACACACGCTGGCCTAATACGGGTTGGTGGATCGGACATGTCCTTAGAATTTCTTCCTTCAACGTCAGCAGATTCTGTGATTAGCACATATAAATTGTGACAGTGAAATTCACATTGGTACTGTCCGGCCGGATTCGAACTTGATACCGCTGAGTAGAGGCCGCGTCCTTATCCATTCAGCTGCCATCGCTTGAATGACTTAATGGTAGGTACGTAAATGAAACGTCTTATGATCATTATTTCGTTCGGGTCCGAAGTTTCGGATGTCATATTCATATTAACATCGCCTATATCCCCGAAGGGGTAGGCAGAGGTGGTAGCACCCACATTTCGCCAGTTTATATTTAGATCCCAATGTAATAGGTGGCGAGCCTATTGCCATTAACCGGGCACTTATAAACCTGCTATAAATACATACATAACTTCGAAAAGCATCGAAAAGTCATTGGTGTGTGCCATGGTAGCCTGGGATCGAACCCGAGACCTCGTCTCAGCAGTCCATTACCCAGACCACTAGGCTACCGCGGTCTCATATTAAGATTCAGATTCATATTAAGTATAGTTGAGTCAATTTAATAGGCCACATTTGACGTTTGTCAGTTTTATATATTATATTCATAATGAGGTGACCTGTTAAAAAAGGTCGATTAAAACGAATGAATCGATACGGACTTGAAAGATAATGTGAATTTTTAAAATCCTCAGGTGAATCCCTGTCTCATTATTATTTTTTCTTTCGTAAATTTAAGGAGCAAAATAAGACAAGTACATGATCTATACTTATAATAAAACTGTAGAGAGGTCAATTCTGTTCATTAAATATATTCACAAAATAACTATTGGGGGATGATTGGTGATCGATACTAATGCAAAAAATGCTATCAGTAATTTTTTTTGTCACAACGTGGTTATTAATTTTATGATGATATTTCTTCACAAGTAATCATTGCATTCGATTCTACTTATCAGCTTTCGATTTTTAGAGTAACATGCCTAATGTTTAAAAAGAAAAAGGATTAACTGACACAACATTGTAATGACAAGGTAATGACGTTCAGTTCTTTAGATCAGAAATTGTTTATTATGTTTAGAATGGTTTATTGGTGAAAGCAAAACGTAAAATTACTTGTGTTTGTCATTATTACAATAAATATGTAATAGTAATTGAAAAAAGTTAAGCAATTGTGCAGTTCTAACAAAACGAAAAATATATAATTTGATGCCCACCGCGGCGCGTCGTTAAAAGGTTGCGATATTGAATTTTGATGAATTGTCAAATGTGGCCTATTAAATTGACTCCACTATACCTATATTGGTAAGTACCTATCTAGGTATAAAGTAAAAATAGGCAAGCAACTGGGCACGGCATAATGCGCATTATCTTCCATACTATGGATCTAGCATCTGAGATACCTTCTTGCATCTCTTTAGTTACTTCTTGCCTTGCCATGTCCTAGTTCACGCATCCATCCATCTTTTCTTTGATCTATTTCGGCTGTTGAAACGGCACATTCTGAAACGAACCAAAAAATTTTCATTAAAAAATAGAACCTCCTTTTTTAAGTTGGTTAAATGTAGTAAAACCATGAAAAAAGGCTTGTGAAAAGCACATAAAAATCAGTTCATCAAAACATGAGATAATCGCAGACAAACATACACACAAACACATAGGTACTTAGGTCAAACATTGAACCTCCTTTTGAAGTCGGTTAAAATCTTTTGTACCTACATAATATATGAACACTGCAAGTTAATTATAAGCTTGTAATAATAAGGACTGTTACTGCATTAAAATTTAATCAAAATTAAACTCCAATAAATGTAATCTATGTAAGTAATAACAAAATAATTAATTGATAATAAAATTAATCAAAATTTGCCATTAATACCTCCATATAATTCTTACCGAGAGCGGACAGTTCTGCTAATGTCAAAGGGGCCGTAAAATTACAATAAGCGGCGCAAGAGTCTCGGTAATCGACGGAGCAGTTTATGCGACGCCCATCGCGTTATACCGGCTCCCTGCTACGGTAACCATGCGTATGGGGTTCATGAGGATAAGTCTCTGTATGCTATTTTTAAGTATAGAAGATAATTTAAGGTTTTGTGAGATAATTTGATTCGTTAGGGCATACTCTATAAATACTTTGGACATATTTTTGGGTACACTTACAGCTATGAGTTCTAGGAATACTTATTTTAATCAGCGTTTATGCAAAACTAAAAAATCGTACAGAGTGCTGGCTGTTTTATAAGTACAGGTTGACCTTATATTAAAAGACGAGGGTAGGTACATCGAAATAGAAATACATTACAGTATGTACCTATATTTAGAGTCGATGTGATACTTACCCAAAAGTTACAGTTAGAAAGTTGTAGGTAACCGATTATTTACAAAATATAGACTCCAACAATGCATTTAATTTAGCCAATTACATGAAAATTCAGTTTATTCATCGTTTATTAATATTTTATTTATTTCAGAAATCACAGATTTACACTGGTAAAATCTAGGTACCATACGCTACTATGAAAAATAAAGTTTCCAAGAATACTCAAAAATGTGGATTTAAGTAGCCACGTCAAAGATCCTACAATATCTTACATACATCTTTCCTACAAAATCTCAAGACATGCTAACCCTACTTAAACGTGGGAACAGTACTCGCATGCGCGCTCAAAGCTGCGCAGGCGTGGTCCAGTGAACGCTTTGTTTTTCAAACAATTTCCGGACGCCGTATTTTGGAAATTACAATTTTTCGTCCCTCCCTAATGATTTATGGGAGATTGGGAGTCAAACTAATTATATTAGTAGATTTAAAAGGCTCTCTCGGGACAAGAAAAGAAGCCGCATCTTATTGGCCCCTATAAGACACGCTAAGATTTGATTAACTAGGTAGATATACCTACCTACCTATTACATCAGAGGTCAGAGGTTTGATTTCAGCTCAGTGCGAATATTTTTATGCATGAATATGTCTACTTGCATTGGTTTGGGTTTATCCGTGCCTCGGAGAGCACATTAAGTCATCCTTAACAGGGAGAATGAGGGGAAATGGGTGAATTAGCACACAGGCAGTGCAGATCACCTATCTATGACAAAGCATAGGTAGGCATACCTACAGGGTGATATACCTAATTGCATGCAGGCATGCTACGACACACATATGAAAAATATCTGAAGGTTGTCTTTAAAAACCTAAAAACCTTTAAACCGATTTATTGCATGACATTGAGTCGGATTTAGTTCAACACGTCTAAGCTGTCATTGTTTCCCACCTGCTGCAATATTTATCTATTAGCTATGGCCGTTCTTTTTGCCATTTTTTCTTAACCATATACATAAATTAAACACAAAATAGCTAAATCACGAAACACCAAAATGAAATCACTTAAAACATCTTAAGGACATTCCATTTTTAAACTTACATAATTGCTTTTAAAAAAAGAAATACAAAAGGCGCCGGCCATCCACAAAAAGCCTAATCGATTACAATCGGAACGATTATAACATGAATCGATTATCCAATAGCTTTGGGTCCCGTGTCACCCATAACAAATCGCTATACACCGCAAACAATAGGATTTCTTCATCACGAACAAAACGGTGTGAGGCGAAATATGCGATTATGAAGTATCACCTATGTCGGATCGGATTATAGAGGGTGTTTCAAATTTTAACTTTAAATGTTTTTATTGTACTATCTCTCTAGGGTTAGAAGGGTAAATATCTAACACGCATGTGGTATTAAAACAGTTAGATATAGGATTATAGGAAGTAAAAGAATGCAGATTCCTAGGCACTTGGCAACCTCTTTTTTATATAATTGTTCCTAGGATATAATAAGAGGTTCCGTAGCAGAAAGTTCCTATGACAGAATACTGTGTAGTTTTAGTAGGTTCGATGCCAATATCACCACTTTATCGCCCGTTGAGGTAGATCATTGGTGGTTTCCACACGTAACAATAATATGGGGATGCTACATCGAGCTAATATTCTACAAACCCCACCTGTATTTAAAAGGATTGAAGTCTGACCTTGTAGATCTGGTAAAGTAACCTTAAAACGCGCATAATCCCGATATGGTTCGTCGTGCCGGTTGGTGACCGGAGTGGGAACCCGGCGACCATATTCGGGAGGGTACGGGGGCCCTTCCGTCCGGCGGGTCGGTCTCCGCCGTGCCTCATTTCCATGGACGAAACCAATCTCCACGCTTTGTCACGCGGTGCTGCGACAACAATCACCTCCCTTTTCACGCCTTCTCTTCCCTTTTATTCATGGCAGCGCAAAATAGAGAAAATGGCTATACAGCGGCTCGACTTTTTCCCACCAAACCACTTTTTGAGGTGGAGTCCACGAACATCTGTGGACTCCATACAAACCTCAACGCCGTCCACCACCACCTTGAGACGGCGCAGCCAGCCATGCTCTTTCTGACGGAGACGCAAATACGCCGCCCTGACGACACGACCTACTTGCTTTACCCCGGCTACGTTATTGAGGAAAGTTTCCGGGCGAAGGCCGGGGTGTGCGTGTTTGTTAGGGCGGATGTTTGCTGTCGCCGTCTGCGCTGCCTAGAGGACCCCTCCTTCTCCGTCCTATGGGTACACGTAGATCATGGCTCTTCAAGCCAGATTTATGTGTGCCTATACCGCTCCCACACAGGAGATGCCGAGACAACTCGACTCTTTGAATATCTGAGTCAGGCGGCAGATGATGCGCAGGAGCGGTTTCCGAACGCGGAATTGGTAGTTTTGGGGGATTTTAACGCCCACCATGAGACCTGGTTGGGCTCCGCCAAAACTGACCATGCGGGAAGAGCCGCCCACGCATTCGCTCTCACGCATGACCTGACCCAATTGGTGCACCAGGTCACCAGGATACCAAGAATATCAGGTCAAGCGCCCTCTTTGCTAGACCTTCTGCTGACGAGTCACCCAGACCAGTACAGTGTGTCGGTGCATGCCGCTTTAGGTAACTCCGACCACTGTATGGTCTGTTCCAAGGTGCCCATCGTAGCGCCCCCACGAACTGCGCAGGGGAAGCGACGGCTTTGGCACTACTCGTCAGCAGACTGGGATGGACTCCGTGATTACTATGCGTCCATCCCATGGGCTGATCGCTGCTTTAAACATAGGACTCTATCGGAAAGTGCTACTGCGGTCACCGGTGAGATCAGTTTGGGTATGGAATATTATATCCCATACACTGATGTCACCGGTACCCGCAAGGCGCGTCCCTGGTTTGGGCGCGAGTGCGCCGAGGCTGTTCACCAGAAGCAGCTGGCGTACCGCGCCTGGACCAGAGCAGCCGCGCAGCGCGATCCTGGAGTGGGCCGGTTTAAGGCAGCGTACAACAAAGCCACAAAGGTATGCAAGAGGGCTTACATCAGAGCGGATGCCCAGCGCATTGCACGGCTTGGGCAGGACCTTGTGGCGCACCCCACGGGCAGCCGTGGCTACTGGCGTCTGGCCAAGGCCGTGCAATCAAACTTCTGCCAGCCTTCGCTGCCCCCGTTGCGAAACCCCGATGGATCGCTGGCTCATGAGCCGCAGGAGAAAGCTGACTTGCTAGCTAATCTCTTTGCTGCTAATTCCCGAATTGATGATTGCGGTATGCAGCCTCCGACACTTCCTAACTGTGACCACGCAATGCCTGATATTTTTATCAGGCAACGCCATGTTCGTGCAGTACTGCGATCACTCGATGTCCGGAAGGCCAGTGGTCCCGATGGAATTCCAGCGGTGGTTTTACGAAAATGCGCAGCGGAGTTGTCTCCCATGCTTACGCGACTGTACCGCATCTCATACACCTCGGGTACAGTGCCGCCAGCTTGGAAGGAAGCGAATGTGCAGCCGATCCCCAAGAAAGGGGATCGGTCAGACCCGGGCAATTATCGACCCATAGCCGTCACCTCAGTGCTGTGCAAGGTGTTTGAACACATCATCAACGCACAGCTCATGCGTCACCTAGAGGATCACTCCCTAATTAATGACCGGCAATATGGCTTCAGGCCGAAACGGTCAACGGGTGATCTTCTGGCGTACGTCACCCATCTATGGGGTGAGGCTATGGACAAGCATGGCGAGTCATTGGCTATCAGTCTTGACATCGCCAAAGCTTTCGATAGAGTCTGGCACAAGTCGCTTCTTTCCAAGCTGCCTGCTTTTGGTCTACCTCCCCTATTATGCAGCTGGGTTAAGAACTTCCTGCAGGAGCGCCGCATCCGAGTGCTCTGTGATGGGCGGGCATCGGCTTTCTTGCAGATCAATGCAGGTGTACCGCAGGGGTCCGTTTTATCGCCTACTCTGTTTCTTCTGCATATCAATGACATGTTGTCAGCAGGCAGCATTCATTGTTATGCAGATGATAGCACCTTGCACGGACGATATCACGGTCAACCTGCGGACAAGCAGGCTGACGTAGGGGAAAAAAGACAGCTTCTTGTCACTGAGCTTGATCGGGTCTTGAATCTCATTTCGCAGTGGGGCTCTGAGAACCTGGTCGAGTTCAATGCCAAGAAGACGCAGGCTTGTGCGTTTACAGCAAAGGTATCTCCTTTCCTTCCACATCCTACTCTTCAGGACACTCCACTGCCACTTCGGGATAACCTAGATATACTTGGCATGGATGTTCGCTGCAAACTGAATAATAAAAACTACATCGAGAGCATCATCAAAACGGCCTCGCGGAAACTCGGAGTCCTGAACAAGGTGAGACGGTTTTTCACGCCGGAGCAACGGTGTCTTCTGTACAAGGCACAAATCCGTTCCGGCGTGGAATACTGTTCTCATCTCTGGGATGGCTCTGCTCAGTACTTGTTAGATGCTCTCGACAGGTTGCAGCGACGCGCGGCCCGTATTATTGGGAGTCCCGAAGTTACCAACACTCTCGAGCCCCTGCAATTGCGCAGAGATATAGCATCTTTGGCAGCTTTTTACCGCATATACCATGGGGAGTGTTCCGACGAGCTCTACCAACTAGTCCCACCCTCTCCATTCCTATACAGAACAACACGTGCAAGGCTGAGATACCACCCTCATATGGTGCAAACAATTCCATCAAGAACCAAGCGGTTCGGTGCCTCTTTCCTTTGCCGCACCATCAAAACCTGGAATTCTTTACCAGCTCACGTGTTTCCTTCCTCATACAGTCCCGGGTCCTTTAAGCGGGGCGTGAAAAAGCATTTGATGAGGCCGTCAAGCTGAGAGCCACCATTTTGGCACTATCGGTGTTTGCAATGGTGACTCCCATTCCAGAGACTTTGCCTCAGCTCACCATCAGGCGAGGTGAAGTCATGTTGACGTGACCGACATAAAAAAAAAAAAAAAAAAAAAAAAAAAAAAATTTTATCTCGCAGTTGCAATGCGTCATAGAAATTTTGATATATCGATTATAATCGATTTATTAATCGGTTGATGCATCAATATTTTTATCTTTGTGAGCTAAAACGCTTTGAGCGTTAAGAATCGAGTCTAAAAAATCCATCAAAACACTATCAGCAATCTAATGGCCCTAGCACCTCAACTGTAACAAAAAGAAAACATCCTATAGAAACGACAAAACAAAAGGAGCGCACGCTGTATACGGTGTTGTTGTCAGCGGGGGAGGGCGCTTAGTCCGCTGCCAGCGTGAAGGCGCCGGCGCAACCTTTGTGCTTCGGAACACTTTGATGGACCTCGCTGGAGTCGGATAAGAATGTGTATGTAGAAAGTGAATGAGATAAATTAAAAAATCGTCTTGCGTTGTTGTAATAAAGTCTGGGTTGAATCTAATTTTGGATTTAGGGAGGGGGAGGCTTTTTTGAATCGCATTCAACATTCGATGTGACGAATGACACCACATGAACTAAACCGTCATAACTGTCATAATATTTCTAAGTTAAACTTTTTTTGACGAAAGTTTGCAACTAGAAAGTTATAGTTTACCATGTAGGTAGGTACCTAACTAATTAGATAGGTAGGTACATATATTATATTTAATGTAATGGGCGTGGCTATCTAACTTATTAGAATGCAGAGACACGAACTTTTACCTACCTACAAACTAAGTAGGCAGACCCAAGAAAAGATATAGGTAAGTAGGTAGGTACTTATCTTAACACTTCAATTAATTTTACACATTACCTATAGGTACCTACACACATACTTACGTAGGTACCTATATCCAGCGCCATTTAGACCCAAACTACCTATTAGGTATTTTGTGCCCAAACTTAGCAGAGCTTGTCATATGGGTTCTTGAATGCGGACAAACATACTCAGATCAGATACCTACATTTATTTTGCTTTGACTGTTAGATTCCGTATTTTCAATTTATAATTTTAATTTATAATATTTCAAATTTAGGTAGGTAGGTACTAACCTAAAATAGTTATCTTATTGGTTATATAGCCACTTTACTAATTACAAGTTAGTCTATCAATACCTGAAGGGATCTTTCAGGTCTTTAACCGTTATTACAAACAAAACAAACAGGACCCACAAACATAAAACATCCAAACGTTTCCGCGAATTTAAAACATAACCATTCCATTTATGAACTAGCTAGATCCAATCAACAAAGTCGCGTCGCCAAATAAATGAGAAAAAGAACAACACACGCCAGTCACCTAACACCGGGTGAAAGTCCCAGTTAAAGCTTTTAAACGTCTTGTGACGTTGTGACGTCGTGACAGAGTGACAAGCTGACACCGACGTCCGCGCGTCCGAAACGGTTAATTTAGGACGGCTGTGGGTGGCATTTAACCGGCGATTTGTGATTTGGTGCTATCCAACACATGTTCGAATAATTCCAAATTCAAATTAGTGTGAATAAAGTATCGCACTAAATACAAAGAGGTCGGCGTAGACAAGCGTCGACGAGCGTGATAATTTTTTCATTGGTAACTTTTTTTAGTTTGATTCTTAATTTGAACAACTGTCTTTTGAAGTGCAGCTAGACCTATAACTTTATAGAGGCAACATTTTTTACAACCCAGTAATGATTTTTTTATATTGGTCATATCAATATGATTGCACCTCACCTGATGGTAAGTCAAAGGTCAGGTCTAGGGTAAGAATAGGATTCTTATCGGGGTTGGGAGGTCAGACGCCACATAAAACAAATCTAAAAATAGAGAAGGATTAAGTGGACCAAATTCTAAAGTGAAAGCTTTTTTGACATGTTTAAATGACTTCACCTCGCCTGATGGTGAAGTATCAGCAATTAGGGTCACCAATAAGACACCGACAATGCTACAATGGTGGCCCTCGGCTTGATGGCCTCATCAGATAATTATGCTTTTTCACGCCCCGCTAAAAGGCCCCAGGACTGTATGAAGAAGGAAACACGTGTAGGTAGGTACTGGTAAAGAATTCCAAGTCTTGATGATGCAGCAAAGAAAAAATATCACTTACTAAAAAGTTAGATACGATATCTAACTATTAATATAACCACTAAGCCATATAAATGATAGTCTTGATTAACGAAACCGATTTTCACAATAAATTGAATTGCAATCAAATTTAATCACTTAACCGATATTCTCACCAATCTCAACGACGACCTACCTACTTAGAAAAAAAAAACAAAACGCGACTCATCGCCGTCCTTCGCATCATTACCACTTGTACGAGTATAATTGCTATAAAATGTCCATCTAGTGTCGTATTGTCACAAAAAGATTCTCACTATTCTGTCGTATCATGGTTGTTGATGAGACGTCGTATTGTTCGCGGTGTGTTTGAGCGGGCCGCGTGTGATGCCGCCTGGTAATGACAAGTGAGTGTTGTTTGTTGTTGGACGTGGAATTATCTGTTGTTGGTTTTTGGACAGTGTTGTTATTAAACCGTATGTACGTGTAATATTTTTGGGATAATTAACTTTGCGAGTAGGAGTTTATTAGCGATAGGTTAACGTTACAAATCATTCGTGATTTTAGAGGCGATTATAAAATGTCAAAGAATAAGAATCAGACTGTCTAAGGGCATATTAAGCTGATCATTGGTTCACAATGCGGCCCTATTCTGAAAAGGCGTGCAAGAAAAACAGTACCTACGTAATAAATACCTACAGGATGATTATTTCCTCACTCAAACCAGTTCATTGACCATCGAAGTGCCTATCATAGGTCCTACGTACCTACCTATTAGGTACACCTACACCTTCTAAAATTCTAAATACTTTTTTTATATTTAAATAAATCATTATAAAATTTGTACCTAGGTAGGTATCTATAGGTAATTTATTAGGTATGGTGTATTGTGGATACCTACACTTTGGTGTTTGAATGAAATATTTTCTTATTAGAATGTGAATGTGTGTGCGTAATACTGAAACGCTATGAAAAAATCTACACATCCGTGTGTTCATCACAACATCTCAAAGATAAAATAATGACACAAATACATCCAAATCAAGTAGGTAGGTACCTATTTCTCTAATTAGTGATAAGCATCTTTTAATCAGCCATCACCATAAGAAATTTATCAAAACACCTAATTACGTAAACATATTTCCAATCAACCTTATTTTAATCGATACTTAATCGATATTTGCTTTCTTAAATGAATTAATGACGAATAAATTCGATTCTACATTCGAATCGATTAACGCCTCCTCCATCCCACTTCTGATTAATTATTTTTTTTCTCTTTTCTATCAGTTGGAGTTGTAGGCCGTATTATTCAATTCTCACGTGACATAGGCAGGAACGTTTTAAAAAAAAAGCCTTTTGTATAATGCTCCAATTTCCTTCAGGATCTTCTGTGATGACACTGCTGATTTTTGAACCGTTTACTATACAATTTCTCACCTTAAAGCAATTTCAACTCTATGCTTATACTATTAGAATTGAAATTCAAATGGTACAAAATATTTCAAATATAAAATTAACATTCTCCAACAATGATCTTTATGTCATATGAATTAAGTGACAAATTTCTTTGAAGGTAGTATTTGAAAACTGCAAAATATAGGATGTTTCTCAAGGACCGTTATTAAAAAAATAAATAAAGGCATGTCCTCACACGTCGGGTGACAAAAAATAAGGATGGCACCTTAATTTCGCATGAAATGACTTTTTGGCAGCGGTCTGTAGTGTTTATTGTTCTTGACGAGGCCATATGCTTGAATCTGTAGAGTCTTTGGTATTAAATGCTTTTTTTTACCTATACCTGTGATAAAGAAGGTATGACACCGTGACACGACACATAATCAAGGAGTTTCATGTCCTGTTTATGACCGAAGAAGGGACTATCTTGAAGCTGGAGATGTATCCCGGTGATCGAAGACCTGAGTGCAGTTTTAGTCGGTCCAAGTCCCATATAAGGGTTGAAGGCAGGATGGGGATTTCCGCACGAGAAAAAGTCACGTTATCAATGACTGAGGATGTCTACCTACTTAGGGTAAGCGGACACCGGTAGGACCTCCGCTTACTCTAATAGGTAGGTAGGTACCTAAGTAGATATCCTATCTGTCTACCGTCTACCTACCTACAGGTAGGCAGATGCTTAGCTATAGGTACTTAGGTAGATAGGTAGTTTAATATTATGTAAGTAACTAGGTCAAATTACAATTAGATTTTTAAAAAATGCAATTGGAATTAACCCTGTTGTGATTGAAATTGGATGAAATCTAATTGGAATTTAGGGTTATAAGATTTGTACCTAAGTTTTCAATTCCAATTACAAAATGCTGTAGGTACCTATGGGGGCCCCACCATGCCAGACAGATGACAGTTGCTTCCATAGAAGCCAAGATGAAATAGGTTAATGGAACTAACCTGTGACAAGGAGCACCTAGCTACCTAAGTACCTATTTTATCTCGGTAGGTATTACCTACCTAGCCTAAAACGAACTACCTACCTAGCCTAAAACGAGAGCTGGGCAAAATTTTATTGGAATTGGAATTGAACCCCGTCCCCAGGTTGGTAGAATGTACTTAGGTACCTACCTATCGTATGTTATTGAATTACATGAACTCCAATTGGAATTTAGGGGTAGGCACTTATCAAATTGGACTACTGGAAACTCACCTAGTTACTATATTATTTAAAACTTGCACAAAATATCTACTGCGATATGAGTTTAAGTACCTATCTATAATAATAAAATATGTTCAAATTCTTTAAGAATGTAGAAAGAAATAAAACGTTGGTCTTGACTTTTATACCTAAATATGAGTAACCTCTTGATAAGAGTAACTTTGTGACTTAATTAGAAAGGTGGATACCTACCTTAATACTTAAATGAATAGGTATCTAAACATATTTTGATTAGAACTCTACAAAATAAATCCCAAACAAAACCGCGCTCTGCAACTAGTCCTCATATCAATTATCAACACAATCACACACACATAAATAACATTCAATTTCGAACCCCAACCCTTTTCGGCACCGTCTCAATTGATTACAAAACACACAGCATTCTTAGAAATCCCACATCAATAACCATTTTAGTTTGATCCCTGCCAGTTAATAAATTTACCCCTTCAGTGAACAAAATTGTTAGCAGTAAGGGAGGGTTGGGAGGTCCTAAAACTGGTTATGTTTTATGACACAAATGATCAAGTTGCGGTGTCCTCTAATTAAGACATGAGGACATAAATAAAAAAAAATTGTAATGACAACACGTTTATGGTGTAAACTGTACAACATTAAAATCTATGGAGTTTATGGGTGTATTATTTAGATAGATTGGAACTTTTTAGTGTAGGTTGGTAAACTTTAAAAAATAAAGTAGGTAGGTACCTACCTATCCAGGACAATTTTTTATATTCGAAAATTACCTACTGCGATAAAGCGTCAAAAGTAAAAATACCTATTATTTTCAAATGAAAGTTTTTTTCAGTATTACCTACCTACCTACTTAATTTGGGTAGGTACCATACCCAACCTACCTACTTAAGTAGGTACCTAGGTACTTTGTTCAAAACATAATCACAAGCCCCTTAGTATTTTCAATTTCCCAGACCCCCACCCCGCGGCTAGCGGGGGTAGTTATATCGGAATCAAACCGACTAAAACCGCACGCCTTCACGGGTCTTCGCGCCGGGGTCTAAAGTGGTAGTGGCCTAAAAGGTATTTCACTCGTACCTAGATATTTCTGAATGAAAATACTGCATGGTTAACTGTTAACAGGGGCTTCCCCTGGCGTCTGAAGACCCGAGACCTGCTTTAATTCCATGACTAGTTACTTATGACATAGGTAGGTAGGTACCTACTTACTCCCACATGCATATTTCAAACAACTGCGAGGGGATAGCGCGAGCCTACTTCCTGGCTGTATCCCGCCGCGGGCACCTACCACTTCCGGCACGGATTATCGTGTTTGTGCAAGCATTTCACAACATGTTGTTTGTTCATAGTTTTGATTTAGATAGATATATAGCCATATACCTAGGTACCTTCCTACCTAATTAAACCAAATAGAACCTCGGTAATACCTACCTACCTACCTAGTTTTCTCTAGAACCAAGCATTATAAAGTCCAACAAATATTCTAAAACATCCTACCTTATATTCTACATAGGCACAGATTAATTAAGTAAAAGTCATGGGTGCTATAAAGACCCAAAGTGAGGCACTAAGTAAGCATAGCTTACTTAAACTAGCTTTCTCTACCTCTATCATGACTCTCATTTCTATACCATACTTACCTCTACCATTAGCTCTACCACTAAGTAACTTACCTACCTAGGTAGATTAGTACCTGGGTAGATTTATGCCTCAGAGGCTACCTACTAATTAGTACTTACCTACCTATCTACCTAGCCATAATCTTATACCTACCTACCTACCTAACCTAGATATACCTACCTAAAGATAGACCATTTCAAATTTTATTAACTTTCCTAAGTACGTTTTTAGGTAAGTACCTACTTATAGGTACCTATTCATGCATAAAAATATTTGCATTGAACGGGATTCGACCCGTGACATTGGCGTAGCAGTCGAACTTACCTTACATTCATTACACAATAACAAAGTACTTACTTACCAAAAAGCTAAGTAAGTAATTATTTTCATCAACAAATCAAAATAACGTACAAAATTCTTATCCCCATTCAAATCAAACAAAACAATCAACAAAGCAATAATAAACCAAAGCTCAACAACAACAACAAGTTCCAAATTCAAAACATTAAAAAAAACACCGTAATGTCACCTCACCACGTGACATCACAAGGTAGGCGTGTACGAAGTTACCCGATGTCACCACGATGTCATTGGGTACATACAATACGAGCCTCCTATTGGTCGGTGATGTCGCGGGCGGTCGTGTGACATTGCCTATTGGCCGGATTTGTCACTCGCGAGGCGGGGCTCCGCGTTCCAAATTTAAATAAATAAAAAGCATGTGCGTTTGAAAGTGGAATGCTTTCTTTTGAATTTTTTCGGTAGACTTTTTTGCGGATAGAGCAGCCATGTTAAGAAGCGGTATATCAATTTGACTGCCTAAATATATTTAGGTAGGTAGGTAAATTGCATAGGTAGCTATGTAGATTAGGTACCTATACCTAACTAAATACTTAAGTAGGTAGATACCTAATTCCTACGATTTCCGAAACAAAATTTTTAGTGGCTCTATCTACCTACTTACCTAATTAAAGTTCTCGCGTCTTCAAATGAATCTGTCTGCCTAACTGGGCTACGAAATTTTGCACTTACCTACCCTTAGTTAGGTAAGTGCAAAATTTCGTAGTCGATACAAACCTAAGGTCTATAATAATCTAAGGCCTCTGCTAGCCCTTTCAAGGCAATACCAGCGTGAACATACCTACCTACCTACCTGTTATTATAAATAAGAAGGTAGGTAACCTACCTAAGCAGGTACCTAGTTAGGAAGATAGTTAGATACTAAGTATTTCGATTCCATTTACTATTATGGCTGGATTCCATCAGTGAAAATTCGTTCAGTGGCTAATCACGTTTTACTCAATAACGTTCATCGTAGGTAAGTAGGTGCTACCTACGCAGTTTAGTTTCAACTGATCTCGATTCCTACCTATGATGCATTATTTTACTTTAAAAGCTTTTATACGCGTAAGTAGGTACCTACGTACCTAAAGGTCCTACTAAGCACAATATTTTTGTGGAGCAGCGACAGGAGTGCGGGGTGTCGCTCCGCGGGACGCGGGGGAGGGTGTCAGTATTGATCGCGTCGCGCGCACCCCGCGCCCGCCAAAATTTGTACCACGTGTCCTCCTGTAAAAAGTGCCCTTAGGGACATAGAGCAAGGATTTGAAGAGGTCACAGTGTGTACGATTTGGCGCAATTTTTGTGGGTATTATACCTACCTATGGGCAATTAAGCAAAAGGGACTAGGTATATAATTCGGATACCTGGGTACGTACCTATCTAGTTCCTGAGATCAGCGCGTTCAACCAAACAAAACTCTTGAGCTTTTAAATAAGTATTAAAGAACTTACCTAGGTATGGACTAGGTACACACCATCTAAAGACACTAAAAGTCAAACAAAACCAAGTTCTTTTACTAGTGCAGTAATAAAAATTAAATGAGTGTCTCACTCTCTGGCGACGGGTAATGCGGTTAGTTCCAGTGTCGGCCGCGCGTCGCCACTGGTGCCACCTAGACTCGAACCAATCCACATTATTGAACTGTTTTATGGTTTGAGTCGAGGTACACAGGCTGCGTGTCACACCGAAGTGTAATCAGAAAGACACCAATATCCTACAAATATTACTTACAGTAAGGAAATTTGTGAGTATGGATGGTGCATGCGTAATAATAGCAAAACGGTTCTGGCTAAAATTTGATACAGGCAGGTATAGATTATTATAGTCTGCAAATAACACATAGATAGGTACTTAAGCTAATTTTTGCAGGAATAGATTCTTATGGGAAGCGGGAATGAGGACAGAATTCCAGACGAATAAAGTCGCGAGCAAAAGTTAGTCACATTATAGGTAGGTAGGTAGATATATTAGGTAGGTACTTCTACCTCTCTAACTATCATCATTAAATAGGTAGATATAAATAAATATTCTACAAAATTCTAAACAGGCGCCCTTTAGACCCAAAGTAAGCATAATTATTTAACTAGCTTGTGTTATGGGTTCTAGAGTGCGGATATAGGTACCTACTCTCTACAAAATACCTCTTTTTTTAAATACATAGATACATATAAATAGAAATACTCAGACCAATGCACTAAGCGGGAATCGAACGCCCCCTGTCGTAGCAATCGAATGCACTAACGTTACGGCATAGAGGTCGTCAAATATTAAGTAGGTATGTTGATTATCAAATCGTTTCTTGTGCTTCGTCTATAGTCAGCTGTAGGTAGTATAGCGTTGTCTAACATATGGCACTGACCTTCCAGGCATGGTGTTCCATCGTAGCCAAATTTCGGTCAAGCTTCACCATTATAAATTAAATAGCCAAAGAACTAGGCAGATGGAATCAGTTAGAGGAGGCCTTTGCCAATAAAAGGCACGAGCAGTGGAGTGCCAGTACTTACCTCAATGTTATCTTCTGTCCTGCTTAGTTTTTAGTATTTAAAAATTACACTTTGGTGTAACCAGCGCCCTTTAGTAACCATTCATCAAGTCAATATTCAAAATACACTCTAATTTGGATCTTAGTTCTGTCAAATAAAGTTGAAAATGTAATAATACGAATATTTATAAAACACAATAGTAATTAGCTTACACAGCGGCTGTGACATAAAACTTGTAGGTAATGGAGTTATTTTATGTTTTTCGATAATCACTACGACCTTATTTATTCTTTTTGGTGTAAATGTTGTCTGTAAAAGTAGACTTGGACTTGGAGATCAATGATGTAAGATTGCACTAGTGGTTCAGTGGCTTAATTGATCATCTCACGAACTGCTAAATGGTACCTATTAAGTGTAGGTAGGTAATCTATCTGGGATTTCAAAAGTAAGTACCTAAGTAATTTTAGTTCTGAACTTTGAGTTAAGTAGCTCTAAAACTTTATTCGTAAGTAAGTAGATGTTATGTGTTCTAAAGAGTAGAAAAATAATTAGGTACCTAGGTATTGGTTCCTACCTACGTACATCAATTTAAGTAGGTAGGTACTTATTGAATTATTTCAATGTACCTACCTAGGTAAAGATTGTTTGTTCAATTTTTTGTGTTCACCATTTTTTTCTGTTCTTTTTCTTTGGTGTTCAGCTACTTCTTAGGAAGGATGTAAAGAAAAAAAATTACAAACATTTTCACGTAAAATTTCACACCTGCTGGTAGGCGATTATCGCGAGTTGAAATTAAATCTAGGTATCTATTCGTTCTGCATGCCCACTTAAAACATTTTGAACTATTTAGATACCTAGCTAATAATAATACCTAATAGTATCTAACTAGGAGTCACCCTTAAACCTGAAACCTCCCCCTCAAACTCTTCAATAACCATTACAAGAGGCCATACATACAAACAATAGGTTATTAGTTATTACAACAAGCAGATGCGCTCGCCACCTGAGCGAAACGGCCGAGTAAATCATAATATTTCGGAACGACCCGATAAAGCACCCAGCAGGCCGCACGTGATATGACACGGACACTCCAATAAAAAAAGATGAAATTTTTTTTAGATTGGCAATGTTATTTCTTGTTGACAGTTGAAAACAGTGCGATTTAAATACCAGAGGATACTAAACTTATGGATATGCAGTGTGGTTTTATTTTTTTATTTCTTCCTTAATGTCTATAGATAGGTACAGTCAGCGTCATAAGTAGATTGATGAATATCACACAGATTTAAATGTTCTAAATTTGTATGAAGATGGTAAATAATATTTCAATCAAAAGTTTAAGCAATCAATACACAGATATTTTTAATCAGATAGTTAAAGTAGGTACGTTTTCTATAGGTACCTAGGATCCTATGCCTCGAACTCTGAAGCCTAACTTTAACCTCAGTAGGTTACTCCTTAGTATTCAAATATCTACTACTTAGTACTTAAGTATAAATAAGATCTCAAGAACATTAGAATAGAGAACTCTGAGGCAAAAATAATACATTTAAGTAGGCAGACAGAAAGGTAGTTTCTTCACAATTTGTAGAGTTTCGTATCAACCCTGTAAAGCTTAAGGTGAATAATTTCTACAACGCGGTTCAAATTTATACCTTAAAAATTAACAATAGAAATTTTCAATAAGATTATCCCGGAAACTAAAAACCGAAATAAAAGAAATCTATTAATAAAGAACTATGGCTATCAATCCTTTTTGCTCCAATATCATTAAGCTATTCAATAAGCGATGACGTGAATGATACATCCTGCGACACAAAGGAGGCCCGTTAGACGCATTAATATTACACCAAACAACTATTCTATTTTTCCCTTTTTGTGCTGACAACACCGAAATTTCAAATGTCACGCCTCGTTCATCGGCTGCGCGGGAAAATAAACGAGAGTTTTTTGGCGCCAGAAAAAAGTTTATTTAAGTTTGGAACATGTTTGGTTTGATTCCGTTATGTCTTGATGTTTGTGAATGTTAGTTTTGATTGGGTTGCTGTTTAAATTTATTGTGAGAGGAGATTATCCACACTTATACTTCATACACCATCATCTTAGCGAGGGGTCTACTTTCCTCACCATGGTTACTAAAACCGATGGGGCCCTGGGTTAGCCGGGGTGTAAGTGAAATACCGTTATATAGATCGCCTTGCACTCTGGCATTTGAATACCTGAGAGATTTTAGTCAGTTCAGTGATTCCTGTATGAAAAAAAAAAGAAAACTGCTTTCCTATTACTTTTCATACTCCTCTTGGTCTTACGTAATGAAGTCAGTACCTACGTTCCTATCTATGCTACATAAGTCATAAGCTCATAATTTGATGACGCTAAGCCAATGTTTTTTTTTAAATTTGCCTCTGATACCCAGTAGAAGGTAGCAGAAAAAAGCCCTAAGCAACAAGCCTTTCAATCTAGATCTAACAATTTTTTAAAATCTAAATTTAACAAAATATATCTAAGATTATAATGGGCTTTCCATTTAAATGTATGTTGCGGTTACGTACCTATTTTGCTTGCTACCTAAGAAATTTCCAAAACACATAGAATTCCATTTACAATTTTATTTTATTTAATATCATCACAACACAAGAGAACATGACAAACAAAACCGGGAGCCCAAACTAGTTTAATCTCACAATGAGTTGTAACCATATTGTGTTTTATTTTTTAGCCCTTGTAACACCAAGCTTAATCGAGTTTTTGACAAACAATGCACGGTGAAATTGGCTCCTTTATAAGGGTTCCTTCCACTGTGATACTTATTTTAAATCGATGTGTTTCTGATCTTAGATTAGTTAAGGCTGATTATGGTACAAAGGTGTATTAGGTTGAGGACAGTGGGGTAAAAAAGTATGAGTAGACATGTTTTTTGATGAGTAATTACTTGGTTGGACTTTTTTATCAGTGTTAGGTACAAGGGGTATCTGGTCAATACTTATGTTTAAAATGGTGATCAGAGGAATAACCAATTATTTAGAATATCAATAAATTATGTTATTTAGGTAGATTTTTACAGGATTATTTAAAGCCGTCCGGGTAGAGTAGTGGTCACCATTCCCAAGGGATACCTCCACCTTAGCTTACCATCAGGCGAGGTGCAGTCAATCCGGCGGACTAAACGTAAAAAAAAAATTTCAGGAAGAAAATTTTTGGGGGGCTTTCACCTCGGCCTACTTAATTTGCTCTGCTAGGGTGACAAGCGGTTCCATCCATCACCCCCAGACCTGCGCTTATGATGGACAGGGGTCGTTGAGTGAATGGGCTTATAAATGTTCTACCCATAGGTACCTACTTCTACCCACCTACCTTTGGGAAATACACATAGGTATTATAAATCTATAATATTATTATAGATTTATAATTCTACTGTAGGTGTAGGTACCTATATTATAATTTATATAATTCACTGAACTCCTCCTAAACAGCTGAACCGATTTTTGTATGCGTTTGGGGGGTGCCCTGGTTAGCTTAGATTCACAAATCAGCCCAGCAGATGGCGCTGCAATCAGTATCTATAATGCAGCACAACGTCTGTCCGTTAGTTCTTTATAAAATATATTTAAATTTATTGTTGTCCAGTCCTACCGTAACACAGGAGTGTGTTATTCCCATCACAGAGCCGCCCATAGCCAAAACAAGGCGCATAATTACGAGGATCACATTTACCAATGTAAACGTGGTGTGGGCCCATCATAAATCATGGTGCGGTCATCTGCGGCCCGCGGCGGGACGCTGTGCACCGACCAGCTTGGGAAGAACCCTCAGATGCTCACGGAGATAGGTCGAGTATGTGAGAATAATGAACGTGACTGTTTTGCTGACCCACCCCGGGAAGGTGCAGGAAAATTTTCGCAAGGCAGACACCCTTAGAACCCTTTTTAGGGACAAGGCATGGGTGTTTTCTATCTGTTTCGTTAAAATCTATACAAAGAAAATAAAATTGAAGTATCAGTTTGTAATATAAAAATAATAGGTTTTAAATCAATCTTGTAGCAAAAGAGCAATTTTTTTTCTGTCTGTCTTTCTGTTTATTTGAAAGTCTGAATCTCTAGAATGGCTGGGTCGATTTAGACGGTACTTTTACTGGCAGATATGTAATATTATAGGTCATAACATAGGCTACTTTAATTTTGGAAATCTCGCTACTTCAGGCGATGTTACGGGCAATAGCTGTGGCCAATTTTCATGCCTCTTTCATTTGTTTTCGATTTTTATCTCTTTGTAAGTTTTCTCTTATTTTTTTTTTGCTTTGCTTTGCAATTTGCCACAAACAAGTGTTATAATTTGCATAAAATGTATTATGCAGCGTTTTCGTTATTTAGTCACAGTCCCAGGTCAAGTCACGGTCCTCATAGTCAATAGTCAAGTCAGTCTTCCTTCATAGTCTTGCCCCAGTAAAATGGTGGAGACTTTACTAGAGGCTTCTATGGAGTTTTGGAATCAACGTTGAAAAGCACAATTTCACGGTAATATACCACTTTCCCAAACTTGTGCACGTTGTCGAAGATGTTATGTTTAAAAATCCACCGTTTTTACACATAATAACTACATTTTACACTAATTTTAGAAAATGATACAATGCCCCGATGTGACTTTTTCCGCGTTGGCGCCAAAACTCCGTTTTCTCTTATTCACCTTTCAGATCATGAAAGCCAATGGCTAGGACATCTATAGACTCTCTATGATATGTTTATTTACTACCTTAACAGGCTAGAACACCTACCTATTTGATCAAATTATCATCACAATAGTTCCGGTTTAACCCAAAGCATTGCACCCCGGGACACCTACACTTTCCAACTCTTAACTTAAAACGACTTTCATGGGAACGACTGCCGTCTGACCTCCTAACTCCGACGGGCGAATCTGCGCTTGCAGGTGAAGTTGGAATGGCCGGAAGGTCTTGATAGAGTCCCGTATACCCCCATAGAAGCATACCTTCCTATTTGAAGAACCTTAAACAAGTAAAATCCATACATATCAATTAAATAATAAATCCAGCGCCATTTTATTTATAAGCTCAAAATACACCGGTCGGTATTTAAATGTGTATCAACGTGTGTTCGTTTTTTGAATCAACGGGGCTGACAGATGCACGTAGTGTTGCCATGTGCACCGTTCGATATTGAATTTATTGTGTTGGTAACATTTTTATAATAAGAAGGGTCGATATGTATTAATGTATTGAATAGAGATTATATAAATCGGTTCACAGATTGATGAATGATACAGACAGCGATGGGTTTTAAGTGTGTTTAATGCCGAAATATATTAACATTAAGCAGTTTATTTCTTATAAGAATACCTATTGAAAGTAAGTAAATTAATAGGGAATTACCCTGCGTTCTAGATTTTTCTCATGAAATTACTCAATTACCTACTCAGGATTTCATTATAAACTATAGGAACACAAAATTGGCACCTAAGTAGGTATATCCCCGATGGGATGTATCCAGGTGTATCAACCACTTCATTATTTCGATTTCACCAAGGTACTTACCTAACTAGAGCCTATTGCTGTCAACTGGGTATTAAATATCTTCCTATGTATCCCTTGGTATCAGATAGACAGGAATCAGATGAGATGACCCTTAAATTCTTGCTATTCGTCTGTGTCTAGACAAAGTTACATTCAATTGACTACTAATACTCAACCCCATTGGAAAAGTCCGAAATGTATGCTATTTGTCAACATACTTATAACGTGTAAGAAATAACGTCACGCTAGACATTTCGAAGTTTTACGACTATTTAATAGAATGACACTTTATTTACAAGCCCTTAGATATTCGTTTATTTGTGTACCGAGTTATCATAACAGTACAAAATGCAAAATTCCAACCAAATTAAAACATTCTTATTTTAAAATCACATGCGGTACAAAGATTTGTATGTTCGATAAAGCTCGTTCCGCGAAGTTGTTACGTCACGTCCGTGCCCGCCTTATTGACAGTTGCGCGAACGAATTGTGTTCAAACATCGAACGCTGATTGAAAATTGCCCAGGTATTGGCAGGCAACAGTTTAAAATATTTCGATTCCAATTTTAAATTGCACGAATAAAATTTGCTCTTCTTGAAGTTTCATTGCTAATAGCCGACTTCGAAAAAGAAGGAGGTCCTCAATTAGGATATTTTTTATATCTTTTTTTGCGTTTTGGGCATATCTAAATACTTAACTCTGTCATTATGCAAACGGATTTGCAAAAAAATTTTTGTTATTAAAATAAACATACAGGTCTACCATGAAGTACCCGGACAGTATCTACCAAATAGTCCTAAACTGTAGATACTTTATGTAGGTATAATAGAATAGGTAAGTATGTCTGTACAGGTCTGTACCTATATGACTGGTAACAGTTATTTAGTTATCGATCGACTGCTAAACCAAGATCGCAGGTTCGATTCCTGTTTATTGCGAATATTTGTGTGCATGAATATGAATATTTGCATTGGTCTTTGTGTATCTAAGTATATAAATAATAGGTAGGTATATCCGCATTCTAGAACCCATAATACAAGCTGGTTAAGCTGCCACTTTGTGTCTATAATAATTTTAGGTATTTAAGTTATAAAATAAAGATGTTAATTACAGTTTGAGTAGGTAGGTTATGTAAAAAAGTAATATCAACCCACTTCTAGTTTTCAATAACCCCTAACCCTTCCCTTCCTAATAAAGCGAGCTATTCACGTGCGTTTTTTATTTGCGTCTGTCAAATTGTAGGGGTGGATGTTTGGTCGTGCGATCAAGCGGCAGCGACAAAACGCAGTCCTTGATTAGCGGGACTTTTAATTGACGAGATTTCGGCAACAGGGGAGGGTTGGTATGTACGTAGATTGGACTTATATGTACCAGAGTTGGTTGCTATATAAGACGGGGTGGTTTTGGTGGTGGTGGTGGATTTTTGCGATGGTAAGTACAGTTAGCGAAAAAATTGTAGGTAGTAAGGTAGTAGTTAGTACAAATTAATAAACGATATAGGTATATGTGCGTTGAAATACAGTAAATAAATACTTAATTGACATTGGGTATACCTAAGGGGATACATACGCGGGATCAATAGTTCATAAGATCAACAATCAATAGGTATGTCAACGCCGTGAGATCAGCAGCTTAAAATATCAATAGCTTACTACACCGATAGGTATCTACTCGTACCAATATCGTCTTTGGTATCTACTTAGGTAAGTGTTCAGGTAGGTACCTACCTATTTGCAAATTGGTATTTTCAAGTGCAGTAGCTTAGGTAAGCACTGCACTTGAAAACATAATTTTCTGTTAACATGAGCTGTTAGCAGCAAGCCACGTCTTCAACCTTTTATGCAAGCTCACTTTTATCTTTTGCAAGTTTTCAACGTAGGTAGGTACCTACTTACCTTTTTTAAGTACTTAGGTACCTACCTAATGATAAGGTAGATAATCGCTTCAACCCTGACATACCTACTTAGGTACTGACTTAATTTTTTCATACTTTTTTACTATCATGGGTGTTTTTACAAATACCTACTCTACGTAGAGTTAATGAACTCATGTTTTTAACTCCACGTAGAGCACGTAAAGCTCATGAATTTTTTTTACCAATAGGTATATCGGTATCATTTTCTGCATTCAGTAGGTACCTACACTAGCAAAATAAATCTGTTTTTTGAATCTCTACTCATTTAATATCCATCCTCTTTCAATTATATCCAAATGTAACCGTTTTCCTTTTAATATCAAACTGTAAATAAAATAAAATGCAAAAAAAAAATATCAAAAAATTGTAAATAAAAGAAAAAGCAAAATACACTTTAACGTATCATGCATTCAAGCAAACTATGTCCAAACATAAAACACCCTCTATACACACACGTGTACAACACAAACACTTCCATTCATATTCACCTATAGGTACGAAAGGCGATCAAACTCCCCAAAACTCCAATAAAGCATGATAATCTAGCTTGAAATCACCCGGCCTCAGTCAATTTGTGCGACAATAAAGCAATTTGACGACAAGACGCGCGACATGGTGATTAATTATTGTCGTCAGGGCGCCGCGCCGGTGTCGCGATGTCGCCGCCCGCCGAACGTGTGAACATGCCCTTATGGCGAGCGAGGTGAATTGTTTGTAATTTATATTGATTAGCATTGTCTGTTTGGCGATGTAATTGGCTGCTTTAATCACGAGATATAATAGTGCACTTAGTCAAAGTAAAAATCGATAAAGCAGTCCTTATAAACGTTGAAAACATCTACATCGTTAAGTATGGAAACTAGTATTCGTAGAATCGCAAACTATTATAATTATGGTGAATCCATAACAAAACAATGGCATGTAGGTAAAGAAAGAAAAATATTTCATTTTGATTACGCAACACATACCTAGGTACCTACTTGAACACTATTTTGAAACACAACAAAAAAAATCGTACAGTCAGCGTCAAAAGTAGGTGAATTAAATATTTCAAAGTTCAAAATTTCAATGAATTTGATAAAATGTATTTCAATTAAAATTTTGAAATAATTAAGTAGGTAGAGCCCATTGAGTAGTTAAACAGATTTTACCAAGACATATGAAAAAAAAACGAATATTGGAAATCCGATATTTTTTTTTATTCATGATAGGCTTCCGTTTGACCTCAATCTCACCTGATGGTAAGTGACGATGTGGTCTACGATGAATCACGCTTGTCTAGAAGGAACCTATTCACTCGTGACTTGAATATTCTCAGCTTTTTCCACTCCTTGTGTGTGAAAGGAACATCTCTTTTGACGCTGACTAATAGGTACCTTGTTTTGAGTCAAATTAAGTACCAACCAAAAACGAAATAAGTTATCAACATTATTCATTTTAATACCAATGTTTGTCATTCAGGCACTAAAACCTGTATTATCATAAAGAAGTCATTTTCATACATATTTCATACGATGAATAAAGCTCAACTATAAACCTTACACATATTCATAACACAAATTGATTAACCGAACGCATTAATGAAACGTGTAAACACCGCAAAAGTGCGACATAATTGTCGCATGACGCGTTGACGCGACATCGCCCGCGGCATTACCGCCCGTTATCGCCACAATTATGCAAATTTCTCGTTAAATTGCCACACGAGCGTGTAATTGTTTCGGCGAGTCGCGACAAGCACTGTTAATTTTCTCGTTATAACAGCCAGTTAGTGTGGACGGACCCTAATATTTCGTTACCGAGACATTTTATACAACTATAATTATTATCGAGATAGAGTATTTTTACTGAAGTAATAAATATTTTTAATACGTGTATTTTATATTCATAAAAGTTGAGAAAGGTCTTCATTATTTTGTTCAATAAGATCGAGGTTGATTAACTTTGAATTATGGAAAACTGCAATCTAATATTAGTTTTAATACTCCTAGGTAAATAGATGTGTAGAATGTCGAAGAGTATTTATTTATTTATTTATTTATTTATTTATAATACCAAGGAATGCTTAAGATATATTTTTTCTTTGTTCTTTATGGCTTATTGGACGATTCGCACGAATTGAACTCGCCAGAAATGTGCGAATCGACTCCTTTAAATATATATATTTATTTTCTGTAGGCGATTCGCATGAAGTTTATTGGATAAAAAACAACATCACGATAAAAATACTTAAACTATTTGACTTTTTACTAAAACGATGATAGATATAATAATTGTGACATTCAAGGCTTTTACCACAAGTGTGATTATAAAATTATACAGATTAGAAAATATGAATTTGAAATATGAAATTAAACGCATTAACCATATTAAATTTCTAGGTACCTATTGCAGTGGATCGCTTCTGTAATTGGAAACCACACATCACCGATGTGTGTAAGAAGGTGAATATTTTTGTGTTCGCTCTACAAAACCTTCGCAGGATGGCATCCGAAAATGTGGCTCTAACAACTTATCACGGCTAAGTATATCGCATCGGTTTTACGCTACGGGCTCAGACTACAAGAATTCTAGTCTGAGGCTACGGGCGATTGTTGTGGGGTAACTCTCCACTTATTATAAATTTGTTTCGAGCCCAGAAGAAATGCTTAAGAGCGATTTGCAATGCAACCCCATTAGATTCCTGCAGACCACTCTGGAAACGTGTTGGTTGGATTTTTTAAGTAGGTATACTATATAGGTATGGTTGGCTAAATCCGAAATGTTAATCAAAGTAGCGAAAAATTATCATGTAAGTAAGTAGTTTAAAAAAAGAACGATAGCCAGAGCTCCCAATCCCCCCCCCTCATCCTCCCTAAACCGCCCAACCTTCCCCCTCCAGGATCGGCAGCGCACGTCCATAGGCCACGGTGACCGCTTCCCATCAGATGGGCCGTGTGCTTGTCTGCCACCTAAGTGGTATAAAAAAAAACTTAGTAAGTAGTTAGCAAACTAATTGCTTAAAAATGTCATTAAATTAAGTAATCTCCTAATAAGTCATCAATAGCTCTAATACCTATATCAAACCACATTATTTTCAATTTGATTATTATTTTAACAACAATATTATCATAGTACCACTACAGAATAATCCATCAGAAATAAAAAATACTGATTATAAAATAAGGCTCTCTCCACACGCGCGCACGCGACAATCATATGTCGTCAACCACATACAACAATAACCCCCAGATGACGATACCACGGTCGAATCGACCGCTAATTGCGGCAGAAACCGCATTGTGCGGCAAATTATGTCAAATTTACGACATTTACGCGAATTATCGTCGGTAAAATGAAGTTTGTCGAATTAATGTCACGTAATTTCGGTTTTACGAATGACAGACGGACGACGAGCATTGTTAATTTTTGGTTAACGTTTATAAAAAAGAATTATTGGTAATAATTATTATTATTGGAAATAATTAATATTTATTTGTGTTGGAATGGCCTGGAGGTTAATTTATGTTTGGCTTTTGAATTCCATATGTCAATAACATAATGTATTTGCCCGTGCATCGGGTTTTCAAGCTAAAGTCTGTCTTACCTTTCAAGTAAGTAATAGCTCTATACCTATTATCAAACCATAATATTATTATTATTAATTTGGTTATTGCTTTAAGAACAATAATATTATAGTACTACTACACAATAATCCATAAAAAATACTGATTAAAAAATAAGGCTTAAATAAGGTTGTGTACAGGTTTAAATTTAAGCAATTTAAAAAAAAATAGTCTGTCTATTCTGTTTTAAGGAGGTAATTCCAGTAACGACAGAGCCAATTAGAACGGGACTTTTACTTACAGATAAGTAGTTAATTTTATAATACGTTCTATATCTACCTTTTCGAACTTTTACAAAATAATATATGTCTTAGAAAAAATAATTTTAGAAAACATACTTACCTAGTTAGGTTCGGCATGGTAAAAAAAATGGTAAAGCGGACCCCAGACTCCGAGGTGAAAGTTTTGGATACGACTGGGATTAACGCTAGGTTAAGAAGAAGAAGACCTAATTAGGTTCGGCGTAAAAAAAATTAAATCCACGCCAGTATTTCCTAAAATGTAGGTACCCATCGCAAATTTGATGTAACGTGTATATATACACCCCATTTTAATAAGGCCGTGTATACACACAACCGTACTCATACATCAAACGCCATATTTGAAACGGACCCATAGCAATTAACCCTTCGAAAGCGCCCGTTCACAGCCCTTTGTTAACCCTTTAATACTGAGCCATTGTCAACTGTCACTCGAAAACTGAATTAAAAGTGGGCGGATTAATTTTTTTCTACCCTCATTTGGAATAGTATGGAGGGGTTGTGAGTGGGTAATAACCTGGTTGAAAATGACAGCCATTTAAGCATTTTTTTCTGATATTGAAAAAAAAATTAATAGGTAGTTCTTTGTATAAGATTTTTATATGAATATTGATTAGAGTGGTATAGGGTTAAAGTCAGTTAATAATTAATGCAAAATCTGTTTTGTATTCCTATTCTAATCTTGACAAAATGAAACGAATTTAAAGAAAGGACTCCATTACTGTGACTTTACTTTTAGCTTACCACCAGGCGAGGTGAAGTCATTGACGTGACAGATATAAAAAAAGAACAGGGATTGAAATAAGTAACGATGGTTTTCACAAACATACCTAACAGCAGGATGAGCACGAAATTTCTTTTTAATAATAAACGTATCGTATTCGTAACGAGAGACTGGAGACACTCAATATAGCATAGGATTAATAATTGTTTGCTACGGCAACGAAGTAGGTATGTTACGGGTGAAACCGTGGGACACAGCTAGTTATAAAACAAATAGGCACATACCAATACCTACTTACTAGATAATCCGTCTGGCAAATTCTCGCTCCCTACTAAAGTGAATAACATAAAATTTCACGTAAATCGTTAGAGCCGTTCTGTAGAATTAGCTATAATATCTCTATTGTATTGGAGTGTCACGTTTAGCATCGCAGGCACCATGTTCACTACACTTGCGTCTTGCACACAACGCATAATGACAGTGAACGCGATCACGCGACGTCAAGCCGCTGTGAGGAGAAACATGCCTCACTATTTTCTTGTAGGGTCAGCAAAAAAAGCTTAAAAAATTTGCAATTTTAGACAGTGTGATTTAGGTGCGGTGCGTTTTAGATGCGGTTGCAACAATTATGAAAGTTGAAGAAGCGAGAGACGTATGCCAAGATCGTAGCAAGAGGAAAGGTGTTGTCTCTGCCCACCCCAATGGGAATAGGGTGTGATTTGTATGTTTGTATGTATGTATGTATGTATGTATGTATGTATGCAGTGCGGCAGCATGTAAAAGTAGGTACCTAACTAGCTATGCAGCATAACGCAAGTGCGTTGTGGGGTCTTAGGTTGAATACAAAATACAAACCTGTATTCTACTGCAACCCAAGATAATAACTGCTTATCTTGGGAAGATTGAGATGGTAATTACTCTCATGAGTTCAAGTGCATCTTAAAGTATCTAAACTATGTACCTACCTAAATAACAACATGAGCACAATTCCTCGTAACATAAGCCATTTAGCTTTGCTGGGGTAATAGGTACCTACCTAAGTAACTATTAGTAATTTTCGGTTACTAAATAATATTTTTAAAAAATATCCAAAATTTGGTTAATAACTTTAAAATAAGTAAGTACTTTCCTTACAATATTACGTAATAGTCACCGTAAAGTAAAATAAAATTAATTTTGTATGTATTGATTTGGTTTCCAACAAAAAAAAATATTATGAAGCTTTATTTGCTAACCGTACTAGACTATCACTGCAACTTGTATTGACAGTAGGTACATAATTGAAATTATTATTTACAACTATTAAATTACTTGTGAGTTGTTACCGCGTACACATACGAATTGACTTGGATTACTCTTCCACAATGGCGTTTGTTTCAAATGCTTTTACTTAGGGAAAGTGCTAACTGCATGCAAGGCAATAATTTAAACTTAGATTTTTTACTAATAATTGAAGAATAGAATGATAGGTTTACTTACTTAAAATTACTTTATGCTTGTAGTAGCTCCCACACGTAGCTATTTACTTGTGCAAGTTAGTTAAGCCTTGCCCAATTATACTGTAACGTGTACCTATTGGAAGATATGCCAGAAATTTCCGCAAGTAATTATTGTCTATCTGTTAAATATGTCTACATAATGAATGTATATATCATACATAGGTATAACAAAATAGTACTTAAATGAAAAAAATTGTCTATCTGTTTACTTGAATGATGTAATCTTTGTTAACATGGTACGTGTACGTAATGGTGACCCTCTTTCCTGAGATTTTACCTTCAGCTTACCATCAGGTGAGGTGAAAAAATCTCTGGAACGGCTGAGCCAATTTTGATGAGATTGTTACTGACGATAGCTTACATTATAGACTATAAGACTTCATTTTAATTTGGAAAAAGAATTAGGGTTCCGCACAAAATTTAAAAAAAAGTTAAAACCTTAAAAATCTAAATCCACATTTAGGTATAATAAAAATACAACTTTCAACTTTCCTACCATTTAATCCCTTCTATCTTCTATCATACTCCTAAATCTCCCCACATGAATCAGCATACACCCCATAAGAATCCTCAAAATGGCGGGTTTCAGCATAATTACGGTTGACTAAATACCCGTCGCTGCTCAAATAACGAGGCTGGGGGACGACCCTAGGCAAACATCTCAATTACCGCGTTTATTAATTCAGGGACGATTATTAATCGAGATGTTTTGTCTCAAGAGGGATGAGACTTTCGCTCACGATGTTTACTTTGAAATTTTAGAACGACAGGGTTTTTGCTAACGGTTTTATTCAAATATAAAGGTTGAAACGTGTAGGACAGCGAAGGAGTGTTCCAAAAAATTTGTAATTCTTTCCGGGGTAACTGTATACGCTTTTTTAACAAACACCCAAGTGAAATTAGAGATTTACATGTAAGTAAATTTAAAAGGGAACTCTTACAAAAAGCATACTATAAAATTCAAGATTATTTAGACGATAAAAATAAGCTTGGAAATGAGCTGTTCACTCAACTATGTTACTGAAACAAATAACTGTATCTAGACTAAGGAAATTATTGTAAACAGACCAAAAAAACAGCCCGCTGAGTTTCTTACCAGAGTCTTCTCAGGTCTGGGCCGCGATTCGAACCGGTGCTGATCCATTTGCTCCTAGTTTTAAATATTTTTAATTTTGACATTTTGTGAGTGCTGCATTTAATGGTCTATACAGAATAAATGATTTTTGACTTTAACTTGACTTTGACTTTGACTTGGAGTTGCATAGGTAGATATTATTAGGTAGGTGATGCCCTCGACTCCACCCGCACTGAGGTCTTGTCTCATAACTCGTAACCTATAAAATTACAATCAATCGTACGATAGATTTTAAGTATGATCAAGACGTTTCCAATAAAATCTAAAGTTTTTGCGTCCATTGCAAACAAACAGACTAGAATTTAAAAAAAAAGTTTTTTTTTTCAGTATCCTTCATAACATTCATCATTCTCTGAACCTTTTTCCCAACTCAGTTGGGGTCGGCTTTCCAGTCTAACTGTGATGCGGCTGAACTTCGATATTTTCCGTGGAGCGACTGCCATCTGACCTCCACAACCAATGGTCATTATGACCAATGGCGATATCGAAGTTCCAAGTTAGACTGGTTGGACTTTTGAGGGCTCCAACTACCCGTAACGACTGCCATAGATGTTTGTATGGCAACCGGGACCGACGGCTTAACGTGCTCTCCGAGGCACTGATAAACCTGCGATAAATACACACATAACTTCGAAAAGCATCGACAAGTCATTGGTGTGTGCCATGGTGAACCTGGGATCGAACCCGAGACCTCGTCTCAGCAGTCCATTACCCAAACCACTAATCCTTCATAACATTATCTAAGTTTTTTTTTTATGTCAAAATATCTCCAATTTTACACATATACCTACTAAGTATTAACTATTTCAAGTTTTAATGCACTGTACATAAATCTAAATCTAGAAACATTTAAGTTTAATAAGTATTCTAGTTTTACATTACTTAACTCTATCTACTATAACATTTCGCCCATAAATAATTCGGCAGGTAGGCAGGGACGGTCTGTTATCAAAACAGGCACGTGGCAGTTCACACGGTAGTGCATTACTCGGTTCAATTATTGTCTAGGTAACACATTTATGACGAATTGGTGCTATTTCTGTCTTTCTGTCTGTCCGTTTTGTTGTGAAAATATTCTACATTTTTTTTATATTAGACACTTCAATATGACTTCACTTCGCCTGATGGTAAGCTAAAGGTAAAGTTTCTGGAATGGGAGCCATCATTGCTAACACCAATAGACTGAAATGACTTTACCTCGCCTGATGGTAAGCTAAAGGTAAAGTCTCAGGACTGGGGTCACCACCACATAACTACACCGGTAGTGCTACAGTGGCGGCCCTCAGCTTGATGGCCTTATCAAATGCTTTTCACGCCCCGCTTAATGTATCCAGGATTGTATGAGGAAGGAAACTCATTCGCTGGTAAATAATTCCAAGTCTTTATGGTGCAGCAGAGAAAAGAGGCACCGAACCGCTTGGTTCTTGATGGAATTGTTTACCTTACCTAACCTAACCATAGCTAACCGACATACCTGCCTAATTAACGGCAATACACCACCTAAATTAATTGTATTTTGTATAACACTATATTCATACTACATACTGTACCTGCCAACCTCCTATAGTTTGTGTGTCTATATGCAATTAGTTATAGGCAACCCTCGCTAACAAGCCTTCATTAGTGACATCTCAAATTTCAAGCTAATCCAATTAGACCTAATGATAGTAGGTATGGTATTTGATTAATACCTAGATATAATAGATATCATTCTATAATTCGTATTGGTACAGTTCCTTATATTAGGTACTTAGGTACCTACAGTAACTTTAGAAAATCGTATCAAAATCGGTTCAATCAAACGCGAGATAATCGCGAACAAACATACAGTGAACCACTATTTGAGTCGGTTAAAAATAAAAGTGTTTGTGTAGCCGGGGTGTGAGAGAAATGATCTATCGGCCACCTTACACCCTGGCGTCAGAAGACTCTAGACGGCGTGCGGTTTTAGTCGGTAAGAGTCCGACATAACCTGCCCCGCTGAAAAACACGGAAAAAAGGTACAAGTTGGCACCCACACGTTAGTCAGCCACTAATGAAATTTTGTAAAACCGCAGTGACAACAAGAAAAAATATCCAGGAATCACTTTTAAATCAAATTTGGGCAACACATTGCAGCCTAAGATTAATTCACATATGGGTAGTTAACGCGTTCCATCCATAAGTTTTATACGATCATGATTTTATGTTAACATTTTAGAAATATTATACTTAAGTGAAGAGGTCTTGACCACGTCGAGTGCTTGAAATAAACAAATACTTTTGATTTGCCATCGTTTTGAACACACCGATGGTGGCCTAGCATCGACAGGTCAAGTGCTTCACCCGATTAGGCAAGACCGTTGCGTATAATACGAATATTAACTTTAAAGTAAGCACTAAAGCTGTTGAGAGTTGACGAATTTATTAACATTTAACGTACAGTTTGCGTCAAAAATAGATGATGATTATACAAAGTCCAAATCTTACTGTTAAAAAATTGTAGGTAAATTAGTTGTATCTGTACATTGAAGATATTTAAAAAATACTTTGGTCTTGTTTAATTAAAGATTCTGCACACAATTTTTTATTGGAATTCTTGTCTATTTTTTTACAGATATCGGTCAATATGACGTCATCTCGTCTGAAGCTATAAGGTAGCTAAAGATAAAGTCTCAGGACCGAGGTCACCACTACATACGCCGGTAGCGCTACAGTGGTGTGGTGGCCTAAACTTGATGGCCTCCTTCCTTCCTTCAACCTTCAACCTAGCGTTAATCCCAGTCGCATCCAAAGCTTTCACCTCAGAGTCTGGGGTCCGCTTTACCAGTCTTAACTGCGGATTTGGACCTCGATATTTTTCGTGATGCGACTGCCATCTGACCTTCACAACCCAATGGTGACATTAGGCGATATCGAAGCATTGCAGTTAGACCGTTGTTATTGGACTTTTTAGGGCTCCAACTACTCTTAACGACTGCCATAGATGTTTGTATGGCAACCGGGACCGACGGCCTCATCAAATGCTTTTTCACGCCCCGCTTAAAAGCCCAGGGACTATAAATAGGAGGATTGTAATGGGTTAACAATACATAAACCAATCAATATTTGAACAACATTTACTTGTAAAGGGACCTTAAGGGTAAATTTCAGCATCTTCAAATAATATTAATCACAAACCGCAGCCTAAGCCACTGGGTGTAAAATCAATTCTGTCGTATAAACAGTAACTTGATACGTCACAACCCTTCCCTCTAAGGGTGACGTCACCCTCAATTTGCAAAACAAATTAGTCCTCCTTGACAACGACAGTCGCTATGAGGAGACAGAGAAGCCATTTTGTTTTAGAGATATAATATAATTGGCTTGAATATGATGATAACACTGCTGGGCACGGGTAGCCTCTCCTCTAACGAGAGAACTGAGAGGGTTTAGACCTTAATCCACACACGCTGGATCGGACATGTTTGTCCTTGGAATTTCTTCTAGAACATGTGGGTTTCCTCACGATGTTTTTCCTTCACTATCAACAGATGTGATTAGCACATAAATAAATTCCACAAATTGAAATTCACATTTGTACTTTCTGTCCGGCCGAATTCGAACATCGGTGAATAATTTGATATTGTGGTATTATTTTGTTAACTATTTAAGAAAAGGAAATAAAAAAAGAAAAAGGAATGCAGTGTTAAAACGACCGCGATGTAAAGGGCCCGAAATTACACTCAGCTGTATCAAGAAGAACCTATTGGTGCATTTTCATAGAGTTTATAATGAATAGAGGTCACAAATAGTATGAAACAAAGTATCTACATTATTTTGTAAAAGAATTACTTAGATCTCGGATTTTGATTTTTTTTGCGTAGAACCCTAATAATTATATTTCTAAAACTAGCGCCTATTCCCGTGACTATGCCCGTACGGTTATCGGTTATCGTTTTGTTGTCATATCTCCGATTGTATACTACTTATAAATGATGAATATTGTGCTTGAGATTTTAGGTTCGATACCAGAATTAAAAACATGGTTTTACTCTTAGAAAAGTCTTAGTAACATAGACACCGACTCACTTGAGGGAAATCGGGGTTGCAGAGATAGGTATCTATACAAATACGACTTCTGGGTGTGTGTAACAAAGTGTTATTAAAATTCTTCATACCAACACGAACTCTATAACTCTCCGGTAGAGGACAGACGATCTCTCTAGCAACAAGACTAATAAAAAAAGAAGATTTATCACAAATAACTGAGCAACGCCCTCTCCATAACATGAAGGATCATTTTATTAACAGCTCAACATTCAACAAAAGACCAAAACATTAAATTTTGAGACATCAGTCATAATCCTCAGATCGCGTGTCAAACACTGATACCAAAGTTTCCATACGATAACCAGATCGACAAGACCTACCCTGCCCCCTTCTTGCTGAATACTTTTTATGCTAAAAGAGTGGACTAGTATAATAAAGGGGGTCTTGTAGAAATGGTTATGGGGTCACTGTAATAGAGTAGGATGTTATAAGATGTTTTTAAGGTGTGTTGATGGCTTTGATTTTGTAGATATCACATTAAGTAGGTACCTACTTTTTTTCATACCAATTTTAATCATCATGATACAATTTCATGACAAGACAAGACATACATAGACTGTATTGGTATGCATACCTATGTACGTATTCTCACACCATATTTGAAATAACAAACAATATGAGTACAGTTGCATATCCACCAACCCGCATTAGGCCAGCGTGTGTGGATTAAGGCCTACCCTAACCCTCTCAGCTCTCTCGTTAGAGGAGAGGAGACCCGTGCCCAGCAGTGGGACATAAATGGGTTGCTTTTATTTTTATTGTACAATTGCACAATTTGGTAAGAAACGACATACTTAACTAGACTCTATCGAAAGATTTAGCGAAAATAAAACTAAGTAATACCTATTACTTAGTAGGTAATAAACCATAGACTTATTAACACCAAAGATACTTTTTTTATATTAAAAGGCACATCTGACCAGAATTTCTCACTAATATTATAAAATGCGAGAAAATTATGTTTGTTACTCAATCACACTAAAACGTTTGGATGAATTTTGCAGAAATTTTGTACATAGTTTGAGTACCTACCTACGTCCGCTACTGTGGTTCTTTGGATCGGCATTTGTATTACACAAGTGAAACCATGGATATACACTAGTCCAATAAAAAGTCGTGACTGTATTATCAGACAGACGACACACGACACTGGCATACCATCGATAACCAAACATCAAAGTTACACTTGCTATTAGTAATACACGAACAATCACCATAGCTCCCAATTCATTTGACCTAAGCAAACCAAAATCAACTTTAATTTTTATACTATACGATTGATTTTAAAACAAAAAGCTACCGATAAATATCGTATTCTTACAGGTAAATATTGTGATAGTAAATTCTACTTTGTTACATTGTGTTATAGTTGATTTTTGATTGTGAGGTTTTCGATATGTTTTTTTTTGGTATTGTTATCATTTGTCATAGATGTGATCGGTCACTTATCACTCAGTGTGGGGAAGTGTCAATGATGTAAATTATTATAATAATGTACTATTGCGATAGATTATTGTTGACCATATTGTGGTCAGGTGATAATTTGTGGCCTGTGTTGCCATTTTGTGTGTGAATTGGTATTGTCGTGAATGGTATAGTATGGTTAACGGTTATTGTCAATAGATGATAATATTGTCGTATTGGTACAACGGACTCACTTTTTTTAGTTGTACCTATGAAAAAAGTATAAGGAATTCTCAGAAGCGGCATAAAATCTAGAAAAATGTGTGCTCTATGCCTATAGGGCTATCTCTAATGAGCGCTCAGCCCAACAGCTACTTATATTACAGAAATTGTCTTTATACAGTTGTATCTCGATGTGACTTGTAGCTAATAAGACAGCTTTTTTTGTACTAAGCTTGCACTTTCATATGTTTCTGTATAGTATGTCTTAAGACTATCTTGTCTCTAATGAGCGCTTAACCCAAGTCTTTACTATTCTCATAAATCGTAACACCATAAATGGCCGTAACAAAACATAATCTAAACAAAATTGTGAATGATGACGGCAACATCAGTAGGCAAGCCGAGAGCCGCTCCGTGCCGGTCTCTGAGGCCCTCGGATAAAAACTGCTTTAACCCTTTAAGGTGCAGCTTAAGTGTCCAATTAGCAATGTAGTGTTAAAACGACCGCGGCGACACTTAGGGCCCGAATTTACACTCCGCTGTACAAAGAAGTATTGGTGCATTTTCATAGAGTTTATAAAGAATAGAGGTTACAAATAGTCTGAAACAAAGTACCTATCTGCATTGTGTTGGAAAAACTATACAAAATTTTATTGTATTGCTTAGATTTTACAATATAATACAATAAGATATTATTTATTTTATCTAATTCATAATTAACAATTCACGATTTCCCAAATTGTATTGAAAAAATTGGCTGGACAATTTTACACAATTGTGATTAGATAGGCAGAGATATTAATAACCACTCATATTTAATATGTTATCAGTCCCAGGTAACAGTGAACCTACTGAAAAGATTCTTCTGTATAAATAGCCTGCTAAGTGCTACAAGAGAAAACCACTTAGAATAAGTACTTTGGATAAGTTAGGTATACTGCGATAGGTAGGTAGGTACGCTACTTATATGACAATTTTTTAGACAAAATTTGAATTAAGTTAATAATTCAAAAAAGGAAAGAGGAAACATGGCGTACAATGCTCTCATTCGTTTATTGCGTATTCGTTTATGGTATAAATGTAGAGTTTAAGTAAGAATTTCTTAGTTTTTGGAACTTTTGACTTACTTAAAGCTTTCACGATGCTTACGACTCTCTTGAGATTGGTCCAAAGAGACCGATTAGTTTCAGGAGATTTATGTTCTAGAGGTGTTATAAATTACTTAGAGTTTCAGGATTTGAGCTCAGCCTTTGAGGATTAGAAACACACAATTACTAAAAAATGTTTCAAAATTTTTAACCTTTTTGATACAGGTAATAATTACTATGTTTAAATTTGGATAGATAGGTATTTTATATGTTCACCTCATAAATCAAGTTTAGTGAAATCAATAATACAGGTTTGAATAAAATGGAAGTAAATGCATCATGGAACTCGAAATTTAATAAAACTTTTCTAAATAAAATAATAAACACGTTCATCCATCGTGACGACAACGACTCTGTTAGAAAATTACGTCTATGAGATTATGGAGTCTACAAAGCGGCATCACAAGGAAGACTGTCACAGCACAATGCAAAATGGTTCCTTTGTCTGTTGTTGTCCTTTTTAATTCATGACTTATATGCGTCAAAGTGATTCACCCGGAATTTTACCTTCCTTAATATATTATGCACCCACAAAATTCTTTATGTGGAAGTGTAAAAAACAATTTATGTGAAGCAAACAGCAGTATTAAATTTGTCTTTCGGTAGTAAAATGACCGTTGCAGATACGACGTTTTACGACGGGCGTGACATAAATGGCGGTTAAAGGGTTAATGTGTGCGAGTTTTGGAAATCGTCATGCGTACGAAAGGTTTCCAGTGATTCTTGAATGACGCATTTATTGAGCAATATTTATTTTGCTTTCATATTTTTGTTTTTAATCTACCTAGCATACCTAACTAACTACTGGTCATTAGGTATATCTAATTATTCTGTGATCTAAGCACCTATATAGATTTATGGATTGTATTGAAATGGATTTGTATAAAATTCTAGACAGTAGTTTTGAACCAAAATAATATGACATAGGTAGGTGAGATATATTTATTCAGGAAAAATGCGTTCCTTTGGCTTATGTGAACTGTAACAATATTCACTCATACATAGGCATAAATACACTTATCAGATTATGATGACTTCTTCAACTAGTAATCATAAGTATCTTCTCTATTCTCACCATATGTATAAGTAAAAAAAAAACAATAGCGCAATAAATTAATTTGTGACGTTTAATCAAAGTTTAACAAGTTTAATTTCTTTCAAACTGTTTCAACAAAAGAAATTACAGACAGAATATACACAAAACAATTAAAACTGAACATAATTTCTATTGTAGTTAGAATTTCTAAAAATGTAGTTACAACTTAGAAACATAATATCTTAATTTAATTATATTGTTATGAACCTTGCTGCGCTTAACACAAAGAACATATTTCAAATTCTTAAAAAATATATTAACTTTTTAGAAATTTTTAGAACAATATTCTATTTGCAGTTGACGTAAAACTCAAAGAAGGTAATCTGTAGAAAATAAAGTTCACTAATGTGTATTTGTTTTGTGAACAGAATAGATTGACGTATCTACGGAGCTATGGGAATGACGGATTATATCAAACTTTAATGGCGTGCTAACACCATAGAATGGGCCATAAATCATCTAAAGTACTTCGAATACTATAATTTCCTTAAACATGGCATCTAATTTTATAGTATTATTTATTTTTCTATTCAAAGTTGAAGGTGCCTTCTATACTGTTTGGGATTTTTTTATTGGTATGGCATTAGCGTACTCCAGCGTCAGAAGACTCTAGATGGCTTGTGGTTTTAATCAGTGAGAGTCCGACATAACCAGCCTCGCTGGCCGTAGGGGGGGGGGGGGGGGGGGATTTCCACGAGGATTTCCACACAAAAAAGGGAGTTTTAGCGTCATCTGTTACCTACCACCGTAAATGCATTTGATTTGATATTATATCAAAGTTGTTTTTTCTATTTCAAATGGTATCTTCTTGTCTTCATGAATACTTTAAAAAATAAAACAAATAAAGAACCTTACACATTAGCACATACATCGGGCGGCATCTTTCAACCGAAACCTGTCACAAAAACGCAAAGAACTTTATTTTTTATACGTTCCAAATTTGAACAAAATTCTCGACGTTTGCGGTGGCACTATCGGGACATCTATTAGCGAGCTGCAGGCAAACTGTTTAAAAGCTACCGGACTTGGCTGTGTCAATGTTTGCCTTGGACAAAGCATCTGAAGAAAACGCCAGGGTGAGAATGGTGGGCTTTATATTTTTTCATATTTTATGTACGCAAATATTTCTAATACGTTCGTTCGTATATTTGAGATTATGCTCTGAAGTGTTAACTACAATAATAATGTGTTAGGTAACTACTTAGTTAGGTAACAAAAGTATATACCTACCTACTTAGGTAGGTATATACTTTTGTTAACAATTTTGCTAGTTTTATATGTAGTAGATGCCTACAAATAAGTGGATAGTTTTAGCGATAAGTGTACTTATTACAAAAGTATGATAAAATTAGTTCTTTAAAAAGAATGATGACTTTATATACATTAGCCGATGTAGCTGCTAAGCAACGGAGGAAGTTATAGGGTAGGCATTTTTCTTGAGGCCAGACGGCAGTCGGTCCCAGAAAAGTCAACAAACCAATCAAAAACAATAAATTAATACCATACTCAAAAGTGAAATCTTTGGTCGCTGCTGCATGAGTATGATGTTATGTTAAGATATAGGTGACGCCAAAAAATCTGTTCTAAACTAATTTATTTTGTACACTTACCTATATATTTAAAATAATTTTTGGCAATGAAATATGACACTATCAATAATTTGCAAGTATAACTTCCATACACGATACAAAAATAAATTATTTTAAAAATCGAATGCACTATGACGCCATAATGTAGCGCCACGCAGCGGAGGTCTCGTCCGCGTTCTAATCACTACACCACACAAATTGCTCTTTGCCGCACCGACTATGTGTATACTCCTTTAAAACTTCCCCTTACTGAGGCGTAAAACGTCGTAACTGTATACAATATAATACGCAGATAGGTCGTTTTACGTCGTTGAGTGTAAATACAGGACTAATGTTGTTTAGACACTGGTGGTAAGAAGACCACCGTGGTATGTTTACACCCTTAGCTTTTAGATTAGTGGCTCAGTTAGGTTTAAAATAAGAATAGCACGTGAACCTAATGGTAGGTTAAGTATCATATGCTTGTATATATGCTATTTGGATGCGATTACATCAAGTACTTAACTTGACAAAAATGACTCCCGTATGTACCGCACGAACTAAATTTAAGTAGTAGATAAAAGGACAGTGGGGCGAGCATGGAATTACATTCGAATAGTAAACGTATACCTAGTGGGTATCGTAACGATACAGTCAGTATTATCGCGATCCGGTCAATTATAATATTGATATGCAAACAAAATGCGATTAGTCAAACACTGAATCTAGATATAAAAATTGTAATATAATATTTGTACGTGTAAATGAGTTGAAGATTATTTAAAAAAGATTTTTATCTGTTTGTCTGTTTGTTCGCGATAGACGCAAAAACTGCTGAACGATTTTAGATACGGTTTTTTTATTAGAAAGATCTTGTTCAAACTGAAAATCTCCCGTATTTAGTTATCAATGGTTATGCAGAGCCGGAGATATGACCAAAAGACGATAAATACCTATTATTTTGTCCTTGGTTCGATTAAAAACAATCTTTTTTTCTTTCTATAGAAATTACTCCGCGCGGTTGGAGCCGAGTACATCAGTTAGTCTTTCATATAAAAATATAAAATGTAAAAATTGTAGGTAAGTATAGAGTATAGAGTATTAGGGGTGTGACAAAACTATAATTTTCTCTACCAGATGTTCAAAATTATCCACACCCGCGGTATATATAATCTGTATATTGTATACACACTACCCACGATGTATATAAAATCGCTTACGCTTCACAATAACGAAAAAATTGCTCCCTGCACCCTTTTAATCAGTGCTGCCCTCGTAATGAAATCTGGGACGCCATTAAGGGATTAAAAATAATAACTACCCTACATAGGGTCAGTTTGGGAGGGTCCAATCGACGTTTTTAATGAGCTATTGACATTATTTTGAGGGCTTACAAAGCTGTAGAGTAGAGAATGGTAGGTATTTTTGAAAATTCGTCAAACAAATTGTCATGTCTCTACCTAACCCAACTTCAATTTTGATTAAATTAAAGTATACTTAATGTAGACACATTTTTCTCTAGCATTTAAAGCTTAGGTATAGTGCATGGCATCTAACTTGGCAAGATTTTAGAGTAGTGTGGGCCCCAACTACTCCAAAACCTTGCCGAATTAGATGCCGTGCCGATACCTGCCTACCTACATTATTATTCATATATTTTTTTTTTAAACAAAGTTAAGTAAGTACCTAGGTGGGTACTTCGGAGCCCGAGGTCTACTCTATGACAACATTTTTAAAATTGATGGGCCCACGTTTGACCACAATCTCACCTGATGGTAAGTGATGATGTTCATTATTTGGTTTATTTTGGCTTTTGCGGGAGCCATAAAGATCGAACACACGTATCTACAGACATATAGGCGAGGTATTTCTGTCTGAGAACCGTCTATCCTATCAAATATCCAACATGTATTCAATAAAACGGTACATGGACACCATAAAATCAGCGCCACGTTCCCCTATTTGCCAATTACGAGTTTTTTATTTGCACCAAACTCGATGGGTCGACGTTTTAATTCAGAATGTCGGATCGAGGGAGAGTTTTGATGACGTTTGCTAACTAAATACATCTACCTATCTACATATTCGCTGTACCCGTGACTTCACCCGCATATATTTCAATGGAGGTAGGTCACTACGGTATCTCCCGTCCGAACTGATCAGTCCGTCTGGGGTAATACCCCCGTCCTACAGAACTCCGCGGCCATAATAACCATCGTGGTGTGTTCCCGCTGGTAAGTAGGGTAGCCAGAGCTCACAACCCATCCCTCCTACCTCCTCAATCCCTCCTCCCCCTCCACTCCAATTGTGTTTTTTTGTATAGATAATTATATAGATAATCGACCAAGCATAAACGTATCAATCTGTCTTCAATGTCGTACAAAGCGGGGTCTATGCGTCTTGACGTAATGTCTTGGCGCCAATGCCGGCAAATATAACGCGCTTAACTCACGGGGATGAGCAGACGTCGTGAACTAACGTTATTGCTCCTAATGCGTCACTGATACTCTGTGAGTAATTTATAGAGTTGTTAATACCACTTATGTAATGGATATTTTTATGTTATGTGTGTATTTATCGCAGGTTTATAAGTGCCCGGTTAATGTCAATGGGCTCGCCACCTATTACATTGTGAGCTAAACATAAACTGGTGAAATGTGGGTGCTAGCACCACTGCCTGCCCCTTCGGGGATATAGGCGTGAGTTTATGTTATGTTATGTAATGGATATTTCAGAAAATCGTTAAAGGACTGAATTATGTATATGGTCAAATATTTGGGCTTTGGTAAGTGTGGAGTGCGTTCAAAAAGACTACACGTAAGATTCATGAAAAAGAAAAAGGCATCAGGCTAGTTTCAGTAGGTAGGCAAGTAGGTAGGTACCCATATGATTTCATAGTGAGTACCTAATAGAACAGAAATGGACGCTACATGTTTCGGCAATCATAAAAATATTATTAGCTGCAATGCTTCGATATCACCTAATGTCACCATTGGGTTGTGAAGGTCAGATGGCAGTCGCATCACGGACCCCAGACTCCGAGGTGAAAGTTTTGGATACGGATTAACGCTAGGTTGAAGAAGAAGAAGATTATTCAATGTACCTATATAACTTCGAAAAAAATTCAGTGTAGCTTTCATAAACATTGATAATGAATGCGAAAGCTTCACCTAATAAAGTAATAACCGTAATTTAAATTTCGAAACAAATAAATCACACTAAAATTATACAATCACACTTTAATCAACTCTATAAAATTAATATTCAATCCAGATCCGTACCTCACAATCTTGTCTCAAATGATCCTGGATTACAGGCCAAATACCTTACCTCTCATCACACACTAATTTCAACCTTCGTCTTATAAACTTAAAGTTTAATATCGTTTAATTCACGTAACACTTGTATTGACACATGTGATGATTTCAGATCGGGAGCAGCTTATTGATAGTTATCTTTAGAATGTTATTTATATAGTATCGTAATAGCCAGCGATGTAACCATTCCATTGCGTGTTATTTGTTGCGAGAAATAAGCCTTCCTTCTGTATGTATAGTTAGCGTCAAAAGTAGATGATCATTTTCAAAATTTAGAACGTCGTAGAACAAAAAAAGGAAACATCCAGGATAGGACTCGAACACGCGACCAGTCCCTGTTCAATTGTAAAAAAAAAAATTAAAAAAAAAATAGAGTACAAAAACTCTTTCAAAATTACTACCAAAGCTTCAAAATCTAATCCCAAATCAAAATTGGCATCTCACATAGCACCCCTATGTGCCCACCCCATGGTGTACAGTGTACATGTACACGTGTACTGTGTAAAGGGACAGTGCAAATATTATGGGGGTGTAATTCCATCATTCCCATGACGGCACCCCGTATTAATTTGAATTCAGGGCCATCGTGTGTCATCGTGGATGGTAGTATGCAGAAGAAGAACAATCAGGGTGATCATCATGATCATTTAACAAGTTTTTCTCCGCGGTTTTGCTGCCGTATTATACTGTCTAAATCTAGAATAGTTACTAAACACACTTTTGCGTTTAACATTATACCCATAGATTTTACAACCCATAGGATTACAAATAGGATAGGATTACGAATTCCACTATCCTCTATTCTCTATGGTGATAGGTAAGTACCTATAATTTAAAATTAAGGTATGTATGAGAATAAAACCGGTGTTGGTAGGTACCTTTTTTGTACGTAAATATCTACTGCACTACTGCACTGTATTAACTATCCTACCTTATTAGCTGTAAGTTTTCCGTAAATTTTAAAATAAAATAAAAATAACCACGGATTATCCCCCTCCCTACCTCCGCTGGGGAGAGTTATGTCGGACTTGAACCTACTACAGACACCGTGTGGTGTAACTCTGGTATACCTATCTAATTCCAGTTTTAGGGTACCTATCTATTCTTTACCTATAAGTATCCTTCTTGTTGTAGGTATGCCCATAAGTTCAAAGGTAAGTATATTAATTTTAAAAATATATTAAAATGATTTGTATATTGATGCATAAACCCATCCCCAAATCTGACATCTACATACCCACTATGTACCGAACATAATCCTCTCACTGAGTGCAGTTGTCAATACAGGGGGCACCACTGGTCTATATCCCGCCACTTTCGATCTATTCAAATTCAGAACACCAATCTAACAATACCGGTGAAAATTAAAAACTATAAAAGTGTAGTTCTTATTGCGTTAATATAAGGTTTATATTTGCCTAGCTATGGGTTTTGAGGGTGCTTGATTAATTTGGTGGATAATCAGATCACCAAATTAACAATACCGGTGAAAATCTAAAACTATAAAAATATAGTTCTTATTGAACCATTATAAGGTTTATATTTGTCTAGCTTTGGTTTTTGAGGGTGTTCGGTTAATTTGGTGTCGATAGTTTGTTCGGAAACACGACTGCCATTTTGTAATAAAAAGTGCACTTTAGTTTATAGTGTGGGTGTAATTTATTGTTCTGTATATTTTAATATTAAGAATTATTAAAAAAAATAAAGTATAGTCAAGATGGTCATTAGCTATTGTCACATTCAGTGTTTGCAAAACGTGAAAGAAAAAGCATTCACCTTCCCTCGGTTGCGATTGGTTGAGACATGGTTGAAAATTGAACACAAATTGAAAATCTAAATCATTTTTTTTCATTACCTTACATTACAAAAATAGGTTTAGTTTATTTTGAAATCTCCAGTTCCCATTAACCTAGACCCCTACGTTCAAAGTCCTAACTTTCCCTAACTTCCAAGCCTCAAATCAAAAATTGATCAATTTGTTAAATAAATTAAAACGCAAAACTCAAAGTGGGCACGAAGAAGTAACGATTAAAATTTGCACAGCCATTAAGGCTTGTTGGCTCCGCGACTTGCGTCTTTGGGCTGCGGAATTAAATGGCAATCGATCACAAGTAGCCCGGTGATAGAGTGGAATTAGCTGCACTCCCGGTAAGGTAGGCACGTTTGAGCCGGTTAGACGTATTATACGCCCACGTATTTGAGTAAATTCGATACATTTGTAGCTAAGCTTTGATTGTTTCCTGAGTCTGTAGACAGAGTGGCATTCTATTGTGGTATTGCTTCAAAATGAATTTTCAAAAGTCAGAAGTGGGAGTAACATTTTTTGTAACATAACATAACATAACATAAACATACGCCTATATCCCCGAAGGGGTAGGCAGAGGTGCTAGCACCCACAATTCGCCAGTTTATGTTTAGGTCCCAATGTAATAGGTATCGAGCCTATCATTAACCCTTATAAACCTGCGATAAATACACACATAATTTCGAAAAGCATCGAAAAGTCATTGGAGTGTGCCATGGTAACCTGAGATCGAACCCGAGACCTCGTCTTAGCACCATTACCCATACCACTAGGCTACCGCGGTTATTTTTTGTAACACATGCCAAGAATAATATTCCTCTCCCTTCCCGTATATTTCGAACTTGTCCACTGTTGGTTAGGTCCCTGAGCGTCCACAGGTAAATCCAGGTAAATCCATAGAATAAAATGATGCCAATTCAAAATAGGACTTCAACGGAAAGTTCAGCCATTTCATAGTTAAACTGAAAAGTCAACCCTGAGTTGGAATTAGGGTCAGAGGAGGAATGATTCATCATAACTGACACCAACCCCACCAAATGATGTATGTAATGTTGAATTTATTTTTAGCTTACTATCAGGCGAGATGAAGTCATATTGATGTGACAGGATAGAAAAATAGGAGCAAGTAAAATTGTACAAAAAAAATACAGAGTAAAAATCTGTCTTCTCTTCGCGAATAACACCTCTTGTTTTGTAAATATTCCTATATCACGGTATCCATGTAGTTAGACATCTTCTTTACTACCTACCTTAGTAAAATCAAAAACAGTGTCAAATCCCGTTTCAGTACCGCGAACACAAGGACCTAAAGAAGGAAATATCCTAATTAAATATGGATGCAACGTAATGAGTTATGCAAATATTGTAGACGGTGGCTAACGATTGGGGGTAGTCCCCACCCCCAGGGAGGGAGTGGTGGGAGGGCACCTAGATACTTCGATTCCCCGGTACCGTCGGACGAATCATTTCAAGTATTTACTTTAACAATCTTCGGCATGCTTTCTTTAGAAATTATATTGGAAGGGTTGGGAATTACTTTGTTTGCAATATTTTTAGGGTCCCAAGGGATAAGTTTAAATGTTAAATTTAATTTAAGTGTAGAACTTAGTTTTGAGACAATATTGGAGAGTCCCTAATAAAAGATTTTGAGAAAGTTTGAGTTAATTTTTGATGGGCTTTTAAGAGGAAGGTTCTCGAATTCCTTGTAGGTAGGCAGGTACTTAATAGATAGATGTTACTTTTCTACGAATATTTAGTTCTTTATTATATTGTAGGTAGGAGTTTGATTATTTTTATTTAGTGTCAAATTTTGGGGTACCCCTGAAACAACTTACGCAACGCAGATAAGAGTCATAAAAGTGAAAAAGTGTTAATGGCAGAATGTTGACCACGTGGAAACTCTAGTAGGTAGGTAGGTACTAAGTAAAAATATTACTGAAAAATATTTAGATAAATCATTGCATCTTGGTTCATTCAATAGTAAAGTGTTTTTTTTTACTCAAAAACATACCTAAGATCGTAGCCAAAATACAAAATTTTCAGAGTACATTGAGCAAACTCTGCAAGTAAGGTTAGCAAGAACATTATTTTCATTAAACTTTCAGTGCAATAAGTTACGTGCCTACAAGGCTAATTTGCCCAATTTTGCAGGCGTAAAATCAATCTCCATAATTTTTTCATAAACATTGCCGACGTCCACCTACATTTTTTTTTACTGATTATTGCCGGCGACTACACTCGCGTAGAATACGTACTGATCTCTTGTTTGCAACTCTCCTGTGGGTTCTTAGGATGAAAAGAAACCTACTTCATTTGTATACAAAATGAATCCTTGGAAACCTAAGAAAGTAGTTATAGTTTTTAATCGACTTCAAAAAAGGAGGAGGCTCTCGATTTGACTGTATTTTTTTAGGTTTGTTACCTTAGAACTTTTTTTGTTTGGTGGTTGGTTTTTTTTTATATGGGACACGTCAAAATGACTTTACCTCGCCTGATGGTAAGCTAAAGGCAAAGTCTCAGAACTGGGGTCACCATCACATACACCGGTAGTGCTACAGTGGCGGCCCTCAGCTTGACGGCCTTATAAAATGCTTTTTCACGCCTCACGAGGAAGGAAACACATGCGCTGGTAAAGAATTCCATGTCTTTATGGTATGGTTGAACTGATTTTCATGATATTTTTTTTATTTCATAGTTGGCGCTTCCCGTGTGGTTACATTTCAATTTGGTCCGTTAAAATAGTTTTTTTTATTCGCAATTTTTATATTATGACGTATAAAACTACTACAAGTACAAATAAAATTATTTTCTACAATCTTTTTCTTTTTTCTGTAGTTAGTACCTTAATGCGAATTTTGTATAAAACTGCTTGTTGTTCGATCGTCATTATAATAATGTAAGTCGCCAGTTGGCCGGGCAAAGTTTCTTAAGTGGCCAACGTTTATAAATTATTTAATAGATGCTATACTTTCGGTGCTTTGTCTGTTTAATGGATAAATATTGTTAATCTGTCCAAGGTTCACTCATAATTTATGGGAGTTGGCCAAACTTGAACATTTCTTGAATAATTTTTAACCGACTTCAGAAAAAGGAACTCTCACTTAATGGTCCTATTTCTTATTTTAGTATTTTCTACAATAGGTCATTCTTAAGAATTCTCATCTTTTGTTCTTAAATTTCTTCTTCTGTCAGACTGAAGCGCAGAGTGAAAATAACAACTACCATGGTATTTATAAAATAATAAAATGGAGTGTCTGTTTGTAATATTAAAAAAAACGCTTTTTACTAAGTGTATTCGGATGTATAAATACATGTACATACACCTACCTAATCAACATTATTTTAAAATGTTCTATGTCTGTCTGTCTGTTTATTCCGGCTAATCTCTGAAACGGCTGTACCTATTTTGGCGGGACTTTCAATGGCAAAAGGAGTAACTTAAGCTAAGGATTAGAGTTCCGAGTCAAAAATTAAAACCTTAAAAATATGTACCTACGTGGACTAAACCGCGGGTACAGCTAGTTTGTTACTAAGAAAGCAAATAAATGAAGGCAATGTTAACACAATCACCACTACAGACAAATGAAACTCCAAGAGTAGGGAGTGAATTAGTTCCAAACCAAATACTTTAAAGAGCCGTCCAAAGTTTCGTATTTAGATCGTAACTTAAGGACGAGGGGGCAAAGTTTTACTGCGAAATTTATTAAAACCCTACCTGTTAAGTCCAGTTTAAATTAGTACTTAGGTATTTTTGGGTTTACTATTTAAGTAAGGATAAGTGGGATAGCTAAAGTGTTAGGTAGGTAAGTATACCTTTTTTTTTATATGCCACTTAGGTGGCAGACAAGCACACGGCCCACACTGATGGATAGCGGTTACCGTGGCCTATGGACGCGTGCAACACCTACTGGTAACTGGGAGCTTGTGGGTTCGATTTGCGCTCAATGGATTCACGTTTTTTAGTGTTGATAATAGAGTGCCTTTGTTTATTTAAGCGTGGAATCACACTTCGCTATTCGGTAGGATTGTAGGTTAGGTAGGTAGGATTGTAGGTTAGGTAGGTAGGATTTCAAACACAGTGTAGATACAAGTTGTTCATGAATAAATACTGATATCTATGTACCTACCTACCTACTGTTTTATCCAAAAAAGGCAGCAAGTCAACACAAACACCTAGACCAATATAAATATAATGAACCTATCTATATAATTTATTCATACAAATATTTACACTGGGCTGGAATCAAACCCACGAACTCTAACTTCGCAAACGAACCATACCGCTGAACCACAAGCAAAAACTAAGTACTAATCGAACATAATTCTAATTACATAAAAGACTAAAAACTGCCACAAACTTTAGTTCCTCATTTCGTACGCCATTTTTAATCTGGACCCTTAACCCTCGAACGCGACGTTACATTTTAATAAAATTCTTCACCAAATATTAATGAAGTCGGGCACTAAACAAGCACACCCATTGTGCCTTTACGTCTCACCATTATGATTTTACCGAGATAATGCACGGGAAATGACGGCAAAAGAAATTTAATTCGCGTAACGATGAAAGGGTTATATGGGGTCGGCTTGATAAATAAAGCGAAGGGACCCCGAGGATATTACCGGGCCCTTTTTTGCTCTACATATTGATATTAATGCTTGTGAATTTTGACAAAATTGCGCATAAGCCTTTGTGTTTTGGGGCGCATTGGCGTTGATTTTTTATGGAACCGCGTCCTGGCAGCGTAAATGAAATATTTTTGTTGTCTTTTTGTTGTGCAGACTGTGTTTTATGTAATTTATCGTTGTTAAAAATCGTTTGAAGTGTTGTAAGTTTAATAATAATGATAAACTAGATTAAAATGCTAGTACCTAACTATTCTTAATCAGAAAAGAAAAAGTATTTGTACCTAAGTATCTAGTTTTCTATAATCAAAGTCAAAGTCAAAATCAAAAATCATTTATTCTGTATAGACCATTTTAAGCGGCACTTACAAAACGTCAAAGTTATAAATATTTAAAACTAGAAGCAAATGGACCACCGGTTCGAAACGCGGCCCAGATCTGAGAAGACTCCGGCAAGAAACTCAGCGGGCTGTTTTTTTTTTTTGGTCTATTTACAACAATTGCCTTAGTCTAGATACAATGTTATTTCGAGTAACATAGTTGAGTGAACAGTTCATTTCCAAGCTTCTTTATCATCTAAATAATCTTGAATTTTATAAAAAGCTTTTTGGGAAAGTTTTCTTTTAACAACATTTTTAAATTTACTTACATGTAAATCTCTAATTTCGCTTGGGAGTTTGTTAAATACTGCACTGCCCTCAAAATCAATTAGGTTCTTACTTTATTTAAATTTTTGATTAATTAATTTTCCTCATGTGGCTATTATTCTACCTTATTTATTTAGTTTTGTTTAATTTTAGTTATTTAATTTAAACTTGCATTTTTTGCTATGGATAAACATTGCAGGTAATTAACTCATAAGGATTAATTGCCTGAAATAAATATATTCATTAGGTCTACCTTGTTGATTTTTTGTAATTTGACAGACACGGTAAAAAGAAACTCATACCCACAATTAATTTTAAACAAATTTACACACATCCTTAGAGAATGTTACCAACCATTTTCGCTAATCACAAGAGTATATACCTACTTCATTAAAAATTAACCGTAAACCCACCTAACGACTCCGAAACTACGTCATATCAATTTCTTCACAACCCTAAAATTTCCAACGAAAATGCTTTCAGTGATCAAATCCCAAAAGTGTGGCAACTCACAACATGTCCGTATCAGATACTTCATTAATATTTAGCCATCAAGCCCGGTAATTAAGCGAGGGTCGCAGCGGAAGGGTTACGCAAATATGGGCCTGTTACAAGCCTTACATACAATATTCAGTTGTATGAATCTTTGTCAGTTTAACAATGCCATGCTTGCGCTGTTTTAGGGTTATTTGCAAAGAACCAATGAAAACGCAGGTTGATGACGTGATAGTTTTTCGACCAATAGACATCAAAAATGATGATTTAGATCGGAAAAAGAGAAAATTCAGGACCGGATTTGAACCCACTACCAGTCCTTTACAAGGGGAATTTCATGGAAGTAGGGTAGCCAGAGCTCACTGTACCCCTCCTACCCCCACCCCTTCTTAGTCTCCCATCCCTTCCTAACCCTCCCCCTTTCCTTCAGGGTAGGCAGCACGTGTGTGACCCTTAGTGTTGCACACGTCCATCGTCCATAAGCCACGGTGAAAACAATTATGAAAGTTGAAGAAGTTAGAGGCGTATGCCCACGTAGCAAGTGGAAAGATATTGTCTCTGCCTACCCCAATGGGAAAAAGGCGTGATATGTATGTATGTATCCATATATTATATCTCGACAAATGGAATCACAAAAAAAAAGTAGGTGCGTAAATTAAGAGTTTATGGTGACATTTTAGACCAGTGCCGATAGACTTTGAGACAAAATAAATTTATAGTAGGATGAAACCTGTTGTAAAAGGAAGAGAATATAATAAAAATGATAGGAAAAATAAATTACGGGCGATCTGAGCTCGGGAAGGGGGGAGGGGGGTGAGTTTTAAGGGTAAAAACGGTTTATCTCGATTTCCGGCAAAACTACAAGTCCTATGGAAAAAAGTTAAATGACAAAGTTGTAGGTAATAAAGAGACCTACAACTTTTCTATTTACACTTTTTTCACATAACCTCAAAAAGTATGTGAAAAATTCAAATAATTAAGTTTTTGGTTTTTTATTTTTATCTTAAGCAAAACAAATTTGTTTTCCACGAAATTTGGTGAAAACTTAGCTTTTTATGTCCCAAAGACACTGTAATTTTTTTGATTTGAAGTACTCTTTTTTTCAGCTTATTTTGACTAAATATCGAAAAACCACCCCAATTTTTAATCGAAAAATCTCACGTCAAAATATCAGCTTTTTAAAAAAAGTCAAAGAGTTTTTTGTTCTTTGAAATCTCTTCTTTCTGATAATGTAAAAATATATATACATTGCTATGGTAAATGTTCTCAGAAAATGCAAAGAAGAAAAACTCGAATTCGAAATTAATATTTTTGTATTTAGTCATTTCCTCGCTGAGGTGGGATGAAAAGTTACATGTTGCACTATAACTTCATGGTTGCACTCGAGTGCAAAGATTTTTCACCTTGTGCTCTTTTGATTCCCTCGCTAAAGCTCAGGGTTCTATTTTGTGAATCGCTCGCTGCGCTCCTGATTCAAATTATGAACCCTTCGCTTGCTCGGTCATCAAAACTGAGCACGCGAAGGGTTCTAAAAATTGAACCCAGATCTTTAACGAGGGAATCAAAAGTGCGCAAGGTGAAAAATCTTTGCACTCGAGTGTAACTATGAAGCTATAGTGCAACACGTAACTTTTCATCCCACCTCAGCGAGGAAATGACTAAATACAATAATCACAAAATAGAACCCTGAGCTTTAGCGAGGGAATCAAAAGAGCACAAGGTGAAAAATCTTTGCACTCGAGTGCAACCATGAAGTTATAGTGCAACATGTAACTTTTCATCCCACCTCAACGAGGAAATGACAAAATACAAAAATGTTAATTTCGAATTCGAGTTTTTCTTCTTTGCATTTTCTGAGAACATTTACCATAGCAATGTATATATATTTTTACATTATCAGAAAGAAGAGATTTCAGAGAACAAATAACTTAGACTTTTTTTAAAAAGCTGATATTTTGACGTGAGATTTTTCGATTGAAAATTAGGGTGGTTTTTCGATATTTAGTCAAAATAAGCTGAAAAAAAGAGTATTTCAAATCAAAAAAATTACAGTGTCTTTGGGACATAAAAAGCTAAGTTTTCACCAAATTTCGTGGAAAACAAATTTGTTTTGCTTAAGATAAAAATAAAAAACCAAAAACTTGATTATTTGAATTTTTCACATACTTTATGAGGTTATGTGAAAAAAGTATAAATAGAAAAGTTGTAGGTCTCTTTATTACCTACAACTTTGTCATTTAACTTTTTTCCATAGGGCTTGTAGTTTTGCCGGAAATCGAGATAAACCGTTTTTACCCTTAAAACTCACCCCCCTCCCCCCTTCCCGAGCTCAGATCGCCCGTAATTTATTTTTCCTATCATTTTTATTATATTCTCTTCCTTTTACAACAGGTTTCATCCTACTATAAATTTCTTTTACTTTTTACCATTTTCATAGCTATCTGCACTGGTCTATTTTGGTTACTTGACAACTTTTTTCTGCGATTTAATTGGTTGAGAGAAAAGAAGATGTAGGTATGTCTATAATATTGACGCCATGCTGAGTGCGCTGTGAAGCTGCAGAATATGTAGCGCCTCGCATCTCGTACGTAACATAAGTAATTTGTATTCGTAATTAGAAAGTATATAGCAACGACTCACATTAGAATAATTAACACGGTTTGCCTCACGACTCTGCTCCCTATTGCCAACGGTGATTATTTCGTCGCCACGTGTGTGCTCCTCTTCGTTTGACGGTTCGGCAGCTAGTACGGATAGCAAAAAAAGTTTATTTTTATTTTTATTTAAACGAAATCGCTGTTTGCGGGTGATTAGATGTTGTAGTCGTTGTCTGTTGAATGAAAGACTGAATGAATGAATGAATGAATGAATGAATGAATGAATGAATGAATGAATGAATGTATGAATTATGTATTTTCGATACATGAATTTTCCTTTAAGATTTATAATGCTAACTCAATGTAAGTCCTCGTAGGTTTGAGGCCCCACCCAGACATTCAGGGTCAAGCCAACCTCACTTCATGCACCTGCATATATTATTAACGAACGAAGCACTGGCGTACTTAGACTTTTTCGGTGTTCGTTTACACAGTACATAGTCGTTCCCACAAAAGCCGTATAAGTCAAATCACGAGGAGGAGAAGGAGTAAGCGAACCTCCAGATGAGATGAAAAACCTCGAAAGTAACACCGGTAGTGCTATAATAGTGGTGGCCCTCAGCTTGACGGTCTTATCAAATGCTTTTTCACGCCCCTCTTAAAGGCTCCGGGACTATAGGAGGAAAGAAACACATGCGCTGGTAAAGGATTCCAAGTCTTTATAGTAGGTACGGCGAAGAAAAGAGGCACCGAACCGCTTAGTTCTTGATAGAATTGATTGTACAGTTACTGTGTGAGGGTGATACCTCAGCCTGGCACGTATAGGAAAGGAGAGGGTGGGATTAATGGGAAAAACTCATCGGAACACTCGCTCGCAGTTCAACAATTCCTATCTCTTAACATCACAAACTAACATAAAAAATATTTGTGAAATCTTGGTTTTTATATTAAAATCCACCCATCTACCTAGCCCAGGTAACTTCACTAAGAATAAATGTTATTCCAGAGTTTCATTTAAATTACCATCAGCTCTTGAAAATTCTACAAGGTAAAAAAGTAACTTCAATATGACCATGAACATATAAACCCAAAGGACGGATCGCGTTAAACAACACTACTAACGACACTAGTCGGCTTACACATTTTTTTATTCATGATAGACTTAGGTTTGACCTCATTCCCACCTGATGGTAAGTGACGATGCGGTTTATGATGAGTCACGCTTGCCTAGAAGGAACCTATTCACTCGTGACTTCCAACACTGGTCAGCCTCTAGGCGGCGAATGGGAGCTGCATCTGCCAACAAACTGCAATGCAATTTGGCGGAGGTAAACTTAATATTTATCAATCAATCAATCATAATGTTTATTTAAATGACATTTCAATCTAAAATCCTATATTAATTTAAGTAATTTTTCATGGTCAATAAAGGCTTTTATTAGGTACTTACATTTAATTTTTCATTCGGCATACTTATAGCTAATTAGCCAAAATATAATAAAAAGACAGCATGTCTTATGTAAAAACTGTAGTGACAACAAGAAAAAGTATCCAAGAATCACATTTCAATTAATTTTGAGTAGGTAACATATTGCAAATTCAAAATTCACTCACACATGGTTAGCCATCGCATTTTTGTGATACAGTCTCGGCTTCAACACGTTCTTTCCGTAGCTGTTACAGGATCATGAATACAACGTGATTTCCGCCTTACTTAGTATATATTTTTCCACAAAGTCTTGCCCGGGGCCAAACGACTCGTTTCGTGAAACGGAGGCTGACATAGCTTTATAAGTACGTCGAACGTTTTCTAAGCTCCTTTGAAACGTTGTAAAGCTTAATGAGATGGATAGATAACGTTCCTAATTCATTGAGTATTTGATTTTATTAGATGGGTAAGTATTTCTTCAGTTATATTCGTTAGTGTACCTAATACTTTAAAGGTTATTCTCCGCCCTCGTGGATACCGGTTTTCGCGTTTTATGAATATAATATATCTCTGGTTCTATTTAGCCGATTGTGATCAAATATGAGTAAGACCCTTTATATTTTGAAGGAGGCAGGACATGACGGTATCTGCCATCCGAAATGAGCTGTCCGACTGGGGTAGTACCTCCGCCCAACAGAACACCGCGGCCATAATAACCATCGTGTTGTGTTTCCCCCGGTAAGTAGGGTAGCCAGAGCTCACTGTACCCCTCCTCCCCCCATCTATTCCTAGCCTCCCCGCCCCTTCCCAGCCCTCCCCCTTCCTTTCAGGGTAGGCAGCGCGTGTGTGACACCGTTAGTGTTGTATACGTTGATAGGCCACGGTGACCGCTTCCCATCAGGTGGGCCGTGTGCTTGTTTGCCACCTACGTTGTATAAAAAAAAATATGAAAAAGAATACAAAATTTCTGATCAGTGATTTTTGCGTCCATCGCGAAAAAAACAGTTTTTTTTTTGTTTTATACTTCTGATTAACTACGTCGTAGTTAATGGTCAGCATTATCAATCGTAAATCTGACTTCTTAACTACTAAACTACAAAACGACAGGCATCTAGCACACACACTTTCACTCATTTCGATAGATATTTATTTATTCAACACAATTATTTAATTAATAAACAAAATCAGACAATCTTATAATTATTTGAGGTTATATAAAATCAATATCAAACATTATTAATTATTAATCACATGCACCTAAATATCACAGTACTAATTAATATTAAAAAGTACTGTCGGCTTGATGAACTAACTGTACCAGTAGTTACGACAAGTCGTAAGCATAATATTTCACTATCAAATTCACACGATCGGTTCCGAACATCTGTCACGATCTTCAATATACGCAACTTGTCTATTTTGAGGCTATAAAGTCGGCGGAAATGAACTCTACAAGCGTTTTTTTTTGTTAAAAAAGCTGCTAGTAAAATGGGTCACATAATATATGACTACAATAGTGTAGGTACTAATAAGGATCTAAACCCACAACACTTGACTAAGAGATTATGGCAAAGTTTAAAAGGGAATTAATACGGCGTAATGCAGTTACTTATATTTTTTTTAAAGTTACTACACATGTATTATTTTCTTTTTAATTACTCGAGTCTTACAGTATCATAATATCTATACCTACCTACTATCAGTCTACATAGTTTCGGTATAATTTCAATCTAATCTTAATTGAAATGATTCTGAAACTACATCTAAATATCACGTTCAGTGATACAGACAACATCAAGAAAAACTTTATTATTTAAAAAAAAATGTTGGAACGCCGATTTTATGGCCCAATTTGGACGGTCGCGTCCACCCGCCTCACTTGGTCCAACGTGCTCATTATTTTTTATTCATAATCTGTGCGAGTTATACTTTTCTATGATTAACAGTACTTTCCTTTCAGAGATTGATTATTAAAAATTTTGTACGTCGTTAATTATATGTTGGAGTTAATTATTGAGTAATTTATGGCTGATGTGTTTGGTAGCTTTGGTTGTTTTTGAACGAAAATCTTTGTGAAGCTTGTGTTAGACTTTAAGGCATTGTTTTAAAACTTGCGCTGTTGGACAGGCAGTGTACGCGTAGCGTGGCGTTACGTCTGAGTGTGGTTTGCTACGTCATAGGCCGCTATTTAGACTCGGGTCAAGCCGGGGTGCGAGGGAAATGCTCTTTGGGCCACCTTACACCCTGGCGTCAGAAGACCCTAGACGGCGTGCAGTTTTAGTCGGTAAGAGTCCGACATAACCTGCCCCGCTGGCCGCGGGGTGGGTATCCATGAGGATTTACGCAGGAAAAAAAAGGCCGCTATTTAGACTCCCATTTTATGTGACTAATTTTATTGTATGTAGATATTAATATGTCTAATTGTACTGGTCTGAGTGTTCACAGCGTATAATATGATTGTATGTATTTGCAAAAATCAATTAACAATCAAAAAATTTGCAACAGTATTTTAATCCGCAATTGGAACCTTATGAATGTAAATTTTGTAGTGTACTCTAGAATAATCATCAGATGATGTATTATTTGAGATTTTCAGAACTGTTGAATAAAGGTAGGCAGGATTTTCCAGTTGTAACTTTTCAATAACTTATCAGGGTGCTGGCCCTTGAGAGCTCAGAATTTGATGCTATCAGTTCATGATAGGCTATAGTTTTGCTATTAAAAACATGGTTTATTAAGTCAATCAATTAGAGCTTCTAATTACTTATCTATTAGCTTGTAATACTGCACTATACCTACTACAACAGAACTACAATCTAATTTAATTGCTATACAAAACATTTACACTTATTGGATGACCAAATATAACATCACAAACCACGAAGTACCACTTAATAAACTAAAATAACCGCTTACAAAAACGATTTACCGCAATGGAAACGAGCAAAACAAATGGGTGTCGCTTAAAAACTGAAATTACTCGCGTTACAAAATAAGTAATTTCACACGTTTCGTCACTAATATGCGGTGCGGCCGGCCAACATGTCATTTGTCAGTGTGAACGGTTACCGCCATTAATTTTTATTGTCGACTATACTTTTTTGATGAATGCTTTTGTATTTTGTTTTAATACGGAAATAAAATTTTATGTGAAATAGTCTGTACTAGTTTATTGTGTTGTTAACAGTGTTCACTTATATTATGTACCTACTCAGTCAGGCTCTTTAGCCAATTAGGACCGCTCAAACTCTGTCCGTGGACCTAGTTGACTAAGTGTAATTTTGAATAGGTCACTTGGGTGCGTTGGTCAGTTTCGATTTGTACAGTCATGAATAAAATTGTTTGAGGATATTTAATCTAAAATATTACAGAGTAGCATTGGACGCAATGAATACCGTCGAGTTGAAGAAAACAACGTTTTGATTGTTGTCGCAGCACGTGTGAGACCAGTGGGTATTGGCGCAGTCTAAGTAACCAATATCTGCACTTTGTCACGCAGTGCAGCTGCGATGACAATCACCTCTTCTTTCATGAGACCGTCAAATTGAGGGCCACCATTATGTCACTGCCGGTGTATGTAATGGAGACCCACTTCCTGAGACTTTACCTTTAGCTTACCATCAGGCGAGGTGAAGTCATATTGACGAGACCGATATAAAAAAACACGTAGAGCATTCCAGTTCAGACAAATTGAATATCCCTTGAAGACATTGTTGCAAATACATTCCGATTCCGTCACTCAAACAGCAGACCTTATTGGGAGGTATTATTTGCAGCCCTTGCCGCCGTGTGGCGCTGTGTAGGTAATGAACAACAATTGCGCCACAGTTTCAGAGCACAATCACGATCGCGCCGCCCTCGCTCCTTCTACATATCTCGCTGTTGGATCGTGGTACAAGTCATGAGAGTTTAGAGACTGAGTATTCGATTCATACCGCAGATGTTTGAGTTAAAAGCACTCGAAATTTACGGGCTGTATGAAAGGTTTAATGACAGAATAGGTGGCTATGTGCGAACAGAAGCAGATAATTTATATAAAAAATAAAAAATGATGATGATGAGATTACACTAAATGGAGGACTTTCAAAACGATTGTCTTGTACAAATGTTATACTGAGTTATACATTTTATGAATACCCAAATTTTGCCAAATATGTTTTTTCTTCCTCCTTGACAAAGAATGACCTTCACCCATCGCGTTTTGAATGATCCGCATCTCCTACTGTAAGTAGTCTTAGATAATAAATAGGTACCTATATTAATAACTTAACAAGTTTCAATTCAAAAATGTAATAGGCAGAGTTACTGAAAAAAGTGAAAAACAATTGAAGCTCTCTCACTCTCAGCACTCTTTAAATCAAATTAAATGTAGCAATTTGTATTAGCAAGGAGCTGCAACCTTCTTACAAGGTAGCGTGTGGATTTCATTCACTACCTAAAAAAACGTAGAAAAAATACGTTGTTCACAGACACACAAGGACATCACTTTTCCGACGAAGCTTCTAGAGGGTAATTCAAACGCTCGCATCCTCTTCTAACTTGGACCACACAAAATCGGCACGCACAGAACACCTAATATCATCATTAACGATTGCCGAACAAATGCCTTGTGATTAATGATCGCTTTATTGTCTTCAAGTTGGTGTATCTCGTGCCGTGATTATGGCACGATTTCTTAATTCCTAATTAGATGTGCGGCAAGGAGATTTCGGATGATAGATCTATCAGTGATGCTGCGGGCTGTGAATGTTCTGCCATTGATCTGGTATAAGTAGGTACCTACTTACGTTATACGTGATCCTTTAAGGTATACATTGTTTTTTCGTTGAGTAATAGCTTGGTAGAGCACCTATACGGTTTTTTATTTGTCGTGTCGTGTGTCGGAAAGAAAAAGCATGACTCCAGACTTAGGACTCTACAACTCTATTATTTATCTCCAAAGTTTATCTCATCCTTCAAGTCTTTTTTTTACTGAGTTAGGGTTGACTTTACTATTTAACTTCGAAACGGCTGAATTTCGATATTTTCCGTCTGTCATCTGACCTTCACAACCCAATGGTTACATTAGGCGATATCGAAGCATTGCAGCTAACGTAAGCCTGACATACCTAAATAAAAAAAAATGCAATGTTAGTAGGTAATTTCAGTTAACTACTATACTTACCACTCTTTAAAAAGAAAGGTACCAAGCATTTTAAAGCTCCACCACGACTTAGGAGCAGATGTACGGAACTTATTCATATACATACGTGTGTATGTATGTAGGCGTGTATATCTGAAATGTAGCCGTTGGCTGGGGAGCACCCACATCAAATTTTCAGCTGCTCGCCAGAGCATAAATCAGCGATATTATTTGTGACAGCCCTGGACGGACGGGGAGAAAAGTATTCGGAGAGGTATTTTTGTATAGATAGGTATTAGGTATACACGAGACTGCTATGCTTGAAGTTCTAAGTTTGATTCTAATATCTGCCAATACGTATCAGCAGGGTGGTTTTCCAATCGTCGGGCCTCGATTCTGCTAAAGGCAAACCACAGTAATACCACTGACACTCTAAAGAATTCTATTCAATTGTAGACTTTACCGTTATACAGTTAAAGTCTAAAATCAAATGAAAAGAATTGTATTAATTTTTTCATTCGCTCTACAAAATATCATTTGAGTTTAGACTAGCCGATGCATCGAAGTCCTTTTTTTACGTCAATGTTTTAAAACTTGTGAACTGGTGAATTTGTGATGACTATAAGTAGCCCCTGTAAAGGATGCTCAAATGCAAATCGACACTTTGTTTATTAATATAATGTGCGCTTTGATATTCGCATTCACATGGAACACAGCGATAGTGCAGTGTATGAATCTCGCCCTATAACGTAAATCATGGCTATCGCTCAATAGCCCGCCCACCCTACTGCCCCACTAATAATAAAAGGGCAAACTACCGTACGTAGCTACTGACCTAGTGAGGGCTTCGTAGTTTGTGACGTCACCTATGTTAATCTCTCGAATTCGGCAGTTTTATTTTTAACTGACTTCAAAGCAGATTTGTTTACTTATAAGAACGAATAAAACAATTAGCATATCTAGAACATGAACCTATAAAACTTATGGACGGAACGCGTTCAAGACTAGAACTTTTGAAAATCGTTTTGCTGACAATGATTTTCACACAATTTCACATTCAGGAACATTTTAATCAAATTTGGGTAATATATTGCATTGCAACCCAAAATTCACTGACACATGGTTAGCCACAGCCATTTTTGTGACAGACTCGTCTTCGACGCATTCTGTCCATCAAAGGTTAACTTAACTTCATGATCTAGAACATATTTTACATCAACATAATAAAGATAGCTAGCTAATCACTATTATTTCGAACACGTTTAATAAATTAATAGGCTTCAATAGACAAATTATTATTAAACCAGTTTACCATGCATTTCTTATGCTCCCACGAAACCTGTTTATAGGCACTTCCTTATATGCTTGTAATAATACACTTAGAGCAAAATTATTGTGTCATATATTTTGGATGTTAAGAGTAACCTATAGCTAAGTTAGGTTACCTACCTGCAGTGATAAAAATATTTAGATAAGTAAAGATAGGGAAAATAGACTACCTACATGATACTTAGGTGTCATCATTTTCGATAATTTACGAATAAATTTCATAAATACGTAGATAGGTAGGTAATAGTTTTCGCGCTTTTACAAAATGGCAACTAAGTAAACCATAGACTAATCTAAATCAAAATGAATTAAATAAAAAAATGGATAAAAAAAAATTGGACAAAATATTTTGGTCCGTTCTCAAGTTACTTTAATAGTTATAATTTCGCGTCTTAAATGTGTATCTACAGATTATAATAAAATATCTAATATTAGACTAAGTAACTTACCTGTGACATCCTTTTAAACACAGTGTATAATGTTTCATATACTTAAACATAAAAAAAAACTTTGTTCTTATAAAACTCAAGAGCTCTTCGCGATTCTTAAGCACAGTACACACTGCCACCTTAGGCTATAAACACATCTGCCGTATCCGTCTTGCGACCTGCGATTATTATTAAACTCTTTTATTAAAATTATATTCAACATGGCGACCAAGATGGCGGGCTGGGTGCTGTACGGGGTGGGACTATTTCAATAGATTTTAATAACGAGATTTTTGTATGGTACGAAATTGGGTTGGACCTATTGTTTAGATTTAGATGATAAACATACTTCAGATGGTTAATAAACATCACTTTATTGACTTTTCTGGGTTATTCTTTAATAAATAAATATGATAATTGAATAGTAAGTGTGTGTTGTTCAACGTAACTAAATAAGACACTGGATGCAAGTTTTTTATCTTACAGTAAACAGCCCAATTTTTTTTCCGGTAGACGGCAAATAGGTTCGCCACTATATCGTCCGCCGCTTGGGATCTGATTGGCGAATTGTGGGTATTAAATCGTATCTGCTTATCTCTTGTAAATATATAGGTAGGTAAGTACTTGGTACCTTGTCACCTAATGGGCTATGTGCTCATTTGCACCTTAGTAGCGTAAAAAAACGTTGCCATACCCACTTAACTGTAAATCAAAATGAGTATTTTGACGAAGCATTAAGCTTGAATACATTATATTAAGTATTTTATTATAATTTGCATATCCAATAGTTGGGTAGGTATTACCTATTATGCCTATTTAAACATAAAAAAATTAAAAAAATCTGTGCATAAAATCGCATACATACCTACTTACCTAGGTACCGGTTTAATCATCTATTGTAATAGTCAGATAAACATATGCTCTATTTCATAAAACACATGTCAAAGCCTTACATAGACACATCCCAAATACAAAAGAGACATTAGAAAAAAAATATTAAAAGCTTACAATGTATCAAACGCTCAAACAGGAGGCGTACATGTCCCGGTGACCGCTAAAAGGGGCTACGCACACCGTATCGAAAAAAAGCACACAAAACGTCTTTTTTACCCTTAGGGAACAGAACAGCTGCGCTTTTGTATAACAATGATACAGCCGTGTTATTTCCACCAACCCGGGGCAATCGACACACTGGGCTACTAACCGACCACGCTAAAAATGACTGTGCAATATCCCGATAACTTAAGCTTGAATGTCTCCTAAAATTGGCTGGGTTATAAACGATTGCGCAGTACCAACATACACAGTGCCCTTTGTTGGAAGTCACGCTTCATTTGAGGTGAAATTGTGTCCTTTTTTGTTATTTCGTACACCCTGATGAGTGTAAAAATTGTTTGTATTGTCGTTCATTTTGTTCGATATTAAAATTTTATGGCTGTCATACACGTACAAAATTTTTAAAGGAGGTTGGACACGATGGTATCTGCCGTCCGAATTGAGCATTGGGTCAGTTCAGTACAGAAGACTGCAGCCATAATAACAATCGTGTTGTGTGCCCGTAAGAGAGTAGCCAGAGCTCACAATCCCAAAAAACTCAACCTTCGTAAACTCCTCAACCTCCCCCTCCAGGGTGACCACTTTCTATCAGGTGGGTCATGTGCTTGTCTGCCACCTAAGTAATATAAAATAATTTGTTCCCATTATCATTTTATAAAGAACGCCATTTTTAAAATTCGAATAAAGAACAAACCACACACACGCACTATTCAATTCGAGCGAATATATAAAGTGACAATCGCGTTGACAATTTTGAATGTTCCATTTTCGAATCCGGTGCTGTGATTGGTTGGCGTTTGGTGACAAATGGGCGACAAAGTTTCGCGTCAACCAATCAGGAGCCGGCTTGTGACAACTGCTGTAGAGCGGAATAATGTGATATGAATAGCGATGTGTGTTGATATGAGGTGACAGTTTTTATGTGTAGCAGTTGAAATAAGTGCATATGTAGATAATATGTATGTGAAAAAGAGAGAAAGAGTGTGTTTATTTAATGATTTTATAGTAGCTAATCATGAACGTATAAAGTTTAGGACAGAGAGCGCTGAAATTGTGACTGTGTCACAAAAATAACGGTGGCTAACCATGTGTGAGTGAATTTTGTATTGCAATGTGTTACCGGAATTCGATTGAAATGTGATTCCTGGATAGTTTTATTTGCTGTCACAACTAAGAACAAAATTTCATTACACAAGACACGGTATTTATATTTTTATTTTTTGAATCGAATGACGTTTGCCTCATAGTGCCTGACTAGTGTGTGAGTGTGTGCGTGTCGACTTGCCGTCAGTTGTATTCTTCAACACGTTTCATCCATAAGTTTATACGTACATGTAGTTAAGTAGGTGTATGATTAAATTACGGCGATTGGGCGGCGGTTATCCGGTATGAATGCTATCGTTAAGATTTGGGTTCTTCTCACGGCTTACTCATGATTAATCAATTTGGAACTTGTTTATTTGGAACTTGACCTAGATTTATCTAGACCTAAAAACTATGTTTTTAATATTTTGGACTTAACTAGGTACGTGAACAGCGCATCATGATTAGATAAATAATCTCCTCTAGTCTAGTCTAGTCTAGTCTACTCCCTTCCTTTTCATATCCTCTTTCATGCAATTCATCCATCTTTTCTAAGGCCTACCTCTGCCCTTTAAGCCCTCAACATTCATACCTATTTAAAAAGGTTCTATTCTAAACCTACCTACATACCTACCTGTCTTCGGTGTAGTTAGCTAAGTTTGTAAGCTGACAAAATTTACTAGGTATTGCACTATACCTATTCAATACAAAATACTACCTCATATTACCATTAAACCTATTTCATACTACCTATAACGTGTAGGCAGGTTAGTAGGTAAGTAGGTAATATGAAAATCGATAAAAACTAACTCTTACCTAACTAGTCTCGGTCATCATCTTCTCTCTCTGTCAATCGTCTCTAAACTTGTTTGCTACCTTAGAATTATAAAAAATACACGCACGTTTCTCCCTTCGGGTAGACAAATTAACTATACGCTAATAGCTTCGACTCTACACGCTGTCACGAGCTAACTCTGACGTCACTAAACCTTTCAACAAACCCGCTGTTTTGGGTGTTTTTGAGTTTTTTTCGTCATAACTTCTTTGGGCTACGATTATTCTACTCTACAAAACTCTATCTCCATAATTTTACTGAAAGCAGATTTCATTTTGATTTCAATAATAAATTTAAACTGCATTCACTCCAACAATCGCTTGCAACACTCGGTAATGAAACTGATTTTCCCAACGTCTACAATATGGGGTTTTTCAAGATGGGACGGTTTTTGCAGGCTCGGCAGCGCGAGTGTGACGCCCCTAGTGTTGCAAGCGTCCGTAGTCCACGGTGACCGCTTGCCATCAGGTGGGCCGTGCGCTTGCCTGTCATCTAAGTGATATTGAGACTTCATCTTCATACCTATGGCATCGCCACCCACCCACCTAAATACCTACCTACGTATGAATGTATTTTTTCATGATTTTCGGAAAAAGTGAACATTCAGGACGGGAGTTGAACCCACGACCATTTTTTTACCTAAATAAAAGATTACTTACAAATAAAAGATTCGTATGTATTTCTTTGCCAAGTACCAAAATCTTTTTACTCCACTTAAATATTGCCCGCGGATTAATTCCAAACCTATAGGTCTATCGAATACCAATCGGCGGCCTTCGTACCAAACTATTGCAGTTGTTCATAATTTAGAATGCTTACCTACATACCAAACCATCTGTGTTCCCGATTGTACCTTACCTAAGTACTAAGTACCCATTAGGTACTTAATATCCTCCTGGTAAAGTAGGTAGGTACTTGTGAGAACAATTTTATAGTCTAGGACACAAATGTGCTAAGTGCAAAATTCTGCACTTCGTATGTTAATATTTTAGATTTTAGACTATGCATCGATAGGTATAAGGTTAATATTTGAAAGTGAGTATTAACAGTCATTTGTCTTCTATCGAATTACTATGCAGTTATAAAATCACTCTGTTATATTTTTAACCCTAGTTGTTATCTGAAATAGGGATGCAATATGTCCAATATTGCATCCCTATTTCTGCATTTATTTTGCGATAAGCTCTGCTTCATGATATAGGTAGGTATAATACTCGTATTGTCGGCAGTATATGCGAATGTTACACATTAAAATAAAAATATTGTTAGGTAACGTATTCTATCTGATGTTATTAAGTACTACTATTTACACTGAACCCGACGTATAGTACCTAGATTTTTAGCAGCCAAGGAGATTGTGTCAATTATTGCCCTAAAATATTTTATTATTAACGTGCTAATCGACACCTTTAAACATGAGCTTTCAAAGCAATGATATTATACTTACATGTAAAAAGAGGCAGAAAATGTTACTAAAGCGCGCCAGACGTTTTTTGACGGACAGTGTTTATCTATTTTTTTTACTTAGGTACGTCCTTATCCCATCTTTCATACTACTTTAACGCTAATTATCAACAATTGTCAACTATTGGTATGTGGATCAGATTTGAGGTGTCAATTACTATGAACGTAACATATCTTGTGTACAAAATCATTGTTTCAAAGTCAAATTATGTGTGTATTCGTGTGATCAAACTGCAAAACACGGTTATTACAAGCCTTATTTCCTCCCATTACCACAGGTAGTAAGTATTACGACTCGTAAAGTCGACAACGTGACGATGGTCGTTAAGATAGTCGCGCCGCCAGTCGACACTCAATTTCGTCAAGTAGGGTAATGATTATAGAATAGGGTGCGCGTTTTATAGGGTTCATTATGGTGAGAGGTAGGTATGGTAGAGGTGACTTATAGGTAGGTACTTTCTTTTGAGTTGGCACAAATATTCGACGGTATTGCCCGGCCGAAATGAGCTGTCCGACTGGGGTACTACTACCTACCTCCGCTATACAGAAGACCGAAACCATAATAACCATCGTGTTGTGTTCCCGCCCGGTAAGTAGGGTAGCCAGAGCTCACTACCTCTCCTCCTCTCACCCATTTATAGCCTCCCCGCCCCTTCCCAGCCTTCCCTCTTCCCTTCAGGGTAGGCAGCGCGTGTGTGACACCCTTAGTATTGCCCATGTTCATATGCCACGGTGACCGCTTCCCATCAAATGCACCGTGTGCTTGTCTGCCACCTACGTAGTATAAAAAAATCTCATTTGAGACTTCAGAAAGGTTCACTCACAACTTCTTCTCCTTTTGATCTGATTCATACGGTTTTTATGAGAGCGACTGCCGTCTGACCCACCAACTCCAAAAGCCTGTGCCAGAGCCTCATACATAATTCAGGTGCTTTAGCAGAAGACGTTGGTTTGGGTACCAGAGGTGTTTGTAGGGCCCTAAGTATAAAAGTCTTTACTAAGAAAAAATAATAAAAACAAATATTTTTTATATTTAGATGGCAAACAAGCACAGGGCCCACCTGATGGAAAGCGGTTACCTTGGCCTATGGCATCATACTAACTGCCGACTCTATAAAAACCTTCTAACGCCATACCACCCTTTATCAAACCGGATAACACAAACATACTTTCCCCTATCTATTACCCTACCCAACAAAACCTTCCTAGCAATAGTTCCCGCCCCGGTAATTACCCGCCAAGATTACAAACCCTGATAAAACCATTGTCATTTGTTACAAATATTTTGTGTTGACACGTTATGCTTGTTTATTGCTGTTATTACACAGATCGTGTGAGATTAACCACTGCCACTTAAATAGGTAGTAACGTTTTAGTCATATTTCGAGGGTTGTGGTTAAGTGTGTAATGTACCTACAATTGGAACTGGGTCAGTCGGTTGAAGTATCTGAAATGGTCCTTCGAGCCGCAGACGATCTTAATTTGAATTGTGTCATGAATTTATATAGTTGAAGGTCGTGGTATTTGTAATAGGCAGATAAAAAGGGTATTAGGTCATAATTAATGAATACCTACATGATAATCTACACGATATTCTATACAGCGCTCTCTAGACCCAAAACAAGTATAGTTTAACTAACTTTTATGGGTAAATGCAGTACTTTTTAAGTTTAACCCGGACATACAGACAAATAGACAAAAAATTCTAAAAACTATATTTTTGGCTTCGTTATCGATTTTAAGTAGATCACACCCTAAGTATTCTTTTAACAAAATATTCAATGTACAGTTTTGACTTTCCTACCATTTTATTATACCTATCTATGTATATACAATAAATAAATGTTACATAATAATGTTCTGCGCAAATCATTAACACAATCTCTAGCAACTTTCTGTGTCATTCCACCATCATGGGAAGCAATTCACATTTGGTTACCGACCACAACCATATTATTGTCTCAGTGATTGACACTGCGCAAGCGCTAAACAAATTGAACTGATCTAAACTTGTTTATCACGAAGCTATAATTAAATAGACCATGTAGTGCTATCAATGGGTTGCCAGTGTTGTAATATTTCCTAACTTTTGTGAATTTTAGGAGAACATTGAGATGATTTTGTTTAAGAGGAGGTGTAGATCTTCGTCACCCAAGTAAACCTTACCAGCGTGGGGTTGCTGAAGATGGAACATCTGCAGATGTGATGAGGTTTTCTCTTCGAGGTTGGGCAGTCACTCCCATAAAAACCAAGAAAAGACACATCAGGAGAAGAAAGTGTTGGAGAGCAAACTCTGAGCTCTGAAATGCATGATTTGCATGCAGCTGATAGAACTTCTGTCATATAAGGAATCGAATCTCCCTTGGGCTTCTTTTCACCTAGCCGGAGATGAATATTCCAATATAGCCCGGAAACCAGGTGGATCCTAGGAAGGATATTCCTGGACTCCAACCGGCCTTGGCCACCAACGCTCGTGACGTGTTTTTAGAGATCAAATGACCTCTCAAGCGTGTTGCAACTTTTTTACGTAATCTAGAAGTATTAAAGTCCAGAATGAATAGAGCGCTTCTAACGTGATCTATCGTCAACCACATCATCACAATATCAACAGGAGAGTAATCAAACATGACTATCCATACCAATATTATAAATGCGAAAGTAACTCTGTCTGTCTGTTACGCCTGAACCGCTGAACCGATTTTGATGAAACTTGGTATAGGAGTAGATTAGACCTTGAGAATGAACATTGGCTATGTTTGGTCGCCATAACCGACATACACGCGGGCGGAGCCGCGGGCAACAGCTAGTTGATAATAAAAATATCTGAACGATCTAGGTGTCTCGTACCTTTTTTTTGAATCATTGGTTTTTAAGCTGTTGTCAACATTTTTACCAGCCTTCCCCACCATCTTTTAACCTGGCAACACTGCAGCTCGACACCGCTAATGACAGCACATCATCTACCTCTAAGTGTCGGTAATGTGTGTACAAACAGTGTGGCAGCACAGCCCAGTCCCACGGAAGTCCATGTTTGGACATGTTTAACGTACTAACTAGTATTTGTAACGAATGATTCGTGTTTGATCTTGTGTTTGACTGTTATGAGAGAAAGTAGATGCTATCATTTTTGTATGGCAATGATTTCCTTCTATGACGTCATACTCGTACCTATATCCAGTTTTCAATTTACTTCTATTATAAGGTACCTACTACTACTAGACTGATAAACGGAATAAAATAAGTTGTTAATTAATAAAATACTTTAAAAAAAAAAGCTTTCTAGTAAGTGCATAACCAGACAATGCAAAGGTGCCCAAACATGACGGGATTATTTTGTTTAGTTCAGAAGTTCTTATGGTCACTTATACCATCCATCTGTGAGTTTTTTTTTTAATACTACGTAGGTAGCAGACAAACACACGGCCCATGGTGGGGAGGCTAGGAACGGGTGGGAGGGAGGAGTGGTACAGTGAGCTCTGGCTACCCTACTTACCGGCGGGAACACAACATGGCCGCGGTCTTCTGTAGGGCGGAGGTACTACCCCAGTAAGACTGTTCAATTCAGATGGGAGATACCATCGTGTCCTACCTCCTTCAAAATAAAAGTTAGTTAAATAAAAGCTTATAAATGTCATTTTTTGTTGACATACTGGCTTAGAGGTGAGGTTAAGTTGGACTTCAAAGATCTTGGTGGAACCACAGCTGCTTTTGTGATGACATAAGTTAGTATATCACACATTCGCTTATATTTCATACATAACATAAACTCACGCCTATATCCCCGAAGGGGTAGGCAGAGGTGCTAGCACCTACATTTCACCAGTTCCCAGGTTCACCAGGGCACACACCAATGACTTTTCGATGCTTTTCGAAGTTATGTGTGTATTTATCGCAGGTTTATAAGTGCCCGGTTAATGGCAATAGGCTCGTCACCTATTAAATTGGGACCTAAACATAAAATTATATTTCAGCGACAAAACAATCGAAACCTACCTACCGATTATAGCTAAGTAGCTATAATCGGCAGGTAGGTTTCGATTTACTCCGTTTATAACTTTACTCGTTTACCTTACGGCTGTATGCAGATAAAATGTAATTCCGAATGAATAGTGTCTACATAAAATACATAAGTAAACAATTGTATATTAAGCTCTTTTATAGAGCGACACATCCCTTCAAACCAGCTATATTAAATACAGTAATTAGTCCAAAAGCTGCAAATATAACTAACCCACAGCATTGATATACCTCACACATCTGGCTATGTATAATTACAGTAAATAAATAAACACCATTGTGTCACACACTTATTTAAGTAACACCCAACACAATTTGAACTTCCCCTCCCTCTCTACACGCAAACAAAATAGATCTCATCGGGGGGATGATATTAAAATCTAAAGGTCTAGTTACAGTGGATGTCTGAGACCTTGTCATTGTATGTCGCGACATCTGTTACCCATTTGTTTGTGTAAATAAAGTCGTGTTCAGACGGTGGTCGAATACCATATGGTGTTAAATATATAATAAAGATGTCTTAAAAACTGTTTTAGTTGTTAAATTTATAGCACATACTAAAGCGTCTGTTTTGGAAAAAAAAGATACTTTTATTAATTGCCTCCTTGGCGTAAGTTGACCGTTATGTGTCGATAGTGAGGTTTTAAATTCGATTTCTAGGTCAGGTAAAATGTATTGTCATTTCTCAGGAACAATAGCTTAGCAATGAGCTTCGTCGAGGCAGAAATAGGATAACACTGCAGTAAAATTTGGGATAGAAAACTTTATTTTATCATCTGCTTTTCTTTTCTATCCTATGCAGTTTTTTATATCGGTCACGTCAGTAGGTATGACTTCATCTCGCCTGATGGTAAGCTATAGTTAAAGTCTCGGGATGTGGGTCCCTATTACATACACCTACAGTGCCATCATCGTTTGTAAGTGCGGTTTAATGGTCTATACAGAATAAATGTTTGTGGTGAATAATTATTTGTGGTCCCGTAACATGTCATTCGACTCCATACTTTCCTGTCAGATGTCATCTCCTCAGTCACTCCCTTCCTTTCCATATCCTCTTTCACGTATTCCATTCATCTTTTCTTAGGCTTACCTTTGCCCCTAAAGCCCTTAAAAATTCATACTTGGAACCTTTTTAACAACATTACTTTCATCATCTGTCTGTCTGACTGCCATAATATGGACATGCAATAATATAGGTATCATGGCATGTCAAGTGCAATGATATATTATTGCATGTCCATACTATGACAGTCACTCGCTTCTCTCCCACGCGATAGATGTTGAATTCATTTATTTTTCAACTATAGTTTGTAGAACTCCAATCTTACAAATAAAACAATTCCCCATGACACTATGACAACAAAAAACAAAACCGTGTCGTATATCAAATAAAGCACCGGCTACACTGCGATACTTAGCGACACGCGAACGGTTCATATATTAAAATCGCAGCGACAATCGCAGACGGTTTCACGGCAGCGATAGTAATCTAACCGCCCAGTTAAACAGCGTAATAATCGCACTGTCGGAATATGCGATCGTGCGATTAGGATGGAGGGGCCCGATTAAAGGCAAGGGTTTGAGGATAAGTTTTTTTTGTAGGTAAAGAGTTCAGTCAAGCGTTTTATAAATCAGGTAGGTATAATATCTAAGCTTAGTCAGGCATAAGACTGAAGAAAATTTAATAATGATAAAATTTGTGTGTTTCAGGCTCAAATAATTTTGAAAAGGCTAGATTTTTTCTGTAACTTTAATGTATTTTTATAAAAAAGGATATAGGTCTGGTAGGACGGGGAATGCAGCGATGCAGGTATAAGTACCTCTACTGTCATGGCGAAACCCCACTTTGCTATTACCTATTCGCCTATACTGTATTCGACGAAATTCTTATACCTACATGTAGATCACTAAACCCTCAACAATTTGTGATATAAGAGCGACTAAGGTGAATATTCGTGCGAATAAAGCAATTATACACGAATAGGCTGTCCCCAGTTCGTTGTATACCCGTGAATAAAGGCGAATAACGAAGTGGGGTGCCACCATTAGACAAAGTAAAGGTATTTAGGATATAATACTGAATGTGGTAGGCAGAGGATAACGTGTTATTACACCAAAATCCAGCAATAGACTACAGCTACTTGGTTGATTGATAGTTGATTCAATTTGGAGACCCTTTGACGTTACCCAGCTTTTCTTCAGTTCTCGAAGCTGCTATTGAATTTCCTGGTAGAAAAAACTTGTTTCGACTATCGAACCTGAGACTTCATGCACTGCTCTTCACTGTATGGCACTAGGTACTACTGTGCTATTGCCTAGACGGCGTGCGGTTTTAGTCAGTAAGAGTCCGACATAACATGCCCCGCTAGCCGCGGGATTTCCGCACGGAAAAAAAAAGGTAGTAGAAATATTAGGCATCTAGATAGATAGGTAGGTACCGCATAATACAAGAGTCAGTATTCAAACATTTTCATATTCATTATTTAAATATCAAGTTTCAAAGAGTCATAAATTTTCTTTCACCAAATTTCCATCTACTCGCCGTCCGGCACGCGAAGGCTCGCACTTTGTATACAACTTCCGGCGGCCGGCCGCTTCCGGTCCGGACAACTCGGCCGGAAGTACGCCGTGCAGGTTCTATGTCACCTTAAGTACGTGTTGTGATTAGTACAAATTTATGGTTATTGCAACCAGGCCGTGTAATTACGTCTTTATAAATTTGTAAAACAATTCCTTAAATTACTTTGTAATTAAAACGTTTTCCGTGGAGTCTTTTAATTATTTTTTTAGGAAAATGATCAGGGAAAAGTTCATAAGGGGCGAATAAAAAAATGGAGTTTTTTGTAAAATTCTACAAAATGGCCTCATTAGACGACCCGTGTGGATGGCGTAGCGGTAGAGCGTTCTACCTCTCTAAATTTTCTCGAGGTTGGGAGGCCAGACTGCAGTCGCTCCCATACATGCCACATGAACTAAATTAAGATCACGACTCGAGAAGTACCTACCGATCCTAGACTCTGAGGTGACAGCCTTCGGTGCAACTGGGTATAAAAGGTCTACATTTAATCTATACTCTATATCTATACTTACTAATATTATAAAGAGGAAAGGTTTGATTGTTAGTTTGTCTCGAATAGGCTCCGAAACTACTGAACCGATTTCAATAATTCTTTCACCAATAGAAAGCTACAATATCTTGGAGTAACATAGGCTATAATTTGTTTTCAAAAAATTAAGGAATTCGAAATCTACGCGGGCGGAGCCGCGGGCAACAGCTAGTGCAAAATAAAACAAAGATTTAAATATCACCAGGACACATAAAATTCCACTAATCTATTTTCTCACATTCACACTTAACTCAAAACCTATTCACAACATAACATGTCATCACTATTATTCACTACCAGACATAATACTGTCCCTACCACTAAAAACTTCCAACAATCAACCCTATTTTCAACGCAATAAGGTCGTAAAACATATTCGAGTGTGTTCAAAATAGTGTTGTTCACAGATCACTGCGAATGTTTTTAATATAAACAAGTGTCGTTCGAAAATAGATATTGTCGTTGTCACTGTAAGGCGTTAAATAAACGGACGACCGGACCGCTATGCAGTGAAGAGCTCTTGAGTATTATGATACTTTAGGGCGGAGATGGATTTGCGATTTTATGACATTCCGTTTTCTGATAATAATAGACCTGGCACTTCGATTCAGCGACACCATGTTTTCAAAACACTAAAATCATGAATTTAGAAAACGTATTGTTACTGAATCGATTTTGTTACGCTTTCATGCCTAAATCACTGAACTGATTTTGATAAAATTTAGTAGCTCAACTGGGCGGAGGGATTAGTAATTTTGCTTCAATCAATTAGCCTGTCAACGTCCACTGCTTGACATAGGCTTCTCCCAATGTGCGCCATACCACCCGGTTCTCCGCCTTCCGCATCCAGTCCATCCCAGCTACCTTTTTCAGGTCATCGGTCCATCTGGCTGGGGGGCGTCCCACCTTCCGTTTGTCGACTCGTAGTCTCCACTCTAGGACTCGTTTGCTCCAACGGCCATCGGTTCTTCGACAGATGTAATTTCGATTACTAAGGTTTAAAACTAACAATATAGTACAATTACTTTCACATCACAAAGACATAAGACGAAACTAGGTTTTAATTAGATGGTTATCGGCCACCCACGCGGCGCCAACGCTGTCGCAGCGCCTTGCGACATCGCGTGAGTCACCGCGCCGTGTGGGAGGGCCCTAATGTTGACGTGTGACACCACTACACAATAATACGAGTGTCATGATGCCAGCTTTGGGTATTGGGAAAATTGGTGCCGATTCTGTTGTCCCGCTACACTAAACTATGTTTAAACTACATTTGAAAAAAAAAAGAATTAAGTTTTGGTTAAGTAGGTACCTACCTATACTAGTTTCAAGGAAACCGTATCAGAATTGGTTCAATCAAACGCGAGATGAAGTCGAAGACAAACATACAGGTCTAGCTGCAATGCTTCGATATCGCCTAATGTTACCATTGGGTTGTGAAGGTCAGATAGCAGTCGCATCACGGAAAATACCGAGGTCCAGCCAAATCTGCAGTTAAGACTGGTAAAGCGGACCCCAGACTCCGAGGTGAAAGCTTTGAATACGACTGGGATTAACGCTAGGTTGAAGAAAAAGAAGTCGAAGACAAACATACAGATCAATCAGAAAAATTCCTTTTCTCCTTCTTTTTGTGCTGACTTCCTTTTGTGACTTGGTTTTAGAGTCAGGAAGGAGGATTGAGATGAGAGATTAAGTATAGAAAAAATAAATCAAATTATATCATCAAATGACCATAATTATAATTTGATTTCTTTTTGATGAGATCTCACCAAGATCTTCAGGGCCCAAGCCAACTTCACCTGCAAGTTGATGCACCTGCTGATTGGAGAATGAGACTCTGGTGCAGGCTTTGCGAAAACCATTGCGTTGGAAGCCTTCTGACTGGATAATAGTCATCCGTATAAAAGTCAAAATAATCTCAATCATAGAAAGGAGAGCGAATCCCGGACTCGAAGGTATAGGCTTCAGATACACCCGAGATTAGTATCGTTTAAATAGGACTAAATAAAATTCTCTCTTATCTTTTTTTTGTTTTGTAATATCAGAATCGGCACCACTGTCTGCGAAAGTTTAGTATCGAATGTTTATACTCGTAGTATAATGTGATCAAGTGGAGGTGTGTATGTTTTGTCACAGTTATGTTGTGTACTTTTCTAGATTGAAGAAGATGGGTACTTTATCGACGACTTACATAATCATCGCTACATCAATTGCCGAAATAACTAGTAGGTATTCCCACTAAATTGCTAATATAAGGAGTGGTTTCATGTCGGTAGTATAGTGCCAGGATTTGAACCCCGGCCATGATTTCGCGTACTGCTAAGACTGCTGCGGTAACCGCTTCCCATCGTATGGGCCGTCTACTATCTAAATGGTATAAAAAATATTTTGTAAATCGAAATACCTTTGTTATGTTGCTTTTCTTGCTGACGGTACTATTTGCAAAACTTATATCGCATTTCCAAGTGAGTCGTAAAAGTCACATTTAGCCTTGAACCCCGTCATGTGTGAAGTAGCCATTATTATTAGTTATTACTTTGTATTTATTGTTATGTGGAATGGAAAATTACTTTACGATGGCGCTTCTTGACCTTTAATGGCATTTTATTATGGTGCACTACACCATAATGAAGCGTAAATGGCTACATTTCTTTAGGAATTTCATTGCGTTCGAGAAGGGAAGATGTGTTTTCAGTTAATTAGGCCGTATTACCAATATTCGGTACTAATAAGGGTCCTAGGTTCATCTTTTTTAAGATTTCTTGTCTGTTTTTACAATCGGAGACATACCAAACCGGATAGTCAAAAATCGCGAACACCTACACGGGCCAAAGCCGCGAGCATAACATAGTATCAAAATTATTTGTGCTGTCCAGCGAAAACCGAACAAGGTTGCAAGTAATAGCAAGTATTATTTTCGTCCAAAATGTGGACTTTCATGGCGTCCTTCAGCTCGCTGCACACGAGGGCAATTAGACCATTTAAATACATCACAACGCTATTGAGTGGATCAACAATAAACCGTTTAGCTGCACGCCATTTTGGTAGAACTAGCTACCTATAATGTAGGGAAATGGGCTGGTTAAGAGTCATTCGTCAACTCGCTAAAAGAAAACTCGCCAAATTCAGCGGGTTGGCACTTTTCGATTTTACCTATTTTTGTTGTCGTCAACTCGCTAAATTAGATAAAGTACAGTCATAAACAAATTTGTTTACTTCCAATGATTTATTTTGTTTCTATCGTAAATATTATTGGCTGTGTAGGTACTTATAGGTACTAACTTTGATATTGACATTTTTTTCAAAACCAACAAGGCAACTCGTTCGTTTGTGTGTCGATGAGTTTTAATAATTATACCTATATTATACCTATATACCTAGTCTGTTTTTTTTTATCTCAGATACTAAATTGACAAGTGCAAATGTCAAATTGTGAAATAATGATACCTACCAGCTTTGTATTCAGTGGTGAACTCGAAAGTCGAAACTATCGGCAATGTTTGTTGCCTGGATACAGCTGGTGGTTTGGCTATAATGTATTTTAAGAGAAAAGTTAAATATAAAATGTTTATAAGTTTTTATTCGACTGCGCGACGCAAAGGATTAGTAATGTGTTTATTTGTATGTTCCTTTATGAAAAAAAAAAAAGTCAACAAGCTATGTCAAGTGGGGTATCGTTGAATACCTAGGTATTTAAAAATAATTTCAGATTTTTCTCACCATTTTTCGATTTGACTTACCGTTTAGGTTCTATATCGATTTAAAGTTGCGCAACAACTATAATAAATAAATAAATAATAAATAAGTATTGTAGGACATTCTACACAACGCTATCTAGACCCAAAGTAAGCATAGCTTAACTAGCTTGTGTTATGGGTTCTAGAATGCGGATAAACATACTTAGATACATTTTTTTTTGTAAATACATACATATTATACATAGAAAACACCCAGACCAATGCAAACTATGCAACTATTCTCACATATTAATTTAGACAGTAGAAATTTACGATGAAAAGACGAAAACTTCGCATGACTGTACGGAAGAAAATTGAAAGACGATTACAAAAATATATAACTAAAAAGTCTAAAATTAAATAAATTATTGAACTTTTTAGTATCAGTCGAATTCTTGATTTTTATTTTCATTTTAAATTTAAATTAGAGTACAAAAAATTTAAAATGCCGTAATTTACATACCTACAATTTTCAGATTCTAAGACTAGTATATCGTCATCTCTATCGATAGTCTCTGCAGATCGATAAAATGAAACTTATGAAGCATTAAGTTAAATTTTTACAATGACAACCAAAGTGACGCAAAATGGACGCCATTTTGTTTCAATGACAATATACCTATATAAGTTTTGTTTTATTTACATACCGAATTTAAAATTAGTATTTTATACATTTTATAGGTTAACCTACAAATATTTGTACTAAATTTAATTAATCGATAACTTTCGATACTGGTGGCACATGACTATTTTTTAATTGCAAAAAACCGGCAACACAGGTAATGTCAAATTAGTACCTGAGATTAAAAAACAGACTATAGTCAATTATCCTTATGTATCTATGGTTTTTGTAATGGGTAACATTTTAAGGTGTAAATAATTGTTTACAGGTTGGCAACCCAATAGGTTACCCTATGTTACCAAAGTAAAATATAGATAAATTGGATCTGTTATCGGAATTTCAGAATTTTTAATGTCTTATCTTGAATAATTTGAGAAAAAATAATTTTATTACGTATATCTAATAATAAAAACAGTTGAAAAAAAAATTAATCTGTGGTTTTCATTTTTTTCATAAAGTAAATATTTTAATTATGTAGTCACAAATATGTAGTAAATGACCAATATTATTAGGTAGTAGGTTAGGTAGTTATTTTAAAGAAACAGTTTATTGATCTGTGATTTTTCACTAACATTTTGTACTTCTCGTTCATTATTGTTGGTTAATTATAATCTTTTTCAACCAAATTTTGTTTTATTTGAAGTCAACCCTCTCTTATACCGTATGACTGTTGTAGATGACTGTACAAAACCTCCATACATTTTTGTTATGCGGCGAGTTGACGACAACAAAAGTAGGTAAAATCGAAAGGTGCCAACCCGCTGAATTTGGCGAGATTTTTTTTAGCGAGTTGACGAATGACCCCTGGTTAAAGTCATGTTGGAATATATTATGGAAGTTGAAAGGGTTGTGTAGTTTCATATATATCATGGACTAGCTTTTGCCCACGGCTTCGCCCGCGTGGATGTCGGTTATCGCAAACAAACATAGCTTATGTCTCGAGGTCTAATCTAATCTACCCCTGTACCAAATTTCATCAAAACCGGTTCAGCGGTTCAGGCGTGTAATCGTAACAGACAGACAGACAGAGTTACTTTCGCTTTTATAATAATATTAATTATGGATTTATAGACGGCCTGTGCCGTGGAAGAAAATAGAAAAGTAATGTTTTTCACGGATACCACCCCCGTTAGTTATCGGGGGTGGTTACGACGCTCGAGGGGGCCATCTCGAATCCGGAGATGGCCCGGATCAAGCCAGGTTGGGAGGGGGAAATGCTCTATGGGCCTCCTTACACCCTGGCGTCAGAGACCCTAGACAGCGTGCGGAAACCGGCCCCACTGGCCACGGGGAGGTGGGTAACCATTGGGATTTCCGCACGGCAAAAAAAACGGACTCGATTCGAATAAAACCGCATGCCGTCTCCAATTTTTTAGACGCTGAGATGTAAGGTGACTCAAGAGCCATTTAATTCGCCATCTGCTAGTCAGAGCGTAACGTGAAGAGCCTCCAAACAGCCCTCTAGAGAGGCCTCGGCCGTCTCCTCTGCGAGAGAGAGGCGCTACCGTCTTTGTTGCCAGGATGTACCGCATAGAGGTTTCCACCTGCGCCCAACACCTTAAGTACCCACAGTGAAAATGTTTACAGACTTCAACGTAACCCACTTACATCAACCACAAAACTTAGCTAATCGGCTGGTCATCACGGCCATTTATAATTGACAACTACTAATGAACTATTACAAGCGACCTTCGTGAACCGAGTGAGAGTTATAATTACCCAGTTTCCATAGGCATATGTTACGCGCCCGCCGGAACCAATGGCGGAGAGATACTATATTAATTATATGAAAGTTGTAACTGTTTAGTGACCCATAGCGATGGGCTGTTTACATACATTAGGTAACTCATATAAGTTTGAAAATTGATTTTCTCTGACCGTTATAATGTCATTTTCCTTTAATTGGTGTATGCGGCTCTACCAAGATCTATAAGGTTCAACCTCACCTATAAGCCAGTATGCTTTGGTGAAGGTTTTCCTCTTGTCGTTGGGAGTTCAGACGGCAGTCGCTCCCATAAAAATCATGTAAGCCAAATGAGTCCTATACTTATCACCTATTTGTAGCACATTAAATTTAATATATATTATAAAAATCTTGTGTCACAGCGTTTGCTAACCAACTAGTCTGAAACGGCTGAACCGATTGTTATGTAAACCTATGGTAAGTTTGAGAATAGATCATAACCCAAAGTGAAGTTTTAATCCTACCTTTTGGATGTTGAAGTCCTTTTAATTCTATTTTTTTTTATTGGTAATAGGCTCGCGTTTGACCACAATCTCACCTGTCGGTAAGTGATGACACCGATTACCTATGGTGATGATGTGGTCGACGGTGGTGCACGCTTGCCTAAAAGCAACCTATTCACTCTAGACTTGAAGACATTAGTAGGTACTTAGTTAACATGGTCTTCAACAACAGCTGATGATAGCTACCAATAAATAAAAAAATCATTAGAAGACCTAATATTATGAGGTTAATGTAAACCTAAATATTAATGGTGGCCGCAAATAATATATGACAATTAATCTATGTAAACTTACACTAAGAATTTATAGTGTCTTAGCTACTTTATCCTTAACCAATTGATCAAAGAGTATCTACATACACAGGCTAGTAAGTTTGCACAACAAATAAGCTACTTCCTGTAGATACAGATGTCTCAATGTATTAAATTTATGACTTTACGCGAGTTATTTGCGTCCTTAATATCAAATCTAAACACTCATGTTTGTCGAATTTTCTTGTCTAGATAAGGCAATGAAAACAGCGTTTTGCTGAATGAAAACTTGGCGATTTTAAACCAACGATTTAATTAGTGACTCTACATACATACGGCAAGCAAGCCGTAAGTAGAGTAGCTAGAGCTCTCAACTCACCCCTCCCATCCCCCTCCCCTCCAACTCACGTCCATAGGCCACGGTGACTGCTTCCTATCAGGTGGGTCGTGTGCTTGTCTGCCACCTAAGTAGTATTAAAAAAAATACAAATCACACCTTTTTATCATTGGGGTAGGCAGTGATAACATCTTTCCACTTACTACGATCTTGGCATACTTTTATTTTATACTATTACTTTTACATTGTCTTTAGCTTCTTCAACTTTTATAAAATAATTTCATACATAATGTACGTCGGTTTTGGGTACTCATGACCTGGCCTTTCTCTAAAACGTTCTGGATCTGTATCGGAGTCGATTTGCGGGGGCTACCATCTATCCATCTTTTCTTGGATCTGCCCTAGGTCCAATAGCCCTGTACATAAATACATCGAACCTTTCTAGCAACTTCTTGGCTCATAATACATACCCTGACAACCCTATAAAAATATATCCAAAAATTTTTAGCCTCCATCCTAACTGGAAGAAAAGAACTGTCTTCACAAATAACACCCTACCTACTCGCTGTTCCTAAAGCCACAAGCACCGTTCACATAACATAAGGGACCACCCACACTGCACCGATAAACGCTACGTTTTATGATCGCGTTAATAAACGTTGTTTACAGTGGCGAGCATGATGCGTTGTCAACCGCCGCAGTCGCTACTATTTCCAGTTTGTTTGGATGAGGTTATGGTTCATCTGTTAAGTTGGATGGATTCCCACCCATACAAGTATGAAAATAAATTGTCGGTGTGTACGTACATCTTTTGATGTAAGCTCATGTAAGCCCCTTGTTTTGTTTGATTGAGTTTTTTGTTGAGTTAATGTGTTTTAGAAGTAGAGAGAGCAAGCAACAACACAGCTATTAGGTACCTAATTATATTTTGAATCAATTTTGTATAGCTAAAATGTTAAAGAGAATTAACGCGATCATGGTATAGGTATATGCATAATTATTATACATACCTGGAATACCTGACGTGGCCCTTTATTCTGTTTGCAACCACCCAAGTTCGTATTAGCCGACACATTTAAGTTGGTTTAGTTTTACACCGATTCTTTCCTCTATGTTAACCTATTCAAATCGACCGACTTCTCACATTTTGACTGTGATTAGAACTCGATGTCAAATAGAATAATGCCACGGATTACACCGGCCGTGGTCACAGGCTGATTGGCTTAGTCCTGCATGCTCTCCGTCGTCGAGTCCGTGAGGTACTTAGCAGTTTCTTGATCTACCCGCACCCGCACATTTTTGATATTTTCGATATTTTCTTTTCTCCAGGCACCGTCACATATCACACTCCAAAGGTATGTATATACCTACACCATGATCGGGTTAATTCCTGTTAATATTTTAGAATAGAACGCGAAAGTTTAAAAGTCATATTGTATAAGTTTTAAGCTTTAACCATGATGTAAGATTAGCTGGTAATATAATCTTTCATACTTAGCGTAACTACATAATACATAAAGCTATAGATAGGCTTAGTTCACTACAGTGGTACGTCGTCTTATGTACACCTTTCACAAATAACACAAAAACTGATCAGCCCAATAATAAAACCTAATAAGGTGTTATGTCAATTAAAACACCATTTTTATTGAGTAACGGACAGTCAAGGATGAGCGTAACATATCTATATTTACATCTATATACAAATATAAAGAAAATACGAGTGTCTGTTTGTAATACTAAAATAACCGCTTTTTACTAAGTTCATTTGGATATATACACGTAGGTAGGTATGATAACATAAACTCATAACATAAACTCACGCCTATATCCCCGAAGGGGTAGGCAGAGGTGCTAGCACCCACATTTCGCCAGTTTATGTTTAGGTCTCAATGTAATAGGTGGCGAGCCTATTGCCACTAACCGGGCACTTATAAACCTGCAATAAATATACACATAACTTCGAAAAGCATCGAAAAGTCATTGGTGTGTGCCATGGTGAACCTGGGATCGAACCCGAGACCTCGTCTCAGCAGTCCATTACCCAAACCACTAGGCTACCGCGGTTATTAGCCACTATAATATTACCGCGGGAGGTATGAAACACATACCTAAACAACATTTTTTTACTTTTTTGTCTGTCTGTCAGTGTGTTTGTTCTGGTGAATCTCTGAAACGGCTGGACTGATTTTGACAGGACTATCACTGCAGATAGCTGATATGTTTAATTTTTGAAAAAACAATTTAGGGTTCCGTGTAAAAAATTTAACCATAAAATCTAAAACGCAGACAAAGTCGCAGGTATTAGCTAGTAATAAAACAAAATTACCTTCCCAATTGAGAACCTATACAATGGAATAGATTAAGCCATAGTACATTCAAGTTTAAAAGTTATTACAAGTAAATATTATAATCAGTTTTTGTACCAAGTTCAAATTGCAAATGGCGACCTCGCACTTACCTTGGCACGTAATGATACTCCAATTATCGTGTACAGAAGACAAACGAACGTATCACACACATTAATCATGTATAAATTGGACGTTGCGCAGTACCGTCATAGTGTGGTGTTACCTTTGTTTAATATACATATTATTCTACGGTAATTAAGTATATTTATATATAAACGTAAATGCAAACTCGCTGATCAAGTTTCGAGCTACACTATTAAAATATTATTAGAAAAAAATATTTAATGCTTAAATTGTTGCTCATCCCTGATAAACCTGAGAAACCGCGGTAGCCTAGTGGTATGGGTAATGGACTGCTAAGGCAAGGTCTCGGGTTGGATCCCAGGTTACCATGGCACATACCAATGACTTTTCGATGCTTTTCGAAGTTATGTGTGTATTTATCGCAGGTTTATAAGTGCTCGGTTAATGGCAATAGGCTCGCCACCTATTACATTGGGACCTAAACATAAACTGGCGAAATGTGGGTGCTAGCACCTCTGCCTACCCCTTCGGGGATATAGGCGTGAGTTTATGAGTTTATTAAAAACAAAATTGTGTTCAGAATCGTTCATTTAACAAACTCAAGCTTTTTTTAAATAACTTCGGGGATATAGGGGTGAGTTTATGTTATGTTATGGTAATGTTATGTAATTAAGTATATTCATTATAAACGTAAATACAAACTCGCTAATCAAGTTTCAAGCCACACTATTAAAATATTATAAGAATAAAATATTAATGCTTAAATTGTTGCTTACCCCTGATTGTCAAGTGTTTTAAATTAATTTCGTGAATCTAGTTTAATATAGCATGTTGTATGATAGCAACCTATTTATGTCCCACTGCTGGGCACGGGTCTCCTCTCTTCTAACGAGAGAGCTTAGGGTTTAGACCATAATCTACACACACTGGCATAATGCGGGTTGGTGGATCGGACATGTCCTTAGAAATTCTTCTAGGACATGTGGGTTTCCTCACGGTGTTTTTTCTTCACCGTCAGCATAATGGTAAATCCTGTGATTAGCACATTTTTTTTTATGTGTAGGACACGTTAATTTGACTTCACCTCGCCTGATGGTAAGTCTCAGGAAAGAGGGTCACCATTACATACACGTACCATGCTAACAATGGTGGCACTCAGAAATTCACATTGGTAAACTGTCTGGCCGGATTCGAACTCGATACCTCTGAGAAGAGGTCGCGTCCTTATCCATTCAGCTACCATTGCCAATCGATATTCGCATATCTAAAAGATAGCAGATAGTAAACACAAGCGAAAGTAATAAAGCTACAAAGTAACAGGGTTTTTAGCAAGTTCGCGAACAATTTATTGATCGCGAGGAATTCCAATATTGGCATGAGATCGAATGGTGAACGCCGCGCATCGCTGCGTGTGGCGATCGGCGAAGGTACAAAGTCTAAATGGACTTTATATGATGCTTATTATGTGTGTAAGCCACTTTATAATATAACCATATTTTAAAATATTTAAATAAAATTAAACTTGCTAGTAAGTTTATAACCAGAAAAATGGAATGAGCCTAAACATAACGAGTTTATTTTACTTAGTTCAGAAATTCCTATTACCACATACCATCGCCATCTTCGAACACTGGAGGAAGGAGTCAGTGGACCCCGGCTCCTAAGTCAACAAGGAAACAGAGAATTCACCCTCACAAATTGCATCCTTCATAGTGAGGTATGAGAGGAACTTCATCTCGCTCAGACTGTGGAATGGTCCCTGTGCTATGGTTTTTCCTAGCGTCTACAATAATGGGGGTCTTCAAGGAGGGCATTAGAAAGTTTTTACAGAGTCCGTGGCACCTCTGGTGTTGCACACGTCCATAGGTCACGGTGACTGCTTCCCATCAGGTGAGTCGTGTGCTTGTCTTGACTGTCACCTAAGTGGTATAAAAGTAAAAGCCAGGGGTGTAACTTCGCACAACGCTAAGGTGATGACGATGTGTAGTATTTCGGTAGGTAATATAAAATCATTCGGTAGGTACCTAAGTGTTTTTGCAAGCCCTCATTTAAACAATAGGTACTGAAAAGTCATAATGTTACCGTATTACCGTCCTACCACGAATACCATTCTATCGCACTCGCACCTACCATAATATAGTATACATTTAATAATGGCCAGTAGCATCAGACTGTATATAACGCCATCAATAACAATCTGATATCAATTAAACACTCGGTTAACCTCTGATCTCAAATCTCTCTTCGGCTGCAGGATACGTCGCGCTAACGAACTAGGCTTTCACAACCAACAATAAATACTCCAACAAGCTAAATTAAACCTTAACTATAACACAATAAAGTAGTTTAATAAGCGAGAAACGGTTATAATAAATAATCCTGCCGATTTTATGATCACAATTAAGCAATTTTATAGTTTTATGGCACGGTCGCCATTGCTGTCAACTTCTGAGAAGACGCTCAACACAACTTGTCATTAGAGATTGTAAAGGAGATGACAGTGTCGTAACGAGCTAATGAACGATACGGGTTTGATATTTGACGACACGACACCGACATGACAACACGACAATCACTATTATCCATCGCATTTTGCATCCAAGGTTTGCATTTTCCAAAATGCAAACCTTGATCTGCCAGATTCTGATTGTCCAAGATCTGCTCCCCTATTTTTCCATTTTATCTTACTCTTTATAAACTTCAGTCTGAGCCTCTAACCCCGAGATACATCGATAAAATATTGGCATTAAAATGGCAATTAGAATAAAATAACTAGACAATAATAAAAAAATTGAAGAAAATTGAAGACAAGTATGTAGGCCAACTTAAAAAAAATTGGACGTTATTTTTTTTTACACGCAACTGCAACGAGTAATGTCGTTCGTTGACTCGTGTAGGTGTCGTTTGCATGTCGTGGTGTTCCCGTGTACACTAAAAAGATTGAGTTTATAGCGGTTCGGGATAAGAATTATAGGTTAGATGGCCGATGTCTTTATTTGGGTACTGACTTCTGGTATTCTCGATGAGGTTTATTGGTTGTAAAAATAGCGTGTGAAATTGGAAAATGTGTGGGATGTTCCTGGAAAGTTTAATTAAAGTAGTTCGGAATAAAACCAGGTTTACGAGAGCTGTGACAAATCGCTGGTTTATCGATCTTAAGAATAAGGATTAAGTTTAGTGCGTGAATTTGATGCCTTAATGTGAAATGTGACATAAGAGGTTCTGCCAGCAACGGGGGATCTCCGCACGAAGCATGCCTACGATAATTATTTTTTCTAATAGTTTATTAATTTTGTACTAAACAACTTTCTTAAGAATATTATAAACTGTTACTTGTATTCGTATCACCTAAGGCAGATACGAACGCGTTACAAATGCGTTGACATTCGTAGGAGCAAGTATCCTTCATGCTTCGCTAAATTTTCCACCTTATTTTCAGGATATAATGGTTTATTTTCACATGCATGCAAAAAACAAATTTTAAGATTATTTTCTATTCTATATTTAAATGTAAATTTTATCGCACGGAATTAAAGTTGGATTTTATATACCAGCTAGATTTTGCGCAGCTGGTATTTTTGTTAAGGACCTTATTCCTATAGACATAAGCGTGGTTTTCCTTTATCTATGATGTTGTTTCGAGAGTGCAGTTTTCCGATCAGTACTACGTGGGCACTCCGTCCCCAGTAGGCAAACATTTGTGACGACTAACATGGTCGATTATTGTTAGGATGCAAGTTATGTAGTGTGTACTTTGTATTTTCTAGATACTGACTTTTGCCCGCGGCCCCACCCGCGTTTAATTCTGAGCTCCCCGCTTCCCGTGGGAACCAAGAAATTCCCCATACTAAACTGCTACAGAACAAAGATGCAAACACCCATCGGCTACGGCTACAGCTTACCATCAGGTGATACCGCGCGCTCATTTGCTACTGTAGTAGCATAATAGTAGTTCTGTACGCGTCGTCTACAACTATCATAAATTAAAATACCAAAAAAGACAATTGTTTGCATGAAAATGTCCATCTGCATTGATCTGGATGTCTCTTTGTACCGTATCATCATCAACGAACGACCAGACATACGGCAATGCGCCACCGGTACATAGTGGATATCCCACTCATACGCACAAAACGTTTTGGCAGTACGTTCATCGTGCGTACTGCTAAAGAGTGGAATGCTCTGCCTGAGTCTGTATTTCCGGAACGCTACAACCTGGAAGTCTTCAACTCTAGAGTGAATAGGTTACTTCTAGGCAAGCGTGCTCCACCGTCGACCACATCATCACTTACCAATAGGTGCGATTGTGGTCAAACGCGAGCCTAATACCAAAAAGAAAAAAGTATAGCCCAATAACAAATTACCCAGGAATTGAACCCAGGAACTCATTTACAGCAGTCGCTACTACGCCGTAAGGTAAATTTAAACTAAATATGCAAATGTTATACGTCGGCAGTGCCACACGTTGCCCGCGGGAGGACCCTGGGCTCCACGTCAAGTGTCAAACACATGCAGCTCGACGGAGGTGAATTCAATTAATGTATTCAATGTTTTGAAATATAAGTTCGATGTGATTACATCACGGATTACATGGTGATATTTTGAATAAGGAAGGCTTGAAGGAATTTGTGGCAGTTTTTTCGTAAATGTTTGAAAACCCTTTTTTCGTGCGGAAATCCCTACGGATATCACCTACGCTACGTTGCCAGTGGGGGCGGCAATTTCATTCAAATTTTCAGCAATCCATTAGGGTCCGTTCACACAGACCGGCTCGGAGAGGAGAGCAGATTCTTATCACGTTGAAAACAGAGTTTTTAGTATTTGTAGTAAGGTTTATTTTTGCACCTGCACTGCTTTTGTCATTATGAAAATCATTTGTCAGTGTGAAAAGAAAAATGCGCGCCGATGCTCTCCGTGCCGGTCTGTGTGAACGGACCCTAATGCTGCTTCTTCGGAACTCATGCGATCATTTCACCATACGGCCAGGTCACCTATGAACTTCACATGCTACACTTGTTCGTGTTTCTATTACGTCACGCGCAGCCGTGCTCCATCAGATGACACGGGTGCGCCGGACGGAGGTCAGTAAAAGTTGTACGCCCATCTAACGCTCATGACATCCATGTCGTGACTTCGATTTGGAGTTTAAGTTACGAGCGTATAGCGATTATGACTATACTTCTATCTTCACGGTTTGGCTTCAAAAAAATGAATTAAAACTGTAGCTCATAAGGCGTTAAGCAGACGGAGGCGCGGGGCGGTAAAAATTACCGCGACGCATTTTTATTATTACTAACATTAGATCGTATTTAGCCCGCGTATGTCTGACAAGCGACAGGAACTATTGCGCGGACAAATGCAATCTTATATACGTACAAATAAGAGTGCGTCGCGGACATTTAATGTTGAAGTTTTCAAAAAAAACAGGGAGGGTAGGTACTTAATAGGTTGGTTATTTGGCAAAAAATTTAGACGACAGTCTCTGTACCAGGTCAAAAACGAGAAAAACTCGTGACAGACTTTTATATGACCAAAATATGAACCACCGAATAATATTGTTCTGATTGTTATCAAATATAACTAAAGTGCAATAATTAAATTAACCTCCCGCCATCATTAGTAAGAGTCTTAATAAGTACAAAGCCAAGAGCATCAAAAAATATTCTTCAGTTCTAAGTTTATAACTTACACCATACCCAAAAAGTGACCTCTTGACAGACGAGCTTCCAAATAGGTAGACACATTAATTTAGCCATCATTATGCGCACCACATCTTCAAATCACCGGTCAAGACACGAGCAATCGTACACTTTCAAATACTTCCGCGCACCACTGAACAAGTATACATAATTACTTTTTTACCGACTTCCAAAAAGGAGGAGGTTATCAATTCGGATATTTTATGTATAACTCTGTCATACATAGTGTCTGACAGTCATTTATTCCAAAATGATCCCATTTAAATTTAAGATCTGATGACAAGTTTCGGTGATAGACAACGGAACTCTTCATTTTTTGTAGATATACATACTACTAAGGTGGCAGACAAGCGCACGGCCCACCTGATGGGAAGCGGCCACCTTGACCTTTTGACGTGTGCAACATCAGCGATGTCACACTCGAGCTGCCGAAATTCGAGAGGGCCCCTCCCTCTTGAGAGCTCCTGGCTATCCTACTTACCGGCAGGAAAACAACACGATGGTTTTTTTTGTCGGTTGGTCGATTTTTTTTTTTTTTTTTAAGTGAGGAATGCGTGCTTATGCATGATATCTCCGAGTTTGGGGAAAACCCGTAGACCTATGTGGGACTCTCTCTAAAGAGCATACCCACTAAACCTCACTATGTCCACCTGGTCGCTTTAGTCACATCGCAGGATAGGCAATAGTATGTCACTGCAATCGGTTGGTCGATTATGTTGTCTCTGCCTACCCCAAATTGAAAGGGGCATTACTGTACATTATTTGTATAATGTCAAGTTGAGACGTTTAATTATTTTCAATATTTATACTGGTGGCAACACCAAGTCGTTAACCATTACCACTTTTTGCTTGGTCGACTTTCACTATATTCTCACACAAGATATGCATCTCAAAACACGAGTGAAGCAAGGATCTTTTGATAGTATCACTGATAATGATCGATCATGTTCAGTGGGAGATACATTAAGCTGTCAGTCATGGACTGTAAGATGCCTTCAGTGTGACAGGCGCCAATAAATTTTTGTAGTTTTTAAACGTGTTGGACCAGAAAACATTTTTTTTTATTATTTTGTATTTCAAAATGATGCTATAGTTATAGATAGATAGATAGATAGATAGATACTCTTTATTGCACACACCATCAGGATAAAAACAAACAAAGCGTATACATAAAAAAAAAATTGTACAAAGGGCGGTCTTATCGCTGTCTGCGATTTCTTCCAGACAACCAGTATGAATATGTATTAGGAGAATCTGGGTAGTTAGTGGTGTACGCTATCTTTTTTTAAAAAAGACAGAGAAAGAGAAAGAAAGGAATAAAAAAACAAAAAAAAAAAAATCAAAATAAACAAAATATAAAAAAAATATCAAAATAAACAAAATATGAAATACATTATATATCATTAACCCCATATCATAGCTTTCAATTAGATAAACTATATAATTTATATAAATGTATACAAACAAACAAATAGCATCTAGTGACATAAAAATTGTAGATACAGTGAGTTACAGCGATAGGTAGTGGTTTCGAACCAATCTTTGGAAGGTTGACAGCGATTGCGCCTGTCTAACCTTTTCCGGCAATGCATTCCACAGGCGTGCGGCTTGCACTGTGAACGACTTGTCGTAAAAACTTGTAGAATGTGGCACAATTTCCAAGGTTAAATTTTCCGTCGATCTCAAGCATCTCGTATGAGTGTCATGCATAAATCTAAATCGATTTTTCAAATAGAGAGGAGTAGTAGGGTTGAATAGAATATTATAGAGAAGAGACAGTATATGAGTATTCCGGCGAAGGCGGATTGGTAACCACTTGAGTTTAATACGGAATTCAGAAATATGGTCATATTTGCGCAAGCCAAAGATGAACCTTATACAGAAGTTTTGGAGGCGCTCAAGTTTATTATATTAATAAGTTAGTTAATTATTATTATAGTTAATAAGTTAGTTAAATAAATAAATAAATTCTTGCTATTCCACCCTAGATACGCAGTGACGTTTTTTTATTATGAAAAAATATATTTTGAAAAAATAATAAAAAAAAATTTTTGATGAATAACTGGTTTTTCTTTTGAAAAAAAAAGCGTTGGTAGCTGAATGGATAAGGACGCGGCCTCTACTCAGAGGTATCGAGTTCGAATCCGGCCGGACAGCATCAATGTAAATTTCACTTGGTCTACTAAACTATCATCCCCTATTTCATCAACCCCACAAGTCAAAATTTCAATAAAGCAGGGGTACCGTGGGTCTGAAAGGATTTTTTCTTATCAAGTAACCTGTCTAAACCAATATTATGATGCTAAAGAATCAGTTTGTTTGTTCGTTTGTGTAATTGAACCCGTTATTATCAGGAACTACAGTTATGGGCTATTTATCCTCACGCTACTATGTAGGGGAGCGGAGCAGTAATCATATAATAAGTCAATCAATCGTGTAAATTTTCATTATCATTTTTTCAATTAGGGCTTCAACTACTCGTAACGACTGCCATAGATGTGATTATGGCAACCGGGACCGACGGCTTAATGTGCTCTTTGAGGCACGGATAAATATTTGCACTGAGCGGGAATCAAACCTGCGACCTCTATTGCACATCAATATTGTAAGCAATCAAATTGAAGCCATATAAACAATAGTATTATTTTTTGTTTCACTTCAACAGTTGACAGGCATACATTTGCTAATTGCGACAGCGCTAGTTCAGCCGCCTAGCCCGCAGTCATCATAAACTAATCTATATGCGTAGGCGCATGAGATGCAATCTGTGTCGTGATGCTGTGTAATGCACCATAAGATGATAAGATGCGTATGGACTAATGATTAAGAAAATATAATTTTGGATTGAAAGCATAAATATTCAAAACAATATAAATAATGTAAGTATTATTTAAATTTTACGGATAGTAAACAAAAACAAGTCTCAAGTTTATAATTATTATTTAATAATATAATAATAATATGCAACGTAAAAATAGAATTATCAAATGAAAACATATAATAATAATCTCATGAATATTCCTACATAATATATTATTTAAAGTAATTCTAATTATATACTTAGTTACTATGCTATTAATATTATAATTGTGAAAGTTTGTTTATATAATGTGTGTTTGTTACTCTTTCTTCTTCAACCTTCAACCTAGCGTTAACCCCAGTCGCATCCAAAGCTTTCACCTCGGAGTCTGAGGTCCATTTTACCAGTCTTAACTGCGGATTTGGCTGGACCTCGTTATTTTACGTGAAGCGACTGCCTGACCTTCACAACCCAATGGTGACAGTAGGCGATATCGAACTCTTTAGACATAGACTAATGTAATTATTCATATTAATTCGCACAAATTTTTGCACTAAGCGGGAACCGAACCCTTGACCTCCTCGAATGCTCTACCGCTACGCCAAAGAGGTTGTCAAAACGAATGAATATTTGAAACAGAAAATTTGATAGCCTGAAATAGCTTATCTCCTCTTTACGCCAAAAAAGTTCTTATGGCACAAGGGAATGGGATCAGTAGGTACTTATTTCACGTGGGCGGAGCCACATGCAACAGCTAGTCAAAAATAACTCTAATTACGATACAAAATGATATATTACAACGATTCAAAGGATCCATCAGCCTACATACTAAACAGAGCGAAACTCACTACACTAACACACACACATAGAACAAAACAATCTCCACTATAACTTGAACTCCCGCGCATCTTCAAAGTGTAAAATTCAGAAAAAGTTGTAAAAAGTGGACAGACCAAGTTAGGCTGGGTAAACGAAATTGCGTAAATATTGTACAAGTGAATGTTAACACGCTTCTACTGCTACTATTAGGTTTGTTCTTTTTTGGTCTGTAGTATAAACCCACTGTTGAAATAAAACCATTGTGTATGCGTATAGAAGAATATGAACAGCTCCGTTTAGATCAAAAATAAGCATAGCTTGTAATATCGGTTGTAAAATGCAAATATTCATTGACATACCTACCACTACTCCTATTTAAACCTATAGGTATACCGAGTGATTTTTAAGACGATATTTTATAGTAAGGGTAGATATGTTAACTGTTATAATTACAGGAAAAAGTCCTTAACAGATCATCTATAATTGTTTCAGATAATTTGAACTGCATTCTCAGATTCTGGAAAAAATTACAGCCTGCAAAAAAATACTGAAAAACAAAGAAAAAAGTTTTTTTATGTGACGAAATTGACATGTCCTATATATATATGTATATATATATATAAAAAAGACGATTGAAAGATTCTATGAGACCATTTAAAAGATGCGTTTTGGGAATTCCACGTTTTGTAGCCTGGTTTTATCAAAAAGTCCCAAAACGAGCAAACCACATCTCACTCACAACACATTGCCACAGACATGACACTATAACGTGTGCTGTTCATTACGCAATCATCTCAATATCTACGACAAACGCTGATGATACGTAATTATCTGTGACGTAAGCACCTTCACTCGCAGGTAGCTCGGGGTTGGTCTGATGACCTATCACGATTCTAACTCAGCAACTTTGAGATGGCATAATGGGTTAAACGTTACACTTGCAATTATGAGGTTGCAGGTTCAAAAATTTCAAGGTACTTACTTATTTTTTTCATACTAGGTACTTAGGTGGCAGACAAGCACACGGCCCACCTGATGGAAAGCGTTTACCGTGGCCTGTAGATGTGTGCAAACCTGAAAGGGGGCAGGTGGCTACGAAGGGGTGAGGTGGGGGAGGAGGGATGAGCTCTGGCTACCCTACTTACCGGCGGGAACACAACATGATGATTATTATGGCTGCGATGTTGTGTAGGGCGGAGGTAATACCCCAGTCGAACTGCTCAGGTCAGACGGGAGATACCTACCGTCATGTCTTACTTCCTTATCAAGTGGAGTGTTGGTAGAAGAAGAATATTCAGATTGAAGTTAACTTGCTGATAGAGTGCCTTCATTTAGAAGATGATAGGTACCCTAAGAAGATGGTCACAGGTATACATTCAATGAAACTATATTTAAGGGACGAGATGGGATAACTTGAACCCAGCCACGTCAGCATGGTATCCGTAGACATACCAGGTAAACGTAATCAAATAAATAAATAAAACATTACCCTCCTTTCTTCGGCAGTCAGGTAAAAGGCTGCATAACTAAATAATTTGTCATCTATGCAAACTGGCAATTGAAATACTTTATACCTCACTAATTTTAAATGAAATTAAATTCCCTATAAAACTTTGAAAAGAAGTTATATCAAAAGACACCAAACTTCTTATCAAGTTATATTATTAACAACAACAGAACTCCAACCAATTCCTGTCAACAATTTCCTTCCAGCAAGGAATAAGCAATGACTGGCAATCTTTCAAACTTTGATAAAACGGCAAAATAGGGGAAATAAGAAAAAAAAGCGCAGATCTCTTGAGATATCAATTTAGGAGAAATTACCGGCTAATCTGTCACATCTTGGTACGCTTGGGGCAAGTAAGCCTGTCTCCCCCTTGTCCTATCACTTTTTATGTTTCTGGAGCAATCGAGGGGAGACGACAAAGGATAGGTACTATCTTGTTAATTTATCAATTGTTGGTAAGTAGCTGGTGAGTAGGCAATTGTAGCAACGATTAAGTCGGTGTAATGAGGTGATTAGGTACTTATTTATGGATTTTAGGGGTTTGATAAACAATCTATAGATACAAATAAAATTGAAGTGTATGTTTGTAATATTAAACAATGATTTTAAATCAATGCAAATTAATACAATACATTATTTAACTATAAAGCAGTTTTTTTTAAATTTATTATTTCTGTCTGTCTGTTTGAAAGTGGTAATCTCTGAATCAGCTTTGCCGATTTGGGCGAGACTTTCGTTGGCAGATAGTTCTAGGTATTACACGGGAATCACCAGCCTTATAAAATAAAATAAGAACCATGAAAATCAATTCAATTGCTATAAAGTTCAGAGGTAACCAACATTAAAAATAGAGTCGAATTGATAACCTCTTCCTTTTTCAACGTCGGTTAAAAATGCGTCTAATTCCACAGCGTTTAAAATATCAAAAACCTCTCACAAAAAAAATTTAAACATCCAAAAAATTCAACGTGTAAAAATGTTTCCATCGGAAACACGATCTTAAATTTTCATAACATCCCCTTTATATCTTATTTAGGAAAAAAAGACCGTTTAAAAAGACAAAGTATCACACATTTAATCCCGACTTCCCCTCGCGCCAAAATCTTTTACAAGGGATCCCTGGAGATTGCTCTTTTTTATTCTTACGGACCCCTGTTCCCGAGGTCGGGAGGGACAGACGACAATAATTGTTTCATTGTTTTATAGCGGTTCATGATTGGCTTTTTGTAAGTCTATAGAATTTTATTTTTTTGTTCAATGGACTTTAATTAGCGTATAATTGCTATTTTTTGTTGTTAATTTTGTTTTTAAACTTTTCGCCGACTGCAATAAAAGGCTGAGTTTTAGGTTCAAGTGAAAATCCATTAAACTAAATTGGGTTCCCACATTTCATTAAAGAAATTACTTAAAAGAATTATTATAATTTATACCGCCGTGCGTGTATGAAAACAATTTTATGTAAGTAGTTAAAGAAGCGAAAGGAGTAGGTATACCAAGATCGTAGCAAGTGGAAAGATGTTGTCTCTGCCTATCCCATGTATGTATGCATGTATAACCAGCTGATGTCCGTGGCTCCGTTTAAAGGCTCTACTAAACCAACAATCAAACTTACGGCAAATTTAAGTTTGACCAAGACCTTTTTAATAGAAAAACCGCATGGAAATCTGTTCAATAGTTTTTTCGTCCATCGCAAACAAGCAGACAAAATTAAAAAAAGCTGTCCATACTGTAAAAACCTACAATGTTCATCTACCTATATAATAACATTACGATAGTGAACGTCTTTCAAGGATCAAAGCAAACATTTGATAACTTCCCGTGAATGCCGACAATGGTAGCCGTGAGATTCACTATAGCGGATGTGTACCTACTACCCACTTACTATGTGCAATACTACAGTTAATCATTTATAACATCTTCACTTGATAGGTAATATAGAACTAGCCTATGCCCGCGACTCCGCCTGCGTGAATGTCTGTTTCGCATTTTTTGACTATATTTCCGGTTCTACTCAACCGATTGTAATCAAACATACGTAAGATTCTATGTCTGATCTAGACCTATAATAGCAACCTATTTAAGTCCCACTGCTGGGCACGGATCTCCTCTCCTCTAACGAGAGAGTTGAGAGGGTTTAAACCTTAATCGACACACGCTAGCCTAATGCGGGTTCGTGGATCGGACATGTCCTTAGAATTTCTTCTAGGACATGTGGGTTTCCTCACGATGTTTTCCTTCACCGTCAGCAGATGGTAAATCATGTGATTAGCACATTTTAATTCCACAAAGTGAAATTCACATTGGTGTTGTCCGGCCGGATTCGAACTCGGTACCTCTGAGTAGAAGCCGCGTCCTTATCCATTCAGGTACCATCGCTTTTTAATCAAGACCTATCAAATAAAAGAACCGCATCAAAATCCGTTCAGTAGTTTTTGCGTCGATCGCGTACAAACAGACAAGAATTTAAAAAAATTAGTATACAATATGATAGGTACCTATCATTCATCTAACATTTGGCCACTATTGTAGCATTATTAGTGTCTTTAATGGGTGATTGACCCTCATTCCTAAGACTTTACCTTTACCTTACCATCAAGAGAGGTGAAGGTATATTGACGTGACCATTATAAAAAAGTACAATAAGAACCCATGGTTCACATACAGTGGAATTTGTCACGTTTCGGCTACATTAAAACGAAATTGTTAAAATAATGGCGCAGAGATTTCTCGCAATAAAGTCATCCGTCTCTTGAGTTATTCATTGTTTCAATACTCGCTTCGTCAATATTAAAGATCGTCTTCCACTTAAAGCTATTGAGAGCAAGCGATATTATCCGCAGAAAAGATAAGTAGAAAGTGTTTATACGTGCAGAGGCTGATAAATAACACCATCTAATTAATTTGAAGCCAAGTAAAGGCGCATTTCATTCAATTTCTGAGATTGCAGGAAGCTTACCAATCATAAAATATCTTAACTAGCCGACTTGACACACGTTATCCTGACTTATTAAAGTTTTTTCAATATAAAAATGAAAGCAAAATATCCTAATGATGATGTGGCGCTGAAATTGGGTAGCTCACAGCGACTGGGATACAGGGACATTTGGCCACCATACAGGGACCTGTTAAAATATCAAAGAAAATACGTTCAGCCATTAGGAAAAAGTTCAATGGCATAGAAACACCCGTACAGAAAGAGATGCTTTATTACTGAAAGTGAATCTCGCTCTCTACAATCGATACAAATTGAGTGATTTTCTCGAAAATATAAATTGCTGCTACAATATCTTATTCTTTAGTGGACATCCGACCTATAAAACGTTCGTAAACATTAAAAAGCTTAATAAAATAATAAATGCCGCTCGATTGGGACCGGTTCCCGGTAAGGAGCTTACGGAGACTTAAATTGTAAAGGTTCGCCAAACGTCAGCAGTGGGAGCGACAGAGACGTTTCGATACCGATTTTGTTTTGTTTTGTTTGTTTAAATGAGAAGATTACCTACTAAAGATTTTCCTGTTTGTTGATGTACAAAGACATACCTAAACCTTTTTTTTCCGTGCGGCAATCCTCATGGATACCCTCCTTGCGGCCAGCGGGGCAGGTTATGGCGGACTCTTACCGACTAAAACCGCACGTCGTAGACGACTTACATCCTGGCGTCAGAAGACCCTAGAGGGTCTTCTGACGCCAGGATGTAAGTATTTCCTTCGCACTCCGGCTTGTCCTGGGCCATCTCCGAATTGCACGCGTCCGTAGGCCACGGTGACCGCTTCTCATCAGGCCGTGTGCTTGTCTGCCACCTAACTGATATAAAAATAAGGAAGTGGGAGCGGGAACAGAATTTCACTTGGGCGACATCGCAGGGCAACAACCAGTAGTACCTACCTTATAATATCAGCAATTTGAATTCCTTACCGAAAAAAAAAAATACTTGACCTGGAAATAGAACCTTGAATCATCAAGCCCCACTACCATACACATCTGCCGCTGCGCCTAAAGGTATCATAATTTATTACAGAACTTTTTTTTTATCGATATTTAAACTTGTACTGTATTCTAAATATTGCACGCGGCGAGCGGAGGGTTAAGGGTGAACAGATGTATTGTTTAGCGCGAAGAACAATCGATAATAGAGGGTTGTTTTACACGGGGGGTAGGCAGATGGGTGATGATGTGGCGGTTTGGTTTATGAGCTCATGTAGATATGATAAGGTAGAAATAACAGTCTCGGCTATATATGATTCTTGGTTCGGTTCTCGGGTAAGGAAAAATGTGATTGGATTTTTCTGGTATGTCATTCGAAATAGTAGGATGGTTCCTGGGAATTGTGGGAGCTGTTTTTTTTTACTTCAAAGGTTAAAGGCACCGAACGAAATAACAAACACGTTAAAAAAAGTGTGAATACGTAGATACTCGTTATTATCAACTCTAGTTATTATACACTCTGTGGATTCATATTAACCTCGCCCTTAGCAACGCACCGTAGGTATTCAGATAGGTACGCAAGTATCGTCCCTAAATTTAATTTTCAACAAACAAAACGAACAAACTTTATAACATTCTAAATTCAAACATCGCAGCATAATATCTGGCGCACTGTAAACAAATTAAAGAAAGCCCCGAGACTCCGGGGCTATTTTGAACCATCACCATTTGAGGGTTAGATTGGAACAAGCGGCGTCGGCAGTGTTGGTTATATTGAAATTTCTCAGCGATATAAATCTCGCTAATCCTCAATGTCAACTCCGGCCTTCCGAGATGGAAATGTTAGGGAGAGAGCACAGTGGTGAGATGAGCGATGTTTTGTACGAGTTTAGCATCGAAAGTAGTATACAACTAAGTTAGTGAACAGTCTAAGGTATGCCAAGTTTTTTTACCTTAAAAATCGTAATGAGAGTAAAACTTTAGTGAGTGATATTTTTATACTTACAACTAAAAAATTGTGAAATAGCTATATCTGTACATTGGAGATATTTAAGAAAAACTTAGGTCACGTTATGAACGATTCTTTTTTTTAATAATTTTTTAATTTTTTTGTCTGTTTATTTATTGCGATGCATATAAAATTACTGACAGAATTTTCATGCGGTTTTTTGTATGAAAGGTAAAATTTAAATGCTTACGTATGTAGGTACGTATGTTCAAATTCTTGGTTCGAATCCTTGGATGTTGAGTTTTCCAAATCTAAATCTTTATAAGTTGTTACTAAACTAAAAGGTCATATTATACCTAGACTTATTCATACTTCATTTACCTAAAACTTCAAAAATACCCATACCTACACTTACTACTGGCTATACAAAACCCATTCCTAACATAGGAAAAAGAAAACTTCGTATGTCGCTCTAAACCAACCCGGCACCCAACCCTGCAACTCCACAAGGGGTCCAACCAGCCCTGTGATCTGTGACGCGTGTGATCCGTTCTCCTAATATTATTTAGATCAATTGTTTCCGTGCGGTGGCCTCAGGCACGACAGCTTTGACTTTTAATCAGCAAGCAAATATTTGCAAGCCACTGCATATTGAGGAGGCTTGTGCAATTGTGTTAGAGGGTTTTGTTACACATCGCTGCGTCTGCAATGGTTCCGTACCAGTGGATCGGTATGTCGCATCGGAAGGGTTAGATTATTGGATGTTTTGGCTACATAATTATGTGTATTCAACAAAATAAAATTATATTTTTTTGATACACATTGCAATCCAAAATTCACACACTTGATTAGCCATCGTCTTTTTGTGACACAATCTCGTCTTCATTGTATTCAGTCTATGAGTTTTATAGGTACAACTAACCTATATACATTTTGGAGGTAGGACACAACGGTATCTCCCGTCCGAAATGAGCTGTCCGACTGGGGAAGTTCATCCGCCCTACAGAAGACCGCGGCCATAATAACCATCGTGTTGTGTTCCCACCGGTAAGTAGAATAGCCAGAGCTCACTGTATCTACCCTCCCTCGTCCCCTTCCTAGCCCCCCCCGCCCTTTCCTAGCCCTCCCCCCCTTCCCTTCAGGGTAGGCAGCGCGTATGTGATACCATTAGTGTTGCACACGTCCATAGGCCACGGTGACCGCTTCCCATCAGGTGGGCCGTGTGCTTGTCTGCCACCTACGTGGTATAAAAAAATACATTTCACCCATGAACTTGAAACCCATTCCCACTTCAGCTACCAAGCAACACATTCCACAATCTTGTATTCCTATCAGACGAGACGGTAGCGTACAGTCAATTACAAAAACATTTTCTCGTACGTGTCTCATCGCACGTAATGACAGTACATTCGCGTACACAAGCGACACAGTGGCGTCGTCACACGTACTACGTGTTCCATCAAAGTGAAATGTCATTTTCTTGGTACAATTGCGTACAGAAGCGGTAGACGACTTTGATATTGCTACTGAGTCGTTTCAATCGTGTTGGAGTTTAGTAATTGTATGAAAATTATGGTGTATGACAGAATAATACAGTTCGATATTACGTTTTCTTTTATAATTATATTAACGCCTGTACCTATGTAGGTATATCCATAAAGAAATAGGTAGGTATAGTAGCGAAGACCTATATATTTGGCAAATATATTTTTTAACTTAGTCATTTGTAGGGTAAGCATACAATTTTTCTGAAACCGAGTTTTTGAGTGAATTTTGGGTCGCATCACGTGACTCAATTTTGATTGAAATGTGATTCCTGAATTTGCACTTTGGGCCCGGGTCCGTTTGGACTTGGGCTCAAAGTGCAAGTTCAGGAATATTAAAGTCATGTTTCAATATTACCTTTTTCCGTGCGGAAATCCTTACAAAACGACCCTCATGGTTTGGCACTACGTACTTAGGTATCATGATCAACATTAACCAATATTTGAGTCAACTATTTTCTACGTAGGTATTTCAAACATTTGTGTACAATCACGTACGCAAGTGGCAGTGGATTCGTCACGCAGGCGACATGCTCGTGCACGCATGTTTGCGCACGGCGCGCGGTGTGCGCTACGGACTGACGCGATTGGCGCACGTACGCGATGTCATTACTCGGACATGCTCGGCCCGTGACGGGTACAGGTGAGCGCAGAAGTAGATAACTATTTATTTTTTTATAGTCACATATTAATTCCAGACTTTTAACTAATCTGTTTATTTGTTTCATTTTTAGAGCCGTAAATGCGAAGCTAAACTTTGTTGTTAGAAAATTTTAATATCTTAGGTAGGTAGGTAGGTATAGGTACATGTATGCTATCAATACATTAATGGACTACGTAATTATTCAATAGGTTTATAATTCAGTTCCAAAAGTCGTTATTAAGTAAGTTAATCTTATATTTGTTAGCATTTTTTTCTGAACGTAGGCTTAACATTTTTCTTCATGACCATACTCACGTTTTCCATTGACTTTCATGTAGTCACAGTATTATATACGAAAGATGATGAGACAATGGACACTGGCTTTCAAACATTTTTTTCACCAATTTTTATATTACACTTACGGTAACCGGATGTTTTTGGGACCTCTAATACCTCCGGAATCCCAAGTCTACCTCAACTTCAAGCTGGTACACCTGCCGATTGACAGTTGGACTATGGCGTCCAGGATCTGCTCTTGAGGCTACCGTAGATTAGAGGGAAGACAGTTTTAAGGCAGCCTTGTCACCGTGCAAATATTGTATTTGACACTTTGTTCACGAAATAGTTTTGTTCGAAGTGTCGAAATAATTTTGTTTGAAGTGTCTGGGCTTAAGAGTGCCTGTTTTCTAATGATCGTTCAGCCTTTCCCTTGAAATAGGTTGGGCCCCTTTTTTTCGTGCGGTAATCCTCTTGGACACTCCCCCTCCGGGATCAGCGGGGCAGGTTATGTCGGACTCTTACCGACTAAAACCGCACGCCGTCTAGGGTCTTCTGACGCCGGAGTGTAAGGTGGCCTATTAGGGCATTTTCTTAGTCTTGGTAGAGCCCCATTCAGGCTAACTTTTAGAACCATCCTCGTAAATCTTGTATTATAAGCAGTGAGATGGTCAAGGGTCAGGTAAATATATGCAAGCGTTTACTGTTTCATTTATTTTTATAAAGTTTGAGAGCCACAATGTCCCGTCATCGGGTGAATTAGCGAAGTAATCGGCCTACCGCACAGCGGCTAACTATGTAGATACACTCGCATTCCAGCAGCAGACCATTGGGGACGAGTGATATTGATGCGTTTTGATATGGCTTCAGTATTATTTTTATATTTGTTTTGTGACAAAAACTTCTTTAAGCGGGGCATGTAAAAGCATCTGTCGAGGCCATCTGGGTAGAGATCACCGTTATCCCCTGAAAATGGTGATTACTACTTATTGGACTCCACCTCAGCTTATCACCATTTCGGCGGTGTAAATAGGAAAAGAACATTAAGTATGTCCTACCAATATTCCTATGTAAAAGTTTGCGAAGATATTTGTAACTTAATTTCAGGCAGACTGCCGCGACTGCAGCTGCAAAGATTGGAGTTAGTTATTTCTTCTTTTTAAACGACTGTCTAAAAAAGAAGTGTAATTTGTTCAGTTCCCGATGTTTGCATGTGAGTTTTGTACGTCAAATCGTACAGCGGACTGACGGCCAGAAGAAGAATAGTCCTTTTACTCAACATGACATATTATTATATTTATGATAATCGGCGGCCTCTGTGGCGTAGCGGTAGTGCATGCGACTTCTACGCAGGGGGCGGCGGGTTCGATACCCGCTCTGTGCAAATATTTTTATGCATGAATATGTCTATTTGCATTGGTCTGGGTGTTTCTATGTATAATAAGTATGTATTTACAAAAAAAAGTATATAAGTATGTTTATCAGCATTCTAGAACCCATAACACAAGCTAGTTAAATTATGCTTACTTTGGGTCTAGGGAGCACTGTGTAGAATGTCGTAGAATATTTTTTATTTATTTATTACCTATTTATTATAACCAGAAAAAAAGATAATGTCTTTTCTTATTCTAACTTTTCCGGAATAACATTCATAGTCTAATCATAACCTCATCAAATGTAATACGAGTATTCATCTCAACACTTCACTTCAAAGTTCCGTCAACATTTTTCCCATCTTCTTTATAAACTGAAAACAATCTAGGAACAATTGCTAAAATTACATATAGACACGCAATCTTCACAAGAATGCCACAAAAGATGAGCTCCACGGTAACCCTCCACCGCTGCATGACTAAAATTGACACAACAAGCTCACGACTGGCTAAAATTGACAATGACAACCGCACTCTATCCTATTTCATCTGCGTCATAACAGTCAGAACTGTTTTCTCTATCTTCCATCAATGAAAAGAGCGAGATAAAAATGTATCTAGATAGTCATGTAGTAGGACAGTATTCAATTTCGAAATCATGATACAATCGAGTACTTACACGCTACCAATATGAGAGGCGAAAATTGGCCGTAGCCATGATAGTATGACCGAAGCTATACTTAGATTCGTGACATACAGCGATAGAAGGTAGCAAGCGTTATGATGGTTGGTACTTTAATATATTAATATTCAGTTTATTAACAATTAATACACAACAATTCTATGTAGTTTTGATTTGTGTTTAAATGACTATAGTTATTTAATATACTTATTCAGCATTTTATTAAAATATACAAACAAAGCCCAACTAAATTAAAACACTTAAAAATCTAAATTTGAGTTACGAAAAAACCTTGACTACCAGATAGTGTAATCGATTATTTTTGACTTATATAAATAAATCCGATTTAGATAGGTATAGGTAAGTAAGTACGTGCGTTTGTTGTATAAAAAAGGTATATATTATTTCCCAAAGTACTTACAATAAAACTGCTAACAAACCCAACAAATCAGCCCACAAGCTTGCCAAACAATTAATCAGTACAGCGCACTAGCTAGTCAACACCCAAAGCGTTGCTCGTGAAACGATATTGCCATATCATCAGCACCCAGTTATTTGCTCTCCAATCGTGTGAGAAAAACGTTACACAGCCATCGAACCTACAATTTGTTATGGAATGTCAAATGTTGAGAAACTATTCTAGTTAATTCTAGAGGGAGTTTTTTGAATCACACGTGACGGTCGTTTGATTACACGATGTGTACTGTAATCAGACGAGTACTTGGTTATTGCATTGACATTGGAGCTTATAATAGAGGATGTTCTGATTACCTATATTAAATGAGCTTCAAAGTATTACGAGAGCATTTTGTGTTTATTGGATGTAAATAAAAAACTAAAAAGAATAAAAACAAGCATTTGTGTACTGTGGTCTAGAAAAATAACAACTTAAAAATCGGGATCCCTTGAAAAATTAAGTTAAAAAAAAGTATAAAATAAATCTAATAATAATTCAAAAAACCAAAAACTCCGACTGCGTAAAAAACTTAAAAGTAAAAAAACAAGCACTGAGATGTCCGGTGGTCTAGAAACAAAACAACTGAATAGTCGGGATCCATTATTCGGCAGCCAATCTAATCTTTCAATGGATCCCGACTGTTATATCTTATTATTTATTTGTATAGATGTGCCTACGCATATCTAAATACAGTTCTAACAGACACTTAAAGGGTTGGAAGTCAGAGTTCACATGTAAACATTTTACGACGCATAAAATCGTTATCTATCAAATAATATCTCGCCACTATCGGAGTATAACACTTGCTAACAAGGAATCATCGCACATGACCACTTTCAAACATTTTGTTTGACGGCTGTCAGTTTGAAGAAGCGCTTATCAGACCACCTCGAGCCGCGCAAGGGTTAAATTTTTCTGTCAAACTAAAATCACTTTTATACCTATGTCATAAAGTGCGTATCAAGTGTACGATTAATTTAGTAATTCTGTGGCCTTTTACAAAGGCTATGACAGACGGTCACTTGACGAATTCCTTTATGCTATAATATCTACGGAGCTTATAATGATATGTCTTAACGCTATTGATATAAAGTTCATTTTCGGAAAGCTACTTTAGTATATTCACCCTCATACAATAGTCATAAAGATGTCAGTCGTGGTATCGAATGACGTTCGGTTCGAAATTTAAATATCGTGCTGGGAAACGATTTCACTGTTGTTGAGTAGCGTTTGACGTGACGGTGAGTCTACGCCCGTCATGTCCCGTCATGTCCCGTCACGTCCCGTCATGCTAAAGCAACGCTGTTGGTTTACACGTATGACATATATTTCTACCCGTGTTATGTTATTCAGACGATTGAACGTGAAGTTTAAGTTTGGAAATGCTTTGAAGTTAAACGGTTTTTTCCTTAAAATTTCACGTAGGCCACTTTATGGGCAATAAAACAGGGATGGTGGATTGAAATAAATTTACCGACATTTACTGATATGGTGTTGTTTTAATTTACACTGATCTTATTTTTTCGATTGTTTCGCAGCAACCATAGTCAAGGGGACGCATGAGTAACTAAAAATCCCAACTATTGAAGAATGATGGTCGCCGTAGCCAAAATCGGCTTGGAAAGCATCATCATCATCAGTTAAGGGGTTGCTAAACAAGTCTAAGAAGATGTCAAACAACCAACAAACAAACTGCGTAGGTACCTATGTAGGAGGCAAGTAGGTATTTGCTCGACAAGCAACTCAACATCTTATAAAGAAATGTCAGAAATGGAAGATTTGAACAAAGATGGAAATGAGATTGGTAAGTGAAGAAGTAAGAATTTCTCTCTTTAGTCTCCCGTTAAGAATTTCGCTTACTATTCGATAGAAACTTCATGCTCGCCCTACATTATAGAGCGTATGTAAGTATATAGGCAGTTAAGGGAAGGGTATTGAGGAATGATTAAGTAACAAACAAATTACTTAATTTACAATTCGTGTGTGTTACAATCCGATATTAAGGTTCATTGATATCAAATTAGTTACATTACGATGCGTAATTTTGTGAAATTGCTAGATACTCAATTATTATAGATCAGCTACTAGTAGGTACGTACCTACCTATCACTTTTTTATAGGACACGTCAAAATGACGTCACCTCGCCTGATGGTAAGCTAAAAATAAAATCACCGGGATCACCCGGGATCACAACTAGATACACCGGTAGTGCTACAGTGGCTACTCTAGGTACTAGGTACTAGTACTAGAGAATTTAACCTCATATAAGAAAAAATACAAGCAATAGGAAAATTGCTACCGCAATGCAATTGGATGAACGGTAGCATAATAAAGTATGAACGAACAAACAAACATTTTTATATATCTGATAAATTGAAATTCTGTGGTTTTCCCAAGCACCTACAATATGGGGTTCTTCAAGAAGGGCATTAAAAGATTTTTGCAGGGTCGGCAGCGCGAGTGTGACGCCCATTTTTTTTTTTATCGTGCGGAAATCCCCATGGATACCATCCCGTCGGCCATCGGGGGTGGTTATGTCGGGATCGAACCGACTAAAACCGCACGCCGTCTCGGGCCTTAGTAACCGGGGTGTAAGGTTACCCAATGGGCATATCCCTCGCACCCCAGCTGACCCCGGGCCATCTACGGTTTTAAGATGGCCCCTCGACCCCCCGAAATCTATAGCCATCTGCTAGTCAGAGGGACCCGTGGAGAGCCTCGGAGCAGCCCTCTAGAGGACCACTCCCACCCCGGCCGGATTGGTCGCAGGCAGCAGCGTCTCCCGTGGCGAGTGGGAGGCGCTGCTTGCCTCCGTTGCCCAGGTGCACCACGTGGAAGTTCCGGCCCGCACCCCGAGTGTGACGCCCTGGTGTTGCACACGTCCATATAGGCAGCAGTAACCAATTCCCATTAGATGGGCCGTGTGCTTTTCTGCTACCTAAGTGGTATAAAAAATAAGACCACCAAGTCACGCAAAGAACACGATAATCAAATTCATATTACGATACAGCAAATTTCTCTGAAAATATTCACTTTCGTACTTCGTACCTACTTTTGAACCTTGTTATATATAGCAATATTAGCCAAATTACTCATTTCCGTATCAAATGTAATCTCCGGGACATAAAATAAATCGCGATCCAACATCCGCGGCCATCACAACTCGTTTGAACAAACAAACTAACAAATATAAAAAGTAATAAACGGACCATATCTCACGTATTGGATGTCATTATGGAGATTGTCCAATCGTAATACCAATGCATAGCCAGGCGATAACTACGTGACTTATCCCCAAGAGATTTTGTTGTAAAGCTTGTGTCCCGTTGCGAGATGAACTGAAGATGAACGAGGTTTAAAGTTAAGTCATTCTCTGAGCCTTTTTACAATTCAATTAGAATCAGTTTTTCAGTATAACTTCGAAACGGTCGTACTTCGATATTTTCTGTGAAGCGACTGCCATCTGACCTCCACAACCCATTGGTGATATCGGAGTTCTGTAGTTAGACTGGTTGTCTTCAACTACCCTTTAACGACTTACATAGATGTTTGTAAGGCAACTGGAGATGTTTAAAATTAAGTGTTAGGTGCGCATCATGAAATTTAAATTCGAAAAAGTCAATCTCTAGGACTTCAGTGGACCAGAGTATTCCACCTAGAAATAAGTGGCTCAAAACCGGTCCAGGGTGTAGATTTTTCTGGTTTCTGGTTCACAGGGAAAGTTGGCATATTAATTTATCCAGTGATTTACTATGTAAACGAGCTGTCATGATTTGTAGAGATGACTAAACGTCATCATTCTTCAGGATATGAAGGTATAAAAAAAACCAAAAAATCCTTTTGATAAACTAAAAGTTGATTTTTAAATTTCTTCTTATCTTCATCCAAAGCTTGCAATTTATAGCTTAAGATCTGTTTTCCTACTTCTCATTCCGAAAATTTGATTCACTTTCACTGAACCCAAACCTGACACAAAACCTTGCTCCAGAGCCACGTTCTTACGCAGTTTAGGATCACCAACAGGCATTCGAGTTTTCAGGTGCGTTTGGTATGTGCTCCGAAGATCCCCTACACCTACACCGTTACTTGATTTATATTTTTTTTTTCAAATTATTTTATGTCACATTTCTACTGTCGATCACAGTTCCATCTTACAGTGAGACCTCGCCGTACATCTAGTTATCGTCTCATAATCCGAAGTTAGTAATGCTCAGTTTGAACAAGAAAATTGCATGTGAAATTGTCGTGGACACGTCGCCTGTTGGTTCAACTGTTGATCTTAGTCTACGTGATAGTTTTTTATTTATTTATGATTACTATACCAGCCAATTTATGATAGGTACTGGTTTTATTACAAAATTGTGTGTGATTTAAGTGTGGGTACTTTTTTGGGATATGAATGTCGTGTGAATATTTTTGTTCATAGTTTGACTTGTATCGTTGTTATCGTTGGGATCTTGTATATAATATTATACCAGCGCGCGAACTTCACTTTCGCGATTCAGGATCGTAGTGATGTAGTTGTAGTATCGAAGTAGTTCGTCGTGCTGTCACTAGATGGCGCTAGGTATATGTGGTAGAGGTGAGTAGTTCCGGACCGTTATAGCTCCAGGAACTATGTCCTTTCCCGGAGCTATATAGTTCCGATCCGACCGCTCCGCCTAAACAGTTCCACCATGTTCATGTCCGGAACGAGTAAGCGAACTCGGAGCATGGAATGAATGGAGCGCGCGCGCAGCGCGCGGCGCGCGGGGCGCGGAGTATACTCCGATGTGCATGTGCAGGTTCGGCCGGAGCGGTTCGGGTTTGCGAACAGCAGCCGAACCGGACCGAGTCACATTTCGTGTTACGTAATTATCTACTTGCGCAGTGACTGCGGCGACGTTCGTATTTTAGCGTTTAGGTGCATTTATTTATTAGTTGCGAATGCGTGCGTGTTCCGAATACTTTATTTACACCATACTTTCCAATTATTTTTAACAAATTACACTGTCTTTGATAAGTAATAATAGTTTATTGAGTTCTATAGTGAGTAAGTGAATAGATTTAAATAGTAATTTACTTTGCACATACCTAGGTAGTGCAGTTTTTATTTACTTATGACAATTATTTCGAAAATAATAAGGCTTTGAGAACTTTCTAATTATTTACTTCATCTGAAAATGCCATCTCATAGAAAAATCAGCATACCTACTTTGGGATCATTTTATTGAACAAAAGGACTCAAAAAAAGGAAAATGCAAATATTGTTCTGAACTGATCTCATTTTAAATATTAACTATATACTTAAACACATGCTTGTCTGCTACCTCAGTAGTACCTATATAAAAAAAATTGAACCTTTTCATATATATCTGCACATATTATATCAGCGTGGATTGCATGAACTATGTCCGGGAAACGTGTCCGCGGACATGATTCCTGAACATGGTGCCGACTGTATAAGGAACCGTTCCATGTTCAATCCGCTCCCGGACATGTTTCGCACATGCCTAATATGTGGTATCCCCACACTGTTATGTATTCTGTGATTAAAGGTTCAAAGTATGAGTCCCTGTGTCCACTGTGTGTACAACGTCGCACCTGCAGTCAAGACGACCTTAACAAGCCCACAGATAGCGCAGTCAAGATGGCAGAATTCTACACCCGAATAATTTAATGAATCATTGACACGATAGAAGAAGAAGAAGTATGAGTGTAAGGGTTTTTTAGTAGCATATATTGTAGACTTTAAAACGAAAGAGTATTGAGTGGAGCAGCTTTCAATTGTTGAGCCAACAGGCTACTTTTTTCCCGTACCTACATAACCAATTGCAATTAAACTATATGACAGATTTTAAGTCTGCTCAAGACCTTCATAATAAAAAAAAATGCACCGAAATCCGTTAAGTAGTTTTTGCGTCAATCGCGAACAAATCTACAAACAGACAGGGATTCCAAAAAAAATATTTTTGAGTTGACTATCGTTCATTTAACAAGACAGAAGTATTTTTTTGGCATCTCTAATATACAGACATAGCTAGTAATTTTATAATACTTTAAAGACAATGAATTCCGCCTTGTTATAACGATTCACAGCCTGTATTAAGTTTATACCTACTTAGTGTCAGTATTGCCCATCCCATATCCATTTCCTTACAATTAATACCCAACTGCCTATTAAAAAGGAGAAACAAGTTTGATAACCTTTCACCTCCAAGACCTGTTCTGATGATGAATAGCGTCCATCTAATGAGCCATCTCTGAGACACGGCCGTGACGTCGTGACATTAATTTGCACGCTGTCATGTGCATGCGCAGGTACTGGTCAGCACAAAAGTGTTTAATATTTTTAGTTTTATCAGTTCGACTCGACACATTATGAACAATTCTAAAGACAAAAATACATAATATTATTTTTTTAATTTGTAAAGTTATGTCTGTCTGTCGGTTTATCTGTCATCACAATAAAATGATAGTTACTTACTCGTAAACTTGTACATTACATCAACTGAATCAATATTGATTTAACAGTTCAAGTACAGTAAACAATAGTTATTAAAACATAATAATGTGTAAAACTAAACTTAGAAGTAATAACTGAATGTTTATATAACATTTATTGCTACTAGAATAAGTTAACAGTACAATAAAGATGGATTTTCACTAGGCAAACCGTTTGTAGCTGTTTGATGGCGGTGATTTTTTAACTCAAAATTATGTCCACTGTCAAATTCTACCCATTAAGGATAGAATTGAAGCGGTCAAAACTTTTACTTGGGTCTTAGCTGTACTTAATTATTATTACGAGCATAATTATTGATCAATATCAAGAAACAATTTTCACATAGTGTAAGTAGTTAATTCAATTTTTTCTCTTTACTGGATATTATTTTGTTTAACTTAGGTACTTACATTTAGGCAGTCGAGTACTTTTTTATTACCTAAATTGATACCTGATCGACAGTGACTTTTCTTAATCCATATTTAATAGATTTTTGGCGAATTTTAATTCTAATTATATCACATAACTTTTAATTCATAATCTCATAATTTTATTTTTACTTTAATACGTAACTTCATATGGCAAACTGTAAGCCTATATATAGTATTAATTAATTTGCAAGGTTTAGACCGTACCATTATGCAACTAACTTGTTTAAAGTGTGACATTTAGTGTGCATGAATAAGTTGTCTGTAAACAAACATAAGTAAGTGTTTATTATTTAATTAGTTGTATCCGTTTACCTATTCTCAGTTAGTCCTTTTAGTCTGACAATTAAGCATGATTGCATGACATTGGTAGGAGTATTTTGCTGACGATTGTACCAAATGTCAGTCAAATTGAATAAGGAATAAGGGTTTCGTTGAAATATTTTATTTCTGTTTTAAATATTTTACAATAATAATTTAGATATTTTTTCAAATATTGAAAATTGTCACACATTACTGCCTCTTCTTCGCTTCGCTACTTCTTCGTTAAAATTTTTAAGATTTTCATACTTCAAAAATAAACCAAAAAAGTTATAATTATCTTTTAATACTAATACTAATACTTTTGAATGCGTTTGTGGTTTAAATCGAAATGTTTGAAATATTTCATGGTTTTTAATAATTTCAAATTCAATAAATTATTATTCAATAGTTCATAATAAGTATTATGAGTACTATCATACTTACTATCAAACATTCAGATATTAATTTATTTGTACGAATTAGATCATTGTTATTATTCCTATACTCGACTATACTGTAAATGATTGTACACAATTTAATTAAAACAATTAAAATATATTAAACCCACTCGTAAATCCACACCTAAAACTATATCTCCATATTTCATTGACATCAATTTATTATATTGACACATCGATTGTCAATATTATTGATTACGAAATGGTACACTCGCGTACAAAATACATTGCGTGTTTCATTTTATTAATTTGAGCACTTGAATTGTATAAATCAAAACATGAGCAGTGTCCGTCGGTCCGTCCGGTTGTATGTATTTGTAATTAGCTTGTCAATTCGATGCAAGTAAAAGTGTAGACTGTTCACCATGTTTAATACATTGTGAGTCACGATTTTTAGATGGCGTGATTATTTTTATTCAAATATATGTTACCTTTTTTCGTGCGGATATCCCCATAGATACTACTCCCGCTGAGCCAGCGGGGGCGTTTATGTCGAATCCGCTGGCTCAGCGGGGCGGCTGTCAGACTTGAACCGACTAAAACCACACGCCGTCTGGGGGTTTTTTAGCGCCGGAGCCTGAGGTGCCTCGCACATCGACTGACCGAGCTCTTATATAATAATAAATTGACCCCCTCGGAGACCTTCTAACCCTGAGAGGAAAGCCTGCACCAGAATCTCATTCGATAATCGATCCGATAATCGAATATCGAATAAGAGAGTACCTATTTAAAGTTGACTTGGGCCTGAACATTATAATAGACCAACATACAACTTACTACGGACTAACCGAATAATTAGACCACCATACAACCAATCCTATTATATATTGCAAGTTTATTATTTAGGTATAATAAACTTTCATGAAGATTTTTTTTCGGAAAAAGATAGGTAGGTTCTTTCTCAAACTTTAGTCTATCTCTGTACCTAATTTCATCAAAATCGTTTCAGTGATTAAGGCGTTTCGGATTTATAATATAACAGTATGGATTTTGTAATCTTCAGAATACAAATTTACGATTTTTGACCGAGGGCAACTACTATGCATAGGGCATATACCTAATTATCACCAAATGTAAGCACGTAATCCTATTAGGTACGCCCTACCTCCTTTTCATGTACATAATATTTGAAAGACCTTTCGGATATCAATCAAAAATTTCTCCGGTCTCCTAATCAAACATTGTCATCTCCTCACATTAATACAGTTTGTTTCTATAAACCTATAAAACTTACAGACGGAACGCGCTGAAGATGAGACTGCGTCACAAAAATGACGGCGGCTACGGTACCAGTCCCATCCTCATTCCCTACTACCCACGAACACACCGAGTAATGACAGTCGGGAAGTCCCAGGGAAACTGTTAAACTGTCTTGGAACCCGCATCAAAAGTAATCAGAAGTACATTGGAGGAGTTACAATATACAAAAATGGTGGCGAGTGAATTTTGGGTTAAAATTTGTTATCCGAATTTGGTAAAATGCGATTTCTGGATATTTTTTCTTGCTATTACTACGGTTTTTACACCATTTCATTACACACGACATGTTTTTTTTTTGCTGCTTAAACTGATTGAATAAAATAACGTTTACCGCGTAGTTGCTGACTAGTGTGTGAGTGTGTGTGCTGCTGACTTGTACGTATAAGCAAGTGGGCGACTCTAGTGTCGTCAGTAGCAGTCTGCAATGCGTTCCGTCCATATATTTTACATGGTCATGATTGCGTCACTATTAGTTTTGTGCAAGTCGTCACAATTTGCTGTACATTGATGACATTCTGATCTAGCGCGTTTGCTTTACATTTATTATAACGCAGCGGGTATTATTAGTTTATTTGGTACATTGATATAGAGGTGCTAGAAGTGACCTCTTAGAATTTTCTAGTTATTTTTTTAATTTATCGTTGATTTTAAGACCTTTAGTAGTGCCTCGGAGAGCACGTTAAGCCGTCGGTCCCGGTTGCCATACAAACATCTATGACAGTCGTTACGGGTAGTTGGAGCCCACAAAAGTCCAACCAGTCTAACTCGGAACTTCGATATCGCCATTGGTCATAATGACCATTGGTTGTGGAGGTCAGATGGCAGTCGCTCCACGGAAAATATTGAAGTTCAGCCGCATCACAGTTAGACTGGAGAGCCGACCCCAACTGAGTTGGGAAAAAGGTTCAGAGAATGATGTTGATTTTAAGACCTTTCTAATAAAAAAAATCTCATGAAAATGCGTTTTTGCGTTAATTACAAACAAAGAGAGATACAAAAAACAGACCAACAGACAAACCGACAAGCAAAAAAACCCTCGAACCAACAAACAGACAAGAAATTGCAGCGTAAGTGTGACACTCCATGATGTTGCACACGTCTATAGGTCACGGTGACCGCTTCCCATCAGGGGGCCTGTGTGCTTGTCTGCCACCTGAGTAGTATAAAAAAATAAAAAATTAGAGTTATCAGCCGTTGTATTCACATCTAGGTATTATATACACTCTACATCTGCGTCATTAAACTCAATAAGAAACAGGCAAAAAAGTCACTCCTCCATTGCGCCTCCGATGGTACCGATAATTTTTCAACACACCATCTACTTATTACGATCATAGGTAGAGCATTAACTAAGGCACAGGCTTTTCAATCGTGCATTCGATAACACATTCGAAATTCAACTTTAACACCTCACAATTAGGTTCAATTTCGATTAACAATATCTGATGATCAAACTTTTATTTCACATTCGAAATTGAGCTGTATGTTTGGTGAAATAAGGTTGGTTTTTGTGAGTTTAGGTTGTAGAAATGATGGCAGTGTTTCAGCTAGACATCGGTCAAAGAATCGTGACCGGCCCATCCCAGGCACCTGACGTCCACCGCTGTCGGTTAATGTGGTCCCGCTGATATACAAAAACAGTGTTTTAAAGATACTGTTTTAAATACCAGAGCTTCACTGATAATTAACTTGGTATTAACATGTTTGCAAACATTGTGTTGAACAGAAGTACTCACTTATAATCTTATCATGAATATTCATAGATGCTTTTAACAAGTACCTACCCACCTAATACTTTAGTTTTTTTTTTAACTTCTTAAAACAATTGCGAAAGTTTAAATGGACGAATCGATTAATGTATGGACGGACGGATGTATGAATGGATGTGTGAATGGATATTTTTTACTCACTTATCCCAGAGTAGCTAAATGAATTTGGATGGAATTTAGCAAAATAACAGATAAACCGTCGTCGGTAAGAATCCGATAAATAGATAAATAATATAATCAGTAGAGCTCACTGTACCCTCCCCCTTCCCTTAAGGGTAGGCAGCGCGTGTGTGACTACCTTAGTCTTGCACACGTTGATAGGCCACGGTGACCGCTTCCCATCAGGTGGGCCGTAGCATAAAAAATAGCACATACTTAATTTACTTTTCATCTCAGGATTGTAGGAATATTTCTTGTGGGCAGAGCCGCGGGTAAGAGCCAGTGATATAAATAACACTATACTTATATACTGAACGCTGCTGTCCCTAAAATGAAATAATCTTCAACATTGATAGCCAGTCACGTACTCATCATAGACAATAAATTCCATGCCAGATTTGTGGCGTTCTCATAACAGCACTACTAGATGAATTAATAAATTCTTAATACTAGGGTAGTAAACAAATTCATGGGAGTACCTAGCTTCCAAACACCTTTGCAGCCCAAGTCAACCCCACATTCGGTGCACCTATATAGGTACTGAACAATGGACGAGCTTTTAAGGCGGGCTCTCATAAAAGTCAAATAATCAATGAAAAATCCATACATCCATATCTACTAAAAAGTAACTCTGTTTGTGTGTCTGTATAACGACTGAACTACTGTACCGATTTTGCTTTAATTTTGTACAGAGATAGGTTGGAGTTAGATTGGTATCGTAGCGGTAGTGCATGCGACTGCTACGCAGGAGGCGCGGGTTTGATTCTCGCTCAGTGCAAATATTTGTATGTACGGGTAGTTGGAGCCCTAAAAAGTCCAACAACAGTCTAGCTGCAATGCTTCGATATCGCCTAATGTCACCATTGGGTTGTGTTGTGAAGGTCAGATGGCAGTCGCTTCACGGAAAATATCGAGGTCCAGCCAAATCCGCAGTTAAGACTGGTAAAGCGGATCTCAGACTCCGAGGTGAAAGCTTTGGATACGACTAGGATTAAAATTAGGTTGAAGAAGAATTTTGAAAAAGGCCATACCAATTTTCATAATAAGTATGAGAACTTTTCTTCTCTATGTACCAAGAGCTTGAACATCCCTGGCAGTAAGGCCAGCATCATACCTACTATAAATTCATCTTCTTCTTCAACCTAGCGTTAATCCCAGTCGTATCCAAAGTTTTTACCTCGGAGTCTGGGGTCCGCTTTACCAGTCTTAACTGCGGATTTGGCTGAACCTCGATATTTTTCGTGAAGCGACTGCCATCTGACCTTCACAACCCAATGGTGACATTAGGCGATATCGAAGCATTGCAACTAGACCGTTGTTGGACTTTTTTGGGCTCCAACCACCCGTAACGACTGCCATAGATGTTTGTATGGCAACCGGGACCGACGACTTAACGTGCTCTCAGAGGCACTAATAAACCTGCGATAAATACACACATAACTTCGAAAAGCATCGAAAAGTCATAGATGTGTGCCATGGTGAACCTGGGATTGAACTCGAAACCTCGTCTTAGCAGTCCATTACCCAAACCACTAGGCTACCGTGGTTTTTACCTACTATAAATTCATAATAACAATAATTTTGATGAACGATTTGATTTATGACCGTCATGGCCGTCAGATTTAGTGATAAATACCTAAACATATATTTGGAGAAGCATCGTAAGTAGGTAGGTATGGCTACATTCTCACGGTGTTTGATAGCCCAAGGCAATAGGAGCTTCCGTACCACAAAAAACTTCACATGAATAGTCAATAACATTGCTTCCTATATAACTGTATACTGTGCTCTTTTTTTATATACTACGTAGGTGGCAGACAAGCACACGGCCCACCTGATGGGAAGCGGTCACCGTGGCCTATGGACGTGTGCAACTTAAGGGTGTCACACACGCGCTGCCTACCCTGAAGGAAAGGAGGGAGGGCTAGGAGGGGTGGGGAGGCTAGAATGTATGTGTATGTGTGAAAGTAGTTATGTCGGACTAGAACTGTCTCTGCCTACCTCTTAGAAAATAGACATAAAGGTCTGAGAATTCACACATGAAAACGTACATCCTTTTGATATCATACGAAGAATTACCAATTTGAAATTGCCGTCGATTTTTTAATCTCGCCATATTTACGGACAGGTCACGGAAACCAGTGGCTAGGTTGACGTAAGCTCTAAAAACTAAAAGTGACTTCATTTGCCTTGGACCTATAAGTAGATACTCGTCAATGTATCATTAATCGATCTGAAAAAATTAACCAGGCAAGTGTGTGCCACACTATGCACGTGGGTTCAGTACATAAGAAGAAATTCTATCGGTTTGAGACCCTCTGTAATAGGTAGGTACCCCCACATGTACAGAGATATATATTTAAAAAAAATTTTTGTTCCCAATATCTTAAATTAAATTAAATTTCTTCATTCAGAAGCAACATAGGTTGATTTTAGGGTTATCTCTGCTTACTTTATCTATGTTAGTTAAGTGTAATAGGTACAATTAATTATGGTGAAGGATTAATTTTGATTAATCCTTTGCCACATGTAGATTTTTGAGTTACTCATTTTTGCGTAATTTCAAAGCCCGATTTTTTTCATATCTAGGTACCTACTCGTACCAATATTTCAATGAAGATTCATAATTCAAATCATTTATATTGAGTCAATACTCACCAGTTTGTCCTACGGAACCCTAAAACATATCAATCGTAAGTCAAAGTGTTGAAAAAAATAATTAATTTTGGTATGATCACGATTTGGCTGTCACGAAAGTGACCTGTTTGAATTTTGAAATGTTATTTGAGCTGACTTATCAAAATGCATTAAAATAATTTTTTTTTCGTTGAAATATTTGATTTATGTTATTGGAATTGCAAAAAAAAATTGAGACATCCGCTTCCTTAAAAGTTTGCTTTTTCACAGTTAAATTTGCAGTAGATAGGTACTTACCCATAAGTAAGAGCGGATAAGAATAGCGATGTCAAATAAAGCTCTACAAAACTCTACATGAAAAAAAAAACATTAATTTTATTTTTTATTCATTTTTCTGTCACTTTTTTGTTATCTTTGAAGCGACTAAGCTGATTTTGACCAGATTTTCCCAACAGATAGCTGATGTTATAAGCTTAACATAGCTATGCTATAGTGGTGGCCGTCAGACGGCATCATCAAATGCTTTTTCACGCCCCGCTTAAATGACCCTGGATTATAGGATGAATAAAAAAATCATTTTATCTTACCACAGTTATCAATCCTTTTAATACATAGGTGCAGTGGGTACCTACACGCACACACTTTCCCATACAGCGTATAATCGTTACACATAGTTCACTTAGTCGTGACTACGCCATGACAGCCACTTTTTATGCCCGCCCCGTCTTTTTGCGGGATTGCTCTCTTTGTCGACTTTTATTTACGCGTACAAAGAATAGTTCCATGTAGATGGGAGAATAGGTAAAATAGTAGATTAGTGTACTAAGATCTTTAGGGCTCAACTTAATCAACCTTACCTGCAAGCCGAGACGAGCCCTTGAAAGGTCCGGCGGTAATAATTTGCTCCCGTAAATAACCTATCAATAAACTCAAATTACGGTAGAGGCATAGTAGAACTATTATACTGGTTTCGCTGCTAAGATAAAAAAGAAATCTATGGGTTTATGATTAGTAGATATGTTATTTTGCCACCTTATGTTATTTTTCAATATAATAAAGTAAAGATTATAGTAATAATTAAATTAATGACAATAGATTAATAAAAAATTATAGACCAATCAATTTTATTGTGCTATCTTTTGTCACAGGCACAATACTTAGGACAAATTAAACTCAGAAAAAATGAACACTCAGCATGGACCTTGAATCTGCAATAAACATTCATTATTTTATAAAGTAAACGCCAGACTTATTTTATTTTTAATTATTAGCAAAACAAACAGTTTTGACATATTATATCTCATTTGCGCGTTACACAACTGAACATAGAAAACCATTTAGTTTTTGCATTTTATACGTACCTACTTACTTTATAGCAGGTAGGTACTATTTATTATCTATTCTGTGTAGGTTCATCATAGGTATAAAAATAAAAGCTGATTTCTTTAGGATATAAATACCTACCTATCTACATATCTTTAAGTACTATATGACAGGCTCCTGCATTCTTATTTCCAAATTAAACACATTTAAAATAGTTACGCATTTAAAATACCTACCCTAGTTAAACTTTAAACATGAGTGCCGCATCTTCGGCCAGGTATGCATGAGAACAGGTAGCCATACATGACACGGGATCACTCCACCTTACTATTACCTATCTTTACATGACATGGTACTATTGTGCCATCGCATTACCCCATTATGGCCGCTGGACGTCTGTGTTTAGCCCGCGTAATGTGCAGATAAACAGTGTTCATGTCAAGATCGAAATAACTTTTAAATAAAATATGGGTAGCATTTTAAATTGAAACATTTTGTTGTTGGAAACAATGTTGTATTATTTTAAGAAAGCTCAAAGTAGTAACTTGGCAAGATTTAGGAGTAGTGTGGGCCCCACTACTCCAAAACCTTACCAAGTTAGATGCCGTACACTATATTTGTTTATATGCGACGCATTTTGCCACAAACAAGTATAGTGTACGGCATCTAACTTGGCAAGGTTTTGGAGTAGTGGGGCCCACACTACTCCAAAATCTTGTCAAGTTAGATGCCGTGCACTATACTCGAAACCGGTGGGTTTGCATGAAAGGTTTAATGAAATTAGAGGAAGTTTGTGACGTAAGGACAGAAGCAGATGGCGGGCTGTTGTCTCTGCTTACCCCAAAGGGAAAAAGGCGTGAATATAATGGATGGTTGAATGGATAAAATGAACGATTTCAAATCCACTTTTGGCTCTGTCTTAAGTCTACTTCCAATCAATTATCCATTACGTACTTGATTATTATTTCTTATCACGTTGTTTTTTTTTTCATACATACCCACAGGAAGCTTAGTTTAACCAGCTTGGGTTATGGATTCTAGAATGCTGATAAACATATTTACATACTTTTTTTTATAAATACATACTTATTATTACATAGAAACACCCAGACCAATGCAAATAGACATATTCATGTATACAAATATTTGCACTGAGCGGGAATCGAACCCGAGCTCCTGAGCTGAGGGCCACCACTGTAGCAATATCGGTGTATGTAGTGGTGACCCCAGATCCTGAGACTTTACCTTTAGCTTTCCATCAGGCGAGGTGAAGTCATGTTGACGTGTCCAATATAAAAAAAACACTACGGTTCGTACGGTCCACACTTTAACGAAAGCTCATCATTAAAAAATTACTTGAAATCTTTTACTAGTTAATAAAGACAGACAGACAGACAGATGACATTTTTAGTTAGTTACATTATTCCCTCGAGTTCTACCTAATTCACCATGAAGCATATGACACGTGTACAATTCAAATATCATCGCTACGTTATTCTAGTAACGCGATACTTTGGGCTCGTCAATCAGATAGTGAGGAAGTGCAGCCCAAGTGGCACACAGTGGACAGCCACGTGAAAGTGATTAGCTGCACAGTGCTCCTCAGTATAGCCGCTGTCGTGCACAGAGGGCCCTTGTGCAGGGGGACAGTCGACTAATGTGGAACACTTTGTGTAGGTATACTGTAGGTTTTTAATACTGCATTATTTCTAGGGATAATTTTTGTCTTTTGTCAATGGCTAGTTTTGAAAATAATGATCAATCTTTTTTTTCTATATCGTGTCGATGGCGTTTCTATTCTCAGATTTTGTTTTCCCAGTATGCTGCTACCTTGATTGCGTTCTCAGAGGTTGCCTGGTGAGCTTATCTGGTGTGCATTTTTATGGGAATGTAACATACGTTAATAGGTAGTTGAGTTATAGCCTGTGATCAATAAGAGGACAAAACAAGATAAATGATAATCGTATAATTGATGAAGAAATTTCAAAATCCATTCTTACTTAATATGTTTTTGTAATCTCTATGGATTTTTTTTCATCACAAAGAGTTGTATTTTAGACACTGTACCTATGTAGCATACCTATATATTAAATATAATTTGTTACTACCTACTTCTGACACTCAAATGCTAGGTTTCTTTTTTCTAATTCCTTCTTCTTTTGTCGAACCAAAACCAGGGCTAGCGTTTCCCGTTACCCCACACAGGCCCTCGGTAGTGCAGTATTTTTGTAATGCTTCTGACTTTTATCCCAGGTCATTTTTACCCTACTCTCCCTAAAAGCCGCGGCGATGTCGCGTGCTATCGTGTTTCACTCACTACAACAGCATCTTTGTTCAGCAGTTACACCACAACTAAGAACAAAAAACACCATGTATTAGCGGCACTTTGCGATGCAATTCCTCCCATTCTTGCTAATTACTCCCACTAAAAACCAAAATAGCAAGATCTCTTAACTCTTTGTAACATTTAAGAAAATCACAATGTTTGTGTGTCAGCTTATGTTGGCTGTTACTTAGTGCCAAATTTCTTAAAATGTTCGGTAATTGTAAGACAATGCGAGTCATAAACGCTTGACGTGGCCATGCGAAGGTGTTAAGGGGAACAATGAGGTCACACAGTACGTTTAGCAGTTGTCTGTCTAATTATAAAGTGAAACTTCTATTTTTGAATTTTTGTATGGAGTCAATTCATGAGTTCAGGCAAAATACACATTACCTGAAGTTGTATATTTATAGCCTACATTGTTGCATTCAAGTTGAAAGTCAGAGTAACTTCCCCTGATGGTAAGTTAAAAAGAAAGTCTCAGGAATTAGGGTGACCATTACAGACACCGATAATGCCATAATGGTGGCCCTCAGCTTGACGGATGCTTTTTCAGGCCCCGCATAAAGTACACTATTTATTTTATTTTGGTTTTTACTGTTGTCTATTATTATAAAGGCAAGTTATAACAGGGCTTCGTCTGTCAATCAGGTCTTGCAGGTAAGGTTAGACTCAAAGATCTTAAGGGCTTGGTAATTTTACCCAACAATTACAAATAAATTAGATTAATTACCTACATTGCAATACAAAAATTATAAATTCAAGTAGAACATCCGCTCGCAAAAAATCTGCCCGTATTCAATATTTATTGTTACAACCAACCATATTTACAATGCAAATTTTTAAATACACATAAATACAGGCACTCGATAAAATTCTTTGCAATTTTTTACATTAACCACACAACTAATATCAACCGAAAACGCACAAAGCATTTAGATATCGATACTATTTACGGTAATTTCTAACATTTACAACAAAATATAATAATCAGAATCAAAACAGGAAGGCAGTTCTCGTTCTACAAACACTCGAAATCCCAACAACCGAATAATTACTATGCAGTCGATAATCCATTTACAGAATAATTCGCCGAATTCACCGAAACGCCACTCGAAAACTTCGGACAAAAAACCCCAACTCACTCAAACTGAGCGTGAAATATGGAGAAAAAATTACGCAAGTGAACAACGGGCTTTATTGAATGCATCATAAAAATATGATTGACATGTTTCTTAATATGACATCTTTCGGGCGGTGATATTTTTTTGTCGCATGTGTATACCGGGAATTTTTGAACACCACTTTTGATACCGACTGTACCAACACTCCCGAACTCAATTCTACTTTATTTCTAGGTATTAAAGTTGAAATTTAATTGGCAATTTTTCAAAATAAGGGTCTAATATTTCGCAGAGTTATTAGAAAGGAGATATTAAGCGCTCAGTAATCCAATTACACTTCTTTGTCAATTTTAGGATGTGTATTATATTTCTATGGAAGCATGTTAGTCTCTATGTTCGTATGTATATACAAAAGGATATCTATTGAAGTATTGTCCCTTTGTCTGTTATTCTGTACTTTATGTCATAACGACATGGCTTAAAGACACCGCTTGCAAGCGCTTCCATTTTTTGTCAACTTCACATTATATATCTACAGTAGCGGCACGATATAATGGCCGGTTTGACACATTACAATAGTGATGTGAAATGTCAATTTACTCTCGATAAAAATATAATCAAATCTATAAGTTTTTATTGCAAGCAGTACTTACCTGATTATAAAAATTTAGGAAAAAAATATAAATTTTTACCTACTAAATACATTTGAACGAACTGAATATTGGAATTAGGAATGAAAATGAGTATATATTAATCCAGCTTCCTTCAGTGATTACACTAACTTTTTTTTTGTTGGATACTCCTTCCGTTAATAGTTGCTACACACATGTCGTCGACTGGTTTTGCTCGTTTTTTTCTGTTTTAATGTGTGAAGTTTATTTTCTTCTGTGCCAGTCTCTCCAAATTTTTCTTTAGTTATCTATTCGTCTAACAGTTATAGGTAAAATAAAATTGACCTTCCATTTTGAAATTCACGATCGAAATGTGACCGTATGTTCGGCCATATCGACGAAATCCACAACAAAAGGCGTAAACAGAGTAAGTTGAGGGCCACCATTATAATTATCACTGTTAGTGTATGTAATGGGGACCCCTTCCTGAGACTACCATCAGGCGAGATTTACCATTTAGCTTACCATCAGGCGAGGAGGTCTAAACTATATCGCAATCGCAGTGCACTCCTAGTTTGTGCTTTTCGAAGCAACGTCAAGTCGAAAATGCTTTGTTTTGAAGTAAGTTTGCCGGAGGTATTATTGGGCTTGCCAGTGGTCCTAGTGTCGATTATATAGATTTTATTTAAAAAAATTGAATTTCTAAAAACAAATACCGAGTTGTGTGAAATAAGTACACCAATAGGTATTATAAAAATAAAAAATAAATGATCGTGGGACACTAATATACATTATATAATTCAGAAATCAATGTAATAAATAAATATTGTGTCCTAAAATTATACCTACATTCGATAAAATTTTATGACTTACTGTACGTCCCTATTGACAATAAAGAACAGCAATTTGCTCTTTCAAAATGTCACAATAATTAGTACGAAACTTCATGAGCGGACAAACGTCAAACCGGCCATCATATCGTGCTGCTACTGTAGGTATGTATAGCAGCATCGTCTTCGCTGGTGTGGACATGTTTTTATAGCATTTAGGTGGCAGACAAGCACACGCCCCACCTGATGGGAAGCGGTCACCGTGGCCTATGAATGTGTGCAACACCAGGGGCGTCACACTCGCACTGCTAACCCTGTAAAAATGTTTTAATGCCCTTCTTGGAGAATCCTAGTAGTCGCCTGAGTATCTGGATAACAAATGTCTGGCCATGGTACCTCTGCTGGACCCCAGCTGGAGGGGGAAACCCAAGAAGTGCTGGCTTGATGTCATAAGGGATGACATACGTGCCAATGGTCTCACTACCGTGGATGCTCAAGATCTTGTGAAGCAGAGAAGATTGGTTTTAGAACAAAATATTTTAAAAAGTAGTTACCTAATATAACAATCAGGCGAGGTGAAGAAACCGTTTGGGGTCACATATGTCAGATATTTCTCTGTCGGAAAATTAGGGAAACACGAGTTAGGTTGTGCCTGCCTCATCATGGTTAGACAGCTGGATATAATCAATCTAAGTGACTAATTAAACAAGATACAGAAAAATAACATCCTGTAAAGAGACTTTGGTGTTAATTAGGACGTTTTTTCTTTAAACCATTGATATCTTTTGCACCCTTTTTGTTACTAAACGTCAATGTGACGAAATTGTGATTATATCGAAAATTGATACGCCTATCACACGCTAAAATATTCAAGTTACCCTATTTCTAAGTTATCAAAATTCCTTGAAACGTCCCATTTATTACTGTTCGCGATGACACGTGATAATTCGACCGGAATAGTCCTATTCTGACACGGTCTGTGGGTCAGTCTGCCCAGACCTTAAGGTTATCAATACATATCATTAGAGACACTTCCAAACGTCCTTACAAACCGTGTGATATTCGCCGGCTGTTCTGCAAAGTTATATTTACCGCTAGACAACTTTACGTAAGACTCTATTTGGTTGAGATAAGGTTTACTTTTCATTGGGAATGGTTTTTATGATTGCGCTTGGTTATTTGTGAGGTTGTTCCTCATACATTTAAAGTCCAATAGATGTTCTGATAAGAGGCACAATACGCTCGAAGATGTCATAAGATAATAATAACTATTGAGTGCTTGGGGCGTAATTATGGGTTACGAAATTGGAAGGACCAGAACAAATAAAATATAAATTATATTGATTGAGAGTTTTGATAAACAAGGCGTGAAATGTACTGAATATATTAAGATTGAGATTAACAAGATTACCATCTAAGAATATTGGGATTTTTTTCGAATGGATTATGATAATTGGAAATGATGACCTGTGTGGAGGGGTGGTAGAGCGTTCGATTGATAACAGCCTCTGTGGCGTAGTGGTAGTGCATTCAACTGCTCCAACAGGGCGTGCGGATTCGATTGCCACTCAGTCCAAATATTTGTATGTATAAATACGTCTATTTGCATTCATTAGTCTGGGTGTTCCTGTGTACAATATGTATGTATTTACCAAAAGAAGTATTAAGTATGTTTATCCGCATTCTAGAATCGATAATACAAGCTGGTTAAATTACGCTTACTTCAAGTCTATAGAGCGCTGTGTAGAATGTCGTTGAATATTTATTTTTATAAAATGACAAACGAACAAAACACATAGAAATAAACAATCAAATACCCCATGAAAACTGTGTGTGTGAAAATAATAACTCCAATGTAAAAACAACTAACTCACAATTTTATAATAATAAAACTTTAGCTCATAAAACACAACAGAGCTAAATTTAATTCTTATATTGTCATACAAGACTAACGTAATAATTAGTAAATTGGTCACAGAGTAGTTTACGACTCAGACGCATTAAAACAAAATTATAATTAGCTATAAATTCGAGCGACTGAACATCGGTACTCGATTCCATCACGATTATAAGTATCGATTCATTTCGTATGTGTGCATATGTATGGAGTGTTTGTGCGTGTGTATGCAGTGTTTGTGCATGTGTGCGGGGTGTGTGTGCGTGTGTGAGTGTATATGAACAACAGATTTATTGTTAATGGTGTCCTGAAGATAATTAAAATGGTTGATGTTTCGCCCAGCTCGCTCGGGCGAAGGACGTTGGGTTAACACAGAGTAATGTCACAGAAGAGATTAAGATTTAGTATAATCCAATGTTATGTTTTTTGTTTTGTTTGAGAATAAGATAGACTATCTTATTCTCAAACATTATGGTCAAACATTATAATTATGGTGATTTATAATGAAAATAAGCTCTTTATCAGTCGGTTGTCTGTACAGCATTAATAGTAAGAGTACCTAACTTTCAAAAATAATATCCATTTGTAAAATATCATTTCGAAAGTTTGGACGGTCAGATGGATTTATGTGTAGTAGATATGTATGAAACTTGGTACAGATAGACATGTTTCTTGAGAACAGAATAACTTAAATAACCGGAAAACTTCCATCAGATGGAATATGTATGGAATAAGGAGGCTAGATGCCTCAGCAACCACTTGAAAGTACTTACACAGTTAATTTTATGCAGACCTCTTTTTTATAGCAACGCTCTATCTAGAGTTCCTAGAGAGTAGAGCCATTCTTAATAGGGGGTATTATTATTTTTGGGATTCATACATAATTAGGCTGGCTGTGTGTTCGTTACTTTATATACTTTTTTATGAAATAATTTTGATGAATTTTAGTGCAATTTTGAAACAAGAAAATAAATCCTGTATTTTTCTCATACAAAATGAAATAAAATATACACTTTTACTATTTTCTCCCTATTCTAAACTGAATTCTTAAACCTAAAAGAAAACATAACCACAAAAATACTTACCACGAAATTTTGAGACAGCCTTCACACAATAAATCGCCTCTATTTTTTTTCGTTACTCTACGCCCGCTAGTGTTATAGATGATAGCGAGCGATACCTGGTGGTGTACCGTGGCGCCATCTGCCGGGTCCATTGTTTGACCGTCACCTGCTTACAATACCGTGATTGTCCAAATAAGTAGGTATACACATTAGATAAGATTGCTTTAAAAAAAAAGTAACATAACAAAACATAACATAAACTCACGCCTATATCCCCGAAGGGGTAGGCAGAGGTGCTAGCACCCACATTTCGCCAGTTTATGTTTAGGTCCCAATGTAATAGGTGGCGAGCCTATTGCCATTAACCGGGCACTTATAAACCCGCGATAAATACACACATAACTTCGAAAAGCATCGAAAAGTCATTGGTGTGTGCCATGGTGAACCTGGGATCGAACCCGAGACCTCATCTCAGCAGTCCATTACCCATACCGCGGCCCTAAAAAAAGTAAAGGCAAAATAATACTTTCAATATCGATAGAAAAAAGCAAGGTTTCATCATCATTCTATAAGTAGCGAAGTCCATAGGCTTTTGTGTAATGATAAGGTAGCAAACAAACTGTTAAAACAATAAAACTGTAGAAATTCTAATACATTTTCAAGAGCTAGTTACATACAGCTGGCAGTCCGATTCTATTAGGTTCCATCCTGTGATGTTTGTCACTCAATCACGCTTTAACGGCTGAACGGAACTGGCTGAAATTTGATACAGGGATAGATTATAGTCTGCCATAATACATAGGCCACTGTTTATCCTTAGAATAGGTTCCTATAAAAAATGGGAACGGAATTAACTTGAATCCATTCCTGCGCATGTTCCCGTCTCCGCATTCCCGCTCCCAGTCGAAACCGCGGGCAACAACTAGTGTTTCATAACGAGAATTGATCCTCTAACGATAGAAAAGCAACCTTTATCCAAAGCCTAACCAATATTTATCCTTAAAACAACTCTGTCATCTTCCAAGAAGCAATGTTCACCGAACGATTTATCAAAAAACCGTCGCGTAATAATTATAGCATAGTATTTATACTGATTATAATGGGACGCCCGAAACGGTGTAGTCCCGCCTTGCCATTAAGTGACTTCACATGAGGGGTGTGATAGCAAAACCACATCAGTCTATAATTAACTATTTTTATACTAAGCATATGAAATTGTAACACTTCTTGTTCTATCGTATCGATGACGTATCTGCTCTTAGATTTTGTTTTGCCAGTGTGCTGCTACCTGGATTGCGTTCTCAGAGACACTCATGAGGTCCTCTAGTGTGCACGTAGTACACGTTATAGGCGATATCCTGCGGGGTAACTCCACAATCGCATCGCAGATTGCATCATCCGAGAAACCCCACCTAGATCGATTTTCTTTGCTTCGTCCCACCTGTATCCGAAGAGAATTCCACCTGGTCCAGAGAAAGTCGTGTCCAGGGGCTGCAGTATTTAGTACCTAGTAGCTACACTATAATAGAAACATAAACATGTAAATTAACCTTATAACCAAGACAAAATTTACCTATTTCAAAAATACTATTGATATGCAAAATAGCTTCGATCCCAAAAATGTTAGATACAAATCCGCTTCTCACTATGGCAATAAAGTATGATTAACTCAATATCTGATATTTGTGACTGACGCGATTTTTCTTCTACACCTCTCATATGGAGGCTGAGCTGTTTCGGCCTGTAGTTGTTTCGTATTACGACTGGGACGGGTCGCCAGTTGTAAATCATTGCGGGAATATTACGCGCGTGAGCCTGGGAATATGAGTTATGTAATGGAGTTTATTGGGAATGTGTTTTGAGAGGTATTGGGTGAGTAAATTTATATGATTTTTCAGCTCCTGTTTATTTTAACTCATCAGGAGTTGAATAATGGTATTTGGTTAGTGGTTAAGTTTCAGATTTCGAAGACTTTACAGAGGCATAACTGAACTACCAGGATCAAAAGTCAAAAATCATTTCTGTATAAACCATTAAATCGGACCTTGCAAAACGTCAAAATTAAAAATATATATTAGCAAATGGTCCATCGGTTCCGTCCCGAGTCCCGTCTTAGATGTTCAGTTTTTTGGGCTATAGATGTCTTTAAGAAAAGAGCATACAAATTTTGAAGCAATTAGCTCCAAAATTTCATGAATTATAGACTTGATACGATAGACTTTAGAACCATAACCTTCACATGTCACAAGCAGTATTCAATCCGTCAAACACTAATGACCATCACATGGCAAACCACCCTAACCGTACAATCGAACAAATCGTAACAATCAACATTTTTCAATCGCTTTTTATATACAATTAATAATTCGTAAAAAATCATTAACGAACGAGACAGGAGAACAAAAGTCGCCGTCCTTTGTGGCATGTATAAAAAAGGAGAGAGATAAAAAAGTAAAGGTATCCCGCGGGGCAGTGTCGGCGGCGCGTATACTTAAACCAACACGGTATGTGTCGACTCATAAGCTGTGTGATCGCCGCTACGACTAGGATACTGTGATAGTGATATTAGGGATAGTTCTGGAAGTTTTTAATATCTGATTCGCAATCAAATGCGATTAAAAAGTAAAAGATTTCCGTAGGATAGTCTCGGTGATTTATTTATCACCATCATCACAGTCGAGACCAAACAACAGTGTAGGATTATATTCAACTAAATTAAAAAAAATATTTATTTATACTAACACGATAGGTCTGTATGTGATGACTGTTTAGCTGTATCTATAAACGCAGCTTGAACTTTCATAGATTAGTAATCTAATATCTAATTTGCATTAAAAAGCAGAATGTCGCATAAATGCATTACATTGCAAATAATGTTTGGCTTAATTAACTGGATCTTGTACCCCCGACTAGTCCCTTTTCGGCATCGCCCATAAATGTATAGCAGAATTTCGGGTTGCCAGGATGTGTCTAGGTAGTTATTAAACGGTTTTATTTAACTCAGCCTGGTTGTTTGGGTCAAATCTAGTAATTGAAATTTGACCCCCTTTCAGTTGTCTGATTGTTCTGATATTTGGCAGAAGTCTTTAGCTCTGATGACAATACAATTTAAAACCGTTTAACTTGAAAAATATTTTTCACAATTTATTATATTGTTATAGATCAATCGCTAACTACTTACTTATTTATTTTTGATAAGTATTTCGTAACTGGACATTGTAAAGACTATAATTCAATTTAGTTGGAATATACAAGTAAGATTCAGTGACAGTTAGAACTATATTTACTTTGCATCTAGAAGACTTCGACATCTAGAAGTTTTCAAGTCACGAGTGAATAGGTTCCTTCTAGGCAAGCGTGATTCATCGTAGACCACATCGTCACTTACCATCAGGTGAGATTGAGGTCAAACGTAAGCCTACCATGAATAAAAAAAAAAAAAAAAGACGCTGTGTAAAATATCGCAAAATATTTATTTCCCTTACCACAACACTACCATACCTTCTAAATAAAGCAATTCTATTCAATAAGAATATCTAACACCATCGCTATCTACAAATTAGTCCCTATGAACCAGATACACCATAAATAAGTCCGTAGCGCCGGGCGCGCTGGCGCTGGGGCTCCGCATCAAAGGCCCTGACGGACCACCGCCCGCTGTTCGACTGCCATGGTGACAGCACCACACGCTATAATCAGCCACGATGACTAATGAAACTTAAAGTCTTTAATTGAACTTTTAATTCGTTCCTCTTCTTAATTTTTTTTTTATAGTTTATCTGGTGGTTTGTAAAGCTTGGACTGTAGATAGATGTTAGTGGTTAGTCGTTATATAGAATTATGTGACATGGTGAGTGTGATTGTCATAGATGATATTTTAAATAGATGGAAATGTAGGTAGGTATTAAATGTATGTAAATAACTTGAGAACGGCTTCACCGATTTGGATAATTTTCTTTTTGTGTGTTGCAATTTCATGGTCAGAACAAGGATTATGTTAAAGAAAATTATGAAAAAAAATATTGGCAAAGTTGTAGTACCTACCTAATTACCTATCTAGTAAATATATCATCTTTAGATTATGATAAATACAAGAAGAAGTAAATACAAAAATGCTTCAAAAATTTTCTCACTCGTTTACCTGTAGCAGGTAGTCAGTCATCAAAATATAATGTTTAAAATTATGTTCCCATTACCCTGAAAAGTATGTAGAATTTAAAGTACGTAGTGCGAATCCAGTTCAGGTAGCTTAATTAGTATTTTCTCTAGAGGAGACTACCGCGGGTTAATTACCCATTCTAAATGTTGACTTTTGCCAATATACATTTACAAGCAAAAGTTAGTTTAGTGAAAGCTCCTAAAGTTTAACCACTACGTACAAAAAAAAACGTGGCTACCTAATATATACCTAATAAAACTAATCTTACTACATCAATGCAAAGTTTGGATGATTGTATGGATCTGAACAAAATATGACACAAAAAAATTATAGTCTAGAACATAGGATCAATTTTAGGTAAATAGATATTTCAAATGGATGTCCCTATACAATTTGTCTTTGGAATTTAAACATGCCTTAGATTTCTATACCAATGTCTTTGAAAACATGCCTCAGAATTTTTTTCACAAGTAAGTACTACAAACTCATACTTAAATCTTTATGTCATAATACTTAGTAAACACAATATAATTTTCTAGGATTGTTGATTAACTAAAAGAAGCCTTCTCATAATATCTCAAATGGATCCGTCATCATAAATAAAAGGGAACATCACGTTGGGTCCCGCAAGGCGCACATCTAGGCCCTGCGTGTCCCTACACAGCCCATAATGCCAACTACGCATATTTATGCCCCTTTGTCACGACACCGGCCAATTGGATGTCCCGATAATTTACACTAACGTGACGACATTAATATGGTACTTGGGGTCCAATAATATAGTACCTTTTAATAATCCATTCAGAATGCGTGCTGCGACAATCATTCTCGTAAACTTCAAAGATATTGTCTTGCGTTTATTTATGTCTCACACATAATTGAATCGCCTTTTTATACAAATATCTGGACAGGCGATATTTTTAAGATCGATTCTTATGAATTTATGAATCCAAATTGAATTATTATTATGGGATTGTATATCAAAGATGTTGATACTTAATTTGAGTGTGGCGAGTTTTTGCCACCACGTTAAGCCGGGGCAAATGAAGTCACGGACAGGGAGGTAGCCACAATAAAATAGATAACACTTTCCTGATTTGAAACTCAATTGTGTGTGATTGTTTGGAGCTCGGGTGAAATTGCGAAGGTAGTGGAAGCCACGAACTGTCTGGTTGCGAAATAAGATAAAATAACTGCCAATTTTCATCCCCATTATTGAGACATTCGTTCGGACTTTGTGCCTTTTTTGTTTGTGTTAATTGCATTTTTGTTGGTCTTTGTTTATTTGAAGTTATTTTATAACTTTTTCTATGTATCTCCGAAAAGAGTAAGTTGTATTTTTCGATAACTTTGCATGTACTTATTTTCTTTAAATAAAAAATCCAATAATAATTTGTACGATTCGAGAATGGAACGCTTTCATGAGCGACTAATGAAGCGGTTCATTTATTTTATCAGATACCTATCACTGTAAAATTAAACTATCAAAAAAATTAATATGAAAATGGGGGCACCCCTAGTGCTGCACACATCCATAGGCCACGGTAACCGCTTCCCATCAGGTGTACTGTGGGCTTGTCTGCCACCTCAGTAGTCTATTACTAGTTAGTAGAGAGCTCGTTCCATTTTACGAGACATACGTTAAGAATTTCGTCATCGCACCAATTGTGATATCACAAACGATAACAATTGCTCCAGATAAAGTCACAATTGAATTGAGACATGCCAATCAAACAACACTTCGGCTCACATCAGTTAATTACGTTAAAAGCTTTTAACCACTTTGTGATAACCTAAACGTGATGAATGGTGATAGGGTGTGATAGCTGGGAACATTCATCAAAATGAGGCCTTTGATGTCATACAATGCGATTATAGCGGTTCACTTAACTAGTCTAAGTACTACACAAAAGTGATTTTTTTGGTGCAAAAGGCTAAGCTTTTTTTCATACTACGTAGGTGGCAGACAAGCACACGGCCCACCTGATGGGAAGCGGTCACCGTGGCCTATGGACGTGTGCAACACTAAGGATGACACACACGCGCTGCCTACCCTGAAGAGAAGGGGGAGGGCTAGGAAGAAGTGGGGAAGCTAGGAAGGGGTGGGGAGAGGAGAGATACAGTGAGCTCTGGCTTCCCTACTTAAGGGCAGGAACACAACACGGTGGTTATTATGGCCGCGGTCCTGTAGAGCGTACTTAGGTGGCAGACAAGCACAGCCCATCTCATGGGAAGCGGACACCGTGACTTATGGACGTGTGCATGGGATGTCACGCTCGCGCTGCGAGCCCTGTAAAAACCTTCTAATGCCCTTCTTGAAGAAACCCAAGTAAGTATAATGGCTTCTACAGAATAAGTGACACCCTTAGTGTTGCATACGTCCATAGGCCACGATGACCGCTTCCCATCGGGTGGGCCGTGTGCTTATGTACCTACGTAGTATAAAAAGTGATGTTTGACCTTGACTTGAAGGTGCACAGGGCCCTACAAACTTGAAGTCCAAGTCAACCTTACCTGCAAATCGAAGCACTTTTTTTTGTCTGTTTGTCTATTTGTTCGCGATGTATGCAAAAACTATTGAATATAATAAAGTTTTTTTAATGGCCTTTGTCGAGCTCAATAACTGCTATTGTTTGACGTCCCTGTCGGCCATCGGGAGTGGTCATGTCGGACTCGGACCTACTAAAACCGCGTACCATCTCGGGTCTTCAGATGGCAGGGTGTGCCTAGAACCGGCTATTATGACCGATATCGACACAGACAGAGCCGCGGGTACAAGCCAGTTATGAAAAAATGTCTAGTAATATATTTTCTGTTTTTATTACTAAGATGGCAAAACTACATTAATAACCGTCAAAAAATTAAAAGTTTCAATTCCATCAATTCGGAAGGCACCATCAGAGACGGCGGGACAATCGAACCCTATTATTATATAACAAAAGCTTGCAAACTCAACAAAAACACAAACTAATGAACTCTAATCTAAATTTTATTTCGCCTGCACTACACTATTCACATCGTAAATATTCGTCAGTCAAAACGATTAACAAAAAAAATAATTCCAAAAAAATGTCAACGTAATCAAAAATCAACTTTATGTCTTTCAAAATAAAGCTTAAATAAAAGCAAAATGTAAATTGGTATTCGTATCCCTGAATTCGAACTGTCATAAGACAACTTCGGTCACTTTTGAGCGATCCTATTTTTTTTAAAATTCGTGTTTTTCTTTGGCGGTCCGTTTATTGGGACCAAATGACACGACAGGTGACGAGTTTTTTTTTATGGGTGGATAGAAAAGAATTGTTATATATTTTATGGCGTGTCCTTTCCGTGGATCGTTTGATTTTAACGTAAAGCTAATTTGCTGGCCTTTGAACACAGATGTTGCGATCAAGATGTTGGTGTTCAACCGATTTCAAAAAAGCCGGTTCACTGTTTTAAAGTCGTGGTTACATGTAGGTTTTTTTTAAGAAACTGCTCAATAATAATTTTACGATAGACGTTGGGAAACACAATGTCGAATTATATCTTTTTTATTGCTTACACCTACTTAAAAGATATGGTTTGTATTTTTAAGGGTCTATATAGTCTAGGTTATTTAGATAACGCACTAAACTACTACCTTACTTTTGCATGATTTGTGAGAATTTAGTTATTAGCTGAGTATCCATACTTAGATAGACCTTTTTACCTTCGCCTTTTTCCTCTACTTGTGTATATTGGCGTGGCACGCACCAATTTACACAAGTAGAGGAAGGTTACAATAACCACTTACCTATCATACAGTGAACCATGTGCTTGTTTACTACTTAAGTAATATGGCTAACATAATCTCACACTATAAAACTCAACATGATAATTAATTTGGAAATCACATCACAACGTGAAGTTACACACGTCCACGATGACCGCTTCCAATCAGGTGGGCCGTGCGCTTGTCTGCCGCCTGAGTGGTATAATAATTTCAACCAAACAACATTATATTTCCACAACGTTATAGTTATAGGTTCACTATGCCTTCATTAATTATAACCACACTATTACACAATCAAAAACCTTAAAGTCCACATCTAAATCATACACATTAAACCAATGCTAACCCTCCCACAAAAGTGGCATAACCGCAAAAAACCAAAGTAAATAAAATAATGATTAGACCCGTTAAAAATAAATGACACGCGATAATCTGCAGTCATTAACAGACATCAGTCAAAATGCTAAAACAATAGTAATTGTTGTAATAAATAACATTGGATTTTGTAAACCACTTGTCTAGGAGAGCTATTAAAATTACATTACAAGATTTATATAGTGTGGTGGAAAAAATTGTTAATGGAAATATGTTAACGAAACGTATTTTGTAAGTGTTAGTGTGTATGATTGAGAACTTTGGTGATATGCTGTTTTAAGATGATTTGAAAGAGGAGGGAAATTATGCAATACCTAGTGATAAGTACGGTGAAGAAATTGTATTTACTTACGTGACAAGATAGAGTACTTAGATGAGCGGACCTTGAGCGAAAAGTATATCGGCCACCTTACACCCTGACGTCAGATTGGTTATACAGGGTACTTTTTATGTCCAGTAGAAATAAATGTAGACACTAGTAGGTTTATAGATCTCATCCAAAATGCGTCGTTAAGTTATTTTTTTCTATCTTCGTGATTGTCATCACGAGAACAGAAATCAATTATCTGTTGGTGGATAATTGATATATATTTAATGACCGGGTACCTACTTGAGCAATGAAAATAATGTTCGTAGATAATGTTTTTTTTATAACTTTTACGTAAAGGTACTTGTGATGGCTCTCTTTTCCAAACTAGTACAGAATCCTTTAATAATAATAATCCCATCGAAATATTTTATCCGTATGTAGCATCACAACTGTGAAGTATGACATCATCATCTTAGCTTTGTTCCCGGTTGCATTTATAGCTGTCACTTCGGAGTCTGGAGAAGAAGTAAATGGAGTCTAGATAGACTCCATTTACTTCTTCTCTAGACTTTTATGGTAGCGACTACCGTCTGACCTCCCAGCAAGCTTACGCTAGAACTGTTAGCAACTAAAACATGCAGTGTCTGACATTAGGGCGAAACAGTCTTATGGACAAATTTGACCTCACACCCCGGCGTTTGAAGACCCAAAACGGCGTGCGGTTTTAATTGGTTCAAGTCTGACAAAACTGTCCCCACCAGCCGTAGGGGTGGTAGGCATATAGATTCCGCACGAAAAAAAAAGTGTAGGAAATGTTTTCAAATTTTATGTTAGAACCTACAATGTTTAACCCTTTCAAGTACCTAATAAACAATGATTAATTACTAAAACATAATATCATTATAATTTATTCGGTCATGCAATTTGCATTGAAGCTATTAAAAAACATTTCGGAACGATCCAGTACAATAAAAAGCAATTTATAAACAACAATATTTTTTAATCATCTCCTTGAGTTGTCTCCGTGATTAACGATGTACACGTCACACATAAGCGCAAAACCGTCTCGTCATAACAATGTACATAGTGTACATACGTCAGTTTAACAACAAAACAATGTTACCTTACCAGTAGCGCAATCTGTTGTTGGATTATGGGAAACAATTTTAGCACGGAACGAATCTGAAGCTGAATAACATAATATAAGTCTATTACGTCATTCTATAAACAAGTATGGCGCTGAATATTAACCAAAAAAATTTGCCAATTTTTAAGAAATGATTTGATAATAGATATTAGGTAGGTACCTACTTAGCTATATAAAGGTAAGAAAAAATATTATGAGTTGGTAGATACGCATACGTATTTATGATACTGGCGATGACTTTTTTGAGAATACTATCAGTATAATAGTAATAACAGGCGATAAAAGTGAATACATTTGATAGCAGATGAGTCTGTTTCCCTACCGTTGTGCTAAGTGGCCTAAGTGCAAAAAATTTAAGACAAAGACTGATCAAAACCACTATTCATAAGATGTAAGTAGACAATTACATACGATGTTACAACGTAATGCTTGTTCAGTTCCAACAAAAGCTGCAAGGGTAATCTCATAATCGCGACTCAAGTAATTGTGAACAAATCAGTTTGCACGCTAATCCGAAACCCAATTTTACGCTACCTCTGTGTGGGTGGTCACTGACATTTGCAAATTAAAAAAAAAAGTACAAAAGATATTATTTAGTTTGTAGCCAACCGACAGTAATACACTCCCTGTGGCCCAAATGTCATAACCCGAAACTGTCACAATTTCATTGTCACGATCCTATTGAGACGATTGTTCGGTGGCGCTACCACTTTGTGACAAAATTGGATGAGCTTTTGTAGTAAAAAGTCATTTTTTGTCGGCTTTCGACGAGTGACATCGGACAAGTGGCTTTTGAGGAATAACGAGATTGTATTTTTTTCATCGGTAGACGCTCTATGAAAAAATACGCACTACGGGATTATAGTATTTGACTATTATACGTAAACGGGAATTAACGCGATCACGTTAAAAGTAATTAGTTTAAAAGTTAATTATATTATTTGATTTTGTTTATTTTGTTTTTATATTTATTTTCATATCTAATTAAACGATTCTACGAAAAGATAGACTTTAGATTCTAAAGATAGATATTATATTTTTAATTTTAACAAAATCTTATATTATTTATATCATCATCACGATGTTATGACATCATAAAGATTCTCTGAAAAGTATCAGTTCAACAGAAATCTAACCACAAGATAATATATCGGTAGCGTACAAGTGCGTTACTGAAAATCCCACATATGCGCCAAACGTCACATTACAAATCCGCAGTACGCCTCTGTTTGTGCTCATCCGGCTTAAAGTCCCTAAAAAGCGCTCATGGTGACACCTCCCCGTCCTCCTCCCACCCCACGGGCTGTGATCTGCTGTCCTGCTCGCACTGCGCGCCTCCGTTCCAAAAGCGACAAAACGCGACACACACTTTCGCTACTAGACGGCTGAAGCGACACAACACGCGCGAGCAATACTCGTCTTTACACAACTTACTTTTAAAGCTAGCGCTCCGGATTGCGCGACACATTAGAGGACATTTACTTTCCATTACTATAACGTTTTAACCGACGACTAGTCTAAATAATTCTAAACTTTATTGCTTAGGTTTTAAGTGCCATTATACCGAATCATAGCCAAAGGTGGTGTAAAGACACAGTTTTCAAATGTCACGCACTGTAGTCGTCTCTTTTCTCCGGAGTCCTGTCGCATCTGCCCGGCTCCTTTGGCATCCTTCAGCATGCATGTGTCCCCCCGCATATCTTTCATCCCGCTCTACGGCGCCTGAAGCCCAGTGTCCGGTCTCACAGACAGTTAGGCGGTCGTGTTGGCGTCGTTGTTCGATATAGTCACGAATATATTTGTGTTCGTACGTACTCATATGTATAGCGTGAAGGATTAGATGTGAAATGTACTGTGAAGTGACGCTCAGTGCTGTTTGATGTTAGTTTATGTGGAAGACAGTCGCCAGAAGCATTCATGATTCAGGTTAGTTAGACGAATTTATGTTGTTTTAACGTTTTTAGTACCGGCCGAAAATATTATAACATTAACAAAGGCGATAACTGATGTGTTATCGTGAAAATTTAGACTTAAGACTTTGTTTTAGTGCAATACTGATACAAGTGATACGTTCACTTTCGTCAGTATTTGAATATTAAATTATTTCTCAAAAAAATGATTATTTTCGTTAAATCAAAATCTAAACAAGCTTTTTGAAGGAAAACTTCAGTATATTTTCTATATTCGTTTGAAATTAAGCAAACACATCGATAGACAATAAATAAATAATCATCGCATCTATCAGTCGGTTGGGAAACATCAATCAGCTGCTATTATTTATTATTGTAAGCCCAGGCGTGGGTGCCCAAAGTGGGCAATAGATAATTTAATTATAGATACAAATGTATTCATTATGATGTTGCAGAGGTATGAGCCGTAATTAATTTCTACGTGCCAGTACTTTCGAGTGTACTTACAATGGCATAATATGTTTATAGACTTATCTGCATAAAAGATACATGAATGTATAATTACTACACGTTTAATAACTCTACCGTGGTAGTCAAAAATGTGGTGAGTAAACTATTCTGTTTTGTCTTTACGTAAAAACTAAAAATCGACTTAGGTATATTACATAAAAAAACCTAAGCAATATGTTCTCATTATAACAACCTTTTTAGACTTACTGTCATCTTTTTTGACATACGACAAAGTTTAGGGGAGTTAGGTCAATATTAATACTTTTTTAAATTGTACACTAGTTTTCGACATACGATAGAATTCAGGTTAAGAAATCTAAATTCTGTCGTATACAAAAATAGTGTCAGTATTTCAATAAGACCTATTATTATTTTAACATTACAAACTGGTTAAAAGAAATACAATATTTTTGATTTATGCCACTTTCTCGCTGAGTGTTAGTTGCTAAAAACTGTCACATTTATAGTCTAATTACCTATATTATAAGAATGATCCTTCTAATAATGATGAATATTAGATGTTTTACTTTGAGGTGATGTCCGCGGGTCCGCCCACGTCAATGTCAGTATTCGCATCAAAACATAGCATAATATGTCCTTTCCCAAGCTTTAGCTATTCATGAAATTTGGTACAGGGATATATAGGTAGGTACTTAGTCCCTGTATCATTCATGAAAATCGGTTCAGTGATTTATGCGTGAAAGCGTAATAGGCAGACAGACAGAGTTTTTCATAATATTATTACCTAGTTTGGATGAACAGTTTTACAAAAAACGCTCGTATTTTTAAACGGTTTTATTTAACTTGACCTGTTTTTTTGGGTCAAATCTAGTAATTGAAATTTGACCCCCTTTCAGTTGTCCAGATTTGTCTGATATTTGGCAGAAATCTTTAGTCCTGATGACAATACAATTTAAAACCGTTTAACTTAAAAAACTTTTTTAATTTATTTTACTAAAATAATTGTTAAGTTTTTACCCTGCATAAAAATTAATATACCCGGCGCTACTGCATTATGTTGCCAACCTAAATTATTCAAATTACTTACTTGTAGTTAATCCATTTAAAAGACATTGAATGATTTTACGGCTCGTTAATTTTTGTAACGTTTGGTAAGTAAGTTGTTACCTGCATACACTTTGTTTTACTCGAACTCTTTTGAGGTTTTTGACCGTTTTTGATAAAAGCCACCACATTAGATACCCCCGAAAGTGGTAGGCAGAGCTGTATAAACACTTACATTTCAACTAGGTAGTTTATTCGGTCCCACATACCTACCTGTCTACCTACATATTAGAAGGCAAGCTTATTGCAGGGTAACCAAGTAACTTTTTGTGAACTCTTTGTTTATTGCCGAGGGGAAAACAGTCCTATCCTCGCCACCACCTAAGGGATGCCTATTTTGAGAGTACACCCTTAGGAATGAAGGGAGAGATGTAGCTCTTGTATAAGCTTGGCGTTCTTAATACTACTTAGTTGTTTCAGTAGTGCTTTACATCATTCATAGATAATTTGCCTATCTGTCTCTATTATCTCCCGTTTGCTGAGGAAGGAAGTGAATTTATTGTAACTCAGACCACTTTTTTATTATTAAACAGTTTTATTTAACTTGACCTGTTTGTGTGAGTCAAATCTAGTAATTGAAATTTGACCCCCTTTCAGTTGTCTGATTGGTCTTTTATTTGGCGGAAGTTTTTAGTTCTGATGACAATACAATTTAAAACTGTTTAACTTAAAAAATGATTTTTTTACTTCTGATCAATTTCGATGATCCAAGTCGGTTTATCTTTCGCTGAGACTTCCCGACCGTCAATAATCAGTGTGATCGTGGGTCACTATTGGGGATATTTGGGTTGTTTATAGGTACTTATCTCCGGAACTTACCTAAGTACAGTAAGCTTCAGAGAAAACGAACCCCCCTTGATAATGATATCATTATCAAGGGGGGTTCGTTTTCGAAGCTTACTGTACCTACTAAAGATTTTTACATTGAATTTTCTCAACCGCTTAATTTCAACTGTAAAGTATACAAAATATGAAGTTTACGTTCCGATAAATATCTAGAAACATGGTTCGCTGTCACAGTAAACAGATGCCACAGGGAAATGCGCGCGCGCCGCTATGATGCCATTAGTTCGCACTGCCAACCGCCGCGGGCGCTTCCAAGACACGCTGAACGTCCCCGAAGATAGCTTGTTTAGTTACTTCGTTTATATAAAAACTGCTTACTGATTTTTAAACGATAGCTCGGTTAACAGTAAAAAATATAGCATAATGTTTGTGGTCGCAAAACTCAAAAATAATTCAATGGATAGGTTTGCAATTTTGGAACTCCACTGAAGATAAGTCTTCAGTGGAGTCTTCGTATTTGAGGGAGACTTGAACGAACTCTCGAGGTACCGTACTAGGTACCAAAAATCAAAAGCATTTGATGAGGCCGTCAAGCTAAGGGCCACCATTATAGCACTATCGGTGTTTGTAATAGTGACTCCCATTCCGGAGATTTTACCTTTAGCTTACCATCAGGCGAGGTGTAGTCATATTGACGTGATCGACATAAACAAAAATATTTTAAGTCTCCCTCAAATACGATTATTTAACTTAAATTTTTTGAGTTTTCTTTTTTCACTCTCGTGTACCTACTCGACTGAGTTTAATTCCAGTTGTAGTGGAGTAATTACGTCATCATTACGTCATCAATTTGCTAAACATAAAGGACCTTGTATTATGGGCGAAATTGTGGAGTGTTCCAGTATTTACTGATGTTGGTGGCCACTGATTGATTAAATCTCTGTCTGCAAATATTTCTCTTCACAGACCGCTCTGTTTGTTTACCATTAATCTTAATTCTTCTTTTGAATAATTTATTGCAATCTTATAAATAACAGTTTGAGAGATTCGTTCTAGATACCTACATATAACACAGAAATATATCGAGACTAAGTATGTGTTTAACCTATTTAAGTAGATATCAGCCTGTTCCCACATTGCTTTGCTATAGAAAGAGTTTGCACGAGAAAACTGCCTGCACGGAGATCACCAGTTGTAAATAGAAATATTCATACAAAAAAATATTTACACTGACCAGGAATCGAACCTGCGACTTCCGACGTAGCACTCAATTACTGTACCACAACGCTACAAAGGTACACAAACTAAAATAGATCAACCTTGCTATATTTTAGTTCCTAGGTACCTACCTATGGATTTGACTCTGCACCTATAATGCAGCATACCTATTAATTGAACATGCATTCACAATTAAAGAGAAATATTGCCACATAAAAATTGAAAGTAAAATATACATTTCCAACATCATAGATTTAAAGGTGGGTGAGTGCAGGTGTCGGATGCGCCTGCGCCGAGCGTGACGTCATTAGCTCGAACTGCCGTCAAGCGCCGAAGGCGTACCAGTCCTGGCCGAGTGATCCCGACTGCCGGCGAGAATATGCTTTATACACGCTTGTAACATTTCACGAATTAAATGCACCTTCATGTAGAAGGATGTGTGCCTTACGGGTCAAATCATACGTTCTCGGAGTATTACCCATACATACATAGGTATGCTCACGCCTTTTTCCCTCCGGGGTAGGCAGAGACAACAGACCGCCATCTGCCTCTGTCCTTACATACTTCACGCGCTTCCTCTACTGTAATTAAACCTTTCATGCAAGCCCGCCGGTTTCGAGTACTTTTGATCTCGGAGTATTTTAGTAAAATGAATTAAAAATATGCGCTTTGCCATAGCGTTTTATAGCCAGGCTTAACTCTTCTGCCTGATAACGAGGTGGCAATTAAAAACCAGGCACTATTTTTATACACCTTACACCATTAGCTGTTTAAGACCCCATCAGTGTTTTCAAGCCTGTGAACCGGTGCACCTGCTGATCGATGGATGGTCAATGTGAGGTTAAACGATAGTCACTCCCATAAAAGCCGTATAAAAATATAAAAACTAGGAGAAGCAGTAAGTGGATTACTTTTTTTAACGTGTGGAAACCCCCAACGAGTACCACCTCACCAGGACTCGTAAAGTAGTTATGTCGGGATCGAACCGACTAATTAATATCAACCAGTAGGTATTCCGTACACATGGGCCTCTATCAGTGACCCGAGGTATACTCCAAGAAAGAACTCCCCAAGTGGATTCCTGGCTTAAAGATAAGAGAGATGTTTTTTTTTTTTTTGAACACGTCAACATGACTTCACCTCGCCTGAATGGAAACCTAAAAGCAAAGTCTCAGGATCGGGGGCTACTATATACACCGATAGTGCCACAGTGGTAGCCCTCAGCTTATCGGTCTCATCAACCCGCTTAAAGGACCCAGGACTGTAGGAGGAAAGAAACACATACGTATTAATTGTACACCAAGATTAAGGATACAAGTTTGGAACATTTACAGTAGAATGCACAAGGGGTGGCTTTATCACTAAATATTAAATAAATAATATAATATATAAAATAATAAATAAAATAAAAGACTCAAATATCGACGCTGGAAAGGCAACCTTGCTTATGCGCCAAATTCACGAATATGAGTTATATATATCATTAGAATCGCCTGATTTTTCTCTATCCGTTGATCTCGGTTTCATCCAATTCTGACCATTTTTGATGGTCAATAAGCCATCTGTGATTCCGATTTTTCAGGTTAATAAGCGCACAATTTTAGCTCTTTTTAGAAAATTTGTCTCTTAAGCTACACATAATTTTGTTAGATTGTAGGTTAAGCAATATCTCTTTTCCAAGATATCACGTATATATTTACATAAGAAACTTTGCTTCGCCATGGACCATTGCATTGTTTTGACATCAGACAATTAGCCGCGCTAAAGTTTCTCAAGGTATGGGACTTCAGCAATTTATCTCCGCCACATCTAAAGCATTATCTGCATATAAGCAATTTTATCGAAAAAACTAAACTATGCTATTGGGATATAAGCAATTTAGCTTGGACTAGAATATTTTTAAAGTAGCTCATAAGCAAGTTTACTCAACTGTACATTTTAAAAGAAATCATTTTAAGATATTTTTTGTTTTCATTTACTTTGCACTTTATGGTCACTTACAACGCACTTCCGTACACGTCAATACACGACGAACGGAGCTTAAGCTACATTTGTTTTAATGCAATGTTGCATCAGACACCGACATTATCAATAGACGCGGCTGCGCACGGGCGCATCAGTCACTCGCGTCTAGTTAACTCGGTTGTTACATGGCTTTCGATCCATAACAGCTTGCCAAAAATTCATTCTAGCCTGGCTAGGTTGTGATCACCAGCACTTTCGATCTTCTGAAGGATTATTATAAAAAGCTGATTAGGGAGGACTATTATGTTGTGAATAAAATGAATGATTTAAAAATAAAAAACCTGACTGCTGTTGAAAAGACTGAAACAAGTTTTATAGCAGGCGGTACCCATTGGAAAATCATAAACTGAAAGAAAATTAGTGGGTACCACCTGCTATCAAACTTGTTTTAGTGTTTTCAACAGCAGTTGAGTTTTTTTATTTCTTAATTATTTATTTTTTAGAAGACTAATGTCAAATTTTGTTGTTTTGTGCTTTGATGTTTAAATTTATGGGAACAACAGACTTAAGAATAATAATTAATGTCTTTTCACGAAAATTAACCTAATACTTTGATTTTATCGTAAGTAGTTCTTTTATTTATGTAAATCCTTGAATATACTTACCTATAAGAAACATTATCTAAGCCACGATTTGAGGTCAGTTAGAGGTTCAGAATATTTGGCAAACTATTTTTTTATGGTTTGATGTATATCACTGAATTATGCCGCCGTTTTTTTCGAATGACTGATGAGTTAAGACATTTTGCTCTGATATTAATTACATACTTTTGGTCCATAAGCAATAAGTGCAGCAAAATTATTAGCTGAACCATGGCCTATAAGAAAAGTAGCCTTGCCTGAGGTCTGGACATTTATTGCTTAAGCGACAACTAATTTTTTCCCCTGACGTTTTTTAAGTAATATTTTATAGTGAATCTGTGACAAATCCTTTTTTAAATAGTCATGCCAATTTTCAGGCCATTCTGATTAAAATCATATGATTTACGAATTTTTACCGAAATTTTCAAACTTTGAATCGCTCTCCTGTAAAGTTGCTAAATGGCGCATAAGCAAGGTTGCCTTTCCAGCGTCGATATAACCGATAACAACGTTTAGATGGTGAAGATCTGTAAGAAAGGTCTAACTATAGATGCAAAATTTCTGACAAAAACTTCAACCATACCTTTTTCTATCTAGGTACATGTCTGGTCTAACCCGCCGTTGTCCAGACTGGGCCTAAGGCCCAACTAATGTAATATAATATTCCCAACCGCTGTCGGCCATTACCGTGAGGTGGATTATTGAAATAAATCGCGAGTGATCAGCCAAATGCATAGTTTGCGCGCCAACCCATTACACTGATTGAGTTTCTGAGGACCATCCCATCATTTTATTTGTTACAAGTAAATATTAGGGGCAGGTTCGTCCTCTGAGATGGGAGGAATAGATTGTAGGGACTTGAAGCTAGACTAATAATATTTTGTGTCAATTTTATTGAACTTATAATATTGGGTTATTCTCACTAGTCCTTACCGACTTAGTTTTTTTATATCGACAACGTCAATATGACTTCACCTCGCCTGATTGTAAGTTAAAGTTAAATCGCAGGAAGGGGTCCCCATTATATACACCGACGGTGCCATAATGGTGGCCCTCAAGTTGACGGCCTTATCAAATGCTTTTTAGTGACCCCACTGATGACAACTTGGAATTCATTTAGAAAAATGTCCTAAATAACCTACGGGCATACACGAAAGTGGAATATAACAAGCCAACTCATTCTACCTATGTTTTAGCTAATAAACAATTTGAACGTTGAACGTTTGGCGTTGAATTTGACAATTGAGAAATTGCATTTAAAATTTCGTAGTTTTCCCCACATGAGAAGTTGTAGTAAACTATTTACCAAGTGTTACTAGAAGTGACAATTTATAGTATTATTGTTCAGATAGGTATGGAAACTATAGTTTGTATAATTATACACATACAAATAAAAGTGTGTAAGTCATTTAAAAAAAAAATTAAAGGTTAGCGATCCTCAATGTACCTATCGACTAATTTGTTGATCGAAGTCAACTATAAAAAGATATTTGTACGAAACGAAATATTATACTCAAGTGTTAATTTACACGTCTGCCTACTCCTTCAAAGCATTACAGTTATAGACCATATTGATACAGAGTAATCTCAAAATCATTAAACATGATTAATTTCAAGTCTGAGAAAAACTATTTTCGTGTTCGAATTTGATTATGATATATTATGTAGTTGTCATGTCGCTCCAAAATATTCAAAATACCTATAATTTAATAAGATGTTGTCACTTGGATTTTACATTTAATTGTAGGTTTACATCATCTATATTATATAAAACCTGTTATTTTCTTTCATAAATATACATAGAGCTATTTTAATAACTATACTTAGGATATCATGCGACGTTTTTGACAGTTTTGGGCAATGGCTTGAGGCAAATAGTCAAAATTTAACAGATAAATAAAAAAGATTGTAGTGACAGATACCTGCTTATTAAATGTTATTACTATTAATAATTTATTGCTAAGATTTCAAGCTTTTAAGTATTTTAGATAGGGATTTTAATAATGTATAGGTTTATTTATCTAATACCTAGCACTTTCGGAATCGTGAATTCGATTTACATTACAAACGAAAAAATTAAGGCGAGATTTCACCAGTGACAATCAACTAAACTAGGTTTTTCTATCATTGATAAAATTTTCGCTTAACTGGTAGGTAGATTCGTACTTTTCCTTGCACAAATTTTCGAACTAGATTGGGAATATCGACAAATAAAGTCGCAGTATGTTGCATAATATCTTAGGAATTGCAATAGGTTTGGTAGCTTGCCGATGGGTCTGTAGGGTCCTACCTTACCTGCCAAACAACGGATTCGCTTTGTCGCAGGCTTTCCTCTCGGTCCTCAGAGATCAGACTGTAGTCATTCCCGGAAAAGTCGACATATAAACATAGCCCCAGGTACCAAAGTAAGCACAAACTTTAGACGTAAATAGGAAATGAGAAAACGATGACCATGATGAGATTATTTACCGGGGTAACTACCGACCCAGGATGATACATAATTGATGATATTGCTTGTAATAGGTGGCTACCTATATCTTATCTATAAATATTAAACTAATATACTTATATATTTTTTTAATTCATAATACTTAACCAACAATGTAAAACTAAAGAGGGTAGCACGTTGCAAACTAAGAAAAGTATCATCAATTATCTTAAACTCTCTATCAACTATTTCTTTTGCCTCCATAACAGATGCAAATGATATTTCCCGACACAGTGCATTTAAAATGAGCCTGGAACTCATCCAAATCCACACAAACGAGCGCTACAAACACGCTACTACCTACTAACGCCATCTTTTGAACATAAGTGTAACTAATACTTGGTAATGATAAACATCTTTTTACGTAGGGTTTTACAAAACAGATGGTACCTATTTTAAAATTCTGTAGAAATACATCTTAATATGATAATCATCATATTTCACATTGGATAATTTAAAATGAAAATTTATTGTACTTAGCTGTGAATTGTAATGTTTAACGACCGTGTTACCACTTATCTACCTGAATAGGGACAGGCAGGGCAAAAGAGGAGAATAGGCGAAAAAATAAGAATTTCTCTACCATAGCATGAAAAATGCAGCGTAATTGTAATAAAGCGTCGGTAGCTTACTGGTTAAGGACTCGGTTTTACGATCCAGAAATCCCAATTTGAACCCTAGCGTTGTGAATCCGATTCTAACAAAAATAATTTGGGTTAGCTAGCTGAATCCAGCTAGAGAGAATAGTGTAGCTAGGTGCTTAATATTTGAAATCAATATTTAGTTGGTAATGGCAGTCGTTACGGGTAGTTAGAGCCCTAAAGTCCAACAACAACGATTTAGTTCCAATGCTTCGATATCGCCTAATTTCACTATTGGGTTGTAAAGGTCAGATGGCAGTCGTTTCACGGAAAATATCGAGGTCCAGCCAAATCCTCGGAGTTTGGGACCCGACCCAGACTCCGAGGATTTACCAGTCTTAACAACGAATTTTCATAAGTAAAGCAAATGAATACCTACATAATTCATTCACATTTTCCTCAGAATTTCACAGAAATCGATACTTAGTATCGTATGTCTTCAAAGTTCAGCGAAAATCGATGGAGTTCAAGGTCAGAGGTCAAGGGTGCTTCTTGTAAACACTATTAACATCTCTAGTCATTGTTAATTGGAATTATTATAGTAGTAATAAATTAATTCAAATATGATTTTCGACTGTAATTGGAGGGTGTTAAACTATTTTTTTTTTTTTAAGTACCTACTTAGCTATTTTTATACAATTTCAAATCATTTATTGCCTCACAAAACTCAAAATTTTTGAATTCTCTTTTCGAAATCTAACGGTTGCTTTTTATAATCTGTACTTCGGAGATATTTTAAAAAACTTGGGTTTGTTATATTACCGATCCTGAACACAATTTTTTTTTTGGATTTTTGAATCCTTGTCTGTTATTCTGTTTGTTTGTAGACTTAAATCTCACGCATATTTGATCACAATCGATTAAGTAGAACTGGAGCGATATACTTAGTAAAAAAAACGATGTCCATGCGGACGAAACCTCCGGCGGAAAGCTTAAGTTTTATGTAAAGTTTTACAGCTAAAGTGGTCGGTAACTTAGAATATGTTAAGCCAATACTGATGGCGAGTGTACCAATTTGTACTACTTTGTTGTAACTCAATATTTATCCGCTGACGTATCAGGGGTCGTAAACCTTGGTAACTCTCTCTAAAGCATGGGTTGTAAAATGAGAAACTTTGTAACAACTGGAACTGTTTATTTAATCGTTTTCGCCTTTCCTTATTTATGTAGATCTTTCAATAAGGTCTAAGGCATAAATATCTAACAGACTGCCCAATATAACTTGAGAATTTTTTAAAGAAATTTGTACCAAACCAAAATTATTAATATTCCTCCTTAGTCTAGCTAAGCTGAGTCGCTTTTAAGAGTGCAGATTATAAGACTGGGTTTACTTTTTTTGCGGGATTCGAACCCGCGATCGCCCGATTGAAAAACCGTCTCCCCTAACCACTACGAGCTTACACGGTGTGGGCTAGCGTTGCTGGATTGGGTTTCAGAAACCTCTAGTAGGACAATAAACTCACTCGGTCTTATTACAAAACACGGACTAACTTTAAACCCAGGTTTAAAACGTCTTTAGACCATGGTTTAACAAAAATGTTATTACAAAACGCGTTTTAGTACTAAACCTGGGACTATCTCTGGTCTAAAGATAAACCTGCGTGACACCTAGTTTAACGTTGGTCTAAGTGTCTAAACCACGAAAATAAAACGTCAAACTTGTCATTTTGATTTGATTTGTGGAAAATACCAAAATACATCATATTTTGGCTTACTTTTTCGTCGGCAGTCCAATTTTCGCCCCTCTTTTTCTTTTCTCCTTCCATTATTTAATTCAAATTTAAAAGTTTAAACCACTGGAAACGTAAAAGTTAGTACGGGTATTGAAATGATTCAAAAGTGGGTGTAAAAATTAAAAAAAAAATTGAACAACGCGCGGGCTCCGAAAAACTACGCTCCATTTAACGTTCATCATAGATCTTCCAATATTATAACAATGATTGCTAAATAAAGGCATGATAATGATATTTTACTATAAAATAAAGTCCAACTATCGTTCATGACTTTTAAATTTAATAATTATAATGTTGTAAATATTTTTTTCACCATTTTTTAGTAAATAATATTTATTAACGATTTCAGAAAATTTTTGCTTTCGGAGAAAACGGAACGTTGCGACCGAATGATATCACAATGAACGAACAAAAGTTTAGAGTAATCTGTGGTTGTTATTAGGCCAAGATTTAAACCATGGCCTAAGTAGTCCACGGACTATTCTGTTTTTGTAATAAGAAGAAGTTTAAACCTTGGTCTTAAGATTAAGCCTGGACTTCATAGTCTGGGTTTAAACCTGACTTTAGTCCGTGTTTTGTAATAAGACCGCCTAGGTCTATTAGACGAAATAACATTCTATTAGTAGAATCGCTTCGAAGCGAATCGTTTTATATTCGTTAGCAAAGAATCACGTGATATTTTCGGTGATTGTAATAAAATTTTAATAGATTTATCTCGAGTTAAGAAGACTCATTTAAATGTTTGCAGTCCCACATTATAGTTAGATTTTTAAGCTGCTGATCTCATGGCGTTGACATATTGATTGTTGACCTTATGAACTGTTGATCCCACGTATGTATCCCTTAGATATTATATTACCTATATAAATTCCATACATTACTGCAGTCCTATTTTATCTATTGATTTTGACATAATCACTAGATAATAGGACTCCAGTACACTCACATTCATTACCTACTAAATGTTTCCATAGCGTTATCGCTAATAGAATGTTATCTACTATATAAAAATGAGTCGGGTTTTCCTTCCTGACGCTATAACTCCAGAACGCACGAACCGATTTCCACGGTTTTGCATTCGTTGGAAAGGTCTCGGGCTCCGTGAGGTTTATAGCAAAGAAAACTGGAATTTACACCCGGGTGAAGCCGGGTCCCGGGTCGCTAGTTTTATCTAAAAATCCAGGTCTGTTATTATATTTTGAATCTCTAACATCTGAGACAGCTATACAAATATAGAAACATCCATCTTATTAGGAGCATAATTTATGCGCAGTTTATACTACCGACATGTATGGCCTACAAAATTGTATTTCGAAATCAATAAAAACTAATAAACCGATGATTGATTTATCGGTTTCTTGTGCGAATCTCATTTGCGTTTTTCAGTAGTCTTGTGATTCCGATAGCGCCATCTATCTACTACAGTTGTGATGGAAACAATTTATTTTATTACCTAATCTTGTACTTAGAAGCTGATTTGCGCGATGAAACTATCTTGCCATTTATGTCTACATGAAATTGATTGGGATGCTACACATGAAACTGAATTGAAAAGATCCCAGAATTATAATTTCTGTAGCTGTCACATATGTAGGTAGATGACGGGCCCCGTTTTTTGAAATAGGGTCGTACGGGCACTATTTTCAGATGGGGTCGAAACTTGGAGGTCCTACGGGTACGTCGCCGATATTTCAAAAAGGTAAAAAGTAAAATAGGTGTCAAAGCCCCGTTCCAAATTAAAGTTTTATTTTACTTCACCCAGGACATTCTTAACAACTTATCAAGTACCTATACCTAGTAGTAATTGACTGTAGTTAATCATAAATATATCGTACACAACACGTTTCAAATTAATCTAGTTCTTAACCTAACCTCGTCATTGACTTGACAGACTAAAAACGTTTGTGTAGCAATATATAAAACAACAAATATCGTAAGAATTACAGTCTTGCAAAAAGCTCATGTCAATCACATAACAACGAAATATTAATGTAAGTGGGCATACATCGCATGTTAATGAAGAACTATAATAGACAATGATACTCATTATATTCATAAAGTGTATCTCGATATCTGCCTATCACTTCCACTTTCGCAACAGCCTAAATCATAACAAACGACAACACAGCCTCTAACGAACTCACTTAACAATATAGATGCGCCTACGCAGCGAATGAATTAATCGCTGCGATGATCGATTCCGATCTCGATCAGTAACGATTCAGATCGAGATTAGAAACCGTTTTTGTTGGATTGGTTTTATTGTTCTCGTGCCTACCTGTGATTCAGAGGTTCTGTTCAAATAATTAATCGGTAGTCTTTGAGATGACTCGCTAAAGTTCATGCGAAATTAAACGTACTTTTTTAAATCATTCTGCTTTATGGTGAACTTAGGTACAGGAAATACTGAAACTTATACATTCCAAGAAGTGAATATTCTTAACAAATATGAAGTATACTTAATGATCACGCCTGAATGTCACCGAATGGGAAGGTACACCCACATAGAATCACACACTGAGCACTTTTTCAGTAGCTTTATATTTACTGTCGAAGAAACTTACAGCGAATATGAATTTGAATTTTAAAATTAAAATTTGATCTTTTCTATGGAAATACATGGTACACAAACAATAACTTCAGTTTATGAAGGTATGATGATAGAGTATCAATACTATTACATCATACATAAACTCAAAGTGTGTAAAAATCCACATAATATCGCATAACACTATGTTTTTCGATCTCTAAATTGCCCATTGCTGTCAACCAGGTACTTTTTAATTAGCTTCATGTTAAAACTACAAAAAAATCTTAGTAGTTTTTGTCTAACGACTGCTAAAAAAATATATCCGTTTGCAAACTGCCTAAAGTAAAAAAAAAATGGCTACATAAGATCAATTTTGCCGTAACTAAATACCTGTTGAAATTTGGCATGGGAACTCGTGACTTCACTTCACACTGGGTCATTATAAAAAAAAAAACAAAAGAATTTAACCTGTCCTTTCTTCATAAAATTGACTATAACTTCACACCTTTAGACAATTATTTTATTAACTTATTGGGTCAAGCAAATATATTCTAAAAACATAAATGGCGAAATATCATCGTCAATTTTCCATACATAATTATATTGATAGTAAATAATTTTGAGTTGGCGACGGACTTTTTAATGACTCGTCGTTTGGTTTAAAATGTCAATGGAATTCGCCAAATTGTGGGAAAATATCTATTTTATCCACAAATATCGAAGAATGCGGCTACGTAGTTAGATTGAAAAGCCGATTTCGCCAAAAGCGGAAATGGCTCGGAGGATGAAATAAGTTTCGAAGCGACTTCCTTACTATTCGTTATCAATGGATTATGTGATACTTTGATAAATTTTAATATCATTACAATAAATAGGTAATTTATTTTAAGATACTAAGATACAATAATATTATTATTGTAATCACATTAATGATTCTATCAGTCTCATACATTGCTGAACGTTTCTACTGGCGTTATCGCTAATAGAATATCACTTTATCTACAGGCACGATATTTTTCTATCACTCAGATTCTAAGGCAGCTAGCGTTTTATGCATATGTAAACGTTAAATAAACACTCAATAGAAAATCACATGAATAAGTATACTTCACACTGTAATTATTAACAAACCTATAACATAAATTAATAAAATATACAGATAAGTACAACATAAAGGTACAAAGGTAACACCCCTCACTAAAGATGGTATCTATTTATGACGAAATAAATTACGCAGTGATTTACAACTTGTAATTAAATAGCATATAGTAAGTATGTTAAACTTGTTTGGATCACTAGTTTCGACATTGATTTGACTTAGAGTTGAATCACCGTCCATCATTATTTTACTTGTCCTTATATAGGTAGATACTGGCTTCTACCGTTTGTATTCGAAATCAATAGATAGAAATAATATTGACACAAATGGTATACATTTTGCAGTCAGAATTTAATCATCATTCAATTAATTTTTATTCGGAATGGTGATTATTAATCTTCAAAGTCACTGATGCTGCCGGAAAAACTGAGCTAGAAACCCTAAAGCGGAATTTCATTCTTACTCCCGACGATGACGTGCCAATAAAAATTAGACAGAAGATATCGGCCTTTCAACCTATAAGTAGGTTTCAAGTTCGAATCCAGACTTTTTTTATGTCGATCACGTAAACATGACTTCACCTCGCCTGATGGTAAGCTAAAGGCAAAGTCTTTGGAATGGGAGTTGAAGTGGAAGCTTGACGGCCTCATCAAATTCTTTTTCACGCCCCGCTTAAAGGACCCGGGACTGTATGAGGAAGGAAACACGTGAGCTGGTAAAGAATTCCAGGTTTTGATGGTGCAGCAAAGAAAAGAGGCATCGAACCGCTTGGTTCTTGATGGAGTTGTTTACACCTCACCTATTACACTACCTACGTAAAACCACTCCCAACAAAGCAATTTTAGCGTAGTTGGAGGCGTTAACTGGAATACTTACTACTAATTTCGTTCCTAGATTTTTTTTAAATATGGGTAGCTTATTGATTAAGAAGTCAGGCCATACAACCAAAAGTTTCCGGGTTTGATTACTTGCTATTACAATACCAATGTCAAGCCACTCCTAAGATAGGTAATTTAGCTTAGCTGGAGGCGTTAGCGGGAATACTAGTACCTAATTCCGATTACTAACTATTAAATACTCCAAAAAAAGTATGAACGTCTTCATTTTTTTTTCAATCTCCTTGACATTTTAGTATGTATGTGTGTCTGTTTGCGGGCGTAGTTATGTCTTTGATAGATTGTTCGTTTGATTGATTGGTTCGCAGTGACTTTTTTACTTCAGCCTTAAGGTGTACCGGCTTAATTAGTTTTAAGTTGAGTAGCCAAGATGGATGACTGTGAGTGTTTCTAAGAATTTGACTAACCTTGATCGTAAAAATATGTTCGCTTGAAATTTTAACCGCAGCTTTGAACTATGGGTTAGAATATTTAATTAATTTAAGATTATTAATGTGTCGTAATGTATGGGAAGTAATAAAATTTAAACTAAAATCCGTTTTAGCACCCTTCGTTTTCATGTTTTGTTTATCTTGACTTTTACGGGAGCGACTGCAGATTGACACCCTTACAACGAGAGAGAAGCTTACTCCACGTTTTGTTCTCGTAGTTGCTTTATTATCTTAATATAATTATCTTGCAATATAAACTCGCTAAAATAGATTGTTAGCAGAGGTCCTATGGCACCATCTGCTATCACCAGCTATCACCCATATTTTAGTCTACTATGTTCTTCGGTACCACGAAATAGAGGGCGAGCCTATTGTTGATAATGGCCACCTTTTTATTAGCCGTAAGCTTACTGTCTGGCAGAGATTATCTGAAAAAATGCGGCTATACTAAACATCTATGCGAATAAAAATGCATATTTTTTGTCCGAGATTCAAACCTGTAACAGGCATTGAAGCAATCATTCACTTTGCTTCACGATTAAAAAATAAATAGGCTGTTTAATGATCTCCCTACCGTGGTGTTCCCTAGCGACTACAATATATGGGGTTCTTCAAGAAGGGCATTAGAAGGTTTTTACACTGTCGGTAGCGCGAGTGTGACGCCCCTGGTGTTGCACACGTAAATAGGCTACAGTAACCGCTTCCCATCAAGTGAGCCGTGTGCTTGTCTGCCACCTAAGTGTTATAACCAAATCTGACATAAATTAGTTAAGCACTCAATTATAAAAGAAACCGACAAACATAACTCGAGAACAATAATTATATTGAGTTCATAATCGCGGGGCAAAATTATAATTGCATTGCAAAATTATTAGGTGCAAAATTATATTATTGGTGTGTTGGGCCGCGGGCGCTCCGTATCTGATGTATAAAGCTTGACATGGTAAGTGATGAGTTGGGTGATAGAAACCTGCTTTCGTTGCCGGGGCTGAATTATTGCCCCGAGTGTACTAGTATCGGGGCTTTTGAAATTACTTGTACAGATAATTATTATGAAGTTTTGTATTGCAGAATAGGTTTGCTGATTTTTGAGCTGTTACCGAATTCAATAACAACATCTAGTAATAACATTTTATTGTCACAAAAACCTTACTTTACATAGTATTTGAAGCCTCCTTTTAACAAAAATAATGCCTGTGTCAGGAGACCTCGCTTCTATATATCGTAATTGGGCGTAGTGTACCTATAATTTATTCTCAAATTACTATTAGGTATAACGTAAATAACTATATTATTATGACAAAATACATGTACCTTTGTCACAGTATCGCTTGTGTTTTGTCTTCCGAGAGTCTAGAAAAAGTCGTATTCTATTGGCTATAACGCCAATGGAAAAGTATGGAAGTGACATTTTTTGTCGACATGTCACGTGTCACTTTTCGTAGCTATTCCACTAGAAGAATGTCACTTTGTCTAGGCCTGGTCTAGGCCTTAGGGGATTAGAAATGGAATAGAGTAGGAAAGTAAGAAAAAGCATAAAATCTATTTCTGTCTTTGTCGTTTGAAAACGATGCAGTGGAAATGTCTATATATCTATATTGTTGAAGGAATACAGCATGAGTACCTTTTCCATGCATGGGGTCTACTATGGTTTTCGCGGTCTAAGCCAACATCACGTGCAAGCTGTTACACCTTCGAGACGACGAGACTCTTCTCTCAGGGCTGGGAAGTCAGACGGCATCATTCCTGGAAAAGCTAAATAAAACATAGATATGAACAAAACCAAACATGTGACAGCTTTGGAAAAGACCGAGAATAACGAATATGATAAAAAAATTATTGTTTACGAAATACAATATTATGGGGTTCTTCAAGAAGGGCATTAGAAGGTTTTTGCAGGGTCGGCAGCGCGAGTGTGACGCCCCTGGTGTTGCACGCGTCCATAGGCCACGGTAACCGCTTTCCATCAGTGTGGGCCGTGTGCTTGTCTGCCACCTAGGTGGTATAAAAGGTCATATGTGAAAAACTTTTATTCTCAACAAAGAACAGTCATAAAATATTCTTTACATCCTACAATGTCACTTTCTCAGAAGTATGTGAATACCCTTATCAAAGGTCAAAATATAGGAAAAGAAAAAAAAGATCCTTATCAGTAGGGTGAACATATCTGTTATCAGCCCACATTAGATTTTTATTGTTTGCATGTTTCACATATGGTCGACCTCAAAGCGCTTTCAGGGCGGTCTATTGTTTCTGTGTGAAAAGCTAATGTGTTATAACATATTTGAAATGTTTTTTCTCGATATACGTTAAAGCTTAGAATTTTGAAGCCTTCAGCCAGCGCATTGTATTAAAAAATAGTTTTTTCTTGTATTAAAAAACTACGGTGCTCCGAAATGTGATTAAAGGTTAATCGCTTTGTCAGGGTTATAGTGCGTCGCCGTTGTTGAGAAAAAAAATGTCTCAATTTTTTAAAATGAATGTATGCACGCATAGCAACAAGAACACATTACTAGACAACAATGAAATTGAATCTTATTTAAACCAAAGGCATTGTTGAGTTTTTGGAAGAATTCGTTTTGAAAGATTTTAATTGCCAAGTCACGGGTCACTAGTTTAATTCCTACTTAGTGTAAATAATCGTGAGCTATCTAAATCATTTCGAAAAGCTAGTATAATAATTGCTTCAAAATAATATTGACTAAATATGATTAGGTATCTACAATCCAGAACCCTTATTATAAGCTGTGGTAACTTTGAGTTTAAATGACGCTGCCATTACATAACGTCATAACATTTTATTTCCCAGTTTAAGTATCTTCTTCAACCTAGCGTTAATCCCAGTCGTATCCAAAGCTTTCACCTCGGAGTCTGGGGTCCACTGTACCAGTCTAAACTGCGGATTTGGCTGGACCTCGATATTTTCCGTGAAACGACTGCCATCTGACCTTTACAACCCAATGGTAACATTAGGCGATATCGAAGCATTGTAGCTAGACCGTTGTTAGACTTTTTAGCGCTCCAACTACTCGTAACGACTGCCATAGATGCTTGTATGGCAACCGGGACCAACGGCTTAACGTGCTCTCCGAAGCACTACCAGACCAACGCAAATACCCATATTCATACATTACAAATATTTGCATTGAGCGGGGATTGAACCCGCCTCTCCTGCGCAGCGGCCGCGTTCACTACCGCTACGCCACAGAGGCTGGCCATTTTATTTACCAGTTTATATAATAACAAATTGGTTTTATTACTATTTTACTCATCCCATCTCTAAGAAAGTTGCCCGGTTAATTACTTGTAACCACCTCTGATCCTCTTTAACCGGTGATAAGGTTGCGCTTTCCACCACCAGCAGGCCAGGCCAACGAAGGTTCGAAGGTGGATGGATAACACTGGCCACTACTTATTTAGAAGAGATTTTTTTAATTTTGGTCGATATTGGATGACACCCATACCCATAGCCAGCAGTTATCCTAATTCTCATGGTGCATAAACCTATTTTCATTTTCTTTAAACATATCCTCGGTTACAGCATCGATAGTTACATATTGTCGCCTGCAATGCTACAAAAATTGCCTAGTACTTCCTTAAACATAATAAATCGTTTACAAAAGCAAGCTTCGTTGTTATCTAATAAACGCATAATTAGTTTATTGATCTGTATCATAAAATACATAAAATCCTATTACGCAAAATAGAAACAAATACTACCTCATAAAACTATAACAATACAACACAATTCTATTACAATGGCTCCGATATCGGACAATTGGTTATAGTACGTTGAGGTACTTTTGACCCATTGTTAACTTTTGTCAGGTACTAATCCGTGACGCCCACTAAACTACCCCCACCCTACTCTGTCGGCGCCTTTGAGGTGACAATGGTTATGTCACAGGATTAGCAGGATTAGTTGTGCTTTGAACGTTTGAAGTGACCGACAGCAACATAAACATTACTTCAAATTTAGTAAACAGAACTTTGAGGTTAAGAAGTGACTTTAACATACGTTTTGAGGGTCTTTCTGTCAAATACAGTGAGTTCTTAGCATAGTGGTGTGACAGATCTGTGTTGTCATACCTACTATGAGTGACGATAATGATGATCATTTAAGTAAACTGATCGAGTTTGTCCAAAGATGGTGGGAAGATCGTTGTGCCGAGGTTTGTACTTAGTTTTACCACTATTTATACTATTTGCATAACATGAAATATTCGTGAGTTAAGTTATGACTATCATTTTCTAAGTATTTATCGGAGAAGTTATTGAATAATTAATATTGTTAATAAGTACTAAATTAATACTAATTATCATAATATTCATACTTAACATCAACGCAATTGTTTGAATCCCAAATAAAGTAGGTATATGAGCAACATAATGTTATAAATTAATGTGTTAGCTCAGGTTTAGCAGATAATAGGATTTAAAATGTCTTTTGAAGATTTTTACTTAAAAAAGAAAACTTAATAACATTTTGACCTCAATTTTGATCTGCCATTACTGCCTTAAAATCAAGTAGTACCTACCTACTATTGCAATAAAAATATATTTTTTTATTTGATTTATTATCTTTTTTTATTATTAACACTAATCCCGATGCGATGCTTGATGATTTACAAGTTAAATTTAAAAGCTATATTTTTTTATATTAACTTGTATTATTAAAAAAAAGAAATCACAACACAAATATCTCGTTCATCTTTTGTTTTTATGTCAAATCGTTAAACGCCCTCAAAACCGATGCTTGACCCGTGGCTTATCCAATTATTATTTAATATCCATAACAGCGCGAGGCGCCTTAAGCCGAGATTAAGATAAGCGCATACTTGTCCTCAGTGTATCATTACCTTTATTAAGTTTAAGCGATACTCACGGGTAATTTCATACAAAATATAAATTGTATCATGAATCCTTTTAAAAGTAATCGAAATTATTATTACAGTGTCTCCATATTATAGGTTGTTGTCGCTTATAAATTAGTATAGAAAATTGATTTGGTTGTATATATAATTGCTTAAATTATTCTAATTTTGAGCTCACGACACTTATTTACTCGTAGTATCTAATCAATTAGACCTTACCTGAATTTTCAATTAAAGAAGATTTTAATCTTTCAAAATCTACGAAAATAAATTTCATACTTTGCAAACGAAAAACGATTTCCTGATCGTCGTGTGTGAATTTCATAAAAATCTAAAATAACTATAAAATATTCCTATAAATATTCTACGACACTCTACACTACGCTAACTAGGCCCAAAGTTAGCTTAGCTCAACTAGCTTGTCTTATAGGTTCCAGAATGCGGATATACATAGGTACTTAGATAACTTACATTTTTTTTAAATACATTTCTTACATATTATACATAGAAACCACCAGACCAATGCAAATAGACATTATTAACTTTTAAACTTTCGCATTCCATAACTATTATACGTAAACGGGAATCCAAAGGTATGTATATACCTTAACGTGTATCGCGTTAATTCCCGTTTACGTATAATAGCAAATAGACATATTCATGCATATAAATATTTGTACTGAGCGGGAATCGAACCCGCGCCCTCTGTCGTAGCAGTCGAATGCACTACCCCTAGGTATGCCACACATAATCGTGAAGATATCACTCTAAGAAAACTGTTTCACAAATGTACCACCAGGTGGCGATGTGACTCTGTATTCATTCAAAAACATACTTAAGTACCTATTCAGTTTTCCGCGCTCACAAGAAGCCTTTTTTCAACTCAGTTGTGTCGTCTTTTCAATCTAACTACGAAACGGCCGAACAAGAACACTGATTCATTGAATGTTACGTTAATCAAATTAATAGACGTACTCGAACCGACCACCCACACGGCATGATACGCCATTGTTAAACGAACGACAAATATTGATACAATCGCTTTGTTTCATGTCGACATACGTATAATTGTAGCTGTGAGTAAACACAGGTTACTATTTTTTATATTTTAGTTTAGCTAGGACGACTATTGGAGTATTTACCTTATATAAGATTTATTTTTTGCAAATGAAAAAATAGAATTTTTTTGTAAAGGCAATTTCAGTTTTTAGTCAAATTAAATCTAATATTATAAACTAGCTTATGCCCGCGGCTCCGCTTGTCGGTTTTCGCGTTTTTTGACTATACATCCTCTCTAAGATACATAGAAACACCCAGACCAATGCAAATTGACCTGTAAAATCCTCTCGGAGTTCACAGTCGCTCTCATAAAAGCCGTATAAACCAAAAGGAGGAGTAATAAGCAGAACAGTCTCCAAGGCGAAAGTCTCAGATGCAATCGACAACAATGCTAAAAGAAAATGATGACTCTCATATTAAGTTATACTAGCTTCCGCCCGCGGCTTCGCCCGCGTGGAATTCGGTATTGCCACCAAGTCTATTTGAATGAAACGACTCTCCACTCGACTTTCCACTCCGCTGTTCACTCCACTCTCTACTCCACACTCCACTCTCTACTACACACTCCACTCCACTGTTCACTCCACTCTCTACTCCACACTCCACTCCACTCTCCACCTCCACTCTACTGTCCAATACCCTCTCCCGACTCCACCCTACATTCCACTTCAATCTATACTCCACTCCACTCTCCACTCCACTTTCCACTCCACTCTCCATACCACTCCCCACTCCACTCTTAACACCACTCCCCACTCCGCTCCACTCTCCACTCCACTGGTCTCCACTCGTCTAGCCAAAACCTTTCGGATAAAAAGTACTAAACGGATTTCAGTTTCGGTTTTCTTGGTCAGACCTGAAATTTGGAGATATGACCAAAAGTTTTTTTTTCCTTATTTATTGGTTTCACCTTACACCATCTTTACAGGGTTCACCTAAGGTGACAGTGTGGACATCATATCCCTTTATAACAGTACTTTTAGTTGTAATAATCGATATTTGAAAAAAAAGAATGTTGACCACAAATATCTATTTTTTTGCAATCCTTGTCTGTTTGTTCGTGATGGACACAAAAACTGCTTAACAAATTTTGATGCCGCCTTTTCATTAGAAAGGTCTTGGTTTTACATAAAATCTGCCGTATGTTTGATTGCATTTGGTTAAGTAGAACCGGGGATATGACCAAAAAACGATTACCAACCAATCGACTCCCACGGGCAGAGCCGCCGGTATAAGCTTGTATAAAAAGTAGCCTATATGTTATTCCAGACTATAATCTATCTCTGTACCAAATTTCAACCTGATCTATTCAGCCGTTTTTACGTGAAAGAGTAACAAACATACATCCAGATATTATTATTATTATTATTATTATTTGATACACTAGCAGCTCTACGAGCTGATACGTGTATATCACTGCACTTGTGTTCTTAATTATTTAAATGTCTGTCAAGTCTATTTTTGAAACAGTTTACTGTTGGAGCACTTATTACAGTTTCCGGGAGAGAGTATTATCCCGACTGATCGACTCCATGGGCGAAACCGCGGGTATTAGCTTGTATAAAAAGTAGCCTATATGTTATTTCACACTACACTCTATCTTGGTACCAAATTTCAGCCAGATCCATTCAGCCGTTTTTACGTGAAATAGCAACAAACATAATATTTGGTCATCCCGACCGATCGACATTGCGAGCGGAGCCACGGTATTATCTTGTATAAAAAGTAGCCTATATGTTATTCCAGACTATAATCTATCTCTATACCAAATTTCAACCCGATCTATTCAGCCGTTTTTGCGTGAAAGAGTAACAAACATACATCCAGACATCCCGACTGATCTACTCCGTGGGTCGACTGATCGACTCCGTGAGCGGAGTCGCGGGTATTAGCTTGTATAAAAGTAGCCTATATGTTATTCCACACTTTAATCTATCTCGTTACCAAATTTCAGTCAGATCTATTCAGCCGTTTTTACGTGAAAGAGTAACAAGGATATCTAGAAATCCCGACCGATCGACTTTGCGAGCGGAGCCGCGATATTAGCTTGTATAAAAAGTAGCCTATATGTTATTCCAGACAATAATCTATCTCTGTACCACATTTTAGCCAGATCCATTAAGCCGTTTTTGTGTGGCAGAGTAACAAACATACATCCATACATCCAGACATCCAGACATCCAGACATACATTCTTACAAACTTTCGCGTTTATAATATTAGTAGGATGTAGGGTAGGCAGCATACTACTACCTAAGTACTTTATCTCAAAAATTAAGTGTGAAAGTGACACTTTCCTTCAATTTCGTGATAAGCTACTTTTTTTGCTGACTCTACCTCCGATCGCCTATGTATATTGTATATCCACCCTTTATATACCTAACTGAAAAAATATAGTTCGGCCGATAATCTATTAATAGACAGATGTTTTTTGTAGCACTAATCAGTAAGTAATACCCTACAATAAGCTTCAGTGTTGCCATGGTTAAAATAATAGCCAGAGTTGCAAACATTTTACGTACAATTTTACTTAATTCTAGGGTAACTCCGGGTTTTAGTGTTAACGTTTTTTTTGTAATAAAAATGTCACAGGGACTTAGGGCCTATTGTATTTAGGTTCGCTTTTATTATTTATTTTGTGCCAGCATAAAAAAAAAACATTTTTGTTACCAAGACATTTTTTCCCTCACTTTTGAAGTTTTCAACATGATTGTGCCATGCCCTTACTAAAATAAGTCCTTTTTAATAGTTCGTACGGGTATTTTTAAAAAGGGTCGTACGGGCAAAGAAAGCAGAAATTTCCAAGTCTTCCATAGTTGAATATTATACAGGTATATATAATAAATGAAAAAAAAATTAATGAAAATAAAAATATAATATTATTATGAGAAAATTTCGAACATCTAGAACTGGTCCAGGTAGCTCAGTTGGTCAGAGCATTCCCCCTGTAAGGGACTGGTCACGGTTTCAAGTCCCGTACTGGATGATCACTTTTTCCGATCAGAAAATCAACAATAGTTTGACGTTTCTGACTACTAATCTACTGCAACTGAAGTGTTGCAATAATTCGATCCAACCTGCCTACCAACAGGACAGGACTTACTGCTGCCTTAAATTAATTAATTTTTAATAAGGATATAGGCAGGTGCATTCTCATAAATTAGTATAATTTAGAATCTATTAAAGTAGGTTCTTAGTAGCGTCTATTATATATATAGAGGCAATAAAAATAATCTAAATACTTGCTTATATAGGTAGTAGTTACCCATAAACATACCTACCTATTTACGTATCAAAGTTATCCAAAGAGCTATCCCATTCTAATGAAATTATTTGCAAGAAATAAACAATATGACACATAATTAACAGTAAAACGAACTTCAAAGTTTAACACCATCACAAGATTTAATAGTTTTATTGTTCAAGAAAATAAACAATAACTTAGAACTTCGGACATACCTACCTTGTTAATAATAAAATTTACGGGCAGGAAAATAAAGGAGTCCTTTATTTACTTCATTGTGGTCAACTAATGGAAACGAATAACTAATATATTCTAAATCTAAGTAGTCGAAATACAGCCATGTTTTGTAAAAAGGTAGACAAACGCATATAAATTAGAAACGCGACAATTGAACTTTTCCCACAAGAAAACGCAACAAGATGCGCTTCAGGTGCGCGCTTAAAGGATCATTAATCAGAATGGCAGTGCGTTCTGCGCTTCACTGTACCAAACCTGTTTACTTACTGCATGTATCATGCTTGGAACAATATGGCATGTCACGACAGCCGGCCAGCGAAAAACGATCACTTAAAAAAAAAAACAAAACCAGCTCACGACCGACTAATATAAGACCATACATCACGGTAATAAGGTACACTTTGTTATGCTACGTTTAAAAAAATGCCATGAAATATGTCCGCTTGTCCATTGCTCTGTCGGTAGGCGTGGGTCAGATATGTGCACAAATTTATGTTTTTCATTTAAAGCGCCGGAAAATAGTCTGTTTTGAGACGTAATAAGAGTAATTTCGCGTACTTGGATATGTTTGTGGGTCGATCACCTCAAGCTTAACATCGCGACTTTGGTGATTTTTTGCGTCGAAGCCTTTTTGTCGGCTGTTGACAATTACTCGTTTCGTTCCCACAGTCTTAACTGTGACCGCCTTGGAGGAACACTCGGAGAGGCGCAAAAAAAAAGATGTCTAGACATCCAATTTGTTTTCTTATTTTCAAGTTTCACGGAGATACTTAACAACAGATTCTAGTTATTTTCATTACAGCCTTTCAATTCAATTTAGTCAACGCCAAGTAATCTTGGAATAAGTACTTAGTCAGTACTTACTAAACAATGTGTGCATAACTGTACTTAGTCAATCTCTCGTTTGGTTTGACTATTATTTTCTTATCTCAGTATTAAGGTCCGATTACATTAGATTTTTTTACTATCTGCTTTCTGATTTGAAGAAAACTTGTGTAAAACCTCGTCTATCAATTAACAAGTGTAAGTGTCTTGCAGGTGACCAGGGTATTGGCTAATTTCTATCCATCAGAAAATTTGTAGGAAAGCCTTGTTAAAGCCAATCATAATAAATTTCAAACTTATACTAGTAACAATATGATCGCAACTCAAATGCCTTTTTTTCATATTGGTTAAATACATGTTGAAGGTCTAATTATGATGATAAATAATAATGATGGGTTTAATAATAGCTCTCGGTTCATTATAATGAGAGCGCAGTCTGAAATTAATTTCAGCAACATTGTAGAAAATTTATTCTGCTTGAAGCCATGTTTCATGGACGCAATATTTAATCTAATATTTTTACATATACGTCGCTTGTATACTCTTCATCAATACTTATTTTTTAACATTATAAATGTGATAGTAACTCTGTTTCCTCTTCGCGCCTAGAGTGCCAAACTGATTTTAATGAAATTTGGCATAAGTAGAGATGGCTAAAATTGCCAGTTTCCGAAATAAAAAATGTGCTTCTTATTATCCTAAAGAAAAGACCTTAGTAGCAATTTTTTTGTTTCGGAAACTAAATATTTTTCACTACAAAATGTACGTATTATAGGTTAGGAAGTACTTAAAAGAACTTATAAAAAGAAGGATTGAGAACGTTCCTAATACAAAAATAATAGTATCTAAATTCAAGCAGCAATAAAAGCAGCTGTTGAGAGATTATATATATCATTCGTTTTTTAAAATAAAACGAACGATTAGAATAACGACATCAACAGAACTTTGAACAAAAACACAAAACGCTTTTAAGAACGATTTAGAAAGCACGGCATTACGACAGAAAACTATATAATTATCCGCATATCTGTGTGTCCCAGACGTATATTTTTCTAAAACGACACTTTATTATCTCGCATTTATCCGCTGTAGCAATAGAAACGAAACGTTTGTAATTGGTGTGCTTTTACAAAATTGCCCCTGAGTGGCCCAAACGACAATATAATTCCCGAGAAACGGATAATGATATGGCAACCCCATCGGTTACCCGCTGTAATCGAGTGACAAACTGTTTTAAAAAGCGACGATCAAGTTGATTATAAGTGAATGTGGGGCGGGACCGCGGTTAAAGGTTTAAATGAAATTTTAAATGAGATATGCTTTTTTGATAGCGGTCGTGTTGTAACCGTTTTGTTATCAGGGTATTGTATATACATATATAAAAAAGGGCATAGAAAGGTTATTAAGGGTCTGTGATTGTACGCAATGTTATGCTATCACAATATTACTGACAATTACAGACCCTAATATTACAAGACATTATCATCAAAAGTGTTATTTCCGGTTGCATCAGAGGCTTCCATCTTGAATCCTTTACTCTTCCTTCTACTTTTGGTTAAGCTTATATGACTTTTATGGGAGTGACTGCAGTTAGCCCTCTCAATTCCGAAAGGAAAGCCTACGACAGACCTTGCATTGACCTCTTTGACTCTCTTACACCCATGATGTAAGTGTCCATCTGCTAACTTATGTTGTAATCCAAGCAATTCATATGAATTTAGATTTAAGTACTTACCTACATCATAGGTATACTATCTAATAACACATGATCAGAAATAATTAAACAACTTATTATTATTCAACAATAATGTCAGTTAATCACTATTTTAATATAAATTATGACAATATTATGTAAGTAGATATAATAATAATTACTCAAATGTGTTTTGAAAACTTAATTAAGAGATTCATTTTTCAACGTTGAGCGTCCTAGTCAAGATCACTCGAAAGATTGTGTATCTACGTTAGTTCAATTCGAATTGTTCAAATTTGTTTTGCCACAGAACATTTTCATGTATTTCTCACGACATCACAATAATAATTACGTACAAGTTTTTGTACAAAACCTGTTCGCAACGCAGACCAAGTAAGGAGTGGTGGAATTAACTTGAAATTTAACTTTGACATCGCGAGGCGGCCCCAAATGCTTACCAAATGAATAGTAATTTAGTTTTCGGATTAAATCGTTTCAAACACGCGACACAGAACCACTTTTCTATTCTCGAGTCGACTCCAAACCGTCATTTTACACAATTTTACCCAATTGCTCCGAGTTCTCGGAATTAATTTGATATTAGCCTTTGAAAACGCAAGGTGTGGTTTTGTGTCGGCCTGATAGTTATTTTGAAGAGGGATTTGAACAACCAGTGTTTAAGGCTTGCTCTAGACTTGATAATCTTTTAGAATTAGCTGCTCATTCATAATTTTACTAAACGAAATGTTTTGAAGTTTGCTCATGATATGTTATTCGGTTTATAGACGGTAAACGGTTTCAAAACTCGGAATTCTGTAGTAGGTAACAAATAACTAACAATTTGCATATTCAAGTTTGGACGACCACAGTAGTAATTTGCTGATTTGAAAAACTAAACCTTATGGTTATGGACCATCGTACTACTAAAGCATAGGTAACAATTTGTTTACAAAACAAGAGAAAGTAACCGTTTTATTTTCTTGTTACAGGAATCACAATCCAGCAGCGCAGAAAGATGGAGTGGGCGCGCTCCAGAGCACAATATGGCTCTTCAACAAATCCTTAAGCTTCAAGAAGCAAGAGCTCTTCACAAGACTTCTCTTCTTCCGATATATAAGAAGAATGGCCTCCCGTCACCCACTGGATCTAGTTATGACAAACCTGATAGGAGACCAGAGTACCATGACTCCCGAGTCCTCGAGCAATCAAAGCTGGAAACAGAATTCAGAAGATTAATGGAACAATCTGGCAAAGACATACGCAACGATGAGTCCTTAAAATACTTGCAACATATGATGGAGGCAAAACAACATTACGATTATTTGAGGAGTATTCAAGACAAGGAGGCAAGATGCCTTGAAGACAAAACTGAGGTGAAGAGAGAAGTCACTTCACCGAATCAAGAGAAATCTTCTCCTGTACATCAATCGCCCCCTCATAGAGTCTCCTCAGCTGAAGCATCCCCTTCTCATAGCATCCGCTTGTCTACCTCATCCAGCCCTCTCTCAACAACTAGTCCCTTAAACTCATCTCCTTTGAGCCATTTACAAAACATGCAACCTTTTGACTTTCGTAAGCATAAGTCAAACGAAAGTAACCACAAAGAAGAGAATCGAAAACTGTACGACTTAGGATCTGCAGATAAAAGTGCAATGGACCTGATGAGAAATCAATTCTTCAACTTTCCATTACCTGCTAATTTACCAATGCCACCAATGTCTATCCATTCATCATTTAATCATCAAGCTGCAATGGTGGCCGCACTTAGTCAAAATCCAATGGGTTTAGCGTCACTTCAAGCTCTACTACCCCAAATGTCTTCAAAACCTGCAGAATCTCAGGATCATAAAGCCAACAGCAACGGTAAAAGATCTGATGATATGAAATCCGAGGATGATAATGTTCTAAATTTAAGTAAAGACGCTTACGTAGAAGCAACTCAAAATTCTAGAAACATGATGTTAGGTAAATGTATTAGTCCACCAAAAAGGCAATGGGGTGCTTCACAAATGCCATTAAATCTAGGAACACACTTCATTAATCCCGCTACGGGTAAGAAGAGAGTTCAATGTAACGTATGCTTAAAAACATTTTGTGATAAAGGTGCATTGAAGATCCACTTTTCAGCTGTCCATTTACGTGAGATGCACAAATGTACAGTAGAAGGGTGCAGTATGATGTTCAGTTCAAGAAGATCAAGAAACAGGCACAGTGCGAATCCTAATCCTAAGCTGCATTCGCCTCATCTAAGAAGGAAAATTTCTCCTCACGACGGAAGAACCGCACAACTTCATCCAGTTTTAATTTCACCACATCGATCTGGATTGAATATTCCACCAGTTATGAATCCTATGCATCCTTTTGGTTCTTATCCGCTTTTAAATCCACCTCATAATATGTCTCAGTTTCCATCAAATATGCCTTTAGATTATAAAAATAATGCCAATATGAACTTTTCACCATCCTTTGATCATTCACATCGGATGCGTCGTGAATCCGATTCTGTCGAAAATAAAGACCAAGATGGACAAGGAGACTCTGACGAAGATGATGGAATAGTAGTAGTAGCAGGTGATGACGATGACGATGAAGGTGATCATATAGATACAAGTGATTATTATTCAAATCTAAATAAATCTACTGGATCTATAGATGACTCAGAAACTGATTACGATCAAAGAAGTGTAAGTGATAACAATGAAGTAGTTGATAACAGGAAAGACGATACAGCTAGTCCAGAAATTATTAAAAGAAAACGTAAGAACCTAAATCCCACTCGTCTACAAAATAATTATGTTTCCGCAAACGGTACACCAGATTCAAATCATCAGGAATCAAATGAATGTGCTATAGATTTAAAAAGAGTAAAAGCTGAAGATGACAAGATTGATGACAATAATTGCAATGTTCCTAAAGAAAAAGCGGAAAATATTGATATCAAACAAGAAACCAATACAATTAAAGAAGATACAGCTGATGTTAGTTACAATGTCCAAGATCTACGAGTTAAAGAGGAGATTGTTGAAAAACCAGATGTGTACAAAACTACTGATACAGGCTCTAATGAAGAACAATTTTCCTCAGAAAACGCACTTAAAAGATTAGAAAGTTTGTCAAAAGGTGATTTTCCCAGTGTTCCTAAGAGAAATGATTCCCACTCAATGGCTCCTTTCAACTTATCAATGAATGACTCTGTTGATTATTCTGATAGATCCCCTTCTTCTTCTGTATCTAGTTTTGAATACAGTGCAGAAGATGTTCATGGTCAAATCTTTGGACACTTTGATAATGGTTTCTTTGTAAGCACCACAGATGTCCCTATGGATCACGAAAACCCTAGAAAGTGCACAGTTTGCGGGAAGATTTTCCAAAATGTTTACGTTGTTAAGACACATTACCAGAATGCTCATTTAAAACTAATGTACAAATGCAATATTGAAGGATGCAGAGCTGCATTTTCTTCAAAACGGAATAAGGACCGCCACAGTGCAAATATGAGTTTACATAGGAAAATCGAAGAATATAGAATATCCAACGAATCTTCGAGAATTTTGGAGAAAATTCGAGAACAAATGGAACTAATCTCAAGGTTCAATGAGGAAGAACGAGCTGTACCTTACGTAGAATCTCACCTTTATTATAGAGCAAAAGAGTCAGATAAACTAAAAAGTCATTTGAATCATCAGCTGCCATTTCCAACTCCATACCCACCATTGCAGTTACCTGAAGCTTACCTCAGTAATAGGGACATGTTTGCTCAACATTCATTCCTCTTCACCCCCTTTGGAATGCTTCCAAACTTCCCTCCGATACCGCTAGGTTTCCTTCCACCGAGTCTAAACGCGTTCGGATGCCCAACAAACTACTCCCCACCGCTAACACGGAAATTGAATTACTACGTCGAAGACGAAGCACCACGACCTAATAAAGATGGTAGCTATCCATGTCGAGGTTGCAAAGAATATTTCAAGGACTTAACTACTTTGAAGCATCATTGTGAGAGTATCCATGCGCAATCGTTACATCGGTGTTCAGTCAGTGGTTGTAATGCCGCGTTCTTTTCTAGGACTAAGAGGAATACTCATTACGAATCTCATGTGTCGCGTCGACAGAACGGTAAGATTCATGTCAACCCCTCGTGACCTGAATATTACTAGACTGAACGGTTGATACTCCAGTGCATTTGTGATTTATTTTAGTGTAGTATACCAAATAGTTTAGTTAGATTAATATCTTTGCCAGAAGGTTTCTTATTCTCAGTAACTTAAGTTCTGGTAATTGTAATATATATAAAAGTCGGGTTAGCTGATGTAAGATGTTTTGATTATTATGTATCAGCAATGTAATATAGCAGCTTAAAGCCCGCTTTTTTCATGAGTAGCGTAGATATTTAAATTGTAATTCAACATTCCATAGTAATAAATCGTGCAATAAAAATGTAAATAAATAATAATGTATAATGTACAAAACGTTGGCTGATGTATTTAGAATAATTAAATTGAATATAAAATATACAATACTTGCGATTTTTGTATAAAGATTAAAAAATTTAATATTTCCGTCTAAATTTCATTTGTCTTTTAGCACAAATAACAGTGTTGTTACAAGGTTTGAAAGTGTTAAAATAGTTTTGATCTTGATAATTAAGCTTTTTCGATTTGTTTATAAAGCAATAGATGTTTTTTTTTTTCAAATCTTGTAGCAAATTAGTCCTAAACAACATAGCATAATAATTTGATCATATCTCTTAATATTTTGGTGCTAAAATATGACAAAATATTGTTTCGTAACTGTACATTTCTTGAAGTTTTTTAAAACAAATCTATGTGTAATGTGAGAGATTAGAGTTATGTTGTATAAGTACCAAAAAGTATTAAAAAAGCAGTAATGTTAAGATTGTATTATAAATAAAGATAAAGCATATACATAATACTTCCTTTTGCCAAACGATAATAAGTACGTAATAAAAATGTTTGGAAAATTTTATTTGTTTTTTACTTACTTCACACTATTGAGAAGCAGTCCTTTTATGATTTTTTAAGAAGTAGAAGAAAAAGCAGAAAACCAGGGCTCCAGGGCAAGACAGCTTGGAATACAACCGAGACTCACGATGACATCATGTTTCATTAAAGTTGATTAGGATAGAGTGTCATTCTATTAGCGATAACGCCAGTAGAGACGTTCAATACAGTAAAAGAATTATAAAGCATTAATCTATCTATAAAAACTACCATGTTTAAGTGAGTCCTTATAACTCGAAATAAATGACTTATTGTAAGAAATAATAATGATTTTTAGTGAAATTATTAGCTTCAATACTATAGGGTTCATTCACTCCTGCACTGATGAAAACTGTGTGTCAGGTGTTAGTGTCTTTCCTATATTAAAGCGTCATAAATGATTGACTAATTATTCTGGGATTGTAGACAAAATGCTATTCTGTTAGTGGAATACTTTCGGAGCGAATTTGTTTCTATTATTTATGAATAGAACACACACAACCCTTCAATGATTATAGTAATAATATAATAATTCAATTAATTCGTTTTATAAAGACTCTCTTAAATCAATAATTTCATTAAATTAGGCAATGTCATAATACATAACTGAACGTTTCCACTTGCGTTTTCGCTAATACATAGAATAACACTTTGTTTGGAAGCCCTAGGTAGAGTCGAATCGTGTTCTTCGCGGTTCTTCGAATCAGAGGTACATTAACGAGGTGGAAATTTATCCCTAACAATACGTCGGGGTCACCAGGGCTGGTGGCCTCGGGGATTCCGGGACCCTGGGAAGTAGTTACGCACCGAGGTTCGAAGGAAATGCTTTTTGAGTTTGCACCCCGGCACTTGAAGACTCGAGACGGCGCGGCGGCTGGCTATTGGAGGTGATATCCGTGGGGCTTGCCGCATGGAAAAAGGGCTCGTGGTTTCCCAGGATTACAGGTGGAGTTTTATCGTATACCTAGTATGCCATCCTCATTGTTTTGTGCGGAAAGCCCATCGGATACCGCCAAACCTACCGCAAAAATAAAAAAAATTAACGAAAATAAAAAAAATACACTTGTATTGCATAGTGAGTTAGATACAGATAATAAATTTAATATTAGGCAAAGAACATCTCTCAAACGGCCTGAAGGTAAAAAAAGATTAAAATTCCAGAAGCCGAACAACACTAATTTGCGTGATTTATGAATTTCAAATAAGGTTCATATAAATTTTATGCGTTTTTGAACGCAAATTGTACGGAAGGGTTTATCTAAATTGAGGGGGAAGACTCGAGGAAATATTCTTAAGAAAATATTATTTAAACGTCTCGTCTGTCTGTGCAATTATCTACTTAAGCTATCTACTTACTTAAGTATGGTTTGTACAAACCCATTAGGTACGAAAAGTTTCAAATGTGTAACCTATACCTACCTAACTAAGTAGGTACAGCAGCTGTCTTTGATCTAAGTATTTTAATCAAAAAACCATCATTACGCTAATGGGATGATAACCAAAAAGTCCCATCAAAATTGGCCCTGTCGCTCCAGATTGCCTCATTCAAGCAGACAGAAAGACAGATAGACAAAAAAAATTAAAATTGCTGTTTCATTATAATAATGTACGTGTACTGTAAATTTAGATACATACCTACACTACAACTATTCAGTTATTTACAACTGGTTATTTAGTTACAACGCTTTAATTTTATTTATTTGTAATAAGTAGATAATACCTACACTAAATAAAATACAAAATATCTGCTGAGAGCCGTTCAATTAACTCCAAAGTAAGGACATTGGGTAGGAATTACACGTCCTATCCGCCGTCACCCATGACATTTGCTTGTCAGAGTGACATTTGCGGTGACGTCACGCGCGCGTGACACGACACGTCACCACATCGCGTGCCGAACTGTTACATTTTTAATCTTTCCATTATCGCATGTTATTCTATTGGGGAACGACAAATTGAAATTGTTTGTGTTGCCAGGGGTAAATTATTTATACAAGTTGGTAGTTGGTAAAGACTTAACGGTCAAGTTAAGTAGTTACTTTAAAGGCAGGTAAGGCAGGTGCTACTACAGTAGCAAACAAACACATATAGCAACCTAATCAATGACTTCTATATTTAATATTTGACTGTCAGCCTGACAGGCAGTCACTTCCGTAAAAACCAAACAACCTATTTAAAGGAGTACTTAGTAGAATCTACCAATTACATAGTTTCAATTTGTTAGAATCCGCATCACAGTCGTTAGCCAGCAGGATTTCCACACGAAAAATCATTTATAATTTAAAAAAAATAATAAAAAAGGGACTTTGACTGAACCAAATTGTAGGGCTTCTTGTTTGAAGTCGGTGAAAAAGTAGGTAGATATACATACCTACCTACGTTCCAAACTATATCTTATCGGTACATTTAAGATCAACCTGTATATTAAGGTACTTAGGTAGGTACTTAAGTAAATAGCGCAATCCTAAAGTCGATAACACCCTGAAAGTTCTAGAAATGTCTAATACAGCGACACCAGACGGCTGAAAGTAGGGACCTGCGGCAAGTAGGTACTTTAACTAAAGAACTTAGGTGATACTAACTTAGCTAGACTAATTAAAACTTAGATTACGAAACTTGAGCTCAAGTATTCACCGCAATTCCAACTTTCTACTACATAGGTACCTACCTACCTACCTACAGGTATATACAGGATGAATACATATTATTCAGAAAGTAGGTATGTGTACAGAGTTGTAGGTACAATCAACGGCAAAAGTTTATGATGATTGTAGAAATTTCAATTCAAAATTATTGCGACGGTAGCTGAATGGATAGGTAAGGACGTGGCTTCTACTCAGAGGTATCGAGTTCGAATTCGGTCAGTACTAATGTGAATTTCACTTTGTGGAGTTTATTATCGATCTACTAATCACATGATTTATCATCTCTGCTGACGGTGAAGGAAAAACATTGTGAGGAAACCCACATGTCCTAGAAGTAATTCTAAGGACATGTTAGATCTACCAACCGCATTAGGCCAGCGTTATGTGGATTATGGTCTAAACCCTCTCAGCTCTCTCGTTAGAGGAGAGGAGACACGTACCCAGCAATGGAACATAAGTGGGTTGCAATCAGTAGAAATTTGAATTCAAAATATTGCAATAAATTTTGAAAATATTTCAATCGAGCCCACTAATTATTTTCATTGCGAAATATTACTTAATTTGCTCAGAAACGAATTTATAAAATCTTATAATAATCATCCACTTTTGCCGCTGACTATACTTACTAGGACTTTTCTTGTTTGTAAAAATACCTAAAATCCATGAAAAAGTTCTCGATTGAAGATACCTACATTATGGTGCAGATCTTATAAGGCAAGTCACCCTTTATTAGATAGGTAGGTACCTGATTGAACAAGATGGACAGACACCTAGTTGGCTAAATGTGGCTAAATGTGAGTGTTTCTGCACCTCTAGATACATATCTATTGCGCTCTGTACAATGACTTACTTTTGACACTCTAGATTATGATCATCAACTTTTGACGCTGACTGTACTAACATAAATATGACCTTCGCATCTCATTCATCATTCAATAAACGAATTATACTACAGTCTGACGAACAAATTGGAAAGAAGTGCATAATGTGCTGCTACCTCACCGCCTCAAAAGCCAAACAATACGCACTCAGTCTCACACAAAGTCCGATCTCATTTACATAATCAACTCTCATCAGCTACATTTGCATCCGAAACGCAACGCGAATTAAATTCAAAATAACATTTTACACACTAAATAAACTCTTTTTCCATCACAATAAGGTTCAAAATCGTAATCCCAAATGTCATAGCACGAATAGCAGTGGTTTTTGCGGTTGGCGCATACGAAATTCGAACGTCCCGCTTGTCAGCAATTTGTTTTGGAGAGAGAATACTTCTAATTCGCAAAAAGAACGAGCGTTCTATGTTTAAAAGTATCGTCACGCGAGCTACATTAGGCTGTATTCATCAAAACGATTTTTTTGTGAAATAATAGAATAGTTTTTAATATTTTAAATTTTATTAATTTATATCTATACCTAGCTAAAATTATAAAAATAGATAAATAAAGTAAAAGGAAATCTATTGAATTCAGTAGTACCCTTTGGTGAGAAAGCAGTCGCTCCCATCTAAGCCAAAAAATGAGGAGGTTTAATCTTCATGACTGAATATCGTTCTAGAATACCTACCTACGATTGTAAAAATCTAAATAAATTAGAAATTAGGTACCTTGCGAGTATCTAACTCAGTCAGAGATGAGACGCCTTAGAACGGTAACTTTGCTAAGTTTTGTACTTTCATAACCATTTTTTTCTTTATTACTAAGTAGGCTATAAGAAATACATTTAAAATAGTACTTTACTAGTAGCTACTGACGATTGAGCCATAAAACTTGTTATAGTATAGGTACCAACTACTTCGTTTGATTTAAATGTAACTGGACAGACAATTTTTTTTCATGTAATAACTATTCTCAATTACCAAGGCGTTGGAACCACAGTAAAAGTACAGTCATTTACTTGATTTCATATGTTTTACTTTTCATTCATGTACCTAATTACTTCGACGCCCATTCCTTCCGAGTAAAATAGTTAAATGGGCATGTGAGTTGGCACTAAAATTGACGGCACTAATTTACTTAGGTTATTTTATAGCCCAAGTTTTATGATGAATGTTAAGTTTCTTGATCAACGACTGTGCTTATACTTAAGAAACTACTGCTGAAAAATTACTTTTCAAATAAGATAAGTAAGTAGGTAATAGATAGGTTACGAAACGTTAAGAAACTCTAGATTTCCAGCTCCAGTGGGCATTCATGTTATTTTTATAACTCACCTACCTTCTTGAATTGTTAGCGTCGCGTCGGTAGCTTAGTGGTCTTACGATCGTGAAGTCTTGAGTTCGAATCCTGGCCATTACAATACCGATGTGAACTCACTCCTAAAACAAGCAATTAAACTTAACTGGAGGGGTTATATTCAAAATTAGTAATTTCGGTTACTTTAAAATATATTGTAGGTAGGTACCTACTACCTACTCAGTAGGTAATGCATTGTTATTTTTTTATTAAATATCTCTAATGTTCGCAGGTACTTTACAAATAGACATTTATAAAATAAGAGGTATTATCTACTTTTGAATCCTGAAAAATAAACATTAGTAGAACCTATTCAATTTTGTCCACCCACTGTGAATGAGCCTTTACGAGTTCCAAATTTGAAGTTCGAATCGGAGTCTTTAGACTTTAGAGCGTTATTTTTTTTTTAACGATAATGAGCGTGGCTTCTTAGGGAGCCAGTGCTATTAACAGATGCAGTCATACATTGGCGTAAAAAGCGTAGGTACATTTGGCGTACATACCTACTCTATGAAATAGGACACTGACTTGGTTTTGTATAACATGAACCAAAAAAAAACCTATAGAGACCATACCTACTAGAGCCGGCCCACTTGTTTAGGTATATATACGGGTCGACACGCTCACACTAACACACTAGTCAGCCGTGTAAAAACCATAATGATAGCAAGAAAAAATATGCAGGAATCACATTTTCAATCAAATTTGGGTAACACATTGCAACCCAATATTCTCTCACACATGGTCAGCCGCCGATATTTTTGTGACACAGCCTTGTATTGAACACTTTCTGTCCGCAGATTTTATAGGGTCATGTCCTAACCTCAATTCTTTAGACTTCACTTAGACACTTCAGCTTAACAACAGTCGGGATGACGTCACATGAAAAAAAACACAACACAACAAAAGCCATTGTTCTAAGATAACGTTTATCACGCAAGTGCTAGCCGCGGGGCAGGTATTCGAACAATCGCAACTGACAGTTCAAATTTTGAAAATGGAAGCATAGCCCGAGGCGCCATCTTTGCCATATCGCACGCAATATACCACAGATAATGCATAGTTGTGTGTCATTATGTAATTTTCATTTTAAATGGTCATAGACATGTTTGCTGCTATTAAAAAAATATAATCATGCGATCCAGTAAAATTGTTTCTTAGTTTTGCGCCATCTAGCAAAGGTATGTTGAACTACCTAAATACCTACTTTTTGAGTAATCATTGGTGATCATTAGGATAAGACAACACTCTTTACAGAAACTCTCTCAACCCCTCCCTATCCAGGGCCAGCAACGCAAGTGTGATGTTCCTGGTGTTGCATAAGTCCATAGGCCACGGTGACCGCTTACCATCAGGAGGGCCGTTTGCTTTTCTGCCATCTCAGTGATATGAAAAAACTTCAGTCTCTCCAAAATTAGGTAGGTAAGTATTTAGGTAGGACTTAGGAGTAACCTTTCTTCAAGGTTAGGATAGGAGCAAATACTCTTATTATTATCATGATCACGACCACAGTGACAACTCTAATAAAATGATGATAAAGTGATAAATGCTTTTTGAGTGATCTTTAATGATTAATCGCACAATACACATGAGTCGCTATAACGATGATCACATTCCACTCATTTATAAAGAAACAAAAATCCAATATGATTCCAAAATGATCGATCACGAACGGTATGAGTAATTTGAATATAGAAGCACGAGCCAATATTCACACAGTCTGTCACTCCCTCTGGCGACATGACTAAAGCATTGCCAAATTTGAATTTATTAAAAAAATATTTTATTTAAAATTCGAATGAATGTTTCGAATTTCTGCACATAACCATTTGAGTAAATGTAATGATTAGCTATTGGAAATTATATGGATATTTTTAACTTGTTTTTTTATTCGTTTGATTCTGAATTTTAATTTTAAATATTATAAACGAGAAATGACTAGTGTACCAAACGAGAATTACCTACTAAGCTCTGACTTACTGTGTCCAGGGAAATTATAATTATTCTAGTTAAATGCGACCAGTGCCGGGTGCAGTACCTACTATTTGGTATAAGTAGTTGTACAATCAGCAATAGTTGCTAGCTGCAAAGAACGCTGACTCATCATTTATAATCGATCTCCTCCTTGAAGGGACTAAAGGCTGATAAATTTGTGGTGGCCAGAAGATCGGAAATATGAAGATAAGAGTGGACACAACATATTACCTACCCTGTGGTAGGTACTCCATAAAATAGCAACCCATTAATTCTGGAAGGAAGGAAAAGGAAAGGAAGATTCTCCTACTAAAGACTAGATATCACCTGATCTTTTTATTCTCTTTGTACGAGCACCCATCTTTCAAAGTGAGAACTCACCTAATTACAGTTTCTTACCTATAAAATGTTATATATAGCCCCGAAATGCTACAGTAATGTTTCACTTAAAATATTTCGTGTAAAAATTTGAAAGATTATGCAGCGAATTCATGTTTTAAATATTTATAATGCTTTACTGCCTACTGCGCACCTACCTACCGATGTCGCCGGAGGGATTAACAGACTGTGTGAATGTTGGCTCGTGCTTCTAAATTCAAATTAGACTGTTCGTGATTGCCTATTTTGGAAATAAATCAAGAATAATTTTTTTCACATTTTAATGCTACAGAATTACACAAAAATTATTCTGCACCTGCAAAAATTCAAATAATTCAATGAATTTGAATTTCAAATGTTTAAAATTCGAAGCTTGTGTCGCCTACGGGTTTGACAGACTGTGTGAACTTTATCTCGTGCTACCAAATTCAAATTGGTGATTTCGTGATGATTGATTCCACTTTTCTTTTCATTTTGCTCGTGGGCAATACTAATCAAGTAGATAAAGTACCTACCTACATGTAAATAATAAATCGACTCAGTAGACATCAACATTTAAAATGCCTGAACAATAACATGATGCTAGGTCGGGTACTATGGCGCAAGTCTACCTATGTCCAAAGGTATACCTCATTAATAGGTTTCAATTGATTGATTTAAATAGGTTTTAAGTATTCTTTTTGTGATGTACTTAGGTAGGTAGGTAACTAAATATTCACGATTATCGGCCATTTCCCTTGTGTCTTAAAACCTTATTTTAAGCCAAAAATAATGTAGCTCAACGTGAAGTAGGTACTTACCCTACAGATATCGATTCCTCTTCGAATATTTAAATATGCAGTATCTTTTGATTGAGTCTGATTTTTTAAAATATTGTGTGTTCAATTAATCATACCTACTTAGTATCTATGAATTCTATTTAGTTCGACATAGTAGATAGTTATATTGCGTTGTACCTGACGTAAAAATATTTAAAAGTGTTATTTCAACTGAATCTAGTAGGTATTACGAATCAAAAAGTCTTGGAGATGTCAAGAAATACCTAAGTATGGTAAAGTTTCTCCACCCTATTATAAATTCAAGAAATAATTTGCAGCTGCTACAAAAATTTCGAAAAAATCACAATAAGACATGGACATGACGTTTGATTATTCCAAATTTAAGTAGAGACCCAAGATTGTCTGTCCTTCCGAACATGTCGTTGAAGCCTGAAGCGCCAATTTCAAAATTCGAAGGTTGGCTACCTGCACATGACTACAAGCGGCTTCAGATTCCCGCACGGAAGCCACCAGCGGGAATCATCGGTTGTTCGTTCAGAAGCTCGTGCCGAGAGTCGAGATATCGGAATTATTCTAAATTCGATCGTTAGAGGCACGCTTTTGTATTGACACGCGATTTAGAATCATGAAATCGAGGAATGCAGGTTCGATCTACCATATTAAATAATAAGTACCTATAGCAGAATGATGTTTAAATAACTATATAAACCACTAAATAAACATTAAAACGTTTCAGAGAAATATCTGATAAATAAAATAGACTCTACATTTTTTAATTCCTTACTCTATCTAGGTAGGTACTTATACCTATGTATGTTATATTAGGTACCTATAGGTGTGTTACAGGTTACCTTATCTCGGGATAATTGGATAGGTATGTGCATACCTAATGAGAGACAAACAGCATTTTCATGAAGATATAAGTAAGTGTGGGTGTATTTTGCTCAAAAACTTACATGACATAAGTTTAACAATTGAAAATGATCTTCCACTTTTGACGCTGTCTATCATAGTCCTATTCAGGAAATTTCTAATGTTCTTGGTCCAATTATACCTACCTATTTGCTTACACTCGAAGGTAAGTACCTACCTAAATACGCATTTATATTATGTAGAAATAGATAAAATTAATAGATAATTTCCTGCAGTAATCGAAATATCATTGGCTCACCTAAGCTACCCACAAGCAAACTTACGTCCAAAGCTTTACAAACTAGATAGACACTTAATGCATATTTACATACCTACAGCTAGAATTTATTTGAGAAATTATTCTTGGATAGGTACCTACCCGTACAGTTGAGTACAGTTACCTACATAAATTTTACCTACTACCTAAGTATGTTTGGTATATTCTACTTTGTTCACTTAGGTGATATCACCCGGGTGAACAACGTAGATTTTGTAGTGTCCTCATTTCACCTGCAAATCATATCACCTACGCTTTATCTCCTAGGTGAAATGAGTCGACACATGATGTCGCATTTTTACCTTGGACTTGGTTAGTAGAACAGGATTAATGAATGAATGAATTTTATTTCAATGAACATCAAAAATGTGTTAAAGATTGATTAGGTAGGTATCTACTTAAAGAGCTAAGCTGCTCAATATCAGTTTTGACATCGACTGTAGCTAGCAGGCCGTGTACCTATCTATCTAATACATTCTAATGGCATGTTATGGCGTGGTAATAAACATTAAAACGTGTCTCTAATTAGGATCACCGCATGTTTAACCCCAGTCGCCTATTAAATTCGTTACGCAAAACAAGCTTCGCGAGACATTTCAATAAATTGTACGTATATTCATGAACCTGAAAATCTTATGGACGGAGCATGTTGAACAATTCAACTGACGAAACCTAGAGTCAGCCCACTTGCTTATACATACAAGTCTACACTCACACAATAGTCAGCCACAACGCGGCAATCGTCATTAAATTCAGTCAGTTTAGGAAGCGAACAAAAATATAATAATCTATATATATATATATCTATTATATATACATATATCTTCTATTATATACCTATATAAAAATGAATCCCTATTTCCCTTGGTCACGGCATCACGCGTGAACGGCTGGACCGATTTCGTTAATTCTTTATTTTGTTGTGTTTGTTATTATCAGGAGAAGGTTCTTATGAAAGAAAAAGTCAAGAAAGTTGCGCGGGACATTAGAAAATTTAGGAGACGGACATAAGATACTTTTTATCCTGCCACGGGGACGACGTATGCCACGGGCGAAGCCGCGGGGCACAGCTAGTAATTGTATAAAAACCGTAGTGACAGCACGAAAAAATATCCAGGAATATTTTAATCAAATTTTGGTAACATGTTAGGTACAAAATTCACTCACACAACATGGTTAGCTGCCGCTCTACTTTCGTGACATTATTATTTTTAATGCTTTCCGTCCGTAGGGTTTTTACTTTCATGGTGGGTATATACCTTGCCTGGCCATGTAATCGATAGATAACTATCTACATGCAATTATTTATCTACTACTCTATATTTTAAGTAAGTTGCTGTTGTGGTTGGTGTGTCTATGCGTTGTTAAGTCTGTTGTACCTACTTAGAAAGTACAAGCAGTCCTCATTAGAGCCTCTGTACTTCTTTTTCATATTTTGTATTCGTGTGTGTATAGGCACGTGAATATTAAATAATTATAAATAAATAAAACCTAATAACTAAAATTGACTTTCTCAAACTTTCAAAAAGTATGTCTTCAAACAGTTCCAAATTTAAATTCGTCGCAAGAAAAACAAAATAGAACTACGTCAGCATTGCGTCTCACGCTCACACCCGCTCCACATTCCATTTAACTATCCCTTTCTCATGCGACATGCGACAAACAGTGACATCTAGGCCACGACCAATGACAATAAGGCGCGCTACTATTGGCTGAAAGTGTCACGTTAATGAAATAGCTGTGAAAATTTGAATTTGGAAGAGACAATTGAAAACTTTTCCAGCTTCTGTTTACTATAAAAAAAATTGTATAAAATAGATATGCGTAGATGTTTAGATACATTTAAATTATACCTCTTACGGCTGCAGACATTTAAAATTATTTCTAGGTATAATAAAATTATAACTTAGCGATACAATTTAACGATCTCCGTAGCGTGGTGGTAGAGCGTTCTACAGCTACGACGGTTGTCATGGGATCGATTCCCGCTCAGTGCAAATATTAGTACTATGCATAAATATGTCGTGTTTTCCTGCCTCGTAGAGCACGTTAAGCCTACAGTCCCGGTTGCTCTACGAACATCTATGGCAGTCGTTACGGGTAGTTGGAACCCTAAAAAGTTGGACAACATGGTCTGTCTACAGAACTTCGATATCGCCAATGTCGTGGAGGTCAGATGGCAGTCGCTTCACAGAAAATATCGAAGTAAATACGCCGCTTCGTATTTAGGTTGAGAACTCAACCTCAACCTGAGTTGGGATAAGAATTAGGATTAAGTATAAGAATGAATTAATCGTAAAATTAGTAAGTGTTAATCATGAGTTAGGTAATCATATTATGAAATTAAATCTGTAATAAGTATTAAAAAGTTGAAGAGTTTGTTTGTTTGGTTGAACACGGTAATCTCAGGAACTACCTACTGGTATGAATTGAAGAATTCTTTTATCGAGGCTATAGAATAGATAGATAGGTAGGTATGTAGGTATATTATAATGCTACTAAGTACTCAGGATAGCGGAGCAGTTATCTAGAGTCAACAAATCGGGTAATTTTCCATACCGTACTGTAGAACTAATACATTTCGGGTAGGTACCTACATATGCCTTACTTATGGGATAAATAGGTGTCATAGGGGCGAAGTAGGTAGGTATGCCACGGGTAAAACCACGGGACACTGCTAGTCACTACGTGCCCATAAGAAAATTTTGATAAGTTGATTAAAAGAAAAACTGCAAGAAGGAAACCTCATGAAAATAATAAATATAATATACTTAACTTGCGTAGGCGGTCTCAAATGTACCGTTTAAAAATGTCACCGCCTTCTACGCCATTGGTGCAAACTGTCACCGCGTCACGCGACACATCTCATTGGACAGCCACGCCCTTCCATATTCAAAAACTTATATTCGAATTCTAAATTTGTAACGGTTCTATTTATTAACCCAATTAACTGTCATTATAATTCAACCGCATTCTTTTGGTGACATCAATAAAGTTATAGAGTAAGTAATAATTTTGAATTTAGAATATCAAATTTGTAGATGTGTAATTAGGTAATAAAGCACGTAGATTAAGTTTAACGAAACCGTTTTTTATCGAGAAAAACGTTAACGTTTTGATTTGAGAATGGAATGCAAAGAAAGTGTTTGAGTATTGTCGTGCGTCTCTGGTGGGCTTGCGCGGAACTATTGATTCGAGACGACGGCGACGTTGGCCGACGCCCGTGTGTCCTAAAAGGTGACAAGAGCTTCTTACACTTACTAGGTAGGTACTCGTACCTACTTAGAGGGCGATTAATTGAGGAGTTATAGACCAAAGCATAACCTACGTCCATGGAAATAGGAGAGCCTATGCGCAGATATGAAACTGATTTTTAATTTTTTTTAAATATTGTAACTCATGTCTGATTGTGACGCAAAAATAGTATTTTTTTTTTAAGTGACGATGTGGCCTACGACAAGTCACGTTTACCTAGAAGGAACCTATTCACTCTTGATTTGAAGATGCCCAGGTTATAGCTTTCCGGAAACATAGACTTAGGCAGGGAATTAAATAGGTATCTAAAAAAGAAACTAAATTTAGGTTCAATTAAATTCAATAGGTATATAGGAATGTACACCTACACCTAACTACACTACTTAAGTAGGTACCTAGGTACCTATTGACCTAGGTCGAAAGGTAGGTAGAAAGCACTAGGACTAGTCCTAGTGCTTTCTTTTAAATATCATGGATTATGCCCTCATGCACCTATCTAAGCACTAGGCACTAGGCACTAAAGCACTAGGACTAGTCCTAGTGCTTTCTTTTAAATATCATGGATTATGCCCTCATGCACCTATCTCAAAAGTTAAGTGTAGATAATGCTAGAGTGAATATTATGCTGATCAGGGTGTTTCTGGAGACCCACCAACATCTTCAGAGTTCAAACTAATATCACCTGCAAGCGCTCCTATTTACTGACTAAAACGTGCAATAGCTCATCATGGTTGAAACGAGACAAAAAAGCTGATTCTACCTAATTCCGCGTCTGTTCCTAGAATACTTATAAGTAGGTAGGTACAATCAAAGGAGATTAGCGTAGAAATAGAACTTCAAAAGCGTTGAGCTATTTCTGAGTAATGTAGGTACCTAAAGGATTGAAGTTGGATACCTAAGTAGGTATTGTTAAATAAAGTTTTTTTTTTTTATGTCGGTCACGTCAACATGACTTCACCTCGCCTGATAGAAAGCTGAGGCAAAGTCTCTAGAATGGGAGTTATGGTATTATTAATAGTAAGTAGGTACTTACGTAATAAGTAGTTCACTTACTCTCGTATTTATTATTACAATTTGGATATTGTTATACTTATCAATGTTATAACAACATGTTGACTAGGTACTGTCAAACTATTTGTACCTACTGTTTTGTGGGACATTTTAGTGCCTAGATTAGAAGATAAAAATATTTTATTACTCTATATATTAAACTTTCGCATTTACAATAATACTTAGTAGGTACTTATCCTATTTTTAGCTTTCACTGTTCTACAATCAGAAATATTGGCATTACACCTACCTACTCTCACTAAGCATTGAAGTCATGAGGAAGCTGATTTCATAGTCACCCCTTCCCTGGAGTACTACCCACCCCACCCGTTTATCACATCCCTTATTTGCATTCCATTTCATTTGGATACCCAATATCCCGGACACTTTATACCGTTTTTACTGTCTTTTTATTTTTATTATATGGCCTCCCAAAGGGCAAGGGTCGAATAGTTTTTTTTTTCAGCTTTACGAGTGCCATGAACTGTATTTAGATTTTGTTGGGTTACTTTGGCCTTTTTACGATTGAAGGGTTTATCTGTGTTCGGAATTTGAATGATTAGAGAAGTGGCTTTTGTCTGTGTGTTGTGGTGGCTTATTTTACCTATATGTAGGTACAGTCAGCGTCAAAAGTAGGTACTTAGGTAGGTACAAAAGTACCTACCTAGATTTAATTAAAATAATCCGATTGCAAATTATTAATTAGGTAGATTTTAGTCAACATTTAATTTATTTTTCAGTAAGTGCAGAAACACATCAAGTTATGTTGTTGTGACAAGTGATAAGTGTAAATTGGTGTGGATTATCAGCATTTATCAGCATTCTAGAACCCATATCACAAGCTACTATGCGATTCACGTAAGTTGATAACTGTCATAATGACATTTTGATTCCCGTTGCTTACTTCATTGCATAAAGTAAGGTCAACAAATACATTTTTTTACATCACTTTTCTATCTGAGATAAGTACATACAAAGATAATTACGAAATAAACTATCGGTTCTTTTTTATTTTTATTTATTTTGAATCGGCCGGTAACACTTCGATGCCACTTATTTTATCGTTTGCACTGTTATCGGAGCCGCACGAACAATTTTACGTGCTTGTGAATGTACCACTGTGCCTTCCCTACTCATTTTAAGCAAATTTAACTGTACCTAATTAAAATAAACTTATCAAAACAATAACAAAAGTCTATAACAAACACAATTTAACAAAAAAAAGTCAACAAGGACGCAACAAAATGGAGAAATATCGGAAATATATATCAATGGCTTTGGAAGCATAGCTAGCGGCACACTATGACACCAATCAATTATGAGCTATTATTATAAACTATTACTAAGAAAATATGGTACCTATGTATTTAGGAAAAGAAAAAAAAATTAAGTCGTTGTTACCATACAGTTATGAACCTATCCGACGCGCCGTGAAAATTTTGTTGCTAGCTGTACAATTTTGATGAGTACGGAATGAAGTTAGCGCGATCGCGATTATCTTCTTACTTGAATCGCATAGTAGTTAAACTATGCTTACTTTGGGTCTAGGGAGCGCTGTGTATATAGAATGTCGCAGAATATTTATTTATTTTGTACAGTTTACCATTTCACCTGATGGTAAGTAATGATGTGGTCGACCAATCTTTTCACTTAGATGATGACCCCCGATGTGTTGTTGCCAATTATTAGGAAATTAAATTCCCCCCCTCCCTTGCAGAGAGGCGCACGGATAGGTACACCTATCAGACCCCTACCTGCTTAACATGAATTTAGTCTCATAGTCTCATATAGGTACCTAAAAACATCAGCCACAATGAAATTTTCAATTACCATTAGCAGTAGCCAGGTTAACCATTAACCCGAATACATTAGTCTAAAAGTTACATCACACATTGTAGTAAAAAATCTGCAATAACCCTAAAACGCTTACCTGTTGATATCACCCCGGGGCTTTACGATCCCACATAAACTTTTATGCTGCACAACCCTGTTTGTGTAACATCACTACTTGGCCTTTTTTATTTGCTGGCTTTTTATACTTATTTGCTCAGTTTTATTCACTTCAAGTGGGGTTATTTGTTACTGCATTTCGTATTTTGCTAAGTAATTATACCTGCAGTCATTCTCAGAAATACCTAGCATACCTAACAAGATCATAACGTCTCCAATAATGAAAAAAGAATGTAAGTATTGAAGATTAAAATAGCAACCCATTTATGTCCCACTACAGCTGGGCACGGGTATCCTCTCCTCTAACGAGAGAGCTGAGAGGATATAGGCCTTAATCCACACACGCTGGCCTAATGCGGGTCGGTGGATCGGACATGTCCTTAGAATTTCTTCTAGGACATGTGGGTTTCCTCACAATTTTTTCTTTCACCGTCAGCAGACGGTAAATCATGTGATTAGCACATATAAATTCCACAAAGTGAAATTCACATTGGAGCGGTCCGGCTGGATTCGAACTCGATACCTCCGAGTAGAGGCCGCGTCCTTATCCATTCAGCTACCATCGCATTGAAGATTACATGCACACAAAATAATTATGTATTTTACCTATACCATTTATGTGGCAGACAAGCACACGGCCTGTTTGATGGGAAGCGGTCTCCGTGGCCTATGGACGTGTACAACACTATGGTTTCAGTAAGATGCTTAATCGTTACAAACACATAATATTATTTACATCTCTTCTATGTGCATCTAAGACTACGAGTGTAAGTATTAATCGGCGATTGCAGCGAACATTAAATTCAAATACTTATAAACCATTTTAGTTACTAAAAAAGCAATACAAAATCAACAAACCGGGCAAATTGCGTGCACAAATTCAGCATTTTGCAAACTACCCGGTAGCTCTGAACTGTAACTAACACTCAAAACTTTCTCCATCGATTTTTGAAATACGAACCAATTATTAAGCCGTTCTTTCGTTTCTTTATTTTGGTTAAAACACAACATTCGTGTACTAATTGGAGATCGTCTAGTTAAGGGGCATACTCTGTTTGAGCCAGTCTGAGTACAGTTTTTAATTAATTGAAAGCCACCATAGTTTTGCTAAATACAGAATGCCCCGTAATAAAATTTGTCGTTTGCAAAAGTTTGTATCATAATCAGATTTTGAATTCTATTCATAAAGAGGAAGACATCATATATATGGGGTTCTTCAAGAAGGGCATTACTTAGAAGGTTTTTGCGGGGTCGGCAACGCGAGTGTGATGCCCCTGGTGTTGCACGCGTCCGTAGGCCACAGTGACCGCTTCCCATCAGGTGGGCCGTGTGCTTTTTTGCCACCTAGGTAAGTGGTATGAAAAAAAAAAATACCTGTATAAAATGTAAGTAGGTAGAAAAACTCAACTGCTATATGAAACTATCGAACCTGCATCGCACTTATAGATGTTCTTGCGTTAGTTAACTTATTATAAATAAATAAATGAATATTTTAGTAAGCACAGTTTAACTAGCTTGTGTTATGGGTTCTAGAATGCGGATACACATACTTAGGTACCTATATACTTTTTGTGAATAAATACATAATGTAGGTAAAGAGACATATTCGTACACTCGCGCCCCCTATCGTAGCAGTCGAGTGCTACAACTAGGTACGCCACAGAGACCGTCAAAACTAAGTATCTGTCTGAACGTGATGAATTCAAAAACTCAAGAACGAACAGTTTTCATTAACAGATTACTTATATAATGGACTCAAGGAGGTAGGACACGACGATATCTCCCGTCGGAAATGAGCTGTCCGAAATGAGCTGTCCGACTGGGCAAGTACCTCCACCCTACAGAACACCGCCGCCATAATAACCATCGAGTTGTGTTCCCGCCGGTACTTAAGTAGAGTAGCCAGAGCTCACTGTACCCCTCCTCCCCCACCCCTTCCTAGCCTTCTCACCCCTTCCCAGCTCTCCCCCTTTCCCTTCAGTGTAGGCAGCGCGTGTGTGACACCCTTAGTATTGCACACGTTCATAGGCCACGGTGACAGCTTCCCATCAGGTGGGCCGTGTGCTTGTCAGCCACCTACGTAGTACAAAAAAGGAAGGTTTAATAACGCTTTAAAACTTTTGTGTACGTTGACTGAAATATATATGACAATGATTATTGAAAATGACGGATGACAACAAATGTAGGTAAGTAAGCTCAGCTTCCCATACGAAAGCCAGGGCGTATTGCTAGTAAAGAATACTTACTTACATTTGAGTGAACATTAAGTACCGATCACTTCTCACAGAGCACCCCTCTTCCAAACGATGTCGTTTCCCGCCATCGCCACCGCAAACTTGTCGTTGAAACATCAAACACATGTTCGCGTCATTGAAAAATATTGTTTGCATGACTCGCGAAATGTCTCCCCTTGTTGCAAATATATCTGATTTTGATAGAAAAATGTTATGTGATGTAAACCACCTGGGCCTCGATTCTGCTAAAGCAAGCTACTGTCATGCCACTGATACTCTAAAAAAGCCATTTAATTGTAGACTTTACTCACATACAATTAAAGTCTAAAATAAAATGAAAAGAGTTCATTATACTTTTTAATCGATCTACAAAATATCAATTAATTTTAGACTTTAATTTGATAAAGATAAAGTCCCAAATTAAATGGCAACATCAGGGACGTCACACTCGCGCTGCTGGCCCTTGAAGGGGGATGGTTGGGAGGTTGGGGGGATTGGAAATGGGAAGTCTTCGTTTCAAACCGGCATTGTCCGTCAACCGTTTCTGGTTACATCTGGTATGCGAGTAATCTATTACTTATAACACAACATTAGATTTAACTCAAGTCTGCTTAGCAGTCAGCCACTAATCAACCAATCAGTTCTTATTTCGTCCGCCTCTGTTCCTACTTACTACCTAGTTAATACAACACATCGTACATTTCGTACCCCGCTGAGCTTGGCCAGCCAGTCAAATTCAACCGTTAAGGTCGACATACATTAACATTAAAACATTAAAAGTAGCAAAAAAAAATTAATATAACAATTATTTATTGTTTGGTACCAAAAAGGAATAGACTTTAGGTACACTATTAGGTATCTATATAATGTAAATTACGCAATTATCAAATTATATCGTATCGATCATCATCAATATTTTTTCATTCTTATAACGACTTCCCAGTTGCACCCATAAGTTTACACTTTTGGAGCGTAGAGACTGCTTCTCCTATTCTTTCTCTAAATTTATTTAGCTTATTTTAACTTTTGCGGGAGCAACTTCTGTAAAACATCCCAATCCTGAAAAAAAAGCCTGCTCCAGTGCCTTGTCTGTCAATCAGAAAGTATACCGGCTTGTATGTGAAGTTGGCGTGGGCTCCAAAGATCTTTGTGGGAATCCAAAACTCGCAAAATAAGCACTCTCATCTAATACTTACGTATGCTACACAATACCTACTTAAGATTAAACTTTGAATTTGTAGAAAAGTGTGATGATGCCTTATATATGCAAAATGGCGTAGCGATCAAAGTGGTAACATTGTAGGTACATACGATAATTAAACTAGTTCCTTAGGACAGCTTAATTTATTCTGGAGCAATCTAATTTGAATGTCATAATATATCTTGAGTCCACGATGTTCAGGTCTTGGTCTGTATTGGACGTTTGCTCCTTTATGCTATGTTACCACCCAGGCATGATATACAGAATGATTTTTTTATTTGGGCGTGGAAGGCCAAATCCGAAACTTTAATTAAAATCGGCCCCGAGACCCCATGTCTTGGGGCCGATTTTAATGAAAACTAAAACTGCATTATTGAATTTTAAAAATCTATACTCCTAACCAAAAATCAAAACTATTGATTTTGGGAAAAAAACCACATCCTATATTATTGCACAATTCGATAGTGCTCCCAATAAGGAACGAATTTCGAGTAGTAATATGGCAAATTTAGGGAATAATGTAATTATTCTACAATATTAATACCGCAATTTCTACTCAACGCGTTCATTTTCAGATCTTAAGCTCTTATTTTGAGCAAAGTACCTAGTAAGTAGGTATTTCTTAGTGAAAATTGTGGTTCTCTAAGTAACTACTTAGTAAGCTCTATCAAAATATTTTTAAACTTTGATTAACTACTATAATTAAACTTATTATTTAAGTTTGAAATCTACGCATAATCATAATAAGTAGTTTTAACGCTGACTGTACCCACTTGACATAACAAAAAAAAAACATTCCTAAATCTTTATTCAAAATTGTAACCCAACAATCTTAATTTATCCAGTACTCCACTTAAAGTAATTTCAAGCATCATTTAAAATACTACAGTTGTATAAAAACCCCTTGTGCGCGGTGTTGCCAACAGCGTGGTACGAAAAACGGCAAAGTGTATTTATCACAACAATTTTGGAGAATAGAGTACTGAATGTGTTATTTGAGTGTAAACTTAGTGTCGGTCCTGGGATTGGTTATTCAAGCGATGAACTGAAGGTAGCTGATGTTCCCGAAAAAAGAAGTTTGCTTGCCATTCCTCAAGAAAGTGTGGCTAGGTTACAAACTGACAATTTTATTCCATTCGACACTGGTATAATCCTATATCGGCGGTGTATACATAATACTTATACGTATATTAGAATCTTCTGAACAATAATATTTGAGGACTAGCCTATAACTGCGGGTCCACCCACGTAGAGAAGATTTTTTTTTTCAAATATCTCCAATAGACACAGCCATTTTAAAATTTTATAGTAAGAAGGTAGATTCTTCTGAACAATAATATTTTAGGATAGTTACTAGGTACTTCATCAGCAAGCCAATAACATTGCAACAACTTCTAGTGGGGAACTCAGATCGATGAAAAATGTGATTTGAAATCCTCGCTAACTTTTCGAAGATATTCAGAACACGAATAAAAGTGAATGCTGTGAACTTGAGCATGTTGAAAAGAGTGGAAAAATAATTAATTAGATTACCATTATCTGATTATGCGGATTAAATAAAATAAAATGCATTACAGAGTCTATGTAGGCATATAGTACCTTTTTACCCGCAAATTTTTTCGCAAGTGCAACACTGATCAGTCCTCGTAAGTCACCGCGCTTCCATAAACAATGCCATTAGCACGGGCGTTACGCGGCGGATTTTAAATTTGGAACGCGCGCCGCCATTCGTCATGTCGCCGCCGCGCCAGCGACACGCCGCTCTTCACCGCTGACTTCGATTGTATATAGATCAACTCATTTTGATACTTAAGTATAAATGTAAATTGATGATACTAGTACATACCACACCTACTTGCTAGGTAAAGTTTACATTAGAGGCTCTACATTAACTGAATTAAAATACTGTTGTCTATTTCGATGTAACAAATATTTTACTAACTAGCTTATCCCATAATATATCTTAAAATATAACAAACAACCTACGCTTTGTCAGGCATTTGTATGTCATACTTTGAAGTGGTGTAAATTCTAGAACCCATAACACAAACTAATTAAACTAAGCTTGCTTTGGGTCTAGATAGCGCTATGTAGAATATCGTCGAATATTTATTTATTATTTATTTTAAGTATTTTTAGATAGCTTTATCACAACAACAATGAGACACCGCGACGGACATTAGACACTTAATAATTATTGTACTTACCTTATGCCATATGTCACTAAGTACCTACATTATGTTTGTATTCCCACATGGATATAAAAAAAAATTGTCACACCAGCACCCGCCCTCGTCTCGCTTTATGTAAGTTTTTTTTACTCAAGCCATCATAATTTATACATAATTTATATTAGATATATTTACCTATGTCCATCAGGGATAGTGTATCTTTAAAATTTTAATGGTGAAAAATCCAACAAATTCACAACGGAAATTCACAACAGAACAAAGACGGCCTCCCACGGATGACGGATGTATGATTTTATTTGAGAATAAATTATTACATCTTTAATTTTTTTTTATACAGCATGATGATCCTGAGCTACCAGGAACTACAATTTCAGTTTGAGAAGGCCGATAATAATACATATTCCTATTATAAAGTGAGACAGATGAGAGTGTACTTATATTGTATTTAAACCAAAGTATCAAGTCGACTTCACCCTCGTATATTCTCTTGTGACTAATGACGTCATGTGTCCCGCACAGCGATCGCAACGGCAAATGACTCGCAATGAATTTAAAATTCGAACTTTGCTAACGAGGGAGGCAGTGGCATGTTGCGGATTTGTGAGTTATTGTCGAGTTGTCGCCCGAAACAAAGTACAATTGCATATTAAATATGAAAATGTGTTTATTGTTTCGTATTCTAATAACAACATGCTTACGTAAACATTGCCAACCCCTGCTAGGACTGGTCCAAGTAGCTCAGTTGGTCGAAGCATTCCCCCTGTAAGGGACTGGTCGCGAGTCTGTTCAAGTCGCGTCATGGATGTTCACTTTTTCTGAATACAAATCATTAGGAATAGCATACTAATTGCTTTAAAATTTGATTGAAACAATTAATACATTTCATGATTTTTATTATTTTATTAAATGTTTTTTATAAAGCTACTTTTGTCGTTGACTGTACCCACATTGCAATCACACTTCATATCGTCGATCAAATCAAATTTAGTTTGATAATCTACAGATATTAAAAAAATAAAAATAAATATCGATATAGATAATAACCGCTACGTCAGCTACGAACTTGCTACGTGTCTAAAAAGCCATCGAAAGTTTTCCAGAAAAGTAATAAATACCTACCATAGAGAGGTTAAGATACATAACACTGTGAATCACAAATAACCAAAGTTGATATTGTAAAATAAACGAACCGTAAAATCCACCGCATTTCCCGCCATCTTAGCGGCCATCTTCCAAAACAGACATGCGCTGGCGCAAGTTTAAAAATACACAGTGGCGACGCGGGTGGCCAGAGAGATCAATTATTGCCTATTAGCACTAAAACCAGGAAGTTAGTGTATACAGTGTTAGCTCTGTCATGTTGTTTATGGTTGAGTCTTTTGAAAAATGTGTTTATCTATCTTCTTTACTATTATAAAATTAAAGGAGCTGTGTCTGTATATTGGAGATACGAAAAAAAAAAGATTCTGGACACAAAACTATTTTTTTATTCTTGTGTGTTTGTCTGTATGTTCGCGAGGGTTGTAAAAACTACAGAACGGATATTTACGCAGACTTGAACTAACTAAAACCGCATGGCGTCTCGGGTCTTCAACCACCGGGTGTGAGGTGGACCCAGGGCTATCTTCAGCTTCTAGATGGCCTCATTGGATGTAGAACCACGGTTCTACCAGGCGGTGGCTCCCACACTCTTTCTTTTCTCCCTGCTCTAGTAAATAAATGATAATTCTGGGTGCCAGGAAAGGGTGGAAGTCCAATAGTGATATATTTCAATCTGTATGCACCGCAGTCACACACGCATTGGCCACCGAAGCGCTGTCACCGAGATTTAGCAACTTCACTAATTATTAGATCTATCAATCAATTAATTAGGCTATTGACACTGCTGGACATACCAACCGATTCTCCGCCTTCCGCATCCAGTCCATATTTTTAAATTATTAGGTATAATTACTTTAAATTTTTATTGAATTATTATTCTACAATTATGGCTTCGAACGTTTAAATGATAAAGTTTGTTTTTATTTTAAAACTCAAGATTAGGTTAGAATGAAATCTAAATTACATAATGTTTTTTTACGAATATGCAAGTGAGCAAATATGGATTGTTTACAAAATAATGTTACTATACTATCGCCTTGGGAAATCCTGTAAAGACGAGTGTATGTTAGAAAAAAAAATTAAAAATCTCAGCTACCTTTTTCAGGTCGTTGGACCATCTGGCTGGAGAACAGTCCACCTTCCGTTTGCCGATTCACGGTCTCCAGTATAAAACTCGTTTGCACCAACGGCTATATTATTAGATAGGTGTTACGAAACACATGAAAAGTAGGTACTTTGATAATATCTGATCAAGATAAAAAAACGGTTAAAGATCTAATCAAGATGACTAAGAACTAATATATAGATCTAAAGATAGACTTACAACATAATATTATATAGATAAAATAAAATCTACACATGTGGTAAATCCGGTTGAAAGGGAGTGGCCTTGTAGAAGGTTACTCAAAGGCCTCACCTCGGTTGTGATAAAATGAAACACCTGTATATCTCCAAAGGAGTAGGCAGAGACTAGCAAAAACATTTACGAACTATATATCACAGGGAGTAATATGTTACCGGACAGAGTTTCAACAAATATTCACGTACTTAATATTATAAAAAGCTTCAGCTGACAACAGTAATATTCTTCTCCACCGGCACAAAATTCAGATATATTTTTGAAGCAGGACTAAGTAACAATCGTCTAGGATTGTAACTGATGGCGGTAACCGTATTCTCAGAAGTCTCCACTCGAAACTTGTGCAGGACTTTTGCTGCACAGATCCCGAACTGAATTTTGGCAAGCTGTGAACCTGGAAATAAACACGAGAATATAGTCAGCTAAGGGTTATTGTAAGTCTGAACCCAACTAACTTGTGGCTCAGGATTAATAGTCACACGATACAAAAGAATCCTTCCAAATCCAAGCGACAATCGTGGTTGCATCCGAAGTTTGCACTTTGGAGCCCGGGGTCTTGTCCGCAGTCCGACTAAGTCTGTTCATAATTTGATTGTACTTATAAGTGGATTTCATGAAAGAAATCCCGGGAACATTTTTGCAATCTCGAGAGTCTTGAGCTCCATGGTCATATGCTTATTGGCGTTATAAATTGATTGAAATATAAATGTGGAAGTGCAATACTCAAAACAAATTAAGTTAAGAAACTACAATAAAGTACCTAATTTTTTTATCCAATTGTTGTGATATAACTAAATGAAAATTCTAGAACATGTTACACAGCGCTCTCTAGATCCAAAAGAAGTACAAAATAGCTACTTTGATTTTGTGACTCACGGGACTCACGACATTGAGAATGTCAGAGAGACGTTTAAAAAGATATTTCCAAACCCAGATGCACTTACCTAAACAACTTCTTCGTCCACTTCCAAAAGGCAGGTAAGCGCAAGGATGTCTGTCCTTTACATTCACTGGCAAAAACCTCTCGGGAATAAATCTATCGGGCTCAGGGAAATACTTCTCATCGTTCTGAATTGAATATGGAGAGACTACGACGGTTGATCCTTTATTAATAGTTATATCCGTTCCTTCTAACTTAATATCTTGACTAACAGACCTTACTAACCCATTTGTTAACGGGTGCATTCGTAGCGTTTCTTCAAAAACCATTTCTAAGTACTTCATCTCTTTAAGAGCTTCATAAGTTAGTTTCCCATTGAATTTTTCCATAATTTCAGTTATTTCTTTTCTCAACTTTTCTTGTACGTTTGGATTACGAGCTAAGTGGTACATGGCATACGTTAGAGATACTGCATTGTTTGCGTAACCAGCAACATAAAATATCCAAGTTTGTGCAGCTAATAAATCGTCAGACACGTTTAAAAATGATTGCTTATCATTTTCAATGCTTTTTTTAGGAGCGAATATTGTACCTTCTTTTCTTAAATTCATATAGATGTCCATCACATTATTTATACCACTATTATTATTATTCCTTGCACCAGCTTCAACGATTTGATGACAGAATTTTATTGTGTCGTTAGAAAAGAGCGAAAACTTGAATTTTGTCAAAACGCCCGGAACAATCATGTCCATTTCGTTACAATAATTGTTTTCTAATTGTGCATCAATAATTTCAAACAACTTATTATCATCGTTAAATGTATCAATATTCATACCGAAGGCAGCAGCCATTATTGTACCCACGGTGTACTTTAATACCAATCTGTACACATCTTGTTCAGGTCTTTTCATTGTACCAATTTCCATATAGTCCACTAAATTATCGCCATATGTTACTAACTGGTGAAATACGCCCTTAACCTTGGTACTTGTAAATGCTGGAGTAAATCGATGCCTTAGAAGTTTCCACGTTTCACTGTTAGCATGGAACATATTCTCTCCCAATCCTGCACTGCTAAAATAAAGAGCACGATCTGAAAAAACCTCAAAGTCCTTAACGAGAACTTGTTTCGCAATATCCAGATCACGTATTAGTAAAGTAGGCGATGTCATTCTGTACAATCCTACTACTTTTTCTTCAGGATATTGTTTGTACATATCCCAGTAGAACATTCCCATGTGCTTTTTTCTAAATGCCACATCCTTAAAGTTTCCAAAAAAGGGAATTGGTTTCGGTCCTTTGACATTTATACTTCTCCAATAGTTAAACGTTCTGGTGAAATAGTAATATAAACTACTTAATATTATCGTGCAAAGTATTAAGTGAAAAATCATAATGCAACGATTGTTATAACTGAACCGGATATTTCGTGAGTGATTAACCAAACGTCATCACAGGCTTTATTTATATAGAAAGTGGTATCCGATCTAACTAATCGTGCCAACTGAGATAGTCATCTTTCGCGCGATATTGTTCAATTACATCATCGTTTAAAGGTATAAATGAATAGTTATCGGTTTATGAACATTAAATTGGTCATTGACGTTTGATTTCATCATTCAGACGTTAATCTATCACTGTTATCTAAAAAGTACAGGAACTGTAGACAAAGCGCATCCAAAAAAGTACGAAATGTATGAAAGTGACATTATTTGTTACAATTTGTGTTATACAAATAATATCACTTCCATACATTTAGAACTTTATCAATGGTGTTTATAGTGTAGAATGTTAGTTTATCTTGTCAAACCGATTTGAGTGAGAAACAAGTGAAGCTAGCAACTATAAATAAAGGACTTAGCGAGTGCCATGATAAAGAATTTCATACAATTCAATATCTTTTACCAGCCTTTGATTCACTTGTGTGATTTTGATACTCACCTACGCGGTAGCTTTTTAAAAGATCATAAAAGATGCCGATGTTGATTTTGTCGAATGCTGCACGTGCGAGCTGCTATCACCAGTATAATTTTAATTATGTTTGATAACAAAGATAATTAATATTATACAACTTTGTATCTAGAGATCTATCATTGATTAAGTTTTTTTTTTAATTTTCTTGTTGATTCACTTTCCCTAAGGGCAACTGCCACAATACGCTACGCCACATGCTACGCGATACGAAGCACACTACGAGTAAAAAAATTCAGAGTTTTTTTTTTATACTACGTAGGTGGCAGACAAGCACACGGCCCACCTGAGTTAAATAATTCTGAACTTATTGTGTTTTGCGACAATGGTGAGGCAGACATCATGTCATATTTCAGTGATAGCCTGAACTATCTATTAGTAGTTTTTAACTAACTTCAAAAAAGGAGGAGGTTTTCAATTCGTACGCTGTTTTTTTTTGTATGTACTTACCTATTTTACGCGATAGCGGAGTCAATTAGGATGGATTTTGAAAATTTTGTTTTGTTTGAAAGAGGCTACTTCTGAGGTAGTCCCATAATTATCCAGGGTATCAGGATCTGATGCTGGGATCTTTACAAAAATCGAGAGGAAATCATCAAATTTGCGGCAAAAATTCTGTTTTTGATGCCATCATACATAATAAACCTCATAAATAGGTATGAGAGTAAGGAGTACGTCGCTGAATTGCAGCAGGGAACGTAGTGGCGTTCCTGCCAAGATAAGTTGAAGCTGTATACTCTGGTTGTTATTAAGAATGACTATCTACCTCATCTCAAATGGTAAATAGGGAGAATAATCGCAGCGCATCTTGAATCTGATGGCGTTGCTCGTGTTGCTGACATGCGGACTTCGGTTGGAAGTACTACGAAGAGCCTTCAATTGAATTTTCCCGTTACTTGGATACTTTATTTGGTTTTTTTTTATGCCACTTAGGAGGCAGACAAGCACACGGCCCACCTGATGGAAAGCGGTTACCGTGGCCTATGGACGCCTGCAACATCAGGGGCGTCATACTCGCGCTGCCAACCCTGTAAAAAGCTTCTTATGCCCTTCTTGGTGGTTGAAAGTATTACTTTCAACAAGTGCCTGAAGGATTCCTGACCGCAACACAAGCGATGCGTTAGTTGCGATTATTTTGCAGCACGTTGTCGTAGGTAGGATTAAGTTTTTAATTGTTAATCGTTTCAGTCATCGTTGACCTGAGCTAAGGTGTATAACTTTGCCTTGTATGTACCTACTGTGCCTACTTGCTGCATTTTGATTTCCAAAAATTCCAAATTTAATATTCAACCATACTACAAGTCTACAACGTTCCCTTATCACACTGTTCCTCACTCGGTCCATCAACGTCACTCTCTTAACTAACGACACAATCTACTTTCATACTTCTTCTGCCACACCATAATTACGGAACCCTTCATGGGTGAGTCCGCCTCATACTTGACCGGTTTTAATTTGAAGTAGTGCTCGCGATAGTGGAAAGTGGCACTCGAGTGCATTATTTCTTTTTTCACCTTTTTCTTAAAGGCGATGGATAAACCTTAGTAACTCTAATAACATTTGTTCTACGTAAGTAATTTTTGTGATTTTGATTGAATGGTTTGAGTGAAAAAAAAATATTATAAATCAAAGTTGATTTTTCATAATATTCATTTTAAATAAGTAATAAATAAATAAAAGTCATTTATTTCAGTCAATGCCCATAAAACGTTAGTAACAGAAAAGTGCTTAAGAACTATGTTAGTAAAATTGTAATTATAAAAATCATAAAAATCATCATCAAAAACATAACTTAATTAAGATGGAATTGAAAGATGGATTATAAAGCCGTAACAAATGTGTATTACATGCAAAAGTTTAGCTCACTTGGCATTTTTCCGCAGACTGGGGTTAAAAATGCCTAAAATGACTGGGTAGTACGATTTTAGAATACTGTGCTACGGGCTTGTTTAGCGTGCTTTCTATTGCACAGCGCATCTCAACCGCTTGATATATTTTAAGAGCATTCAAACCAAACATTATAATACTTTTCTTATTTTATAAGCAAAAGGTTTACACTACTGTAAAAGGTATCAAACTGCCAGTGCAATAGAGAGAACGCTCTACATATCCGAAAGATGTCGATCTAAGTTAAACTCTCACTCTTCTCACCAACGTGCTCAATGAAAAACTGGGTATACCTCCAAAGGAGTAGGCAGAGACTAGCTAAAACATTTACGAATTATATTTTTTTGGTCACAGAGAGCAATGTATTCAGAGTTTCAACAAATATTCACGTTGTTAATATTATAAAAAACTTCAGCTGACTACAGTAGTATTCTTCTCCACCGGCACAAAATTCAGATATATTTTTGAAGCAGGACTAAGTAACAATCGTCTAGGATTGTAACTGATGTCGGTAACCGTATTCTCAGAAGTATCCACTCGAAACTTGTGCAGGACTTTTGCTGCACAGATCCCGAACTGAATTTTGGCAAGCTGTGAACCTGGAAATAAACACGAGGATATAGTCAGCTAAGTGTTATTGTAAGTCTGAACTAACTTGTGTCTTTTGAGGACTAATAGTCACACGATACAAAAGAACCCTTCCAAATCCAAGCGACAATCGTGGTTGCATCCGAAGTTTGCACTTTGGAGCCCGGGGTCTTGTCCGCAGTCCGACTAAGTCTGTTCATAATTTGATTGTACTTATAAGTGGATTTCATGAAAGAAATCCCGGGAACATTTTTGCAATCTCGAGAGCCTTGAGCTCCATGGTCATATGCTTATTGGCGTTATAAATTGATTGAAATATAAATGTGGAAGTGCAATACTTCAAAACAAATTAAGTTAAGAAACTACAATGAAGCACCTAATTTTTTTATCCAATTGTTGTGATATAACTAAATGAAAATTCTAGAACATGTTACACAGCGCTCTCTAGATCCAAAAGAAGTACAAAATAGCTACTTTGATTTTGTGACTCACGGGACTCACGACATTGAGAATGTCAGAGAGACGTTTAAAAAGATATTTCCAAACCCAGATGCACTTACCTAAACAACTTCTTCGTCCACTTCCAAAAGATAGGTAAGCGCAAGGATGCCTGTCCTTAACATTCGCTGGCAAAAACCTCTCGGGAATAAATCTATCGGGCTCAGGGAAATACTTCTCATCGTTCTGAATTGAATATGGAGAGACTACGACGGTCGATCCTTTATTAATAGTTATATCCGTTCCTTCTAACTTAATATCTTGACTAACAGACCTTACTAACCCATTTGTTAACGGGTGCATTCGTAGCGTTTCTTCAAAAACCATTTCTAAGTACTTCATCTCTTTAAGAGCTTCATAAGTTAGTTTCCCATTGAATTTTTCCATAATTTCAGTTATTTCTTTTCTCAACTTTTCTTGTACGTTTGGATTACGAGCTAAGTGGTACATGGCATACGTTAGAGATACTGCATTGTTTGCGTAACCAGCAACATAAAATATCCAAGTTTGTGCAGCTAATAAATCGTCAGACACGTTTAAAAATGATTGCTTATCATTTTCAATGCTTTTTTTAGGAGCGAATATTGTACCTTCTTTTCTTAAATTCATATAGATGTCCATCACATTATTTATACCACTATTATTATTATTCCTTGCACCAGCTTCAACGATTTGATGACAGAATTTTATTGTGTCGTTAGAAAAGAGCGAAAACTTGAATTTTGTCAAAACGCCCGGAACAATCATGTCCATTTCGTTACAATAATTGTTTTCTAATTGTGCATCAATAATTTCAAACAACTTATTATCATCGTTAAATGTATCAATATTCATACCGAAGGCAGCAGCCATTATTGTACCCACGGTGTACTTTAATACCAATCTGTACACATCTCGTTCTGGTCTCTTCATTGTACCAATTTCCATATAGTCCACTAAATTATCGCCATATGTTACTAACTGGTGAAATACGCCCTTAACCTTGGTACTTGTAAACGCTGGAGTAAATCGATGCCTTAGAAGTTTCCACGTTTCATTGTTAGCATGGAACATATTCTCTCCCAATCCTTCACTGCTAAAATAAAGAGCACGATCTGAAAAAACCTCAAAGTCCTTAACGAGAACTTGTTTCGCAATATCCAAATCACGTATTAGTAAAGTAGGCGATGTCATTCTGTACAATCCTACTACTTTTTCTTCAGGATATTGTTTGTACATATCCCAGTAGAACATTCCCATGTGCTTTTTTCTAAATGCCACATCCTTAAAGTTTCCAAAAAAGGGAATTGGTTTCGGTCCTTTGACATTTATACTTCTCCAATAGTTAAACGTTCTGGTGAAATAGTAATATAAACTACTTAATATTATCGTGCAAAGTATTAAGTGAAAAATCATAATGCAACGATAGCTATAACTGCACCGGATATTTCGTGAGTGATTAACCAAATGTCATCACAGGCTTTATTTATATAGAAAGTGGTATCCGATCTAACTAATCGTGACAACTGAGATAGTCATCTATCGCGCGATATTGTTCAATTACATCATCGTTTAAAGGTATAAATGAATAGTTATCGGTTTATGAACATTAAATTGGTCATTGACGTTTGATTTCATCATTCAGACGTTAATCTATCACTGTTATCTAAAAAGTACAGGAATTGTAGACAAAGCGCATCCAAAAAAGTACGAAATGTATGAAAGTGACATTATTTGTTACAATTTGTGTTATACAAATAATATCACTTCCATACATTTAGAACTTTTCCAATGGTGTTTATAGTTAGTTTATCTTGTCAAACCGATTTGAGTGAGAAATAAGTACCTACTAAAGCTAGCAACTATAAATAAATGACTTAGCGAGTGCCATGACAAAGAATTTCATACAATTCAATATCTTTTACCAGCCTTTGATTCACTTGTGTGATTTCAATACTTACGCGGTAGCTTTTTAAAAGATCATAAAAGATGCCGATGTTGATTTTGTCGAATGCTGCACGTGCGAGTTGCTATCACCAGTATACTTAATTTTAATTATCTTTGATAACAAAGATAATTAATATTATACAACTTTGTATCTAGAGATCTATCATTGATTAAATATTTTTTTAATTTTCTTGTTGATTCACATTCCCTAAGGACGGGCAACCGCCACAATATACGCCATACGCTACTTGATACAGAAGCACTCCGGCAAAACGCTAAAAAAATACGAAGTTAAATTGTCTATTTGTGTTTTGCTGCAATGGTGGGGCAGACATCATGTCATATTTCAGTGGGTAGCTTTCCTACACAGAACTACACGTGCCAGACTGAGGTATCACCCGCACACGGTGGCATCAATTCCATCTAGAACCAAGCGGTTCGGTGCCTCTTTTATTTGCCGCACCATAAAGGCTTGGAATTCTTTACCAGCGCATGTGTTTCCTTCCTCCTATAGTCCCGGGGCCTTTAAGCGGGGCGTGAAAAAGCATTTGATGAGGCCGTCAAGCTGAGGGCCGCCACTGTAGCACTACCGGTGTATGTGATGGTGGCCCCAGTCCTGAGACTTTGCCTTTCGCTTATCATCAGGCGAGGTGGAGTCATTTTGACGTGTCCTATATAAAAAAAAAAAAAAAAAAGATATTGTGCTAGCGCTATCTAATAGTCGAAATCAAATAACAGCTTCGTAAACTCGTGTTTGCACTGCAATAAAGAATGTTTTTCAACAGACGCGTGTATCAGTATTATGATACACGCGTCGCTCAGGGAGTCATACTGGCCGATACATGAAAGAAAGTTAGTGAAGATCTGCTACCACAAGTGCATCGTTACCATCGTATGAAAGGTAGGGTGGTTATTCCCATAATGGGAAACCTACCGCAACAGTTGCTCTCTTTGAATCCTGTGGAGTAGGTTAGGTATGCTGGCCCTGTAATGTGTGCTAATCGGCAAGGTCGTGTCGTGGGTGTAGGTTGGTAAAAGTTTACTTAAATGTTCGTTTACTTCACCACCAAAGCACTTCATTTAGAGTTAGTGGGTGATTTATCTAGCAGCAAATATTTACTGACTTTATATCGTTTCATTTCGCGAAGAGGTAAACCCATCAACATTATATTCTGACAACGGTGCACAAGCTCGAAATTCCATAAATCCAATAGTATTTTTTTAGCGGAAAAGGTAGAGATGGCAGTAGATTCCATTTCCTTCCAGCATATAACCTACCCACACCTCATATACAAATAATATTTTAAAAATCTCCATCGATCCTATGTGTGCTACAAAAATTATTCGGGGTCAAAGGTCAAAATTTGAGTTTTTTTGGATTTTTCTCGAAAACTAGGTGAAATATAGTTCAAACGTAGGTAAGCCTGCCATTTAATGATGAGATAATAATGAGTGAGATGTACCTACCTAAAACTTTTTTTTACGTAAGGAATTCCTTGACGGGTACTTCACTAGGGCTAAAGAAACGGTTATGTCGGGATGGAACTGACTAAAACCACATGGTGTTCCGTCCACCTAAGTCTTTCACCAACTACCGCTAGGAAGGAAACTGAAACCTGTGAAAAATAAATAACCTGTTATTATTATATCATTTTAATTTTATTAGCCTTGAAAAGAATAGCTGGTTATGTTATAAAATTGTCGAGTTTATCGGCGTATACGCATCACAGCGTACGTGGCTATCGGCCAATCGCGTTCGAAGGCGGGTACGGGGTATTCGCTTTTGAAAGAAGTTGTAATCATAATGTATCTTTAGTGTCTCAAGAAATCTTATTTACAGGTATAAATATAATTATATTGGTACTTCTTGAACATAATGTCAGGTAGGTGTAGAAGGAAAATGAATATGGTTTTTATTTGTCTGCCTAGTGAGGTTTAAAATGTGTGAATATGCATAATCACCATAACATTAGTTTTATAAATGAGAATGCTGAACATTATATATAAGAAGAAAAAAATACAATTTTTTTACATTTTCTTGCAGATCCCAACGCATATAAAACGGCTTTGCTCGCGTAAAATTTTGTTCCCGCTACCGAGACCCACAGGAACCTGTTCCCGGGATAAAATGCTGTCATGTTATTTCAGATTATAATCTATCTTTGTACCAAATTTTAGCTAGATCCATTCAGCCATTTTTGCGTGAAAGAGCAACAAAAACACATATCCAGGCACGCGTTTATAATATTAAGTAGGTAGTAGGACTTTTGCTATTGATATCTATGTTTATACGAGTACAATAATAAAGCGTCAGAAAGATAAAAGCTTCCTTATTCGTACATTGGTGTTTTCATCCTATCATAGGAATAGATAATTTTCCGATATATTCTACGGCTTAGTACGAACTACGGTAACAATGAACAATATTGCAATTGTTTTCGGAAAATTGTTGCGGAAAATTTCGAGCATCTAGGATGGGTCCAGGTAGCTCAGTTGGTCAGAGCATTCCCCCTGTAATAGATAATTTTGACTGAAACTTGGTGCAGCTCTATAATAGATACTCGTATTAGTACCTACCTAAGAATTCTAAGGCGGAACGAAGTTTGCCGGGACAGCTAGCAATATCTAAAAAAATCTCTCTGATCGAATACTAACTGTCAAGTAAGTGCCGGAATTAGATAAGTAATGATATTTGTGCGTGTTCTGTACCTATAGGGAAATGATTTGAAGATAGGTGTCAGTAATGATCGCGTCACGAGTTGTATCATTAAAACGCCTACATTAACGATGACGACGATATTGAGCTTAAGAAACGGAAAGGAAAATTCCGTGAATGAAATTTTTAAGCAATTGCATGCTAACTATTTCCAATGATTTTCTGATCGGAAAAAATGATCATCCAGGACGGGACTTGAAACCGTGACCAGTCCCTTACAGGGGGAATGCTCTGACCAACTTAGCTACCTAGACCCATTCTAGATGCTTGAAATTTTCCGATATCCTATTCTACGGCTTAGGGCTTAGGAAAATTCCTCTCTAAAAAGGAAGGCTTTAAATTCTTTACCTTATTTCTACGTGCGGAAATCTCCACGGATACCATCCCGGACTGATTACAACCGCACGCCGTCTCTGATGTTCAGACACTGGGGAGTAAGATGACCCATAAAATGTTTCCCTTGGAAACCGGCTGACCTTGGGCCATCCACGGTTCTAGATACAGGTGTGAAAACCAAGTAGTCCCTATCTTGCCTCTGAAAGGTGGGAGTTCCCCGATCCGTTGTCACGGCCTGCTTCTGCTGGGACCCCCATGTACTCATGGAGGACGGAGGTCGTTGAGTGACCTCCGGCGTCTGTATCACCTGCATCGCGCTGCGATCATGTTGCGGGCTTAACAGGCCGGGAGAATCCTAAATCTCGCCCGGGCCGCTGGGCCGCCTATTTCATGAGCATTAGCCACAAGCTAACAAAGGGTGCTACGACGACCACCTGTGCTTACGGAGGTGGTATCCATGGGGATTTCTGCATGTATACAAAAAGGGTAAGGTATCCATAAAAGTTAAAATATTATATCAATCAATCAATCAATCAATTAGTCTGTCGACGTCCACTGCTGGATATAGGCCTCTCCCAATGTACGCCATACCAACTGATTCTCCGCCTTCCGCATCCAGTCTATCCCAACTACCTTTTCAGGTCACCGGTTCATCTGGCTGGGGGGCCGTTTTGCCAACTCGTGGTCTCCACTCTAGGACTCGTTTGCTCCAACGGCCATCGGTCCTTCGACAGATGTGGCCAGCCCATCGCCATTTCAGCTTGCTGTGATTATTATATCACCATCTTTTTTATTAAGGCTTGATCTCTATCCCATCCATCGCACATCACCATCAAAGTATCATAGTTATTCCGTGATCAAAGTATTACATTCCTTTGTTTTCTAAGTACGTCACAAAGTTGCACACGGGCCTAAAAAAATGCTCCATTAGGTACTTCGTATCGTAATCCAAATTGTGCTTGTACCTACTTACACGCTCAATTTCATTTTTATAAGTGACTCGATTGTTTATAAGTCCTATCGTCATTCGTAGAAACCAACCGAGGAGATAACAGATCGAAAGAAATGCTACAGTACTTAGAATAGAATAGAATAGAATAGAATATGCTTTATTGTACACCAGGAATAAAATGATAGCAATAGAATGAAATTTGTACAGTACAATAGGCGGTCTTATCGCAGGCTTACTTAGTACCTATAGCAGCTATTATAATAACATTATTGTTATATATTTGAATATTATTATAAAGGATGGATATTCCTGAGACTTTACCTTCAGCTTACCACCAGGCGAGGTGAAGTCAAATTGATGTGTAGGTACTGTATATATACCTATATAAAAAAATATTATCAGTCATCAGATAATATTACCTACCTATCAGATACCATCAGATACGCTCAATTTACTCAGATTTGATTTTCATTTCCCGTTTTTATATTTATCTTATGTCTATATCTAATCAATCGATAAAAAATTGGATAAAGTTTTAAATGACTGGCAATACCTTTAAGTTTTAACTTAAGATTCGTTTCAAATGGCTTCATCCCGGGTGATTCGCAGGTTCGATTCCTGCTCAGTGCAAATATTTGTACCTATGCATGTTATATCTATTTGCATTGATCCGGATGTTTCCATACTCTGGAGAGCGCGTTAAGCTATTGTAGGTCCCGGTGCCATATTAACATCTATGGCTTTTGCGAGAGCGACTACTGTCTGACCTCTCAACTCGGAGAGGAAAGCCCTTGACCGTTAATCAGCAGATGTACCAACTTGCAGTTGATATTCACTTCCCGAAGATCTGATTGGGGCCCCCTTACACCCTGCAGTCGTTACCTACAAAACTGAAATCTTTTTTTGGGGTTCATCACGTGGAGGTTCCGGCCTGCACCCTGGATTAGCGCTGCCTGGTGGCAAACTTGGGAACCATTTTCGGTGAGCTAGTTAACTTCTAACGTGACACTTCGATTCACTTAACTCAGTGACAACTACTGTCAAAAAAAATAGTGCAACTCAGTATAAGCACACTGGGGTGGTTATATTCGAACTCGCACCAAAATAGAGTATAGGGGTCATCCAAGGGTCAAATAAATAGGTGGAGTAAGTAGTAGAGTAGTATTATGAGTTCTGATGAAAATTAGGACTTTTAGAATTTTAGACCGTTAGACCACCCCCTCCGAATGGACAGAATAAGAAATGAGTATATTAGAGGCAGTTTGAAAGTTGCACCAGTAAATGAAAAATTGAGAAGCGAGCGACTGTCGTGGTATGGACATGTTATGAGAAGAGATGAAAGTAATGTTGTTAAAAAGGTTCAAAGTATGAATGTGGAGGGCTTCAGGGGCAGAGGTAGGCCTAAGAAAAGATGGATGGAATGTGTGAAAGACGATATGGAAAGGAAGGGAGTGACTGAGGAGATGACATCGGACAGGAATGTATGGCGGAGAATGACATGTTGCGCCGACCCCAAATAATTGGGACAAGGGCAGGAAGATGATGAGACCACCCCCTCCGAATCAGAAGGTCCATAAGGGAAAAATGTGATTGTTTGCAGAAGGTCCACATGTTTTCTGTGTACGTTTGTTAAATTGACAAAAGTATTGATAAAACATTATTTATGTTAACAATATTATATTATACCTACCTGTAAACACGTTAAATTTCGACAGGTCGACAATGATTGATAGGACTTATAATCAAAAACGTTTTTTATCGTAGCTCAAAACAATAGATAATAGGTCTAGGTACCTATTATCTACAGTACAGTAGGAAGCTTGGGAAGCAAATTATCAAGGACTAAGTGACTTTTCCTGGTAGTTTTACTAACATGTCATCAGCTATAGGCAATTGAGTTCCATATCTGAATATTACTTATATCTTCAAAAGTTTATCGAACGGCAGTCGTTCCAGTAAAAGTCAAGATGAGCAACATCAGGAGGAACTACGCTTAGTCTGTGGAATGATCTCCCTGCTGTGGTTTTCTCTGTACTCTACAATATAGGGTTCTTTACGGGCATTTGAAGATTTTTACAGGGTGACGTCCCTGGTGTTGCACACGTCTGACCGGCTACCAATAGGTGGGCCTTGTTTATCACCTAAGTGGTACAAAAAATACAACCGGGATTACCTCTATGAAGTAACGAATGAAGTAAATAATTGTCCAAAAATCATGATTGCGATGTTAATACTGCTTTATATACAATTTCCAATCTAACCAAATTAAAAACATAACGTAACTATCAAATCAAATGCCGAAAAAACTGTGTATCAAATCGGTGATCCAAAGACACCGGTATCATTATGAAATGTTTAAACGTCAGAGCAGCCCCATATACCTAATTAGACGTTTGATTTATGATGGGCGAAGTGCCAGCAATTATTGTGGGCCGATTAAGAACACTGCGTCGTTAGAGTCAAGCGGGTAGAGACTGCAGGATTTTGGAATTTGTAGGATAGTGGTTAAGGGTTGTAGGTTTTCAAGTTTCTTTTTTATTATAGATTACCTATAAAAAAAAATACAATGAACAAAACAACTAGCATACAAAACCACAGAAGTTTGTCTTTATGCTAAAAGAAAGAAAGAAATGCGTTAGGTAGGTACTTACTTATGTAAACCAGAAGCACCTCTATTCCAGATTGTAATCTATTACTATACCAAATGTCATTCAAAGCCAGTCAGATGGTTTTACGTGGAAGACTAATTTTGATTAATTAAAAACTTTAACGATTATATATAAAAAATATCTTTCGAGGTAGAATAAATTAACTAGGTAGGTATGTTTACGTATTACGTAATAATCTCCGAAGCTATTATAAATTAAGTACCACTAAAAATGGAAAATGTAGAAATTCCCGAAATAAATAAATAAACATTTCTATTTGTCATAAATATCCGTGATATAATGCGTGATCCAAAATACCACGCCGATTGTTTTAAAAGGGTAACCGGAGCGGCGGCGTAGAGTAAAAATATACCAAACCTGGCTCAAAATTCCTGAAAGAATGGTTACCCTATGAAACAATTGGCATGGTATTATGGACCAGGCAATCACCGTGGCATATGGAGCTACTTTATAGCCAACTAATGCCACTAGCTCACCTAACCGGTCATTATAATACACATTAAGTTGAACTCTTCATAGTTTTTGCTATAGGTATAAAAAATTATGAAAAAAATAGTCTGATGTGCATCAACTGTTATAGAGATGAACTTTTTTCATCTGATCAAATTCTTGTGAAACATTTTTTCATACCTACATTACGTGTTGCAGATACAAAAACGTCCCTCTCCTTATTAACTCAAAAATATAGAATACTAGCTGTTGCCCGCGGCTCCGTCCGCGTGGATGTCGAAATCCGTTTCAAAAACTATCCTATCTCTCAAGTTGGATCGAACTGCACATGGTGTGCGAGTTTTATTATAATCGGTTAAGTGGTTTAGGAGTCCATTGAGGACAAACATTGTGACACGAGATTTATATATATTAAGATAAACAATAATACTAGACTTCACCTCGCCTGATGGTAAGCTAAAGGTAAAGTCCTTAGCTAAAAGTAAAAAAAAATAGAGCAAACCATTCAGACATCGATTATGCTACAATGGTAGCCCTCAGCTTGACGGCCTTATTTTTCACGTCCCGCTTAAAGGACCCGGGACTGTAGGTGGAAGGAAACACGTGTGCTGGTAAAGCATTCCAAGTCTATATGTTACGGCAAAGACTTTTAGTTCGCGACGGAATTGCTTGTACCGTACTGCACTGCAATCCGAATACAATCCTTTTATCGTATCGAATATATTGCGAAAAGTGTTGTTATTTAGAAATTTCGTATTCCCAATGCTCTTAGCCTGAGGAGCACCATTGTTACGCTTTATCGACGGGCGCATAACATTTAACACAGGATGACACTCACACCGATACGAATATTTGATAATGACTTTGATAAACTAATTAACTTTCACGTTCCAGAATATGTCTAGAATTAACTTTTTATCCCGGGAAAGGTAACGGGACGATATTTTTACAGGGTTGACAGCGCGAGTGCGACGCCCCTGATGTTGCACACCTCTATAGGCCACGCCAACTGCTTCCCATCAGGTGGGCCGAGTGGTTGTCTGCCACCTAAAATAAGACCTGGTAATAAAAAAGGAAAAGGGATCAGAATTCCATGCAGGTGTATAAAATATTGTACCAATCTTAGCAATAATACTGTCAATCAAAACTCGCGCGTTCGTGTCGTCGTAAACTTATGACTAATATGGAAATCTGATGCAAAATTAAATATCCGTTATAATTGCAGTATTTCAATGAGATAAACACCTGAATCAAAATTGCTGTAACCTATTTTTAAGAAAATACTTCATACAAAAAATCCATAATCACTATCATACACTTTGTAATCGCTAGTTCTCATTTGAATAACAATAACAAATCATTGTACATTTCATTACAGTGTAATAAATGAGCACATTACGTTCCCACAACGCAGCGACAGGGGACGTCCGCTCGCGACGGCTGCCGCAGGGCAAATGGCACTTTTTGACCTTTTTTCCGTGCGGGTAGTATGCAAGAAGAATGTGACCGACCGTATGCAGTGCGATATGAAATGCCGCTGGGCATAAAGACACTCGCGTTTTGTGTATGGAGCGAATAAATTACTACTCTTAATCTCTCCGCGAGATGGTCAGTGACTATAGCCCTTGGACATGAAACATTACTTTCAAAGCGTAATATCTAGTGTGTTATGTATTGTGTTTTATTAATGTTAATAATCATTAATGTTTAAATAATTATATGCCTGTTACACCTGTTAGAACTGACGGCTGGTGTGGCGTGGTATAGGTTTCGAATGAAACGTTGTAAGTTTGATTCCGGTTTAGTTTAAATGTTTGTTGGGGAGATCTGGTTATAGGTAATGTCCTACAAACAAAATTGGGGTATAAATTGCAGACGTTGAAAATTCTGAATACTTTTTTGAGCACCAATGATTTATACTTTCAGTTTTTATAATCTTTAGATATTATTATCAATGCTCATATTAATGGCATCAAATAGGTAGGTACAATCGCCCTCAGAAGTTCTTAAATACCTACTGACAAAACAAACTAACTTAAGTAAGTAAAATAAATTAAGTAAGTAGGTAAGTAAAAAAAAGTAAAGTGCTAAAGAGTGGAATGCCCTGCCTGAGTCTGTATTTCCGGAAAGCTACAACCTGGGAGTCTTCAAGTCTAGAGTGAATAGGTTACTTCTAGGCAAGCGTACTCCACCGTCGACCACATCAACATTTACCAACAGGTGAGATCGTGGTCAAACGCGAGCCTATTACCAATAAAAAAAAGTAGGTTTATTCATTTTCAGAAGACAAATAGGTAAGTACGTTTTTCATTTTTGTTTAATACTTTATGTAAAGGTGTTTGGTAATTTGAAATGTGTTTACCTAATACCCATGAAGAATGTACCTATACTGTACAAGATCAATGATTACTGACACAAATCATTACGTATCCATTTACCTTCTCCACAACCGATGAATTTACAATTACATAAATACAATGACATGTCTGTCTTTCCTGTCTCGCCGGAGCGTGGGAACAGGGGATCATTACCGGGGATGCGCAGACGCAGACGCCGCACTTACGTAATTGGCACTGATTTTATGAATAATCACCGGTCAACGCGCAGGGAAAGAAATTTCAAAGTTGTAGTTTGTTAAAGTATTCAGGGTGAATCTAGAAATTTGACTAAGGTTTTCAATTGATACCCCTGGCGTCCACTACATACTTTGAATACTTTTAGGAAATAAGATTAATTTTGTTAAATTTAACACATAAATTAATATACAGGTAGGTAGGTACTTTAACACATTTACTATTATTAAAAATCTTGAAAAATAACTCTGGTTTTTTTCGCATTTAGGCACTTCCTACTCCCTCCCTCCTCCATTCAGGGTAGGCAGCGCGTGTGACCAGTGTGACACCCTTGGTGTTGCACACGTCCATATGCCACGGTGACCGCTTCCCATCAGGTGGACCGTGTGCTTGTCTGCCACCTACGTGGTATAAAGATCAAAAAGACTTTAAACCTATGCCAAGTAAGTAACAGCAAGGACGAAGACTAATTGTCCCAGAGGGAGACAGAAAAGGTCTTTGTAAATAGCCGACGGCATTCGCATGTCGAAACCCGCACCGATTACCTCTCATTACAGAGCAAGAACTAATCGTCGATTTGCTGACCGAAATTCACGAGTGCACTCACTCTCAGAAGTTGCTGAACTCGAACAAAACGAATTGATAACAAATGATTTTTATTTTGAATGCATGAATATTATGGTCATAATATATCTCCGGCTCTACTTAACCAATTACAATCAAACATACGCATACTTATTTAAAGTCTGAGCAAGGTCTTTGTAATAAAATATAACCACATCAAATTCTGTTCAGTAGCTTTTGCGTATGCATGCGAACAAACAGACAAGAATTCCAAAAAAATATGTTTGTATTCAGAATCGTTCATTTAACATTTTTAACCCCCGACGGAAACCCGAACGGGGTGTTATAAGTTTGACGTGTGTGTGTGTGTGTGTGTTTGTAAGTCTGTCTGTAGCATCGTAGCTCCCAAACGGATAAACCGATTTTGATTTTGTTTCTTTTTATTTATATTACAAACAGACACTATAATTTTATCTCAGCCTCTCTATTATTTCAGCCTTTTTTGCATGAAAGAGTAACAAACATTCAAATATTAATTTACGTTTTTTAAGTGTTTTAGACACGTCAACATGACCTCACCTCGCCTGATGGAAAGCTAAAGGCAAAGTCTCAGGATCGGGGGTCACCACTACGAAAACCGATAGAGTACTATTAGGTATAATTTTTTTATAAAGGACACGTCAAAATGACTTTACCTCGCCTGATGGTAAGCTAAAGGCAAAGTTTCAGGACTAGGGTCACCATCACATACACCGGTAGTGCTATAGTGGTAGAAATTAAGATGGAGCCAAAAAAGTAGGTTATATTATGGTTATTATGTAATTTGATATAAGAGTAATGGTAGCAAATTATAAATAAAATGTATCTCCAGACTTATAAAAGCATAAATAATTTCCAAAACAGCGTGAAATTTATGTGGATTTTTGGATTTTGTGGCGCCGCCAAAACCAGTTACCTTCAGTTTACGTTACATAGGTCTACATCCGTATTACTATCACAATAGAGTTCAAAATCATTTGATAGACTAGTTATCATATTCCTACGTAAGCGCCGGCGAGTTGGGGGGTCCAATTTTATTGTCATAAACCTGTCATATCTGCTATTGTTGATAACCATTCACTTTGTTCGACATATCGCCGAATAATTGCCTTACTGCACACGCAGTAATTGATGTAACAAAAGTCGATTGACATCAAAAAATTGCAAAAAAAATGGCTGAACATTGCTAGAATAATGTGGTACAATTTTTTTGTTTCGTTTAGGAATAAAGGATCAAAGAGAAATAGAGGCAGCTTTTTTACGCTTGAATGTACAACAATATAATGTTTATCATGATTTTGTATTAGACTAGCTTATGCTCCGTCTCCGTCCGCGTGTAGTACGGTTATCAATTTATTGGTCATATCGCCAGGTTCAATTCCCGTTAAGTGCAAATATTTTTTGCATGAATATATTTATTTACAATGGTCTTGGGAGTTTCTATATATGATATGTAAACATGCCTTTTCCCCTCCGGGGTAGGCAGAGACAGTCACAGAAATATTTCTATGGAGACAACAGACCGCCATTTGCTTTTGTCTTTACATACTTCGCACGCTTCGTCTACTTTCATTAAGCCTTTCATGCAAGCCTGACGGTTAAGAGTGCTTTCGACCTACCCTATTTGCACAAAAAATCTGCATTATAGCGATAGCCGTGTTATCCGCATTCTAGAACCTTGACACATGACAAGCTGGTTAAACTATGCTTTAGGTCTGGAAAATGCTGTGTGATATGTCGAAGAATATTAATTTATTTAAGTTGTTGGTGTAACCCTAAAACACCCAATACGACTATATTATACATATATATTGCTGACATTTCTCGATAGGTACTTGCTAAATGTTTTATTACTGCGTTACCTGTGTTACTGATTTTAATTTAATGATTAAGGAACGAGACATTACCACTCTGCAACAATTTCCTATACGAATAACATCGGATTCTGACATCTCAACGACTATTAGAACCAAACGCCATGTTATTAAACTGCTATGGTCCAAGTGACGAGAAATTTCGGTCTTTTCGTCTCTTCAAACTGATTAAACTGGAATGTTTTACGTTTTACCAACACATGTGTTGTTTCCTCCTATAGTCCCGGATCCTTTAAGCGGGGCGTGAAAAAGCATTTGATGAGGCCGTCAAGCTGAGGGCCACCACTGTAGCACTATCGGTGTATGTAGGGGTGACCCCTGATTCTGAGACTTTGCGTTTAGCTTTCCATCAGGCGAGGTGAAGTCATGTTGACGTGTCCAATATAAAAAAAACTAGTTTTACCCGTACCTGCGCACTTTCTACCGAAGTTTTCACGTACTAAAATTACAAGTTAAAAATGGTTAGAAGAGTGTTAAGGTAAAATTTTGTGTCGCTGTAATTTTGTTTTCTATTAACTTGTCACCAAAGTGTTTGCTTGCTTTTTAACCGATCGTTGCTGTTTTCAATTCGACTGTATTTTTGGGTACATCAGTACTTTCGATTGAGCGAACCAAAACAAAAAAAGAATCATCGAAATGATGATTCTTTTTTTTTGGAAACTAGTGTTCACCGAGAGAACCAATGTGATCTAGTTGTAGTCCATTTTTGTAGATAACATTTGCCCTCAGTCTCTATATCGTCAACAAACTTAAGAAGTACCATACCACTATCGCTATATTCCGCCCTTTACACCGATATTTACGAGTGTCGGTATCACCGCAACGATCGGGCGTTGGCAAATGATGTTAATTTTCGAGTTTTACAGCGAAACAAAGCAATTGTTATCTTGCGAGGCATCGCTCACGAGTTGTGCCGCTGCTATCTAGCGGCAGGACTCGGACTTGTCGTTAAAACCTTGTGGCACACCAAGCACATAATACGCTGATTTTACCCCCTGTATCTACGGGTCAGAACCCCGTCACACCAACCTACCACCAACTAACTCAGTTGTAGTTTCGACCCGTATGCCGTGTGTTATGAAAACGCTTTTTGACAGGTTTTAAATAAATGCAAATGAGTGTTTGTACGACACATTTAGAAAAAAGTAATATTTATAAATTTTGTCGGTCTTTGTCTGTTTGAAAGAGGCGAACTCTGGAACAGCTCAGCCGATTTAGACGGGGTGTTTGCCGGAAGTTAGACAATTTTATAAGGCGTAAAATTCTGAGAAAATTTTAGTGTCACGCGAAAATTAAACCTTAAAATCTAAACCCATGCGAGCGAAGTCGCGGTCACAATTAATCGTTCATAAAGTTGTAACTTCTAGGTATTTTATTTTACGTTTTTTTTTTCTTAAAAAAATATAAAGAAAAACTTTTCTTGTCCATCTTAACATGAAGAATGCACAGATTATTATAATTATATTTCATTCGAAGAGTGTCAAAGGGGCACAACTCAGCTAAATGTTGGGTTGCACCCAACGCTGATTTTCAATTGCAACCCAGCCTACCAATAAACATTCCCTCATTGTGCCTCCATCCTTAGCAAGTGCAATCGGTGTACGAACACGCACGGCAGTCGCGGCCGAATTACGGCCAATGATACCATCTGGACCACAGAACACTTTTAACTGTTCTGTGAACAGGACGACAAATCCAACTTCACGAGTGCACTATCCAGTCATCATACAGAAAACTCCTTATTACTTTTGTAAGATATTGAAATCGATTAATAAACTTTCGCTAATTAGGCAATGAAAAAGTAATATGTAAGATATGCTCATGGCTAAGTGATAACAGTGTAGTTTAAAACAAAGCATAGTTAAGCAGTTCTCACCAGGTTCGTTTTAAGATGGATGACCATTCTCGAAACGAAACGATTTCTCTAGTTTTTTCCCCGTGCGAAACACTAAAATGGATGAATGGAGGTATGGATGGATGTACTCGTATGTATGCATGTATGAATGTTTCTTACTCTATCACGCAAAAACGGCTGAACGGATCTCGATGAAAGGAGGATGCAAATTTCGGGCCTACCTTCCAATAGCTATGTTTTTTTTTATACTACGTAGGTGGCAGATAAGCACACATCCCACCTGATGGAAAGCGTACAACGTGGCCTATGGACATGTGCAACACTAAGGGTGACACACACGCGCTGCATACCCTGAAGGGAAGGGGGAGGACTAGGAAGAGGTGGGGAGGCTAGGAAGGGGTGGGGAGAGGAGCGATGCAATGAACTCTGGCTACCCTACTTACCGGCGGGAACACAACACGATGGTTATTATGGCCGCAGTGTTATGTAGGGTGGAGGTACTACCCCAGTCGGGAGATACCGTCGTGTCCTACCTCCTCCTCGTTACATCGATGGATAGGTATTTTTAGGCTGAATAAAAGTTTCTATAGCGCCTTGTTCCTAATCTTAGTCCATTCAGAGGTATTCTTTATTAAACTAGAAATGCTTATTATAAGCATTTATAATTTTTCCCACGAAAAGCACAACCAACAAAGCACCCAAGTCCTAGGTGCTTTGTGGCTCACGATAGGATCAGTGTTCGGTGCCCATCTACAGCACCGGCGGAGATAACGTGAGTAGATACAACTGCCGGTTGATAGGATTCGAACACGCAACACGCGACCGGTAAGGTGATGTTCCACTGAGCTTTTTGCGCAAAAAGACAGCTACATGTAGACACCAGACCTGTACTGTACCAATGATGTGATGCTGGTTCGATTCTTAGACGAGGCTTTCCTTGAGTAATATATAATATGTACTTTGAGAATATCTGTAGGGACAACATAAGTGTAGATGAACATTTTTTGTAGATTTTAAAAAAATAACAATAGAACCATGACACAAGTACCTGCCTATAAAGAGTTCACGAGGGCTAAATATTGTTCCATACCTACCGGTCTACTTATTCTGTGCTTACATTAAAAAAACGATAGGAATCATCAAAATCAATTAAAACCACAAATAAAATTAATCTAATTTCTTTCAAATATCAGAAATCTGTACCTACAGATTAAACAATCTACTAAATTCAATAAATAAACTGTGTAAATCATGTAATCATAGTTAAGTAGGTATTATACTTATCTAATTGACTAAGTAACGCAGTATTAGTCAAAGGGCACCTATAAGCCGTTACTAATCTAATAAAAAAGTGTCTAACACACGCATTACATGTTACAAGTACCTAGTTTAGATTGTAAACAAAATAGCAATGATAGACTGATAATATCATGAGCACCTTTTTATATTAGTAAATAGTTTGTGATCTAATATTTAATTAGTGATATCGTTTTGCTAGTCTAATTATGATGTAACTTAACTACAGAGAGACAACTTATTTGGATTTAAACCAAGTTCAAGTACAGCGATAACCAAAACTACTAAAATTCGTGGAATTTCTGGTTTAATTTCTGGTATGGTTTTTTATGTTTTCTTTTATACTATAAAACAAAGTTAATCACAAATAAAAAAACTCGACAAGGAGACGCTGGGGTGGACCATGGTATTCTTCATGGGATGAACCGATTTTGGTGATTTTTTTAGATTTGTGGCGTCCTAAGTTGATATATTTTTGTGGCATTGGGATCTACGAGCATAACACACGATTCCCTACCACATAAACCATCTCTGTGTTAAATTTAACTAACATTGTTTTTATTTTTTATTATTTACCCAGAGCTCACAACTGTCCCGCCCAACCCCCATCTTCCCAATTCCCTACCCAACCCCACCCAAACTCCTAAGCCCCCCTCCCCCTCGAAGGTCGGTAGCGCGAGTGTGACATTTCTGATGTAGCACACGTCACCGGCCACGTGACACACGGCCATGGCGACACTTCCCATCAGGTGGTCCGTACGCTTGTCTGCCACCTTAGTAGTATAAAAAGGTGAAGTTATGTTAACGTTTCTAAAATAAAAACTACTTGGATTTTCTAACACGATATCTTTTTAAATAGCTAGGCAATAAAACAAGTTGTGCTTCATATTCTTTTACTAAGTTACGACCCCTTTTAGTTTAGAGCTGATCTCAGGCCATGTAACATGAGCATACTTCATGATCGGTCTCTCATTACTCGATTGTCGACGTCGCTGTAACGTATTAGCTGTGACCGAGCTCACGCCTGACCGAAAAGGTACTGACCCCTTTTGGTAATTTTTTTGAGAAAAAATTTATTTCTACCACTTTTTTTATAGTCGATAGGCTCGCGTTTGACCACTATCTCACCTGGTGGTAAGTGACGATGTGGTTGACGATGGAGCACGCTTGCCTAGAGGCAACCTGTTCACTCTAGACTTAAAGAATCCCAGGTTATAGCTTTCTGGAAACACAGACTCAGGCAGGGCATTCCACTCCTTAGCAGTAAACATAATGATACCAACCGTTCATTATGTGTACTTACTGCTAAAGCGATTCGTGCGTACCTATTAGCGGAATGACCACCGTATAACGATGGCGCATCGCCGTACGTCTGATCGTTCGGCGATGAAAAGGGCTACTACAACTATAAAAAAATACAACTACTTAGTTGGCAGACAAGCACATGATCCACCTTATGGATGCGGTCAACGTAGCCTATGACGTGTGCAACACAAGCGGCGTCACACACGTGCTGCCGATCCTGGAGAAGGTGGGTTCGTAGAATGGGGGGGGAGGGGTTGGAGTGTTTCTGTGCTGGTAACACAGAAGACTGACAATAAATCTGGCAAAGGAGATGTTTTACACTACTTATTAAAATAGCTAGGCAATGTACCTAGTTTTCACTTTTCACTATTCAATTCTTATATCGCCTCGTATTATGGGCGAAATCTAACTAAATAAACACTTTCTTGCAACACAACAAACACGGCGGACTAAAACTACAAAAATGTACTCATATTTTATGAATTTATGCCCTTGAATTTCGGAGGCGAATAAATATATTGTATTTTTGCCAATAACCGGTATTATTTCGGTATTATTTTTTTTGTATTGTGTACAATTAGGGGGCCCACAATGAAACATCTCCTTTCCATACATTACTTCGAAACAAATAAATTATAAGCGTGTATGCATTTAAAACAGGTGCAATGGGAACGAATTATATCACAGGCGAAGCCGTGGATTAGGTACACCTAGTAATAAACGAAATATGTAAGTGGGAGTAAATCAAAATAGTCCTAACTAAGTCCTACAGTTTTGGATCGTTCACGATCCGTCCGTGCGGTAGATAGTCAACGATTTACTACTCTATTGGGCCATACTGTTACGTAACACTGGTTCCGGGATATCAAATTGTAATCAGCTGAGCTCGCGGAATTGCAACGCGCGTCGCGGCGCAGGCGAGCTGAACCAAAGATCACCAAATAAGGTAATCGAACGCGCGAACGATCAAGTGAATCCTATGGAATTGTAACCAATCAGCGCGCGCCGCGGTCGGAGCGCCTCATTAGCTGAGGCGCGCGGGAGGGCGCGAGGTACGGTGCTTGGACCTCTGATTCATTTCGATCGCCTCACCTCGCAGCGAAACAACTAGTATAGCAGAAGATTACAGTACTCCGAGTTAGTTTAGAACCTAGGTACTATCAAATAGACCTAAGTCCGCAAAATAGCATAATAGCCGAGTTCTGAAGCTACAAGCATAAGCGGTTGTTCCCTATAATAGGGGTAAGTCTTAGTGTCCTTATTAAATAGTGCGCGAGTGTTCAACGATAGGCGCGAAGATTATAATCAGAATCTGAGAACATAACATCGTCAGTCGCGTGTGACATTTCTGCTTAGCCCTAGGAGCTAAGCGTGATGCTAACTCGTTAGTTGGTACCTGCCTACCTTCGGTCGTGAGTTCGGTAGTTATCTAGTATTACTTGTAGTCTTTGTTTTTATAAATGTAATTAAATTAAGTGCGGTTTTAGTCGGGTTCACTAAATTGTTATTAAGATAGAAATCACTAGAAGGTCGGGTCGTAAGACAGTTATTGTATGAGGTGTTTCCAAACTATATGTCGCCCGTATACATGTCGACAGACAGCCGAATATAATAAATGCTTACGAACTATTTAATTAGTTGCAGAGCTGTTTGTTTAAAATTTAGATCGGGTTAAAATTTTACGGATACCCACATTTGGTAAAAATATTAAATGTCCGAATTTTAATATCGTTTTAAATCCACGGTTCAGAATATATTAATGTTGGAACTGGAATAGTTCCAAATCATTTGTTTATGGTTGATCGGAACCGTGGTTAACGACATTAAGGATTCGAAATATAATTAAATACAAATATAAATATTCTACGACATTCTACTCAGTGCCTTCTAGAACCAAAGTAAACATAGTTACATAGCTTGGGTATGGGTTCTAGAATGTTGATAAAAATTTTAAAAAGTCTAATTGTTTATCGGGTGCCGGCTGACCTGCGCAACCCTTTTGTTTTCATTTGATTGTGTTTGTTATGTGTACCTACCATTGTACAGCGCCGCCGACCTTAGGGCCCATGTAGAAAATTATAGCTCGGGGCCCGGCGCTGTTGCATTGGGTTCACGCACCAGTGCCTAACTGTGTGATTGTCTCCCCAGAACTTCGCCCCGGCTGAACTTCGCCCCGGCTGAACTTCGCCCCGGCTGAACTTCGCCCCGGCTGAACTTCGCCCCGGCTGAACTTTATACCGGCATCAAATTGATTGAAGCGACAACCGGCGGACCGGACTAGCGGCCGAGACGCCTGGTGGAGTTCCTGCGGAAGACACATCACCCTCGCACGGGACCAGCCCGGACCCCAAGTTGAGTGGATTGCTCAGCCTTCCGTAAATAGTGGCGAAATAAAAATTTTGTGTTGTCTTCCCATACAGGAATTATTTTAATGCTAAACTACCTTGATTGCCGAACTCGCGACCAGGTACTTTAACTTTTTAGGATCAGTAATTTAAATAATAGTTTTCAAAAATTTTGTATTTTAATTATAGAGGGATTTTCCTTAACTCAGCTGCTTTAGCGTAGATTTTTATTGATTTTATTACGATGACATTCTCAAATTGTTGTAATTATAAGGTAACTACGTTGTACTACGTTTGGTCTCGTTGTTTCAACCATCCGGCTTTCCCGTAAAAGTACCGTAGTTTATATCCGATGCCTTAGGTTAGCTAGGAGCTACGTGGAAAGGTATATCTAGGTGAACGTGTAGTGGTTGGCAGGAAGCACAACTATGTTTTTTTGTTATTTTATTTCTACCATCTGCATTAGTAAGATAGGTAAAAGCACATGTGGTAGAGTTTAGTGCAAAACTCGAGCTGGGTTGTAGACCACCGTCATTTCTTTTGCAGTCGTCATGCGGTCTGTAGGAATTGATGAACCAGATTAACTACGCACTTGGGGGTAAGCCCATAAGCACCGAGCATCTCGTGCATACATTGGTTTACGTAGTTATAATAATATCTATTAAATAATTTTGTTAATGTGGTTGATTTGGGTTTCATAAGTAAGCATTTAGCACCGTTTCAGTGGTCTCGTAACTACTTAGCATTGTCAACCTATGCTTGAGGCAACCGCTGGGTTAAAAATAAGCCTTCACTGTGTATAAAGGTCTCCTTAGTGTGAGGTCCTTTTTTATCTGAGGGAGACTTATGTTCTCCCTGGGTTCTATAGCACGTCAGAGCGGTTAGTGACTCTGTTGCCGGTAGGTTAGCTTCAAGGGGTTTACAATGTACCGTCGAGGAAAGCTGGCGTCAAACTTAACACCTCAATCGCAAGTGGTACGTCCCATCAGGTTAGATAGGGCCGGACAAGGTATGTGTGGTTCGTCTTCCTACCTCCGCGGGAGGAAGACTTGGTGTGATAGGTGTATGTTAGGTGGGTATCTGTGATTCTGTATGGTTGTATGAAAGGGTTTTGCTTGCATTGAAGCCAATGACCTCGTTTTAGAGGGTTTATTTCAGGCGGATTTTCACTGTTCCCCCAGTAAAAATCCTTCTCCCAGTTCGTCGGGTATTGTTACGTAACACTGGTTCCGGGATATCAAATTGTAATCAGCTGAGCTCGCGGAATTGCAACGCGCGTCGCGGCGCAGGCGAGCTGAACCAAAGATCACCAAATAAGGTAATCGAACGCGCGAACGATCAAGTGAATCCTATGGAATTGTAACCAATCAGCGCGCGCCGCGGTCGGAGCGCCTCATTAGCTGAGGCGCGCGGGAGGGCGCGAGGTACGGTGCTTGGACCTCTGATTCATTTCGATCGCCTCACCTCGCAGCGAAACAACTAGTATAGCAGAAGATTACAGTACTCCGAGTTAGTTTAGAACCTAGGTACTATCAAATAGACCTAAGTCCGCAAAATAGCATAATAGCCGAGTTCTGAAGCTACAAGCATAAGCGGTTGTTCCCTATAATAGGGGTAAGTCTTAGTGTCCTTATTAAATAGTGCGCGAGTGTTCAACGATAGGCGCGAAGATTATAATCAGAATCTGAGAACATAACATCGTCAGTCGCGTGTGACATTTCTGCTTAGCCCTAGGAGCTAAGCGTGATGCTAACTCGTTAGTTGGTACCTGCCTACCTTCGGTCGTGAGTTCGGTAGTTATCTAGTATTACTTGTAGTCTTTGTTTTTATAAATGTAATTAAATTAAGTGCGGTTTTAGTCGGGTTCACTAAATTGTTATTAAGATAGAAATCACTAGAAGGTCGGGTCGTAAGACAGTTATTGTATGAGGTGTTTCCAAACTATATGTCGCCCGTATACATGTCGACAGACAGCCGAATATAATAAATGCTTACGAACTATTTAATTAGTTGCAGAGCTGTTTGTTTAAAATTTAGATCGGGTTAAAATTTTACGGATACCCACATTTGGTAAAAATATTAAATGTTCGAATTTTAATATCGTTTTAAATCCACGGTTCAGAATATATTAATGTTGGAACTGGAATAGTTCCAAATCATTTGTTTATGGTTGATCGGAACCGTGGTTAACGACATTAAGGATTCGAAATATAATTAAATACAAATATAAATATTCTACGACATTCTACTCAGTGCCTTCTAGAACCAAAGTAAACATAGTTACATAGCTTGGGTATGGGTTCTAGAATGTTGATAAAAATTTAAAAAAGTCTAATTGTTTATCGGGTGCCGGCTGACCTGCGCAACCCTTTTGTTTTCATTTGATTGTGTTTGTTATGTGTACCTACCATTGTACAGCGCCGCCGACCTTAGGGCCCATGTAGAAAATTATAGCTCGGGGCCCGGCGCTGTTGCATTGGGTTCACGCACCAGTGCCTAACTGTGTGATTGTCTCCCCAGAACTTCGCCCCGGCTGAACTTCGCCCCGGCTGAACTTCGCCCCGGCTGAACTTCGCCCCGGCTGAACTTCGCCCCGGCTGAACTTTATACCGGCATCAAATTGATTGAAGCGACAACCGGCGGACCGGACTAGCGGCCGAGACGCCTGGTGGAGTTCCTGCGGAAGACACATCACCCTCGCACGGGACCAGCCCGGACCCCAAGTTGAGTGGATTGCTCAGCCTTCCGTAAATAGTGGCGTGTACCTATACCCAAACCGACACTCGAATTTGAATTGTGTATAAAATAATAAACCGGACCTACGGAACTAAGTTTTTTTATTCTTGACCCGTAGGGCCCCGTAACAATACGTACGTAGCGTTTGTGCGTGACACTGAAATAATCGATAGACACTATTCCATACCTTTTCTTTTCTTATTAGATAGAATACAATACGATATTCTTTATTGTACACTGTATTTATTTTCGTTTAGGTATACAATTCTGTTTAGGTAGATAAAAAATAGTCTATGTAGAGATAAATAAATTAATTAAATTCTATAGCAGCGCTCTCTAGACTCAAAGTAAGCATACTTTATCTAACTTGCTCTATGGGTTCTAGAATACAGATAAACATACCTACATACTTTTTTTGTAAATACATACCTACATATTATACATAAGAACATCCAGATCAATGTAAATAGACATATTCATGCATATTATAAATATTTGCACTGAGTGGGCATCGAACCCGCACCCCATGCATGCAGGCGAATGCACTACCGCTACGCCACAGAGGCCGTCATAGGTGTCACTAGGCCTAAGTTTTTCCTGAAAACCTTTAAATGGAAGTCCAAGTATATTATAGTACCTAAAGATTCCGGGACATACTACACAGGGTCATCTAATGTAACCCGACATTGTTTTAAGACTGCTTTTATAGGAGCGACTGCCGTTTACTCTACAAACCCTTAGAGAAAATCTTATTCCAGGTCTCATCTATTGATTGGCAGATGTACCTAAGTACCAACTAGCAGCTGATGCTGGCGTGAGCCCAGAAAATTCTAACAGGACCTTTTTATTTCGTACGGAAATCCTCATGGACCGACCCCGTGGCCAGCGGTGCAGGTTATGCCGGAGTCTTACCGACTAAAAACGCACGCCGTCTAGGGTCTTCTGACGCCAAGGAATCATAACAGGACCTCATATATTATAATACCCAGTTAGAAGTAACATAACATAAACTCACGCCTATATTCCCGAAGAGGTAGGCAGAGATACTAGCACCCACATTTCGCCAGTTTATGTTTAGGTCCCAATGTAATAGGTGGCGAGCCTATTGCCATTAACTGGGCACTTATAAACCTGCGATAAATACACACATAACTTCAAAAAGCATCGAAAAGTCATTGGTGTGTGCCATGATGAACCTGGGATCGAACCCGAGACCTCGTCTCAGCAGTCCATTACCCAGACCACTAGGCTACCGCGGCAGTTAGAAGTACAGTAAAGTAAACAAAACCGCGTTGAAAACCCCGTTATCCCCTTCATTCGCTATCATTTATTTTCATAAACCACGAGTCGATTCGTATAATAACTAACTTTGTAACTAGATACCCTGATTTACTTCACGAAATAATTTCATTATAAATACCCTACAGAAGATGCGCTGACTTGCTTCCTACGCGGTGACAGCTTGACAGGTGGGCTCCACGAACCACCAACTTATTAGATAATACAGACAATCGAAACTGACGTTTTTGTCTATAAGAATAGAGTACAGTAGAAGTGTTATGTTAAAGTGGTATTGGAGTAATACTGGGGTTAAAAGTTAACCACCCATCTGCTAAGCGTTCAGTGCACGATTACGTTTAGAAGGTATTGCTTAGGTACCTATTGGTCTACCATCCAACCATATAATGACCTTCAACCAGCGATAGTTCGAAAAGTAGGTATTTTTGTATCAAAATTTTATAAGAAAAAAAATTAAAGCAGGTTGCCTAAAAATTGTGGTTTTGATGACTTCACCTCGCCTGATGGTAAGCTAAAGGTGAAGTCTCTGGATTGGGAGTCACCATTGCAAACACCGATAGTGCCACAATGGTGACACTCAGCTTGACGGCCTCATCAAATGCTTTTTCACGCCCCGCTTTAAGGACCCGGGACTGTATGAGGAAGGAAATACGTGAGATGGTAAAGAATTCCATATTTTGATGGTGCTGCAAAGAAAACAGGCACCGAACCGCTTGGTTCTTGATGGAATTCTTTGCACCACATGAGGGTGATATCTCAGCCTTGCACGTGTTGTTCTATATAGGAAATGAGAGGGTGTGACTAGTTGGTAGAGCTTGTCGGAACACTCCCCATGGTAGATGGTGCAGTATTTTTAAGCATTACCTACTTCTTTTACCCTTTTTGGTTTTGCTTATTATACGACTTTAATGCGAGCGACTTCAATCTGACTACCCAACTACGAGATGAAAGTTTGCACCAGAAGCTTACCGATTAGCTTGGTTTGACCCCGAAAGCGCTTTGTTTACAGGTAGTTAATTATCATTTTTTATTTAACGATTCTAACAAAAGTCAACAACGCTTCCGGGGCCAATGGTACCCGACATTGTTTAAGAGTGTAGCGAGGCCAACGTTCCCCAGATGATAGCTCTAATTATATATAATTACTGGTGAAGTCCAACCTTCGGCTGACAAGGTAACGTGTAGACATAGCATTGTTGAGATCAGTCGTTTGTTCGTATGGTTAGTACCTACCTCTACCTAGTTTTAAGCAGAGAGACCAATACTAAACCGTTTCAATTATTATTATTGACACAGTGTCAATTATATTCACAGGAAACGAGAGTAGGTAAGTAAAGTAAAGTAAAGAGAGTAAAAAAAGTAAGACGGTGACCGCTTCCCATCAGTGGGTCGTGTGCTTGTCTGCCACCTAAGTGGTATAAAAAAATGTTTTTTTTTTCATTGGGGATGGATATGTCAGACTCGGATGGAGAGACACCGCATGCCGTCTCGGGTCTTCAGATGCTGGGGCGTAAGTGGCTCATAAGGTAGTTCCGTCACTATCTCCGGCTTCTAAAAGCCTCTTAGTCCGTCTACAGAGCCAATTTCACCTCGGCGCTGCCGTCTTCGTTGCCTAGGGTATAACGCATGGAGGATAAGGCCCACGCATAGCGAGTCGGTTGCCATAATGAGAATTAACCCTAATGCGCCTAAACCAGAGAACCTACACTACACTTAATAGGTGCTATTAGGTAGGTGTATATTCCGTAAGTACGGTTCCGTAGACGTAAGAATACCCAAAAACGTAGCTCCTTTCCTTTCCATTTTGTTTCTCTCCAGTTGTATAAATTTACTTCCTATATTAAGAGCACACCTAGGTACTTGTTTACTACCCTAATATTACAAAAATAATGGAAACAACTGATTAAAAAAGTGAGAGTACCTAGGTAAGGCACACAAATTGAGTGGATACTTCTGAAATTCCCGGCATCCTACAAAGGAGATACCTAACTATTATCTTCACAGAATACCCAAACTCGTGCCTGCGTGTGCGCAGAGCTTTTCATACTCGCCCTTATTTCGTTTACCCAAGTTATTTAAGCCCGTCCACTCACGTTTTCGTGAGTAAATGAACAATTGACAGTATCGCCTCATGTAGGTAGGTAATTGATATAATTACTGATGTGTGAAATGGAAGGTCGTGTATGGATGAAATTGAGGCATAAATGAGTGTAATGCCCCAGTAATGGGCTGGTGTGAAATATGCTTTATGTTAGTTCGGTTTTAAGGTTTCGTCATCGCGTATGCACTTTCGTTTTCCTTTTAAGTGACAACCTTCGATGCCCTTTGCTTGGATGAAGTGTAGCCTTATGGTGTACCTAGCGTTCTTTAGGTAGGTATTAGTAGTAGTGCACGGCATCTAACTTAGCAAGATTTTGAAGTAGTTTGGGCCCCACTACTCCAAAACCTTGCCAAGTTAGATGCCGTACACTATACTTGTTTATATGCGACGCTTTTTGCCATAAACAAGTATAGTGTACAGCATATAACTTGGCAAGATTTTGGAGTAGTGTGGGCCCGACTACTTCAAAATCTTGCCATGTTAGATGCCGTGTACCTACCTACTATACTTAGATTCTAGATGACTTTTTGTCTAGTAGACATCTATAGGAATACTTGATAATACAAAGGTATGTATATACCTATACCATGATCGCGTTAATTCCCGTTTACGTATAATAATCATGGAACGCGAAAGCTTAAAAGTTCATACTAGAAAAGGTTTGTCATCATCATTCGCTGTCATTAGGAGCCTGCAGTTTATCCGAGCCTCATCCACCAATCAGCAGGTACAGGTTTCAAGTTATGTTGACTTGGGTCCCGTAGATAGATCTTGATTTGACCCGAAAGTATCACACATTCACACCTAACTACCTACACTTCTTCTGAACTTAGAATACAGAAACTTTCAACAGAATAATACAAAATGTCGTCCTTCCATTTAACAGATGAGCACTTTCTCTCTGTAATTTTATTATGAAGTGCACCTACATATTGAACAATGGATAATGTCGCTGGACTATCGTAACGAAAAGAATTCGCAGGAATGTCGATGGAATGGAGGGCGGCGGTCTCTCACGACTGATGGATACATTACGGAGACTACACGTGGTGATTCTTGGAAATCAAATATAAATCAATATTTTAGACATCTAGACCAAATTTAAATCTGCATGAAACAGAGGCTCTCCACGCGTCCCTCTGACTAGCAGAGGGTACAGTAGGGAGCAGGCAGGGGCCGGCTGGTTTTCTGAGTAGGTAGGGGGTGACAGAACGGCCGCCTGTCACTTTACACCCCACCGTCGCGGTGTGGCGGCGCGATGCTCACCTAACCCCCCTTTTGGGAGGTCGAGGGGGCTATCATATAACCGTGATGGCCTGGGGTCAGCTGGGGTGCGAGGTAAATGCCTTTTGGGCATCCTTACACCCCAGTAGGTAATTGATTACCGAGACAGTTCGGATGTTCGAATCCAACATACCTTTTTTTTTTTTTTTTTTTTTCGTGCGGAAATCCTCATGGATACCCACCCCGCGGCCAGCGGGGCAGGTTATGTCGGACTCTTACCGACTAAAACCGCACGCCGTCTGGGGTCTTCCGACGCCAGGGTGTAAGGTGGCCCAAAGAGCATTTCCCTCGCACCGCGGCTTGACCCGGGCCATCTCCTAAACATCGAAGGCGATGGTCAAAAAAAGGTACAATGTTGTAAGAGTATTTAGATATTATTATTAACCGTTGACTTAAAAACAGTTAACTTAAAAATGCTTGATAAAATTCAGTCCGTGTGTACCAGCCCTCTGCGAACGCACGGTGCGTTATTGTGCGAATTAAAACGGGCATCGCGATCGCCCGTGGGCAGGTCACGAACATACTTACCTACGCCGGTGTGCAGAGACTTAATCATATTCAACAGGGATACCAGTTTATACTGATGTTAAAGAACGGTCAAGTGCGAGTCGACAAAATGGATAAAAATCACGTTTGTTTTATGTAAGGTAATAACGGAAACCACAAGGCCTCTTAATTCATAGAAGTAAAACAAAATTTGAAGATAACATTGTGTAGGTAAATACCCTGATGTAAAAAAAATATTGTAACAAAATAAATATGATAAAAAGCTTCGAAAAAATATAGTTACCTATATAAACTATTATAAATTTGTAATGTGTAGGTGTTGTAATTCCAATGTACAGACACAATATTTAAAAAAATAAATGTTAGGTACCTACTTACAAGAACATTTTAAAAGCAAAAAAAAACTACTACTTTTTTTTAACAGTTTTTTAACGGTTTTTATGCATTTTTTTATTACAAAGGTCATGGTCAGACTTGAAATCTATTTATGTATGTGTGTATGTTTGAATCCAATAGGTTGAGTAAAAGTTGCGATAACCGATATTCAAGTGATTGTATTCATACAACCTGGTAATAGACAGACAGACGCACAGTGGCATTTAAGTAAGTATCCCGTTTTTACCCTTTGGGTACGGAACCCTAAAATGGTTTGACTTCGTTTCAAGATGTGGTAAAACGCTTGTAGACTGCTATTTACGGCAATACTTTGTTGTCAACATTGTAATAGGCTCAAACATGAAAGTTTAAAGCATACGGACAGAAATTGCTGAACACGAGACTGTGTCACAAAATTGGCACCAACTAAACCATGTGTGTGAATTTTAGGCTGCAATGTTACCAAAATTTTATAGAAATGTGATTCCTGGATTTTTTATAAACTTGATGGGAAGCGGTCACCGTGGCATACGGACGCGTGCGACACCAGGGGCATCACACTCGCGCTGCCGACCCTGTAAAAACCTTCTAATATTCATCAACATTCTTAAAGAAACCCATATTGTAGTCGCTAGAGAAAATCATTTTTCTATTCCATAAGTTAAGATAAAAAAAATTATGATAGGTACGTTAAAAAAGCAGATGGCGGGCTGTTGTCTCTGTCTACCCCGGCGGGAAATATGTATGTAAATATGCGTGAGCATATGTATGTATGAATAATGCTGTAATTTCTAAAAAAATAAAAATCTAACATTTAATAAACTTTATTTACTCTTACAACTTTTCTTATGTCTTAATATTTCTACAGGCGTCAGGTACAAAGTGTTATTACAAGTTTCACACTTATACTCTTTAGCATTAGGTTTATTTTCCCTTGAAGTTCTCGGCACTTCTGCTTCCTTCTTCACTTCCTTAGCTGAGCAAGTGAACTGTGTATGTTGTAGTCTTTCTAAAGGGGATAAGCAGACGGAGATCTCACAGTTCGGACAGGTCCAGGGAAGTTTGTAGGTTTCTTGATAGCTGTTAAAACTCCAATCTGTATCTATAACACTTAAAAAAAAAACAATGCATTTAAATCAAGATATTTATAGTTTGAAAGTGAAGCGAACTGAATTATTTGGACAAGAATTAAAAACAACCGCGGTAGCCTAGTGGTCTGGATAATGGACTGCTGAGACGAGGTCTCGGGATCGATCCCAGGTTCACCATGGCACACACCAATGACTTTTCGAGGCTTTTCGAAGTTATGTGTGTATTTATCGCAGGTTTATAAGTGCCCAGTTAATGGAAATAGGCTCGCCACCTATTACATTGGGACCTAAAAATAAACTGGCGAAATGTGGGTGCTAGCACCTCTGCCTACCCCTTCGGGGATATAGGCGTGAGTTTATGAGTTTATTAAAAACAAAATTGTGTTCAGAATCGTTCATTTAACAAACTCAAGCTTTTTTAAATAACTCCAAGGTATAGGATACTTTACGTTTTATAATAGTAACTAGCTGTTGCCCGCGGCTCCGCCCGCGTGGATGTCGAAATCCGTTTCAAAAACTATCCTATCTCTCAAGTTGGATCGAACTGCACATGGTGTGCGAATTTTATTATAATCGGTTAAGTGGTTTAGGAGTCCATTGAGGACAAACATTGTGACACGAGATTTATATATATTAAGATAGATACTAACCAATTATAAACCACATTATCAGTAACATAAACACCTCCTTTTTTCTCATGGGGTCTACTTTCGAAGCCATCTGCGAAGGGATTGGGGTCCACTATAGGGTGGGCCTCATCCCCTCCGTAGTACATGACCTTAAGGTCACCCGGTAGGAGCCGCTTGATGGTGTAGTATACCTCTGACGTCATATACGAGCTGACGTCACAAGACAACTCGTGTTGGACCTCTTCGTAGCAGATTTTTGGTACATTTTGCTTTTGAAGTTCACTGTCAACTGATTTTGTTGGGTTGGCATCTGTAAATAAAGTTATACAGGGTGAATTGAATCTTAAAAATTGTTTTATTAGGGGCAACTATCGAATATAAATAATATAGGGATGCTGTTTTTTTTTTAAATCAATGAGTTTTTTTTATACTACGTAGGTGGCAGACAAGTACACGGCGGGGCGAGCACGAATTTTTTTTTGTATCGAGTTCGTAACGTGTGCGAAAAAAAAATGTGTGAAATTTTTACAGCGCCCCTATCGTGCGTAAAAGGAACTGTTCAAATCTCATATAATTTCTATCGCACACGTTAGGGGGCGTCCATAAATTACGTGAGATGTTTAAGGGGGGGAGGGGGTCGAGTCAAATCTCATCTAATCTTACGTTGGAGAGAGGGGGGGGGGGGGTCTCGGCAAATATTACGCAATTTTTTTTCTGATTGAAACAAAAAAGAATAGATACTATTTTGGTCCATTTAATCCAGATTGTACAGTACATGCTTAAGATTTTTTTCTTTTTACAATTTTACGTAAACGCGTTTACGTAAGAAACCCACATTTTGAAAAATCTCACGTGAGATTTGAAGATGGGGGAGGGGGTTGAATAAAATCTCACAACATCTCACCAGGGGGAAAGGGAGGGACAGAAAATTTAAAAAAACACCTCACGTAATTTATGGACGCCCCCTTACGAGCTCGATTCGAAAGAAAATTCGTGCTCGCCTCACTAATGGTAAGCGGTCACCGTGGCCTATGGACGTGTGCAACACCAAAGGTGTCACACACGCGCTGCCTACCCTGAAGGGAAGGGGGGAGTCTAGAAAGGTGTGGGGGGAGGTTTACAGTGAGCTCTGGCTACCCTACTTACCGGCGAGAACACAACACGATGGTTATTATGGCCGCGCTACTTACATGTGTCTCAAGTTAAAGTATAAGTTACCTAATAGTCTTCTATCAATCAAGGCGTCCCATCGCTGTCGTAGTTTTATCGCTTTCAATAGTAAATTCAGTCCAGTCTCAGGATACGGGAACTCAAGTAACAACCATGAATCGCAAACAATTCTGAAAACATTACAAACATCATCATTTTCTGAACCTTTTTCCCAGCTCAGTTGGGGTCGGCTTTCCAGTCTAACTGTGATGCGGCTGAACTTCGATATTTTCCGTGAAGCGACTGCCATCTGACCACAACCAATGGTCATTATGACCAATGGCGATATCGAAGTTCCAAGTTAGCCTGGTTGGACTTTTGTGGGTTCCAATTACCCGTAACGACTGCCATAGATGTTTGTATGGCAACCGGGACCGACGGCTTAACGTGCTCTCTGGGCACTAATAAACCTGCGATAAATACACACATAACTTCGAAAAGCATTGAAAAGTCATTGGTGTGTGCCATGGTGAACCTGGGATCGAACCCAAGACCTCGTCTCAGCAGTCGATTACCCAAACCACTAGGCTACAACTACAAACATTACAAACATTATAAAAAAAATGTATTGACTAGCTGAAGCCTGTGTACAGATAATATATAATTTATTTAATAGGTTGATTAATTATACAATTTTAGTATGATACCTGGTAAATCCAATGTTGGTATCAATGCTATGGGCTAACAGTAACAGCGTCTGCGCAGCTGGCATCCGCATTGAGTTCACTATGTAAGGCTTTGATGTCTCCAATAGTGATCTGTAATAACACCATCAAATCACCAATATATCTCAATTGATATCACCTCTACCACGGTGAATGTTCTGAGGAGCTATTCCAACTAATCCCACCGTCTCTCTTCCGATCCAGAACAACACGTTCGGGGCTGAGGTGCCACCCGCACACAGTCGAGACCATTCGGTCTCGAACCAAGCGGTTCGGTGCTTCCTTTCTATGTCGCACAATTAAAAACTGGAATGCACTTCCTGCACACGTGTTTCCTTCTTCCTTCAATCCCGGGTTCTTTAAGCGGGGCGTGAAAAGGCATCTGTCTAGGCCGTCAAGGTAGGGGCCGCCATTTTGGGACGAATGGTGTCTGGAATGGCGGCCCGTACCCTCTGGACTTTGCCCTTGCTTCTTACCATCCAGCAGGGTTAAGTCAATAGACGGACTGAATATTAAAAAAAAAATTGCATCGAATAGAATTGTTTCAGTTGGGAGCCACTATCCCAATTTTTCTTCAAACCACACCATTTTTGTTTTTGTTGGCCATCGGGGGTGGTTATGTCGTGTACCGTCGATTGCACTGAGCAAGAATCGAACTCGTGCCCACTTTTTTATCGTGCGGATATCCCCATGGATACCTCCCCCGCGGCCATCGGGGGTAGTTATGTCGGGATCGAACCGACTAAAACCGCACGTCGTCTCGGGTCTTAATTACCGGTGTGTAAGGTTACCTAATAGGCATATCCCTCGCACCCCTGCTGACCCCGGGCCATCTACGGTTTTAAGATAGCCCCTGAATCCCCCGAAAGGAGTGGGGCGAGCATCGCGCCACTTCGTCGACGGTGGGGTGTAGAGTGACAGGCGGCCGTCCTGTCACCCAACCGGCGGCGCGCAGACAATCAGTTCATCCCCCGCTCGCTCCCCACTGTGCTAGTCAGATGGACACGGCCGGATTGGCTGCAGGCAGCAGGGTCTCCCGAGGCGAGTGGAAGGCGCTGCTCAACCCGCGCCCCCTGTCGTAGCAGTCAAACGCACCACCCCTAACCCACAAAGTCTCTTATCTATGGTAATTTTTATACCTTGATTGATGAATTAAAAATCTAAAAATAAACTTACAAATAACACAATATCTGATGTTTATCCGACACCGGCAGTTTACTCTTGTACCCTTGTGGAGCGTCTGTCTGTATGTCTGCCTCCGTGAGCTGCAGACACCGGCCATTCTTGCCGTAGTACGAGGTCGGGTGCAGGAACACGAAGGGCTTGCTCCATGTATGGTATAGCTGGTCTGATGTGGACTGGAATTTGATAGTGAAATGTTTTTTTGTAAATATTTGATGTAAAATAAAGGTGTTTTTACAGTAGTCGCCTGACTGAAGGGTTGAAGACTGCCAAGAAGGGTTATGTTTTTCGCGCGTATCTTGTATGTATGTATGTATGTTTGTGAGATTCTTTAATACCTCATATCTCTCAAACCACTGGAAGGATTTCTTTATTTTCCATTTAATTAACATAATTGTTAGATTCGTCTCGGTAACCCAAGTGTTCTTAGATAAGTGATGTGAAAAAATAAACAACATGGCCGCTGTAATACGATATAGTTTAAAGGAGAAAAAAATTATTATTGTATACTGCAATATATATGGGCATCAAATTAAAAGGCTTATCACGAGGATTTCAAAAACGTATATCATTACCAGGTTTTAATTTAAAACTATACAAGTTACACGCGGATTGAGGTTCGTGAACTTAGTGCTAATTGTACACGAAAACTAAAAAGTATAAAATAAAATGAATGATTTTAAAAATCAAAAAACTCGACTGCGTAAAAGCTAAAAAGAAACAAACAAGCACTTAGATGTCCTGTGGCCTAGAAACATAACAACTGAACAGTCGAGATCCATTATTCGACAGCCAATCTAATTTTTCTATGGATCCCGACTGTTCAGTTGTTGTTTTTAGACCACAGGACCTCTAAGTGATTGTTTTTCCTTTTTGGTTTTTACGCAGTCAGGCTTTTTGTTATATTTTTTAAAAATATCAACCATGGCACTACCAAGACCTTCAGTCGATATAACTACTGTCTAACGGGCTCTGGTGGTTAGATATATCGGTATAAAAGTTTGCAGGTAAGGGCCCTGAAGGTCCGAAGATCTTGGTAGGGCACATATATTATATGGTCTATTCGTCATAAATATGGGCTCAAACTTATCCCATAAAACAAACGAAACATTTAAAAAATTACTCTGTACGCTTGCATGAAGATTTTAATGACAGTAGGTATCAACTCATGGGTGCGGGCCGGAACCTCCACGTGGTGCACCTGGGCAACGGAGGCGAGCAGCGCCTCCCACTCGCCACGGGAGACGCTGCTGCCTGCGGCCAATCCGGCCGGGGTGGGAGTGGCCCTCTAGAGGGCTGCTCCGAGGCTCTCCACGTGTCCCTCTGACTAGCAGATGGCACAGTGGGGAGCGAGCGGGGGGCGAGTTGATTGTCTGCGCGCCGACGGTTGGGTGACAGGACGGCCTCCTGTCACCCTACACCGCACCGTCGGCGAAGTGGCGCGATGCTCGACCCACCCCCCTTTTCGGGGGGTCGAGGGGGCCATCTTAAAACCGTAGATGGCCCGGGGTCAGCTGGGGTGCGAGGGATATGCCCATTGGGTAACCTTAGTCGGTTCGATCCCGACATAACCACCCCCGATGGCCGACGGGGGTGGCATCCATGGGGATTTCCGCACGATAAAAAAAAAAAAGTAGGTATCAACTCAATTGAGTATGTTGGATATTGTATCTGCCTACCCTGCAGAGACCCTGCCTATCCAAGGAGGTACGACACGACGGTATCTCCCGTCCGAAATGAGCTGTCCGACTGGGGAAGTACCTCCGCCCTACAGAACACCGCGGCCATAATAACCATTGTGTTGTGTTCCCGCCGGTAAGTACCCTCCTCCCCAACCCCTTCCTAGCCTCCCCACCCCTTCCCAGCCCTCCTCCTTTCCCTTCAGGGTAGGCAGCGCGTGTGTGACACCCTTAGTGTTGCACACGTTTATAGGCCACGGTGACCGCTTCCCATCAGGTGGACCGTGTGCTTGTCTGCCACCTACATAGTATAAAAAAGAGAGGTAAGCGTGAGTATAATGTTTACCTTGCAATAGTTGAATTCATCGGCAACCGCTACTTGTGGGTATAAAGCTCGACATAGCACCACCTGAAATATGAAACGTATATAAATGTCTACACAAATAACGTCCAAAAATAGTCCAGGTGAACCTCAAAACACCAACAAAATAGCTTCACTATACATTTTTCTATCTATACAAATCTATACTATAGTTTGGCCGCTGAGACTATGCGTTCCTGACACATGTCAATTCGTCATGACTAGTTATGTACAATAAATAACTTGTACCTAGAACCGTTCTCTAAACCTGTTCCCAACTTACAATAACATAATAATAATCACAGTCAGCAATTGTGGCAACGTGATTTCATTTTAATTTTAATTTTATTCTAATTTGGCCATATATCTGCCCTATTTGTTTTTCCAATTTTTAATTTTTAATTTTGTTTCATTCTTATTTAATTTTATGTGATTATTAATTGTAATGATGGGTTATTACCTGAAATAATAAAAAAAAATCATATTCATTTCATTCATTATAAAAATATGATTCATTCTTTCTATTAGCTTGGGTAGGGGCTTATTACAAGATTACATATTATAAAATTATAACGTTCTATTTTATATTTTCCAACCAACAGATTATTATTATTAAGATTACTAAAATATGCGGTTACAATTGCCTTGTTATTTTGTCTCATCACTATGAAAGCGAACATTTGACATAACCTTGAAACAGCGAAGTTTGACGTGGTATGACTTTTAAAAACTATTGATTTTATATTTTAATTAATTAATTGTTAATCATTTTAGCCCAAAATTAATCTGTGTATTGTAAATTGACACAGTAATTAAATTTTTAATGTTATCACTCGTTAATAAGGTCAATAAACGATATTTAAAATTTTGCCGTAAATTATACACCAGTTTAAAGTTACATCGCCACTTCGCTCACAACCTGTCAGGAACGCATTCTTTCAGCGATTCTATAATAATATTATAAAGACGTAAAGTTTGTGTTTGTTAAATTGTAAGGTGTAATCTCGGGATCTACTGAACCGATTTTAAAAATTCTTTCACCAATAGAAAGCCACGTCATTCGTGAGTGTCATAGGCTATATATTTTATTGGAAAACTGGAATTTACAACCGGGCGAAGCCGGGTACCGGGTCGCTAGTATATTATAAAATTGATGTGTCGGTTTGTAACTTTCAAATGACAGTTTGTCAATGAACACGATACCTACAAAAATAAATATTTTGTCTGTTTGTTTGAATTAGGTAATCTTTGTAACGGCTAAGTCAATTTTGACTATCTGCCGAACAGGTAATATTATAAGCCGTAACATAGGCTACTTTTATTGTAAGTAGTTAGTGTTCCGCGCAAAAAAAATAAAACCTTAAAAATCAAAATACACGCGAACAAAATGGCGGGTATTCGTAGTAAAATATTCTTTAATTAATTATTTGATAAATATTCAAATTAAGTCGCCAATGACAGCCAAACAGATATAACACATGAAACGACAACGAAAGCTGCAAAACTCTTGTTAACTACAGCAAAAACTTTTAACTGTAACATTATTATTTCGTAGAATTCTCCTCAAGAATAAAAAAATATGGAATTTATAAACACATAATTGCAAAAGTAACACAATAAAATTTTACAATTAACATATAATGTCAAGGCAAAAAAACATACAGGTACAACCAATTATTTGGTAGGTTCTTTTCTCATCCTTAGACTTTACCTATTGCCTGGCTGGCTGTAAATAATAGAAGCATTAATGTTGATAGAAGCTTTGATTTTGAGAGAAGCATTGTGGTTGTTAGAAGCATTTTTGTTGTTAGAAGCATTTTTGTTGTTAGAAGCATTACTGTTGGTAGAAGCATTGACGTTTACCGAAGCATTGATGTCTTAGCTGTTAAGTGGTGGTGGATTTATATGGCGAACCGTGTCGTGTGGTAATAGTAAGCCTAGAATGTTTATAAATAATATTTACTATTTACATGATTTATCTATATAAAATAAAATTGAAGTGTTTGTTTGTTTTATAAATACCTACACAGTAGCTTTCTAATGAATGTATATGAACGATTATGAACACAATAAAAATTTTTTTTGGAATTCTTGTCTGTTTGTTCGCGATGGATTCAAAAATTACTGAACGTATTTCGATGCGTATTTTTTTGGTTTAAAAGGTCTTGATCAGACTTGAATCTTACGCATGTTTGATCACGATCAGGAGATATAGTCAAAAAACTTGAGAGGTGTCAAGGGACACCCGGATGGAACGAAGTTCCTTTGAATTAATTATATTATTATATACACAAATATATTATATGTATATACTACCCCACTCCCACTCCCACGCCCACTCCAAATCCCTCGCCCACGCCCACTCCCACATGTAGCAAAAACAACACAACAGTTGCAAAAAGTGTCGCAACAGTAGCACAACTTTTTGTCTTAAAATTTTCGTTACAATTTTTGGTCCCAATTTTTTCCGTCTAGCCCCCTTTCGCAACGCGCAATAAGGAACTTCATTCCAAAAAACACGAAAACCGAACGGATCCACGGGCGTAAGCAAGTCGTTTAATGTTTTATTCATTGTTAACACAGGTATACAGATACTGGTGTTAACACTGAATAAATAAAATTAAATTTAAATATTACCTTCAATATTATCTTCAATGGTAGCTGAATGGATAAGGACGCGGCCTCTACTCAGAGGTATCGAGTTCGAATCCGGCCAGACAGCACCAATGTGAATTTCACTTTTAGGAATTTATATGTGCTAATCACATGATTTATCATCTGCTGACGGGGAAAGAAAACATCGCGAAGAAACCCACATGTCCGATCCACCAACCCGCATTGGGCCAGCGTGTGTGGATTAAGATCTAAACCCTCTCAGCTCTCTCGTTAGAGGAGAGGAGACCCGTGCCCAGTATTTATTTTATTTTTATTTCTTTAATTGAATTTTATACACACATATACATTTACATTTAAATTTAACCCATAAACCTAGGATAGTTTTGTGCAGGATAAACTGTTCTTTACAATTTACATTACACTGATATAAATACATACATAATTTACATGTACTCATTTACATTCTTTGAATATATTTATACGAACTACCTTAAATATCTCAACTTAAAACTACCCTACATCGTCGCGCGCCGCGTCATGTTGGCTACACGTAATGGGACATAAATGGGTTGCTATTATTACCTTCAACATGACAAGATCCCTGCCACTGCTCGTGCTAGAACCGGCTATAAGCGAGTGTATCCGTGACGAATCGTTACTCAGACGGAACTCGATGTCACGTATGTCTGGCACATCGTCATCATCATTCGCCCTCTCGTCCACTATCTCCCAAGAATCCACTTTGAGACGCTTCTTGCGTTTCGATTCTTCGGCTGCCTTCTGTTTGTATTGTCTAGAATTAAAAGGTGTGGGTTAAAAGGCTGACTGTATAAGGAATGCGAGTAGTTTGTGGTGAGGTGTAGGTATGTATACTAATAATATTGTAATTTGCTGTGTTTGTACATTGGAAATGTTAAAAACAACCGACTTCAACGGACCAAATAATAAATTACGAAAAAATCTTTTTTAAGTTAAACAGTTTTAAATTGTATGTCATCAGAACTAAAGACTTCTGCCAAATATCAGACCAATCAGACAACTGAAAGGGGTTTAAATTTCAATTACGAGATTTGACCCAAACAAACAGGTCGAGTTAAATAAAACTGTTTTAACAAATGGGACCATATGAGAAGCGCCAGCTATCAAATAAAAAAGGAATCATCAAAATCGGTTCACCCAGTCGAAAGTTACAAACAAAAAAATACAGTCGAATCAGAAACACCGCCTTTCTTGAAGTCGGTTAAAAATTAAAAACTTGGGTTATGTTAAATGAATGAAGTTTTTAAATAAGTAACAGTAGTAAAATAATTTCATAGTGAAGTAATTATTTCAACAACTAGTTTCATCGAATAAAAATGTGCTAAAAGTTTATAAGTATTCTCACTACTTTCATACTAGATTCAGCCATCGTCATATTATAATGCACTTTCATCATCATTCTCTGAACCTTTTTCCCAACTCAGTTGGGGTCGGCTTTCCAGTCTAACTGTGATGCGGCTGAACTTCGATATTTTCCGTGGAGCGACTGCCATCTGACCTCCACAACCAATGGTCATTATGACCAATGGCGATATCGAAGTTCTAAGTTAGACTGGTTGGACTTTTGTGGGCTCCAACTACCCGTAACGACTGCCATAGATGTTTGTATGGCAACCGGGACCGACGGCTTAACGTGCTCTCCGAGGCACTAATAAACCTGCGATAAATACACACATAACTTCGAAAAGCATCGAGAAGTCATTGGTGTGTGCCATGGTGAACCTAGGATCGAACCCGAGACCTCGTCTCAGCAGTCCATTACCCAAACCACTAGGCTACCGCGGTTTTTTATAGCACTATAAATAAAATCTAAATTCGTATACAACTATTATACCTTCTCATATCTTTCAGTTGTTTCATCTGACCATGTCGCAGGGCTCTCTCAGCAGAAGACATCGTTTCAGGCTCTGGTGTTTCCGTCAAATTATTGTCCTAAGAAATCATATAAAAATGTTATTAATATTAACTTTAAGAGTACGATTTTTCCACCATTGTTATTGACCAATCGCAAACAGATGTGAAGTTTTAGACTAATGGACTATAGCTGACATAGAACCTTGTCTGGCAGAATGTTAGAACCTTTCGTTATCTGGTAGCTTGGGAAATATCTTCAAACAGTTGCTCAAGTAATATCTATACTAATATTATAAAGAAGTAAAGTTTGTGTTTGTGTAATTGTTAAATGGTTAAATTGGTTAAGTAGGGGTAATCTCCGGATCTACTGAACCGATTTTAAAAATTCTTTCACCAATAGAAAGTCACATTATCCGTGAATGTCATAGGCTATCTGAATATCATCACGCTACTGCCCAAGGGAGCGGAGCAATAATCATAAATGTGAACAATTCCGGTAGATTCCCATACATTTTAGGAAAACTGATAAACTATGAGCATATTATGTGAGTTAAAAAGGGTGCATCGGGGTTCGAAATACGCTACGGGCGAAGCCGGGGTGGGTCAGCTAGTATTGTATAAAACTTAGACTTCATAACATAACGTTATCAGAATTTTATAGATTTTAAAGGCGTCTGGTGCAGGATTCTACCATAAAATATGTCTAGCAGTATCTAGCATAAATAGCGTACTTAGACACAAATATTTGCAGCGACTATGACTTAGTTTGGTGTATGGGTCTTCATCAAGATCTTCGAGACCCAAGACAAATGCAATGCAAAATGGAGCAGGCTTTTATTAGACAGAAGTCACTCTCGTAACCACTCGGCGCCACAGAGACTGGGGTTCAGATAAAAAATATAGTAAGACTTAGTTCAGGCGATTACAAGCTTTTGTTTTTTTTATACCACATAGGTGGCAGACACCTCTCCTCCTCCTTTCTTTTCAGGGTAGGCAGCGCGTGTGTGACACCTTAGTGTGTTCATAGACCACGGTGACCGCTTCCCATCAGGTGGGCTGTGTGCTTGTCTGCCACCTACGTAATATATATAAAAAAAAAAACAAGCACACGGCTGATGGGAAGCGGTCACCGTGGCCTATGGACGTGTGCAACACTAAAGGTGTCACAACCGCGCTGCCTACCCTGAAGGGAAGAAGCTATTGGAATATAAGCTATTTCTATGAACTCAATACCTGAAGCAAGCTGCTGAGTTGCGCCGCCAGTTTTGTGAGTTCATACAGCCGCTGTTCTTCGATGCCTCGCCTTTTACACCAAGCTTTACCACCGCGGCCATCTTTCTTTTCTCTAAGCCACGCGCAGTATAATGAAAGCAAGGTTAGCGGGTCGCCATGGTCCGATTCATCCGGTTTACGTGCATTCTAGAATGGAAATAAATATTGGATGTTAGATCTATACGATTATAACTGACTAGCTGTTACCCGCGGCTTCGCCCGTGTGGTATTCCTGCAACCCATAGAAACATATTCTATATTCCAGCGTCTATTTGTTATTCCAAACTATAATCTATCTATGTATGTATGGAGGAGAATGACATGTTGCGCCGACCCCAAATAATTAGAACAAGGGCAGGTGGATAAATCTATGCCTGTACCAAATTTCAGCCATATTCGTTCAGCCATTTCAGCGTAACATGATTGAGTAACACGAAAACAACATCTAAACATCGTTACTAACTTTCACATTTTATAATACACTAGCTGTTGCCCGGTGCTTTGCCTGTTCTCGCTTCCCATAATATGAACCCAATTTTGTGATAAAAACTAGCCAATGTGTAATTCTAAACTATAATTTACCTATCTTTGTACGTGTAATTTCAGTCCAATCCGTGATTTTTTATACCACTTAGGTGGCAGACAAGCACACGGCTCACCTGATGGAAAGCTATTACCATGGCATATGGACGTGCGCAACGCCAGGGGCGTCACACTCGCGCTGACGGCCCTGTAAAAACCTTCTAATGCCCTTCTTAAAGAACCCTTTTGAATTAAGAAAAGGAATTGAGCAGAAACACAAACCTTTGTAATACTAACCTCACAGTCAAAATCCCTATGCGCCCTGGTGGTATATATCGAGCGGATACCCAGTGCAGCAGCAAGCGCCAATGCCGAATGACGTTTATGTGCAGACAAAGTCGCGGCGCCGATCACTAGCGCTTTAGCTAAACACACTTCTAAGGGCAAGCTGGCTAGAGAACGTCCTAGAGCGGTCAGTTTCTCGTTCGATGTTAGCGTACCCTGTATAGAAATTAAAAAAGAATTACGAATTTTGGAAATAAAAAACACGTACTTACACGTTAATTTTATAGTCGTTTTGGACCGAAATATTTTGGACACAATTTCGATAACAAGATCGATTAGACCCATTAATTTAAAAATCTAAAACAATTTTTTTTGTAAATATTTCGAACACTGACCAATCACAAAACATCCCGAACGACCGCGACAGCCACCACCGACATGTCATGACTCGAAATATGCCTGCGAGCGCACCTTCATTCATTAAAAATTGACAGTGTATTTTTATCTATGCTCTATGTTTTTACTCGAACGAGTGAAAAAGTTCACAGTAACCTATTATTTTTATTATAACTCGTAGAGCAATTTGGACATGACATGACCTTTCGGGTTCAAAACGACTAAGACTGTATAGCCTGCAAAAAAAGTGGCCTAAAACGTAAAAATATAGTCAAGGCCTCGATTCTGCAAAAAAAATGCTATTGCATTGTAGACTTTACCGTAATACAGTTAAAGTCTAAAATCAAATGAAAAGAATTCATTTAACTTTTTCATTCGGTACATGTCGCTAAAAATTAAACTGTGTTTATATCCGACGCATTTTGCCACAAACAAGTATAGTGTACAGCATTTAACTTGGCAAGGTTTTGGAGTAGTGGGGCCCACACTACTCCGAAATCTTGCCAAGTTACATCTAACTTATGTTATGTGCGTGAGCTATATCATAAATACTAACATGTTGTTTTAGTTCCAAAAGTGCATTCTCGACCGCTTCCTCAGGTGGTGCGTCCAGGAATGGGAATCTTCTGACGTCACTGACTCCTAAGGAACTCATCAACAGCAGTAGTGACGCGAGGGGTACTCTCGACACTTCGGGAGTGCTGAACGGTTCCATGTCATTGAAAATTTGTTCAGAGTATATACGATAGCATACTCCAGGGCCTAGAAAGTTAACCAAAAAATGTCAAAGTATGGTCAGAATTTTTTTTTTTATTTCACCTCCCTTGTTTGTGAGCTAAAGGAAAAGTATCAGGAATTAGGGTCATCAATACAGATACCGACAATGCTACAATAGTACTTATTGGCAGCCTCATTAAATGTTTTTTCACGCTCCGCTAAAAGAATCTGGAACTGCAGTAGGTGGAAGAAAACACGTGCGCTGGTGAATTTTTTTTTAAATACCACTGTGGTGGCAGACAAGCGCACGGTCCACCTGATGGGAAGCGGCAGCAAAACCGTTAAGCAAGTTTATGATGCTGTTTAAAATCAGATGAGTTTTTTCCTTGTTTAAAGTTCCAGCGTAGAGTTTCGTCTCAGGATTGTGTGGTCAAGTGGCAGTCGCTCCCATGAAAGTGAAATTAGACAAAATCATAGTAGGGAGAGCGGGTCTCACCAACTGAGAATGGTGGGAGGGGAGGGTTATAAAAAAATAGAATAAATGTCCCCCAACCTATGATGATAAAATGTTGAGTATACCTGTACGACCAGCTCGACCCTTCCTCTGATCAGCGCTTGCTTTGGATATCCAAAACTCTTTCAACCTTTGCATTTTTGTTGTAGAATCATAACTCATCTCTTTAACCTGAAATATTATAGCCATGTTAAAGTGAATGACGCATATAGTAACCACATATTGGATTAAGCATTATATAGAATAGACTAGAATAGAAATACTTATTGTACACCAACAAAAAAATACTAATAGCTTAAAGCAATATCTTATGGTGGAACCACACTTCGCTATTCGCCTTTATTCACGTGTATAAATCGAAATGGGGAGTGCTGTTTCGTGTATGTTTGCTTTATTCGCACGAATATTCACCTTAGTCTCATTTCTATGACGAATTGTGGAGGGTTTAGTCATTTATAAGAATTTCCTCGAATACAATATAGGTGAATAGCGAAGTGTGGTTTCGCCATTACAGGCAACCTTCAACGGAAAAGTTAATTGCGTTATATTGATTCTGCTCACCTTGCCCGAATCAACTACAAAACGAATGCCATCTATAGTAACAGAAGTCTCGGCTATGTTTGTAGAAACAATACATTTTCTCACGCCCTCTGGTGGATAATCGAACACCTGTAAGTAATATAAACCTGAATAGGTATATAATTATTTTTTCTAATTTTTTTTTTCAAACTTGAAACAATGCATATCTGCTTCTTTCTTAAGATGAACAAAAATACACTTATTAATGAATTCATTTACGATAGTAACTTGTTATGGAAAAATATTAACACCAGGACGGGTCTTCAATTGAGTCAGTTCGATATGAAATTAGTAGAATAAGAAAAATATCCGTAACTTTCGTCATCTTGAAATGTTCCCATACCTTGTCTTGCTCAGCGAGAGACAGACCACTGTGCAGCGGTAATACTATCCAGTTCTTCGATTTCTCCGCGTACTGCTGAGCTGCATCACATATTGCAGTAATTTCTTGTACTCCAGACATGAATACTAGAAGATCGCCTCGTTCATCACCTGTAATATTTTTTTTTCTAATATTTTTCCTGTTCCTTTTTATAAACATATTCAGTTCTAAGTAGCACATGTTCAAGAGTCCTTCATTTACCTACAGTCAGATTCTTATTAGAATATGCCTGCGATATAAGTAAATAACTTTTAAATTTAACCAACTGGAAAGTATGAAAAGTTTGGGCCAGTCTTACATTAAAACATTTTATAAAAAAAGCTTATAAACATGGGGCGTTTTCTCTAGTTTAATTTATTAGAATACTATTTCATTACAAAATAATACAGCACGGAAATTTTATCAATAAACCGTTTATAGGCGCCATTTTTCCAATAGGCCAAATTCCAATAAGAAAACACATTGAAAAGAAACGAAGTTGGAATTCGAAAAGAGCATCTCATTTTTAAGATTATCTATTTTTTAAACTCCAGGTACAGATACCGGCACGTAACTTGACCAGACGCGTCATATGCGCAAAGTCGATTTTTAGGTCCCCTTTGTGGTATGAGCGGGTCGCGGGATACGCGGTTGCGCCGTCGCGGACATATGATTGGTCCGTCACTCAACGGACCGACGGATCAGATGTCTCCGAGAGACGTCTTGTAGCGAATCAACGTTCCGTTCGTTCGTACTTTGAATCATTTGATTGGCTCAAAGTGCACGATGCGCGAACTTACCCCAAACCTGGCCAAGTTACGTGCCTGTATCTGTACAAGTACCAAATAATTATATACCAATAGAAAATAATAACGAATAAACAGACTTGGATATTTATTATCAATCAACTGCATTATCTGGACATAGGGTTGTGGGTCCAGTCTATCGTCTCTCGTCGGTTTGTCTTCTATGAATATCGGCTTGTAGGTCAGTTCAATTGTGAATAAACGACCTGGCACCTACAGACAAATTACAATGCAATATTACAGATAATGGTACATAAATATTGAAATAAGAACTTCTACAGGATCTAGAATTTCATAATCTCTGAATCTGAATAAAATTATAGTTAAGAATTAGAATTAAAATTTTATTTCAAAAATTATAGGAATTATCAAAAAAAAAAAACACTTTTTTATTATACCACTCTAAATGGTTGAAGTTACAAGATTCACTATAAAACCAAGTTATGGAAGTTCCTTGGGTGACAAACTGCAAGCTTTGGATGCAACCGGGATTAGCGTTTGGATGAACTAAACTTACTTGTATAACAGCTGCAGATTCGGCAGCGAAGTAATCTTCGAATAGCTTAATATTAATAGTCGCAGACATGAGAACCAGCTTGATATCATTACGGCTGTGTATCAGGCATTTTAGCACGCCTAACAAAAAGTCACCCATTAGGTGACGTTCATGAATCTCATCCAAAATGATTACATCATAACTCGGTAAGTTTTCTGATGACATCTAAAAGCAAATTCATTGTAAATCATTATACAAATCAATATTCATGGTTTTAAAGGGAATTAAAGTATCTAGGTTAATTCAGTTAATGGTTACCAGACCATGTAATTGGCAACCGGAAGTGGTAGGTGGGAAGTGAATTATTTAATATCCCTTTTTTACTATATTTTCGGTCTCATATTTATATTATAAGCTTACTATCATCAATTGCATTTTTTTTTCAGACTCCATGCTGTATTTTCACCCTAGGAATCGAAATTGGGACCGCTACAACTGCGTTTGAGGAGACAAAATGAGAAAAACAATTTTTTTCTTCAACCAAATTATACCATATCTGACCTGTCTCAGTAGTAATCCTTCAGTGATGAAACATATTTTAGTATCAGCGGTTTTGCTCTTCTCAAATCTGATCTGATAGCCGACTTTGCTTTCAAATTGTGTCAGCATTTCGTAGGCTACTCTTTTAGATAGAGAAACACAAGCAATCCTTCTAGGTTGTGTACATGCTGTAAAATGAGGTAAAATGATATTTAAAAAAAACAAGCAAACCTGCTCATCATCTTCCTGCCCTTGTCCCAATTATTTATTTAAAAAGATGAATCATTCCAATAAAATCGCTTTTGGATGCAGTTACACAAATACATACAGACACACGAATTTTTTTCTCCCTTCAGGGCATGAATAGATACCTGTCGTTTGTTTCTGTCTTTAGATACTTCACAAGCTTCCTCTATGAACAAAAATTGCAGAGAACGTACCTATGTTTTGAAATCCAGCTTCATGCAAGTATTGTGGAACTTGTGTAGACTTGCCACAACCTGTGTCTCCGGCAACAACCACCACCTTTTCATTTTGAACAGCTGACACAATTTCATTTCTGAAAGTCAATATATATGTTTGAGCACAATATATATTTTTTACTCAGGGGTAAGCCCCGCTATTTGCTTCTCTCTTTAGTTACCTCATGAGCTTCCCCTACTCTCATTAAACCTTTCTTGCAAACTCGCTAGTTTCAAGTTTAACCTGCGCTTTTATCTATCATACCTTAGCTTTATATTTTAAATTAATATTAATAAAAAACGTACCTATAAGCAGCAACAGGCAGATCTTTCTGCGCTTGTCTTAATTTTCTAAGTTTCTCAAACTTTTCTTTATTTTTAAAGTCAATATAAACTGAGACTATGTTCAAGAATGCTTCAAATAATCCTTTGTCCAACTTTCGATGTTCTCTATCATCAGATACGATGTCCACATATTTAAAAGCAGTTGTAAAATTAATGCAATTAAATTTGGAGAATCTTTGAACATTTTCATCGTTTTCTTGAGGAACATACTCTACTATAGGCTTACCAGCCTTTTTTAAAGTAGCTTCGTATTTTTTTAAAAACACCCAAAAGTCATCCAAACTATTAACAACTGTGTTAGTGTCGCTGCTATAGAGTATTATTTTATTTAGTTCTCGCTTGTAGTTTGTGAACGTAAAGTCTTCATCAGAATGTCTTGAAGTCAACGTTGATGATGCTGCAGCGGCTGCAGTGGAATAAGGGCTCGTCTTTCTAGGTCTGTGCTTAGCTCTATCACGAGAATAGGAACGTGATCGTCTCCGTTTGTAATGCCTACCTCTAATCGGCGAAGGGCTTCTACCCATTTTACATGAACAAATTAGGTATTATTTATTTCGCAAACCATTTAAAACCATAGCAATTTCCAATGTTTACAAAATTTGGCTTATTTTATTTTGACGCTTGACAGTGACACTGATAGCTCGTCAACGGTGACCAGTTAAAAAAATCTATTCTTTATTGAAAAAAAAATTCTGTATCCTATGAAATCCTGTTGGCTGTTGTTCTTCAAGAAGAAGAAAACAAAGCGTGTGGGAAGATTTTCTCAGTATCCTTTCTTCCCAGCACTTTGCCTACAAAGAAGATGCCTGTCTCTGTTCTAACATTAGTTCAACTCTGCATTAATGACTCAGGCACCCAAGTCCCAACAGGCACCCGAAAAGACTTTTTTCTTCATAATAAATGATCGAAATTACTATGTACTATGACGTAACTTGTGTAACTTATTTAGTACATAATTATTATATTGGAAATTTGAGTCTGCATGCAGAATATTGAAACTTAGCGCGAACAGAGGTCGCATCGGTAAAATTTTATAACAGTTCCACAGATAACTAATACAGAATATTAAATTTTGTAAGTGCCCTCTATCGTCAGCTAACAACATTTTTTATAATAATTTCCGCCATTACGTTCCGCCATTTTGCTTGGTCGCGGAGTGAACGTAAAATTATTCTCATGTATTTTATCGTGAATAACTATTAGTTAGTTTAGAATTAGTGTTTAACACACTAATGGCTTGCTTAAATACACTTAAGTTAGAAATCAAAACGTTAGAACAAGTGTTTCCAAAAAGCCATGAACGGTTTCAGATAATGTCAGCTAGTGTCGACGAACTGACCTGCAGATTCGTTGGCAGAAATGGAAAGAAATACGAAATCCATGCAAATATTACGGTGAGTAAAATAATTATCTAATCTTCGTGGTGGACATAAAAATTGATGTGTTAGTACAGTGTGCACTTATTGATTATCTTTCGCTGGGACAAAGGGTCGTTGTTTATGAGGGCAGGGCTGTCAACAAAGGTTTACGGAAATGAATTTACATTTCCCTGTAGCAACTACACGTTTATCACGTTTCACTGTAACTTATTTACAAAACATTCATGCTTAATACTTAATCAATAGCATGTAAGCGAATAGTACGGATCAGATGTTTATTGAGCATACGGTACCGTGTCGAATTGCTGTATCGATCATTTCGGGTCCAGCACGTCATTATCACAGTGTTCGTGAATCATTACAGCTATTTTATAGAGGAGAGAGTAACGATTGTTTTGTTTGCATAACGGTAAATAGGCGCGTTTTTGGGACAAAGGCTCTCTTAGTCATCCTTAATACCTGCTTTTTGTCATGTAGACAGCTTGGTCCCATTAACGAGTTTTTTTTCTAATGCAACAATGCAGTCTTAACTGTTCAATGTCCTTAGTTGGTACATTCACTGATAACAGGCTTTATTGGAGATTGGATGTATATTTATATCAATGTTTACTATTATTTACTAATGTAAACAGGTTGTATTGTTTGTGTACAGTTATTGATTATGAAATGTTTCAATATTATTATGATAACATCCAATAGTTTTTATTAGAAATAGATAGGCTATGAATTATTATACATATTTATGAATATAGCAACCATGGGACATTGATATTATGAAATATTGTTAACTGAAACCTAGTAGAAAATATATAGCTAAGTGCATTGCTACACAATTATATACCTACATATTGTTTTAAATGTCTACATTATGTCATTTTAAAAGCTTTTTTCTAACATAATTATGTAGGTATCTTTACATATTGCAAATATTCCTATATTGCAAAGGAGATTGAATTATGCTATGCAATTTTGTGCTATGTTTTATGGTAAATAAAATATATTTTTATGTCATATGGTTAATAATGTTTCCCCCATATACTACATAGACCAAGAATATAGTGAAATGTGGCTATAAATAACATTTTTCCTGCTTGGAATATTACTCATATCTTTAGTGCCGTTCTATATAGTATTTATTAGACCCTCTCAACAGATTGCAGATGTGTGCACTCTCACATCATTGGTCTCAAGTGTCTGCTGAGGCCATCAATCTGATCATTGACTTCACTTCACTTCACTTAAAGCTTTCTGGCAGCCGGTTTAAAAAAAATACAGATGTGTTTGTAAAACCTAAACAATATATACTCACACCAATAACCCCAAAGTTAGTTGCTACTTAGTTAGTTGACTTCACCAACTGGGTTTTTCTGCCACAGCTGACAGGGGAGAGCTTACACCAACCAATCTATACACACAGAATAAAATTAAATAATAGAAAAAGTCTACTGTAAGTTATTTTATTGTTGCTGTTTAGGAGACATACCCCAACACTCCTCCTGTATGGTTTGCAGACAGCGAGGACCCCATTGTGACAAATGCTGTCCAGATACTGAGCAACACACAAGGCCGAGATAATCATGTTATAAATCAGGTGAGAAATCTATTATTATATTTAGTATACATGGGTATACAAGACCCTGTCAATAACTTCGAGGTGCATGCCAACCTCACATGCTAGTTGGTGAACCTGCTAAATGATGGATGGTTCCGCTTAAGGTTGTGAGGTTAGGTGGCCCTATAGTGAAAACTTTGGATGCACCTGGATGATGAAATAGTGGTGTAAATCTAAGGATTTACACCACTATTTCCCCACTGGATAACCATAAGTGGTTATCCAGTGGGGATATCAATAAACCGGATAAGTAACGCACCTGTGATGGGTTACTTCATCCATTAATGTACTTTAAACATGTGTCAATATGTTCATACAGTTATGGTTTTTCCTAAGTAGATACTACTTAGCCCAATTAGGAAAAGAAAGGAAGAGGAGGATAGTCTTTCCACTTGCAGCAATCCTGGCTTACTGAGGAATCGAAAAAAGGCAATGTCCAGGACAGACTTGAACTTGTGACCGGTTCCTTTCTAGGAGAAATAATCTGACTTGGACGCTTCGTAGATATTTGAAATGACGACTTTTTCCAATTTAAATTTGCTTATAGGAAAATTAGCATAATAACTGCTTGGAAATTTCATTACGTTACTTTTTGGGTCAACTTACAGTAAAAAGTGAAAGCCTTCACAATTTTCTATGGTTTCTGATTACACCATTCATGCACATATTTTCTGTTGGAGCTTAGCGTTTTTTCGGTTTAAATTTTATACAAATTTTAATCTATATTTGACACAACTAGTTTATACCTTGTCTAATTTAGGATGATAATTTTGACAGTTCACGTCTATGAAGTATCATATTTTTATCAATGAGATGATACCTCAAAAATTATCGTAGCACATAGACAGGTACCGCCCACTTGCCATAGTGAAGCGACTTGCAAGAAATCAGCACAATTGACTGAGACAAATGAATCGAATGAATCGAAATTAAATTAATTTATTAAAATGATTAAGTACTTATCTTCTACATTTTTTTATAATATAATTAACTAAGTTTAATACAAAACATAAGTACTATACTATAAAACTTCTCTTTTGTCATCCTGAAGTAAGTTACCTAAAATAATAAAAAAATAAATGCTTTTGTATTTTTGTAAGTATCGATTCCATATTCTATGGGAACGATAATCGAAAATCGAAAGATTCATTTTCGATTATACTATATGGGGTACCCTACTTGGAGCTGTCAAAATTATCATCCTAAATTAGACAAGGTATAGTGACTTAATAGTTCAGCGTTGACTTTTGGTGAACTGGATTCTAAAATTCCGATTATTATTACCCCGCTAATATTTATGAACAGTGTATAAACATCTGGTATGACGCAATGTCCACATGGCCCGAAGTCTTTTTGTCAAAATAATTTAGCGAACGATTTCTTTTTCATTGTTTTCTTTTTCGCAATTGATCCTATTAATTTTAGCATTGTTTTTCGCAAGGGGGCGTCCATAAATTACGTGAGATGTTTAAGGGGGGGAGGGGGTCGAGTCAAATCTCATCTAATCTTACGTTGGAGAGAGGGGGGGTCTCGGCAAATATCACGCATTTTTTTTTGTGATTGAAACAAAAAATAAAAGATACTATTTTGGTCCATTTAATCCAGATTGTACAGTACATGCTTAAGATTTTTTTCTTTTTACAATAATAATCCAACGCGTTTACGTAAGAAACCCACATTTTGAAAAATCTCACGTGAGATTGGAAGATGGGGGAAGGGGTTGAATAAAATCTCACAATATCTCACCAGGGGGGAAGGGAGGGACAGAAAATTTAAAAAAACACCTCACGTAATTTATAGACGCCCCCCAACTGATCCTATTAATTTCAGCATTGTAAGGCTTGTATTTATAAGGTCTATATTTCTATAATTTTAGGTACTTACTTACATATAGGTACTAACGCCTAATTCATCCGATTTGCTGATTCCATCCAATTACTAACATGGACATTGCAGCATTGCAAGTATTGCAATGGATACCCAGGTGTTAGCCAATAGATATTTATTTGTTATCATTTTCTTTCAGGATTATCACAATGTCTCAACGTTTCTTTTGTTTCACAATGTCATAAAAACAGTCATAATCGACGCAAGTACTTCAATGAGTACGTTTAATTATTGTACTTGGGTTAAAGTATAATTAATGTATAATTCGAGCATCCCTTAACGTTTCTACTCAATCGCATTTATTTCACTCATCAGCATGACTACATTCTAATTGAGTTCAAAAGGAAACTACTTATATTTTCTTTAATTAGCCTCTCATATCCACTGTCTCAGTCACAATGAAGGTAAACCCCCCACCGCGAAACTCAAGATGAAGTGTAGTAAGGCTGTCAAATTCAGCTTCACGGCACCTTTAACGTTTTGAAAACATACAGTGCAATATTGCGACGAAAGGACACAAAGGTCATTATATGCTTCTTCCATTAACTACATCTTGCAAGGCCTCGGACGAGGGACTAGAATTGGAAAATAATGATAAACGATTAGTGACAATTTTATCACTAATGAATAATGGTGTTGTTGTCACTAAGTACCTACAAAAAATGTGTGCCAAGAAATGGGTATACCATTTTAACATCCGGTCGAGTTGGATGAACACGTCACATCTTTGGCCATGTAGTCCATGTGCAGTGACGTCACTAGATACGGACTAATTTTATTCCCAGTAGAATATTTTTTATCAAAACACTAGCATCGTCGGGATAATAAATAATAGCCATGACTCATTGTATTTGCCCAACTGTTGAAAAATCGAATATTATTTCATCAGTTATTTCAATTGAAGTGCAGATTTTACTAAGCCGTTAGTAATGTTAGTATCTACTGACTATCAAATTGCAGGTCAGCGGATGTTATAATTGAACTTAGTTTATAATCTGACCCACTGCAGGACAGGTCTTCTCTCCTGTAACATTATTTTCCGTTATTTTATATGTAAAAGCTACAAATTTGCTCAAACAGTAGATGTTTGAGGAAATCATAATATGTTATTTCACTATAGGTCTGATACGCACACAACAAATGGTCACATGTGCGTGATTGGGCAACAAACTCGAAGAGACCGCCGCAATTACCCCTTTACATCAAAATTAGTATACTTACCCCAATTAGTAAGCTTACTCTACATTGTGATATCTAAATGAAGCAAAAATCTAGACAAAGTCCCATGTAGAATTATGACGATCAAATGAGCAAGAACCACTTATTAGGCCATGTAATCTGATTTCTATTCCTTTCAACGTGTGGTATGCTTTCACGTATATTACGTCAGTGGCAAAGAGCTAACACGAATCCCTTGTGAATATGGATGTATAACAAAATTTTGACTTGCATAAGCGTTACTTTGTGACCTAATCATCCTCCGAGACTTTGCCCGGCTCAGTCGGCTTTTCAACGTAATTGCAAAATGACTGAATTCGAGATTTTCCATGCAGCAACAGCCGTCTGATTTCCAAACCCCATTGGCGGCATCGAAATTCTGTAGTCAGACCAGATGTTCAACTTTTTAGGGCTACAACTACCCCTAAACTACGCCTAACGACTACTGCGTTAGATCTTCTTTCTAAACACAGTATTACATCAATCAACATCCAAAAAACCTGTTTATATGGCAACCGGGACCAAGGGCTAATCCTAAGACTAACTTGACTAACGTTTTTTAACTAACGTGTTGTGTTAACCTACTCGGTACTCGGCCACGAGCCCTTTTATGACCTAAATAACTAGATATTTCATGTCGAGTTCCCCGGGGCGCGGATTATCCCTAGTGCGGATGGTGACCTAAATAAAACGTGAAGCTGCAACGCAATTAATGATTCTGTGACCTGCTTTAGTACACCGACTGCCGCATGCGAATATCAGCCTAATAACTCCAATTTTCTGAACTCCTGAAATTAATCAGTAGTGTACGGTCTGGCGGTGTTTCTTTTGATGATAGCGAACAGGCATGTTAAAGGTTAAATTATTTAGAAACTACAAGAGTTCTTCTTATCTTGGTATATAAATATGTCCTGATTAGGAAGACTCTTATTGCTTTGAACAATCATAATCCTTCATCCGGTTTCACTGTTAGGATTCCACTATAAAATCGAAATAATGTTAATTAGCCAGAATGATGGTAGTTAAAATCTTTAGATTCTGTTATGGCGCTTGTATTAGAGTTAAACGTCAAAAGTTTGTGATCATTTTCAGTTTTTGAGCTAAAGTTTTATAATATCTCACCGAAGATACGTACTGTTTAACTACTAAAGTTAAAATAATTTCAAATTTTGATTAAAATATACTTCATCAATAATTTTAAATGGTACGATTTTTTGTGGAATCATTAAGAAATTAAGATTTTACTTTGGACGCACGATATAAATTATCATACGCACAAGGTGCGTAAGCATACAGAAAAGCTATTCAAAACGAAATTCGCGTTCCATTTTGGCATAAGTTAAGGCTAAACTTCGCTGCAGTGCTGAAACAAATTAGTCGTCTAAACTCGTATTTAAACCGCTTATAGGGAGCAGTTTCTCTCGAATCAGAGGTCACGCACCGGAATTATCAAGGCGCTTAAGCGGTTCGTTCAAAGTCGTGCAACAACATTTTTACGTATCATATTTCTTACTAAAATTATGTACGATTGAGCATACATAAATTGACAAAAATTTTTAGTTCTATGCAGTCGGTTCATTATACATAGAATTCATTGCATTTGTAATTAACTAAGTATTTCAAAAGTAGGAAGCAATGTATTACGAACGTCATGGTTCGAATCTTTAGTTGGTTGATTAGGTTTATTTGATTAAATACCATCGTAAGTAAATTGTTTACTAAACAGTTACTACATTTTTATAGATCGTCGTTTAGATTATTCGACCGCGCCGGTCGAATGATCTAAACGACAACGGGGTCTATGAACTTTGTTACCAAAATAAAAACCTACATACACAATGTGCAAATTAAAGGTGCCATTGAAAACACGTGAGTTTAGGTATTTTAACACAATCCTATTCGTGATAACTGTCTTTGAAATATCATTTGCGAGTAAAAAGATTAATTTCATTTGAAAAACAATACCTATCTTTAGGCACTGTAAAATTACCTAAAGATTTTGATGTCATTAGCCCAGGTTAAGTGAAAACACGTGGTTTCTACCGAACCCAATGGGAAAGAGCTGTGACTATGTGTATGTTACTGCCTCAGGAGTTTAAAGTGAATTACAATCATAACATCTAAAGATGGAATTAGTTGACAAATAAATCAATGCATTGTAAATTGTTTATACTGTCATTTAGTACTTTTTCTCTTTGAAAAGTCGAATGTCGCTTGCATCATTTTGCATTTCTGCATTTTTAACATAACATAACATAAACTCACGCCTATATCCCCGAAGGGCATTTTTAAATCCAAGTTTTTTTTGTCATATCGGTCATCACCATTGCCAGTCTTTTTAATTTAACTATTCTTGGACAAAACAAACACTTTACAGTGGTTAGAAGTTTATAATACGTGTATAGTAGATACCGTTAATCTGATGCAATCCCTTTGCATCTTACAGCATTTATTAAATTATGCTGATACGGCATTCGTGTTGTGAGTACACTTGTCATCAAAATTGTAAATGCATGTCATTTGTTATTTTATCACGTCATGCTAATTATGTTGTTTTCAAGCCAGTTTTATAAAGAAGTGGCATGGTTATCTATTAGAAGCTATTTTACATTTTAATGGTGTAAATTTCTCTGTCTATTCACGTCAGAGTTTTATGTTCAGTCAAATTCGATGTCGAATAAAAAAGAGATTATAAAATTGGTACGACGAGTCTTTTGAATTTACCATGCGAGGTAGTTGCTTTTGTGTAGTTTTGTAAAGGTAAATAACTATACCAATTTACACAAAAAATAAAGTTAGGATGGTAGGTACAGTTGGCAACAAAAGTAGTTGAAGACTTTTTCGTTTTACAGAAGTGTTTCGGATGTAAATCTATTATGTACAAGTTTTACTCGTTCTAATTTATACCTTAACCTGAACTGAAACTTTTTATAAAATTATGAACTTCTGAAAATAACAAAAATACTTACTCATAATTTATCCTGGTAATGAAATCGTTTGTAAGTCGTTGATTTGTATTGTTTTTGTACTTTTATTGCTGATTTTACTCATTGGTGTACATTATAGAAAGTATGTCAAGACCTCCTCCTATACATAATCATTCGGTTTTAACATTCAACCAAAATTTTATTAGAAAAAAAAATACAAATACCAATTCCTATCTTTGAACTTAATCAGTTGAACATACTGGAGTTAACGTAGTCCCATGCGTCCTACCACTTATTGAGGCTTGTTTAATTCATCAGTAAAATCCATACTAATATTATAAATAGGGCAAAGTTTTTGAGGTGTTGTATTCGGTAAGTAGGGTAGTCAGAACTCACAATCCCCCCTCCCCAACTTTCTAACCCTCCATCATGCAGGGTCGGAAGTGCGAGTGTGACGCCCCTGATGTGTGTAAGTAGTATAAAAAAATGAAAAATAAATCTAAAATCTAGAGGTTTCTAGAACCCATGAACTCAAGGTAGTCCTGAATATTTTCTAAAATAATATTTGTATGTATAAAATAATGATGTGAGTGTTGTATTGTTTTCAGGTTGGTATACTGTTGAGAGAACTATGCAAGTTACATGGTGTACCAGAGCCTCCAGATTTGGATTCTTTATCACTTCCAGTGCATCCAGCGCCGCAACAGAGGTAATTATACCGGTTTATTTTTCGTGCGGAATTTCCCACGGATATTACCACCCTATCCGGTTATGTCAAACTCGAACCGGTTAAAACCGCTCGCCGCTTCGGGTCTTCATACCCCAGACGCATTTCCCTCGCACCCTGGTGAGGGAACTATAACTGTTGGTGAGAAAACGATGACCTTCGCTTTGCAGATTTTTTAAAATTTAGTTGATAAATTTTCAAGTCAAATACAAAATAATTATTGTTACCGTGTCATTGGTCTAATTACCTACATAGCTATTGTTACCAGCTGGTCTACAGTTTATTTAATACTAATTGCCTGTATGACGTCAGTAATAAAATGTGACGTGTGAAATGTGATGTGATGTGTAATATAATCTATAAGAATATGAAGTTAGATGGCAATTTCTTATAAGACAACCACACTGGGTATATTTTTATCGTTTAGGTTCACAATGTCCGAATCCCAGAATGTTCAGAGGTTGCAATACATTCATATCCCAGAATGTCCATATTTCATTGACATTCTGGGATATGGACGTTTTGCGACCTCTGGACATTCTGGGTTTGGACATTATGAACCTAAACCATTTTTATATACTTACTCACGTTTTTTTTGGTTGGGGTAGACAGAGACTGGACGGGTTAGCGGCCATACTAGTAATTTCGTATACCATTTTTTTTTGTTTGATTATGTATATTTAAAAAAGAAATATTATTTGTAGAGTTCCAAGCGTGACGTCAAATGGGGCAGAGTCCGGCACTGAAGAAGATGAAGAAATGCCTGGTGAGGAAGATGAATCTGAAGGGGAGGATGACTTGCCACTAGAAATGGTCGACGATGCTGGACGCAGCAATAAAGTATGTATTAAAAATATCATACATACTTTTTCCTCAGGGTTAGACGTAAATAACAGACCGCCATTAGCTTCTGACACACTTCACAAGTACACACACACATACACACACTTTACCTTTACATTCAATGTTTTTGTATCGTATGTATATCCGCATTCTAGAACCCGTAACACAAGCTAGTTAGCTATACTTACTTTGCGGTCTAGACACCGCTATGTAGAATGTCATAGAATATTTATTTATCTATTTTTTTTAAATTCCAGGACGACATGGAAACAGAACACTTAGCCACATTGGAGCGGCTTCGGCAAAACCAGCGACAGGACTACCTGTCAGGCAGTGTGTCGGGAAGCCTGCAAGCCACAGACAGACTCATGAAGGAGCTCCGCGACATATATCGCTCTCACTCCTTCAAGAACAATATGTATTCTATTGGTAGGTACTGTGTAATGAGTACTGTGGTAATGAGTCCATAAGAATGTCTGGATGTATGTTTGTTCCTCTTTCACGCAAAAACCAAAACAAGTACCAAACTTGGTACAGAGTTAGATTATATCCTGGAATAACATATAGGCTACTTTTTACCCCGGCATAGGTCCCGTGGGTCGCGTCAGCGGGAAAAGGGCTTTACGCGAGCGGAGCCGCGGGCAACAACTAGTTCTATATAATTATGAACTTCAGTACTATCAGTTCAATAACAGCATTTACTTTTTAATTTCAGAGTTAGTAAACGATTCGCTCTACGAGTGGAACATAAGACTGCGGTCGGTGGACCCAGACAGTCCACTGCACAATGACCTACTGTTGTTAAAAGAAAAGGAGGGCAAAGACTCAATACTGCTCAATATCATGTTCAAAGAGACTTATCCTTTCGAGCCACCTTTCGTCAGGGTAGTGTACCCTATCATATCAGGTGAGACATTGTTTGTTTTATAACTATTGATATTTGCTCATATATTACCCCGAAAGATGGGAAGAGAAGCAGAGATTGGTCACTGAGGAGATCGGAAGATGACAATAAATCAAGTAAGCTTGACAGCCTCTGTGGCGTAGCGGTGGTGCATGCGACTGCTGCGCAGGGGGCGCGGGTTCGAGTCCCGCTTAGTGCAAATATTTGTATACATGAATATGTCTATTTGCATTGGTCTGGGTGTTTCTATGTATAATATGATTGTATGTATTTACAAAAAGAAGTATATAAGTATGTTCATCAGTATTCTGGAACCCATAACACAGTCTAGTTGGACTAAGCTTACTTTAGGTCTAGGGAGCGTTGTGTAGAATGTCGTAGAATATTTATATTTATTCATTTTATTTATCTGCAGGCTCATTCTTGGCACTAAGGGGCAAAAAGGGACCCCTATCTATTCACATGGTCCATCTCACACTATTTCTACCCCTAAACCCTCAATCCATTACTGTAACTGGACTCTGTGATCAATAAACATACCGAGTAATGAATGGCTTGGGAATCAGTACTCGCTATCTCGAGCAATGCACTCACCTAATCATCTTCAAAATGTTTTTGTAACTGCATCACTTTATTGCAACTTTTTTTTGTGACACTCGAGAAGTGGGAACGTTAAACTGTCTTGGAAAAGTAGAAGTCAATTGGACGAGTTAGAAAAATAATAAATGCACTGCCCTCATTAGCAAAACGAGAGACAATAGAAACATAGGCAAATACTTAGCAGCGCATGTGTTTCCTTCCTCCTATGGTCCTTTAAGCGGGGCGTGAAAAAGTATTTGATGAGGCCGTCAAGCTGAGGGCCAGCACTCTAGCACTATCGGTGTATGTAGTGGTGACCCTGGTCCTGAGACTTTACCTTTAGCTTACCATCAAGAAGATGTCATGTCGACGTGTCCAATATAAAAAAAAACTGTTTATGTTGAAGGCGGCTACGTGCTAGTGGGTGGCGCCATCTGCATGGAGCTGCTGACGAAGCAGGGCTGGTCATCGGCCTACACAGTAGAGGCGGTGATTATGCAGATCGCAGCCACGTTGGTCAAAGGCAAGGCGCGCATACAGTTCGGCGCCACGAAGGTCGTATCGCAGTCTCAGTACTCCTTGGCGCGCGCGCAGCAGAGCTTCAAGTGCCTCGTGCAGATACACGAGAAGAATGGTACGATTGCACAGTTTTTTTCGTAGGGTTCTTGAGGGTATAGAGTTTATCGTGGGGTTTTTTAAGGTTCTTGCCATTTTGAGGGGGTAATTGAGGGTTCTTGAATTTTTCGTGGGGTTTTTGAAGGATCTTGAGTTTTTCATGGAGTTTTTTAAGATTGGGGGGTTATTGAGGGTTTTAGTTCATGTTTTCACTGATGGCAGGTGGCAGACAAGCACATGGCCCAAGAATCAGTTACCGTGGCCTATGGACGTGTCTGTGGCCAAATGTGAGTTCAGACGCAACGGCGCTTTTGATACGTATCGCACTTCTATAGCTATTATTACTTCTTTGGTGATAAAAGATATAAAATATAATAATAAAGGGTTTGTAATTTCCAGGATGGTTCACACCCCCGAAGGAGGACGGCTAAGGCGGGCTGTAGCACCTGCCGTTACATTTAAGACTAAACGTGCAACATTGACAGTAACGCCCAAACATCCACTCCTAAATTTGAAAAGTGACTTTGAGTTTGCGTGATAACTATACATTATGATTCCATTCAATGTTTGTTTTTTTACGCGACGCAATTATGTAATGTGTTAAGTATGACTGAGAAGACATTCGTGGTTGATATCGTGTATATTATATGTACTTTAATCGTTAAGTGCTATTAATGTTCTGATGAAGTGCGGGCGTTCGCGAGAGACTATACAAGACTTATAGGAAATGTTTAACTGTGTAACGTTTTTTGTAATCATTAATTTTCTCAAAAAGTTATCCATATGGTAGCCTTAGACGTTACTGAAGTGTAAAGTTGGAAAATTCTTTGCATTTCTTTTTAGTTATTGAAATAAAAAACCTGTGATTCTTAAATGCATTTTTTATAAATCCTTTACATCATCAATTATAATCGTAATATTTAACCATGCTTATCGTTTTTTTTATTCATTAGTATTTTTATTATATTTATTTTTATATTTACAAGTTAATTTTCCCATTACCATACATACGTTCATTATTAATAAATAAATAATAGAATAGTCTTAAATAGATGCACTTATAAGATTTATGACTTTAAAAGTCATTAGTTTTGAGTAATATAGCATATTTATTGCTTTAATAATGTCATTGAAATGACTAGTATATTCATTTTCGATGAATATTCGTAAAATATAGTAAAATACTCGGGTTTACCTGTATTTCAATAAAAAAGCAGGCAAATCCGAATGTTTCAATAATGTACCGTACTTGGTACATTATAGCTACCGTACTTGCCAAGTTAGCCTTTGTCCACCCGTTAGAGCGTGATTGAGCAACAAAAACATTCAAACATCTTCACAATCTCACATTAATATTAGTAGAATACTGACAGTAACAAAAATTTATCATAACTTAGATTGCTGATTGTACTTCGTGTTCATCATCAAAGCCTTCAAACCTCCGGCGTGGAGTTCGCTTCCCGGAATGTTGATCTTCTTACAGTAATCAGTCTTGTTCATTGTGTTGTACCATTGTTTTAGTTTAGGGAATCTGGAATAAAATTGCAAAATGAAGGGCTGTTCTGTCTGTTTGCTTTGCATATTATTTGGATGAGGGCACAGTCTCAGACTAGAAGAATAAGATTATTAATATAATAAGAAGAATAAGATATAAGATATAAGTCTGAGGGAACAGTACGGAAGAGAGATTATTGAAATAAAAAAAAATACTTTTAGGCGTCCGGTATTTTTGAAATGGGAAAATACTTTTGAATTCGCGACCCTTGCTGTAACAGTTACCGAGATTTTATAAAAAATCATCTTTTTAAAGGGGTACTTGTGGGTTCTTGTCATTTTGAGGTTGGGTTATTGAGAGTTCTTTTCATTTTGCGGTTGGGTTATCAAGGGTTCTTGTCATTTTGAGGTACGGTTATCGAGGGTTCTTGTCATTTTGAGGTTGAGTTATTGAGGGTTTTTGAGTTTTTCGAGGGGTTCTTTGAAGTTCACATTTTGAGGGGTTAATGTCGATTTTTATAAAGTACAAAGTTTCGTGGTCAGATGGCTGTGGCTCCCATAAAAGCAAACTAAGCCTTGTCAAGAGTAAGAGAGCCAAAGTGTACGCTATAGACGCATCCGGGACTAACGCTGTTACAATCATGATGACTAACCTCTTTTCGTCTATAGGAACCAGTCCATCAAAAGAGCCAACAGTTGAAATTATGCTTAAGTCGGCTATGGTCACCACATCGTCTGCCATATACTTATACTCCGATAAATAGTCTTCAAGTTTTGAGTAAGCATCCACTATATTTCCAATCATATTTTTGGTCAACTCTGCTAGTCTACCGCCATAGGTTGGTGCCTAGAAGAGTAGGTAGAAGTATAAGGTAGATTAATAAAAAACACAGATTGGAGTCACAACACTGGCTGACGTCACCGTTTAGTTAATGATACTCTACAAATCCTACATCAAGGATCTTCATAGTCCATGCTGGTCCATGCTAACCACAGCTGCAAGCCAGTACAACTGGGCGTCGATTCTGCTAAAGGCAAACCACTGTCATACCAACTTGAGTGAACAAGAAATGAATTATTTTCATTTTTTTTTTTACTTTAACTGTATAACGGTAAAGTCTACAATTAAATAGGTTGCATTTTTTCGAGTGTCAGTGGTATGAGTGGTTTGCCTTTAGCAGGCCCAGATTGACAGACGAGTTTCTGGCGTGAGCTTTCTTCTCGAGGTTGAGTCAGACCGTAGCCTCTACGGCAAGAGCGAAAACCACATTAGAAGGAGAAAGCGTAGTAGAGCGGACACTCAAATTGCCTTTTACTCACCTCAATAGAAGTATTTAAGGACAAGCAGATGGCTATGGTCTCTGTCTACTCTGAGAGGGAATATCTATGTAGTAAGTATTTACCATAACTGATCGCAGTCTCGGAAACAAGATTCCACAATCGAAAAACAGCCTTTGATGAATTGTGCCGCGCTTTTTAAGATCTTTTGGATACAAAGATGCATGCTCGGGTTTGCCGTATTTTTCTATAAGGTATATTAAAATGGCGTGGCTGAAACAAAACAAGAATAGGATATAATAGAAAAGAAAGAAAGAAAAAAATAGGTATATCAGCCATGCTCGAATTTTTTGTTTTTAACGACATCTTGTAGAGTTTTGAGTTAGGTACCAGTTTGCTCGTAAGTACGTTTGTCGTTTTGTGTTTATTCAACCTCGAATGTACAGACAGATACAGTTACTTTACAATTTTATAATAGCCTATAGTAAAAAAAATGTGCTACCTGTCAGCCAGCCAGTAATCACCTTCGTCTAGCAAAGGAATAGTTCTCATAGGATTTTTCTGAAAATATTTTACCAGAATATTAAATCAAAATATAAACTAGGTATTATAGGTAGGTAAGTCGGTCCCTACTTACTGAGATGAAGAACCTACCTAAGTAGGTATTTATCATGTAGGTACCTACCTACAATTAGTATACCTAGTTATAAATAAAGCCCACCTTTTTAAGTTCCGGAGTATCCTGCTCTCGTAAAACTGGGTTTATATCTCTCTGATCGAAGTTCAAACCGAGGATATCTGCCAACATCAATACCGCCCTAGCGGGTGGACTTGCATCTGTCTTGTATAGTATCGCCGACATTTTGGTAGGTAACTGAAAATGTACAGTTAACAACAAAACTTAATTAGCACCTAATAGGTAGGTACGATTTTTTTCATGGAAAACGTGTTTCTATAAATTAATCTATAAATAGGTACTTACCTAGTTAGAAGTTAGAGGACCACGATAATAGATTTCAGACTGTAGGCATTTATTATTTTATAAAAGGTTTAAGAACTAAATAGATTGGCCAAGATTGGCATTGGTATGAGCAAATTGCCGTAGGTAGGTACATTTTGCAAATCAATTAAATTACGGGCACGTATGGGTTAAACATGTGCCACGGGGACGATGAATGTGACGGGCGAACCCGCAGGGGACAGTTAGTGGTATAAAAAAATAAACAACAAGTAAACATTATAATATTGTATAGGTACTACTCTTCTAAACATAACCTACAAAAAGTGTCAACTAACATCGCTGCTCATCGCTGTCGTTCAAAACAAATTAATAAAGTAATTTAATAAACTTACTTGCCTCAAGAACTTGCAGTTGGAAATTAGAATTCAATAGATTTTGTCTATTATCTAATAAAATAAATATAACAATATTTGAGTTATTTTGGGGTCAAAGTATTACTTGTGTTTATGTTATGAACAGTTATGAATAAAATTATGGTGAGTTGGTCACAGTACTCACACACAGTACGACACAGTACAGACAGCTGATTATGAAGTTGTCAAGTTAGTACTATGAGTGAAAAATAGATGGCAGCACTTCGAAAATGTATTTTATTTTATTCATGCGGTTAGTATCGATAAGGCCACGTTCACAGGGCCATACCTGCTTTCCCGTATACAATAGGTAGGTAGATTAGATAATAATAATACTCTTTATTGGAAACAAAAACATAGTAATAACAAAAGAGAGTGTCATAGTGTCTGCATTAGTTTAGAACTGTGTTGCAAAGACAAATTGATGTCACCTAGGTAGATGAGGAGCAGAGAAGGCCCAAGCACGTTGCCTTGGGGTACGATTCCTCTCCACTAGTGTAGTTACACTAGTTACCAATGATAAAGCTTTGAGTACGATCGGTTAGGTAACTTTTAAAGAGAAGAGGTTCAGAGGCGGAAATCCTCATGGATACCCACCTCGCGTCCAGCGGGACAGGTTATGTCGGACTCTTACTGACTAAAACCGCACGCCGTCCCAGAACCTTTTCCACCCAACTGGGTTGGGAAAAGGCTTTTCAGTCAATCTACGAAGTGGCATTAGGTACTCCAATATTTTCAGCCATCTTAGCACAGCCCAATGGCGATATCGAAATTCTGTAGTTAGAAAAGTTGTCGCATTTTTTAGGCCTCCAACTACCCGTAACGACTGCTAATTAGATGTTCGCTTGGCAACCGAGACTGTCAGCTTTATGTAGACTCTGAGGCAAGATAATATACCATTACACCTACGCTTTAAGCGCAGAAATACCTAGGTCTAACAAAAGATGGATAGAATACGTGACAGAGGATAGGTATGGCAAGGAAGGGAGTGACTGAGGAGATGATATCTGACAGGCATGTATGGAGGAGAATAACATGTTGCGCCGACCCCAAATGATTGGAACAAGACAGGTAGATGATGAAACCTACTTAGGTTCTTAAAAAGAGGGTCTAAAACACTTCTGCCTACATCCTCGGGGCTATACAGGCGTGTTTGACGTATTGATAGGAAAAATAATAGAATTTTATCTGTTGTTCGTACACAGTAATCTTTTCTTTGGGATAAATATTCCATTACATCATACAATGATTACACCCGAACCCGGTATGTTTACAGTGACCCCCACAATTATAAATATTATGTAGTGTACCTACGAATGTTATGTCTTAAAAGTTATTTGATGTTTATTTGAACAATAGGTAGGTACCTACCTTATTATGGAGAGTAGTAGATCAGAGAATGTGGGTTCGATTCCGAATATTTGTATGCATATTATGCAAATAGAGGCACTATTTGCAATGGTCTGGGACTTTACGATATTTATGTAACTATGAAAAAAAAATACTTCAAAGTATCTATGCGGGAATACTGAAGCTGCTGGCCGGTTGGTGAAACTGCTAGTAGTTAGAGATTGAGTAGAGCTATTGGAACTTCTTGGTGAGTGGTAACCAAGATTCAGTACATATAGCGTGGTAGCTCCTGCAAGATAAAGCGCTCCAAAGTTGCTAAAATTTACTAACCTTGCTCGCATTAATTAAAATATAGTAACCTGTACCTATCATCAGGAGAGCTTGAAAAGATATATCTATCATTTAATTGACAGCTGATGTCAGAGATATTTAATTAATGTAGGTATCTAGCTGTATTCTTACCGTCCGCGTAATAAAGTAGAGTAATCCACACGGTCAGGGTTACGGCTTGGACTAACTGTGACAGACCATGGCCTTAACCGATAACTGAATCGTAGTTATTAAGCAATTTATTGACACCTTTTGATAAATCGAGCATTAGTTTCGTAAGCTTCCACGATGTTAATTTTACAGAAATTGGTACTTAAGTAGTACTCAAACAAATTCCCGCTTCAATTCCTCCAGTAACCTACAGTTTGAAGGCGAATCAGTTAATCAATCAATTAGCCAATTGCAGTCTGGACATAGGCCTCTCCCAATGAACGCTATAGCACCCAATTGTCACCAGTCTATCCCAGCCCTTCATATGATTGAAGCCCTTCACTTTTTGTATATTTTTTAGATTATTAAATTTTTATACACATTTTTTTATACTTCAATTTATGCCATAAACCTAGATTAGGTTTGTGCAGGATAAACCGTTTTCTTTAAATACAATTATTATTGATGTTAGGATTCTTAGGTAGTAGATACTATGAGTAAATTAACAACCAAATGTACTAATAAATCTTTATTCAAAATAATAACGATCTTCTAATGATTATAATTCTTGTTATTTCTGAAATAGGATTCTAAATTCAGAACTAAGTAATTGCTAAAATTGCAACTGCTATTCTCTTAGAAAACGTAGGTAGATATTATATTTTCATAATATATCGTTTCGGTATATGAAAATTTATACTAAAGTGAGAGAAGGGGTACTTATAATAAATAGCCGAAATTAAGATACGAATGACTTCCTAATTATTGTAAGCCCTGGAACCCTCCATACGTTAAAGTATTAAAGGGCTTTGTACCAAAGGCAGGTAGCATTCAAGTGTGTAAAGTAGGTACAAAAGATCGTTAAGTTAACCACAACAACAGTTAAAATTGAGTAAGTATCTACTTGCTTATAAAAGTAATTAAACGTACCATATGTTTAATTACGTCTTATAGCCGTAAGGCCAATAACAAGCATTGTACTTAGTCCTTATGCAATTTCAAAAATCATTATAGTATTATAATCTACATTTACATAGTAGGTATGCATTGGTTGGTGTCCCTAATTCTTATCAATCTCTGTATGTATCTATCTATAAATGAATTAATTGCTCGGAAACTAAACTAGAGCAAATTGATTGGAAGTGTTAGGTACCTACATTGTACTGATAGCCTGGTCGGGATTAGTACTATTATGCGTATAACATCAACCGTTATCTATACCTACACTGTCAGATCCAAGAAAATATTGGACAATATCAAAGCATTGAGCAATAATTTCATATTTTTTAAAGCCTTTTAATGAATCTAGTACACTTTTCATTATAGTTGAAAATAGGTTGTGAGTATTTTATACTTTCTGAATATAAACCCGCCATATAAATAAATTCACTTTTAGTGCTAGCGAAATTTACAACATTCATGATACAAACATGAATAATAATAATATATTTAACATGAAATAAAGGTATGTTTTAATAAGGTACATTTGTAAACAAATAAGACACAGACTCGGCATAGTGAGTACGTCTTATAGCTTCTGCTAGCATCACAGATATATCAATAGTTTGAATCTTCGGACACAGCTTCATATTTTTCTCCTGTGGAATCGTATTTGTCACCACAATAGCTTCTATACTAGAATTATTAATCTTATCAATAGCATCACCTGCGAACACTCCATGTGTTAGAAAAGCATAAACCTTGTTAGCTCCAGCTTCATACAAAGCTTCAGCTCCTTTGAGAATAGTGTCACAAGTGTCTGCTAAGTCATCAACCATGATGGCCGTTTTATTTTTCACACTACCTACAAGGACCGTTGAGTCACCTTCATTAGCTCTTTGTCTCTCCTTGTGTATGATAGCAAAGTCGATATCCAAACGATCAGCAATGCCAGTCATCCTCTTCACACCTCCAGCGTCAGGAGACACCATCACACTGCTGCTCCACTCAGGAATATTCTCTTTGATCCATTTTGTTATAGCCGGTTCAGCGTAAAGGTTGTCTACTGGGATGTTGAAGAATCCCTGAATTTGTGACGAATGCAAGTCAATTGTGATAACATGGTCAGCACCAGCTACTGACACTAGATTAGCCAACAACTTAGCAGTAATCGGTGCTCGGCTCTTATCCTTTTTATCTTGCCTGGAGTAAGGGAAGCAAGGTATTACAGCTGTCACACGCGATGCTGACGCAATTTTGCATGCGTTAATCATAATAAACAGTTCCATGAGATTATCATTGATTTCTCCACACCCGCTTTGAACAATGTACACATCCTCACCTCGTACAGATTCTCCGATTTCAACATTCGTTTCCTTGTTGCTGAATTTCTTCGTTGTAGCTCTACCTAAGTCAAGTCCGAGTCTCGCGGCAATTTTCTTCGCGATGTCTGGATGCGACGTACCGGTAAATATTTTGATATTCGGCATTCTGGGTCCTGGATTTATAAAATGTCCTGCAGGTTTTTCTTCTGTAGGTGTCTTTGGACTATTTTCAGGTTTCATGAGATTTGTTACGTAAAGTGAAGAGCTCCTTCACGTTTGGCGTTTTGGTATGAAATAACTTGCTATTTGTTTTAAGCCACGGTTATCTAAGTTCACGAGGTCAGTTAAGCCGGTCTATGTCCCCCGCAATGGCACAAGTTGTTATTCATCTCAGTAAATACATCAATAAACACTGAGCGATTATTGTTCACAATTTAATCAAATATAGGTATTTAGCCGTATTTCGTAAGAGTATATAAGAACAGAGTTCAAACAAGAGTATTAAATGTTTCGTCGAGATAACGAGGTCGTGTGATCTACTTGCATCATATTATCTGATAAAACGTCATTACTGGCGGCTCTAACCTGTTTTCAACTGTTGTTATGGTTACAAACAAGAATCGATTAAAACTCTGCTCTGCTTCACTGAAAATTTCTAAGACAGTATAAATAGCCAAGCAACTGTGCTGTTTTTAAAACTCACTAGTAATTTAGTGATCCTGTTTCCTATATCCACATTGAACATCTGTTATCATTAGCTTTCATTTACCCTAATGTCAGGAAATATACCATCTCACGTGCCTACTTATTTTTGCAATGAGAATGAATAAATAACTTTCGACATTATGCGTTAACATTATTTTGGTTTTCTCAAATATTACCGCATACTCAAGTGTAGGTACATGTTTATGATAAACGTTACGTAATTATGCAAACTAAGCCCAAAATTATATTATCATTTAACTCTCATTGCAAGCTTTTTGAAGAATATTATCTAAGTTTAAATGTGTAAGACGAAGTTACGTGTACAAATTTTATTAACATCAGGTCCCTTAACTTAAGCTTTCCAAGTATTCAATTAATGTATTTTGGTTTTCACACCTTTTAGTAGGAACCTTTTAGTATCTATATCTGAATTGAATAGGCCAAACTCACGGGAATCTCCAATATCAGATCTAAATACATTGCTAAGAATATAAAGTGGTTATCTCGGTGATGGATAGAAACTCTTTCCTTATCACGAATCTTACTGTAGGTATGTCATTGTAAAATAAAAACAGCATTTAGGTAGTTCATATTTTTAATTTATCAGATTCCATCCAACTGATACACACAATATCTATTGAGGGTAAGTATTTGTACAGTTCATCAGATTGCCGCAGGTGTCTCCTGCTCTTACTCCCTCCACCTTTTACCTTCCCGTTCGTATCTACAGCCTGCAGAGTAGCGCACAAGAGACAGTTTGAGGATTGCAAGTATTCATAAAATCATGGTAACTGTTTAATATCCGTGTCGAACTGCGTTCTTTACATTGAATTACACAGCTTTTATTGAGTCCATTTTATTTATATTCATTAACACGAGTATAAATGGCCGGTATAATTCGACCTTAACAAAATGACATTTCAATTTTAATTATTAGCAATAACTGCACATTTTCAAATCTGCTTATATTATTATTTTGTCTCTAGCTAAAATTTGATAGAATAAATAAAACAATTTAACTACAACAAATTGTTTACAAAAAGGTTGTCATTACAAAAATTGAATTCATGAATGTACTGTACACATAATTAAATTTAAATAGGTATTGATATTAAAAAATCTACAAAAATATGGGTAAAATAAGAAGCTCCACCATAATCTTTTTAGTTTTTCCATAAAATAAGATAATTATAATCCATTACTCAGAAACTCAAACTTCTTAAAAATAAGGTTGCATAATTTTACCATGAGTGTGTAGATCGCATAGGTCTATGATTACTTCTTTATTAAAATGATGGTCAAAATTATTTTTCTTTTCATCCAGGCCATATAATTTGATGTGCCGCACTTCCTTAGCCCAAATCGCATCTACATCATGGCAGAAAATGTTAAAATCATCACCCTCAGCTGTAATCTTTAGGGCATATGCATCAGATTCAAATAATATTGTCATATTAGGTGACATGTAAAATTTTCCTTTGGCTGCGCATGTAGTTATAGTAGGAATAGCAGTTGTTGTCAATTCAGTAGTTCCTGGCGTATCTGTGATTAGCATAGCTTCACTATCACTTTGAGTAGTCGTTTCATTTCCTTCTGTGATATTTCTAGTTTCACAATGAAGTGCAACAAGAGTAGTATAGTTTGAATTCAGTTGGGTACTGGCAATCGATGACTCGACGTACTGAAATATATTAATAACATTGTGTTATGTAGGTACTTTCGTTAAACATGAATTTTGAAGTAAGTTTACCGAAGATGATGCATTTCTTTAAATATAAAAATACAGGGATTTTTACGGGAATTTATCAATTACTTGGAGAACAATAAAAAAAAATGCATCCATAAAAAAGGGCAATGTGTAAGTGGATAAGTGAGGGAGAGTGGTATCACTGATCGTGGTCAATGTTACGTGGTTGTAGTAGTTTCAATATAAAATTAAATATGTTTTACACTCAGAGCAAAAGATTATAATATATGTGATTTTAGACATTATTCGCTAAGGTACAATTCTTCTTTCAGTTTGAAAAATTAATGATTCTAACCAGTTACGACTATGAACAAGACTATGTAAGTATATTAACACTAGCTTCCGCCCGCGGCTTCGCCCGCGAGGAAGTCGGTATTGTAAGACATTTTTTTGTTATAACATTCATAGTTTCCGCAGCGCATGCGATAAAAGAAATTTTATGGTAAGTTTTTTTACACCTTGGTTTATAATTATTGAAGTTTTAGTAGGGGTCCGCATTATTTTCCAATAAAATATAATTATAGCCTATGACACTCACAAATGATTTGGCTTTCTATTAGTAAAAGAATTTTTAAAATCGGCGCAGTAGATCTAGAGATTACCCCCTAAAACGTCACAAATTCGCAAACTCACAAACTCACAAACTTTACCTGTTTATAATATTAGTATAGATAAAAAACTTTACCGTTTGCATTATTATGATCGAGCCGCCATGTATCAACGTCAAGAATTCTGCCTCAGTTGTAGTCATGGTCACTGCTTCACCTACATCGCCTTCAAGTTTTAAACCACTCCCGAACTCATACCACTGTCCAGGAGGCATAGAAACATGGACATGAGTTTGACCAGGTTCTAAATTTGGAATTATCAGCAAACCATCTCCCACAGCGAATTGGGTTGTTACATTTGTCAGTTCCTCAATAAAAGGAAATTGATAGAACATAGGTCTTAGAAGTGGACCTTCTTGCAGAACAGAATAAAAATAAGGTAACATACTCATTCTTGTTTTCAAGGCTGTGATCATTTGAGCTCTATCAGTCCCAACAAATGCTAGAGGATCTCTCATAACCTCTTTGGAATTAATCTGGATCATAGGAAAGTATGTAGATGCCATGTACCATTTTGCGCATAGTCTAATCTGAGTTCTGTTGTTGAAGTTTTCAGTATCACCACATACAGGAGAAGACCAATACCAATGTCCAGAAATGCCTCCTAAACTAATCTCAATTAGTTCTCTCTGAAGGCTAGCCCAAGAAGTTTCTATGCCTTGTCGATTTATAGCCATGTTTCCATTCATCCATTGACTGGTACTTATAATTGGGGTAGCATTATTGACTTTAGCAAATGCCTTAGCAAATTGATCTCCGTACTTATTATGAGTATAAAGGTATCTTTCAGATCGCGAAGCATTCCATTGGGGTGTATACTGAAAAGGTTTTTCAAAATTCTGCAAAATAAAAACTTATTTTTAACATAATATATTATCAAAACTGGTAGGTAGTATAAAAAAAAAGAATTTTAACAAATAAATTATACAACTATTAAAATAATCGTACCTCGCTATAATACGGCAAAAATAGATGTGTTTCGTTGACCTTTTTTTCAGATTGGTCTAAGGGCCAGCTATTTTCCAGAACTACTCCGTCAAAGGCATCATATACCCATAGTTTTTCCATGAATTCTTCATTGACATGATCGTATTTAGGATAAATAACATCTTGCTCATTTACGTTACCTATATAGACTTGTTCTGCACTAGGGTCACGAATTAAGTATTGCTCATACGCATCAAAATCAAAGCAATGTTGAGTTTCATTTAGCATTTCAGTGGTTGTGTCATTGTTTTGTCTTCCTTCTGCACTTGCTTCTGTAGTTACTTCTGTAGTTGTTTCGGTAGTTGTCTCCGTAGTTGTGTATGGGTTAGTATATCGAATCTGTAAATTTGTATCAATAAATTGTTACGTTGTTTGGTCGACATACCAATGTGGTTGATATAGAAGTGCTACAAGTATACCAACTTCATGTTTTAGTGCATACGGTGTCGCATCAAATGCATTAGAGGCATAACCCATGCCCTATTTTGGCATTTGATTCATGGATTGGAGCAGTGAACAATCAAACGACCCAACAGTTGTCGTCATCATCATCCAAGCACTAATACCAGTTGCATACAAAGCTTGCACTTTGGAGGGGATCCACAATGTTTTCTTATGTATTTACTATCAGATAGCCTAGAATTATACCAATAGTTGTGTTTACCTTTTTACCTATCTTTTCCTATATGTGATATAAATGAACTTACATAAGGAGAAACATGAGGTACAAATTTCTTTTCAGCCTTCTTCAACTCCGAGGCGCCTTCATTCACAAGCGTTACGTGTGTATCATTACTACAGTCACTATCGAAGTGCGCAGGGGCAGTTCCACAGTGGCTTTCAAATGGCATCTCATGGTCGGTAGCATTGGTAATGTAATTTCTTAAATCCTCTACGGTTATGTTTTGGCTGCAATCATCAAAAGGTTAATTAAAATAGCTATATTATGACACATAGACTTCTGCCTAGTAAACTGTGAAATGGCATATTTTGTTTTTCACTTAATTGTGAGGTCGTAAGATCGATTCCAGGATGAAAAAAAAATACAGCACGAAGTCTAGAAGTAGAATAGTCGAGTAGTAGTCCAGTAGAGGGTAATACAGCCTTTTCCCCTCTTTACCCTTAAATAACAATTTTATAAGTTATAAAGATTGAGTTATTAGCATAAGCCGCCAGAGAACCGATATCAAAATAATAAACTAATAAAACTCAATTCAGTGCCCTTAAAGTTATTTAATCAAATTCACTAAGTTTTCTCTTATAATGTTCGGACTTGCTTTTAACATTAATATACTTCAAGTAAGAAATTGTTCTAGTTCGTAACATTGCCCTTACATAGGGTGATGGATTGTGATAAAATATTGCCTAGATTTATTTGTTTTACGGAATTAACTATTACTTTGTTCAATTAAACACGCTGTAGAATTGTAACACCATATTCACAAATAAAGATTATTAACATTGGAGATTTAGATATCATCATACTTATAATTTTAGTTCAGGCAGTTATAATCACGAATCGTTAATACGAAGTTACTTTTTTTAACAGATGAATAAAGGGATCTGTCATAATCGTACCGAATACCTGATAAACTTTTATGTACTTTTTAATAAATTATCTTTCTTTTTTCATATTTTTAATAATGATTTATAATTTCATTACAAAATAAAGAGTTTAAAACTTACCTACAGATGTGAGCACCGAGCATCCAATATTCCAATTTCTTTTCGGCCCCAGTCAAACTCATAACGTCCCTCATAATGTCTGCCGGCTCAGGTCCCACAAATAAATGAAATTTCAGCCCCCAATTTGTGATTGAGCGAACGATCAGTTGACTCTCACTCCTAATACTTATTTCCGTAGGGGCTATCGTATCAATCAGAAGCCCGTGGTAAGCCCCGTTTGATTTTGCGAATATTAATGGCACAGAGCTCATTCCTCCTTTATGACTATAAATTACCTTCACAGTATTTTCTTTCAGAGGTATTTCACCTAAACCGTACATGGATTCATTGGTGATTTTAAACGTGATTTCCCATATATCATTGGATGCTATTAAAGGCCCACGAGCTGTATTGAATATGTTTCCCCGTGATGAATTGACGAAAACATTTAATTCAGGTCCTACAATGTTATATGCGTATTTCTTTTCATCAATTCTTCTTCCAGTTATCTGCTCCTCAGAGCTGTAGAAGGTCAAAGATAAATGAGAAGATGAAACTTCATCGACAGATATTCTTATGGGGTTGAAACTTTGTTGATATAAGTCTTTATTGATATACTTATATGGTACTGTAGCTATTCTGGGTGTCAACAGAAGATCTTCTGTCCATTGTTGTTTTAAAACATAGGAGAATCTGGATGGGAATCTATGGAAGCAAAAACCATTAGCTGGATCGTAGCAGCATTCGTTATGACATTTACTTCGAGTTACGTTGCCGTAACCACATGGGAGTCTGGATTGTCTTGGTATTAAACAGGATCCGAAGGATAACCCATCAGATGGAGGTAACTCCGCTTGAGAGAATAAGAAATGGTATAACAGTATAGGTGCTAGCACTGTACTTAGCAATAATATGATGATTACTTTCAAAGGTCTGTTCAGTAGTAGCCAGTCACGCCATTTGATGTCTGAAAAGGAAACATTACTGACTTAGTTAGCTATCAGTCAATTTAGAACTCGCTGTAAAATCATTATGGGTTTACGATAACCTAATCAATTGCTCTCCGGCCGCCATCGCAAATTACAACTGTAAATTCGCAACCAGTTACGATGGAAGAATTTTCACCTATCATGGCAAGCTCAGAAAACACAATGCAATGTTGCAGTGCCAAACGTACATACAACAGCGTTTTAGTCATTGACGTCTCTCGTGTACGGAACCTTACACACAGTAACAGCAGAATGTGTAGTTTATACATACTTTTGCTAGATTTGTCAACCTCGTAAACGACTTCATTATCACGCGGGTCGTCTACATTCTCCTTCACGTATGGTATCATGTTTCATGTTAATGGAACACAATCTGAAATTAATACAAAAGGATTAAAAAAAATGTTTTATTATTTTTAACGGTTACCTATCTTATTTTGTTTTATTCTACGAGCGCGAGTGCTCTCTAGACTCAAAGCAAGCATAGCTTAAATAACTTGTGTGGTGCGGATAAGCATAATTTGATACATTTTGGTCACTAGCTCACAAAATAAACTAGAAAATTCATGTCCCTGTACCTGAGTAAAATTTTGACAAGTTTACTATACTCGTACTATTCTTATTAAGGAATTTAAACCTGAAGTTTACGAATATAATGGAACTAGGCTGAGTTGTCGCAGTACAAAGCAACCGGCTGTCGTAAATGGGATAACTACTACCCCTTTCAATTCAAACGATTGTAGTTGCCTGATAGTGTGTGTTTGGCAAACTTTGGGAAAGTGGGCGGTTGGCTTTACTTATGGGCGCTACACGTTGCTCGCTCACGAGTAGGTAATTCAACAAATCGTTTGTCCAATTTGAAAACCTAGTATCTGACATATTTGAAAAAAAAACAAGTGTCTGTATTTTTCCACCTTATATACCACCCTACATGTCTATATGATATCAATAGCCATCACTAGCAAGAATGTAGGATTAGTATTTTTAAAACGACACGTTGTCAAAGACACCAAAACGTTTTTGTATTTTAGAAGATTTATAAAATTAGGTCGTACGGGCCCCGTTTTTTGAAATAGGGTCGTACGGGTACTATTTTCAGATGGATTCACCTTTTTTGGCTCTCCTGTGAAATTTGTAGGTTTTTATTTAACATAACCATAATAGCAAGACTTGCATACACTAAATATAGCTCTTAAATGAAATCAAAGGTTGTGTGGCGATGAAGATAATGCTGATATTCTCAATGAAGCTTGTGTGACCAAATCCCGTTGATGTTAGCTCTGTGAAGGAATGGGGTGAAATGTTTCTCCAACCCAAAAAGAGGACCTTTCGACCAGGCAAGCAATTCTGGATGCGACTGAAAGTAACTTTACGGTGCTTTACTACGAAAGTATAGAGAAAAAAGTGTATCTACTCGTGCGTGTTCTGAAGCGACATCGGCAAAATATATTCACAGTACGTTGAATTTCTATTATAATGTACCTACTGCACTCATATGTTGTTTTTTGAATCAGTGATTTTATAGATACATACATACATATAAGCATACCATACTATATATTTTTCTCTTTTCAGGGTAGCCAAAGACAACAGCCCGACATATGCTTCTATATTTACACACTTTACGAGCTTTCCCTACTGTCATTAAACCTTTTATGCAAGCTCGCCGGTTTCGAGGGCTTTTGACCTACCTATCCTTTTTTCAATTCATTATTATCAAAATGATCGGATTATTGGCTTGAATTTTTTTATTAATTATAAAAAAAAACAATACAAATCCGAGTTCTGATATCTGCTAAAATATAAGATTGGTGGTAATAATCAACACCGTTTAGATGGTCACCTTGAAAGTTGGCACATCTAAGTGTTTTTTGGAAGTCTTTTACATCAATTATGTAAATTTAATCCCGAAAAATAAATTGTAAGTAAAACTCTGTGTTACTGCTACTGAATTCTGTATAACATAACAAAACAAAGTGCTAAGTAAGACAAAACTTTGGTTTGTGAATTGTTGTATGAGTGAAAAAAAGTGTTGTATGAGTAAAGATATTCACACTGTTATACACTGTCGTTATTATGATGAAAAACTGTCAGTAAAAAGTATGTTTTTAAATTATCAATGTTTTATGGAAGATAAACAGTAATTAAGTTGTTTATATTTGCACATGTCTATAGAGGGCCAACGCTCGTAATTAAACTTTTCACTTTCAAGACGTGAATAACGCTGCGTATGAAGAGTTCAAAAATAATAAAACCCAGATCTAAAATCACGCGGATTCAGTCGCTTATTAAATACTAGCTTCCGCCCGCGGCTTCGCCCGCGTGGATGTTGGTTGTCGCGACCAAACATAGCCTATGTTCATTCTCGGGATCTTATAATCTACTTCTATACCAAATTTCATCAAAATCAGTTCAGCGGTTCAGGCGTGATAGCGTAACAGACAGACAGACAGACAGAGTTACTTTCGCATTTATAATATTAGTATGGATACATTGACTTCAGGCTTAAAGTTCTTGTGGTGATATGGTGATTTCGTGGTTGCGATGTCGTAACATTGATTTTTGTAACCGCTTGCTAGTATTCTCCACTACTTCTACACTACTTGCTAGTACTCCAGCTAACTCGGTTTTGACATACCTATTTGATTTAGATGCGCGCTTCGAGAGCATTTAAATACGAGGAAAATTCATGAATAACAAATTCAGCTTTCAAACAAACATCATACCATTTGGGAAAACATCTTAAAAGCGTATAAACAAATAATGGAATGCTCATTTCGGAAGAATTTTACAGTCTGTTTGTTCCTCGGATATGAGTAAAGGGATTTCCTATTAAAACGCCGATCTATCTGGGGAAGGCGTAAATATTTCAGTAAGAAAAATACATGGTATCCGTTCGGTCGTAAATTTTTTTATTCTTTTCTGGGATTCTCAACGGAGTGGAAACGTATAGGTCGCGCCAGGGAACTTGACATGAAGTCGGCGTGAAGGGGGAATGTTCACGCACATCCACTGTCGAGCTAAAATATAACTACCTACCGTACTAATAATTTATTTTTAATTTTATTACCTAAATTTAGTTTTTATTTTCTACTCTCGTGTCAATGTTGCCATCGGGTGTACTAATTAATTTCACGGCATTACGTATCGCTTTTCGAGAAGGCTTACTATATCCCTCCCCCCCGTATTTCGAGTTCAAATGATGCTACTACATACTACCACCTACTCATAACAATCACAGTATAGGCTGTCAAGTAATTTAATTTTAACTTGATTTGCTAAAAATCTCCAAGTTAAGAATGTATTTATTAACTTTTTTAATGAGGTCTCTTTTAAGCTTCTATGTGCTGGTGTTCCTCTTTTACGGGTAGCACTCAAAGCTCGTTAGGGCTGGCACTCACAGCACTTTGTAAAACTAACTTCACTTAACTAACTCAAAAGACTTAGTGTTTTAGTTTGGGAGCTGGACAGCCTCGACCTTTAAGTGTTGAATAAATCTTTGTTCAAGTACTTCGACATGACTTCAGGAACAACATTTACTTCTCAATGGATATTATCGTTTCTATCGTATACTAGGGAACAAGTACAGGCATAAATTCATTATTTATATAAAAGTACTTTGTTGTATACTGATAAAGTAAAATGTCTGTCAAGTGGTCATATCCACTGACTGATGTTCGCGGCTCCGTTCGCATATCTCCGATACAAGTTGGCCGATTGCCATCAAACGTACGGCTGATTATAAGTCTAAACAAGACCTTCCTATTATTAAAAATCGTATCAAATTCTGTTCAGCAGATTTTTACGTTCATCACGTGATGAATGATTCTGAATTCAATTTTTTTTGGAATTTGTGTCCGTTTGTTCGTGATTGTCGCAAAAACTACTAAACGGAGTTTGATGCGATTTATTTTTGTTTGAAAGTTCTTTTTCAGATTTCAAATCTCACGCATGTTTGATCGCAATCGGTTTAGTGGAACCGGAGATATACTCAAACAACGCGAAAACCGACTTCCATGCAGGCGGAGCTAGTCATAGGCTGGTTCACCGACGGTGGGGTGTAGGGTGACAGGCGGCCGACCTGTCACCCAACCGTCGGCGCGCAGACAATCAGCTCGCCCCCCGCTCGCTTCCCACTGTGCCCTCTGCTAGTCAGAGGGACACGTGGAGAGCCTCGGAGCAGCCCTCTAGAGGGCCACTTCCACTTCGGCCGGATTGGCCGCAGGCAGCAGCGTCTCCCGTGGCGAGTGGCATAGAATATTAACAAAATATTTTTGATATTCGAAGGCACCTATTGAAAGAAGTAATATTTTAGTTATTTCATATTATATTTCAAGAGTGCTCCATCATGCCTGATAATCTAATAATGTTTGCGTATTCAGAACGGAAACTTTCGTCGTGTCTAGAGGGATAGTTTGAATAGGTTTTTTAGCTGGCTTGCGTCTATGATGTGGGTAGCCACATTTTCTGACAAATTTTGAAGCATTTGTTGGAAATTAGGACTATGAAAAATGTCTGGCAAAATGAATGGTAGTTTTGATATTTTTCTCTGAAAAACTAGCTGTTGCCGAAACGCAGATATACTGAATATTTTTCCTTCGATAAAAACCTTCTATAGAGTGTTGGAAACCTTTATAAAAGATGAATTAAATCGGTAAACTAAAATGTTAACGAGAATAAACGCGATCATGGTATGGCTATATACATACATTTGCATTTATTTTGGGTATTGGGGATTGAATTGCATTGCATAATAATTTAGTATCAAACGCAAAATTTTAAAAGTTAGTAATTCGGTAAAATTGTTCTCAAGTTATAGCCTAACCAAAAGACTCAGATTCATTTTCGCTTAATGGTTAACGATCGAGAGGGTTCGGGTACATATCCTGACCATTATATAGGTAGATAGTATTTATTTGTATACCATTTACTATAGTTAGCCATTACATAAGCGATATGGACTCCTAAGACAAATTTAGCGTAGGTAGGTGGAGGGGTTAACGGTAATAGTATTACATTTCGGTTAAGTACTATCTACTCTAAGATAACAAATAAAATACATAAAACGGCTAAAGTGTCTCCCCTATACCGTGTAAATGATTGCATCTCAAACCACACGTCCACACCAGTTATCTGCACCAATATTGCCAATATACTTAGTCACTGAGCTAGTTTTCAAGCAGAGCATTCAGACTCGTATTTGCACAGTGAAATGTCGATACTTTTCGTTTATATTACTGGTATTGCTCTACCTAACACATAGGTATATTTGAAGATACGTAAAGTAAGTTGCTCTCTTGTCACCTTTACTCAAATCAGATTTCAAACGGTAATGCCTATTAATTTGAGTTATTAATTTTACGATCATACATGGCCATAGAAAAAAATGTCCGTAGGCATTTTTCTCTACTAGACACAACAAAAGATACATTATAATTATAGAATAAATAATTTGCGGACTATGTAACTCCGATCTCATACAAATATTCAATGTACTATAGTTGATACTAAAATTGTTGGTAAGATGCTATTTTTCTCATTAAGATAGCTTTGTAAACAACTACTTAATCAATTCTCTTACAATTTAATTTGGAAAACCATATCTATAATATGGTTATAATTTACACCTTCCCACTCGAACAACTCTCACCTGTGTTACAATCGCGATAAGATATATTTGACACATCTCCATTGTAATACAAACACTATGATGTATGTATTATAGCAATATGTAGAGGGAATAGTCTAAAATATTCACGCGACGACAACCCACTATATACGTATTTTACCTCTGTATACCTTTTTTCGGTAAACTTACGCAAAAAAAGGGTTTCAATACTGTGTCTATACGTCCTATCTATTTAAAATAATCGCGTTCTGAAAACGGCACTAGACATTGCGATAAATTTTATGGCTTGGGGGATTTGAGGGAAGCCCCTTCTTTGAGCTAAAATGTTATCATGGCCGAGTCGACGCCAAAGTGCTCATTTCCAAATGCGAGATAGTAATCAAAACCTAAGACTAGCTATAGTTAAAGTCTATATTTGTGAATATTTCGTTTTATTTTGGTTACAATAGTATTTTTTAGGAATAACTTTCTTTTTTAGGAGGTAGGACATGACGGTATCTCCCGTCTGAAATGAGCTGTATGACTGGGGTAGTACCTCCGCCCTACATAATAACCATCATGTTATGTTCCCGCTGGTAAGTAGAGTAGCCAGAGCTCACTGTTCCCCTTCGCCCCCCACCCCTTCCTAGCCCTCCCCCTTCACTTTATGGTAGGCAGCACGTGTGTGACACCCTTAGTGTTGCACACATCCATAGGCCAAGGTGACCGTTTCCCATCAGGTGGGCCGTGTGCTTGTCTGCCACCTACGTAGTATAAAAAAAAAGAAACTTACAATACTTTCTTACATTATTTATGAAACTGAAGATTTCTCGCATAAGAATAAAAAAAAACCTTTTTTTCTGATTGGGTACTCAATTCAAATTTCAAACTGGTAGGCAATAGCCAAGTTTTTCTAAAATTCTATTTCACAAAAATAATAAAACACTAACAGTATTCTTAAGACTAATTCTAATTTGCGGTTCATTGCCCAGTTCATATTTGTATCAAATCGTCGTTAATCCTTTGTACTTCCTGTCCTATCTAGCCATCTATCTACCTAATCTTATACAGGACAAAGCCGACTGATAATGGTGTCAGCAAACGGCGGGACTTTTATTCATTCGTACTTACATTATTACAATTAAGTTACCTAACGGAAGAGGAACGCGGAACTCTCAGACACCTCTTAAATTCCTTTCTAACCTAACGTATTCACAGTGAGATGACATACTTACATTAGAATCTCTAAAAAAATAGTTTCAAGGTAAATACATATTTTAAATGTAGTTAATGTGCTAATCATAACTCGATGGAATAAAATATTTGATTAAATCCTTCTATCTATTGTTAAAGATAAGGTACATTAAACTGTTCATATGACTTCTTAGTAAAAATAAAACTATGACTTTGAGAGAGAGAGAAAGAGAGAGAGACAGAGAAAGTGAGAAGGAGAGATTCAGTAAAATGTTTTCTACATACATCAAGTTTATATTTTATACAGTTTTCTCTAAACTTTATTTCCAAAATAATGTATCTGGTGCTAACAAATAAAATGTCTTTTACCTCACGATAATAAACATGGTCACTATAGCCACACAGGTAAATTAATATCGAGACATTAAATAAATCTGAGTAACATAAGATCCAAACATGCTCAATTAGGTCCAATTATTATCACCCACCCTTGAACGTCAACGTGATATCTTCGTGATGTATTTATTTCGTTTATCCCAATTTATATGTATACTAGCTGCCCCCTTCGACTTCACCCGTGACATACTTCGTCTCTATGACACCTATTAAATCTGTACATACTCCTAATTTAATAATATTGCAATAATGGTCAGCAATTTACTCAATTTGTTGACATAATATGATCTCTGTTCCGCTCTGCTAAGTTACAGCGTGATGATATATGGCCTATAGTCTTCCACGATAAACAGGCTATCCAACAAAAAAGAATTTTCCAATTCGATCTAGCACTTCCTGATTTTAGCGCGTTTAAGTAAACAAACTTTTCAGCTTAATAATATTTAGTATTTCATTGAATCAAATAGCACAAAAGGGAGATATTCCGACATTAATTACATACGGACAAAGTTTTTTAACCTTACCTTTGTATCAGTAAATAAGACCAAGAAAAGCTGTTTTCTCGCTAACAGAAAATTGCTTGACACTATTAAAATTACACTTAAAAGTTAAAATCTATATAGCACTCACTTCTTTGTACTGTTTTCGTACTAATTACTTTACAAATTACTTTTAAACTATCAACACAATAACATGCAACCACATTTTACAAAACAATGTGTTGTTATCAATGACGATGGTAACTGATTATGATAATTACACTGATTTGATAACGCGGAATCCACCAAGTATAAGGAAATCGATTAGATATTAAATAGATATATTGAATCTGATAGTAATAAATTCGTTGAAAAAATATTAGTTAGTACCTAATTTAGGCCATGTGAATGACGTGTTCAGCTAGACAGGATTTTTTTTTGATGACGTCAATATGACTTCACCTTGCCCGACGGTAAGTTAAAGGTAAAGTCTTAGGAATCGGGGTTACTACTACTTTTTTTTTTTTATACCACTTAGGTGGCAGACAAGCACACGGCCTACACTGATGGAAAGCGGTTACCGTGGCCTATGGCCTACATACATCGATAATGCTACAATGGTAGTTTTCAGCAGGCTTGATGGCCGCAACAGAAACTTTTTCACAATTTCTTACATCGCGGGCATCATCAGCTAGTATGTTATTCTGTCTATCAAGTCGGTAAGATTGGCAGCTAGTAATATTAGCTGCTAATCTTATATATATATACATATATATATTATATACCTCATAGGTAAATATATTATTAGGGGTCCTTACCCCCAGGTTATAGGTTCTATTTAATGATCTATAGCTTCGTAATTACGCTGTATCCAATTTCAGTTATACAGCTAATTTTGTTAACCATTATTAACCTTTATGCCTTGAGTGAGGGTCGATAAACGAGGTGGTAGGTGGTAGTACTATGCTTTTACTGCCATGAAAGGCCTGGCGGAGAAACATTACGCTCTTAGTTAAGGAGCAGTATGTTATTTCATCGATTTAAAGATACCTATTTGTTTTCAAAGAATGTAGTATACAATAAAGTCATCATCTAATCTAACACTGTCCTTGTTCCAACGGGACAACATGACGGATCATGCGGGATCGGCGCAACATGTCATTCTCCTCCATAAATTCCTGTCAGATGTCATCTCCTCATTCACTGCCTTGCCATATCGTCTTTCACACATTCTATCCATCTTGTCTTATACATACAATGTATACAATAATGTATACAATACAGTAAACATTGTTATGTTGTTTTCCCCCTAATTTGGTTTAACTGTACAAACAAGCTTAGCTGGAAGGGCTAAGCTAAATTGCTTGTGTTAAGAGTTGTTTCACATCAGTAGTGTGATGGCAAGGATTCAAATCCGATCACTCGATTGTTTAGTAATAACATTATTTTATTCTATAGTTACAGTTCAATGCCATATACCTTCAAGCTGGTACACACTTAGTGATTGCAGAAGTGACTCTGGCGGAAACTTTCTTCTTAGGGTAGGTGAAGCCATCGTCACTCTAGCTGAAGCAGACCGAGACAGCGATGTGAGAGCCAGCCTCTACTTTTTCCTTGAGGCAAGATGGGGACACCGTGGTTGCAAAACCCGAGACGGCTCGGGTTAGCTGGGGTACGAGGGAAATGCCTGTTAGGTCACCTCACACCCCGGCACTCTAAGACACGCCCAGATGAAAAATTTACCCTGTACATACATATTACTCATTAAATAAGTTAGGTAAACTAATATTTTCTCTATGAAAGTAGGTCAAAGTGCCCCGGAGCTAGCTCTAGGGTCTAAACCACGAACATATTAAATTGTATTTACGATATTAACTTTCATCCCCAATGTGGAGGAGAAACTTTTACATATTAATTTAATAATCCTTAACCCGACTATACTATATTAATACAAGGAATTCAACACTGGTCACGGGTTCAAGTCCCGTCCTGGGTGTTAGATTACTTAGTTAACAGAAGGCGAACGTTGTCGCTCAAACAGGGCCTCAATTATGTTAAAACAAGCCACTGTCACGCCACTGACACTTCATAAATACCATTTAATTATGGACTTGAATTTAATGACCTCTTTACATTTGATTTTTGAACTGTATAACGGTAACCACAATTAAAATAGTATTTTTTTGAGTTTCAGTGCTATGACAGTGGTTTGCCTTCAGCAGAATTGAGACCCAGGTATTAAACATTTAAGTCCTGTATGACTTTTGTTGCAGTTGCAAGAAAGTGGCGACGTCGTATGGTGGATAATGCTAGCGATAAAACTTCTATTCTCTAGTTTTATTTACAATATCAACACTAAAGTTTGGCCGCTGAGACTATGCGTTCCTGACATATGTCAATTCGTCATGACTAGTTATGTACAATAAATAACTTGTACCTAGAACCGTTCTCTAAACCTGTTCCCAACTTACAATAACATAATAATAATCACAGTCACCAATTGTGACAACTTGATTTCATTTTAATTTTAATTTTATTCTAATTTGGCTATCTATCTGCCCTATTTGTTTTTCCAATTTTTAATTTTTAATTTTGTTTTATTCTTATTTAATTTTATGTGATTATTAATTGAAATGATGGGTTATTACCTGAAATAATAAAAAAAATCATATTCATTTCATTCATTATAAAAATATGATTCATTCTTTCTATTAGCTTAGGTAGGGACTTATTACAAAATTACATATTATAAAATTATAACGTTATATTTTATATTTTTCAACCAACAGATTATTATTATTAAGATTACTAAAATATGCGGTTACAATTGCCTTGTTATTTTGTCTCATCACTATGAAAGCGAACATTTGACATAACCTGGAAACAGCGCAGTTTGACGTGGTATGACTTTTAAAAACTATTGATTTAATATTTTTTATTAATTAATTGTTAATCATTTTAGCCCAAAATTAATCTGTGTATTGTAAATTGGCACAGTAATTAAATTTTTAATGTTATCACTCGTTAATAAGGTCAATGAACGATATTTAAAATTTTGCCGTAAATTATACACCAGTTCAAAGTTACATCGCCCGTTCGCTCACAACCTGTCAGGAACGCATTCTTTCAGCGATTCTATAATAGCAATAAAGTCAACTAAAATCGAAATAGGTAATTATTTTACATTTCCATCTAAGCATTTCACATCTAAGTAGGTACATGAAAGAAAACGTGGAAACTACGAGTGTCATAAATCATTTCAAGAGAAATCACACTCAGTAGTAATAAGTGTGAAACCTTGATCGAATAAACCAGACCTTGTTTAAGTAGAACAATGGTGCCAATTCTGCTGTAACCAAACTATATACATTAGATTTTAAATTGCTAAAATGTTGTTTAATTCTCAAAATGACGTAAGCCACGAAGTTAAGTAGGTACCTACATGGAAATTAACATCTAGCTAGTGCTATCTCTTTAAAGTTTGAAGTAAAACATATAAATAATAAATAAATAAATATTCTACGACATTCTAAACAGCGCTCCCTAGACCCATGAAAGTAAGCACAGTTTAACTAGCTTGTGTTATGGGTTCTAGAATGCTCATAAACATACTTATATACTTTTTTTTTGTAAATACATACTTATTATACATACTCGTAGTAACACCCAAACCAATGCAAATAAACATATTCATGCATATAAATATTTGCAATGAGCCGGAATCGAACCCGCACCCCCTACGTAGTTAGCAGTCGCATGCACTACCGCTACGCCTCAGAGGCCGTCATAGGCGGTTCATAAAGTCAGAAACCAGATTTCTTCAATCCGATATCACATAGAATGAAATCATTTTAGAGAGAGTTTAGTTTTGTAAGATTAACAACAGAATCGACCCCATAGTATAAGCATTATTATGAAATGTTGATATTGTATAACCGTCGCGCCTTTTCACATAAAGGGCGAGTTAAATTAAGTGGTGTATCGTGTTGAACACAACATCTTAATAAGACCCTTGAATAACGCCGTTAGACCAAATAATGGCGTTCGTCATAGAAAACAGGTCACATTATATAATACGTGTATACCATACGAGTATAAGGAAGGAGTCTTTTGAAGGTTTTAATAACACGTATCACTTAGGAAATAATATTCAATAGGCTATAATTATAAAAAGCTTTGGGGCCCAAGCCTGCAAGCCGGTGTACCTACTAAATAATGAATGAGATAGGGCCCAGACTTTTCGTTTGGAGTTGGTAGGTCAGATGGCAGTCACTCCCGTAAAAGTCAATATAAACCAATCATAAGTAGAAGAGCTGATCTCGAGCTCCAAAGTGCAAGCATTATATGTCTTAATCATCTTATCTAAATCTCACGGCACCTCATTAGGTTCCGTTAGCACACTTTTAGAGTAGATATAATAACATATTTATCCCAGCATGTAGTAGTAGTGTAATTAGTGCAGTTTAAGTTTGCCATGCTGACTGCATTTTGCGATTTAAACGAAGTTATTTGCGATGACTATCCTACTCCTACTTAATATTATAATGAAGTTTGTGAAGTTATTTGCAAGTTTTGATTTTTGTTACTCGGTCATGCACTAACGGCTGAATGCATTTGGTAGAAATTTGGTATAGGAATAGATTACTCTATAAGTACATACCCTGGATAATACATATCTTTTTATCCCTGGGCAGTGGGCAGAGGGAACATAAACAGAATTCCACGCGAACGAAGCAGATAACAGCTAGTTATTACTATATTGCACATGAAAATGAATTCTTCAATATATTTAATTGAAGAATTTAATATCTTCAACTGAAAGCAAAAGAGGCAGAAAACAGAGATTTGTTTTGCTAATTATAAACGGGTTTTAAAATTTTTGTATTTTGGTAGTTTGTTAATTGAACAGAAAAATCCGTACGAAAATTTGAATGTTCTTAATACAGAAGAAATAATAGCGGATATAATCAAGCTAATTAGGTATATGTATACCTAATTAACGTAATTAAATTCCCAATTGTTTAATTAAATTAAAGGGTCTGGCAGTATCTGCATGGTCCTTTGTCCTTATTTCGGGCGCTTTTAGTAATCAAACCACATTGTAAATGATTCAGTAAACAGAATTACTAAGAATATTGAAATGGTAATATGTAGCCAGTCTATATCCGTAGCTTTATCCGCTTAAAATTTTGGGAATTCGTGCTTAAAAAAAATACCCATCCCAATCCCCAGTCGTTTATGCCTGATTGAAACATACAAACTCACTTTCATGTTTTTAATGACTTCAGAACATAAACCTAAAAAACTTATGGGCGGCAGTCGTTGAACACGAGACTGTTTCATAAAACTGAAGGCGACTAACCATGTGTGAGTAAATATTAGGTTGCAATGTGTTACCCAACTTTGATTGAAATATGTTTCCCGGTTTTTTTTCTAGCTGTCACTACGGTTTTTACACAATTTCACTGCACAGCTCATACTGCATTTTAATTTATTTTCGCTACATACTTTAACTAACTTATTTGAATGACGTATATGCTAACTTTTAAATTTTTGCGTTCCATGATATACTCGTACTATAATGTTAACAGAGCCGTTTGCTCAGATAATAGGGATCCTATGAGTGTGGTATGTGACGGTATATTGAAAAACAAAAAATTTTAAAAATCTCGAAAATGTGAAGGTGGATTAAGAATTTGCTACCTCACGGACTCGACGACGGAGGGCGTGCGCAGCTAAACCAGTCAGCCTGTGACTACTACCGGTGTAACCTGGTCGAAACGTTAGGCATTCCAAAGGTATGTATAAACCTTATAACTATACCATGAATGACGTTTGCCGCGTTGTGGCCGACTAGATGATTGACTAGTGTGTGTGCGTGTGTGTATGTTTGATGTAGACTTGACTTGTCGTCAGTTGTTATTGTTCAACGCGTTCCATTCATAGGTTTTTAGGTTCATGCTTCAGGTTAAAAAATAAACTTATGTATTCAAGATCACTGAACAGAATTAAACACATTTAATGTTCGTTAATACATTAAATTTCACTCGTTAATTCACACTAGCGCTATTTATGCGTTTAGCGTTATTATTATTATCATAAATTATATAGGCTAATTTGCAGACGAAGTATTTGCTGATTTGGGTATTTTATTCATTTGATGTGGCTCGTAAAACCGATATGCTTATGTTAACGTTTATTTATTAATAGCACCGCCACGTGGTTTCACTCGCGTAGATTCTGATCCCGTTGGAATATCGGGATAAAATGTAGCATATGTTACTCAGGGATAACGTAGCATTGTAAGAGTGATTTTTTGAAATCAGTTCAGAGTTTATTGATAGCAGGTTATCTAACAAAGGTTGAGAGAGTTTCTGTGTTGACAACTCAGGAGATTTTGGTCTCCCACTGACAACACAGAGTCCTGGCTACCCTAATTACCACTGGGTATATAACACAATGGTTATTATGGTCTTCTGTAGAGCGGAGGTACTACCCAAAGTCGGACTGCTCAGTTCGGACACGAGATACCGTCGTGTACAACCTCCATCAAACTTGAAAAATTAATTCTATATACCTCTACCTACATATAGAGTAAGATGCGATTGTTTATTTCATTTCATGCCATAACAATCACATATCATTCGGGCCAGTTTTATTACTAAGGCGTGCTAATAGATCACATCAAATAACTATTTCGGTAGACGAGGTACGAAGGTAATCAATTCGTAGAAAACCTATTACTCAGTTGTAATAAGTCAATATACTAAGGCTTTTATTAGAGACACATATAACTGCGTGACCTCATCCCTCCTCTTTTCAATTAAACTCACACCTTTTTCTCTTGGGTAAGCAGTGATAACAGCCCGCCATCTGCTTCTATCCTTACATACTTTACTTCACTTTTATTTATTTATTTTTATTATATAATTTAAGAAATAGTGTGATGGTAGTTCTATGCGGCTAACGATGTTCATTTTCTATAGTGTAGGTGACAGGTGGAACTGCCTGTCACCCTAGTAGAAGCAAGTCGAGATAGCGACTTGTAATGTCCCCTTCCCCTTCAGAAAGACGGCTCTGGGAAAGCCGGGTGTGAGAAAAATGCCTGTTGGGTTACCTTACGCGCCGACGTTTGAAGATATTATAACCACCAGGGCTGATATTACCACCAGTGCTGACCGTGGGATGGTGTGGTGGATTTCCGCACAAAAAAGTTAGTTTTTGTTATTTGTATTTCTAGTTATGATGGAGATAACATAATCTTGTTGAAGTAGGTCAGAACGTGATAATGAAAGAATTTGTCCGGGCACAAAAGAAATAAAATGAAAATATGAATCTTAGGAGAATTTCCAAACACAAAATACAGTGTTACTTTGTCTGAGCCGTCAATGAAACCCAAGACTTAGAAATATACAAAATATGCAATATGATGACGAGAATTAATATTTTAAAAATATAAAAAGTGATGACCTTTTGAAGTCGGTTAAAACGCTAACCCTGTTTGACCCGTTGGGCCCTTGAAATGACGTATACTTAAGTGTTTCTATATGGAGAAGGTTTTCTTGTAATTTTTATCCCAAAAACCATAAAATCTGAATAGCGTTGGGCTAAGCTAGTCGTTTATATTTCCTTATCAGGCGTTATTAATTTTCAAAGAAGCTTTATATTAAACGAACTTCATTCATAATAAACTTTTATGAATCAAGTGGCTACCGCGTCAGTGGCGTCAATCAAAGTTCAACTACGGTTTCCGTCTCGCTACGGCATATTATGCTACGACGCTACAGCGGTAGCACGTCTCGTAGCGGTTACAGTTGTTCGTAGACTTCGTAGAGTTCCGTCGCGACGTAAACTTTTATTCGAAAGTTTGGGATTATTGTAAATTAATTTAGCAATATTTTTACATTTACTAAAAATAATATTACTATAAGTAAGTGTATTGGTGTATATTATACTTAAATAATATTTGAAAAAGAAAAAAAACTTATTTAAATAAAATTATAAAACAGTACCTAGTTATTGTTGAAGATTGACATTAAAATGCGAACATTAATGATATGTGTATTATCAAAAACTAATGCTAAAATGACTTAAAATTAAAATGTTACAACCCAGTATCCCGACATATGTGGAGACGGATACTGACCAAAAATTCTGGGATTATTTCAATATGGAAGTCCCCAATAGTGATGTGAATGTGACAGATATAGCCAATGTTGTGCCCGTTCCGGAACAAGGATTTGTGGTAGGGGTGTACAGTGCGTTGTTAGTTACTGGTGCGGTGGGCAATGTGGGTGTGTTTACATCACTAATGCGCTCGCGCAGGAGAAAGTCGAGAGTGAATTTGCTGATGACGCATCTGGTGCTGGCTGATATGATCGTCACCTTCATCGTGATACCTTTAGAGGTTCGTATGATGTATGAAATTTATAGCATAATGAAAATTTTGTGCTAGGTCTCACTCTACCTAGATCTTATTGACCCAAGTCTACTTCACCTGCAAGCTGTTACTCCTGCTGATTAACAGACGAACTGCGACAGATGGAAACTATGTTAAAAATATAAGTGTCGATAGTTTATTGAATTAGGAGTTCTACTTACGAGTTTTTTTGGACCTAATATATACTTTCTAGGACGTGCCTAGGCAACTAAGTGGGTCCTTAGCAAGGAACTGGTCACGGGTTCAAGTGCCGTCCTGGAGATAGACTTATTCCGATTTGACTCTTACGAAATGTAAGCGTACTAATTGCTTCAAAAATTCCATTTAATTACTTTTCATCCCGAGATCCTGTTCATAAAACGGGATCAATATTAAATGTGAGTGGATCCATCGACAACATCAAGTAAAATATAAGCAAAAATAATATTTGACCATTAACTAAAGGCAGTACCTATATAATTTTGTAATATTTCATCGAAAGTGATACCAGAAATCGGTTTCAATATCACTAAGTACCAGCCTTTCGTACAAATTATACGGCGAGGATCCAATTGCAGGCTGTAAGTGGACGTTTGTAACGACCAATAAATAACAAACAGCTTGACTGGCCGTTTCTGAAGTAGTCTTAAAATCCCCATCTTTTTTATTATTCGTAATAAATTTTAACGGTTCCGTACACTCGAAGTGCTTTTTTTGGTTATACAACCTTATACTGATGTATAAAATTATTAAAAGGGTAAGCAGATATTTCAAAAAATATATATTACCACGAGCATGTCTTTTGGTGAATTAAAACCCTTTGATTCTATTGAAATTTATTTGATGTTATTTGATTATATTATTATTTCATTTTTTCGTCTTTAGTCTCGAGAATCGAAAAGAGACCATAACTGCCGAAAAATGACCAAAATGGGATCAATGTAATTAATTTTATAACATTAGATTAATCACAAATCCGTTTAAAAATAGTTTTATTTTAATGAGTTACGTTCACGTAAACTTCCGGCAATATATTTTGTCTTTATTTGCACAGAAGGTTATGTCTGTTAAGTCCATTCTTGACCATTTTTATCGCCTAACCCAAATACCTAGTTAATGCCAATTCGATTTGCCCTTACTTTCTTGTTGCCTTCGCTCCATCAACGTAAAAACTATCAACTAGACCAGGACATAACACTTTAGAAACATTTCGCCAACGATAAGAACTTCACTGCGTTATCATATTTTACTCAACAACTATTGACTAAACGTGATAGCTCAGTTCAGTTGAATAAATAAGGCTGGATTTCACCAGGGATTTATTAGATACAAAGTTAATTAACGATTACGATAATTGTGCATAATGTACATCAGTATGATATTGAATAGGAATATACAATCAGTTTGTGACCACGGCCCATGTAACATGGATGAAACGTCGAGCAAAGAAATCTAAACAAATCAATTTTTTTTTGGATACTAGCTGTCAACCACGGCACTACCCATGTGGATATTGCTTATCACAACCAATTATAAAGCCTTTCCTAAAATCTGTACCAAATTTCAACAAAATCAGTTCTGTGGTTTAGGCGTGAAAGCGTAATAGACAACAGACGAAGTAACTTTCGTACTTATGATACGCGAAATTTTAAAGTTAAAATATCCAACTGGTTTCTTTTTCTTCATGGAAGTAAAATGCTGCGAGAATTTGTGCTGAAATAGTATTTGGGTACTCTTGACAATAACAGTCTACTCGAATTACAATATACTGAAGTGAAATAACGGAACAATATCGAAACGAGTAGATCACAGAACATTAAAAAAGGATTTTTCTTTGTTCTGTGGGGTAGATAGTGTGAGAGCGGCGAGATGACGCGTTGTCTTAACGGTAACCGTATAATGCTATATACTATGCACAGCACACCCCAGGGACACTGATAGCTTTTTGATAGTACGAACGTTAGTGTTAATATTTGTATTTGCAAATGGAATACGTGGGAAGGGAACTGAGGCGATATTTTTGCACTGATCATGGGCTACAAAACTAAAATGTTGACTACGATACTTTTAACCAACTGCGACGAAGATAAATACTATTTATTTGACCTATTTTTTTACGTAATATACAGTTGGCGATAACGTACGTATAATAAACACATGGATTATTTCAAAACTATCTATAAATTTATTATATTATTTTATTTTTAAAAAGGGTTTGTACATTTATATGTACATAATTATGTTCGTGGCTGATTATATTATATGTAGGGTATCGAAAGTATTTTTGATACCTTAACCCATTTATTTGGCAAAATGTGGCGTATAATAAATGTCAAATTCTTATGTACAGTATGTTCACGTACATATTAGGGCAAAGATATTACGTTACGTGTTACTGAATATTATTAGTTTATGAGGGTAAAGTTACCCATCTTCGTGTCATGTTTCGTGCCCCACATTGACACGGAATCGAAAGATGTGTGTGAAGATTTGATAAAAGCGTTCGATAATGTGAATCAGATTATTAAAAAAACCAGCAAAAATCGTTCACAGTCAGTCTCACACGGGTTGCCGTAAGGGTTCTAACGATAACCCATACATCCATATCTGTTTAGGGATTACAAGAAAAAACCGACCCACCTAAAACAAGAGTTCAAAAAAACTATTTTCTTTTTTTGAGGTACTTCTTTGGAGATTCCGGACCCTACATACATTTTTATCTTTGCTTAAACATAATTTAAAGAAAATAAAGATTTTTCTTAATTTTTTTTAACAAACAAATAAAATTGAATTGTCTGTGCTAATATTAAATTAACAGATTTTAAATAAATGGATATGAATATATTGCAATACATTATATTATAACAAAAAAGAAATAAATAAATAATAAATTTCTATTAATGTTGTTTTTCTGTCGGTTTTTTTAATGAAGTAATCTCTAGAAAGGCTGGACGTTTTCAACGCAACTTTCGCTGGCATATAGGTAGTATTATAAGGCATAACATAAGTTACTCAAATTTTAAAAAAACAATAATACCACGCTGGTGAAATCGTGGGCACAGCTATTTTGCCTATACTATTTATTTGTAATTGCCATAATTATAGAGCGTGAATGAAATTACGAAGGTGTCTTCTCTAATTAGGGGCAACTGCTGTTTACGACTGTAGTGTGCTGAATATTTCATTACAAGCTGACGGAACAAATCCCTTTGGGTAAGGCCGTTATCTTCATACGTCATTACAGACCCTTGCCATGTAAATATACTGTCATAATGGTATTGATGTGGTGCCTCAGCTATTGGGCTTCCCATATTGATGTTTCAAGTTCTAGTCCTCATAATGCCATGAAAATTATTCATTAGACTGCTTTATTATTATTTATCGCAGGTTTATAAGTGCCCGGTTACTGCCAATAGGCTCGCCACCTATTACATTGGGATCTAAACATAAACTGGCGAAATGTGGGTGTTAGTACCTCTGCCAACCCCTTTATTTTTTTTTTATTTATTTATTTATGTACACACAAAAAATCCTTCTTCCTTCGGGGCTATAGGCGTGAGTTTATGTTATGATGTTATGTAGACTGCTAGAAGCCCCACCAAGATCTTCGTAACCCATACCTAGGGTACCCCGTACTCTCGGGATTCAGGGATTAAAGAGCAGTCGTACCCAAATGAAAATAAATAGTAATGCTTCAAAGAGTAAGTTTTAACAATAATCTGATCCACAGGGACCAATCCTCATTAAAAAATATACCGCTATTCAAAATTCTTAAATCTCAAAACAGGTATTCTTTTGGTTATCATACTTTATTGACATTTAAAATTGAATTCTTAACATATAGTCCGGTCAATTTAGACATTCGAAGTTACATAAAGTCCCGACAAGCTGAATTTCTGTGAAGTTGTTCAAAACATAATTACAAACAATGTCTAGAAGTTCCCCATCATTCCCCTGTAAGGAAAAAATTTAATTCAAGGTCAAAGGTCAAAAAAATGAGTTTTCCGCGATTTTCAGCAAAACGGTAAGTTTTATCATAAAAGTACCTCGACAAAAATTGTAGATCATAAAATTATCTATAAAAAATGTATTCATACTTTTTTTCTTACGAGCCACCGTTTCTGAGATATAACGATTCTAAAAGTTATAAAAGTTGTTATCGTCATAATACGCACACGTTTCCACGCCACCTATGAGGTAGTGTACTTAGCGCGTTTTTGTTAACGTGGTTTCCCCAGTAGGCCTACTCCACGGGTCAGTTGTGATCCTGTTTAATGTAAAACTATTGCAAAATAACGGAAATTTTCAAAGATTGGGAAAGATAAAAGCGATGTAAATGAAAAAAAAGTGTTGAAGTTTATTCATCTTATTCGTAAGTTTCAAATTCTTGTTCTTCTTCTTGATCTTCTTCTTGTTCTTCTTCTCCTGCTTCTTCTTCATCTTCATTTTGGATGCAAGTAAATTGCGTCAATAGCGATGTATATTTTTAACGAAACAGCTCCTAATTAGATAAACATCGATATGCATGTTTCGTTAAAATTACTAAGAATAAAAAACAAGTTCAATTAGCTTGTCTTCCTCCAACTTCAGTTGCTGCTCACCAACATCTTTTTCGAGTATATTACCAAGTTCAAGTGTGGCTTGGTTATCAGCTAGACCCTATAGACTGGGGTTGGAAGTTGGTCAACAATATATTAGAGCCAGTTCAAACTTTACTTCCACCTGCGCCGAAAAAACTGCTAAACATTATTTTTTGTAACTGCAAAAAGGGATGCAGTGCTAAATGTGGTTGCAAAAAAGTCGGACTGTCTTGTTCTTTGGCATGCACAAATTGTCAAGGCCGGTCGTGCTCTAATATTGAATCACAAACAATGGAGGATTCGTTTGACTCCGCCGAAGTATCATGCGATACATCGCTATTGACGCAATTTACTTGCATCCAAAATGAAGATGAAGAAGAAGCAGGAGAAGAAGAACAAGAAGAAGATCAAGAAGAAGAACAAGAATTTGAAACTTACGAATAAGATGAATAAACTTCAACACTTTTTTTTCATTTACATCGCTTTTATCTTTCCCAATCTTTGAAAATTTCCGTTATTTTGCAATAGTTTTACATTAAACAGGATCACAACTGACCCGTGGAGTAGGCCTACTGGGGAAACCACGTTAACAAAAACGCGCTAAGTACACTACCTACCTCATAGGTGGCGTGGAAACGTGTGTATATTATGACGATAACAACTTTTATAACTTTTAGAATCGTTATATCTCAGAAACGGTGGCTCGTAAGAAAAAAAGTATGAATACATTTTTTATAGATAATTTTATGATCTACAATTTTTGTCTAGGTACTTTTATGATAAAACTTACCGTTTTGCTGAAAATCGCGGAAAACTCATTTTTTTGACCTTTGACCTTGAATTAAATTTTTTCCTTACAGGGGAATGATGGGGAACTTCTAGACATTGTTTGTAATTATGTTTTGAACAACTTCACAGAAATTCAGCTTGTTGGGACTTTATGTAACTTCACTCTCATTTTTTGGTCTAAATTGACCGGACTAATATTCAGGATACATTTTTACTATACAATATCTAACAATTCTATCTATTGTTTCTTTTGATGAGTTTTTCTTGAATGAGCAAAGTTCATTATACATTTCAACAGAAAATTTTACATACATTTTAATTAAATCTGTAATCTACTTATTTTTCAGTTTGTGATGCCTTTTTGGGTTTAGTTTTTAATAAAATTTTACTTAACGGACAGCAAGTTTTTAATATAGGTACTAACGTCTGTACAACCCTGAAGGTTTTGGAAAGATATAATACCTAGCTAAAGAATTCTGTTGACTGTTTTCGGTCTTACATAATATCGGCAAACCTCGAGCATTTTTTCATGAGTCTTTGCGGCTAGCAAAAATTTCATAGCAGAAAAAAAATAATTACCTTTTTATGCGACCCGGGCAAAGTATTATTGGGTTAAAAAAATAAGCTGAATTGGGTTAAAAAAATGAGTTGAACATTGACTTTTTATTTTTTCTTAAAAGATGTCTTTGGGCACAAAAATAACTTCTCTCTTCTGACTTGTGAAATGTATCTGCAAAAAATATCTGATGAACTACAAAAAAGTTTTATAATTAGAAACGTTCCAATGTTGCCTTTTTCGTTCAACATTTTCCCTGGTACTTATTTAAATTAAAAGTGTCAGTACATTTATTAACAGAGTTTCTAGGTTAATGTCTTCTTCGAGAATGCCTAACGGTTGTTTACCTGTTAACGTCACGTTGTTTTGCTTTTCTTAGTAATAAAAATATATTGAGAGGAATGGCATGTTTCCTTTTTTATATCACTAAGTTAGTGAACCAGTATATGACCAAAGAAATATAATTAATGGCACAATAAATGTTGTGTATATCTATTTTTTTTTTCACCATAGATTAAGAGTAGACTTCAATGGTATAGAAATAGTATAGTTAACGATAAAAGTAGCTTAACAAATTCTAATTTATTAATCACGGTGGCCATTTTAACTCCATCGTCTGTAGGAATCGAAACTATTTATTTTTACATTTTTGATACTTGTATTCCAGTGTAAAGGAAGGTTTGTAGATACGAGTATTATAATGTAAATCAAGTACTTTCGCTGTAGTTTCGGTGTAGCGGTAGTGCATACGACTGCCATGCAAGGGACGCGAATTCGATTCCCGCTCAGTGCAAATATTTGTATACATCAATATGTCTATTTGCATTGGTCTGGGTGTTGCTATGTATATTAAGTATGTATTTACAAAAAAAAAGTATATAAGTATGTTTATCAGCATTCTAGAACCCATAACACAAGCTAGTTAAACTAAGCTTACTTTGGGTCTAGGGAGCGATGTGTAGAATATTGTAGAATATTTATTTATTTATTTATTTTAAAATTTGATAGGAAATATTTTATTTGCATCATAAGGATTTTTCTTTGTAATCCAAATTATATGTACACGTTTCTTGTACACATAAACTTCAAGTATACTAAAATTTGGCACTCCTTATGTACAATATGCTAATGAAGGGATACGAAGTATACCTAGGCTTCACATTTTCCCGTAGATTCATAACGTAATGCACTATAGTGATAAGATAATGCTTCGGAGACATTTTTATTCATTATCGAGATCGTAATTTTTAACACGACCTTGACCTATATTGGGCAATAAGGGGGCGACCGACTTTGGGCCTGAAGATTATAGTCTTGATTTTACGAACAACAAGACGTGAATAAAACATGTGTGGATGTTTGTTTTGATTATCATATGAAAGAAAACTAGATCAGCATGTAAGTTTCTCGTTTTAGGCGAAGAGCTTTTATTTTCTTGACCTCAGTAATATACTGTTATGTTTTATTTGTGATGAATGCATGACTAACTAGCTATAGAGTGCTGCTTTATTGGCATGAAATACTGATCCTTTTCTCGTGACCTACAAGAATTTATTCCCGAGATAGAATTCTAGGATTTCTTCTTTAGCACTATGTTATGCTCTACAAACTTTCCTATAGATGCTTTTATAAAAGTAGTATAAATATTATTTCCGATTATAAATCTACCTCTATGTCAAAATTCATCTAGAATATAGTGCGGTCGTTTTTGGGTGAATAAGTTATGGTGGGTACTAACATACGGCATTACTCGATAGTTTTACTAAAAATACTAGTTAGGTACATAACGTGTGGACCGCAAAACTTACACTTCGCTGTGAGTTTTGAGGTCCACGCGTTAATACGAGTATTTACTCGTTTTGGAGTAAAACTATCGAGTAACACCGTATGTGAGTACCCACCATAAAACTTCATCAAAACATCTTCACAAACTTTCATAATTATTATTATAAACGGGCATTAACGCGATCATGGTATAGGTACATACATACCTTTGGAATGCCTGACGTTTCGACCAGGTTACACCGGCCGTGGTCACAGGCTGACTGTCTCAGTCGCGCACGCCCTCCGTCGTCGAGTCCGTGAGGTAGCCGGTTGTTCGGCGGGCGCGGACGCCTAAGGCGTCGGAGGTCTAACGACCTCCGTCCTCCATGAGCGCTGGCCTGGGGGTGACGGGTGGAGCCGCCTGTCACCCTAGCAGAAGCAGGCCGAGGCGGCGGCGCGCGACGCACGATTCTTAAGAAAGAGGTCTTTACAGACAGACAGACGGATAGCGAAGAAATCCTAAGTATAAGGGTTTCGTTTTTTCCTATTGAGGCACAGAACCCTAAAAATAAATATATCCTCTTTGCCTCTGAGCAAAAAGAAACAAAACAAAGGACTCTATTAAAATTTAGACTAAGTCACTTTTAGTTCCTGTTGCCATGACAACAATTATAGATGGCGATAAAAACGTCTGCAACATTTAATTTTCTTATTATTTCTAATATTTTATGAATTAATCATATCTTTTTAAATCTCTTATATGCTATTTGAGGCGCAGACAAATCCAATAAATCATAGATCATGAAAATCCATTCAGCCGTTCTTGAGTTCTCACAAAAGCTCGTTTTTGACCCATTTTTAGGGCTTTAGGGTTTGAATTTTAAAAAATCCTTTCTTAGTACACCTCTACGCGTCAAAACGAACATACCCATCAAATTTCAAGTCTCTACGACCAGCGGTTTAGGCTGTGCGTTGTCTCTATGTCAGTCAGTCAGTCAGGACTTTGAATTATATAGTATAAGATATACGAGTATAAAAATGCTTAAGTATATTATATAATTATATTTTCATGTAAAAAGGGTTTGTACATTTATATGTACATAATTATGTTCGTGGCTGATTATATATGTAGGGTATCGAAAGTATTTTTGATACCATAACCCATTTATTTGGCAAAATGTGGCGTATAATAAATGTCAAATTCTTATGTACAGTATGTTCACGTACATATTAGGGCAAAGATATTACGTTACGTGTTACTGAATATTATTAGTTTATGAGGGCAAAGTTACCCATCTTCGTGTCATGTTTCGTGCCCCACATTGACACGGAGTCGAAAGATGTGTGTGAAGATTTGATAAAGGCGTTCGATAATGTGGATAAAAGCCTCAGGTTATTAAAAAAAAAACAGCAAAAATCGTTCACAGTCAGTCTCAAATGGGTTGTCGTAAGGACCCTAACGATATCCCATACATCCATATCTATTCAGGTATTTCAAGTTATAATGGAATGAAGAAACCCACACATCTAAAAGCAAGAGCTCAAAAAAAAAATATTTTTTGGGTTTCTTCTTTGGAGGTTCCGGCCCCTACATACGTATTTTTATCTTTGCTTAAACATAATTTAAAGAAAATAAAGATTTTTCTTAATTTTTTTTTAACAAATAAATAAAATTGAATTGTCTGTATCTAATATTAAATTAACAGGTTTTAAATAAATGGATATGAATATATTACAATACATTATATTATAACAAAAAAGAAATAAATAAATAATAAATTTCTATTAATGTTGTTTTTCTGTCGGTTTTTTTAATGAAGTAATCTCTAGAAAGGCTGGACGTTTTCAACGCAACTTTCGCTGGCATATAGGTAGTATTATAAGGCATAACATAAGTTACTCAAATTTTAGAAAAACAATAATACCACGCTGGTGAAATCGTGGGCACAGCTATTTTGCCTATACTATTTATTTGTAATTGCCATAATTATAGAGCGTGAATGCAATTACGAAGGTGTCTTCTCTAATTAGGGGCAACTGCTGTTTACGACTGTTATAGTGTGCTGAATATTTCAACAAGCTGACGGAACAAATCCCTTTGGGTAAGGCCGTTATCTTCATATATGTCATTACAGACCCTTGCTGTGTATATATACTGTCATAATGGTATTGATGTGGTGCTTCAGCTATTGGGCTTCCCATATTGATGTTTCAAGTTCCAGTCCTCATAATGCCATGAAAATTATTCATTAGACTGCTTTATTATTATTTATCGCAGGTTTATAAGCGCCCGGTTAATGCCAATAGGCTCGCCACCTATTACATTGGGATCTAAACATAAACTGGCGAAATGTGGGTGTTAGCACCTCTGCCTACCCCTTCGGGGATATAGGCGTGAGTTTATGTTATGATGTTATGTAGACTGCTAGAAGCCCCACCAAGATCTTCGTAACCCATACCTAGGGTACTCCGTACTCTCGAGATTGGAGGGTTAAAGAGCAGTCGTACCCAAATCAAAATAAAAAGTAATGCTCCAAAGAGTAAGCTTTAACAAAATATCTGAACCACAGGGACCGATCCTCGTTAAAAAATATACCGCTATTCGAAATTCTTAAATCTTTTGGTTATCATACTTTATTGGCATTTAAAATTGAATTCTTAACATATTCAGGATACATTTTTACTATACAATATCTAACGAACAGCTGGAACAACTGGGCAAGATGCTGCACAGCCTAGATGGAGCCTCTCGACGTGTCGGTCTCGGCATGAACTTGGACAAAACCAAGATTATGTTCAACGAACATATCAGGCCGGGACCGATCGACGTCGAAGGGTCGACACTCGAAGTTGTTCAGGAATATGTCTACCTTGGGCAGATCATCAAGCTTGGTAGAAACAACTTCGAGAAAGAAGTCGCCCGAAGGATTCAGTTGGGTTGGGCAGCATTTGGCAAACTGCGTCGGGTTTTCTCCTCCCCCTTACCGCAATGCCTGAAATCGAGGGTCTTCGAACAGTGCGTCCTACCAGTCATGACCTACGGTGCCGAAACGTGGACACTGACTGTGGGGCTAGTCCACAAATTTAAAGTCGCGCAGCGGGCCATGGAGCGAGCTATGCTTGGAGTTTCTTTGAAGGACAAAATTCGCAACGAGGTCATCCGTCAAAGAACCAAAGTTACCGACATAGCTCGCCGAATAAGCAAGCTGAAATGGCAATGGGCTGGCCACATCTGTCGAAGGACCGATGGCCGTTGGAGCAAACGAGTCCTAGAGTGGAGACCACGAGTCGGCAAACGGAAGGTGGGACGCCCCTCAGCCAGATGGACCGATGACCTGAAAAAGGTAGCTGGGATGGACTGGATGCGAAAGGCGGAAAATCGGGTGGTATGGCGTACATTGGGAGAGGCCTATGTCCAGCAGTGGACGTCGACAGGCTAATTGATTGATGATTGATTGAATATCTAACAATTCTATCTATTGTTTCTTTTGATGAGTTTTTCTCGAATGAGCAAAGTACCTACATTAAATTTCAACAGAAAATTTTACATACATTTTAATTAAATCTGTAATCTACTTATTTTTCAGTTTGTGATGCCTTTTTGGGTTTAGTTTTTAATAAAATTTTACTTAACGGACAGCAAGTTTTTAATATACTAACGTCTGTACAACCCTGAAGGTTTTGGAAAGATATAATACCTAGCTAAAGAATTCTGTTGACTGTTTTCGGTCTTACATAATATCGGCAAACCTCGAGCATTTTTTCATGAGTCTTTGCGGCTAGCAAAAATTTCATAGCAGAAAAAAAATAATTACCTTTTTATGCGACCCGGGCAAAGTATTATTGGGTTAAGAAAATAAGCTGAATTGGGTTAAAAAAATGAGTTGAACATTGACTTTTTATTTTTTCTTAAAAGATGTCTTTGGGCACAAAAATAACTTCTCTCTTCTGACTTGTGAAATGTATCTGCAAAGAATATCTGATGAACTACAAAAAAGTTTTATAATTAGAAACGTTCCAATGTTGCCTTTTTCGTTCAACATTTTCCCTGGTACTTATTTAAATTAAAAGTGTCAGTTACATTTATTAACAGAGTTTCTAGGTTAATGTCTTCTTCGAGAATGCCTAACGGTTGTTTACCTGTTAACGTCACGTTGTTTTGCTTTTCTTAGTAATAAAAATATATTGAGAGGAATGGCAGGTTTCCTTTTTTATATCACTAAGTTAGTGAACCAATATATGACCAACGAAATATAATTAATGGCGCAATAAATGTTGTGTATACCTATTTTTTTTACTACAGATTAGGAGTAGACTTCAATGGTATAGAAATAGTACAGTCAACGATAAAAGTAGCTTTACAAATTCTAATTTATTAATCACGGTGGCCATTTTAACTCCATCGTCTGTAGGAATCGAAACTATTTATTTTTACATTTTTGATACTTGTATTCCAGTGTAAAGGAAGGTTTGTAGATACGAGTATTATAATGTAAATCAAGTACTTTCGCTGTAGTTTCGGCGTAGCGGTAGTGCATGCGACTGCCATGCAGGGGGCGCGAATTCGATTCCCGCTCAGTGCAAATATTTGTATGCATCAATATGTCTATTTATGTTGGTCTGGGTGTTGCTATGTATAATAAGTATGTATTTACAAAAAAAGGTATATAAGTATGTTTATCAGCATTCTAGAACCCAAACACAAGCTAGTTAAACTAAGCTTACTTTGGGTCTAGAGAGCGATGTGTAGAATGTTGTAGAATATTTATTTATTTATTTATTTTAAATTTTGATAGGAAATTTATTTGCATCATAAGGATTTTTCTTTGTAATCCAAATTATATGTACACGTTTCTTGTACACATAAACTTTAGGTACATCAAAATTTCGCACTCCTTGTGTTCAATATGCTAATGAAGGGATATGAAGTATACGCTTCAAAATTTCCCGTAGATTCATAACATAATGCACTGTAGTGATAGGAGAATGCTTTGGAGACATTTTTATTCATTATCGAGATCGTAATTTTTAACACGACCTTGACCTATATTGGGCAATAAGGGGGCGACCGACTTTGGGCCTGAAGATTATAGTCTTGATTTTACGAACAACAAGACGTGAATAAAACATGTGTGGATGTTTGTTTTGATTATCATATGAAAGAAAACTAGATCAGCATGTAAGTTTCTCGTTTTAGGCGAAGAGCTTTTATTTTCTTGACCTCAGTAATATACTGTTATGTTTTATTTGTGATGAATGCATGACTAACTAGCTATAGAGTGCTGCTTTATTGGCATGAAATACTGATCCTTTTCTCGTGACCTACAAGAATTTATTCCCGAGATAGAATTCTAGGATTTCTTCTTTAGCACTATGTTATGCTCTACAAACTTTCCTATAGATGCTTTTATAAAAGTAGTATAAATATTATTTCCGATTATAAATCTACCTCTATGTCAAAATTCATCTAGAATATAGTGCGGTCGTTTTTGGGTGAATAAGTTATGGTGGGTACTAACATACGGCATTACTCGATAGTTTTACTAAAAATACTAGTTAGGTACATAACGTGTGGACCGCAAAACTTACACTTCGCTGTGAGTTTTGAGGTCCACGCGTTAATACGAGTATTTACTCGTTTTGGAGTAAAACTATCGAGTAACACCGTATGTGAGTACCCACCATAAAACTTCATCAAAACATCTTCACAAACTTTCATAATTATTATTATAAACGGGCATTAACGCGATCATGGTATAGGTACATACATACCTTTGGAATGCCTGACGTTTCGACCAGGTTACACCGGCCGTGGTCACAGGCTGACTGTCTCAGTCGCGCACGCCCTCCGTCGTCGAGTCCGTGAGGTAGCCGGTTGTTCGGCGGGCGCGGACGCCTAAGGCGTCGGAGGTCTAACGACCTCCGTCCTCCATGAGCGCTGGCCTGGGGGTGACGGGTGGAGCCGCCTGTCACCCTAGCAGAAGCAGGCCGAGGCGGCGGCGCGCGACAGCGCGCCCCCCCCTATTCCGGGGGTATGACGGGAACCACGCGGTTCCCAAACCCGAGGGGGCCATCTCGAATCCGGAGATGGCCCGGGTCAAGCCGGGGTGCGAGGGAAATGCTCTTTGGGCCACCTTACACCCTGGCGACAGAAGACCCTAGACGGCGTGCGGTTTTAGTCGGTAAGAGTCCGACATAACCTGCCCCGCTGGCCGCGGGGTGGGTATCCATGAGGATTTCCGCACGAAAAAAAAAAAAAAAAAAGGTAGCCGGTTGTTCATCTACCCGCACATTTTCGACATTTTTTATATAATTTTTTCTCCAGGTACCGTCACATACCACACTCACGCAAGTCCTCTCCACCGAACGTCACTTCTATTCAAGAGCTGTACGTGAAGCGATTGAAATCAAGAAGTACAAGAATTTCAATCGGGAGACGGTTTCAAGTTATCTGTGACACGGAATCCAGTGATAAAAAACTTGCTACCTCGCTTTTCTGCGCGGTTAGATAGACATCGAGCCGTTTTCTCAGATAATAGGGACCCTGTGAGTGTGGTATGTGACGGTACCTGGAGAAAAAATAATATAAAAAATGTGGAAAATGTACGGGTAGATGAACAACCGGCTACCTCACGGACTCGACGACGGAGGGCGTGCGCGGCTGAGACAGTCAGCCTGTGACCACGGCCGGTGTAACCTGGTCGAAACGTCAGGCATTCCAAAGGTATGTATATACCTATACCATGATCGCGTTAATTCCCGTTTACATAATAATAATAATCATGCAACACGAAAGTTTAAAAATTAAAAAAAAAATACTTTCATAATATTTACAATTTCAATAGGATTAGTAGGATAGGTACTTCCTATTGATAATCATCCTACTGTAATAAAAAGGAATTTCGCCTTCATTAGAACCCTTGCAGCTAATTTTGGGCTTAATCAGAATGTGGTTGTTTAAATTTCAAAGAAATTATAATTTATGTTTGGGCTTTGTGTAACGAAATCCACGAGGAGGAAAATTTCGTCCTTGCACCCTATTAGGAGATCAGATAATATTTCACGTTTCTTGGGACGTGGTCTTGCATACCAGAAATATTGTTTACCTTACTTACCTAGCTATATTCTACCAAAAAAAAGTTTGGAATTTTTCAGTTTATATTATGATTTTTTTGTAAGGTACTTGTAATTTATTTTAGTACTAGCGACCCGCGACCCGGCTTCGCCCGGGTACAGACAAATAATTAGCAATAAATTAAAATTGCGACTATAATTTGAGATTTAAACTATCCTATCTCTCAAGTTGGATCGAACTGCACATGGTGTGCGAATTTTATTATAATCGGTTAAGTGGTTTAGGAGTCCATTGAGGACAAACATTGTGACACGAGATTTATATATATTAAGATTGATATTGAAATGGTTTAGGCCTAAATAAAGCACTTAATTTATGTGAATAGAAAAAAAAATGAAAAGTAAGTTCCATCGTTGATCTTAAAACATTTTATGCCTGATGTTTTCTTGCAACTGTATGGTTTCAAGTTAGATTTTTTTTTCACAAATTTTGACAATAAAATCTGAGAGTAGAAATGTTATCGACACGATAAAAGAAAAAAAAGACTGTTATATTTGGGTTACCAACCTAATTACTTTTTTTCAATATATTAAGATACTAACGGCACCGCGTGGTTGAATTGAGATAATATTTATGGTTACTGCTGCACTTAATGGCCGATAGCGTGATGTTAACCTTGATTCTTCCTCATAAAGCGGTATATCTAGAGCGGAAAGGATTCTTAAAATTATAGTAATAGTAGGTACTTGAGAATACCGCGTTAAAACAGTAAAAGATTACCGTATAAACAGGTTGATTGTTTTTTTTATTTACGCTAACGGTAACAACGGAAATTTTTAACACCTATTTGAAATCACTTCATAGATTTATAAATGGAGTTTTTTTAATAAAATGAAATCAGTGGGCGTGCATTATTAGTTTCAAGACACGAACTAACGAAGGAAAGAACTAGCCCTCCCTGATATACATGGGGAGACAGAGTATTACACGAAGATGCCAATACCTGGCGAGATTTCTGAGTTGGATTATTCATCACATGTTGATTTTGAAAAAAGAATAATATACGCACCATTTCATATTGTTGCTATTAACGAAAAAATTCTGGAAGTAATGGCATGCGGAAAACTTAAAGAAAGGGATTTCTTGGCAAGGAATATTGTTTTTGGTAGGCTAGGATTACAGACTAAGTTATAAAAGTGAGACCCGAGATTCTTTTGAAAACTTTTCAGTATTGTTCGTAGTTTTGATTCAAGCTGTTCTCCTTCAAAAGTGAAAATTCACTCATAGGTCATTGAATGAAATTCTACTCCTACCTACTTCAAAGTTTCATCCTGTATAAATACGAATATAATTATACATTGTTTTGCGTAGGTATTTGTTGAGTAAAGCTAAAATCTAGATAAGTTGGGTAACTATCTAAAACTTGCCGACGAAACTGTTATTTTTGCATAATTACGTTATACATACCAGAAGTATATAAACACGTAAATTTTAGCAAAACAAGCTACGAAAATAACGTGTTTTAATTTAAAAAGCATATTACGTTGGCAAAAAGTAGTTGCGAACTGCATTGAAATAAACGTTTCATTCTGTTTTTTTAAACACTCTACGCTTAAACAACGAGCTGTAACAAGTTTGACGTGTCTATATGCGGCATTGTATGATGAATCGATTTTTTGTTCGAAATCCGTAATTGAAATGGTTCTTTACCGATAAATAAATTTACGTTTTGATCAATATTTTGAATAAATGTTATAAGTAATGCAATTTTATTCAGAAGGCTTAATAACGTCGTTGGTCGTGACTGTTGTTTCAATAGTCGAACTAGTGAGAACAAAGCGTCTATTCCCACCACGGTGGATGTCCAATATAAGGGCCACCCTAAGGCGATTAACACACGACATGCCGCGCTCCGCCGCGGAGGGCGATGCTGTAAAGGCAGATTTTGCCGCTCGACCGCGCGGGCGAGCGGTGTATGTGTGTTAGGTATCAACGGATTTAGTAGAGGCCAATGCGTCATGAGATCCGCTTCACCGCCAACCGTAGCTGTAGGCAGTGCAGTGTGTGAAGCGTCTAAGACAAAAGGTGTCGTACATAATAACTAAGGGATGTAACAGTTTTCTTTTCGACAGTACCTAAACATCATCATCATAACAAATTTTCCGCTTGATCAGTATGAGATCGCCTCCATTCACGTGGGACCGAAAGATATGGTTGATACAACGCATTCTTTCATTTTTAACCGACTTCAAAAGGGAGGAGGTTCTCAATTCGTACGCTATTTTTATTTTTTTTGTATGTATGTTACGCAATAGCGGCGCGAATTATGGATGGATTTTGAATTTTTTTTGTTAGGAAGAGGCTACTTCTGAGGTGGTCCCATATTCAGGGTATCAGGATCTGATGCTGGGATCTTAGAAAAATCGAGGTAAAATCATCAAATTTACGGCAAAAATTCTGTTTTCGATGCCTTTGTATTGCACAAAGGCATCGAAAACAGAATTTTTAAATAAACCTCATAAATAGGTACTTTTCTATTTCTGTACACTAAAAAGTAAAAAATATTAGTTTGTGAAGTCGGTTTTTTAAACGTAGCTATAATCAATGTCTGTGTTCAGATTTCGTTATAACTAGTATGGTTACCCCTAGATTAATAAAGCAAATAGCGTTAATAACTATTCAAGTATATTCAAGGCAAACACGAGATTCCCTACATAACAATACAGGAACGTGCCAGAGAACTTAGTACTCTTATACCTACATATATGACTGAGAGAGGATTATATGATACACGTGTGTGGAGCAATTTCATGCCACTCACAGAGAGGCGTGAGCAAAGTTATGCTACGCGCTACATTCCTTTCTAAGATTATTTTGGGGTTATTAATTCAATTTGTGTATATTGTGTGTTAGTCAAGACAGCGCAGATCACATATTCGAAGTCTGCTCAGTGCAAATATTTTCTTTGCATGCTTTGGTCGTTGTGTTTCCTTCCTCCAATTATAGTCCCGGAGCTTTTAAGCGGGGCGTAAAAAACTATTTAATGAAGCTACCGGTGTATGTAGTGGTATAGTCCCGGTCCTGAGACTTTACCTTTAGCTTACCATCAGGTGAGGTGAAGTCATTTTGACGTGTCCTAAATATAACTATTTTCAATCTCTCAATACGGATACTTACTTACTATTCGAAAGTAATTTCGTGCTCGACCTACTGACATTCATAAGAAAGTTAAACATTTAAGGCAAATTGTAAGAAACAAAATCATAATTTTGAACAGTATTATTTACTTTTCTGAAACAACAAGGTTTTAACGAGTGATTTGCATAATTAAAAGCGAACGACAAAATTATATTCTTGCTGTAATGAACATAAAACTTCAGAAGTCTGATTGTTGACAACATCTGCTCATCAGTATATAAAGTTTGAGTCGATATCACATCTGTCGGAGCAGTCTCCGACAGATGTGATATCGACTCAAACTTTTGAGATACACTTTGATTGCACGTATTTGTATAAGGTTTTAAACTGTTTCATGTTCCTTCTGGCTCAGAATCAGTTTACGAACAGTAAAATTTTTCTTACGATTTACATTTCATATTATTATAATATATGAAATGTAAATAGTAAGAAGTTTAGAGGAGGTAGGACACGACGGTATCCTCCGTCTAAAATGAGCTGTCCGACTGGGGTAGTACCTCCGCCCTACAGAACCTCTTCCTAGCCCTCCCCCTTCCCTTCAGGTTAGGCAGCGCGTGTGTGTCACCCTTAGTGTTGCACAGGCCCATAGGCCACGGTGACCTCTTCCCATCAGGTGGGCCGTGTGCTTGTACACGTACTACCTACCTACCTACCTACGTAGTATAAAAATATATATATATATATATATTTGAATGTTAGATACTTTTTATTTTCAATATTTCTTACAAAAAAAAACTACTTTAACTAGACTAAGTTGAAATGGGAGCACACGGGAAACATCAGCTATCAAATAAAAAAGAATCATCAAGTCACCCAGTCGGAAGTTCTGAGGTAACAAACATAAAAAATATAGTCGAACTTGGGTTCTTTTTTTTCCTTCCTTTCTTTTCTCACCTGATGGTAAGCTAAAGTTCTATTGTATTTTTACCACATTTGAATTCGGTTAAAAAGACAAATACTATACACAGTCGATTAAAAACAAAGTCTATTACTCTACGTAGGAGTACAATGTCTTATCGATGGAAGCTATTTCCAGTATAAAAATAATTATATCAGCTTCAGTATAAGCCAACCAAATAACTGTAAAAACTCTCTATCGTGTGTGAAACCTTATTTGGAATATTTTATGTACAGCAGTATTGGCTGGCACTAAAACCTTATTTTTCTTTTGTCGAGTCAAAAAACGTTACTAACTTCTTAGAATCTAGACATTTTTATACTAAATCATTTTTCTATTTTTTGTAATTCTATACAGACTATATGTAGGTGGGTCTTCACTCGTATTGCTGAGAAAAAAACAAACCATCTATGTATTACTATAATACGGTTTCACAATACTGGCTTAGATTTGGCTCGTGGCAAAGGAATATACCTAACTAAAATTTGGCTAAAATTGGTTGGCTTCTTACTGAGTGCCTACGCATAGAAATACTATCAATAAGATTACGTATTCATAGAATTGGTGATTAATTCATTCCCAAGAATCTCGTAAGGTATTAAAATAAGAATTCGATCACCATACTTTGAGTCTTTTCCCAAATCAAATAGGGTAATTTTTAGCCTAACTAAGAATTCCAAAATTTCATGAATATTTTATTATTTAATGTCACAAGTAAATAAGTGATATTTTAAAGGAATAGGTATATGAGTATTCTTCTTTTTATTTCGTGTCGATGTTGCCATCGTGGTGTAGTAATTGGCTTACAGAGAGGGCCCGAGCATAGGTATCACTCTTCGAGATGGCTTACTACATCGCCTCTCCCAACTACATTTTAAATACCTACTTAATAGTATATATCTATACTATACCTATATATATATAATATAATATTAATAGTAAATATAAGTACATAATATGGGCAGAAACAAATGAGTGAAAACAAACATACCTCAAGTCGGTATTGTTTATTGATACAACTGGGAACAATGTTAAGTTAGTGATGATTTTGTAAAGAAATACAAAATGGCATACCAAAGTAACATTGTTGATAACAGCGGTTACGATTCTAATCGAGTAAAACTAATTACTGAGGTAATCAAATTTTGGACTCTCATCAACTGTTAATTTGTAACTTTCAATGATTTCGATTCCATTCCATTAAAGTTGGGTAATGGGTTTTCTCATGAATTGGCTCCTATTATTTCAAAGGTATCGACCAATATTGGAAGGGATGATAAGGTGAGAACACTCCTTAATCATTCGGAAGTGAAGTCATGATACAATTGTCCGTTTAGGCGTTAAGCAGACGAAGGCGCGGAGTGGTCAAAATGACCGCGATGTATCCTTATTATTACTAACATTAGATCGCATTTAGCCCGCGTATGTCTGACTAGCGACATGAGTGATTGCGCGGACAAATACAACCTTATGATCGTACAGATAAGACTGCGTCGTGGTCAAAATTAAGGCGATAAGACGACGGCGGTTCTTATAATAAATGCAGATACTTGAAAGTACTTCACAATTGCAGATTATAACCAGACATGAATATATATAGAGTAGGAGGTGTCCCAGCGCGATGCCATGTAGGGGATGTAAGTATCTTAAATAAGGTAGATAGGATTTTTTTTTATCATCTTTTATTCGACTGATCTGAATTTACCCTAAGTCACCTTGTACACCCCCTGGGAAGAGATGGGTTGGACCTCATATTTCACTCTGAATTCAAATAATAAAATAAGTTTAGATACATTTGAAGACGTGCACAATTTATTTCCAAAGTTAATGAATAATGTTTCCGGCACGTACATCATAAATAAAAAAAATAAATAAATCAAAATCTTCACTCAAAAGTTATTAATTTAATGAGTTTTCAAAAGTTGTGAGAGAGCAAAGACTTACCTATCACTAAATTGTGAAGGAATTATTATTGTCCTACTAATTCTTTAATGGAGTTTTATAAAAGACTAGTTATTTACCGCGAATCCAATTTATAGGATTTTGATTCTGTAACTCATGGGAACCTACATCCACGGGAGAAATATAGTTTAAGGCTGTGTATTGCTTAGAGACACCACAGTCACACCTCAATGGAGGTAGGACACGATGGTATCTCCGGTCCGACTGGGGAAGTACCTCCGCCCTACAGATGACCGCGGTCATAATAATCATCGTGTTGTGTTCCCGGCGGTAAATAGGGTAGCCAGAGCTCACTGTACGTTTCCTAGTATCCCCACCCTTTCCTACCCCCCGCCCTTTCCCTTCAGGGCCGGCAGCGCGTGAGTGACGCCCTTGGTGTTGCACACGTCCATAGACCACGGTGACCGCTTCCCATCAGGTGGGCCGTGTGCTTGTCTGCCAACTACGTGGTATAAAAACAGTCTAAAGACAGAGTATTGCTTTACAAATATTTTTGTTTATAATATATTTGAAAATTATACAAAACGTTTCAAAGACAAAAATGCCTAATACCTACACGATCTGCACAGCGAAACGTCTATCTTAAGACTATCGTGTCTGTAATCTGCACTCAGTCTAAGATGTGGGGCTTAAAGGTTTCTGAACCCATAAACCTTTGTGGGTACTTCAATGATAGTAAATTGCTACCAATCTTGACTCCCGAGATTGTACGCCCTAATGATCAGAGGTCTACCATGAATAGTAGTGAAACTTTGAACTCGCACGAAACTTGAACGAAACATTTACGTACCATGAAGTGCCGAGCTCTTTCAGTAGGGTTTAGGCCAAATAAAGTGGGACGCACCGTCTTCCTACCTGATGGCGGTGTATATGAGTTCTGTTGTATCGGTTGCCTGAAACTTCGATCCGTAACTTCGTTAGGATGTACGTTTTATAGTAGGTGTATTAATTTCTATTTGATGTAAAGCTAGAAATTCTCATATTGTAACACAAACTGGGATATAGAAGCCATTAAAACTGGAGGTTCTGTTCCCTGTAGTATTAATAATCATTTTGTAAGGTCAATACCCTTTCATTTCGGGTTAAGCTGATATAACCAATATAATATTATAAGCTACTAGCTTCCGCCCGCGGCTTCGCCCGCGTGGAGGTCGGTATCGCCACCAAGTCTATTTTAATAAAACAACTCTCCACGTCACTCACTCCTCCACTCTCCACTCTCCACTCTACTCTTCACTCCACTCGTCTAACCAATACCTTCCTAATAAAAAGACCCCATCAAAAGCCGATAATCGCTATGGACGCAAAAACTACTAAATGTATTTTAATGAGGTTTTTTTTATTAGAAAGTTCTTGCTTAGACTTAAAATTTACCCTATGTTTGGTTGTAATTGGCTAATTAGAACTGGAGATATAACCAAAAAATGATGACCTACCTTAAACCTTGACTCGCGGGCGGAGTCGGTTTCCTTTTTTCCGGGCGGAAAAAAATAGCCTTTTTTCCGTGCGGAAATCCTTATGGATACCTACCCTGCGGCTAGCGGGGCAGGTTATATCGGACACTTACTGACTAAAACCGCACGCCGTCTAGGGTCTTCTGAAGCCAGGGTGTAAGGGGGCCAACGTTCTGGCGCGGCTGTTGCCCAACATGAGGGGGCCGGATGACTCCCGCAGGAGGCTCTACGCGGGGATCGTGTGGTCCATGGCCCTTAACGATGGCGTGCCCGATCTGGGCGGAGGCCCTGAATAGCCGTAACAGGTGTATGTCGAGCCTCTACAGCTACGTAGAGATATAGCGTGTTTGGCAGTTTTTTACCGTCTCTACCATGGCGAGTGTTCCGATGAGCTCTTCCAATTAATCCCACCCTCTCCTTTCCTACACAGAACTACACGTGCCAGACTGAGGTATCACCCGCACACGGTGGCATCAATTCCATCAAGAACCAAGCGGTTCGGTGCCTCTTTTATTTGCCGCACCGTAAAGGCTTGGAATTCTTTACCAGCGCATGTGTTTCCTTCCTCCTATAGTCCCGGGGCCTTTAAGCGGGACGTGAAAAAGCATTTGATGAGGCCGTCAAGCTGAGGGCCGCCACTGTAGCACTACCGGTGTATGTGGTGGTGGCCCCAGTCCTGAGACTTTGCCTTTCGCTTACCATCAGGCGAGGTGGAGTTATTTTGACGTGTCCTATATAAAAAAAAAAAATGTGCATACATTGGCAGCGCCGCAGCGCGTTATGCCTATATTGGTGGCGAAAGGAGGCGCGGGAGCGGACCCGGAGCTTCGAGTAATCAAGGCCGTCCACGCCCAGCTCCGCCAGGATACCGTGGTGGAGTGGAAGAACCGACTTGGGAAAACGCGAGCTTATCGACTATAAAAAAAAAGCACGGGGCACGCCGTTATAGCGGCGGTAAGACCCGTCATGGAGACCTCACGGGGGCCCCTCGTACCGGCTGATGCAGGTGATCTCTGGTAAGTGCTTCGGGGATCAATCGTGTCTGATTCGGAAGGAGCCGACGCTCAGGGCTGCACACGTTGGTCAAGTGTCCGGCGTGGGAGGTGTCGAGACAGGCCCTCCTGGCAGCCCTCGGGGTGGGAGTCCTCACACTGCCGGTGTTGATCGCAGCGATGGTGCAAAGTGCGGACGCGTGGTCGGCCGCCGCCTCCTTCTGCGAGCGAGTGATGCTCTAGTAGGAGGCGGCGGATAGGGTTTGGGAGAGGCTGCACAGAGCTCTCCCGGGCGGCGGTGACGAAGGAGTCGGAGGTCTAACGACCTCCGTCGGAGCCGCCTGTCACCCTAACAGAAGCAGGCCGAGGCGGCGGCGCGTGGAAGCGACCCCCCCCCCCCTATTCCGGGGGCATGACGGGAACACTGTGGATACCAAGCCCGAGGGGGCCATCTCGAATCCGGAGATGGCCCGGGTCAAGTCGGGGTGCGAGGGAAATGCTCTATGGGCCATCTTAAACCCTGGCGTCAGAAGACCCTAGATGGCGTGCGGTTTTAGTCGGTAAAAGTCCGACATAACCTGCCCCGCTGGCCGCGGGGTGGGTATCCATGAGGGTTTCCGCACGGAAAAAAAGGGGGCCTATTAGAGCATTTCAGAAAGAAAGACAAAAAAATTACTGATTGCATTTTTACCATTGGTATTGATCACCAATCATCCCCGAATTTATTTTGTAAATATTTCAATGTACAGAATTTACCTCTCTACAGTTTTATTGACGTAACCTACGACAAACTTATTATTTGCGGTTGGTGCAGTAATCGGGTCTACGGATTAAACCGCAAAATTAAGTTTGTTTTTTATTATATAATATATCGGTCAAGTTACTTATAGTGTGAAGCTAGCTTATAGCATGTTTAACATAATAACAACATTCAGGTAAGCGTGTTTAGATTACACGTTGTTACAGAATGCGTTGAAGATATAAACGTTCACTGCTCGTTCCCCGTAGGTGAGAGCGTGATAATAAGTAGCCTATGTGTTGACCCGACTTCCTAACAATATTCTTGCCAAATTTGAAGTAAATCCATGCAGTACTTTTTGAGTTTATCCCGGACATACATACAGACAAACAGACAAACAGACAAAAATTCTAAAAACTATATTTTTGGCTTCGGTATCGATTGTAGATCACACCCCAAGTATTCTTTTAAAAAAATATTCAATGTACAGTTTTGACTTTCCTACCATTTTATTATATGTATAGATAAACTTTAAGATATAGTTAAGTATTTATAACATTACTAAATCCAATTTTTCATTGTTATTACCTGCCCATTTTCATTGTTTAAATCGATTTAACTGGAAGCGCTCGTGGCTAAATGCTGATCGAGGAGGTTAGCACATATAGGTAATAGTTATTTACCGCGAATCCAATTTATAGGATTTTGATTCTGTAACTCATGGGAACCTACATCCACGGGAGAAATATAGTTTAAGGCTGTGTATTGCTTAGAGACACCACAGTCACACCTCAATGGAGGTAGGACACGATGGTATCTCCGGTCCGACTGGGGAAGTACCTCCGCCCTACAGATGACCGCGGTCATAATAATCATCGTGTTGTGTTCCCGGCGGTAAATAGGGTAGCCAGAGCTCACTGTACGTTTCCTAGTATCCCCACCCTTTCCTACCCCCCGCCCTTTCCCTTCAGGGCCGGCAGCGCGTGAGTGACGCCCTTGGTGTTGCACACGTCCATAGACCACGGTGACCGCTTCCCATCAGGTGGGCCGTGTGCTTGTCTGCCAACTACGTGGTATAAAAACAGTCTAAAGACAGAGTATTGCTTTACAAATATTTTTGTTTATAATATATTTGAAAATTATACAAAACGTTTCAAAGACAAAAATGCCTAATACCTACACGATCTGCACAGCGAAACGTCTATCTTAAGACTATCGTGTCTGTAATCTGCACTCAGTCTAAGATGTGGGGCTTAAAGGTTTCTGAACCCATAAACCTTTGTGGGTACTTCAATGATAGTAAATTGTTACCAATCTTGACTCCCGAGATTGTACGCCCTAATGATCAGAGGTCTACCATGAATAGTAGTTAAAGTTTGAACTCGCACGAAACTCGAATGAAACATTTACGTACCATGAAGTGCCGAGCTCTTTCAGTAGGGTTTAGGCCAAATAAAGTGTGCCACGCCGTCTTCCTGATGGCGGTGTATATGAGTTTTGTTGTATCGGTTGCCTGAAACTTCGATCCGCAACTTCGTTGGGATGTACGTTTTATAGTAGGTATATTAATTTCTATTTGATGTAAAGCTAGAAATTCTCATATTGTAACACAAACCGGGATATAGAAGCCATTAAAACTGGAGGTTCTGTTCCCTGTAGTATTAATAATCATTTTGTAAGGTCAATACCCTTTCATTTCGGGTTAAGCTGATATAACCAATATAATATTATAAGCTATAAACTTTAAGATATAGTTAAGTATTTATAACATTACTAAATCCAATTTTTCATTGTTACTACCTGCCCATTTTCATTGTTTAAATAGATTTAACTGGAAGCGCTCGTGGCTAAATGCTGATCGAGGAGGTTAGCACATATAGGTAATAGTAAGGTCATTTCTACCTCAAATAAATAACACTAAACAATAGTTGCAATTGCTTGTATTGCAATAATATAATTCGAACTTTATAAATCAAGTTCATTAGATTTTAGATTGTAAATTGCTTTTTCTGTATATTATTTTACTACATAAAATATATGTTAATATTGTATTTTATAAGCTTTGATGTCTGTACCTAAGTTTGAAATATCATTTTGACTTTTTGCAACAATGGTCTTTTATGGGTCTTTTGAAATCGAAACTCTATACTTAGAACCATTGCTTACGTTTCACCCAATCGGCACATTCGCTGTTATAGGTGGAATAAAAAAAAATGCTTTGAATATGTTCAAAGCAATTTTTTAGCTATATTGTTTTTTTTTCTGATTAACTTTATCTACAACTAAATATACATCATTATCATAAGCCAATTCCAAGTATTAAAAATAAATATGACTTACGCCTTATGCCTCTAGACTTATATAATTTCACATTAGATAAGGGTTTGACTTAGAACCATAAAACCTTCTGTTAAACGTCATAACTTTCAGAGCACCCCAAGGAGAACCTTTTACATAAAGAAAATAGCAGTAGTTATAAAATTATTTCGTATTATTTTCTGTATGTAAATATGTCAATTTCACATCCGTCTGAGTCGATGGGAGGGTGGTAATGCCCTTGAATGTGAAACAATGTTAAAGTAAATGTGGTACGTGCCAATATGATAATCTGCAGGATTTTATTCAAAATAAGGTATGACTCTTTTTAAGTAATGTATTGACATGATAATAAATAAGTATTCTACGACATTCTACGCAGCGCTCCCTAGACCCAAAGTAAGCATAGTTTAATTAGCTTGTGTTATGGGTTCTAGAATGCTGATAAACATATTACAGATTATTTTTTTTTGTAAATATATACTTATTATACATAGAAACACCCAGACCAATGCAAATAGACATATTCATGCATACAAATATTTGCACTGAGCGGGAATCGAACCCGCGCCTCCTGCGTAGCAGTCGCATGCACTACCGCTACGCCACAGAGGCCGTCATAATACCTACCTGAATCTATCAATGCGCTTCACGTTACCATTTTATTGTCCTTCTATACCGAAATATTAAACGTTTACAGTGATCCGTCATCCGAGTTATTAGCCCGTTGGGAAGTCCTTTGACTCGTATGGTACGTTTGACCCAATTTCAACTCACACCATATCGTCACGTACTGTTACCGATGTAGTGCTGTATCATGCCAAAATAGTCATGTATCAAATATGTGTCATGGACGTCCCTATTTTGTTAGTGATTTTGAAACATGAACCCATTGCTAAGACAGACAATTAAGATCGGTTGGAGGGCTTGGCGACAATACTAGTAATGGTTAAGTACGAAATTCTTTATCGTCTTACACAACGTTTACGATCACAGAAAAAAGAAAAATCCTTTAATGTTCTGTGTTTACGATAGTGTCATCCACTGCTTAGATGCAGCGGGTTTGATTCCAGGTTATTGCAAATATTTATGTACATAAATATATATTTGCATTTGCCGCACGAAAAAGGTATTATAAATAGTACTTTCTAGTATATCCCCGAATAGTATATATTATTTAGCTTATTAACATTCAAAGTTAGTAGTAGCCGAAATTACCAGTATTCCCGTTACCACTTTTAGCTATGCTGAAGGTCAGGATTTGAACCCGGGATCGTAAGGCCGATTCCTAAATCACTAAGCTGCAAAACGACTATTAAAAATATACACATTTTACGTTACACCATATTACATTATCAATTAGTTGAAGAGTTAACGAAATCCAACTTGAGCTGCGAGTAAAAATATCTCTCTTTGGCAGTCCTAAACAAACAGGGGTCATAAATAACTGGATTTTCTAAATTGTGCCAGTATGTGTGAAGGTCAATTGGACCTGGGCCTCGATTCTGCTAAAAGCAAACCACTGTCATACCACTGATACTCTTAAAAATACCATTTAATTGTAGACTTTATTGTTATCAGTTTAAAGTCTAAAATTAAATGATATTTTGTTGAGCGAATGAAGAAGTTAAATGAATTCTTTTCATTTGATTTTAGACTTTAACTGTATAGCGGTAAAGTCTACAATTAAATAGTGCTTTTTAGAGTGTTAGTGGTATTACAGTGGTTTGTCTTTAGCAGAATCGATGCCCTAGTAGGTGTGTTTGTAGTTATGTTTATGAAAACCAGTCAGCCATTATCCAGAGCGAAGGTACACTGAACGCACGTGTGCACTAAATGAACACAAACTAGCAGCTAGTTTGTATTCATTGTGCACATGTGCGTGATGTATAACAAACATGCCATGAAACATGTAATGTCCTATAATTGGCGTATGATATACAGCAAAGATACAGAGGACGTAACCTATTCTGGTTCGCACAATTATTCTTTGTTGCCATGCTATTATTTTTATGTTCAACCTGATAAGCTACCCTGTATTCTGACAAGCTTTTATATAACTTACTTTGTTGTTTGCTAGTTAGTTTTTTAGTATAGGTCAAATCTTGGAAGCCCAATTAGAACTACTTCTTGACTTTCTGCTGGTACACTTGCGTATCTTCGATGAAAAAGCATTAATATGGTACTATGTAGCAGATCTGCTGATAAAGTAGGAAGGTTGTCTAGTTATACATTTACTAGTAAGCTTGTTTTTAAAAAAGTCGCTCTATTTGCATTGGTCTGAGTGTTTCTGCGTTTAATATGTATGGAGGAGTGAGGAGTATATTAATCTAAATGAATGTATCTAAGTATATTAATCTATATTCTAAAACAAATATTACAAGCTATGCTATTAATATACCTTCTCTGAAGACACCCTACTCCTTTGTGAAGTCCACTCCATGTGAGTGGACGTGACTCCGTGTGATATATTCACGTCCAGACGTGAATATATATATATTACCAGATCTACATATATATAGGTCTAATATATAGTAACGACAAATCCCTTGGTTTAAAGGAATTACAAGAATAGAAAGTCATTCTATATAGCTTTGTAGTTATAATTGTAAGAGTTTACGATCATTTTTCATTCGGCTACAAAGCCTTTTATCCCCATCCTTAGGAGATAAGTGTTCTTTACAAAATAGGGAGCCAATTTGAGTAGTATTATTGTGATAAATAGCTTGCAGTTACTTCTACTTAATATTATTTTTGCTGAGTAAGGGGTTTGGAGCTTAAAAACTATTTAGAGAATATAAAATAGTATCTTGTCTGCGTTTGCGCACTTTGAGATTTATAGGTATTCATCCAGTAATGATTATGTATATTCGTCTATATGCATAAAAGGTTTGATGACAGCGCGGCAAATCCAACCGGGGTGGGAGTGGCCCTCTAGAGGGCTGCTCTGAGGCTCTCCAAGTGTCCCTCTGAAAATAGCAGAGGGCACAGTGGGGACCAGGCGGAGGGGCGGGCTGATTCTCCGCGTTCGGACGGTTGGGTAACAGGCAGCTGTCCTGTATACCGCATCCTGGATATCGTAAGCAAGGTGGAACGATACTCGCCCCACCCTTTCGTCGTCAGGGATGACCCGCGGTCAGTTTGTTGGGGTGCAAGGGATATGCCCACTTGGTAACCTTACACCTTGGTCTCCGTGGGAATTTCCGCACGATAAAAAAAGGTTAAATGACAGTAGAGGACGCTCGAGACGTATGTAAGAACAGAAACAGATGGCGGACTGTTGTCTCTGTTATTGTTGAGAGTAGAGCCCTATAGAGAAAAAAAACTAATCGGAAGACTCTCAACCGTCAGTCAAGCAGGTGGCGCCGTACCAGCTTGTAAGTGAGATGCAAGTACTTGGGCTTGGAATTAGGACAACATAAACCTATTTAAACGAAAAAGTTAACAAAAAATTTGCTAAAACATGTAGGCCAGACTAATCTGTAAAAAGTTATGAGTGGTCATAAAAATACACATTGAATTGACACCCGCCCTACTTTTTTTCGTCGGTAAAATTGGATTATATGTTGAAGTGTTTGAGTTATTTATTGCATTATACCATGGAGGATTAAAACATTAACTTTCTTCATTATAATTATGATTCTAAAACTCACCAGCCGTCCGTAGGGAAAGAACCCTTTGAAAATGGCGTTGCTACTTTCGTAATGAAGATATTAATTATTATAAATCAAAATAATTTTTTGTAAATTTTTTAAATTAGTTGATGTACCGCGGCGTCAAGTTTCAAGGTTGTATTTAGGGATAAATTTCAAGATAGGATCTCACACGGAATGAGGTTACTTTGGTAAGTGGCATATAAATTTCTTATTCATCTGAATTTGGCACTGAGATTATTGGTTTACTTCGAATATACGGGTTGAAATTCATAATGTAAGATAGCGTTGTGATGTTATTTATATTTATTTTATAAATATGAAACAAAAACTGTCGAATTTAGTTAGAAACAGTTTATCTATATCTTGGAAACCATCAAACCGATGTCAATTTCGACCAATAGCATTAGAAAGGTAATAATGCGAAGATCTTTTCAAATCACTAACCTTTTTTGATACCTTTTATGCGTTATACAAATGGTTTTAGTAGACAGACGGGTAACAAAATCGATGTTAAATTTTTTTCTTTTTGAAGTAGGGAAATTTTTCAAGGCGGCCATCTCGAAACCGCCGTGGTGGAACCGTTTCTAGAATTTCAATTTCAATTTCAATTTCTTTATTTCTCAAAATAGTGTAACGTAATTACATTTTTTTGACGTCAAATGACCCAGTCACCCATACATGAATGTGTTAAGGGTTCAGTAAACTCTGAAAGTTACTGTACTTTAAAAGTAAATCACATTGCTTTTCGGTTTCTGGTTTCTCATTCTGTTAAAACAAGCCACTGAAATGCCACTGACACTTCAAAAAAATACCATTCAGTTTTGAACATTACTGTTATCAGGTTAAAGTCTAAAATTAAATGAAATTTTGTAGAGTGAATGAAAAAGTTTTATCAATTCTTTTCATTTCTTTTTAGACTTGAACTGTATAACGGGAAAGTCTACAATTAAATAGCATGTTCTAGAGTGTCAGTGGCATGAAAGTGGTTTTGCTTTAGCAGAATCGAGGTCTTGATCTGTCTGAAATTTAGTATAGGAATAACACGTAGGCTACTTTTTGTTCCTCGAATACGTTTTCATAAGAATTGAGAACAGGAACAGAATTCCATGCGGGTGAAGCCGCAGCCAACAGCTAGTTTAATATATTGATAGAATTATCATCAATATAAATTTGGTTTTAAAGGGAAAATTACCAACTACCCGTAAGGCTTGGATATTAGTATTCAATTTGAGTTCTGCTATATTTGGTGATATTTGAGGCCAAAAATATTGAAAGGTATCGTAATTACCATTGAAAAGGTAGGATGAAAATGTTAATGAATCTAATCAACATTTTTACTTCTGCACACGTGTAGTATACGTATAAACATAATTTGTTTATATATACATACATACATACATACATACATAGTCTCGAAAAAAAGGAGTAAATAAATGATGACCCGCATTGCTGAGATTTTACTTTTAGCTTACCATCAGGCGAGGTGAAATCATATTAAGGTGTGCATTATAAAAAACATTACCCTCCTTTCTTCGGCAGTCGGGTAAAAAAGAATTCGTCAATCTATAAGCTGCGAATATCAACATGATGTGTTTGAATAGAGATGATGATATAAAAGTCTTTTAGCGCTCCCATTTTTAATCCGTGAATGCGGTCATGTTTCACAATTTCCGGTGTTATTTTATCCTTTCCGCCATCAGGGACTGGGTGAGATGTTTGGGTGAAATAATATATTACTATCCTTATCCCCTTTTCAAACAAAAGTTGACCTACATGTGGACAGCATATTTATCTCTGGTGTTGCCAACTCGCCAAATTTTTCTTCCTTATGGGCTTTTTCAGAGTCAACAATGTGTAAATCATACCCTTGTTGCAACAGTGTTGCCATTTTGTATAACGGTAGCATACATAAACGTATAAAACCTGAAGAAGGAACTCGTTGAAGAATACAAATAACAACACTAGAGTCAGCCCACTTGCTTATACGTACAAGTCGGCACGCACACAGTAAGACACTAGTAAGCTTATACGTGGCAAACGCAATTCGATTCAGTCAGTTTAAATAAATATTCAATGACATTCTGCGCAGCGCTATCCAGACACAGTAAGTTTAGATTAGCTAGCTTTTTAATTAACTTAACTTTTTATAAACGTTCAGCCAAATAAAATCTTCAGCTGTATACCTACTATTGGTAGGTATAGATTTAAATACCGCTTCTTACAGTGATAAAAGCTAATGGGATTTATACATTTTTTTTTCTTTTTAGAGACGTTACGGTAAGGCTTAGTTGACTACTTGTAACTCACATGATTGCCAAATGATTGTAAAATCACATGATTGCCAACGATACAAGGACCACCCATTTCTTCCCCTCTTTTCTGCGAGTATCATATTTTTATATTACAAAGAAAACACAAAACCTTGAGTACCAAAAAAATGGCAAAAACAAGCTAACTATATCATTCTCCTCAATTTGTAACAAATAAATGGACTTGGCCCAAATAACTTGGTCATTTCTACTGTGACAAAAGTTTAGCAGCATTTCTGTTATACTGATATATCTCCTATTTATAGACAAAACAAAATCTTACATTTGTACGTCTTATTTTATTTACTTAAATTTAGTCCGTTAATTGACTTGTAAGCTGAGGTGAAGTTCAAGAGTAGAGATCACCGTCCAGGGTGCTATCAGATGGCCTCTACAGATGTTTTTTCACGCCCCGTTTAAATAACCCGGGATTGTAGGTAGACGGGAACACGTGTGTTGGTAAAGTATTCCGGTTTTTTGGAAAAAAAGGAATTACCGAACCGCGATTCAGCAACCGTTCTCCAATGACCGATTCGCCGATGGACTGTAATTTGACGGGACGGAGAGACACTTTTTAGTATAAATGAGAGGATTGGATCCCTCATTTTCCTCATTTTGCTCTTACATATTATTTTATTTTCCTTTCCATTCTTTGTAATAAGAGTATCATTTGGTATAAAAAGTATTCATGCACAACCGCTTAAAATTAGGTGAACTGTATGCAATTACCTTGTCAGTTATCTTAGTGATATAAAAATACTCAGTGATATTTGCTAAGTTATTTTCTGTAACAGAATAATTTTTTTTTGCGAATTCTACATATTTTAAATCTTTCTCTAAGAGGATGATCTCAGGAAATTCGACAGACAAATTAAAGTTCCCAATATCTTTTGTATAGTTTGCTGTAAAACAATTTTATTTCAAAATCTTGCACAAGTCAAAAGCTTCTTAAATAAAAAAAGATTGAACGCCGCTGTTTATTTTTCAAAACAATTTTTTTTGGCGCACAATCAATTAAATAGTCGTCTTCATCATCCTTTGGGATTTTTCGCAATTCAATTAGTTTTCAGTTTAACTTCAAAATGGCCGGACATCGATGTTTTCTGTGAAGTGATTGCTTTCTGACCTGTTAAACCCACGGGCGATATTTAATCAATATTAAAGTGGCAATGAAATGTATATTACTATAATACAATTAATATAATACATTACTGTAATATAATGCTATTTTAAAAGATTGATATCACATTCAAAATGTCCCACACAGACACACACATAGTAACCTAATATTTTAATTTCACTAATCACTCCCCCGCGTTTTAGCGAGAAAATCCTCTTAATAAAGCCGATTTCTTTACCTTTTCGGATCGTTTTTACGAATTAATGCTTGAAGCTTTATGGAGATAACGAGAAAATAGTATCTATTGAAACAAAAAGGCAAAAATTCTCGTTGAGTGAATGAAGCGTCCGCCTACGATCCACTTCAGTTTTTTAAAAGCTTTGGTCCTTGAGCTTCTGCATTCAAAAACGGAAAATCCTAAATGAGAATTCATTGATTTTTTCGAACACATGTTTAGAATTTAGATTGAATTTTCTTTTAGTGAAAATCCAATATAATTTACAGTCACATAGTGCCCTTGCCCTCCTATAGCTGTTGTCCGCAGCTCCACACGCGACCTAAGAGAACTTATTCCTGATATAAAAAATAGCCTATGGGTTCTTCCAGACCATAATCTATTTCTCTGTGAATCTATAATAATGTCAATGTTTATAATAAGAGTTACTTTGTGGCCATGGCTACATCATGAATAAAGATAGATACTTGATTTGACATAATACGCATAATAATTATAGCCATTAGCCATGTCCAATGGACATTGTCATGTCTAATGGTGAAAAAAATTTCCAATAAAAAAAACTTATAAAATTTGGCCTTTATACTTATTTATAGTAAAAGACATCGTACTGTATAGTTTTCTAAATAAAAAACAAACTTAACTTAAGCTGTGATAAAAATTCAATTTACTCAGTCAAGCATCCTCATCCTAGCTTATTGTTATGGTTTTGCCGGCGTCCATTTTTCTTGATATTAAATACGAATCGTATTAAAGGTGCGGTCGAATAAAGACTTTTGTGGGCTTACAGAATTTATAACTATGGATTCACGGTACAGACACTTTTGATAGTTATAAATAGTTTTGAATCAGATTTTCGCAGTTTCACTCAGAGTTCAGAATTTCACAGTTACAGCTTAAAGTACTTTGACAGCTGTAACACGTTTCCAGGAATTATATGAATGCTTTTTCAGGTTTTAGCTTCAGAACTTCTATACAATAGAATGAACATGAAATGTAAAATGAAATGAAAGCAATGAATGAAAAGAAAGCAAGAAATATCTTCGTAAGCAATTACATTACATACATTAAGTTTACCTTCGCCAAACTACTTATTTTTGTATACTACGTAGGTGGCAAGCACACGGCCCACCTGATGGGAAGCGGTCACCGTGGCCTATGAACATGTGCAACACTAAGGGTGTCACACACGCGCTTTATATTGAACACTCATTATATTGAACTGCATTGATCAATGTCCTCTTCAATCCTTTTTCAAGCTCTAGTCCATTTCTTTTACAAATTTTATCATGATCGGTTCTCGGTTTGTGTGTCAAAATGTAACAGATAGACTCACAACATAGACAGAGTTACTATAGCGTTCAGTTTGCATGACTCACATACTCAGCCTACCATGTCAGCCTATTACTACGACCCCTGTAAAATGATTAAAGGTACGCCAGATCGTATTATAAACTGTACACACCCTGTACCATGATCGCATTACTTCCCGTTAACATTATTATAGAGTGAGCCTGTGCATAAGGCTAGTGCATCTAGGTTATAGGGTAATGTGTTGGGTAATTTAAAGGTCATGATCCACCAACACACTGAGGGACTCGTGGCTAATTAGTAATCAAGTAGGTTTTTTTATACTACGTAGGTAGCTAGATAGGTACGTACTGATGGGAAGCGGTCACCGTGGCCTATGGACGTGTGCAACACTAGGGTGGCACACACGCGCTGCCTACCCTGAAGGGAAGGTGGAGGTCTAGGAAGAGGTGGGTAGGCTAGGAAGGGGTGGGGAGAGGAGGGATACAGTGAGCTCTGGCTACCCTACTTACCGGTGGGAATGCCACACGATATTTATTATGGCCGCGGTCTTCTAAAGGGTGGAGGTACCTACTACCCCAGTTGGATTGCTCAGTTCGGACGGGAGATACCTACCGTCGTGTCCTAATGGATGGGTTGTGGAGATCAGATGGCAGTCATTTCCTGGAAAATATTTAAGTACAGCCGCTTCGTAGTTAGACTGAAAAGCAGACCCCAAATGAGTTGGGGTAAGGATCGTAAGATAAGTTTAGTGACATACTTATCTACATACCGATAGCTGTAATTCCTGTTACGATAATTCACAATGATATACGGGTCTCCAGTAAGTTCAACGTATAAATCAGTGCGATCAACTAAGTTGTTCTAGGTCTGCCTTAATTTGTCATTCAGTAAACAATTCACTTAATTATTGTGAGTAAAGTTTACGTAGTTTGCTAAATGGTCTAGGAGTTAATATAATGAGTTTGTGACCCGCGATTGTAAGCACAGCCCATAATTATCTTCTATGTCAATGACACCGTTAGGCATGTTCTGTATTAACTATGAATATTGCTTAATAAAGTATCTATGTATTTTGTAGTTGATTGTTTTGTAGTAATGTTCACACTCTTAAATAGTATGTGTTTAAAAAAATATTAGGAACCGAAATTACCAGTATTCTCTGTGTAGGATGTTTCTGTGTACGTACTACGTATTATAACGTATGTATTTACAAAATAAGTATATATTATCCAAATTCTAGAACCCATAACACAAGTTAGTTAACCGAACTATGCTTAATTTGGTCTAAAGATCGACGTGTAGAATGTCATAGAATATTTATTTATTACTGTAATTCCCTCTAACCCATGCAGTTAAGTTATGTTGCTTATGTTAGAAGTGGGTTAATATCAGTATGGTAATGGTCAGGTTTCAAATCGGGGACCTCGTGATCGTAAAGCCGACTCCTTAACCGCTTAGCTGCTGATACGACTGGAATTTAGTTATGTAAAAATTTACTAAAATTAAATTTACATACGTTAGTTTCATGAAACCTTAGCCATGAAGCCATACAAACATCTATGGCAGTCGTTACGTGTAGTTAAAAAACCCAACAAAAACGGTCTAGCTGCAATGCTTCGATATCGCCTAATGTCACCATTGGGTTGTGAAGGTCAGATGGCAGTCGCTTCACGGAAAATATCGAGGTCCAGCCAAATCCGCAGTTAAGACTGGTAAAGCGGACCCCAGACTCCGAGGTGAAAGCTTTGGATGCGACTGGGATTAACGCTAGGTTGAAGAGAAGAGTTTCATGAACCCAAGAAACCCGTTCAGTTTCGTTAAACTTCACAAAACAAATGCCTCGACTAGATTTCAGTAGGTACAGGCTGTTCGAGACTGCCCTTATTTTCAGCAATTTTCACAATAAGGTCAACAGCTGTCTAAAGTAGTTACAAAGCGTTATAATGTACAATTTATTCGAAATAGGGGAATGAACGCATAAGATCCTTCTTTCAGCACTCTGTTTGTGAGTAGGTAATCGTGAGGTCCTAGGTTTGATAATTATGTTATCGATTGCAAAAACCCCTCTATTTGACAGTTAGATAGCTGAAAAGTCTTGGTCGAGATCAGCTTTAAGGTTCAAAGATTATATATTCACGTCAGTATATCCTTGGGGATCTTAGAGTAAGTAGATATTTGTTGTACTGCCTATTTCCTGCGGCTCCGCAACTCATGGAAATTTATTCCAGGGATAAAGAGTAGCCTGTATGTTGTTCCACGCCATCTAACTCTGTACCCTTGCCGACGTCCAAGTACCATCAGAGTATTTACAACAGTTGCGTCTTAAGCCTGCCTTTGAATACAGATTGGTTTCATTTCAAATATAAATTAATATTATTTTAAAGTTAAATGCTTTTAAGCACAAAAATTGCCATTTTATTAGCGGCCATATTGGATTTTCTTTCTTTTCATAGTTTACTATGATCTACTGGCCAAGCCCTTTCATTTAATATCCATATTGCGGTAGTTGTGAAAAAATATGTAAGCCGCCATTTTGAGGCGACGGCCATCTTGGATTTACAATGATACAGAATAGATTAATTTGTATTGTCACAGTACTGAAGACCATGTGCCAAATATTAGAACCTGGAACCATACGTCCACAGGAAGGGGGTCAATTTTCAATTACTAGATTAGACCCAAACAAACAGGTCAAGTTAAATAAAAGCGTTTAATATTAATGTTTCCTTAGAATAAAATTTTGTTATCTCCAGTATTTAGAGTAGGTACTTCCCCTCCAGGTAAAGTGATACCTAATTGCTTATTCTTCCTCCTAAAACTCTCGATTTATTTTTATGTATTTCAGTCGGAATATAATGGTGTATTCATATACTAGCGTTGTATACCTATATAAAACACAATTCACTGAATTCTCATAAATAAACTACAATAGATCCATTATTTTTAAAATTTAAATAATAAACCTGAAAATTATTACAAAAAGAAAATCCTACTAATATTATAAACGCGAAAGTTTGTAAGAATGTATGTCTGGATGTCTGGATGTCTGGATGTATGTTTGTTACTCTGCCACACAAAAACCGCTTGATGGATCTGGCTAAAATTTGGTACAGAGATAGATTATAGTCTGGAATAACATATAGGCTACTTTTTATACAAGCTAATACCGCGGCTCCGCTCGCAAAGTCGATCGGTCGGGATTTCTAGATATATCTTTGTTACTCTTTCACGTAAAAACGGCTGAATAGATCTGACTGAAATTTGGTAACGAGATAGATTAAAGTGTGGAATAACATATAGGCTACTTTTTATACAAGCTAATACCCGCGACTCCGCTCACGGAGTCGATCAGTCGACCCACGGGGTAGATCAGTCGGGATGTCTGGATGTATGTTTGTTACTCTTTCACGCAAAAACGGCTGAATAGATCAGGTTGAAATTTGGTACAAAGATAGATTATAGTCTGGAATAACATATAGGCTACTTTTTATACAAGCTAATACCGCTGCTCCGCTCGCAAAGTCGATCGGTCGGGATGTCCAAATATTATGTTTGTTGCTATTTCACGTAAAAACGGCTGAATGGATCTGGCTGAAATTTGGTACCGAGATAGAGTGTAGTGTGAAATAACATATAGGCTAATTTTTATACAAGCTAATACCCGCGGCTCCGCCCATGGAGTTGATCAGTCTGGATATCTGGATGTATGTTTGTTTCTCTTTCACGTAAAAACGGCTGAATAGATCGGGTTGAAATTTGGTACAGAGATAGATTATAGTCTGGAGTAATATATAGGCTACTTTTTATACAAGCTAATACCCGCGGCTCTGCCCGTGGGCGTCGATTGGTTGGTAATCGTTTTTTGGTCATATCCCCGGTTCTACTTAACCAAATCCAATCAAACATACGGCAGATTTTATGTAAAACCAAGACCTTTCTAATGAAAAGGTGACATCAAAATTTGTTCAGCAGTTTTTGCGTCCATCACGAACAAACAGACAAGGATTGCAAAAAAAAAAAGATATTTGTAGTCAACATAACCAAGTCTTTTTTTCACATATCGATTATATTTATTATTACAACTAAAAGTACTGTTATAAGGGGATATTTATGTCCACACTGTCGCCTTAGGTGAACCCTGTAAAGATGGTGTAAGGTGAAACCAATAAATAAGGAAAAAAAAAACTTTTGGTCATATCTCCAAATTCTAGGTCTGACCAAGAAAACCGCACTAAATCCGTTTAGTACTTTTTATCCGAAAGGTTTTGGCTAGACGAGTGGAGACCAGTGGAGTGGAGAGTGGAGCGGAGTGGGAGTAGTGTGGAGAGTGAAGTGAGGAGTGGTGTGGAGAGTGGAGTGGAAAGTGGAGTGGAGAGTGGAGTGGAGTAGAGATTGAAGTGGAGAGTGGAATGTAGGGTGGAGTCGGGAGAGGGGATTGGACAGTAGAGTGGAGGTGGAGAGTGGAGTGAACAGTGGAGTGGAGTGTGGAGTGGAGAGTGGAGTGAACAGCGGAGTGGAAAGTCGAGAGGAGAGCCGTTTCATTCAAATAGACTTGGTGGCAATACCGAATTCCATGCGGGCGAAGCCGCGGGCGGAAGCTAGTAGGTAATATTTTCATAATTTGTTATATAATAGATTGTTTAATGTTATCATTATTTTTTATTTGCATGTAAAAACACTGATTAATTGTATTTTTTAATTAATGGAACTGAATTAATTGTATTTCAATTGTATGGAAAAATGAGAAATAATAAAAGGCTTATTTATTATTATTATTATTTATAGATCCATTATTTATATACTCTTGAACTTAAAGAGAACCGAAAGAAAACATAGTAAAGGCAACCATTTCTAAGTTATTAGTTACGTGGCTTCGTTATCCTACTCTGATAAAATAAATGGAGATTATTAAATCGGCACTCCGTACCCTCTTAACGCTGTAAGTCTAAGTAATGGCAACCTATAGCCATAAGCTATGCTGTTGACACGCGATTAACGACTCTACGTTAATGATATTACTGTTTACATTATTTTGATGGTGTCAACTAATGTCTTTAAAATGCTTTTTTATGACTTCTAGTAATGTGACCGTTTCATGCTGGCATCTTTAAATAAATTTGATTGAGGTGGTTTGTAGAATAGGTTCGCTTTCAAATTAGTATAACTTACTAGATGTTTCCCATGGCTTCACCCGTGTGGAATTCTGTTCCAGTTTCCGCTGCCCATGGGAACCTAATCAAGGAATATAAAGCTTATGTGTTATTCCAGACTATAATCTATCCCTGTACCAAATTTCAACCAGATACGTTCGGCCGTTAGAGCGTGATTGAGTAACAAACATCTTCACAAAATTGTCACATTCAGTAGTATAATAGGATAAGATAATAATAGAATTTAGTAGGATAGTAGTATAAGACATTTAGTAGGATAATAGGATGGGATGAGAGAAAGAACTATGTGATGTTTAGGACTAGTCATAGTCTCGCAATGCTCCTATTAGGCTAGTAATATGGAGGGGGTGCCCGTAGCAATTGTTAATGGTGCGGCGTCTCTTTTCTTCCCTTATAAGCAAGAGACGCTTGTCTCTTGCTTGCCCGGGGTATGTTTATCTTATTTATCTACTTCAGAAGTTTCTATGTACAATGGACACCCCTCTACTCCATCATCAGATCAGCTTCATAGTACCATATAATCTTATCGTCATCGATATGCGAGTATACAAATTTTGACCCCAGTCTGACGTCAGAAAGTGGTTTAATAAGGTTTCCAAGATTTATCTTATACTAATAAACAACAAAGCAAGTTAATAAAGCTTTTAATCATGTCTATATTTTGATAAAATTAAGGCGAACGATATACGCAGTTATTTTATCGATAAATTAGTTAAGATGAAAATTGTTACCGGCACGTGCCTGCCTGCCCACGGTCATAGTTTCTATCAAAATCGAATCAAAGCAGATTTTAAATAAAATTTTTAACGGTATATTTAGAGGTAGACATTACACGTAAGCTCTCGCGTTGACCGCACGCTCACTGATATTATTATTATAATATTTTTTTTATATTATATATAGGACACGTCAATTTGACTTCACCTCGCCTGATGGTAAGCTGAAGGTAAAGTCTCAGGAAAGAGGGTCACCATTACATACACTAACCTACCATGTTAACAATGGTGGCACTCAGCTTGACGGCCTCATCAAAAGATAATAATACTAGCGGTTGTGTTTGTATCTTTGAACATACTCGTACCTACCTTCATTCAGTCGTATCCCAGTCGTATCCAAAGCTTTCACCTCGGAGTCTGGGGTCCGCTTTACCAGTCTTAACTGCGGATTTGGCTGGACCTCGATATTTTCCGTGAAGCAACTGCCATCTGACCTTCACATAGTGACATTAGGCGATATCGAAGCATTGCAGCTAGACCGTTGTTGTTGGACTTTTTAGGGCTCCAACTACCCGTAACGACTGCCATAGATGTTTGTAACCGGGACAGACGGCTTAACGTGCTCTCCGAGGCACGACTCGTACCTACCTCTGGATGATTTATTCATGAATATACAACCTGGAAGGTGACATAACAATTTTATTGGGTTATAGCATTAAATTTCTTAAAATAATACTCGTATAAGCCTAGCTTATAATAATTTCTGATTTAAATTTCTAAACAGAAAATCCTGTTGATATTTATTAAAGGCACATCAATATGCTTTCTGGTAAAATTTAACATCGCATATTATATACAGGGATGCCTTACTGACCCAAGCAAAATGGGAAATCTCTAGGATTTATTGATTTCCTTAGCATCCCTGACAAAATTAATATTTAACGACCATATTTAGGAACCGGTAGCTAAGTACCAGCAAGATGTTGAAATGGGACCATTTGTCTTATGGGTAGCCACATTATTTTCAATAAATAAATTCAAGTGTTACCTAGATAGACAATGAAAATTTAAGCAGTGAAGTCGATTGGTAATTTTTAGTTATCTATTTCTTACTTATCTCAAAAAGTTTTTTTATAGGACACGTCAATTTGACTTCACCTCGCCTGATGGTAAGCTGATGGTATCTCAGGAAAGATGAAGGTCACCATCACAAAAACGTACCATGTTAACAATGGTGGCACTCAGTGACGGCCTCATCTAAAGAGGATTATCGTCACAGCACCACGTGACACCCACCGATCCCACTAGGGCTGCGACCACTTTGCCCCCTGCTCGGGTCAAAGGGAATCAATCTATTCAGAACTCGCTATTACCTACTTGAAGCTTGCTAACGGCAGCGGAAATTGGATACCTCATACAAAGGCAGGCAGTGAATAGTTCGATGCTAACATTATAAAGCTGTTAATATAAGGAAACTGACACAAAATATACTTCAAACCATAGTAATAGTAAGTGGAAAAAACTGGTACGAAATCTGAAGCATTGTTCTGTTTAAAAACGAATTTTAATCATAGTCGTAACGGGACTTCCATTTCAATTCTGTCAAGATCTGATGATAAGTTTCGGAGACAGATAACGGAACTCTTCAATAAATGCCAGCCAATCATCCGCGATTACTGCTATCGGATATTTAGACATTGTTTATGCTATTTCAGAACATAACATTACGCTCAGAGACGTATTTTCAGTATTTATTCAGTTCTATGTCCGTTGTTTATGCACCGATATGCTTTTAAAGTCGGTTTATTTTTCATCTAAAAGTGCTTATTTAGACGCCGAGTCGTTATTGAACATTTTTTAATAGGAAAGCCAATAGCGGACTCAAGCTTATGCACAACAAAGCAGTCCCGAATATTATCTCTTAAAAACCTTATTCAACGATAAAAGGCAAGCATCCTCTTTATTATTGTATACAACAATGATATCGAAGTGAATAGCAAGACTTCTAGTATTATCTATTTGATAATATTCTTCAACAACTGGGGCAAAGTTGTAAGGATCATCTTTAAAAGAATATCCTTGGGCGATACGTAGAATACGAGATGTTTACTATTCGTGGGGCAATCTGTGTCAGTAATTTGTTTTCGGAAATTGATTATATAAGCTAATATACCTACTTAATGTAAACGTAATAAAGTCATGTTTCGATTGGTCAGGAGGATAACGAAAGCGGTTTGAGGAATAGGAAGTAAAATAAATAACATAATATATGAAATTGTCGAAAGTTGACCCAAAGTTATACGGTAGAATTTTTTTTACGAATTTATTTGGTCTTTTTTTATCATACATAATACTGATCCCGACGTTTCGGTTGTTTTTCACCAACTGTGTAACACCCCGCGAATTTCCCGATATAATTATAGGTGGCAGGCCAAACTTTTCAGTGTCTGCCCACACAGAAATAAAAACAATGGTGTCACGTTATACTCGCAATGAGATCACGGGATTAGTATTTAGGTTAAACCATCGGGTTTTAAAGTGAAAGGTTCCTGACAATTAACCTCAATCCTCTCCTGACATAGGGTTTAATTAAACACATTAAGACAAATACTACTAATCCCACATAATTTACTCGAGGTTTTTCAAAAAACGACTTTATTTTAAACCATATTTATTTCAACTTCAACAACATTTATTTGTAGAAAAAAAAACCAAGAATATGCTAGTTGAAATTAAATTTATTGTTTGTTCACTTTCTACGTCAAAAGTTCATTTGAAATATGGCCTCTGTTTTGCCGTATTTTTTATCATTGGAGGCTTTGGACTTGAATAGGAAATTCCTAAACTAATTGTTAATTAAATTTACGTTGGTAGATGATCATTCACAGATTTTACAAATATGTTTTTGAGCAAAATTATTTACTGCTTTTGAAAATGCTGTTCTACTACTTATAGGGTCATACAACAAGAGTTTTCGTATAGATTTATAGATTTTTAGATTTTTATAGATTTTTAGCTTTGAAATGTGTACAATCATCATCTGCTTTTGACGCTGATTGTAAGTAATTCTCGCAATTAAAATATAAAATTAATTAAAATTTAATTAAAAATTAATAATTCAAAGACTGCGCGAGTTTATTTTATAAGATACTTACCTATCACAACCAATGCAAGTTGATGTACAATTCCTTATTTAAGTGATGTAATAATGTGTTTTATAACATTTTCATGATTACTTTGATAATTATAGTTGATACTTAAAACCCTAGCAGTTACCTGCGGCTAATTCTGGAATGTTAAAAGGTACCTACGAGCTACAGGAACACATTCCTGGTTTAAAAGGCTTTATGCTATTCCAGACTATACTCATATCTATGTTTATGCTAAATTTGGTTTAGATCCACACACACACACCACACACACACACACACACACACACAATACTCACACAAACAGGGTACACATATACATAGTTATACAGACACCCGATCACAAAAACAAGCTTGACTGTAATATTTAGAATTTAACTTTGTATAATTCTATTCTCTAAATGTATATTGTTCAATTTAGTACCTACCTACTTGCATTAATGCACAATATTGTACGTTCTGTTATGGAGGAGCGGAGTCTCCTAATACAGGCATTATTTGCTTAAAAGGAGGCTTCAATCACAAAATTGTAACACCCCATGTATGATGCAAATAAACTATTTTATTTTATTTATTTATTTATTATCCGTTCAGCCGTATCCAGTAGAGTGATTGAATAATAAACATCCATACATCCATTTATTCATTCACCCATTCATGCATCCAAACTTTCTCATTATGTTAATTATTTGTCTAACAGAATTAACATGAAGTAAGCACTAATTATTTTATATGTTTTTCAATGTAGGAAGATATTTTAATTAGAGGATTGAGAGAAAATAAGGAGTTTTCCGGGACACGACGGTTACAATCAGTTTTAATTAGTAGGTAAGCTAGCAGTTGAACGAATATCTTTTGTTGTGTTCGAAATAAATCCCTGAGTGAATGAAGAAGTGAAAGAAGAATGAATTAGCAACTTATTTAATTGGTTCTTCGCAAGTTAATAGAATTAGTACCAATTCGGGCATATTTTCCAACCATTTAAATGTTTAACTTAATTCAAGTTAAGTTATTTACACCGAATCCTATTCAAGTAGTTCACGGTTTGATTGGTATTATAGAACTCCCACTTAGAATATCCCTGAAAACTGTATATATTTTGAAGTTGTGTTTACGCTAGAGATGTGCGAAAATGCAAGCGAGGAATGTGTTTGATAAGAATCGATGGAACAACTTTATTATCCTAGCCGCGCTCAAGGTAGCTCTAATGGAAACGGCTCAGCGTAGCGAGGTGTATGAAGTGATTGATTCTATGGGTTCTTGACAAATACATTCCTCGCATCTTTGCACATCTCTGATGGAAACGTAATCTAAAGCTATAATATTACTACTATACATTTTTAATATATTTTTTCTTTAAACAAGAGTAACAAATAAATTCCATCCGAAAATAGTTTGAGAACGCTCCGTGAACATCATGCACGTCTGCTAAGTCTTTTTTAAACACCGACTTGAAGGAGTGTTTAAAGGTTGATGTACTCTATTTTAAATTACCTTAATTACTAAATTATTAACTTAATTATTAAATATGATCACATTTCCGATTTTCGAAGAAAGCTCAAGTGGTTGCCTATTCGCCTTCGCCGGAATGCTCATGTGCTCTCTTTATTGTATAATATATTATTTAATCCGCTCACTCCACCTTACCTCAAAGAGCGCTTTGAGTTCTTGCACAGCACGCACTCATGGTCCTTAAGATCATCGGAGAATTTGAGATTGAAAATGCCGAGTCACTCCACCAACTTTACTGATAATTCATTTACAGTACAAGCAGTTAGGTTGTGGAATGCATTGCCAGTGTCGATCAGGCGTGCGCAGTCCCTGCCTGTATTTAAAAATCTCGTCAGGGAGTATTACCTCCTTGGCATAAATGGGACATAGACCTTATTGTGTGCTCTATATGTGTGTTAGTATATATCTGTATGTATATATATGTATTATTCATAGGTAGGTATTTATGTAGGTATGTATTGACTGCTGATACTATTTATATGAAGGTTTTTATTATAATTATATCCTTATATATATATATAATTATGTCCTATATATAACTAAATGTACACCTAGCTACCCCAAGATCATTTTCTCTTTACCTCTCTCCATCCTATGGTTGCCTGGCAGAGATCGCCATGGAGTGATAAGGCCGCCAATTGTACATACCACTAACTGTACCTCTAACTTGTGTTTCTTTTTTTCTTATGTCCTTGGTGTACAATAAAGAGATTTATTATTATTATTCAATTATTTATTTTAGTTCTTAAGTCTAAGTTTTTTTACAATATATCTATAAAAAACAAATTACAAAAATATTATAAAAAAACCTAAACCTAGAGCACCGCCAGCAGCGGGGCATGGCCCAAGCTACCGGTGGTTAGGGCTGCAGAGTGAGGAACCTCCTGACAATACGTGCCGTGTCAAGGAGTACTGCCTTCTGAATCTGACCCTTGATCCAGCCATGCAGCGAGAGCCTCTCGAGATGTTGGTCGAGGCTCTTCGCTATAAGGCCGTTCGCCGAAACGACTATCGGGACAATACTCGTTGAGTCAACATTCCACATGGCGGTGATCTCGTGGGCCAAGTCAAGGTACTTGCTGAGTTTGTCCTTCTCGGCTTTCACGAGATTCTCGTCATGCGGGATGGTGATGTCAACGAGCACTGCCCGGCGTTGGGATCGGTCTACCAACACGATATCAGGCTTATTGGCTACAATAGTCCTGTCCGTGATGATAGACCGATCCCAATAGAGCAAAGCACGACCATTTTCGAGAACCGGCCCCGGTGCGTACTTGTAGTACGGCACCTCAGACTCGACAAGGCCGTATTGAAGGGCAAGTTGCTGATGGATGATCCTGGCTACTAGGTTGTGTCTGTGCAAGTACTCTCCGTTAGCAAGATGAGAACAACCGGAAATAATATGTCGGAGAGATTCTCCGGGACGGCGGCATGCCCGACAGATGTCGACCGTACCGTCCTTCATGATATATTTCCGGTAGTTGTTCGTCTTGATAACTTCGTCAGCAATTGCACAAACAAACCCTTCGGTTTCCCCAAATAGGTCACCGAAACGTAGCCAGTTCACCGACGCATGCAGGTCCACATCAGGCCCCGTCAGGGCCCGATAGTACCGCCCGTGCAGCTCCTTGCCTTTCCATACATCCTTGCGGTCATCAGTGCTAAGTACCACCGGTTTACGCCAGTTCTCGTTTGCCAAGGAGAGCGGCGTGAGGCCCTTATCAACTGCCACCACATCGCGATGCATCCCACACTCGTTGCTTAGGAAGTACTCCCTGAGACTGCACACTTCGCGGTTATGGAGGTTCTTAGCGTTCAAAAAGCCACGACCCCCCCACTTCCGCGGAATGTACAGTCTCATAACAGACGAGCGTGGGTGCAACATACGATGCGACGTTAGCAGTTGACGGACCCTTCTATCTAGGGCGTCCAGCTCGGTCTGAGTCCACCCTAGTATGCCAAAGGAGTACATCAATAAGGGCATCACCCAGCCGTTGAAGGCACGCGCCTTGTTGCCACCTGACAAAAGACTATTGAATACTTTTGTCAGGCGACAGAAGAAGCGCTCCTTCACCGACTGCTTGACGTCTCCTACAGATATACCCAACGACTCTGACATACCAAGATATTTGTAGGTTTCGGCCTCTGACAGAGATCTGAGAGTCATTGTCTCGGAAAGCTGTAAATTCGTAGAACTTACAACTTTCCCTCGCTGTACATGCATGACCGCACACTTATCCACACCGAACTCCATCTTAATAGAGTTGCTAAAATTCTCAGTGATTTTTAACAACTCCGTTAAGTGCAGGCGTTGCGTTGCGAACAGCTTGAGGTCATCCATGTACAGTAGATGAGAAATGATATCACCCCCTCTCCGAAGCCGATAGCCTAGCCTCGAATCCTCCAACAAAGTGCTGAGAGGATTCAATGCTAAGCAAAACCACAAGGGACTCAGACTGTCACCCTGAAATATACCTCGCTCAATCCTTATAAAGTCCTGAGGCTCAAAAAGGCTGTCTCCACTACCTGGTTGACGAAGGACTGTGGTCCACTGCCCCATGCACGTGCTTAAAAAGGATCTTAGAGTTGCATCAAGTTTATACAGCTCCAAGATCCTCTTCAGCCATGAATGAGGCACCGAGTCATAGGCCTTCTTGTAGTCAATCCAGGCAGTCGAGAGAGCCCCTTTGTTCCTCCGGACTTGTTGGCAAATGGCCCTGTCAATGAGGAGGAGCTCCTTAGTACCACGGGACCCAACCCTACATCCATTCTGAGAGGGGGCCAAAATGTTGTTCGCAATGATATGCGAGTTGATTTTTGTTCTCAGAATAGATGTAAGGAGCTTGTACAGCGTAGGCAAGCACGTGATGGGTCTGTAATTTTTCGCTTCCGTGGTACTACCGGACTTATGGAGCAGGACGGTGACACCAGTTGTCATGAAACTGGGAAGTGAACCGGCTTCGAGAGCTTCTTGGAATTGTATTGCCAAACATGGATATGAGCATCGAATCCATTTAATCCAAAAATTGTGCAATCCATCCGGTCCAGGACTTTTCCAATTCTGGGCCGAACGGATCGCACAATTTACGTCTTCGGGGTCTATAGTGATAGACCCCATGGACACGATGGGCTCACACGCACGTTCAACGATACGCATCCAATCACCCTCCATGTGCTCGACGGGCACCGACCAGATGCCACGCCAGAAGTCATTCATGACGTTTGCATCGGGTAGCCGCCCGTCGGTCACACGTTGACCGGTTTCCTCCCAGTTACGGTACACCTTCCTTTGGTCGCTTTGGAAAAGGCGATTCTGCTGGTACCTATCCACACGCTCCCTATAGCGGCGAATACGGTTTGCCCACGCATAGACTTTCTGCTTCAGAAAGTCAATGCGTTCCGTAACACAAGGCATATAGTCCTGGGGCCTGATACCGGTCCCAGCAAAAGCCTGGGTCACGAAACGCATGACTCGGGGTCGATGGTTACCCCGGCTAAAACAGACCAGCTTCGCTATGAGAGTCCTAAAAGTAGTGATACGCCTTTCGATCCGTACCTGCCACGTGGGAACACCACCGGCGGGTCGCGGTGCTCGGTCAGTGTCCGGAAACTTGACACGAGCCACGCGACACGCGGCGATGGCCCCGCAGTACATGATCGAATGTGTATCAACTAAACCTTCGCTAGTCCGCAGGTACGGAGCTAGCAAAGCATTTAGGGCTCCCATTAGCACTAGGTTTCGTCTATTCGTGGGCAAACGCGGCAGTCGCGGCCTAGAACTAGGTGTGGACCGATATCGCGAAATCGCATCTTCCAAAGCCCTCCTCAGTTGCTCATTCGTCTGGGTACTTACGCTATTATTCGCACATTCTTCTCCATCAACTACTGAACCTCTCCGCGGCACCACCGACACCGGGTCCGCGATCGGGCCCGGAACCGGCACCACGGCAGAGATGTCCCGCGTCGATGAGGAAGTCGCGCGAACAGGCAGCGTCTCCAGGCGTAGCCTATCAAGCGCAGACTCGTCCAACAGCTTGCACCGTTGGATAGCCCGCACCTGATCCGACAATCGTTGAGCCGATACGGCGACAGCTGGTTCAAGGGCCTGAAACAGAGACAGCATCCGATCACGGTACGCAGTCAGGCTGCTTCCTCCCTCTGTGGCCTCATAATAGGCCCGCATGCAGTTCTCGTTCATAGTTTGAGTCCATCGCATGCGGCGCACTATACCACCGGTAGCGGGGGCCGGTCGCGGAGTAGGATGCCCCGCAGGCCCCAAGCGTGCCGGCAGCGGTGGTCGCCCACGTCGCACAGGTGGTGGCGGCGGCGAAGGCGACGGTGGCCCGTCCTCGTCGCTCGAAGCGGTGGTGTCGGGGGGAGTACCATACTCATCCCCCGACGAACTCGACGACGACGACGATGGAGCGGGTGGTGGTGGAGGGCGTGCGCATTTTTCTGTGTTAACCGCTGTTGTGTTTGTCTTCGATCTTGTGATCATTGTAGTTGTTTATATTATCCATTTTTCTATTATGACAGTTACGTCAGGTTGTAATTTTTTAAATCAAAGTGGGTAAAATAAGTATAAAGTCCTGGTTATTGTGAAAAATAGTAGTAATATAGTAGAGTTCTTGAGATTCGGTTGAATATTATTATTATTATTTCCTTTATTTAATTCTTAAACATATTATTACATTTTTAAATATATTATATGACATAAAAAAAAGAAAAAAACAATACATTTAAAAATATAAAAATAGTGCTCCACCGGCGTCAGGTACAGGGACCAAGCCACCGGTGGTTAGGGCTCCAGGGAGAGGAACTTCCTCACAATGCGTGCCGTGCCTAGCAAAACCGCCTTTTGCATCACGCCCTTGAGCCAGCTGCCTAGTGAGAGCCTCTTAAGGTGTTGATCGAGGCTCTTGGCGATGAGTCCGTGCACTGAAACGACTATCGGTACAATAATAGCTGAGTCAACATCCCACATGTCGACAATCTCATGGGCCAGGTCCAAATACTTTATTTGTTTTTCTTTTTCTGCCTTCACGAGATTTTCGTCATGGGGGATAGTGATATCAACTATTATTGCACGGCGTTCTAATCGATCCACTATCACTATATCGGGCTTATTGGCAACAATAGTCCTGTCAGTGATAATGGATCGATCCCAGTACAACGTGATATGCCCATTTTCGAGAACTGGGTCGGGCACATACCTGTAGTACGGTATCTCTGATTCCACAAGTTTGTACTTTAGAGCAAGTTGTTGATGGACGATCCTGGCTACTTGGTTATGTCGATGCAGATACTCGCCGTTGGCTAGACGAGAACAACCGGATATTATATGTCTAAGGGATTCCCCGGGACGGTGGCACGCCCGACAAATGTCAACCGTACCATCCCTTAGGATATACTTCCGGTAGTTATTCGTCATCACAACTTCGTCCATAATTGCAACAATAAACCCTTCGGTTTCCCCAAATAGGTCACCGAAGCGTAGCCAAGATAAAGATGATGGTATATCTATATCAGGCCCGTGAAGAGCCCGATAGAAATTACTTTGCATTGTATTCGCCCTAACCTGTCGTAATAGCACTCAAGGTTCAGGGTTCAAGCGAAATAAAAGGTAATGGAGTTTTTAGAGCTCGTTTTCACAACTGTAACCGTTGTTTCAGGTTATCGTCAACTGTGTAATAAAACTGACACTGTCGAACTTTCTCTAGAGACTTGCTTATGAGTGAATACTTTCTATTAGTTAGGTCATATACACGCACTCACACACACATACACACACACATTACGTGTCCTGTTTTCGTAATTATACATTAGGTACATATTTCTGCAAAAAGACCGCGGCCATAATAACCATCGTGTTGTGTGCCCGCTGGTAAGTAGGGTAGCCAAAGTTCACTGTATCCCTCCTCTCCCCACCTCTTCCTAGCCCTCCCCTTTCCTTCAGGGTAGGCAGCACGTGTCTGTCACCCTTAGTGTTGCACACGTCCATAGGCCACGGTGACCGTTTCCCACCAGGTGGGCCGTGTGCTTGTTTGCCACCTACGTAGTATAAAAGAAAGATACTAGTCGGTAGTTTCAGTATTACATTTTATGAAGTATTTTTGCCTGTCCTCACTACTATAGTTTTTGTACATATTTTGTACTATCAAGATCAGAAGTTTCTGATTACCTACTAACTTTATAAATGATCTTTATTTTTGTAATCTACAGAGGACAATTTTTTTGTTTATCATTTTGAAGCAGTCAAAACAAACGCTTCATTTTACGAGCAGGGCAACCTTTATAAAATAATTATGTCTAGTAGCCTGAGTTCTGTAGCATTTATTTTTAATTAATTCCGAACTGTATTTTCTTATAATTCTCTTGTAGAATATAGTCACTCTGTATTCTACATTCAGTACTGTTGTTTAATTAGATATTATTAAACATTTTCTACTAACGCGTACGGACGAAAAATTAATACCTTAATTTTTCCTGACCTAAAAAGTAGCATAATGAAACTCAACTAAAAGTTGTTTTTTTTTTAAATTTCATAAATTTTTAGGATCGCTTATGCTTTGCAAGGGATCGTAATCTATACTAATATTATAAAAAGAAAGTTCAATTTTTTTTTTTTGTTTTCTTCAGAACCAATGCTGTTATAAAAAATCTTTCATCATTTGAAGGCACATTATCTCCACATGGACATAAGTTAAAATTAAAATTTACGATGGCTTGAGATAAAAACTCATATAAACCGAAGCGAGGATGTCGAAAGTTTTTAATATACTAGCGTATTAAATTCTTGCCGAAGCTATACATAACATACAATTTTATTAGCTATCGAGGAACGAGTAATTTAAATTGGTTAAAAGAATATTTTAACGGAAACTAAATCGATTACGTTAGAGGTACATAATACATACAAAGCTCTAATATGATGCAAACGCTCTATACAATGGTTATTATGGCCGCGGTGTTCTTTAGGGCGGAGGTACTACCCCAGACGGACAGCTCTTTTCGGACGGGAGATACCGTCGTGTGCTACTTCCTTCAATTCTATAGCACTAATCTTAGTTTTTCTTTTCAGATTGGTTGGCGAACAACAAACGCGTGGCTGGCTGGTAACGTGGCCTGCAAGATCTTCTTAGTCCTGAGGGCTTTTGGCCTGTACTTGTCTTCAAATGTATTAGTCTGCATATCACTTGACAGGTAATTTCACTATCTTTATCCATACTAATATTATAAATGCGAAAGTAACTCTGTCTGTCTGTCTGTCTTTCTGTCTGTCTGTCTGTCTGTCTGTTACGCTTTCACGCCTGAACCGCTGAACTGATTTTAATGAAATTTGGTATAGGAGTAGATTAGACCTCGAGAATGAACATAGGCTATGTTTGGTCGCGATAACCGACATCCACGCGGGCGGAGCCGCGGGCAACAGCTAGTATATTATAATTGTACTGTACGCGTATATGTTAGGTACTGAACTCCTAAACGGCTGGACCACTTAAAATGTTTTTTTTGTGTGTGTTTGGGTGGCGTACTGGATAGTTTAGATTCACAAATCAGTCCGGCAGATGGCGCTATAGTCGGTATCTAAGTTATTTATCTATACTGCTAATAACGGCAGGTCAACGTCTGTCGTCTCCGTTAGTTAGTTATAATATTTTGACTTGTATGTTGTCGTAAAAGTAACTAACCAGATCCATGCTGGAAGGAAAAGGCAACCAAAAATTACGTACCTCCCTATAGGTAATGTAACAATGTTAAGTTGGTTTATGTACGCTTTAAAAACGCAAAAATTCCCCTTTTTCCTCGTGGCCAAAATTGAGGTCAAATTTTGACACAGTATAGGTACAACTCACTCACCATACACCATCACCATACACCTCGGCTTTTGAAGACCTTTAACGGCGTGCGACTTTAGTTGGTTCAAGTCCGACTTAATCGCCGCCCGCTTCTTTCATTGCACCAAAAAAATTGTATGGATTGCATGGCAAGGAAAGAAGTCTGACAGGAATGTATAGAAAACGTCTTATATCAACTTCAAATAATCGGAACAAGGGTAGGCAGACAATGACAATGCATCAAAAAGGACGTGCGAAATTTCAGCTCAGCTAATTTCACAGAACAGTAGGAAGATTTAATCCACACACAGTGAGGTTGTATAACAGGTTCAGTACAACACAGCGGTCGCCCTAACACACAAAGGGTTCTTTGTCGGTTAAGGTTGATACCGTTACATAATTTAATATAACACGCCGTATATTACCTAATACTAAATTATGAAGGTCAACTGAATTTGTAGCGGTGGTAACTTAGTGGTTAAGGAGTCGGCCTTGCAATCGAGAAGACCCGGATTCGAATCCTGGCCACTAAGGAACGGAATAGAATAGGTCGACCAATTATACTCAAGCTCGTGATCTAACCGCGGCGCGCGCGTCGAACGCTGGCGATGAGCTTGGATGTGATTGTTCGACCTATTCTATTCCGTTTCTTAGCGATTTACATGATGATATCATGATATAACATATATTTTTATCACCCAAAGGTTAAATGGTAGAAAATGCTAGTGGCATTAAGGTCGCACTTATAAAATTACATTAGATATTTGTGCAGAAAGTTTAATTAATAAAATAAATAATTTAGTTATCTGGAAAGATATAATATAATTCTGAAGATAATCTAATTTACAAGGGCTTAGAATTCCTTTTAAATTATTTTGCTTTTGAAAATAGTTCTCTTGAAGATTTTCAGAACTATTCGTAGGAATTTAAACATCTAAGTAAAAGCACTTTGGTTTGTCTCAAGGGAATATCAAACAAAAAGATAGGCATTTCCTTTAAAATAAATGACTAGTTTACTTTCCCTATTCCTTGGTTACCATGGCAACGAAATTTACTTTATGTTACTCTACGAACGGTTGAAAGCTTTTTACAATTTGTACCTACAAATTTATTAATGATGGGCTAGAGGTCCATCTGCTCTTCCACTTTTGAGAGTAATTTTGAAATAAAATTAACGAAATATTACGTAGTAGTAGCTAGCGGCTTAAGTTGCTGAAGACTAATTTTATAAATGCCCTGGCAGCTTTCGTGACCATGATATCGCAAATAAACTTTAGTAGACCTCCACTGGTATAGTGGTGGTCAGGTTTTGCGGTAACCACCAAGCTACATGAGTAAGAAATATCTGACCATGCTGCTGCCGTCAGGCCCAAGACGACCCAAATGACAACGTAAAAGATATCATGCGTGATGCTGAAGACCGTATAAAGTGAAAATGGAAATATACAAAACGAGGCAATCGGACTATACGCTAGGATGATGGAAAAATAGAAAAGCAAAGCCAGAGCCGCAGCGTACCTGGTGGCAACTGGGACCGCTCTGATAAAGATGATAATTATGTAGGACATGTAGGTTTAATGTTACAACACACAATACTCATACTTTATAGTACTACGAGTATACGTATAGTTAAAAGATTTCCTGATCACATAATACCATCAAAATAAAAACATGTGCTAAAATATGTATTGTTTACTAGCTGTGCCCCGCGGCTTCGCCCGTGGCATACGTCGTCCCCGTGGCAGGATAAAAAGTATCTTATGTCCGTCTCCTAATGAGTTAATATGGTCGTTAAGTTTTCTTAAATTTTCTAATGTCCCGCGCAACTTTCTTGACATTTTCTTTCATAAGAACCTTCTCCTGACAATAATAAACACAACAAAAAAATAATTAACGAAATCGGTCCAGCCGTTCACACGTGATGCCGTGACCAAGGGAAACAGGGATTCATTTTTATATATATAGATATTAACATGTGTTTTGTTCTAAGAATATTAAATTTATTCAGAATTTCATTATGTAACTATTGTTATAAACCCAAGGTCCATTGAGCCATGGATGAAACTAAATATCCTTACCGAAGGAAAGAATGTAAGGTTAAGACCTCTAAGAGAAATACTTGGAATATTTGCGTTTCTTTTATCTTTTCGTTAACATACATTGATTTTTTGGTAACAAGTTTGGGATGGATCGATGTATCGAGTAAATGTTATGTTTTATAGCCTTGTAGTGAGATAATAAAAGCGTGTCGAACCTTCGATAGCAATCAATCTTGGTATGACATGTTCATTGAACATAACCTTAGTTTTATCCAAATTTACACCGACTGACGTGTCAAGAGGCTTCATTTATAAAGCATCTATCGAGTTTGGGATCTTGATAAATACCCTGGTGCTAAATGAAATCCAGAGTCTTAAGATGGAAACAGTAGGTGGTCATAAGAACTCATGTTCGAGATTTGGGCTCATTTGATTTGTCTTGTTATGCACTTACTACACAGCTTGTTTTTAAATTATTGATTTAATTTACTTAATAATTGAAGTGATGTTATACCATAGTGCCCAAAATAATAACCAAGTACATGACGCGCATGATGAATTCAAAACTCATTAACTCGAACTAACGTAATGCTAAACTTCACGTTTTTTCGAAAAAGTTTACGTTCATTACTAATCTATAACTTTGACCACGTTTTCGTTTCAGACGTAGGGCTTACGAATTGATATTTCAATAACAACAAAACTAATAGCTTAGTGAAATTAATTTCTATTATAAGGTTAGCAAAAAATGAACCTCAATTTATCATTTTCAAACAAAACCGCAAGTTTATAATTCAAGCTCATAACCAATTAACACAATTTGGGTGTGTAGATTGGAAGTTGATGAGTCACTTCGAGAACAATGAAATATAAAGGGCTTTGGGTCTGCTATGTCTAAAGTATTCCGTTAATTACTTAAGGTTTTGAAAGCAACTTTATTTACTGAATAGTTTAAATTGAATCCTTTTAGTAACCTATTATTATTTCTATTTCCAACCTTAACAAGAAAAAATTACCGGAGAGGGCCATCTCACCCGATTTCCGTCCCGATAATTTGACATTTTAGTACCAAACTGAAGAAAGTTTAGGTTCCACCAAGTTCCACTTAAAATGTTTATTAAATGAACCGATCAAATAGATAATTTCCTCCTTACTGGAACCAAGCAAAAAAGGTTTTGAATTCCAGGGATATTTAATATATATGATAATTTTTCCGGTAGTTGTTTTTGTAGTTTTACAACATAACGGAACGAAACAAGCACGATAATTTTAGATTACATATTATTAATAAATTAAGCAAAACAGATGATAACCATGATAACGAACTAATTGAAAATGTAGGTATTTACGCATCGGCGGTCTTTGAAGTAGACAGTACAAACAATATAAACACTGTTTCACTTAACATTCTTAGGGCTCTGTTGGTAAAAAATATCGTGACTAACACGCATACATAAAGTGAATGTATTGGATTAAACAACGGTCCGCATGGCCCAAGTCAATCTCACCGGCTAATTGGTAAATCTGAACTTCGTCCAGGGGTCTGTTATTCGGGGGGTGCGGGCCGGAACCTCCACGTGGTGCAACTAGGCAACGGAGGCGAGCAGCGCCTCCCACTCGCCACGGGAGACGCTGCTGCCTGCAGCCAATCCGGCCGGGGTGAGAGTGGCCCTTTAGAGGGCTGCTCCGAGGCTCTCCACGTGTCTCTCTGACTAGCAGATGACACAGTGGGGAGCGAGCGGGGGCGAGCTGATCGTCTGGGCGCCGACGGTTGGATGACAGGACGGCCGCCTGTCACCCTACACCCCATCATCGGTGAAGTGGCGTGATACTCACCCCACCCCCCCTTTTGGGGGGTCGAGGGGGCCATCTTAAAACCGTAGATAGCCCAGGGTCAGCTAGGGTGCGAGGGATATGCCCATTGGGTAACCTTACACCCCGGTAATTAAGGCCCGAGACGGCGTGCGGTTTTAGTCGGTTCGATCCCGACATAACCACCCCCGATGGCCGACGGGGGTGGTATCCATGGGGATTTCCGCACGATAAAAAAAGGGGTCTGTTCGAGGAGGCGATCGTTGTTGAGGGGGAGGGGGTCATAAATCCATGCAGAAGAGTAGTTTAACTTCATTTCAATTACAAGACAAAAAACTGTAAAACCATTTTTTTACTTTGAATAAAATAAAAATAAAATGTATCTTTACAGATTCTTCGCCATCCTCTATCCTTTACGGCTGGCTATTGCGAGAAAGAGAAGCAAGATGATGCTCTACATGGCGTGGATCATCGCTTTTCTGTGCAGCGTCCCTCAGGTAATTACTCTCATCTCACTCATCCTTAGAATCCTTTCCCAACTCAGTTGGGTTCGACTTTTCAGTCTTAGGGCCTATGCACACCACGTTTTTTAAACGCGCCGGTGCGGTGGCACGCGTTGTTAGCGATACAGACGTGATACGCACGCGAGTGAGACGCAGCCTGTAGACCTTTACGTAATAAACTTGGTGTGAATAGCCCCTTATTCCCAAGTGTCGTATTTCAATACCTTCCGTGAAACGACTTCGCAATCGATAGGTGATATCTTGTCGAACTTTTGAGAGCTTTAACTACCCGTAACGACTGTAAAAGATGTTCGTATGAGAAACTGGGGCCCGATTCCGTAACGCGTAATTTCAATTCTATTAGAAGAAAAAAATAAAATAAAACTAAAACTTTTTTTATTAGGTAAGATCTATTAAAATATAATCCACCTACGCTTTCGTGAGGTTATCAAACATTTACAAGCTTAAGAATGAATTATTAAAGTATCATAATTTTACGGCATCAGGCCCCATGGTAACATGCTCTATGAGACACGTTAAGGGTCTTGGTGTGTTAAGAATGGTCACCCATCCTAAGACTAGCTAGTATTGCTTAACCTTGCAATTTTAACCTACTTGCCGCAGGTAAATTACTTGTAGTGATTCAAACTAATCATGTTATTGTTTGGCACATTAACGATTCAATAGCAGCTTCAAGCGTAGGATTGTCGTTCGTATCATGAATATATAATAGCTACTGAATAACTTATACGGCGGCGTAGTAATTTTCAGCGCGATTGTACATTAGGCTGCAGGCTATTGTAATGTTTTGTTTTGAATATTTAATTATTTAACTACCCTTAATTGATGAAAATATCGATAATATTTCATTGTTTGCTGAGCGAGGAATTTTCTTTTATAATAAAATATACCTACCTAGTTTTTGTATTTGAAGCTTATTTTTGTTTCGTCAGTGGAAATGTCCTATGGCATACCACGTGACGTGAGGTGTCCGTTGTCCGTGCGGTTAAATATCTATTTGGCTCTCACACACTAATACCACAGAATATCTATGTGCTAATTACTGCAGTGTGCCATACTCAGTGCCTTGTCGGGTGGCATTAAAACAAAAATAATCTTTGGTACTATTTTTCTATACCTATAACTCAAAGGTTTGCAGGTAGAAAACTCATATTAAGTTAAGCTCGCCTTTGTACATAATCTCTGTATATCTCTCAGCTTTATTGAGGTTTTCTTTGTGTAGGTACAATAAACAACAAAAAAATATTTCTATGGTGACCCCGTCCTAGCGCGTGCCCGCAGTATCTGAAGTTGAAGCCTAAGCCAATCTTACCTACAGATATTCTGTTTCACAAAGGCGGTTGAACTTTCATTGTAGTAAAACATAATTTATATACAGATTGCTTTTGAAAATGAAAATGCAATTATTGTTCTACTACTGCTAGATGAATTCCTTTTGACGTGAAATGAACTTTCGCACACACATGTACGCGTATTTACAAGACACAGGTAGGGCGTAGGTATGACTATTCAATTGTTCACCCGCCTTCGTGAGATAGAATATCTATACCTGTTAGCCGGTAGGTACACCTGCTAAACAGAGGATGACGCCCAGGCATTGACTTCCCTCTCAGGGTTCTCTTCCGAAAAAGTGGACATAGGTAGGTACTAATCAGAGACAATAAGTGGACTTAGGGCTCTAAAGAGCAAAATTTGGAAGCAACTGAGAAATCGCTATGAGGATAATGAGTCTTTGATACTGTGGAGGAACGGGATGTGACGTCCCTCCAACACAAAGGGAGGATCCTCCGACCAGGCAAGGTGATCACGCCTGGCGGGCCGCGGCCCTACGGTTTATCGTTGTGATCTTGTATATATGCTACACCAGTGTGCTATCTGCACTTTCGCGATTCAGGATCGTTGACGTAGTTGTGACGTAGTTGTAGTATCGAAGTAGTTCGTCGTGCTGTCACTAGATGGCGCTGGATGGCGCTGGATATTTGTGGTATGGATGGCGCTGGATATTTGTGGTATCGCCACAATACTATCTACTAAGACAGCAAGCAAACATGCTACCCTACTTGCAACTAAGAGAGATGGAACACAGTAAATGGGAAGAAATATACGATTTATACATCAATAATTTTATATTTTGAATAGGTATAATTCACATACTTATACAGGAATGTTGGTACCAATAAATAAATAGGCAACAAAATCAGAATTTTTTATTAAGTAGATACATGCTCGCTTTTTGCATAAATATCTTGATTTGGCTTTTCCTTAAAATGTCCTCAATCTGATTGACCGACATAAATTCTATTTAACAGCAATAAGTGCAATTTTTTTTCTCGCAATTTCATAATAACATTGGCACATAAATTAAATACGAAGATTATAAGCCAAACTTTTTTTTCATTAGTGACATCCTAATACTACGCCCACATTGACCCCACAAATTGAATTGAGAATATGAAAGCAATTAATTCCAATTTAATTTTCTGCTTCTGACAAGAAGTGCGCATTGCGTGTGAAATTAAGATTGGAGAAAAAATTCTTAGTAATAGATGTTTCTTGTTTCAGAGTAATTTCTGATAAATATGTTTTTTTAGACGTGATAATATAGCTTTTTTAGTGAGTATATAAAATGTGACATACCTACCTAGATGTTTAAGATTTCAAAATAGATTTAGTTAGGTATATAATTTGTTAATACTAGTGATAGTAGGTACTAGTACCTAGTCAGTTTTGGGGTCTATTGCCACCAATGCAGTGAGCAAAATAGTTTTTTTTTATAATACCACGTAGGTGGCAAACAAGCACACGCCCCACCTGATGGGAAGCGGTCACCGTGGCCTATGGACGTGTGCAAAAGGTGTCACACACGCGCTGCCTACCCTGAAGGGAAAGGGGGAGGGCTTGGATGGGGTGGGGAGTATACTTTGATACTATGGTATTCGGTCCTAGAGCCATCCCGCATCCATCATCTTCTCGGCACGGTCTAGTTCGGGTGGATACCGTTTGAATGAAAATAATATAAAATAAAAATAATTACTCTAAACTAACATTCTACATGAGACGTTTCCTATAGTATTTTTGCCAATATTAAATCACGCACCTCACCAATAATCGAGCTTACTTTGAGACAATTTTCCACTTGTCTGAAGTAAGTTAAAAGACTCAACAAAATTCAGCTGTTTATGTAAAATCTCGAAACAGTACTTGATTTAAAGACGTGACAGAGCGTCGCGTCGTAAAGAAATACTCAGCTCCAAGAAAATAAAATATACCACATTGTGAGTTAAAAGGTGCTTTATATGAACATAAATTATTATTTAAGTAATATCATTGAGTTTTGTTTTGTTTTGTTCGTCCGTTTAGTGTGTCACGCTTTGTGGCAAAACAGCTAGACTGAGGGGCAAATCGGTGGACCTGCTAATTGAGGGAAGCTTTCATCTTGGGTGTTATGGGGTCAAACAACCTAACAAAGATGCGGGGAAGATAGTACTATATTAAAAATAAAAATTGTAAACATTAAAAATGTAACATTTTATTACACACATTTTATTATCATAACCGTTGTTAAGATATAACCCATAACAACGGTTTCCTCTTAATAAAAATCTCATATCATTACCATTGTACCCGACATAAAAAATTAAGGGACGAAAATTTAATAAGTATGGAATGTACGAATTTGTCAAGGTTGTAAATGACCTTTCTCCGTCTCTGTAAAAACAGTCTGATTTATGAAGAGCCATATCTGAATACTAAAAACCTCTTCAAAGGGAAAAATATAAATGAAATGTACATCGGCGTACTTCATCTTAATTTTTATGGTTGCTTTGTGCTGACAAGTTTTCCAACTAAATACTTATCGGTCTACTAACTGTCTATTCGGTTATAAAAATGAATGTTTGCGCGATGACACAAATACCTAAACGAAATTGTGTAGTTTTATAAATATAGTAATTAGAGCTTTTCTACCCTACGGTAAAATATATTAGGTACTTAATATTTTTTATTCCACTTAGTTGGCAGAACTCGGGCCATGGTATTATTCCAGACTATAGTAGTATAATCTACCGCTGTACCCTTCAGCCAGATCCGTAAGTGCAGAGCGTGATTGAGTACCTAACAAACTTTCACATTTTTATTTTATAACATTAGTAGGTAGGATAAATTGCAGCTTTATTTTGAATACACAAAAAAAAGCTAAATTGATTAACAGCAGCCTGCAATCTCTCCTGAAAGGCATTTAAATACTTATCACTCTATTCGAACAAATTTCTTGAATAAAGTTCATTTGATATAATATGCACAGAGCACTTACCTCCGCCTACCCCTTAATAAATTTTCCCAATATCTGAGAGACGTACCAGATTTTCTCTTAACGAATAATTTCACTTAATTAAGCATCTAAAACCGGCAGGCTTGTATGAAAGGTTTAATAACAGTATGGGATTCTTGTGAAGTATGCAAGAACATAGCGTACCCCGCCTGTACATACCCTTGAGGGAAAATGAGTGGGTGTATGTATGAATGTATGGATAATTATGAATGAGTAATTCGTATTATTCCTTAAAAGGGTTTATTAATATGAAGATGTTATAAAATTCAAACATCTTAATGTTCTGCTCAAGTTGTATTTAGAAAGTGTTATTTCACCGCAGGGCTTAGGCATGAGCTATGGGTATGAGTAATTAGATGAAGTGGGAATTAAAAAATGTAATTTAAATTTCCGCCTCACATCACTAAAATATAAATATTATTTTTATCGTGATTTTTGAAGGAAGACGAAAGTGTGAGACAGAAATTATGTTCTTAAAATGTACAAAAAACTGTCGCCTAAAAAAAAGATTATCTTGAAATTATAGAAAACATGAAAAACCAATGCGGAAGCGTGGCGATTGTGATGGGCACTTTTGCGCCGGCAACGAACGGTCAGGGGCGTTTTTTTATTAGTAGATACTTTATTATAATTTATACAAAATATATTGTATTTATTTTTATGTAATAGGTACCTAGACACACGCTTTCTTGATAAGATCAACGTGATGGAATCCAACACGTTTTTATTACAAACATATCGTGTACAGAAAACTTTTACGCAAGCGCAAATGAGGGCAGTAAATTTGGTATTTTTTCCAAGAATTCCAAAAATAATTATCCATTTCATGAATCCTATTAAAACAAGAAAGTTGGTCGAATTTATTTTATTTTCTAGTTATTTCTACTTAAGAATCTTCACGGGCTGTGCACAATAAGTTTCTTCGTAATTGGATGAATGTCTTTTAATTGTTGATCCGATTATAATAAAATAATAAAAAAATCAAATAAAAAGCATTCACTTTTGTAGTATGCTAGCTGACCCTTCTCGGATTCTAACGGAAGAATGCATATTAATATATAACCTTATTGTAGCACCACCGTAACCTTCCGGGCTATAATAATAATCTTAATATATATAAATCTCGTGTCACAATGTTTGTCCTCAATGGACTCCTAAACCACTTAACCGATTATAATAAAATTCGCACACCATGTGTAGTTCGATCCAACTTGAGAGATAGGATAGTTTTTGAAACGGATTTCGACATCCACGCGGGCGGAGCCGCGGGCAACAGCTAGTCTTAATATATATAAATCTCGTGTCACAATGTTTGTCCTCAATGGACTCCTAAACCACTTAACCGATTATAATAAAATTCGCACACCATGTGCAGTTCGATTCAACTTGAGAGATAGGATAGTTTTTGAAACGGATTTACACATCCACGCGGGCGGAGCCGCGGGCAACAGCTAGTTGTATTATATCTTCACGCAGTGCAAGCCATAATGTTAAATAAGACTGGTTTCCGCCCGTGGAAATTAGTTCTTGTTAACTAGGTTAAGTTTGACTCAATCGTCATTAGGATTAAGTATAATTTAGTTTTTAATTAATCTCGGTATATAATAGAATTATTGGTGGACATAACAACATTGATCGGGTATGATGATGAAGTGGATGTGTCGTAATCGAACCGACTCAAATCTACTAAGAAAACCTAGTAGGTACCTACGTGAACTTATAAGATTTTCTAACCATTTTTAATTCTGCATTTTTCATATTCCTTTATTCTCTTGTGTGCTCCATAAGTTTTGAAATATACTGCTCTTTTGAACTAGATTAAATATTTGCTAAGCGGAAAATTTAATTTAATTTATGTTAGAAACCATATACAGGGTAAGGAGTGAAGAAATCTTTGAACAGAGGTCACTGGGATATCTGAGAACTGAGAAGAATGCATCTTTGGAATCATTTAGAATAATTATTTATTATATGCCCGATTGCGCATTTCAGATTCTGAGGGGGTAGCTTCAGAGATTTCATCCGAAACCGCTTTTTAACCGGCTTAAAAGAAGGTTCTCAATTCGAGTGTATATTTTTATGTTTATTACCTCAGAGCTATCGATTGAGTGAACCGATTTTGATGATTCTTCTTTTTTTGAAAGTTGGTGCTCTCGTGTAGTCTCATTTCAATTTGGACTAGTTGAAGTCGGTTTTCTGTAAGAATTATCTACTTCTACTTCGCTTTTAAAAGATGTACTATATAAAGCTATCGATTGATTAACGTATAGTGTGATTGATTTAAGTGATGAAATGTGTTTACTAATGTAATGTGAACGTTATTTTCATTGTTACAGAGTCTAGTGTTCCAAGTTATGAACCATCCGAGTGTCCCAGACTTCCAGCAGTGCGTCTCGTTTGAGGCGTTCTCTAACCAACACCAAGAACTGGCATACAACGTGTTCTGCTTGTGCGCAGTTTACTTCTTACCATTGATGATAATAACTGTTTGCTATGCGTGTATTTTCTACGAGATATCAAAGAATTCCAAAGAAAATTCTGGTAAGTTTATCATAATTTTCATATCGCGAAGTCGAAATCGAGTCGAGTCGAATTTAATAAGGTTATCAAACTGAACATGACTATATAGATCGAATATGTAAATAGATTCCAAACTAAATGAGAATCTCGTAACGTATTGGGGCGCCTCAAGCAATTTCCGATGTAATTTTTATTTCCATGAATCGTTTCTTGAACACTAGTCAGGCCCAAAATATGTTGGATAATTTTTTTTTATAAAATTGCTTTGATTTATAATACTATTATTATGCTTGAAAGCAATTTGCTCTCAAACGGTAAAAAAATACGTAACGTAACCTAAATGTGAACGTTGAATGTAATAGCATAGATTAAATAGTAAAATACTAGACCATGCCAGGCATAATATATGATCAAAAAGAAATAAAAATTGTTATCAAAGCATGTAAGTAGGAGCTCTTTGATTTTTAAAGTACTGAGAAAACTGGAATGAAAAACCTTAGAGGATCAAGGCATCCGATTTATGTTGACGAGGCTGAGAGCCCTGTCAAAAGTTTTAGGGAACATTTTAAGTGCTCATCAAAATATTTTTTATACCCTAATAAGACATAAGGTACATCAGAATAGTATTGTACGTTTTGTCACCAAATTTAGTTAGGTTAGGTTATAATATAAAATATTTGGTCTAAAGTTAACTTTAACGGCGCGGTTTACATAATATATTTATGGCATGCAATTAACAGAAATTAGCGAAACACAATTTGGTGAGCATTTAAACACAAGCCAAAGTTTTATCCCTACCTATAGTTGTAAACTACTACTTTTTCCTTCCAAATTAGTTGCCTATTATTTAGTTGTATAGTAGAATTAACAGCTTCAAATGATCTGATTGCATATAAAGAGCTCTATAAAAAGAAACTTTTTGAGTATGGTACTATTTAATTCAATAAGAATTTTAAACCAGACGATCCTAATTTTTAGTAGTAATACGTTTATCTAAACTTTGAATCATTTTCAGAGAAATGTAATCACTCCGATCACAGTCGAGTAATGCTGAGGAGATCAGACCACAGGCCACTGGCTCGTGCAAGACGGCGAACTCTGAGAATGACAGTCACAATAGTTAGCGTGTTCGCTTGCTGTTGGCTACCGTATGCAACCATGACACTGTGGTGAGTATTACCTATCATTATTCTACTTAGATACGCATATAAATTTGATTTAGGTACATCATTAACTCCATAACACTTTTTAATCTGTTGGGCACATAAGTAGGTACTGCATGAAAATTGATCCATATCAATATTGAGCACGCATTCGTTTTTCCATCAGGTGTATAAGCCCAAATTAGTACCTACTTGCCACCCAGTTTTGCTTTACTCAATATAAATTTTGTAGTCTATACTCACCTTTAGATGAGTATAGACTACAACATTTACTCTCACCTTTAGGTACAACATTTACTTGTAAAAGAACAACGAGCCTTTTTTTTTTTATCATCCCTTTACGAACTAAACGTTGAGCACGCTCGCCTCTTTGTTACGAACTAACGAGCATATTCGTGTAACATTTCGTCGAGCCACGAGTGCGGGCGCAGAGGTTTTTTCTTCTAATATAATTCATCAAGATAAACGCAGCACACGCAACTTGTAGGTCCGACATTTCAAAAAAGAATGAACGCAAGGTACAGCGAAATGTTGGTAAATGCACACTCGCTGTGAGCATTTACCCGTAACATAACGCCGAGCATTCACAGGAACGTTACATTACATGGAAATGCTTTAGGAACTGAGCTTTTGCCTGTATTGTACAGTCAGCGGCAAAAGTCTATGATGATTGCACAGATTTCAAACTTAAAAATTCGAATGAAAATGGTACATTAAACTGTAATTCAAGTTCTAAAGGTAGTTCAATAGAGCGAACTTAGTAATTAAACATAATTTTTATTTAGAAACATAAGTTATTTTGGGAAAAAACTTCTGTTCAAAATCTGAAAATGATTTTCAGATTTTGAACAGAAGATTTTGATCTTTGCCGCTGACTGTACCATTCGTAAGAACCTTACATTACACAGAAATGCTCTAGAAAATGTGTACCCATATTAGAAAAAAAAATCGTGATAACTTTTTTCAAAACTGAACAAAAAAATTGTGAAAACGCACTATTATGTTATTTTTGTATATTTTTGGGCAACAGTAGTTTAGGTAATTTGGCTCGCGATTGTGTTGTTTTGTTTCGCCATGGGTTTCAGTAAAATTCTTGGCACATTCCCTTAACTAGCTCCCCTAGGAGATCCCAATGAAATAACTATTCCACTACGTTCCCCCAGGGGATATTTTGGTGATTGTTTTCCTTCTATATTCGAGTAGGTGTTATTGTTACGGCTCTTTCATACATTCACAAACAACATAATAGGTTTAATCAGATAATTTAAATACATAAATTATACTTGGCCTTTTAATTCACTTTTCGCGTGCGCATTAATAAAGATATCTTTTAATATTTTGTGCTATTAAAATTATATTAAATCTTACAGTCCCAGAAGAGCTGCTCGAAATTTATAATTATTCTGTGTTGCTTCACTTCGCTTTTTGTATGCGTGTTTGAAAACACGGCATTGTTTATTCACGAGTTTCAATAAAAATGTTTTTGTTCACTTTTCAAGAACAAGTCAACGTTTCACATCGATAATGAATTATGTAAAAAAGTGATAGTGATGGTAAAAATACTTATTTTATACTGCCTTTGCCCTTTAATGACTGAACTTTAATTCACTTAGACAAGATTTAAAAGGGTTTGTAATATTTTGCCTCAAAAAGCCACTGACTGCCACTGCTATTTCAGTGGGAATTAAAGATATACAAGAGGGTAGGTATTTCCCATTAAGAAGTACTTAACAGTCGTCGCGGCGTGGGACGGTGAAAATTCTTTTAACAAAGTACTGGTAATAAACGTGACAAATTATAGAACTTAGGATTCAAAGCAAAATTCTTTTCAGTATTTTTTACTAATGGTGTCAATTAAATTTAAAATGATTTTCTTCTTGTAATTTATTGGTTAAACTGGGACATTTTCTCATCTCATATTTATTATTGGCCCATTAGGCCTTTTTGAGCTAAACGCGATTAAATACGACGTCAAACCTTCCCATTTGATCCTTTTTGAAAGGTGATGAAGAAATGATTTATGTAATTGGTAAATGAGAGTATTCTTTATTCAAAGTAATTTGAAAAATCAGTACCAACCTTCATCAGTGCTTCAGACTGCTGATACAATTTACTTTACTTGCATTGTTATTTATTCAGGGCACGCCACGGCCCGTCCACAACATGTTCACCCAGTTGAAACTGCTTTAAACTGACTTTGGACAGAAAAAATGTTACGCAATGTTTATTTTACTTGGCCACAATATTGTCTTTTTTAATCCTACTTCTCTGTTTTCAAAAATTTGAAACATTCATTCTATTTTACGTGGGTTTATTTCCAACAGGTACATGCTGGATCGCAAGTCAGCGGTACATGTCTCAGCCAGGGTTCAAGATTTGTTCTTCATCATGGCTGTCTCCAACTCTTGCATGGATCCTCTCGTTTATGGATCATATATCATTGATCCAAGAATTATGAAGAGGACGATTAGGAAGATATTCTGCTTACATGTTAGTCCGTCAGCAATACCTGGTAAGTGACCCTACTGTTACGGATTAATTTATAACAACACGAGTATCTTATAAGTATACTGCCTACGCCAGGGGGAAAAGCGTAACTATATATTAGTACGTATATAAATTACTAGTCTCGATCTCCCAAATGTCAAAGAAGAAAAAAGGTATTCTTGTAGCTAAAAGAATACCTACATTAATTATTGGAAGATCGACATGAAATCGAAACTAGATTAAGATTGAATTTTAAACATATTTTTTACGAGAATTGGCCCTCTGATAACTCTGAATGCCACATTATTTTAGCCTGAAATCCAATGTTTATTGTATCTAAACATAGGTACTCGAGTGCTAAATCCATTCATGCTAATACTCGTAGGCAGTTATTGACTTATCAGTTAATGTGGTGCTGTCAACTCCAGTGACGGGTGAAATACGAACCGGACATGATGTTGCACTAGTTCAAACTAGATTAATTAATTGTCGTCGAACAGCCTGTGTGGCGTAGTGCAGTGCATTCGACTGCCACGACAGGGGGCGCGGGTTCGATTTCCGTTCTGTGTAAATTTTGTACGCATGAATATGTCTATCTGCATTGGTCTGAATATTTATGTGTAAAAATAGTATAAAAGCATGTTTATCCGCGTTCTAGAACCAGTATCATAAGTTAGATATTAAACAATGCTTACTTTGGGTCTGAAGAGCGCTGTGTAGAATGTTGTTGAATATTTGTTACTTTTAGGGAAAGTTTTTTATCAAAAATAAATCCGCCATTCCGCAAAAAAATCTGCCGTTTCAACTTCTTTTTTGAGAGTTGTGCATAGAAAAATACAGGTAATTATAACCTACATGTTTTTCAACTTTATGAAATTATGTTTATAACTGAATTGTTATCTAGATAGGTCAAAATACAGACAAACCATACCACAACATGGATGTATGTTCTTATAGTTTGTATTATGTTTGTTTAATATTCAATATAATACAGGATATTAGTATATTTACTATATTGAATATCAGGGCAGCTTGAATACATAAACAGATATTAAGTACACAACCTACAAACTAAGTATTGTGTACAGTAGTTCTCTTAGGAGATTACTAATCAAACCTATTGTGTCTACCACTAATTTGCCATCCCCAATCATCCATTCAAAGTTAACATCAGGGCCAGAGGCTTTACCATGATGACTAACAAACAGTTCTGTTTCGAAACAATCCAAAATTATAAACTGAACTACTTGATCCATATTGTCACATACTTAAACTGGAACGCGTTCGCGTTTCAATATGTAAGTGATATTTTATAAATTATAATTTTATAATAAAGAACAATTATTCTAGTTTAATTGGTTTGTGTGTTCATTTGGAACATGAAACTTAACGACCTAATTTGATGCATGGTCATCATCATTCTCTGAACCTTTTCCCAACTCAGTTGGGGTCGGCTTTCCAGTCTAATTGTGATGCGGCTGAACTTCGATATTTTCCGTGGAGCGACTGCCATCTGACCTCCACAACCAATGGCGATATCGAAGTTCCAAGTTAAACTGGTTGGACTTTTGGGGGCTCGGACTACCCGTAACGACTGCCATAGATGTTTGTATGGCAACCGGGACCGACGGCTTAACGTGCTCTCCGAGGCACTAATAAACCTGCGATAAATACACACATAACTTCGAAAAGCATCGAAAAGTCATTGGTGTGTGCCATAGTGAACCTGGGATCGAACCCGAGACCTCGTCTCAGCAGTCCATTACCCAAACCACTAGGCTACCGCGGTATTCTATGTATGTATGGTATGTATGTATGCGGTATGATGCATGGTATGAGTACGAAACTTTTCAGCTTAAGCCTGTAATTGATTTAATATTAAGATGTCATGGTAAGGTTCTAAAGCTACTTCTGTTACATTTGTGAATAAATATGAACGAAAACATAATAATAAGGTCTCAAGTTGCTTACTTTACCCATTAAATAAGCCATGTGTAATGTGTTAATGATCACCTTTTGTCTTCCCGTGACCTTGTCTGCTGAAAATCAACCGAAAGTGATGAAATGAGTATAAATAATAAAATAATAGCTTCTAATTAAACCACGATAGATAAATAGTTTTATATCTATTTCACTTTATACAGGTGTCACATCGAACGAAGTTCTGAAATTATGTAGCTAAAACATTTTACTGAAAAAAGATTCATTTTAATAAAAAAAATGCAAACTGCATTTAAAGATTTTCAAAAAATCACTCTGTAATCGAACGGACTAAAATCCGAACCTAACCTCCTGACTTTTTTGGTTTCAATCAATAGGGTCCCTAACAAACATGGTAAATCAAATGAATTAAATTTAGAAAGGGAAAGTTTGGAAAGGGAAGTATATAGGAAATACCGCAATTGCGATTCGGACCTTTTATTTCACCGGTCGGTTTGTGAATCGGACGTTCTTCATCTAAACTTTCTGATTTACTGTGTGACGTAATACAAAGATTCTTCAAAAGCTTGGTAACGAATTACACAATAGATATTGGACACATTCATAAACTTCAGCGATTACGTAACTCGAAACCTTCCGTAAGAAATAGAATTACATTTAATGCAAAAATATCACATTACCATCACAATCGTTTTTACATTTTCTCGCTTTTTGAAGAATTATGTGCTGTAAGTCATTACTCATATTACGCCTCAACGGTTGCTTGAGATGTTTTACAAGGAGGTCATGTAATATGAAGTGACTGCGCCATAACAAAGAGCCTGTCTGATTCACGACATTTTCTGTTTGATAGATGTATGATTCCGGGATCCGAATACGTTTGCGTTGAATTATCATTACTCAACGACAGTATAGGAGTTTTTGCATTAGAGTGCAGAATTTTTGTTTCAAAGATGAGCATGGTTATTTCTTATAATTTCCTAAGTAGCTTGTGACAGTTTAGTCTTTTACCTCCAGGGTAGGCAGAGACAACAGCCCGCCATCTGCTTCTTCCTTTATACTTCACGCGCTTTCTTTACTATAAAAGGCGTGAGCATATCTATGTGTTTAGTTTATTCTTTGTGGGACCGTGTAGACTTTGTACCACACTGGTGTGAAACATAATACTCATTACAGCTTCATAAATTGAGAATGAAGAGAGAATGATTTAGTAACGTTGTTGTTTCTTTCAGTCGTTGAATGCAATCAACTGAGAGATGGAATGAGTAGTAAATGTCATACCTGATAAAAGTGGTGATGTGGACCCTGTGTGGACCATAAGGTCATAGAAAGCATTCATTGTTGTACAAACATCAAAATTAATTTCTTAAAAAAAGAAACGATTTTTTTAAGGACTCACGTAGTTTTTAATTTAATTTGATCACTGTGGGCCCACAGGCTTATAAATTTCAGCTTGAAAATAATTTCAGTATTGAAAATAAATCCATGTTTAGGGCGAGATTATTCTTATCAATAGCAAGACTTGATTGGAAACAAAATTGTTTGAGAGTAGAGTTTTTATGTATATTGGTACTTATATTGTTAGTTTTTCCAATAAATTTCATTACTGTATTACCCTATGAGAAATAATTTTGGTAGAATTAAAAACCAAAGTTTTCTTTAGATCATTTGATCAATAAAATCTGAGTTACAAATTTGTGTTCGAAGTGAGCTGGGATTATTGTGATATTACTGCCTTATAAATATGACAGCCCCTGAATTAAACTAATTATTTTAAATCACCATAACCACAACGACTATTTTTGTGGTAACAATTAGATGATAATTTTGTTTCTTGTTAACAGGTATCAACGAGGCCGATGTTAAGACCAAAATCAGCATGCGTCAAACAAGCAGAGATACCTCACAGTTAGAGAATGTAAGTATTGTAGCTAGGGTGTTACAGTGAGATGATAGATAGCCCCAGAATTAGTATGTGTATAAGGTGAGCAGGGATTTAGAGGAACATAACATAACATAAACTCACGCCTATATCCCCGAAGGGGTAGGCAGAGGTGCTAGCACCCACATTTCGCCAGTTTATGTTTTTAGGTCCCAATGTAATAGGTGGCGAGCCTATTGCCATTAACCGGGCACTTATAAACCTGCGATAAATACACTAAACACATAACTTCGAAAAGCATCGAAAAGTCATTGGTGTGTGCCATGGTGAACCTGGGATCGAACCCGAGACCTCGTCTCAGCAGTCTATTACCCAGACCACTAGGCTACCGCGGTTATAAATAGAGGAACGAAGTTTGGATTAAAATTGTGCGACCAAGTTAAGTTCGTCCACTGCGTCGAGCAGGATACATGTTTGTATGTGTGTCATTGCGGTGGGTCTATAGAGCGCTGCGCTAGACGTGTCAACCATCATACGATGAGTTCACGACGTCAAGCATCGTATGCCCATCTACCTAGATGTGGACCCATCTACCTACTTAACTTATTCCAAATCTATTTCAAATTCACATATATTATGAAGTTTTTTTCTGAAATTCATTAGTTTTAAATAAACAATGGAATATTAAAGTTCTATAGATTTGAAGTAGACTTGGAAACTTGTTGATATTTGCTTTTTAGACAATAAACAAATAGCTAATGGGCTTTTGTAATATGAATGGTTGCACAGATTTAATTAATTTAAATGGCTTTGAGTTTCAAACATTTTGAGATAACTGACTCTCAAAATTTGGCAAACACTTTTAGTTTGTAATATATTATAGACAACTTAGAATAGACGCTTATTTTAATAGTTCTTATCAAACGCCAAGTGCCCGCTAAGTGAATAAAACACTTAAACGTTATCTCGTTGAAACGTAGGTAGGTACCTGTATTACTAAAGCGGAATGTCTGTGACACTAACACCTCTTGAATGTTAATAGTTGTAAGGAAGTTTGTCGCGACTTACTTTGTATTATTTTGTTATTTACGCTGTAGTCGACGTTTCGTTTACTTTTTAGCAGTCATGGTCACGCGGAGACTAAGAAGATTGCTTATTCACGGCTTCAAGTATAAAGTCATCTCAACATTCCATTAAAATGAGAAGTGTCTTGAAAACTTGTTGTATTTCCGTTTATTTAGTTAGTATAAGAGAAAATCTCATTTCTAAGCTGGTGGTTTGTTCAAGTTCCAAGCATCTCCTCTATTTAATTCTAATTAGGGTGTTTTTAGGTACTCGACAGTTGGTAGATATTGAATTATATTCGTAGGTAACTCCTTGTTCAATGGTAGAATGCCAGGATCAACTATCCTGGCATTCTACTTATAGAGCCTAGAACCTACTCTGTTTAGAATTTGTGACGGAAGAGCGCGTTTGTTTAACATGTGCAACTCTAAATTAATAGCAAAATTCTTTTAGTTAATATTGTTTAATTTTGATGTGCAATATTCGGCAAAACTTTCAATAATAACACATTATCATTTCTATAAAGTTTAAATATACCTTACAGCTTGTACAACATGTGAATCTGTGCACGTTTGCAATACCTAAGACAATATCTGAAGTTTTCATGACTCGTGTGTTTAAGTTTTCGATCATTTACAACATTTTTCGCATCATAGTTTCCGAATTGACTATTCGCGTCCACTAAAAGAATTCAACTGTATATAGGTATCTTAACTTATCTATGAGTAAAGATAAGTCAAACTTGTACCAAGAATTTTAATTTCAAATGAAACAGCAATATCATGGTTTTACCTCTGTCACTTTTTCACAGTCTTTTGTGAGTTGTTTCATATCAAAGGCGAAATGGTTTAAGCGACATTGAATGTTCAAAGGAAACACATCTCAAACGATTTTACTGAAAAGCGATTTTCTTGTCAACTGTTATTTTCACTTACGCCCTTTAGCCCTTCAGTCGTCGATATCATTTATAATCTAGTATTCACAAAAAATACGATATTATTTTTTCCCTTTGTTGTAACGAATGTAGGTGGAACAGTTGCTTTTGGTAATAAAATAATGTAATTTAATTCTTCATACCCAAAGGTTATTTATTGTATTAACACCCGACTCCTATTGTGTGATGCTATTGTTGCCTTTTATAATAGAAATTTCTTTAACGTTACCGAAAAAATGGCCGTAGGTTTTTTCATGAAACCATGTCTTAACCGCAATAATGAGTATAGCATTCTTTTATTTCAGCTCAAACTGGTCAGTACAGGTTAATATTTCGAAGTTTCACAAATGGAGATATCCGTAGCTAAAAAGAATTGTGAAATGACAAAACGGGTTTCTAGGCAGATTTTAATAAAACTCCATGTTGGAATATTGGAATAACGAAAATCAAATCTGAAATGAAAAAAATTCGGGATGAAAAGTAGCATATTATGTGTTAGTCCAGATCACATTTCTGTGGCAAATTTCATCCTGATCCGTTCAGTCATTATTGTGTGAAAGAGTAACAAACATACATACATCCATCCATACTCACAAACTTTCACGTTTATATTATCAGTAGGATTTCTAAAATCCTTCCGGCACCATCCGGCACAGATACAATTCTTATATAGGTACAAATGAAAAATAACACAATGCATAATATTCAAAACAAGATCAATTTTGAGATATTGAAAAGGTGTTATTATATTTCTGGCTGTTCGGACCGATAGATTTACGGAAAACAAGGAAAAGATCAAACCTTACAATTTATCACTCGGAAGCCGGAAAACATCTAATCTGATGAAATTTATTAATTTACGCATCTTACCAATTTCATTTCAAATTCTATGTTTATCTCGTGGTTTACAATTGTGTTAGAGACTGGCTGATGTACTTTTAGGCCTTACAGTGTTTTGAAGTTTATCCTAGGCTGTAGCTATGAGGTGGTACCCGGTGGGGGATTTCACACGAACTAAAAAAGGCTGTAATTATTACGGGAACTGACATATTGCCACCAGCTTTTCTTTATTATATGACCATAGATTCTGCCTACACCTCTTTCAATTTGTCATAGATTAGCGTTGGCTCGTAATTGCGCCCGCATCGCTTCCTAAAGGGGATATATATTATTCGAGGTCAATGACCTGCGCCATTTTCGAGCTCATAAACTACCTATATGCAAAAATCGTGTTGATCTATTGTTCCCCAGATACGTGATAAAACGAGAAACCAAAAAATATGGCTAGCAGAAGTTAGGGATACAAAAACGCACATAAACCACTTGTGTTACTAAATTTTTTATAGGGTACCTACTAAATTTCTATTAATCTAAATTAGCTGTGCCCCGCGGTGTCGCCCGTAGCATACATCTCTCTCATGGCATCCATTTAGCCTATAAATACCCTTAATTTATTCGTAATACAATGCAATTAGGAATAATGTAATTTATATTTTAATAAGGCAATTTGCCCGATTTTTTGACATTTAATTACTATACTTCCCTCTCCTGGGTAGCGTAGGTAGGGTACGAGGATATAATAACTTATAATATTTTGAAATAAATGGGCTATCCAACACAAAAATATTCTTTCAATTCGAAATAGTAGTTACTGAGATTAGCACATCCAACCAAAGAAATAAACTTTTCAGCTTAGCAACTATAGTAGGTAGGTAGGTATACCTACGTTCAACTTACAAAATTCGGTGTAGCAAAAGTTTCATTATTTATAACAAGTAGATACCTAGAAAGGAGTAGAATTAATACTTTATTACTAGCCTGGAAGTATAATTACTTTTTAAACGTGTTTAAGTACAAGAAACTAGTAACGGTGTTCGCGCGTTCTGAAAGTAGAGAAGTTAATGGATTAGATTGTCTTTGACTTTTGATGTCTCAAAATTAGTCATTCGTATAAATTTGTCAGAATCTAGTATTTTAGCAGTCTTTTATTTACCACTAGCTGATGCCCGCGACTCAGCCCCCGCGGAGGGTAATTAAAATTTTGGTCGATCTTAACTCCGGTTCTACTTGATCAATTGCAATCAAATATACCTACGGAAAATTTTAACTCTGACCAAGGTCTTTCTAATAGAAAAAAACGGTTCAGTAGTTTTTGCATCTATCGAGAATAAACACACAGAATTTCAAAAAAATATTTTACATTTAATATAACCCAAGTATATTTTTAAATATCTGTATTGTACAGACGCAACTGATTTTCCATTTTACAATAGATAGCACTTTAATGTACAAAACTAATTTACAAGTTTATAATAGCTTATTGAAGACATTGTCATAAGCACTAGATCATTCACATTATCTATAGAGGTCAACGTAAAAAGATGACCTTTTATAAACCCTCGGTCACATTAAGATTCACTTTTAATGAGCTTTCATAATGAAATATCAATTGAGATCCACTCGTTGTTGATTAAGCAGCGAACTATCTCCAAATGTACAGACAACTAATTTACAATTTTATAATAGTTTAATAGATAGATGGTCACAAGCAGCAGATCATTGTGTATTTACAGAGGTCAACGTAAAAAGATGAGATTAAGACTCACTTTTAATGAGATTTCATCATGAAATATCAATTGAGATCCACTAGTTGTTAATTAAGCAACGACATTTATCTCTAATGTACCTACAGATACAACTAATTAACAATTTTATAATAGAGAGATTGTTACGAGCAGATCATTCACATTATTATTTACAAATGTCAACGTAAAAAGATGACCTTTTTATAATAAAGCTTCGATCACATTAAGACTCATTTATAACGAGCTTCCATCATGAAAATATCAGTTGAGATATATATTCGTACAGATATTCGTTGTTGATCAAAAAATGAAACTCGTAATAAATAATGGAGTGAAAGATCTGTCTCATTAAATTCCATCATTTCATGCAAGATAGGCTTTACTTCTACTGTAATTCGTAAAAATAGACTTGTTAAGAAGTTTTTATAGTAGGTACTAGCTGAAAGCATCAAAATCCATTCAGTACTTTTTGCGATCATCGCGAACAAATAGAATATCTGCCGTAACAAGAATCTGCCATAACAAGAATCTGTCGTAACCAGAATCTGTCCAAACCAGAATCTGTCCTAAGACGAATGAGGGGAAAATAATACCAAAAAAATCAGACTCGTTCATTTAACAGTACTTTTTTATAATATCTAATGTACCTACAGACATAAACTACTTACCATTTTATAATAATCATAAAGATGTTGAGTAGCTGATGCCCACAGCATCGCAGTTTCCAAAATGGAAAATGAGTGTGTCGAATGAACTGCACCGATTAAGTTCATTTATATTGATTCGAGTTTAATATATTCACCGTTCAGTCAGCCGCTTGAAATTTGTGAAACATCAAAGGCCCGATCAGATATAGATACATAACATAACATTACATAAACTCACGCCTTTATCCCCGAAGGGGTAGGCAGAGGTGCTAGCACCCACATTTCGCCAGTTTATTTTTACACGATATAGATACACGACTCATGAAGCAGTAGTTCGTTTAGCGTACAGGATTTTTCAAGAACGGCAGTATTGTATTACTTTGTATTTCTGACTTTGTATTCATTCGTACATATCAAAGTTGTCCTTACGTACCTACTATTCCAGCGTAAGTCAAAAATAAGTACGTAGCTGCAATTCTACTGGAATGAAAACTGGTATTGATTTTGCAGTGCTATAAAATGAAATTTTATATTATTCTTTTTACTCGTGGAATGAAAACGGAAAACCTAGTTTGAACATCAGGTAATCTAAAGGTACTTACACAATGATCGCAGTAATTCTTGATAACTTTATGGTATTTGGAACGAAAGTTTAAAAGTTAAGTGAATAATATATTATTTGAGATATTACTCACTTAACTTTTGTGTTTTTGTAACTTAACTAATCTCTATTCGATATTCCTAATTCATCATTCTCACCAAGTAATTAAAAAGAAACATCAATAAATTGTGCCAACTGCCATTTACTGGGAATGAGAACAAGAGGCCACAGATATAAATTGGACTGAACCCTAAATTCATTATATTGTCATTAACGAACAGAGCCAAATAGCTTAACAGGTTTAAAGGAAAATAAACCAATGCTGACACAGTTTTACTGCCTTTTTTATTAACCTTTGTTGTCTTTTTTATTGGTTTTGTTATAATACATACCTAGTTTGTTTTTCCTGTGTGCAGGGACCGCTCGCCATCACAGTATCACGCTCTCATTCAAATCGACTATAAGTTTTACACAGTTTTATCTTACTATGTTGTGAGTGTGGACGTATTGACAAATATGTATATAATATAGAATTTAAGATTAACTGATTGATTTTAATGAAAAATGTATGCTCTGAAAATTACAAAAATAATAATTATACATCAATTTATTTATTGATTTATTTAAATACTAGCTGTTGCCTGCGGCTCCGCCCGCATAGACGTCGATTTTCGCGTTTTTTTTACTATATCGCATGTTCTAATGAGCCGATTGTGATCATATATGCGTAAGATTTTGAGTCTAACCAAGACCTTTCTAATAAAAAAACCGCATCAAACCCCGTTCAGTACTTTTTATAAATAATTTAAAAATACCCAACGGATTTTGATGCGTTTTTTTTATTAGAAAGTTCTTGCTTAGACTAAAAATTTACCGTATGTTTGGTTGTAATTGGTTAGGTATAACCGGAGATATGACCATAAACGACCTTAAAACGAAGCGCGGGCGAAGCCGCGGGTATCAGCTTGTATAAAAAGTAGCCTATATGTTGCCCAGCACTATGAACTATAATCGTACCAAGTTTGATCAAAATCCCTCCAGTAGTATTTGATTTTAGCGCGCACAAAGATTTGCGCACAAACAGACAAAAATTCTGAAAATCATAGTTTTGGCATCTATTACATTCATAATTATAGTCCCCTGATAATTTTTTTCTCATATATCTTCCATGTACAGACACCGATCAGTTACAGATTTATTATTTTGTATAGATAGATGATTATCGTTTTTAAATTTATTAGTTCTCAGTTACTTCTGAGAGCGACTGTAACACTAAACCATGAGCTCATCGTAATAAAGTGTACCTAACTGTACATAATAAAGTCTTATCATTTAATTTTAAGTCATAACTAGAAGTTCTACGTTATAGTCACGTACCTTTCACTGAGTTTATTGTAGAAACTGTGTTTATTGAAGCAGAAAATTCGCAGTCTTGAGAAAATTTCCATTCAAATTGTCGCTAGCGTACATCTATAACACTAAAGGTAAACATTATTGAAAGTTAACCATCTACCATCTCCCAACAAAGTCTGCAACTAATCCTTTTAACTGAATCTAGGGAAGCCAATAAAATTAAATCTTAGTTAATTTGGTTATATGAAGTTACGTTGTCTACACCTTAATTTTATAACTTTAGGAATTAATTGGGTTAATTCTACAGTGCCAGGCAAAATCGAAGGTATAAATGCTTGGAAAACGACTTGCCCAAACACTGATCTGACCTCCCCTTTTAACATTAAATATACCTACTTTAGTTTATATAATTTAGTTATTATAATATTCATTAAATAAATAAAAATATAATAAAGCCGACCGATATTTATAATAATTAGGTAAAACTCTGCATTCATATAGTTTCATGAGTAGGTACTTAATTAAACTTTTTAAACGTTGTTTAAGTTATTGTTATGAATAGGTATTCTTTGATTTTATGTATTTACTTATAGTTGGTAAACTTTGATGTGTACGTTTTCGATTGAATATCACCGAATTCTTACCTAAACTGTTTTCATCTGTTGAATTAATACGACTAATAAAACTTGAGAAAGTGAAGTTTAATAATTTTATTGCTAGCCATAGCTGTAAAAACGAAACAGTCATAATTATGTAGGGGTTAAATCATGATCTTTGCTAGTGACTAAATTAGAATTTGTTTTAATTAAACATTCTTCACTAAGTATGCGTCTATAAAAACTTATTTCATTTCTTCAAGTATCTGAACTATCAAGCCGGCGGCACAGTAAAAGTATTTTGCATAAGTCTTAGAAGTTTATGAGGCCTTCGGACGTTATATGTCTTTTTTAAGGAAATTCTACACTTCTTTCATGGTATGATTTTTTTTAAAACTACTCAAAAAAGTAGGAAAGAGGTGGAATCTATTAACTCCTATCGAATCACGTGTTTTGTTTCATACCACTTAGGTGTGTAATGCGATTAGTAAAAAAATCTATTAACTAATAGGTCATGACAGGTTGACAAATTTTTAGTAATTCTGCCTGGCTGTAGTAGGAGAGGACCCAACCCAAGAATTTTGACGTGTCACGTTGTTACGAATAAATGGTTTGAAGTCACTGCTTGTTGTTGTAATGAGCTAAAATTCCTCGTTATAATTAGGATTATATTTATGATATATATATATATATATATGTATCATCTATACATATAATAAAATGGTAGGAAAGTCAAAACTGTACATTGAATATTTTTTTAAAAGAATACTTGGGGTGTGATCTACAATCGATACCGAAGCCAAAAATATAGTTTTTAGAATTTTTGTCTGTTTGTCTGTTTGTCTGTTTGTCTGTTTGTCTGTTTGTCTGTTTGTCTGTTTGTCTGTTTGTCTGTTTGTCTGTTTGTCTGTTTGTCTGTATGTATGTCCGGGATAAACTCAAAAAGTACTGCATGGATTTACTTCAAATTTGGCAAGAATATTGTTAGGAAGTCGGGTCAACACATAGCCTACTTATTATCACGCTCTCACCTACGGGGAATGAGCAGTGAACGTTTATATCTTCAACGCATTCTGTAACAACGTGTAATCTAAACACGCATATTTGAATGGTGTTATTATGTTAAACATGCTATAAGCTAGCTTCACACTATAAGTAACTTGACCGATAAATTATATAATAAAAAACAAACTTAATATTGCGGTTCAATCCGTAGACCCGATTACTGCACCAACCGCAAATAATAAGTTTGTCGTAGGTTACGTCAATAAAACTGTAGAGAGGTAAATTCTGTATATTGAAATATTTACAAAATAACTATTCGGGGATGATTGGTGATCAATACCAATGGTAAAAATGCAATCAGTAATTTTTTTGTCTTTCTTTCTGAAATCCTCATGGATACCCACCCCGCGGCCAGCGGGGCAGGTTATGTCGGACTTTTACCGACTAAAACCGCACGCCATCTAGGGTCTTCCGACGCCAGGGTTTAAGATGGCCCATAGAGCATTTCCCTCGCACCCCGACTTGACCCGGGCCATCTCTGGATTCGAGATGGCCCCCTCGGGCTTGGCATCCACAGTGTTCCCGTCATGCCCCCGGAATAGGGGGGGGGGGACGCTTCCATGCGCCGCCGCCTCGGCCTGCTTCTGTTAGGGTGACAGGCGGCTCCGACGGAGGTCGTTAGACCTCCGACTCCTTCGTCGCCTCCGTCCGGGAGAGTTCTGTGCAGCCTCTCCCGAACCCTTTCGGCCGCCTCCTACTAGAGCATCACTTGCTCGCAGAAGGAGGCGGCGGCCGACCACGCGTCCGCACTTTGCACCATTGCTGCGATCAACACCGGCAGTGTGAGGACTCCCACCCCGAGGGCTGCCAGGAGGGCCTGTCTCGGCACCTCCCACGCCGGACACTTGACCAACGTGTGCAGCCCTGAGCGTCGGCTCCTTCCGAATTAGACACAATTGATCCCCGAAGCACTTACCAGAGATCACCTGCATCAGCTGGTATGAGGGGCCCCCGTGAGGTCTCCATGACGGGTCTTACCGCCGCTATAACGGCGTGCCCTGCGCTTTTTTTTTATAGTCGATAGGCTCGCGTTTTCCCAAGTCGGTCCTTCCACTCCACCACGGTATCCTGGCGGAGCTGGGCGTGGACGGCCTCGATTACTCGAAGCTCCGGGTCCAGTCCCCGCTCCCGCGCCTCCTTTCGCCACCAATATAGGCATAACGCGTTGCGGCGCTCCCAATATATGAACATACACCTGTTACGGCTATTCAGGGCCTCCGTCCAGATCGGGCACGCCACCGTTAAGGGCCATGGACCACACGATCCCCGCGTAGAGCCTCCTGCGGGAGTCATCCGGCCCCCTCATATTGGGCAACAGCCGCGCCAGAACGTTGGCCCCCTTACACCCTGGCTTCAGAAGACCCTAGACGGCGTGCGGTTTTAGTCAGTAAGTGTCCGATATAATCTGCCCCGCTAGCCGCAGGGTAGGTATCCTCATGGATACCTACCCTGCGATTTCCGCAAGGAAAAAAGGCTATTTTTTTCCGCAAGGAAAAAAGGAAAGCGACTCCGCCCGCGAGTCAAGGTTTAAGTTAGGTCATCATCTTTTGGTTATATAATAATAATAATAATAATAAAGCCACTTTATTCCAAATCTCGCTTATGTATACAATATAAGTTAGTAAGTAAGTAAATTTAAAAATGTTTCTTATTAATAGTGTTAGTATTCGTTTATGAGATTTGGACCCCTGTTTGGGTAAAGGCCTCCTCCATCCTATTCCATGACTCCCTGTCTCTGCCCAATTTCATCCAGTCGTTTCCTGCGACGTGTGTTATGTCATCAGCCCACCGTCTTAATTGTCGACCAACATTCCTCTTCCCCACTGGCCCTTTCCATCGTGTGGCTTCAGTGGTCCATCTTCTGTCTGGATATCGTGAGATATGTCCGGCCCATCTCCACTTAAGTGAGAGAGCGTGTTTGAGAGCATCGGTAAGTTTAGTTTTTTGACGAATATTTTCACACTTAATTTTATCTATTCTTCTAATTTTCAACATGCTCCTTTCCATGGCTGTTTGACTACTTTTAATTTTTTGTTTTATTTTGTTTGTAAATATCCAAGTTTGGCAACCATACAACAAACATGGTAGTAGGCATGTATTAAATATTGTCCTTTTCATGTGCAAGCTGTAGTTGCCTTTTAGGATTTCTTTTAATGCCCAGAATTTCTTCCAAGTTGTATTGATTCTCCTTGTCACTTCTTCTTCGTTGCTTGACGTTTTGAATGAGATTTGTTTCCCCAAGTAGATGTATTCGCTGACGTATTCCATGTTGTTACCTTTTATTACTATCTGGCGTTCGTTATTATTCGTTAATATCTTAGTTTTATTTACATTCATTTCAAGGCCGATTTTAGAGCTTTCGCAATCCAGAGATCTCATCATTTCCTCTAGGTCTTTGGCAGTTTCAGCAATTATAACAATATCATCAGCGAACCTCAGATGGTTCAAGTACTGTCCGTTGATGTACACTCCTCTGCCTTTCCAGTCTAATTTTTGGAATATATTTTCCAGTACTGCTATAAACAGCTTCGGGGAAAGAGGGTCTCCCTGTCTAACGCCTCGTTCTATATTTATTTCGTCTCCTCTAGCTTCTAATTTGACTCTACTCGTACTTTGTGTATAGATATATTTCAATATATTAATATATTTATAGTTAATATTTGAATGTTGTAGTGCATTCCAGATTGCACAGTGGCTTATGCTGTCAAAAGCTTTGCTGTAGTCAATGAAGGCTACATACAGAGGTCTATTGTATTCTCTGTATTTTTCTATGACCTGTTCTAGTGTATGTATGTGGTCCACTGTGCTAAAGCCTGATCTGAATCCTGCTTGTTCCCTTGGTTGTTGCTTGTCAATTTCGTCGGATATTCTCTTTAAAATTATGGATGAGAATAGTTTATATATGCTTGCCAGCAGGCTTATGGGTCTATAATTTCCTATGTCCAAGGAGTTTCCTTTCTTGAAGAGAAGAATTATGTCTGATGTACACCATTGTTTCGGTACTTTTTCTTCGTCTAGTATCATATTAAATAATTGCGTAAAATGGCGTGTTAAAATAGGTGCTCCTAGTTTAAGGGCTTCATTGCACAATCCATCTGGTCCAGGACTCTTCTCAGCCTTCAGCTTTTTTATGTTATCATAAACTTCGGAATCTTCAATTTGTCTGATGCAGTCTGTCGTGTTCATTTTGGTTGTTTGCGCTTCTATTTCGGTCTCATTTTGTTTTCTGTATAAGTTTTTGTAGAAGTTTGTTGCATGATTTATTACATCTTTTCTTGATTTTGTTTCTAGTGCGTTATGCTCAAGTTTTTGAATCCATGACTTGTGAGTTGTTAATTCCTTGTATGCTTTTTTGGCACTTCTAAAATTCTTGATGTTTCTTGAAATAATCTCGTATCTGTGGTTGTTGTAGTCTTTACGGATTGATCTATTCGTCTGTTTGTATATTCTTCTTAGTTCTTCTTTCATATCTTTGGTTTTACTTTTTGTGTGTAGTAGTTCCGTGCGCCTTTTTATAAGTTGGATTGTGTCTTTGGAGAAAATATTGTGTTGATGTGGGTGTGTACTGCTTTTGTGTTTTAGGCTCTCTATTATGCCCCTTTCCAGGATATTGTAATATGTTTGGATATCAATATAGTCTGTTTTTATATTTTCTGTATAATTTCGGAGATTGCCGATGTAGTTATTTATTTCTGTCTCTGTCCTGGGGATATTGGCTGGTGTTGTGTAGCTTTTTCTACTTTTTACTGGACTACTCAAAAGTAATGTTGCTCTCACTAATCTGTGATCGGAAGAGAATGTAACTTTATTTAGTACCTCGATATTTGTTATAAGTTTATGATGGGTTATCATAATAAAGTCTATTTCATTTCTCGTCTTTTGGTCGGGTGATAACCATGTCCATCTACGGCTCTCTTTCTTTCTGAAGAATGAGTTCATTATTGACAGTTTGTGTTGGTAAGCATAACTTAAGAGCCTTTCGCCTCTTTCATTACGTGCTCCGTAACCATATTTTCCCATTACTGGATAGTAGTTTGTGTTTGGACATCCTATTTTTGCATTAAAATCTCCCATGACAATGACCTTCCCTTCCGTCTTGGTGTGAGCATATTCGATGTCTTTGTAAAATTTTTCAATTTCTTCTTCTGTTGATCTCTCTGTCGGTGCATATGCTTGGATTATTGATAAGGAGAAGCATTCAAATTTCATTTGCAAAAGTGCTACTCTTTCAGAGATTCCTATAAAGTTGGTGATGTTGTTTTTATATATTTTCTTAATTAGAAATCCCACTCCATGTAGTCCTTTAGTTTCGCCGATGTAGCAAAGGATAAGGTCACTATATTCTTCTATCTTGCATCCCATTTTTCGAACTTCTGCAAGACCTAGAATGTCCCAATTAATATTTTCCAAAGCGTTAGTTAGTTCAAGGAATCGTTCTGTTGATCCAAGTGTTCTTACATTATAAGTGCAAATTTTGAGGGTATGTTTTATATCATGATTCATTATTCTATTTGGTGGAGGGTTGCAGTCTAATTCCCCACGAGGACAAGTCGGATTGGGGAATCTTTTGGTTATATCTCCAGTTCTAATTAGCCAATTACAACCAAACATAGGGTAAATTTTAAGTCTAAGCAAGAACTTTCTAATAAAAAAACCTCATCAAAATACATTTAGTAGTTTTTACGTCCATCGCGATTATCGGCTTTTGATGGGGTCTTTTTATTAGGAAGGTATTGGTTAGACGAGTGAAGTGAAGAGTAGAGTGGAGAGTGGAGGAGTGAGTGACGTGGAGAGTTGTTTTATTAAAATTGACTTGGTGGCGATACCGACCTCCACGCGGGCGAAGCCGCGGGCGGAAGCTAGTATTAAATGAATTACAACTTCAATTCAAATATTATAACAATAGAGTGGTTCTGAAGTGAAAGTCTCGAATGTGATGATGATTGCAATTAATGGTAATTTTAATCTACCTGTAGTTGACCTGTAGTCTACATTTTTTTAAACTGTGTCATGTATGTTTTGTAATGATAGTCAAGTCCAACATTTTATTCGAAGGGGCAAGATTTAGGGGGTGAGTCGTGCCGACACTAATTCTCACAATATAAGTCATCATAATTCTTAAAATTTCATGACCCATAATGCCGACACGACACGTACTTTTAAAAACTTTGTTTTTATCCAGAAGGAAATCGAGAAGTTCTCAAACTCCTCAAGTTTCTGAATTATTCGTTTTGAAGAGTGAATTACTCATTCTAAGGGAGTTTTAGTCGTTGAATACTGCTTTATTGATGCTCTTATAAATTAAGTTACTTTGTATCTGTGTCCTGGGGCCGTACCACGTCGCTCCTATAGCAATAAAATACAGTTTAGAAGAGAGATGGAGCTATGAGTATTTCAGTTGAACTGCATTGGTTTTAAATTGCTATACGATCGTCATGGTAAGACCGTGTTCCCATAAAGCCAAAAGAATACCAAAAGAGAAGTAGGAGAGCTGATTCCAGGTACCAAAATGCAAGCTTTGTTTACGACTGTGTCTGGCACCCGGATGAAGAAGTCTGTGTGTACCCTAATGTTACGATAAAACTACTTAAATTATATTTTTGTTGACAGATACGACTCACTTGCATACGTCATCAAAAGGTGCGTTTTGGAGAGACGCAGTTAAAACACAGCGTGAACTCCGAGCCTATCACATACTGGGCCGAACATTCGGTTGATGACAAAGCCGTACGGTCTTCTCGTAGTTGTGAAGTGTTTGTGCTGCATACACCATAAGTGAAAGAACTATAGAACTCGAGCTACAAGGAGACGTGAGATGTGACCTGCACAGAACGCTGGGATGTTTGTGACGTCATAAGTTAAAGTACGTTTTATATCAACTTATGGTAAGAAATTTTCAAAAAGTGGTGTCGTTTTGTAATGACAGGGAATAGTGAATTAACAAACAATTAATAATATTATAGTTTTAATTTTTTTTACATTAAAGACAAACAGTATTAAAAATACTTTCGTAATATTATTCTAGTCTAAGGTAATAGCTAAGCAATTATTTATATACTGTAGGTATTAACTTTAAAATCATCTGCTGACTCATGAATCTGTTGTTAACTACTGTAGATTCGCGATCAGTAAAAATACATTTTGTTATTATTTGTTATTGAAATTATTGTACACACATCAATCCGCTCGTGTGAAAATCTAAACCCAGTCCTGCAAATCACAGGATCATAGAAGAAATTCTTGGGACATGTCCGATCCACCAACCCGCATTAAGCCAGCGTGTGTGGATTAAGGTCTAAACCCTCTCAGCTCTCTCGTTAGAGGAGAGGAGACCCGTGCGCTGCAGTGGGACATAAATTGGTTGCTATTATTATTATTAATCTAGTTAAATAATGTCAGTTAATTCAAAAATGTGAAGGGTCAAAAATGTGAACTAATACATACCTATTACTGTATGTACAGCCGCAGTAATAAAGAAAAGGGATGCAAAACTCTATACAAAATATAAACAAAGGATAAAGAAAACAATCTCAAATCTCACGAAAATTTACTACCTACGTTGAATACTCACATACTTAGTAGTGACTGGCGGTAGAGCCATAATATTTTTCCCAGCAACTGAGTAAATACCCTCTCTCGCTTACATGCTTACATAAAATCACATCTTTATCCCATTGGCTTGCTATCTACCTACCTACCTACCTATCCTTTTTTTTATCGCGCGGAAATTCCCATGGATAGCACCCCCGTCGGCCATCGGGGGTGTTTATGTTGGGATCGAACCGACTAAATCCGCACGCCATCTCGGGTCTTAATAACCGGGATGTAAGGTTACCCAATAGGCATATCCCTCGCTCCCCAGCTGACCCCGGGACACGTGGAGAGCCTCGGAGCAGCTCTCTAGAGGGCCACTCCCACCCCGGCCGGATTGGCCGCAGGCAGCAGCGTCTCCCGTGGCGAGTGGGAGGCGCAGCTTGCCTCCGTTGCCCGGGTACACCATGTGGAGGTTCCGGCCCGTACCCCTACTTACCTTATCCTGACAAATTAACCCACATTCCTGTCGATTCTTCTTTCATAATGATGACAAACATAGGTATACTTAGGTCAATTCTTACCGGGTTACCCATACACCCTCGCCCCATCAATCTATTTAGTTAATTTTAGACTCATATACTTGCCCTGAAAATATACGAATGAAATCTCTGATGTTGCAATCAGACAGACTAGAAACCGCTTGCCAACAACAGGACTGCATGCTTGTTAGCTACAATAGCAGTATAAAAAATGTAGGTCAAGGTGGAAGCTCGTCTTCCTGTATTCTAATAATATATACAATTCAGTTTGCAAAAATCAGCACACGCAACCCTTTTTCTTTACAGCAGCGCACAACTCATTAGGAGAGCGAAAATTGCTCCGTTACTGTGTCAAACAATTGTTCTTGATGTTTCTGTGTAAGTTAACATATAAAATGTTTAGATATACGGGGCTTAGTGAACCCATAAACCCTTAATGAATGCATAACTTAAAGTATCGATTCTCGATCACATATACAGTTTTTAAACATACTCAGATATGGTATATACACACACATGCTTGTTACAATAATTATATTATAGCAAGCGTTGAAACGCTGTACCGCTAAGCTGCACAAGTCTTCAACAAAGTCAAGGTAAATCGCACATCAAACCTGTTCATATTTATATCCAGTGGCAAGGCATTAAAGTAAAAATAATAAATCAACCAATCCATCTGGACATAAGCCTCTCCATAGCACTCGTTTCCTGCTTGCCACTTCCAGTTATTCCAGCTGGTTTTTAGGTCGTTAGTCTATTTTAATCGCAATTTTATTGTTATCGTCTTTTTCATTCGTGAACCCACTCTACAACTTTTTTGCTCTAACAGCCACCCAAAAGAATGTTGTAAATAAAATCATATCTTTAATAAAGGATTATTAAAGATATGATTTTATTTACAACATTCTTTTCGGTGGCTGTTTCTTGACTTGCTAGCTTGACTATTTCATTATTTAAATATTTTGTAGGAACAAAATATTTAAGTACTGAAATAGTCAAGCTGTAAAGGCAATTGGCAGGTTTCTAAACCTGATATTTGGAAAATGATCATTCACTGTAGTGTATCGAACGTCTTTGTTAAAATATAACATTACGTTTACGTAACAGTCTAGCTCAGCCTTTATTGCAAACATTTCAATTAGAAACAATGGAATGTGTGGTTACGTATTATTTTGAAGTGCTTCGTCTTATGCATTATTAGATTAATATTGGATTTACTTTTGACTTTACCTTGAATATTTCATTATCAGCTTACATAATTATTCAAGTATCGAGCATCAGAGTAATTTAGTTATCGTTTTAATTTAATTGTTGATTTAAATTATGATTAATTGACTGACACACTGGTTCAGGACATTGCACGACAAAATGCACATAACAATATCATACTTTTAGTGAATGAACGCGTCAAATTCCTTACACTTGAGACACCTTGCCAGGACAGTTCCGTTTTAGTTGTGTATCTTCTCTAGAAAGGATTCAAGTCCCCTGCCTAATTGTATAGCTACTTGAGTGCGAATTTTGTTTTTTCGAACACCTTTCATCAACATTTCTAATCTGCTACACACTACGATCATACGATGTTTCGTTATAAAACTGCTTGTAATTTGTTGTTATTTATATTCGGAAGAGGGCGCTGATATCCACGCCACAGTTTATGTTATTGTAGATGTCATCGTTACAAGGTACTATGAAAATCTTTTATTTATTTCCAAATAAAATGTATTTATTATTTGAATTCATTTTAATTATTGATTTATCCTTGAAAAAAGTAGGTATTCTGTTTTGTGCCAAACCTATTCACATTGTTAACATTGTACATAAAACATGTATTTTTATATTAAATGTGAACTAGTTTGTAGTCATAAGTACATTATTATTTTAAAAAAAGTCTATGTATTTTTGTGATTAGAGATTAAGAAAAAAGTAAGTATTTTACATTTATAGATAATAAAATCACCATTGTCAAACAAATTAGGTAGGCATAAGAAAATTAAAAGTTAAATATTTGAAATTATGGTCTTCTTTACTCAAGCCTCTTTCGTTTACTTACTGACTCTTTTTTTTGGTTTTAGCAGAGTGCAAATCAATGAAAGAATTGAATTTCCGAACTTATAAAATACTTTGGTTATGTTATATGAACGATTCTCAACAGAAAAAATATGTTTTTTGAAATCCCTGTCTGTTTATCGGTTTGGATGTTTATTTGCGATGGACGCAAAAACTACTGAAAAGATTTTAATGCGTTTTTTTATTTGAAATATCTTGGTCAGAATTAAAATCTGCCTTAAGTTTGCTTACCATTAGTTAAGTAGAACTAGAGATATGACAAAAAAGCAATAAATAACCTCCATGGAGCCATGGGCATCAGATAGTTTAAATATCATTTTTGTAAATATTTTACCCAAGCCAAGAAAAGTACCCAGGTTCATCAAATTGCACACAAACAGAAGCATAAAATACGGAAGCAAGGAAAATAAGGGTGAAGTATAAGTTGACTTGTAGATAAATAACAAACAAGTGTAGTACAATAAATATGAAGGAATAAAGCTCCCGTTGAGTTTTGCCTGCGTCTTACGCATATGCATAAAATATATGCATGCATATCAGGAAACAAATTCTCGCGGGATGAAGCTATGTCATGATCAGAATATCTTCCATAAATATGACTCATCTCGCGTAAACGTCTTATTATATATTCTCATATCGTACGAATGCGAAATATTTACGTTCAGTTAGGTTAATAACATATAGTCCGAAGTAAGTTGAACATTATATTTCAGTTTCAAGAAAAGAAAACGATTACATTTATGTTTTTTGAGACCCAGACTTATTGACATTTGGGCCAGCCGACGTTTTAGAGACACTTGTCTTATCCTTATTGATACTTTTTAATTTCAATATTTTTAATAAGTTCCTTCTAGGCAAGCGTGATTCATCGTAGACCACATCGTCACTTACCATCAGGTGGGATTGAGGTCAAATGTAAGCCTAACTTGAATAACTTACCCTCTGAAGAAAGTCGGCAGTCGGGTAAAAAAGACCTTTCGGGCCAAGTTAACCTCACCTGCAAGCCAATACACCTGCTGATTGATGGACAAGGCTACAGTGCACCCTATAGAATATGCAGAGTTCGTTAGAATAAGGGCTCGTGGCTAAGGGTTCGTTTACACAGACCGGCTCGGAGAGGAGAGCAGATTCTTATCGCGTTGAAAATAGAGTTTTAGTATTTGTAGTAAGGTTTATTTTTGCATCTGCACTGCTTTTTCATTATGAAAATCATTTGTGAGTGTGAAAAGAAAATTTCGCACCGATGCTCTCCGAGCCGGTTTGTGTGAACGGACCCTAAATGGCTATCGATTAGGTTAATACATCGCAGGATTAGGCAATAGGTACTAATCAGGCCAGTCTTAGAATGGATTCTTGAAACAGTGAGACCCTTCGGTGAGTCAGAGAGCATGTCAACCCGTTTATCCCAGTGGAACATCTGTGGTATTTTTGTGTAGTTGTAGCCTAATAAGTCCAACAACCTGGTATCTTGTAGAGATCAGGTGGCTTCACGTCACTTCACAGAACATATTGAATTTCGGCCATTTGAGGCTGAAAGCCGATCACAACTGAGTTGGGAAAAGATCCTAATGATGATGTCTGTCTATAGCAGATGGTTAAGGACCTCTAATCCATCAAATTATTGATTATCGATTAAGGCTGCAAGCTTGAATAAATTATTTTTCATGGATTTGACATCTCTAATGGTTCATTTATCCGGTTTAAAATTGCATTATACGGATACCAAAATATTATTTCGGTATTTGTATGAATTTAATGAAGAAATACTTCGAGCAACAGTCAGACAAGTTTAATTTAAAAGCATTATATTTTATTTACAATCCTTACTTATAATATAATAGACTAGGTCGACTAGAATATTATTTTAATGATCAAAATGTACAATTTTATGTAATTTTATTACACAATATGGAGTAAATAATATCATACAGTTATATAAATAAATTTTTATTATATCCCAAAAGTAAAATAACATAATAATTATCTGTGTATCTACCAATTTATTGATTGATTTATTATCATCTATACCCCGATTTTTAATTCTAGGCAAGAAAATGACAAGTGCAACTGTCACTGATACAAAAAAGGGTGACCCGCTACAATAGTGATGTTCGGCAATCAATAGACTAGATACTTTAGTCATTCTTTATTTTTATCAGTGAATGAACCTCTTTGCAGTTTATGCTCGCCTAGTATATTACACGACGGAAATATTTTTTATAGAATACTAAATCTATCTTTCTTTATAGAATACTGTGTCCCGCGGCTTCACCCGTGGCATACTTTGTCCCCGTGACAGGACAAAAAGTATCCTATGTCCTTCTCCTAGTTCTAAGCTACCTCCTCATCAATTTTCAGCCAAATCGGTCCTGCAGTTTACGCGTGATGCCGTGACCAAGGGAAATAGGGATTCATTTTTTACCCGACTGCCAAAAAGTGTTATGTTTTTCGCGCGTATCTTGTATGTATCAGTTTTTATGTATATAAACGCGCGAAAAAAAAAATTTATATATTTAATAAAAGAATTATAATCTCGACTCACGACTAACTTATAATTGTAAAACTCGATTCAACCACGTCACTATTTATTTGATACAAAAAACCTGCAACACTGGAAATGTCATTTTCTTGCCTAGAATTAAAAATCGGGGTATAAGTAATGTTTGGTTGTAGTTTCAATATTTTAATTTAGGTATTAACAAATCAAAATTGCGTTGTTTTTTTTCACTTTTAGATAGGTACCTACTCATTTCAAATGTGGTTTTAAAGGAAGATGATGATTTATTTTATATAAAAAACAACAACATCGGCAGGTACTATAATTTGAAAAGAAAATTCCGACATAAACAGTTTAAATTAAAAACGTTAGGTACATTCGTTTCAACCAATAAGCTTCTAAGTTTTTTTCTGCAGCCTAAGTATCTGAATCAAGCTATAATATCTTCGTATCAAATTTCCACAGTTTTGAACATAGTAATACTTTGAGACTTATATGGGTTAAGTTGAATTAGCCTTACTTCTTACTTTGATTTTTTTTGTATTCGTGAAAACTTGTAAATGGCCTTCAGCTACCTATATATAATTTATTAATATAAACTGTTTTAGCCGTAAGTTTCCCAAATAAAATAAAATAAAATAAAATAAAATAAAATAAAATAAAAATAAAATAAAATACTTCAGTAAAGAGCAAAAAAAATGTGCATTAAATCTTTATTCAAAATAATTTGTGTACCTGCACTTACCACAATCACAACATTTTCAATAGGTTCGTAATATTCTGATTGAAACTATTAATATATATTAGGTAGTTGTCAACTATGCAATTCTTTTACAAGAGTGAGGTTATAAAAAATTTAATAAGTTATTTTATAGCTTAATGTATATTTAGTTTTTCAATATTTAGCATTTATCATGAATCAAATCTTAAACAATAGCTACCTATCTGATTGGTACACAAAGAAAATTATAATTATTTATTGTCTATTGAAGTACCGTATTATTTCGCAGTGATTACTTACAGAATATAAATTTAATTATCTTTGAAAATAAAGCAGACTACGTAAATACTTAGCCACCCACCAATAGCGAAAAATTGAAATTTAATGAGTTTTCAGCAAACCTAGCAGTGTACTGAATATTAGACTTTAATTACTTTAACTTTGAGTATATATCTTAAATGTCATCCATAACAATGTCATATTTATTTTTGTAGGTAGGTGGGTATATTGTTTAATAATAACGTACCTGTCAAAACCACTCGATTGAGTAGGTACCTACCCACTAGAGAGTCTAGAAGGAATAATTAATAAGCTAAGAAGTCACGAATGAAGACAGATAGCTTCAACATTTCTGACAAATTGCGTAAACATTACAATTGAATTTCATTGTAGTTTCTATGTAAGTCATTTATTTATGAATAGTAAAAAAGAGAAGCGTTTGTCTATACCAGCTTTTTTAGTAATGGCAAATCGCCAAATACTTTTATGTTCTATTAATGTCGCCTTATTCTATTTCTTCATTAATAGGTTGCTGGTTTAAATGGCGTTTAAAAATATAATCAGAGTGAAAAGTTTAATTTGCTTTGACTGCGTGACGTATTATAAAAATAAATTATTATTATACGAAAATATTTTTTGTAAAATAGTTGCCAAAAAATATGTAAAACACGACAAAAAATATTAAAATATGACATGGTCTGCTCATGACATTTTTTATTTAAGTAATAAAGCGTACTTTTTGTATGTTGGATTATATTTTTAAAATCTACAGCAAAATTGAATTCGAGAAGCCCATTTTCGCTAAAATAAATATTATATTCTGAACATAATGAAATCTGTGAGAAATTTTATATTCAGTTGAATCTAATTTGAATAGAAGTCGGCTATAATAATTATATTTGGGAAAAGTAAGCGTCAAGAGATGAAGAAATATTGATAGGTACTATTACTTAAAGTTTATGCACAGTCACCACACAGACATCAATGTAACTGATATTCATTATATTGTAAAATAATGTAACTAGGTACATAGAACAGACCCAAATCATCAACATTTTGAAGATAGATTGTGGACAGTCACTTCAGAAGACAATGTTCATACTGCTAAAATTTCTTTGACAGCAACAAAAGCTTAACAAAAATATTTAACGACGCATACAATAAGCAATCTACACAACAGGTCCCTTCTTTACAAATATCTTTCTATAACCTAACCTAATTTTTGCATTTTTTCCTTATTTTATTACAAATTTCTTGATTTAAATCTAATAGTGCATTTACATTTTAAATTTTGACATAAACCATAAAAATATATTAATCTAACAGTATATAATCATTATAGGATTTTTGATTGACATGGTCAAAGAAAACATTTTCCTTAGAATCTTATTTGAAGTAGGTATATTGTATTTATTTTATTTATATTTGAATTTCTATTAAAGTAAATTAAATCAAGGATCAATGCTAATGTATTCGGGATCCTTTAATCTTCTTAAAGTAGTAATGTGGACTATTTCATTAAGTCGGTACGTATATTAATTATTTCATTATTGGTTCTAAAACTATTAAGGAGATTCACTATACGTATAAAATGTAGTGGTGGCCTTTATCTTTTGATTGTACTTAATTTTGTGCCGTAGAAATGCACCACGACTAGACATAAGATATTATATTTAATAATTTCATTTACATTTCATTATATTAAACAACATAATATATTTAATAAACTTGTTACATTTTTGTCTTAAATTTCACTATAATAAACAATTATATTAACCTTACATTAATTTAGATTACTTATTTTAAACACAAAAAAGTTATATTACTTACTTCATAATCATTATTTTACTGTGATAAAAAAATTAAGTACAATTTGTAACTCTGTCTTGTACTGTTAACCAAAATGATGTTAGCCAATAACTGAGATTTCAACTCAATAAGAGCATTTAAAAATAATTTTGGCAGGTAAAGTAACTAGTAAATTTTAAGGATGACGGTAGTCGTCACTCTACGCTGACTTTAGTGATGAGTTATAAAATGATGTTAAAGAACTCATCAGTAAATAATAAGAAACCAGCAAGGATGAGTTCATGTATTACTGGAAAAATAGGAAAAAATTGCACACATTATTATTATTATTTTCTTTTTAGATCTTTTCAAAAAATATTTTTATGAAATTTGACATTTTGATTTCATTATAAACCTACTAGCTGTTGCCCGCGGCTCCGCCCGCGTGGATGTCGAAATCCGTTTCAAAAACTATCCTATCTCTCAAGTTGGATCGAACTGCACATGGTGTGCGAATTTTATTATAATCGGTTAAGTGGTTTAGGAGTCCATTGAGGACAAATATTGTGACACGAGATTTATATATATTAAGATTTACACCTAAATACTCCTTGAATACTCCTGAATCTTTTACTGTACAGCTTTCTGCAATGATCTCAGTTATTTATTTAATTGTTTCAAAATCTTTCAGGCATAGGAGACACAGATCGTCTTGCTTGCATTGCCTTGTTATCACAATAGGTTCTAATATCCGCTATAGGCTGCATCAGAAATACTGGAACATCGTCATCGCGTTTCTGTAAAAGAAAAAAAAAACATATAATCAAAATACTGAAAAATATGGGACCAATACCAATTTTTTATTATTTCTTATGCTACACTCACGAAGATAGATAGATATAGATATTCTTCGACATTCAACATAGGTGTTCTCGAAACCCAAAGTAAGCATAGCTTCACAAGCATATGTTATGGGTTCTAGAAAGCGGATAAGCAAACTTAGATACTTTTTTTACATTATACATAGAAACAACCAGACCAATGCAATTTTAAGTCATGCATCAAATATTTGCACTGAGCGGGAACCGAACCCGCACTCCCTGTCGTAGCAGTCAAATTCACTACCGCTACACCACAGAGGCCGTCTTGAGCCTTTCGGATTCCTCAAGATCCCTCAAAAGAAGAGAGCCTTCTAGTTCCACCATTTTTTTTTATACTACGTAGGTGGCAGACAAGCACACGGCCCACCTGATGGGAAGCGGTCACCGTGGCCTATGAACGTGTGCAACACTAAGGGTGTCACACACGCGCTGCCTACCCTGAAGGGAAAGGGGGAGAACTGGGAAGGGGTGGGGAGGCTAGGAAGGGGAGGGTGAGGGGTACAGTGAGCTCTGGCTACCCTACTTACCGGCGGGAACACAACACTATGGTTATTATGGCCGCGGTGTTCTGTACGGTGGAGGTACTTCCCCAGTCGGACTGCTCATTTCGAACGGGAGATACCGTCGTGTCCTTGAGGTACTAATTTCCAGAACTTTTAACAAATTTTAAGCATGAATGTGTTGAAGGATACTAAGTGTTAAAGGGTAAACAAGTTATATTATTATCCTCACATGATTGATTGCGTGGTCGGCAACTTTTCTTTATCTGACAAACAGAAAACTGTACGCCCACTCAGGGTAAAAGTGAATTAATGGTACGTGTTTTTTGGCGTTTCCTTTATAAGGATATAATATTTTACTTTTTGCGTTACATTTGTTATTTACACGCGAGATATTTCATTAATTTAGAGTTGGTAGGTACATGTTCAATTTGTCTATTCTGAGCAAGTTTATCTTTGAAACACAGTTACGTCAAATTTCACTGAATTTTGTCATAATAATTTTAAGGGCAAAGACTTGTTAAATATTTTACCTGGAATAAGACTTCTCCTTCGAAATACGTCAATTGATGCTTTCTTGTTCTTAATAGTATTCCCACAAGTTTATCAGAAATCACCGTGTATATCTGAAAAGAATGAGACATTGTTTATATAGTTAATATTTAATATCTATTAGAATACCTAGAAAAAAAAACTTCTAACCGAATACCATACATATAATTTTCTACGGAGAATCTAATGAATTAATTTGGTGTTTCCAAGTACAATTTGTATGAACATAATAATTATTTTTCTTTTGCTACTGTGTCTCAGCGATGCGTGGTGTATTAAGTTTAAAACATTTGAATCAATCCAATAAAAACTAATAAGACATTGCATACAGCTCATAATCCAGAACGACGATGTTTGGATTTCACCAGTGAAATTGCGATCGATATAATGTTTACTGAGTAAAACGTTTAACTTAATTGCGGTTACTAGGTACTCGTCATTACCGTAAACCGGGGTTACTTTGATCAATTTTAAAGTTTGATTGGTCATAACTTTTTAATTAACTTATAATAAAAAAATAATTAAATAAAAGTATTGGTTTTTGTAGCTCTAGGGATTTTGATTGTAAAAACAAAAAAATATTTAGTAATTTTTGCGAAAAAAATAAAAACTGAGTGATCAATGCTATAGTGTTTCTGTGGTTACATTGATACCCCTATATTTTTTCATATGAGTCGAAAGTAACCCCAAATATAATAACAAAACAGTTCGAAAAACCAAAATCGGCCAAGTAGAAAAATAAATATTGGAATTTTTATTTATTGTATTAAGTACCATAGGCTATATTATATTTCTCAGAAGCACCACGAATAGATAATTTTCCATCAACTACCTATCTCGCTAATCGCTGCCTCTTGTTGTGCTTCTGAATAATTTTTGTATAGCTTGTCTATAAAGTCGTGAAATTAAATGAGGGCGCTGCTGAACTTCATGTAGTAACCCTATATAGTGCGACTAAAATGATCTTGATACTAGAAGTTCGTTCCTAGTAAAATGAGTTAATAAAATAAAACACATTATGCAGTCATAATATTGTTTCTGTTTTATTTATTAAACCAGGTGCAGTATAAAGTTTTGAACCAGATCTAGAATAAAGTAATTGAACCAGATCCAGAATAAAGTTAGTTGAAACTCAAACTTAATCATTTAATAAATTCAATCAGTTACAAAGAATAATCACTCCGGATTTTAAATATTAAATATTGAAATGCGTTTCATCGCCACTTTCAGCAGTACAGTCACCACTGTCACCACAAATATTAAAGTTATCCATTTCTTTCTTCGGCCGACCTTTCATGTGTTTCCCAGGAGTTTCAAACTTTCCAATCATTCTTAAAACCTTCGTTAACTATCCGCCAACTATACTCTGATTGTCCTGTAAAGAGTAAAAATAATAATTTAATAATTAATTACTGAATGGCAACAAGTTATTGACTTGAAGCAATTAATTCAAATAAAAAATTGGTACAGATTGAACGAGTTGTACCATCATATCAAAAATTTTGATCGCACTATAAAAATGACCTACTGACAGTTTTTAATCTAACCTAAAAATTTGCAATGTACCTAAACAATGCCTTTTTTGCCTTCAAATCGTAAATTCAGTAAATTTGTAAGTTCAGACAGATTCAAAACAAATAATAACATGATTACATACCCATCAAAGATGCTGTTCGCTCATTAACGTCCTCCAAATCCCATAAAATTGTCCAGCTTAGTAATCCGTGATTCATTGCTGGAAATCTTTGAAAATCACTTCCCACGCACCACTCTGATTTCCTTTACTCATTTCTCAACCTTTTATGCGTAGTTTGGTCTCAATGTATTGCAGTTTAATGAAAACAATTAAAAATAAGTGAAGAAAACTATAATTCGACGATAGTATTGACAACTGACGTACTTATGTTTGGTGTTGCCACTCACATGTTTAATGTTAGTTCCTCAAACATTCTTTTCACGACTAAATAGACAAGCTATACTCTCGTGACCCAAGTTTCTTTTTATATATGCGCGGCATTTTTCTGACGAAGAAAATAATATCAAATAAACTAAAATTCTTAAAGCCAGATAACAATCAAAGTAAATGCCAGAGGTTACAGGTCCGTGAGGTTACTTTGATCATTTGATCAATTTCACACCATATAACCAATCAAAGACACCCCACGTCAAATAAATAGTCACCATTTTGTCGATTTTGAGGTTAATAAAGAAACAACGATTTCTATTGCTAGCAGAAAACATGTAACTTATTGTAATCGACTTCATTGTTTCACTAAACAATCACTTAATTATGGGCATACAAAGTTTTACAGCACATTTAACAAACTAATTATAAAACATACAAAATAAATACCTTTTTTATTTAAAATGTCGCCGGTCCACTTGCACATCAACCAAAAATGATTTGACAGATTTCAGTGTTGCTATTACAAAAAAAAATCGACGTGTATTGCGTTCCTTTATAAGTAATTGCCAATTTTACAAACAAAATAAGTTTTGATCAAAGTCAACCCGAAGTTCAAAGTAACCCCGGTTTACGGTACTGTTTGTTTGTGAGTAATCCCAGAATTCGCGGAAGCAGATTATTCAAACTCAATTTATTCATAAACTAGCTTCCGCCCGCGGCTTCGCCCGCGTGGAGGTTGGTATCGCCACCGAGTCTATTTTAATAAAACAACTCTCCACGCCACTCAATCCTCCACTCTCCACTCTCCACTCTACTCTTCACTCCACTCGTCTAACCAATACCTTCCTATTAAAAAGACCCCATCAAAAGCCGATAATCGCGATGGACGTAAAAACTACTAAATGTATTATGATGAGGTTTTTTTTATTAGAAAGTTCTTGCTTAGACTTAAAATTTACCCTATGTTTGGTTGTAATTGGCTAAGTAGAACTGGAGATATAACCAAAAAATGATGACCTAGTACCTTAAACCTTGACGCGCGGGCGGAGTCGCGGGTATCAGCTTATATAAAAAATAGCCTTTTTTCCGTGCGGACATCCTTATGGATACCTACCCTGCGGCCAGCGGGGCAGGTTATGTCGGACTCTTACTGACTAAAACCGCACGCCGTCTAGGGTCTTCTGAAGTCAGGGTGTAAGGGGGCCAACGTTCTGGCGCGGCTGTTGCCCAACATGAGGGGGCCGGATGACTCCCGCAGGAGGCTCAACGCGGGGATCGTGCGGTCCATGGCCCTTTACGGCGGCGTGCCCGATCTGGGCGGAGGCCCTGAATAGCCGTAACAGGTGTATGTACATACATTGGGAGCGCCGCAGCGCGTTATGCCTATATTGGTGGCGAAAGGAGACGCGGGAGCGGGGACTGGACCCGGAGCTTCGAGTAATCGAGGCCGTCCACGCCCAGCTCCGCCAGGATACCATGATGGAGTGGAAGGACCGACTTGGGCAAACGCGAGCCTATCGAATATAAAAAAAAAACCAAGCGCGGGGCAAGCCGTTATAGCGGCGCGCGGCGGTAAGACCCGTCATGGAGGCCTCACGGGGGCCCCTCGTACCGGCTGACGCAGGTGATCTCTGGTAAGTGCTTCGGGGATCACTTGTGTCTGATTCGGAAGGATCCGACGCTCAGGGCTGCACACGCTGGTCAAGTGTCCGGCGTGGGAGGTGCCGAGACAGGCCCTCCTGGCAGCCCTCGGGGTGGCATCCTCACAATGCCGGTGTTGATCGCAGCGATGGTGCAAAGTGCGGACGCGTGGTCGGCCGCCGCCTCCTTCTGCGAGAAAGTGATGCTCTAGTAGTCTAGTAGGAGGCGGCGGAAAGCGTTCGGGAGAGGCTGCACAGTGCTCTCCCGGATGGCGGCGAAGGCTTCGGAGGTCTGACGACCTCCGTCGGAGCCGCCTGTCACCCTAACAGAAGCAGGCCGAGGCGGCGGCGCGTCAAAGCGCTCCCCCCCCCCCCCCTCCCTATTCCGGGGGCATGACAGGAATACTGTGGATGCCAAGTCCTAGGGGGCCATCTCGAATCCGGAGATGGCCCGGGTCAAGTCGGGGTGCGAGGGAAATGCTCTATGGGCCATCTTAAGCCCTGGCGTCAGAAGACCCTAGATGGCGTGCGGTTTTAGTCGATAAAAGTCCGACATAACCTGCCCCGCTGGCCACGGGGTGGGTATCCATGAGGATTTCCGCACGGAAAAGAAGGGTGTAAGGGGGCCTACTAATAAAGCATTTCCCTCACACCCCAGCTTTGTATAAAAAGTAGCCTGTATGTTGTCCTGTAAGTGATGGTAGCTGAATGGATAAGGACGCGGCCTCTGCTCAGAGGTATCGAGTTCAAATCCGACCGGATAGTACCAATATCACTTCGTGGAATTTATATGTGTTAATCACATGATTTACCATCTGCTGACGGTGAAGGAAAAACATCTTGAGGAAACCCACATGTCCTAGAAGAAATTCTAAGGACATGTTCGATCCACCAAACCCCATTAGGCCAGCGTGTGTGGATTAGGGTCTAAACCTTCTCAGCTCTGTCGTTATAGGAGAGGAGACCCATGCCCAGCAGTGGGACATAAATGGGTTAATATTATTATGTTGTTCAGAAGTATGAACTATAATATAAATCGTACCAAGTTTGATCAAAACCCCTCCAGTAGTTTTTTATCCATGCGTGCACAGATAGACAGACAGACAGAAAGACAAAAAATTACTGATTGCATTTTTACCATTGGTATTGATCACCAATCATCCCCGAATAGTTATTTTGAATATTTCAATGTACACAGTTTTATTGACGTATCCTACGACAAACTTATTATTTGCGGTTGGTGCAGTAATCGGTTCTAGGGATTGAACCGCAAAATTAAGTTTGTTTTTTATTGTATAATTTATTGGTCAAGTTACTTATAGTGTGAAGCTAGCTTATAGCATGTTTAACATAATAACACCATTCAAATATGCGTGTTTAGATTACACGTTGTTACAGAATGCGTTGAAGATATAAACGTTCACTGCTCGTTCCCCGTAGGTGAGAGCGTGATAATAAGTAGCCTATGTGTTGACCCGACTTCCTAATAATATTCTTGCCAAATTTGAAGTAAATCCATGCAGTACTTTTTAAGTTTATCCCGGACATACATACAGACAAACAGACAAACAGACAAAAATTCTAAAAACTATATTTTTGGCTTCGGTATCGATTGTAGATCACACCCCAAGTATTCTTTTAAAAAAATATTCAATGTACAGTTTTGACTTTCCTACCATTTTATTATATGTATAGATAAACAATATTTAACATCATTTGCTAGCTAGCTTTTGCCCGCGGCTTCGCCCACGTGGATGTCGGCTATCGCGAACAAACATAGCCTATGTCTCGAGGTCTAATCTAATCTACCCCTATACCAAATTTCATCAAAATCGGTTCAGCGGTTCAGGCGTGAAAGCGTAACAGACAGACAGACAGAGTTACTTTCGCATTTATAATATTATAGTATGGACTAGGTACCTACAAGTATTGGGTGCGGGCCGGAACCTCCACGTGGTGCACCTGGGCAACGAAGGCGAGCAGCGCCTCCCACTCGCCACAGGAGACGCTGCTGCCTGCGGCCAATCCGGCCAGGGTGGGAGTGGCCCTCTAGAGGTCTGCTCTGAGGCTCTCCACGTGTCCCTCTGACTAGCAGATGGCACAGTGCGGAGCGAGCGGGGGGCGAGCTGATTGCCTGCGCGCCGACGGTTGGGTGACAGGACGGCCGCCTGTCACCCTACACCCCACCGTCGGCGAAGTGGCGCGATGCTCGCCCCACCTCCCCTTTCGGGGGGTCGAGGGGGCCAGCTGGGGTGCGAGGGATATGCCCATTGGGTAACCTTACACCCCGGTGCGGTTTTAGTCGGTTCGATCCCGACATAACCACCCCCGATGGCCGACGGGGGTGGTATCCATGGGGATTTCCGCACGATAAAAAAAAAAGGTAAGTACCTACAAGTATTTCACTAGTATTGCTGACATTGAAAACATATAGCTACTCTGAGCTGTTTTGTAGCTTTGAACTGTATCAACATCTGTTATTGAATAATACCCAATAATATGAATGGAGTTGAGAGTAAATTGAGTTTTCTAATAATAATATTCGGTCTGCACCTCGTCTATTCAGTCTGCAGGTGCACCACCAGCTGGCAGCTGGTATTTTGTAGTGTGTCTCACAGCTTCGTGGAAAATGGTCATACAATATGCCTCACCGAATGTTTGTTAATGATACTCTGGAGAAATCTAGCTAAGCAAGGTTAGTGCACAAATATAACACATACTATAATATATATAATAGTAACACATACGCATGCTGTAATAAAATGCTTGTTAGAGAACATATTATTAACTTCCTATGTTCATCTTGGGATTATATGTAAGGCTAATTTGATCCTAAGCTATTCGTAAGCAAGGTCAAATAATAAACTAGAGAATCGTGTACGCAATGAGGGACTAGTAAAAATATATAAATGTTTTTAAATCTTCGAGCACTCTATATTCGTGTCATGGAAAATAGAAAATGCTATCATCAGGTAACTGCTTCCCATCAGGTGGGCCATGTGCTTATCTACCACCTAAGTGGTATAAAAAAGCACCCATAACAGTGAGAGTGAGAAAATAGAAAAAGTGGATTTCGGGCTTTAAGGTGCCAGCTTTGAATGCAACGCCTGCACCCTAGAGAAAAATCAAATGTTTCTTTAAAATATTATATCTTAAGCGATTGTTTGGGTCTTTAGAGGAAACATGTCTAATCTTATCGATATTATCGATATCTAAATAAATGCTGTAATTTGTCACCTCTAGCAACACTTGGTGAATAGTTTCAGTTACATCTCAAGAAGGGAAACTTAGAAACTTTTAAAATCAAATGTTTAGTTGTGTCGCTGTGGAAACCAAGGGGATATTTGCCTAAATGAATTCTCATTTGAAACCAGAGGGGACAAAGTCATGAGTAGAGATAAGTAGGAATAACCCCAGTAATGTATTCAGAATATTGCTGACCGTACAAAAAAAATACTATACTAACTTGACTAAAAGCACGCTCAAGTTACAGTTACCGTTAACAAATAAGGGTCTAGAAAAGTAATATGAAGCGTGAATTTTTGAATATGAGGAGCGTGGATCACTTTGATTCTTTTGTAGCCGTATTTTCTGAAAGCAAACAGTATTCATTCCTAACTTATACTCAGCAAAAAATTCTTATATTTTGAAATTTGCTTCCTATAGAAATGATAATGGTTCAAATATGTAACCCATTAATTACTTTAGTTCGTGTAAGAGATTTTTTTTTTATATTGTGATGGCCTTTTTTGTAGTTAACTCCTTCTTTAGCTATATTTCATAATAGGTTGTGACATAAACACAAATTGTGTCTTTTTTGGGATTGTTTGGTAGGTATTAGTTTGTTTCAGAGGCACACAAAATAAGTTATATTTTTGTACCTAAAGCACTAAAATTATATTTAGGTAGGTACATATTTAAGGACTTATATTTTTCTGCTTTCACTTACTGTTAAGTGATTTATGATTTCGTTCCATTAACCGCCTAACGTATATAAATCACAGCATGTACTCGTATAACACGGTCAAGATCAAGACTGAAATTATGCCAAACATTAAAATTTCACCGAAAATAGAAACAAAATACTACAAGAAATCTGGTTCTTTTTATTTATATTTACAGTATATCTTATAGATAGGTACCTAATACATTATAGGCATAGAATATTTTCTATCATAAATTTTATTGACATAGAAGCAAAATGAAATTAATATGTCAACCTCAGCTAACGATGAATTGTTTGATGAACATTGAAATCGAACTGACTGAAACAGAACTAGGAGCGTTTTGTGTTTATTTATGTTACTTAGGCTGGACTATTTGATTATTTGTGCTCAAATAAAGATGGATATTTAAGTATAACTTATTCTCCATACGAAGATCGAAGACTAGTTGTTACTAAACTTGGTGAACAGGATTACAACTATGTTGGTATTGTCATACCTATTAAAATTCATAACTGAATCTAAATATTTCAACGTATATATACTTTTATATTGATTCATAACATTTTAATTTTATTGATTATTGTTTGACATTGAACTAAATAACTGAACTTCTTTTTATTGGAACTGAAATAAGAATGCCGTTGTGGTCTTTGTTTTTAAATTAGGTATGAGCTTTTTATTATGCACGCCAATCTGGTAAAATACATAATGTCACCTATTTAATTTCTGAAACACCGAAAACCATGTTTCTGGGCAATAAATATCCATTAATCTATCCACTGTTGACGTTTAAACTGGCCTTACGGTTTTTTAATTTTGGAGTTTTCAATAAAATAGATTATGAAAAGAATGTTAAGGATAAATATTTTTGGACATACACACAAGCGGACACATAAAAGGAGTCTTTAAACATATATATTATACGCGTACATTCCCATCCTGTATAAATCATCAATATACCTATTTATACTGCAAAATTAGGTCGCCCGAAATAACTGTTTCAGTAATAAATCAAATTATTTTGCTTCAGTGATATTTCCTTTGAAAAATATTTGTTTTATAATGAACACAAAACAGTCATGGAAATAAAATGAATTTTTTTTTTAAAGTCGATGGCATTGTCAATAAAGAATGTATTATTATTATTTTTATCTAAAATCTAGAACTTTTTGCGTTTGGGAACTTAAATAGCAGCCTGAACTATTTGAGTTTTCAAATTCAAAAACTTCTGGTAGGTATCTTGGAATTAGAAAGTAATTTAAAAAATCTGTAGTTGAATTTCTTATTGGATCTATATGGTGAACATGCAGATTGTTTGTATGCCGGGACCCAACGGGCATACCTTCTGATTAACAGACGGGGCTTAGTCGTCGACTTCTCTCGGAGTTGGGATAGTGATCGCTCTCATAAAATTTAAGTTAAGCAATCAATCAATCAATTAGCCCAACTGCTGGACGTAGGCCTCTCCCAATGTACGTCATAGCACCCGATCCTCCGCCTTGCACATCCAGTCTATCCCAGCTACCTTCTTTAGATCGTCCGTTCATCGTGCTGGGGGTCCTAACTTTCCGTTTGCCAATTCGCGGTCTCTACTCTAGGACTCGTTTGCTCCATCGGCCATCAGTCCTTCGGCAGATGTGACCAGCCCATTGCCACTTCAGCTTGCTTATTCTGCGAGCTATGTCGATAAGCAAAATTGAAAACAAAAGAAAAAATATGCGGAATCTGGGCTTCAACCAAGAATAACGATAAGATGATGAAGATGAATAATGAAATATAGAACTGGACTTTGATTGTAAAAGCTTTCTAATCCGTGTTCAAATACTTTATAAAGACAAAGTTTTGCTCATTTAAAATAGGACACTGATAAATTTCCTTTCGTTGTGACTGATGTATCAGTAAACATCTTTTGATGTAGGTATTGTGCAGCAGTCTTACTGTTATTGATTATGGCTTTCGTAAGGGGTGTAACCATGGGGTAACCGAAAGCCTTTAAGCGTATCTTTTCAATCATTGTCGGAATCGATATTACAAGATGGCATTATGATTTACGATTTTGGATTTTTATGCGGTGATGTCACCTGCTTGCTAGGCACTTTATTCCAATTCAAATAGTATTTAAACTTTTAAAACCATGTCAATCAAATAATTTCTAAATTAGTAGCAATTTGCTATAGTGATAATTTTGTTTGAAAATGTAACATTATCTTTCAGTGTGTGAAATTCTCAAATCCTAATTTATTTACTTACCAAATAATTTCATGACTAGATACCTCCCCTTGTAATATTATTTTTTATTTAAATATATATATAAATTTTATGCTAGGTGTAAAAATAAATGCCATGGTATATTTTCATTTATAAAATTGCAGCTGACAGGCCGTTAATATCCTTAAAGTAGACCATTAAGGGAAATGCTTGACTCTTAATTCTGGCATAAATCTTTTCAAAAGACAATAATATATACAGACCGAATTCAATTTCTACGCTACATTTGCACTATTCCTTTTTTATTGCTGATGAAGCTGACTTAGAAAAGGTAGGTACCTACCTACCTATATAATTAGATAATGAGCGCAGGCTTGAAGGGTGAAACCGCCTGTCACTAGCAGAAGCCGGGCCAAGAGGGCCTTTAAATACATTTTGGGTGACCTTACACCCCAGTGTTTGAAGACCCGAGATGGCAAGCGGTTTTAATTGGTTCAAGTCTGACATACCAGCTGGTCAGAAGGGGCGGTACCCGCACGGAATAAATGTGTATAAAATTAAACATTAAACTTAAAAATCTGGGTGCTGTTCTAAATTCGAAATTCGTAAATTCATTCCCGCCTCATCCAGTAACAGCTATACCTACACATTTTTTTTCTTGATACAGGTTAATCAAAGACGTATAAGATTAAGATTAATCCGCCTAACAGATTTAATTGTGTAATAAAATACAATTTAACTTTTTTTATATAACGTAATTACTCGGCAATTTCCGCAGAGTACCTACCTATTCCAATGTTATTTCTGTAGAAGTTATGCGCTACCATTTTCGGTTCGGTTCGGCCTGGGACTGATTTGTCTATGTTTGCAAATTACGCGCCATTGCGAGTCAAAAGTTTATTAAGGGTTGTCAAATATTTGTAACCCTATTGGTTAACGCTAAAAATGTAGCCAGATAACCTTTGATATATGAGGTCAGTGTTATTTGTGGTTAAGTATTTAAATATAAATATGTATATAGTAAATATTTTAACTGTTTGTTAGACAGAATGAAATTAAAGTGGCTTTATTCACATTTATTTGATACTCTGAGTCAAGTTCAAAAAATCTAGTTTTTATATTGACTTACAATATCAAAACTAGATTTTTAGACTTATAAGCACTACGAAGTGCAGACACGTTTCAAATAAAAGGGTTGAAGGGTCGCTTTGAAACATCAAATCCTTTTTTATTATTCTATTGGCAAAATATATCAGTTTATTTTAAAAAAGATCTCAAGCAAAATGACACTTAACGCTGTTTTATAAGTAGGTACCATCTTATATGGGTTTGTCTGTGTTTTCAAGCATTTTGGTAATCAATCAAAAATAATGAGCATCAAAGGCTCAAAGAGTACCTATCTACTTACTGTATTGAAATATTATTATTTATAATTTTTTTAAATTGCAAATTGCCTCCATAATAATTATCATATTAATATCTCCTCAACGAAGATAATAACTAAGTATATGGCAGCCCTACGAAGCACATTAGTAAACCGATCCAAATTTAAATCTTGGCCGTGATGGAGTGAGTCGCCGCGCGGAATTTGCGTGACGTCACTTCTCTGTGGCCAGTACAGATACCGGCACGACGCGTCATATGCGCAAAGGTCGATTTTTAGGTCCCCTTTGAGGTATGAGGGGGTCGCGGGAGACGCGGTTGCGCCGTTGCGGACATTATGATTGGTTCGTCACTTGACGTCACTTGACGGACCAATCATATGTCTCCGAGAGACGTCTTGTAGCGAATCAACGTTCCGTTCGTTTATACTTTGAATCATTTGATTGGCTCAAAGTGCACAATGCGCGAACTACTCCAAAACCTGGCCAAGCTACGTGCCGGCATCTGTATCTCTTGTTTATTTTTATACTGAGATTTCCAAATCATTCCATTGAAGAACGATAAAATTAAAATATTTAAAATAAGAATTTTTATTTTTTTTACTCCTAAAACAAAAAACGTCGTTGACATAATACATGATGAGACTAAATACATAGGTACTTAGATAAAATACGATATTTGAAATAGACAGTTATAGGACATTTCATCATCCCGTATTTAAATATAGAAGTCATGAAAATAAAATTAAAAGGTTTGAAGGACGCTATGCGATGACTCAACTCACCATAGATAGTTTGGTTTGTTTACTGCTGTAATGGATGGACTTCTATATTCGGGCAATGTTTAGAATTACCTTAGATCTAATTGGTATTTATACTGTCTTTAATAGGCATTCATGTTAATTAGTGTTTGAATATCGAAACATTTAAATGAACCTTCAATTTGCTCAAATGAATGAGTTTCAAGTGAGCCAATTGATGAATAAGTCTAAAATTCTTAGAAACTGTATTAATTCAAATAATCACCTTATTAAATGAGTTTATCAATATAAACAGAACAACAAAGAGACGTACTGATTTATAATTTTAAAAACATGTAATTTGAAAAAAAATAATTACAGAAAAAAAGCAAACACTTAACTTGCCATACCAAAAAACTAAAAAAGTTTTATCCATTGCTAACCTCATGAAACCAGTCGTTGTCAAAATGAAATGGAATTTGAAATTTTCTTAGAAACCAACTAGTTTATTATGCTTTTATTAAACATTTTAATAGTAAAATTGATGTAAGCTAATCGATATAAGCCTTTAGCCCATATTCTTAACTTAAGGTTGATATTTGAATCTAAGAATTTTTATACTTAGCACGATTATCATCTAGAACATTGCTACAACTGTTGTTTTGTTTAAAGGCTGTTATTGTCTCGATGTAAGGATGATACCGTCATCATCGTCATTCTTCACTGATTCTCTCATTGGTTGTCCCGGTTGCTTTCAAGGTTACCGACCTTGAAGTCCAGGGTCAGCTTTTTTGCTTTAACTTCCCTATTTTCAGTATTCCTGGCAGTATCACCATTAGCGTACATATAGTCTTTTACGACATCAAGCTACCATTTCTGTCTCACAGACCTCTGAACATGAAACACTAGCTGGTAATGTGAAAAATATTCATAGCGTGTACGTGAATGCATAAATAAACTTATGAATTTATTTAATATTCTCTTTCTCGATTCATAATTTTTATGATGTATCGCCTCCTGTTTACGTCAACCACTTGCGTAAATATACGCATTTGTGTGCATTACTGTTGAATCATTGCCCAGTTCAATGGTGCTATAATTCTAATGTAAATAATAATATACTTACTAATGATTCACTAGGTGTGGATTTGTGTTTATTCTTTTGCACCATTTGCACCTACCTATTTGTTTTGTTTTGAACTACTAAGGTGGCCAAAATGGTTGCCGTGGACTGTCGATTATCAAAGTATTCCAGCGCGCTGTGCGGCAAGCAGGATATGTGGAGATAATTAATAATAGCTTCTTTCGTAACGCTTCTTAACCCAGGGATTACTCGATATTAAATGACAGGAAGGTATCACGATTGGTAAAAGAATTTATTTTGTATGATCTTTTTAGTACCTATGTAATTTATATTCCCTTTCAGCGATCCCACAAAGAACTTGCAAATAACTTACTTTTCAGAGAAGAAAATACAAGACATAGGTAGATAATGCCTTTGGGATTAAGTTCCCCTTAGTACATTTATATAAAGGAAGCTGAAATCAATAAATATATTTAGGTTCGTAACTGAGTCGCCTTTATTTCTATACGGTTTAGTACAACGACCTTATGTAAATTTAATAAAGGAGACGTTTCATAAATATATGGACTTTGGGCCCGATGATTGTACACCACTTAGAAAAATAACTAACTGCCGCACTCAGAAAGGTTCCTTAAATTAGTCCTAAATGATACTTAACTAATTATCATTAAATCTGTTAATTGATGGAACATCCCAGAGTCATAATTTAAGGGTACATTAGTTAATCACAACTTTAAGTTTTGTAGAGCGGTGCAGTGACAAAATCACAGTATCGATAGGGCATCGATAAGGCGTCGGTGTAGCCACACCTAAAAAGCGTTAACAGTAAAAAGTAGAAAAATAATATTAAACATATTAAAAACATTTATTTATAGTAATATAAATTACAATCCGTTCTTTTACTGTTAGTTTTTATATATAGATGAAATTAAATACCTATTTTCATATACTGATAATAAAACATCTGGACTCTTTTATTCTATGGCATCACTGACAACTGCCAATGTCAATATAGCCAACGTCAAATTTTATTATTGTGCATTGTTCAACAGACACAGAAATAAAGGAATTTTAAAATGATATTGTTAGTTGCGATGAAAAATGATTTCTGTTTAATAATCGCAAGCGCTCAGTAAGTTGGTTGGATCCTAGTTCAGCACCTAAACAATGCCCTAAACGAAAACTTACCCCTAGAAAAGTGATGGTGACTGTTTGGTGGTCTAGCGCCCGGTGTGATTCATTACAGCTTCTTACCAAACGGGGTGAGCATTACTACAGATGTATACTGTGAAGAACTGAACACAATGATGAAGAAACTGGCACATCTGCAACTAGCATTCAATCGCTCGTCTCCGCTGCTCCTACACGACAATGTGCGACCTTATACTGCACAGCAGACGGTCTCCAAGTTGCAAGAACTGGGGTTAGAAGCTCACCGTCATCCGCCATACTCCGCCAGACCCAAACAGATTAATACGTTTTCCAGAATTTGGATAACTTCTTAGCGGGAAAGAAATTCAATACTCGAGAGGCAGTACAAAATGCCTTTGAAGAATTTCTTGCCTCCCGGCCAGCCGATTTCTTTAAGAAGGGCATCAATAAACTGCCGCTGCGTTGGCAAAGATGCATTGATTGTATGGGTAATTACTACTTCGATTAATACAAATAAAAATAGGTAGGTACATGAAAATAAAATCGTTTAATTTTTTTTCATACATATATTTATACATACATCCATGAGGATTTCCTCACGAAAAAAAACAGATAAAGACCTGATACCTATTTGATAATTCTTTTTTTTTAGATGTAAAAATCAATCCTTAAAAGTTAAGTAAGGGTTTTGTGTCACTTAACTTTAAAGTGTCATTAGGGGTGTTAATGAATCCTTAACTGACTCTGAGTGGTAATTTTTTTCAAATTTTACTAAGGAACAACTTAAGTATCCGTTAAACGTCTCTGAGTGCGGCAGTAAGTAATGTAGTTTTCATTTTTCACTATTCAATTCTTATAATGCTTCGTATTATGGGTGGAATCTAACTAAATAAACGCTTTCTTGGAACACAACAAACCTGGCGGACTAAAACTATAAAAATGTACTCATATTTTATTAATTTATGCCCTTGAATTTCGAAGCCGAATAAATATAATGTTTTTTTGCCAATAACCGGTATTATTTCTCTTTTTTTCTGTATTGTGTACAATTAGGAATTGGAGGGCCCAAAATGAAACATATCCTTTCAGCACCTGTCCGCTGTGCCCCAACACCTATACAGTTTTGGACCTGATCGGGACGTCTAATGTGGCTGTCAATATCTCCGAATTTACTGGCTAGAAATTGAGAGAGTTTCTGTGCAGACAACGCAGGATACTTTGGTCTCCCACTGATAACACAGAATCCCTCCAGTGAGCTCTGGCTACCCTGCTTACCGCTGAGAACACAGCACGATGGTTATTATGGCTGCTGTTTTCTGTAGGGCGCAGGCACTACCCCAGTCGGACGGGCGATATCGTCGTGCCCTATCTTCATAATGTACAAAATTTACATCAACTAAATGATCATTGTCTAAGTGAATCTTAGATAGGTACTTATTGGGTTTAGATATTGCTTAAAATGTTGAACTTGATATTGCAAGTAAAATTCTAAGTTAAAACAATATAACCCAAGTGGCCAATTTCAGGCAGTTGAAGATAAAAGTTATTCAGCTTAAATATATTAAGTAGGTACACATTCTTTGCTTTATTCGGGAATTCTGTTGATGAGGCTTTCTCAAAGAGCCCTCAAATATTTGGAATAGATAAAAGTGTTTGCTGTAATAAAGGGTCTTAAGATATTTATATTTGTTTTTGATATATTTGCTGAGCAAACTGATTAGGCTCTTGTTTCAATAATCAATGTTGTAATGGTAAAACTAATTGGAATCGTTGGAGATGAAATGGGATAAAATGAAATTAGTAAGTATATTGGAGACCAATAAAATTAACATAATAATATAGCCGTACTCATGTCTATTGACCAAGGCTAACGTAGACCGAGTAAATGGTTTTTAGATGAACATTTTCCTGGTTGTTGATGGGTCCATAATGGTTCTATTAAATGGCAATCACGTTCACCTGATGTGACATAGATTATTATCGAGTCTATCAATATCGATAGGAGCCTTTCAGAGGTAATATACAAAACATTAACCAACTGCAGGAAGCAAATGTTTAAGTTGCAAACATGCAAATGACAAATGTGGCTTTATGCAAAATGTACTTATAAGACGCGGACACATAGTTGTGTAAAGATATTGGAGTTATCCCTAAACGTACCCTTCCTTGAATACATTAAGATGGAGACCGAAAAACAAATAAAATTATAATCTCGAACGTTCTAGACTTTTCTTTCTCAGAATTCTGCCTTCGAGGACTAATAGGCCAATTTACAGATTTTGTTCGAAAATATTTGCTTAAATTGGGCTAATTTCGACTACTTTGTCCGTTTTTTGGAACAAAAACAAGGTCCTTTTGCTTAATGTGATCTAAAATTAAATGATAATAAAAAAACTGCTCAAAAACTGGTTGTAATTCAATTTTGAAAACTAAAATAAATAGTGCTGAATACATTTAGTTTTAGTTATATAGATAATAAAGGTGTCTTTATTTAAACAAGATTAATTATTTTTCGAGCAAATAACGTTCATCGAAGATAATCTATAAACTATACCCTCGGGGTAGGTACTGATTGATGAACAGACGATAAACTAGAAACCTTTGTCTGTCTCTTGGCGATTTAAGCTATTGTTCCACTAAGCCAAGGTCAAAAAGGTATATGGAGGATGAATTACGAGTCATGAAATTCTTTTGACCTAAGGGATCCATAACTCATATGAATGTGTCTATGCCGGAGATGTTCTTCATTTTATTGCGTAGTAAAACAATGGTGCTATAAAAACTTAGCTAAACTAGTTTGGTATTATATTCCGCATTTCACTTTCTACCAAGCCATAGAGAGGATCGTATTTTAGTCTTGTCAAAATGTGTGTAGCCAAATTTTAAAAACAATATTTTTTTGAATTGGCAGTATTATTTTATTATGATCTACAGACTACAGACAAACCATAACACTACAAAGAAAGACAAAATTATAATAAGAAACCAAGAAGATAACAGAGACGACTTCATTTCTTATCGTGGGTCATACTTAAAGGCTGTTGCATCCATTCTAATTATCCAGACATCCAGAGATAATAGTTATATACTTCTGGATGGATGGCCAATAGGCACAATAATATTTTACTAAACATAACTGACGAGAATTGGTAGAAGAAATTTCTAAGACGTAAACTTGACATAGAGAAGTAATGAATTTGTACCCTGACTCTTACTACTGTACGTACGGTGTACGTGTACGGTCTCGATGGAGGATCAAGTGCTATCAATGGTACTTAGCAGTTAGTCTCATGGAGCAAGTTCTATATCCAGTAGTTGACTGCTATAGGTAAATTTATTCAAACAAAAAGTACCTATCTACCTAAACTAAACTAACTGTCTAAATTATTTTTAAGAATAACAAATCAGTATTTGTTAGTTTTAGTTAATGAGAGTGATGTAAACTTCGAAGGATCTGTCCTTGACAGGAGCCGCAAGCCACAATGTGTCAATTATTACTCACAACTGTTCAGTTGTGCGAATTGCTTGCTAACTCAGTTAAGTGAACTACATCGTATCTCACAAGCGTTGTGATTGTTACTGTGCTATGTTTTGATAGTATCGTTTAAAATTTACGCGAGTGCGATTTATAATTTCTCTAGCGATTTATTTGGAGTATCGAATCCTATGCATAAATGGTACTTAATACTTTTTACTACTACTTTTCGCCGTGCTATTGGGGTAAACATTTTAATAGAATGTGTATACCTACTGTTTACGTGTACAATAATTCTTGATTTGAGACTATTCTGCATTTTGCTAATTTAATATTCAATCTTGAATAAAAGAAAATATAGGTACCTACCAATTCTCAGTCCCGTAAAATTCACTTTGGTACCTACCTAATTCTCAAATGGTTCTAAAAACTAAGTCAGTGATAAATGAGAGATAGGAAATAAGGATGTACATGTTAAGCGTGATGGTAGAATGAATTATTAATATGTGACAACCCTCAAATAGGTCCGATGATGAGCTTTGTGTTTAAAGAAGGAACTTTCTTGTCCCCGAGGTACTTTCCTGAACCAATATCATTGAAAATTTATATTGTCTTTGCTGCATCACCAATCACTAAGCAGTTGTACTCGAACCTCAACGGCATTTTATTTCACAAAATTCTTTTCAAGTTCCATTCTAGATGTAGACTTTTGCCAAAAGTCAAAAAAAAATTCATGCATTTAGTAGTTGGTAGTTGTTTTATAATTAGACTAAAAATTCAAATACTGAACTAAATTCTAAATGAGCTGTGTCTGTACATGGGATAAATATAAAAAAAAACTTGGGTTATGTTACATGAACGATTCTCAACACAAAAAAATATTTCTTTTTCGGAATTTTTGTCTGTTTTTTTTTGCGATGTACGCAAAAACTAATGAACTGATTTCAATGCGGTTTTATTTATTTGGAAGGTGTTAGTCAGACTCAAAATCTGCTGTATGTTTGATCGCAATTGGTTGAATAAGACAGTGATAAGACGATAGAAATTACGATAACTGACTTTCAAGCGGATGGAACCGTGGGCACCAGCTAATGATAGTTAAATAACTTTCATCATTCGTCCCATCTAGACCTGAATCAAAACAAGCCCACATGATGAATTTATTTAAAGTTGTAAAATATTATTTGTTATCCCAACTTGACGTCACCGATTACCTGTCGACACTTAAAAATTTAGCCAGTAAATATTTATTTTTATTCTCAAAAGACATTGCGTCAGAAGAGAGTAATTTTAGACAACAATGAGTTTTACGCAATAAGACATAGTTTGCAGGTGTTTTGCGGAAATGTTAGTCATTTAGAAATTCGATCAGTAAGCTAAAATAGATATTAGACGACTTCAAAAGTGAAATTTAGAAGTTCCCGTGTATTTTTGTAGGTAGGTATTATAATACAGAAGTAATAAAGATGAATATAATCCGATTCTTTAAAAAAAACCTGGCTGCCGCCTGCGGCAAATGCCGGTCGAGCGAGCCGGGAATGGCGCTCTAGAGGGCTGCTCGGGGGCTCTTCACGTATCCCTCTAAATAGAAGAGAGCACATAGCAGAGCAGGTGGGCCTAACAGGATGACTCCCTGTCACCCTTCATCCCATCGTTTGCGAGATGCTTACTCCATACCATTTTCTAAGGGTCCAGGAGGCCATCTTACATCCGAGAAACCGGTCGGTTTTAGTCACTTCGATTCCGACTCCTGATGGCCGACGGGTCTGGTAACCGAAGGGATTTTCACACGAAAAAAAAGGCATACCAGGTAAATAAATGGACTTAATTGAAATCATAGAGGCTATGGGTATGGCTGTAAATACCAGGTAACTTTTACTGTTTGACTAAATTTACTTCGGGAAAACGAATTTTTTTTTCGAAGTCACATTATAGGTAGGTACTAAATTTCTAAAATATATTGTATTCATTTAAATGTAAAACCGCAGTAGCCTAGTGGCTTGGCACACACCAATGACTTTTCGATGCTTTTCGAAGTTATGTGTGTATTTATCGCAGGTTTATAAGTGCCCGGTTAATGGCAATAGGCTCGCCACCTATTACATTGGGACCTAAACATAAACTGGCGAAATGTGGGTGCTAGCACCTCTGCCTACCCCTTCGGGGATATAGGCGTGAGTTTATGTTAGATATACAATAATGAGTACGAATTTCTAATTACTCATTTAAAAGTACAAGTAGGAGACTAGAAGACTTTACAATAACTACGCGAAGCTGCTCATTATACGAGATCCGGTAGTCAATTGTGATTAATGTGATGTCGAGATTCTTGGTCAATTCATTTATTACAAAGGTTTTGGAGCCAAAATTTATGTCACAATTTGTTGGGAGATTTTCAGTTATTGCGATTTATGAAACACAATAAGGTAAATAAATCATTTTGTAACTAACACTAATAAATTATGGATTATTATTATCTGAAATAAATAAATTATTATTATTTATATTGAAGTGTAGTAATAAGTGCTAATATTAATAATATTACGTGGTTTCTCACTTTGCCACCGAGAAAAGTAATATTACTATTATTTATTTTTCTTTATTGTGAACATTATACCTACTTTTACAACGTTTTAAAATGTATAATTCTAACAAAATAAAACTTCTATCAAAAAATAGTGCCGCTCCGGTACTATTCTTATTACTATTATAACTTACTATTATTATTATTATACTACAGAATGACACGTGTTAGGTTAGGTTACTACAAAGTTACAACGTTCAAAAATTACTTTCTAAGATACATTTTTGGTAAAGCTCGTATTTTATAAATTTAAAATAATCATAATTTCTGTAGGTGCACAGAACTGACTTTGAAGTTGAAGTTGTTGGTTAAAAGAACGAATAATGCTAATTAAGTCTATTGTATTTTCTACATTATTATGTAACAAACAATTTAACTAAAATAACGTAATGACGAGATATCAAAACTCGCCATGATGTTCAACCGACTATGCTACAGCAATTTTAGCTCACAAAAATAATATTTTATCTTTATGTATTGTATTTTATTAGTTTACAAGAAATAACTATTTATAAAAGATAGTAAGTTCCAGAATACGGGATCATAAAATAATATTTTTACGACCATGGAACAAAAGTACGTTAAGTGACTTTATTTAAGAGTATTTTTCTTCCCTTTCTCTTTGCTATTGTCCTGTATCTCTCCCCTCTCTGGATTTGCAGTAAGTTGGCAACACAAAATAAATAAATTTAATGTTACAAGCGTTCTTAGGTTAAGTAATAGCTTTTTAGGCTAGGAGTTTGTTTGCCCCTTTAGCATTATAAAAAGCTTCCATTTTGACTATTATTAGGTAGGAAACATTATAATGTCTTATTCAACTAATAAGTATGAAAAATGTGAAAAAGACAATTTTTTATTCATGTAATATGTCTGAAGACTCATGTTGAAGTTGATTTCAAATTGTTGTAAGTATTTCTGAGTTTAAAAAGTTTTCAAATTGTTATAAGAAAGGATGGATTTTATATAAAATCTTTAGAAAAATACATGATTGATTATCACTTGATTATCACTTGATTTTCGAAGCACATTTATTCACACATACTATATATAGGTATACGTTATGGATAAAAAAGCAAATTTTATCATTTTTCAACACGCAAAAAGAGAATACTTCGATGGATTCATTAGGTGTTGTATTGCTGTAGTTCAAACGATAACCACTTATACTTAGGTACACGGAATTTGTGAGCGTTTCGTCAAATTTTGGACGGAATTATAAATTAAGCGATCATAATAAATACGTCTATTATATGAGACCATACAGATACTAAGCTTACCGTAAATAATTCTCCGAAAGGTATCACTTTACTCGCGCTCTGGAGTTCGGGAGGTAAAAGACTCTTGCAGGGAACTTTGCCATACTCATTGATGATTTCACACAGTTCCTTCATCTCTGAACATACTCTTGCTTGAGCTTCTGCGCCTCGGTACTCCGTCATTGAGCCAGGAATGGGTCTAGAATAAAAATACATTTGATATAGGTATACCACAGTCGGCAATTTTAAATGAACTAACTCTTGCCTTTTTGCTTTCTATGGGAACCAGTTCTAGGGATAAAACGTAGGGCAATCTAGAAACCGTGAATGGCCCAAGGTCAATTGGAGTGCGAGGAAAAGAAATGCCTTATAGGCCACCTTACACCCGGTGCCTGTAGGTCCTAAAATGGTGTGCGGTTAAAAGAAAATATCGTGAACTAATTTTTGTTCATATAAGCATATAAGCAGTATACCTACATATAAATCATTGCATTATTATTGCGATCATTACAAATCACATAATATATCCCAGCTTGTGTTGATTGTCCCTATCAAGTTGATACATTATCTCGGCAATAACTACTGATCACCTATTGAAACCATACTCAAGTACCAGCGATGGAATAGGCACTTTGTCTTAATACTTTCCAATAATGGTTGTTCCTTATCTTAATGGTGACCCTATCTTAGAGATGTTTTTATTTGCGGTAAATGTATTTTTCTACTACTACTTCTAAATGACGTGACGGGGCCGTGTTTCCTAGTACAAATAAAGTGGTAGGATATTAAATATCATCATGCTATATTAGTACGTTTGCTGACCCTGCCTTGGCCTAGTTTTTCACTTTTCTATTTCCTTTTTTCTCCTGTTAATATCCTTTACAATTAGCAATGCGAGTTCAGCAAAAAAAAACGAAACCTCTGATATTAGGGTTGTGTGTAGGTTGTGGTAATCACTTACTACTAAGGAGATTTTTTATTAACTTAGCAGTGTTAACAAATTTCTTCAAACTATATCTTAACTAGCAGCCCGTCCCGGCTTCGCACGGGGTTTTAAAATGAAAAAGTTGTTGTAGTGACATAACTACAATAGTTGGACATATGCTACCGCGGAGTTTTTTGTAGACATTATGATGTTCTTCAATATTGTTGTACATTATTTTGTTCTATCGCTAATAGTTTCGGCAGCGCATTCGACGAAAGACATTTTAAGACTCATTTTTCTACACCTTCGGTTACATTGTTCAAATTTTACCAAGGATCCCTAATTTTTTCAAAATGAAATGTAGCCTATGTCAAATTGGAAGAATGTAGCATTCTATTGGTGAAAAAATTTTTTAAATTGGCCCAGTACTTTTTGAGCCTATTCATTACAAACATACAAAAATAGGTACAAATCTTTCCTCTTTATAATATTAGTGTAGATATACCTACAGTCAAACCAATAAACAATTTTAGTATTTTTTTGGTTATCCTCAAATATTGCCCTTTTGGGATACCAAAATCCTATAGAACACGAAAGCAATAACTTACCCTTTGGTTAATTTATTCTTAATTGTATTCTGTTTTGGGTTGGAGCTAAAATGTTAGGTATATAAATTAAAATTTGGTAAGCCCTTTCGTTGCTGATTGTACAATATACCTACAGTTAGTACTAAGTATTAACTATTCTGTAGTTGTGCAGTACGAGTACAATTATTTCATGAATGTGTGATGCTTTATTGAAGTCCAAATGCCAATATTGTGGATTGGTATTGTGGATTTTCAATCGCGGGTGCGGTTAACCTCTGATTTACAATGTGATTAAAATCGATTAGACTTCTTTCAATTAAGTTATATTCGATTATGGTTATGCTTATGCAATATTTGGGGAATGATATTTAAGTCATGAATCATAAAGTAGTACCTACTAGAATTCAGACCGAAGGCTGTTTCTTTAGAATGTAAGTAAAAGTTCGACTTAATTTTCAATAGGTGTCACGCTTATAGTTCTAGGATCTTTAAACGTGACATCTGTATTCAAAATAGAGTGAAACGACATCTTGGACGTTGAATTTTACAATTTAAATTTAGAAAAAAACTTAGCGAAGGTACTAATGGCTGCAAAAATTTGTTCATTTAATTTAATTTGTTCCGCTAACAGTCTAATAAGGCCTTACACATTCTAGTACACTGAACATTTTAATCGGTTCAAAGAAATTTTGTTTCTCACTTTACTAATCGAATCGTTTAGAATATACATTTTAGGGTCGAGTATCTCTGACAAAAGGGGTAGCGACAAAAGAACGGGTAAGATCTAGCACTCTTCCAAGCCCGCAAAAGGCGCATGGAGCGGTGGAGATCGTAAATCGATCTGACCTGACATACGAATACCCTAACTCACCGTTGACTCCAGTGAGGTGAAGCCCGAGAGGGTATCTATCGGAAAAAAGGTATCTCAAAAGTTAAAAAGAAACCCTTACAAGATCCTTCGTTGCACAACCGTTTGTCTGTCTGTTTGTCAATACATTTTTCTCGGCAGCTCGTACAGGTTTTTCATTGAATATAAAATATTCGAGTCAATCCCTTCGAGCTATGATTAAACTACTCATTTTCTTGTAGCATGCACGTATTCTCTATCTATCTATACGAGAGATCTATACGCTACAACAAAATGAAAACAAACTGAAATTATTTGAAACTCGTACAGACTTTTGTAATGGCCACTGGTTTGCTGACCAATTGCAAAATTACTGATTGAAAACGGTTACAGGTACATAGGTAGGTACAACATGAGACCAATGATAATTCTCGCCAGCAAATCTATTTGAATAAATTAGGAAAAAGTGATTAGCCAGTGGACAGCCGAAGCGAAATAGGTACCATTTATTAAAAAAAAGTAACATTTGGGTGCTCTAGGTGCTGGGACAAAATAAATAAATAATTAGATTTAGGATCCGTATGAAATTGGTTGTGTAATGCGGTGGGTAGCAACGCAGCTGTTACCATGACCGGAATATTATATATTACCTAACCCGACAAAACCTTTCCATGTCAGCAGAAAAATGTGTCGTTGAAAGAAATTCATGATAGCTTTATGAATCATAATCGCATTAGTGCATTACCTAATATTTTCCAAGGTATTTAAAACGGAGCCACCTTACAAATTGGTGGTCCTCGGTGAAAGAAAAAATGTGAAAGTTTGTGAAATGTTTGTGAGTTTGGATGTTTATTTGATGTTGTGTTACTAAATCAGGTTCTAACAGCTGAATTAATCTGGCTGAAATTCGGTACAGGTATAAATTATTGTCTTGAATAACACATTGGCTTTTTATCCCCTTAGGAAGCGGGTACAGAGTTCCCCGTGGGCGATGCCGCGGGCAACAGCTAGTATAGCATAGAATGATTGTTGACTTTGATTACTACACTCGAGAGCAATGAATCCGGGTCACTTAAAGAATGTTAAAAATCTCGGAAACTAAAAATGATAGGTTAATGCAATAAATTGTATTTAATAGACAATGTAATACTCCTTAAATGAAAGTAAAAAAAATATGAGTCACCATACATTTTATTAACACAAAATTACATAAAGAAAAAAACTGCTGATCTCTCCTTAAAACAAAAATAGGAAACATGAAATTTTTGAACTTTATTACGATTTTCTTGAATTTTAATACTTCGTATTGCCTCCTCGTGCTTCCATTACTGCGTTTACGCGGTTTGGCATGCTGTACACCAAGTTCCTTATACGATTTTGGGGAATATTCTCCCATTCCTCTGTGAGAGCAATTTTGAGCTCACGAAGCGTGATTGGGGGAGGGTTTCGTTGTTTTACGCATCTGCCTAGCTCGTCCCAAGCATGCTCGATCGGGTTGATATCCGGGCTGCGCGCTGGCCACTCCATACGAGTAATGTTCATCTCTTGAAGGTAGTCATTCACAATCCTACCTGTATGAGGTCGGGCATTGTCATGCATAAATATAGCATCCTCACCTAAATTGACCATAAATGGACCAACGTGATCATTGAGGATTTCTTCCACATATCTTACGCTAGTTAAAGAGCCGTTTTCTATGATCACCAGCTCTGTGCGACTTTCAGAAGAAATTCCGGCCCACACAAGTACAGACCCACCACCGTAGGCTACTTTTTCTTCGATGCATGCTTGCTTGAATCTTTCCCCTGGTCTTCGATACACTCTGTGTCTTCCATCGTGCTTGTAGAGCATAAATTTTGATTCGTCGGAGAACATAACTTTTGACCAATCTTCAATACTCCAATTTACGTGGCTCTGGGCATATCTTAGTCTCGAAATACGATGCCCACGCTCCAGTTTAGGGCCGTTTGCAGGTCTAAGGGGTTTTAAGTTAGATTCAGCAAGCCGACGTCTTACTGTCCATGCACTTGGGTTACTTCCTCCGAGGCGTCGAAACTGATTGGTGAGTTCAGTTCCTGTGAGAAAGCGATTTCGAAGCATGGTGTTCACCAAGTATCGGTCTTCTCGTGCTGTGGTACACCTGGTTCTGCCCGTTCCTGGTCTGCGTAGGTTAGAACCAGTTTCTTCGTAACGTCGGAGAACTCTTTGTACTGTTGACAGCGACACACCGACAGTCCTGGCTGTATCGCGCTGACTCCGGCCGGTTTCCAGCATTGTAAGTATTCTGGTGCATTCTTCAGGCGTAAGCGACATAATTTCAGCTTGAATAATGAATATAGAGCACTATCAACATGGTTTATGTACCCACATAAATGACAGATTACAAACAAAAGCAAAACCAAATGCTGTAATTTCGTAGTTCCATCTTCGAAAGTGGCCCTTTTTCAAATTTGATTTTTTTATGATATAACTTTACAATAACTAAGAAGTTTTAATACCTTCATTTAAGGAGTATTACATTGTCTATTAAATACAATTTATTGCATTAACCTAGCATTTTTAGTTTCCGAGATTTTTAGGATTCTTTAAGTGACCCGGATTCATTGCTCTCGAGTGTATAAATAATATATGGTACGATACAATTTGAATCAAATTGCACTTTTTGACTCCTTCTCAATAATAACTTGTGTCAAACTGTACAGGGTTATTGACCTGAATTAAAATATTCAGGTCACTGACCGCCATCAATAGGTGGGATATGATAGGTGTCAATACTATTCTTCCCGAAGCAAAATCAAATTATTTTCTACTTCCCTTCACGTTAATAGCGAATATGAGCACGTTGAATGACCTTTTGTTCAGTCACATATATCAGTTTTCACGAAAATATATAAATTGACTGTGGCTATACTTCTGTATCTTACGTATTTTCAAATAGGTTAAAAGAGAATGTTTATCCTTTTGGTCAAATTTCGATAATTTGAAATTGTTGGACAAATGTTCATGATTTTTTTGTATTATTAACCGACTTAATAAAAAAGAGGTTTACTCTCTGACTAGTACCTATAATGTTTGTATGTATGTTTGTCCGAAATAATATCTGGGTATTTACAAAGAACAAAATGTACATTTATTTACTTTTCACTCAATTCTATAACCCATATTGGTTATGCTTATTTTGACTTTAGATAGTGCTATCTGCTGGTGTATACTCGTATATGTGAATGTAATGTGAAAAATCTGAAGAGTATGTAGGTATAGAATGAAAGAGAGTGACGATATTTTGAGCAAAAGTGTAAAATTTGTTTTATTTTTTTGCAGTAGGTACAAATGAAATTATAAAGTTTAATGTGTATATTTGAAATACCGGTCAGAAACATCGTTGCGAACGTTTTTTATTAATTCCATTATCATAATTTTATTCATGTACTGCTTGAGGACTTTATTACACTTTCAGTTAATAAATATGTAGTATTATTACAGAATCACGACAATCATTTTGTGAATTTAACTCTCTCCCAAAAGAATTAAAGAACTTATGAATTGTTGGCGTTGGCTTTTCATTTTAATTACGAAGCAGTTGAACTACGACTGGCACTTCACCTCTACAACACATTGGCAATAGGTATCTAAAATTACTTTCTGTTCTATACGTACAATAGGTACTTACTTGCCATATTCATCCTTTGAGAATGTGGGTTTCTGGTTTTTGTCAAAATGTCCGCTGAAAGCTGTTACTTTTTGTAGGTCACTGTGTGTCTGGGCTTTTGTATCAAATGCAGATATAAGGTCTGTTAGAGATGAGCTCTGTGGACAAAAGAAAAAATATGGATTTAATTCATTGTTCATTTTCATCATACTAGCATTATTCCCAGTTATATTCGAGGTTTTCATCTCGTAGCAGGGGACGGGAGTTCGCTTATTACTTCTCCTTTTAGCCCCTTTTAGCTTTTAGGTGAGTGAGAGTGAAGCCTCAAGCCTGTGCCAGAGCCTCGTTTGATAACCTTTTTTTTATTCAAGATAGGCTTACGTTTGACCACTATCTCGCCTGAAGGTAAGTGACGATGTGGTCTACGATGAATTTTGCCTAGAAGGATCCTATTCACTCGTGTCTTGAATATTCCCAGGTTGTAGCTTTCCGGAAACACAGACTCGGGCAGGGAATTCCACTCCTTAGCTGTACGCATGATGAATGTATCCGCAAAGCGTTTTGTGCATATGAGTGGAATTTTGACCATAAAGCGGTCTCGCGTCGCTGTTCGTCTGGTCGTTCGTTACAATCAGTAAAACACAAGCTTCCACGTTGTTAGGGCCTCATTCACCTTATTTAGTTAATTGTTAGTAGTTAATTCTAGTCTAAAGACTAACTTATTTCGGAAACCATACATACTGTCAGATTTTAACCACAATTTTGTCCACGTTGGATTAAAAAGAACTTGAATACATCGCTTTCAAATCGATTGGAACTATTATTTTAACCACAGTTAATTGCAATTGGTACAGAGTTTGGCTTTGAAAATTTGAGAATAGTTACTTATAGCTGCTTTTGTTACGGTTTGTAAAGTACAGTAGGCCTTATTCCTTTCTTTCCATTTTTATCCGCTCTCTGTTTCCTCTTTTTCTCTACAAAATTAACAATCTGAGAATACTTACCACCACTGGTATTCTATAAGTTCATAAACCACAGTAGTTGCTTAACAGATCACATTTACATGTTTGCTACCTTAGTGTTCGAAGATAGGGTTAAAGAACCGCCTTCACTATTGGAATATTTAATTATTCTGTATAGAGTACTCCTAAGAAATCAAAAGTAAGAACTTTAGTGAAAATGAATATTTGATATCTAAAGGCATCAATAACCTATACTTTTCTAAATCAAAATTCTTGGCACTCAGAGTATTATTACTTTCGTTAAATTGTGAATAAAAATAAAAAGCAGACCTTTTATATACTTTGATTACTATGATATTATCCATGCATAAGTATTCGGCACCTATTTTATCAAGAAGGCATAATATAAGCACTAAGGCAAACGAATCGTTGAAGCGAGTGATACCGATAAGGACGGTTCTTACGTGATATAGAATTTTATTCCACTTTAAGCAATAATACTGTATCTCTTTCGTATTTCACACAAGCGCTATGAAAGAAACAAAGAAATATCAATATCAATGTCATCAAGTCGAAGTTCATTGTGATACACGTAATTGAAAATATAATATTGAATGTGACAATTTTCCATGTTAAAATATAATGGATCTAAAAAGAGAAGATTTGAAATAAGTCAATTGATATTTGCAAACGCTATACACGGCATTTTTTTATTTTGGAAGCAATTAGTTACTCTATTTTTGAAAGAAATACAAAGTAATGCGAAATCTATACCTTGATCGAATCAAATATTAATTGTCAGAGAAGAATCATCAAAAGAAATTATAAGTGATTTCAAGTGCCTAAAGTACTAATAATTTTTAATTTGCATCTAATACAAGATTGATAATTTCATTTGATATATATTGATCGTTTCAATTTGTCAAAAATCGGTTTTACACTGAATAAGTACAAATTTCTGAATTTTTTTCTTTTCTGAATTTTTGTTATCTTACATGAAATTCAGATACAATGTAAACTGTGAATGAATGAATAAACAAGCCTTATAGAAATTTAATTAAAAAATATAAAACCTTATTACGATCTATCTATTTTCGTAATAAAGAAAATTTGAAAGCTTTGATCTATACAACTAATTTTACGTTAATTATCGTGTTTCATCGCAATGCCTTTAGACATTTTGAGAATCCTGTCTTACTTTACGTAATTTATTTTAACTTAACTACTAAAACATTTCTCGTGCCTGGTCACAGTCAAATATCAGTGAAACAATGAACACGGATTTGATAAAATATTTAATAATTACGGCAACTTTTTTAAACATAAGTAGGTACTGTTGATTCTAATTTCCTATTCAGACCTTCCGTTAGACATATTGAGATCACCCCTCGATGGCCCTTCTTATCAAGGTCCCCTCTCTAATACCTACTCTCAGGAATGAATTTTTTTTATAATCTACTGACCTGTAAGAGATGGTAATTATTTTTTTTATTGATTTCAAAACTCACCGTTCTTACATATAACTACGTTGATTCTTGATTAAAGAAAAAAAACATTTTACGCAGAATTTAAATTCTATACACTTCCATCTTCGCTTCAAAGTATTCTCAGCCTTAAAAACCACGGTATGTGAGAACAGAAGAATTTTCTTTCACAGATTACTCTTAATGACAGTTATCGCTTTCGAATTAGATGATTAGAAAAGTTAAAAGTTTGAGTCCAAAACTCAAACTTTTAACTTTGGCCTAAAGTTTAACACTAAAACTTGCTAAGATAAATGCCTTAATGTAACTAATAAAATTAAACTAAGAATTTATGTTAATAGGTACGATAATAAAATTGCCTATTTACACTATACTTTTCTAACAATACTTCTTGGCCACGAAAAGTACTTAAAGTAATTTTCATCTTACGATTTAGAATATATATGAATGAATTAACTGGTTTATTTATACAGAATTATTATTAAAATCAACTAATGTTGAAGCTTCGCTAAGTACTTGAATTAAAATCAAACCAAATCAATGATACCATCATTCTCTGAACCTTTTTCCCAACTCAGTTGGGGTCGGCTTTCCAGTCTAACTGTAATGCGGCTGAACTTCGACATTTTCCGTGGAGCGACTGCCATCTGACCTCCACAACCAATGGTCATTATGACCAATGGCGATATCGAAGTTCCAAGTTAGACTGGTTGGACTTTTGTGGGCTCCAACTACCCATGATACCATCAATATGAAGATAATTTGTTAAAGAAAAAAGATAATGAAAGTAAGATTTAGTTAACGATTATGTCTGCATGATCATATCCACTGAGATGATTGAGGCCTAAGCCAACCTTATCTGCAAGCCGGTACCTACATTTGACAGACAAGGTTTATTCTCGGGATTCGTTGGTCAGACGGTAGTTATTACTTCCATATATGTCAGAACAAACCAATAAAAAAAGGAGAAGCAGAAGAGCGTATCCTGGTTTATAAGGCGTGAGATTTGGATTCGGCTGGAATTGACGCTAGGAGGAAAAGGTTAACGATGTGATGGAAACTGAATTGCCGCAGCACAACTACAACTTCACTTTGGGAATTCACCCATATTATAATTATCACACACACTCTAGTAGGTATATAACTACATACCTACTATTTCTTGTGAATGCATAATTGAATTTAAAAGTTGATAACATTAAATCAGATAAAAAGTACCTACTAAGCACTATTTATCTAATCTAATGTTATCAACTTTTAAATTCAATGACATGTAGGTATGTAGTTATATACTAGAGTGAGTGTAAATATAACTTTTGCTATATTACCGCAACGGAACAAGAACCCTTGTGAATTTTTCATTTAAGTTTCAAGTGCAATTTTCAACGTCTACAATGTAATATTTTATAGTAAACTAGCGACCCGCCCCGGCTTCGCACGGTTGCAATGCGATACTAAATTAAATACATGCCTCCCCGCACTTCCCCGTCCGACCGGTACCGCCCGCCGCAAACGCAAATTTTAAATTTGTAATATCTCCGAAAATATTTGTTTAATTTACATGCTGTAAGGAACCATATTGATCTATATTAATTGCACACTGTATTTAAGGTACTTAATTCGATAAGAATTAATGCCGTATTGCTTAAAATAGCTTCGTAGGTAAATAAGCCATTTTTTCACGTAAAAAGTAAACAATAAAAATGGTTAATGTGGGTTATCCCTAAAAGATAAATATATACCATCGCGGACTTTTTTGTAGACCTTTTTATGGTGTACAATACTGTAGTACATTAATTTGATCTAACTCGTAGGGTTTAGGCAGCGTTTTTGCTAAATTGCTAAATAAGCCCAAAAAAATAGGTTAATTTACGACATCACGTTAGAAACCTCTAAAATTAGCAATGTTGCCTTAGTATATGATGCATGTATTATACATATAAACCTTCCTCTTGAATCACTCTATCTATTGGAAAAAACCGCATCAAAATCCGTTGCGTAGTTTTAAAGATTTAAGCGCACATAGGGATATAGGGACAGAAAAGGCGACTTTGTTTTATACTATGTAGTGATTTGTAAGATAAGATTTAATAAAAGTTCACGAAGAGGAGGGCTCCGCTAGGGAACCTTTTCACTTAATAGCGTCATTAAGTAGATAATCGGCGGTATTACACTACATTTCATACAGTTCCCATTATCCCATATTCCCTCCCGCTACATATGTTGCTAGTTTTAGTAACCGAACTTACTAGCCCTATCCTTTTATTTTCCTCTAATTCAGCGAGTCTAAATTGCTTACATTAAGGCCATAAGCCCATGTCAATGTCGGGGCGGGGCGGTCAAAATGTCCGCGACGCACTCTTGTTTGTACGATTATATGGTTGCATTTGTCCGCGCAATAGCTCATGTCGCTTGTCCGACATACGCGGGCTAAATACGATCTAATGACAGTAATAATAAGAGTGCGTTGTGGACATTTTGACCACCCCGCGTTTGTTTTTCGCCTAAGGTTCACGTTTATAACTTTTGATTGGTATCCCGACTTCTTGGGGAGCGAATGCTACCTGACCTCCCAAACTAGAGAGGAAACCAGTGCCAGTACCTCGTTCATTATTTAGCAGGTGCACCGACTAGTGCATGAGGTTGGCTTAAACTGCATTTAAATTATCGCTTAACTTAAATTCAGTATCTTAATAAAAACGTAATGATGTATTTTACAAATAATAAATATCTTGGAGAGCGTTAAATACACGAATACTACAGTGGGCAATGTGTTATAATTCAATGAAACGACTTGGCACTGTACTTGATTTTAAAATAAATGATCCGTTGAACTTTGTGTGTCTTCAACAACTGAGCATTATGTTTTAAACATATTGGTAATATGTATATGTGAATTATTTATCTTAGTAATTTTATAGGTGATATACCTATACATCACAATGTATGCGAAGCATCAAGTAGCTATCACATTTTGCTTTGGTTGGATAATTTCCTCTCAACAATAGTTGAATATGATGATAAAGTGAGGTCAAAGATGGTGGATAGATGAGCTAAAGGTAAATCCTCAATGGGAGTCAGCACTACAGATACTGATAATGCTAAAATAGTGACCTCAGCTTGACAGTCTTATCAAATGATTTCTTACTCTTCGGTTAAAGTAGTGGAATTCGATTAATATTATATTTTGATGTCTTTAAGGGGCAATTCCGAAAACAAATGATGAAAAAATAGAAGTTAGGACTGTGACACATAGCCTACGATTATGTATGAAAACAATAATGAAAGTGGAAGAAACGAAAGGTGTGCCTACACCAGGATTTCAGCAAGTAAAAACATGTAGGTACTCTCTGTCAATACTGATGGAAAACAGAACTTTAAGTGTGTAAGGTGTCAAATTAATAATGTACCTAAATTGACTATTCTAAATGATTCTGACTATTCTAAATGATTAAATAATATCATCCCATTATTGTATTTCAGTAAATTGAATTTACCCTGTATACAGCATTTTACGTAAGCGCATAGTGTTACGTGATAAAGAAGGGAGCAACCGAGTAATTTATTATAAGTTATCAGGGCTCACCCATTTAAAGTCCAAGGGCGCGTGTGGGAGCGACCATGGAGCAATTTGCTTCACACAAAAAGAAAATTACAAACGCGCCCGTCCTGCTGCTACTGCTTTAGTTTAAAATTGATTTATTTCATATATGAAACATGTTATATATTCTACAGCGTTGTCGGAATGCTTACATCATAATTAAAAAAATATATAATTATTGGTACCTACCGAATGTAAAAGGGATGACATTTTTGAAAAAAAAAATGCTTTCTTTTTAGTATCATGAGTGAAACTTGGTTTTGAAAATATAAATACGAAGGAAGCAAGCCATAAAACAATTTAGGTATTATAAAAGAACACAGAAAATATGAAAGTGCTTTTTTCAGGCACTTTGCTTTGCGATTAATCAATGCAAATATTGAAACTGGTCTAAAGAATATTGTATTAGAAAACTTTCAAAATTAGATTCAAAAGTAAAACATTGTTTACACCGCGGTTTTTGTATTCTAAACATTTAAACAATACACGATCATTATTGCAAACATATTTTGTTACTCAATAAATTGTTTACACTTTTTAAACATCACTGTTTTGTCTAGAAAACTCTTATGTATGAATGGATTTGTTTGAAATGTCAAGGTTTGGCTAAATAAATGTCGGAGAATTATTATAAAGTCTTGACTTTGTTGATCTCGATAAACCACTGGATCAAAGTTTATTTACTCAGTTTGTGCGTTATTCGAATGCGCATTTCGTATTTCATAAACTCATTAGATGTGTGTGTATTTATATGTTTATACTTTATAATATGGATGATCTAGACGACAAATGTGCTAAGTGGAAAAAATTCCACTCAAATATGAGCCTTATATCTATGGTCTAAAAGATAAATATGCTAAGGGCAAAATTTTGTAATAAGACGATTGATGTAGATATTGTATTTTTGTAAATATTTCGGAAAAGGTGGGTAGAGGAGAATAATTCTTATTATTCACATTCACCACCTCATGTTTTGATAGCGCGTAATGAAGGTAAAACTGAGTTTTTTTTTAAACGTATGAGGATTTTCGTACAGGAAAACTTAGTAATAATTTACCCGGTAATCGTATCAGAGACCTTATGCAGACCTCATCAAACTCTTACTAAGAATCAGATTAATAATTCCAGAGAAAGATCAAAAAACATGTTTATTTCGAAGATATAATTAGGTATTATGGCTCTGGTATAATTTCATCAACGCTGCCACACATTTAGGTATTCATGGAATATTATATATATATTAAATATATTCCTTTCGAGATTTTTAGAGCATGTTATAAGGGTTTCAGAAGTCTAGACAGTTACAAAGTACTGGGCCACAATACGACTTGAGCCCCGGGCGTCCTAAGGCTTCGAGATTTCTCAAAATAAAATTAGTATGTATCTTTTTATTTCTATTACGGATTTTTTGGTGAGATTTATCATTGAAATAAAATTATTTCTAACGGATTCCATCAATTGTGGCAGTGGCTCCGTCCGGCTGGATGTCGGTTTTCGTGGTTTTTACTATATCTTTTTTTATATATATCGGTCATGTCAATATATCTTCATCTCGGTAAACTAAAGGTAAAGTTTCAGGAAGGAGGTCCCATTACATACACCTACAGTGACTCGATGGTACTCGAATCCGGAGATGGCCCGGGTCAAGCCGGGGTGCGAGGGAAGTGCTCTATGGGCCACCTTACACCTTGGCGTCAGAAGACCCAAGACGGCGTGCGGTTTTAGTCGGTAAGAGTCCGACATAACCTGCTCCGCTGGCCGCGGGGTGGGTACAAATGAGGATTTCCGCACGGAAAAAAAGGAGCCCAAAGATTTTGGTGGGCCCCCAAACCTCACGAAGTGCAGGTGAAATTTAGTGTTGAATTTTACAGCCACTACCGTTTGGATATAACACAGTTCTGAAGTACCTAATCATCTTATCTTTGCGACACGTCTTAAAATATAACTGTTGTGACGTACAATGTTAATAAAACTATACAAACCATGTTCCAAAGTACCTATACCGCTTCGTATTAATATGAAACAAAACCTTGGCACATTTAAACGTTTTATTAAATTTCTTCGATGATTAATCTTCTTTTATTTTGATACTAGCTGTGCTGTACGACATACTTATTCCGCCTTACAATCAAATTATGTAGGTTACCTTATCAGCAGAATTAGTTGAGGATGCCGTGGTTCCCGTACCTGAGGGGTAATTAAAGCTGTAGATGGCACAGCAATTGTTTTAGACTGTCTTATTGTGCCACCTTACGCTTAGTATATGAGGCTCAAGACCAGTAGTTCAGGTTGCTTTGAACCTGATATAAAAATCCCAGCTGTATCCAGGGAGATTTTGAAATTTCCTTCAACGAAACATAGCAATTTTGAATTCCGTTCTCCAATCGGTATTGTATTCTTACTACAATTCTCATGTGTGATTTTAAACTAAAAGGTCAGTATGAACCTTTCTCCTCTTTGCAAAATGAAACGATGATATTATATTATTATATTTTTGTGTGTTCTATTACACGGAAAACTCGAATATATAATAAAACTAGCTGTTGCCCGTGGCTCCGCCCGCGTGGATGTCGAAATTCGTTTCAAAAACTATCCTATCTCTCAAGTTGGATCGAACTGCACATGGTGTGCGAATTTTATTATAATCGGTTAAGTGGTTTAGGAGTCCATTGAGGACAAACATTGTGACACGAGATTTATATATATTAAGAAGATAGTTTTCAACATGAGGATATTTGTTGGTGGACTTACGAGCATTATACAAAATTCTGATAGCCACTATGATTGTTCGAGCTCCAATCTCGACTGAATTTAAAGCTTGCACTTTATAACTCTCGTCTGCACCATAAACCCCAACCAGAGATATTATTTGAGTTTTTTAATAGTACTACAATAGATCCTTATCCTTTAGTTTATACAATGTCGTAAACTGTTTAATTTCACACGCCAAATTAGCAATAATAAGTTTTTATTAATACACTGAAAGTGATCTACCTACTCTGTGTAATTTTAATCTTGTGAATTTGTTCATAGCGTACGCGTTTTATCGAATTAAGAAGTTTTGTATAATATGGATAAACTGTTCAATGATCTCTTTATCCAATAATAAATCTGTCACTTGACTTTTGTGAACTTTCTTAATTTAGTCAAGACTAGACAGAAACCAGACACAGAAGTTATTGAAACAAGATACTTAACACTTAAGAATATTTAACTTATCAGTACCTCTGTGAAGCTAAATTTAAAAACTTTTAAAAATTTCATATGAAAATTCTATACATATTTTAGTTCATATTAAAAATGAAATATCAGTACAATATAGTTCAATCAATCAATTAGTCTATCCAGTTTTATTTAAAAAATAATGATGCATAAAAATTTAATTGGCTAAATAAATAACATTAACAGATACATATTCATATACAGGTTATTTTAGTTTGTATGCGATATTATTTTTCAAATAAAAGTGCCTATTCAGATATATCTTGCCGCTTCTTTAATAAGGCATGCCCTTTTGTCAATTGCAATGCATATAACTTTTTCTTGACTGACTGGGACTCCACCGACAATGAAAGATCTGGTTTCAATGACAAATAATCTAAATGCCTCTAGACTTTATGCCATAAAAGTGTTAAAAACATCAAGATATATCGTATTACAAGAATAGACACATTTGTCATTGCTCGGGTGAATGACAGGATGAATCGTTGGTTGGCCATGCGCCTGCGACGAAGTGACCTTACGTTATTTAACACTCATTATGTTTGAATGATTGCTGTTTTGACGTATATTTTAGTGATTCATACTTCCGTCTACGTTCTTGGATTATTTACAGGAATGTTCGGGCGACGAAATTAGGCATTGATATTAAATGGATAAATTTTGCATATACAGTTGTAATGTTTGACGCAGGGAATAGCTATGTGATGACTTCATTAGATAATAATTACATACACAGTAAATACAGAACTATAATAAAATTGCTATTATGCATATTAACTACATACTCGTAGTAAAGATGGTCACTCTAAAAGAAAAGTGTTTAAAGCCTGGGTATAAAAATGTGCTACGATTCATGCAATTTGAGAAATTGAATCTACTTTTACAGAGGTACTACCCCAGTCGGACAGCTCATTTGGGACGGGAGATACCGTCGTATCCTACCTCCATATAAAGGCTACCTAATTGGCTTCGATCTCAATTAATTAATTTATACTCTCGTTGTTCACTTTAAATACTATAATTATACCATTTGACCTCATTACATTATTCATTTTACAATAGCGAAATTTTCTCTAACATTGATGGCTTAGTATGTGGTTTTCCTGTTATTTGCGTATTCTATACCTACATTTTATAATATACTTAAACAAATTTCATCATCATCACTAAGTAAGTCTCATTTACATTCAAAGCATGTACTTTGGATTCTGGGGCCACTCTGAATGAATTGAAGATCATCATCATCTTCCGGGCCTCACTTGGAGTCCACTACGAAACGGGTGAACTTCGATATTTCTCGTAAAGGGACTGCCATCAAACCTAAGATTTGTATTAATTACGTGAAGATACTGGTGTTCATTGAAAAAAAAATACCTATTAATTCATATGCTCAATTTATTTGTTCAATATCTATCGAGGATCTGTACAGAAGTTATCGTTGCACTCTTGGAAAACTAACTTTAATTTGAAACAGTTTGACTAAACAAATTCCTAAATTATATCAATATCTATTTCTACTTTTCATCACTGTAGGTGCTATGTATCTATCTGTCCTACTTTATGACAATAAAAATGATTTCGTCTCAAGTATTCTCAGAATTCTTGGCACCATTCCATTGTACGAAACGACAAAGATTTTATTACTTGTTACATACAGATCTTATTGTTCTGCTACATTTTAATAGAGTGATTTAATTAAATGCACTTTGAAGATATTATTTTATTATATCTTTTGCTGTAAATTTTTATTGAACATAATTTATATTGCTACTTATGCTTGTATATCATCAAAAAGATTGGCACAGGTATATTAAACATTATAGGCATTTTAAATATATAACTTTTTTGATCTATGTGACAGAATATGAGTCTTGGTAGTGTTTAGAGTGGGTTCAGGCCGGTAGTACATGGCCAGGATTCGAATTCGGAACTTCTAGATCATAAGGCCAACTTCTAAACCACGATATACCAACACTTTTATAAATTTAAGTAGAATTTAGGTTAATTAATTAATTAGATATAGATAACATACTCATATATAGCGTTAAACCCGTCTACTAAATAAAAAAATCGTACAGAAAATACAACCATCTTTTCTTTATTCCTTTCATAAACCAAAGTCATATTCTTCGATTAAAACCATACTCGGGAAATGACGTACTAAAGATGCTGTACTGTAGTTATTTTGGTGTTCAATGACAGTTGTTTAGTTGAACAAAGAGATTTGAAGTAAAGCGAATGGTTTTTGACGTCAGGCACGAATTCCTTACATTGCCGGTGATTCATAAACAAGAATGTCCGAAAGAGTACTGAGAATTCTGTTAATAATGTTGTAGTATGGGGTATACTTTGTTTGTAAAGTACGCTGATTTATTGAACGTGTATGGTGAGTTGAGAAAATTTACCTGACTGCACATTGCTTCGAGTCGTTGCATTTGTTTGGTAAGCAATTTCTTAGGCTACATTTAGATGATTTAATGTTTGTTCAGATAGCATAATTTATTAATTTTGAATGATTCGACCTTTGAAATAACTTTGTCGAACTTGTAATCTCTTTGTTTATTTTAAGGTGATGGTTTTGATTATTTTTTCGAATATCTGAATACTTATTGCAGTAATCTGCATAAATTACCCTGTTTTGTAACTTACATTGCATTCACAATTTCAAGTTATGATGGCAGTGCAAACTCTTTAGCTTAAGTTGTGATTGAGGTTGAAACTCGATTAAAAGTTGAACTGACCTCATCGCTATATTAGATAACTTCTTTCGTTGATCGTGATTTTTTTAATAGTGTCTACTATGAAATTGTACGTAATGAGTTAAAAACGTAATAGCAATAGCAGCAGAACTGCCTGGTCTGGTTTTGTATGTAAGTTTAATGTTATTTCCTTACAAATTTCCTTTAACTTGCCTAATTTCCAAAACCTCTCATAAGGGTAGCTCAAAAGCATTTGAAACCAACGGAGATGCATAAAAGGTTTAATGACACTTTTTTGTCTGCATGTGTACCTACGTATATCTCATTTTGAAAGTATCAAAAAATCTGGTTAAATTAGTGTTCATATGCAGTTCCATCTCTTTAAAGTTTCAAAATCGTGACTGCACAAAACGAATTAAATGAACAATGCAAACAATTTTTCTTCTTAGTTTTTTCTTCAAATATTTAGAACATTAAACTCAAATTATACACATTATTATGAATGGAGCCATCTCTGTTATTTTTGGCTCGCGTTACAAGGAATGCGGTACGTCGTTGTTGGTCTAGACATAAAGATATAAACATGTAGCAAGAAAGCAACTCACTGACGTAAAGCAACAGCTGAAATACACAATCAATGGATATAAGATGATTCACATGATTGTGTTTTGTGTGTATTTAAAAGGCTGATGTGTTCGGGTTATGAAAATATAAATATTAGGGTTATTTAAGCAGTGTAAGTAACCGTAGATGTTTTTTGATGTTTGACAAATCCGAATATATTTTGCGGGAAATTAGCCGGTTTGGTCTGATTAGAGAATTTCTAGAAAACAATATTTCTTTTTCTGGCAGTTCAGAACTTGTACCTTGTACGCCAACGTTAAGTATGCTACATTTTTCATAGTTACTATGAGGATACAAGAGTAATTTCCTTCCTTTTTTCTGTTATTCACTTCTTTTTCCTATCAATTTCTTTTTGCAAGTGACAATGTATGATTGAGACCTTAGACATTGTAAATATTTATATGGATACTAGGGGAACCATACTTTGGGAATCTTTTAATGGCCTTCTTTGGATACCTCATGTTGTAGTCGCTTAGACAATTAACAATAATTGATCATTCCAGCCAACCTTAGTCATACAAAAGTGTTAAACATTCCTATGTTTAACTAACCTAACATCTGCGTAACGGAACCGCTCATAAGGATGCAATCAGAGAGCAACTACAGAACTTGGTTTAACGCATTTGCTATAATTTCATTTACATGTGGTGAGGTGTATGTTTGCATCTACGTCACTAATGCGCATCTCACGGTAGTAAGAACCACGTTATAGTTTGAAAGTGGCAGTAAATTTTATCGTATGTGTGTAAACAACGCACGTATATTTTATTGCCCGAGTTGTTTTTGGATAGTACAGTGACGTGGTGATGGAGTATCTAGTCTAATTTATTATTGAACCCGGTAGATGGTACTGCAATCAGGTTTTTGATTGTTTATGGGAGGTTTTTAGTGCTAAGTTATCCAAATAAAATACAGTAAAATAAGTCTCACCCACAAAGGGTTCTGTACCATTATAGGGCCAAAAATCGCATTTATTAAATAAAAGCCCAGCTTAAATATTAATTTGATTCTGTTTTTAGTATTTCTGTTTTAGCGTCAACAGAAATATACCATCTATGAAAATGTCAACACTGTCAGACATACAGACGGACAACGGAGTCTAGTAATTGGGTTGAATTCTTACACTATGAAACCCTAAAAAGGACAGAACTATTTGTTGAACCACTGTTAGAACAAATTTCCGTTCTGAAATGGAAAGAACCTCTAGGTACGTCAGCTTTATTGTATTGACGTATCATCATGGTATTGATTTGATATTATTTTACTTGTTGTTTTTGTAAACCTACACCCACTTTTTATAAAAGCTTTCGGGAAACTGTTATTAATGATATTACCTTTATTACTGAATAAAGGTTGTGTTATGTGTGTGTAAAAAAACAAATTTATATTAATAAGTGAAATATAAATAGTATATAATTAGTAATACCTACGCAGTATCTCATTGTTGTTTGTCATAACAGAATAAAAGCTTCTATTTTAGTCTAAAATTGAGTCACTAATTTTATTACCAATTAATTTCGTTGGATTTTCAGTTGGATTGTTCATATTATGGAAGCGAAATATATAGATCTTAAATACCGTAATTTAATACATTTCTAAACCCGCAGATGTGAACCGTAATTCATAGCAAAAAAATACAATAGCTCATGCAAATTGTGGTAGTAATGACACAATAAAAGCAAAGGAAATAGAGCTGCAAAAATCTCTCATTTACAGAAACCGTTACTGAATCGTTTTTAAAACCGTTACGAAAACGGACCGTGAAAATCGGTAATTGCCTTGACGAGCGTAACTAAGTGAATGAGTCTGTTTGCCTCTCATGTATTGTTGAATTTATTAATTAACTTACAATATTGCTCGAGATACATGACTGGCAAGCAAATTTTCAAAATTTTAGAAAGATTTTCCGTGTTTCCTTCTTCCTACAATCTTGGGTTCTTTAAGCGGGGTGTGAAAAAGCATCTGTCTAGGCCGTCAAGGTAGGGACCGCCGTTTTGGGAAGAATGGTGTCTAAAATGGCGGCCCGTACCCTCTGGACTTCACCCAAGCCTTTTACCATCTAGTGGGGTAAAGTTAATTGACGGACTTAATATAAAAAAAAAATAACGATAAGTTTCCTAGGCATGTCATCGGCCGTTTCAGAAATATTGTAACCGGTTAAATATTAGTGAAATTACGATAAGCATTTTCTTACGAGTGTGGCTCTGATATAGTTTTTCCTCTCAGGGTTGGAGTTAGACGGTAGTAGCTTTGGTAAAGGTTAAGACTAGCCAAATAAAAATATTAATTGAACTTCAGGCTAAAGTACGAATGGTTGCTATGTATGGAATAAAAATTCTTGAGTGCAGTGGGTTACTTAAGTGTAAGTTGCTTAAAAGATTGTACATTTATATCAATGCATCGTAAAATTTAGAATTTTATATCGTAAGGCACCTAGGGGAAACGTGGGATGCAGGGGACTTGAGATAAAACCCGATTTCTCGAAATTTCTCCAGCACTCTAAAGTCTCCACGCTCCTCTGTTAGGCTATCAAGATATTCTAAGCACCACTCGATATATTTTGCTCCACTTCGCACGAAGTACTCATATTCTTTGGGAATGAATCTGTCACATTTATTTTTGAATTGAGAATATAAAAAAACTAGCTATTGCTTACGGCTCCATCCGTCCGTGTAGAACATGATCTCATTTTAGTAATACATGAGATCCTATTCCAAAGATAAAAAGTAGCCTATATTTTATTCCAGATTGTAAATCTATCTCGGTACCCAATTTTAGTGAGATCTGATCAGCTGTTTCAGATATTCTTACCGGTAAAAGCCAAAATACGTCAAATAAAGGAGATGTATAAAATTGTCACTTGGGTTTCAAAGGGCAAGCTTGGTTGATGAAAAGTACCCGCAACCGGTGTGCACATATTTATGAAAGTAGATGAGGCGAAGGGCGTATGCCAAGACAGCAGCAAGTGGAAAAATGTTGTCTCTACCTACCCCAATGGGCAAATAGCGTATTTTTATGTATGTATAACGAAAAAGCGTTAATTTTTTTGGGCTTATCATTACTTCTGCATCATTGCTTCTTCACTTCCTTAGTAATAAAAAATCTATACCTACCTATCAAATATGAATTTATTACCACGTTGGCATAAACGAACACAGTTATAAAATAGTCTATTACTGTCATAATTCAAAATTTATAGACGGTCATAATACGGAACAGTTATTTATAAACTAGAGGAGCGCATCGCCACGCGGAACATACGTAGCGCGTGCACTTGACCGCGATACCATACAAATGTTCCAATGCGTATAACGATCGTGAACTTCATTGTGTTATGAACTCCATGGAGAAAAGCTATTAGTTCATAAGAACAAATGTAGTTCAAGAACATAGTTCCAATTTTAAAAATATATTTTTTTTAAACGGTTTTGATTTTATTTGTCACCTTTAATATTGTGATAATAAAAGGTTACAAGTAAAATCAAAACCTAAAATGGCTACGCGTTGATAGCTTAGTGGTTAAGGAGTCGGCCTTACGATCGAGAAGTCCCGGGTTTGAATTCTGGCTGTTACATAACCGATGTGAACTCATTTCCAACACAAGCAATTTACCTTAGTGGAATAAGAGGGAATAGTAGTCTTATACAATTCTTGAAAAATACGTACTTACTTAGAAGCTCATGACTAACTGATAACCAAGTAGGTTAGCATATTGAAAGGTTAAGCAGTTCTCAGCCAGGTCAATCTTAGGCTGGGTCATCATCATCATTTTAGCGTTGTTCTTGCTTATATCAGAGATTTCACTTCGAAGTTTAGGGTTTTAAGTTTCTACTTCTATTGATTTAACATAATCGGCTTTTATGGTAGCTACAGCCAAACTCCAAAAAAAATCTGCCCAAAGCCATCAATCAGCAGATGTACCGTCGCGCAGGTGAGGTTGGTTTGATTCTGAAGATTGGGAGGAGGGGGAAGGGAGGGGAGATCTTACTTGTCGTATTATTTATGGCATTTGTTACGGATGGTTGTAGTTCTTATTGTATGACAATTTCCTTAAAACCATTTAATACCTTAGTAGTGGTTTAATGCTCAGGCTTATTCATTAAATTTCTAATTTTCAAATACACTGAAATCAGGTTAAATAAAATTTTGTTTTGGCTCAATATTGGTTACATTTCAGAAATATTATTTTTGAATGAAATTTTAAGCAATTGCATGCTAACTATTTACAATGATTTTCTGATCGGAAAAATGATCATCCAGGACGGGGATTTTCTGATCGGAAAAATGATCATCCAGGACGGGGTCCCGTCCTGGATGATCATTTTTCCGATCAGAAAATCATTGTAAATATTATTTTTTTCATTCAAATGTCACATTATCTAATAGAATAACGTTAATTTCCGAGGAAATAGAATCATAGTAAGTATATCCCGTATATTGCGAGTTAATAGTTAACCATGCCCTTGAATCACATTGCTTCAGAAAATACTAATGAAGTGTGAATGGAACTGTGGTATGGAGAAAACTCTGTAGAAGTAACATTTGGCACAGTTTGCGAAGTGCTCGGTGCCAAAAGTTCCGGATTCACATCAGTCATGAACGATTTTTCGAGCTATTGTTGTTTTGATAGTTTCAAAGAAAAGTATGTTTGTGATAAGTTTTATTTTAAACTAAAAAACGTTCTGTGGACGTTAAGAATTTTTGCCGTGAAGTTGTTGTCGACTTTTGAATTGTATTAAAAAATGTTGAATTAAATCGTTTATACCTACTTTTCCACAATACTTTTTTATGACTAATTCTCAATGTGAATTCAGTTTCACCAAGTATCATCAATCAATAGTATAAATAGTCTGTATCAAAAGAAGTACATATATTTCATATATTAGGTCCAAAATTTTCTAGACAATGACGGCAATGACGTTGAAGTCGTCAAGAATCATCAACACGGACGATGTTTCTTATTATATTTCACTTTATTGCAAAAATACTTAAATAATGTATACCTAATTTAGTTACGCAAAATATTAATTCATTATTATCATTTCACTGTGTAATGTGATACAAATGTGTCGGATACAAATAAAGCATAACCCTCAAATGATGATGAGTGCCTACACAAAGTTCACACTGCTATCAATAATAATAGAAAGATTATATAGATAATAGAAAATAAAACACTGTTTACATAACAATAACAAATAAATTAGTCTTACCCTCGATCGCCTCTGAATAGGATCATCTCCAGGTATAGTAAGGAAGTTACCGCTCATTTTCACAATTTATTACAAGCACTTTTAAAAACACGAGTCTTTGTTTTGTTGTGTAAAAATAGCGCGGGAATTTGAGAGCCAAAACGTGCGCACGCGACGGTAGTCTGTATTCAAATGAAGTATCGGGATTTTATGAATGAATGACGTTTTTAAATAGTTCCCTCTCCTGCTCTTCGAGTGACGTAGCACGTAGCCGACCAGTGTACGAGTATTTTTGCGTTTCAGACAAATTGTTACTTAAATAGACCGTAGGTATATGATCAGCTGTGTGGCTGGTATGGAAAGTTCTTATTTGATGGCTTGAGGTTATACGTTGATCACGTTGACGACTCTTTTGTGCTATATTTTTTTTTATGCTAAGCTAAGCTGCTTGTCTATCGCACACGGCCCATTGATGGGAAGCGGTCACCGTGGCCTATAAAATGATTACAAGCTAAAGTGATTTACTTCCATTAGTATAAAAAAAGCTGTAACAAACACGTCTGTAATTGAAATAGTTCAAAGCCGTAATGTTGAAAGTTTATTGGCCACCGAGACTGTTTAGACAAGCAAATATATTTACAAGTAGACATTGATTATTATATTACGTGTTTGTTTTTTCTAACCTGTCTGCACTTGCATGCATGCTAATGGAATCGACAGAATAAAACGGATCTTAAATTACAATGAATTTTATTCGTGTACCATTAAATTCGTCCACTGATTTTAAAAACAACTGTCACAATGATTTAGGAGGTCATCAATTTTGTTAGGATTTTGTAAATAATTAATCGTTGATTGTACATTTTAATCTCTGTTCGACATAGATAAAAAAGATCTAATCTAATTTAGTCCCCGGTTCTGTTTTTAATTCTTTTACACAGCTGTAATTTTGAAGTACGTTATGCCAAACTAGACCACACACATGAATACCTAAAATTAGGTAACTAATTATTTTTGGTGACCGCTTTCCATCAGGTGGGCCGTGTGCTTGTCTGCTACCTAAGTAGTATAAAACAAAATTTTAGTGGACAAAAAAACCACTGCAATATTTTAGTCTGATTTATTATTATGTACACGAATCCTGTAACATACCACTTACATATCTAATAATACATAGGTCAATCAAACTCATGGCCTAACTTGAACAGCCAACAGCCTTTTAGGTACCTATATAGCACTAGATTCGATAACAGTAGGTAATTCAATAAAATATCGAGTTTACCGAGCCTGACGTGAAGGTTAACTTAAATTGTAGCTATAACTCAATGAAGACTAATTCAAGTCGTACCTATAGACTTACTCTTGTAGCGAATCAGGGTAACCAATATTGAATCATGTTATTAGACGGTTCTTTTAATACAATATTCTTCTTTTATTCGTTTTATTCTCATGTTCTTCAGCTGCCTATTGTTAATTGAATACTTACTTGCATTGTCTATATGAGAAACTTGTAAGTTGCGTTCAAGAATTTTATTAGAAGGTTTTTACAGGCTCGGCAGTGGGTGCCGCTCTTGGGTGTTGCGTACGTCCATGGCCACTTCGCATCCCATTAGGTGGGCCGTGTGCTTGTCTACTACCTAGGTGTTAAAATCTATTAACTTTAGTAACTTTTCCACCTTACTAGAAAATAAAATAAAGTTTCCATGAAGCGTAATTTAGAGTAAACTTACAGACATGAGTTTTACACTAAAAACTTTATAGGTAGGTATCTAAAGAGAATATCAAAAAGAATAATAAATAATATTCTACAATAAACTTAGGGATTACCCATGAAATTATTTTTGATGCAAAACAGTTCGGTATTTCCAAGAGTGGAATACATACAGATATCACAATCGTGCCATTGCGATATGCATGGCATTCTTGGCATACTTTCAAACATTTTTCCACATCAAGAGGCTGTCCAGAACGAGATTCACGGCAACAACTCACATCTAGGTATTTATGACGTCAATTATGTCTCGTATAATATACGTATTTATGAACCTCTGTGGCCTCTGTGGCGTAGCGGTAGTGCATGCGACTGTTATGCAGGGAGCGCAGGTTCGATTCCCGCTCAGTGCAAATATTTGTATACAAGAATTATATTTGCATTGGTCTGGGCGTTTCTATGTATAATAGGTAGGTATGTATTAACAAAAAAAAAGTATATAAGTATGTTTATCAGCATTCTAGAACCCATAAGACAAGCTAGTTAAACTAAGTTTACTTTGGGTCTAGAGTGCGCTGTGTAGAATAAAAAAAATAACCTGATTGTGTTATTTCTGCGATTAATTCAAAATTAACCGAACCTTTTGTACATTTGCATATTCAAGAAGGGCATTAGAACTGGCCTCAGAACTCCGATGCACGAAGAGTCCGCGAAGTATAATGATTCCGGAAGCTGCATGCAGGTAGCTGGTGCCAGCTGTTGTATATCAAAAGTACTTGATATTATTATTTATATTCAAATAAGAATAGCACATTAGCCATAACGCCGCACACCGAGAGAGAGAACACCAATTTAATTTATAGGCAATAGACATAACATAACATAACATAAACTCACGCCTATATCCCCGAAGGGGTAGGCAGAGGTGCTAGCACCCACATTTCGCCAATTTATGTTTAGGTCCCAATGTAATAGGTGGCGAGCCTATTGCCATTAACCGGGCACTTATAAACCTGCGATAAATACACACCATAATTACATTTGCGTTCACATTCTTACTCCCTCTACTGAACGCAAACCCATTCCAACAATGAGATGACAGAGCTTCGGTCGATGTGATCCCTTTGTCAACACATCCGCCAACATGAACTCGGTGCTTATGTACTCGACATGTGTATCTCCTTGGCAGCAACCTTTTCCTTCACAAAGTTGTAGCAAACATCGATATGCTGCAGTAGTCTGGTAGGCAGGGTAGTAGGTAGTGATTAATGGTGCGGGTGCAGGGTGCTATGTGATCTTACAGTCTTTCACAAAAGTCATTCATCATCTTTGCGTCAATCCTGATCGTAATTGAGGTTTTTACGTCAGAGTCCGGAGAAAAAAAACCGCGGTAGCCTATTGGTTTGGGTAATGGACTGCTGAGACGAGGTCTCGGGTTCGATCCCATGTTCACCATGGCACACACCATTGACTTTTCGATGCTTTTCGAAGTTATGTGTGTGTATTTATCGCAGGTTTATTAGTGCCTCGGAGAGCACGTTAAGCCGTCGGTCCCGGTTGCCATACAAACATCTATGGCAGTCGTTACGGGTGTTTGGAGCCCACAAAAGTCCGACCAGTCTAACTTGGAACTTCGACATCGCCATTGGTCATAATGACCATTGGTTGTAGAGGTCAGATGGCAGTCGCTCCACGAAAAATATCGAAGTTCAGCCGCATCACAGTTAGACTGGAAAACCGGCCCCAACTGAGTTGGGAAAAAGGTTCAGAGAATGATGAGTCCGGGGTCCGAATCTTTCACGAAAGTATACTCATGAAATCCGTTACCCATTCCATCCTATACAGCTGTTAAGCTGATACCATGAATAGTGTTGCTAGTGATGTAACCCATATGGTCCATGACGAGAGTTCCACAACTGTATTACCTACTGTACTAGTATTTATCGTAACATCTTGCATTCCGGCACGTCGAAGCCGGGTTGTGTACAATGTAAATTCTTACCCACGTTACTATATGATTGTAATGAGTCTAACTTCCTAATTTAACTTTATATACACAAACATGATACCTATATAAATACTCACGTCTATATATTCCCGAAGGTTGAGATAAAACACTCTTACTAGCTATATATATTTGATCCCACGTAATCGGTTGCAAGTCTATTACTACACAATAGTATCCATTCTTGTTGTAATTTGAAGATGGAATGAAATAGAAGTATGTTGAAAGGGAAAGGTGAAATGTGATAGGCTCGCGAAAAATTGTTTTTTTTTAAAGTGTATTAATAATCTCGAAATGAATTATTCCACTTATACCTAGGGTAAATGACCTAGGTGATTTAAATCCACTGTTTGGTATACTTAAATCACCTAGGTGATTTAAGTGGAATAATTCATCGAAATGACTAGTTTTCCCCCTAACCTCTCGAGTTAAGCTAAATTTCTTGTGTTAGAAGTAGCCTCACGTCGGTAGTGGCCAGGATTTGAACTCAGGACTTCTCGATCGTAAACACGTTAATCTTGTATAATCAACTTTATCATTTAATGACTCAGACTTATGCCATCATTTTTGATCAGTACTTAGTCTTAATCTTGGGCCCATAGTTAAGGAAGCATTTCAAAGTTACATTCCTGAATCCTTTCAAGACTGAGGGGTTATAACTAAAGTGTATTATGAAGACCTATAGGTGCAACCTTATATGCAAGTCTATATTCCTACTGATTGATGGGCGAGGCTCCATTAAAATGCATTGTATGGGTGTGTCAATAAGTGTAATGAAACGAAACAAAATATATTTGAAATACGGATATTTATTTATTTTTTCATAAAAATTCTAAATTCAATAATGTGTTTAAACATGTAACATTTACATATATGCATTTATACAAAGATGTATGCAATGTTAGTGACATTTAATACTAGAATTGGAGCGTAACAGACTTACAATGATGCCGATGCATGTGACGATCACATTTTACACTTACAAAATAATATATTTACCAAGTATTGTCAAATGGTAAAGGTTTATGTGTCGATACAATTTGTTAGTATTATATTAGGTATATTGGATGATAATGAATACTGTGCGCTTTTCTTTATACTAGCTCGAATCGCAATATCTTCATAAACGGATAACTGTTTAGATAACTAATATTGAATACACCGATATGACAAACAAATACAAGTAATACTGATATTTTTTTTTGGTTTATGTAGATATCACACGATCCCATCAATATTGCGACCTCTCTTTACGATACGGTGGATGTATGACTTGTAATTATTTACAAATGCATGATCCAAAAATGATTTTTGTTATAATGGAGCGTTTATTTTTTAAATAACACAATACAATATTTATTTATGTGATAGGCGTCACTATGATCTCCAGAATATTCAGTTAAAAAATTCTATTCAACGTAATAATGGACTTTTTTTTTTTTTATTTAGTAACTGTTTATGATTTTCATTTGTTTCTGGACAAAGAATGTACTACATCTAATTCAAATATTAATATTGCGTACCTTAGTACATTGAATAGAATTATTAATTTATATTATTATTAACAAAATAACAATTTCATTAGCCGTTTTTAAATTTCTATTACGCTATAGTTATACAGATTCAGTCAACTCGGAAATATAAATAAGAAACAATAAAAGATTTTTCTATGTATTATAATAAGACGAGTAAATATATAATTAATTAATATATATTATTGAGATTTGGACTAGACAAACCACATTCTCTATCTACAGATATGTAATCCATGATAAATACTAATATTTAGAAAATCTATGTTCCGTGTCGGTTAGTGATGTGCCTATCTACACATCGTGTGCATTTTCAACTCCATCAATGCATGTATATAATCACCCGGCACTTTGAGATTAAGACCAAATAGTTTTCCAAAAAAAACTACAGAAGTTGAAAGGTAAAAGATTAATAATTACTAGGAAAATCGAGCGGTAAACGTTAAAATAAAAAAGAGGTAGCAACCCTACCTAAGATATGTCAAAATGTACCACAAGTAAAAAAATATGTTTGTATTGTATCGTTATGAAGTTAATGATATTGAAAATGTACACACACTAAAATGTATTTATGTGACGATTTTCAAACACTGTGTTTTGAGTTTTGGACTGTGATATATTCTTAAAAAGTTCATTTTTTAAATATTATGTTAGTAAATCAACAATTCGTTATTGTTATTTGCTATAAATATAGCCTTAACAAGTTATTTTTGAGCACTGGCGCCTTAACATGGAATCTTTATTTTTCTTACGCAAAAATAACACAAGTTCAGTCAGCGACAAAAGTAGATGATGTTTGCACATGACATATTTCAAACTTAAAATAATTAAACCAGGGTGCAAATAAATAATTAAGTATATTAAAATAAATATTTAAACATGTTTCAAAAAAACAATATACAAATGGCATTTTAATTAAGAAATAGAAAATACTTAGGTCAAAAACTAATTTTTAAAATCTGAAAATTTTCAGCTACTTTTGACGCTGACTATACATATAAACAATAGAATAATGATTACAATAACACTTCTATTTATAAAATAGTTTCATAACAAAAATGGAATGTCATGTTACAATGAATTATTTCGAAAACTGATTATTTAGAAATTGATATTTTTAACAATTAACATTTTGAATTATTAAACATATATAAACACGACAGTTACGATGTTACGTCATATTTATAACAATATCACAATTTTCAATAATATACAAAAAGAGATTGGAGAGTTTAGATTATACTTTGAACAGGCCAAGCTTATTAAAGTAAGAGCAAATATTGTGATATACAAGTTATAATAATATACATACACTTATTGTTATGTACACTTCTGTAATAAACAGTATGGACCACATAGAATATAGTTCACTCAAAATGGGACACGTAAAATAAGTTCTTTTTATTTAATAAAGGATGACAAGACCGCACATGCTGATCCATTTAATACGTGATTCTTTTTGAAGTTTCCATTTTTTATTATATCATTTTATTTTATAACTGTCTTCAATTACTAAGTAAACATAAAATGAATCACATTCTGAATAAATTGCAAATGTATTTATTTTGAACACTGTACCACTATATTATATAGTATACTACACTATATTATATTGGATAGTATATATGATAATGTTAAAAAATATTGCGACTTCAAAGAGCATCACGTATGGGATCTTAAGAAGGAACGACGGCTATGACTATATTAATTCCATTTTATATAACACTCATCACCTAAACGAACATGCTTTACTTTGCATAATTCTATACACCACGCATTATGAACAGAAACATTATATCATAGCACTCGAAAACACTCCTTCAACACTTTTATACGTTCGACTCGACGAGAAGCAATGTTTACCAACAAACGAATAAAATAATTTACATAAGGCCATATATTTTACTGTACACGTATAACGAGTAGATGATTAATTAGATAAATAATTATGTTGCATTTTAATATTAATGTTTTAGGATTAATTCATCCATATTTACGACAGTTTGGTCCATATAAATATTATTACATAAATCGTGGGTCAACGATGCGCCCGCCAAATCAGATATCCAGCAAAAATAATAGTTGGTAAGACAAATTACAATGAAAATGAATTGTTCCTTGACTGCTTAAAAATTAGAAGAACACGAAATTATTTTGTTCTATAAATAATTGAAGGCAATAAATTGTTCTGTCGTATTAAATTAAACATTTTTAGTGTTATGCGATACAGAAAATAAAAATGAAGTTTTTGCTGAATGTCTGAGGTACGGACGTCGCGGCGCCCGCGGCCGCCTACGGTCAGTCTTTTCTGCTAATGTTTACGAATTTGTGCAAAATATTCTACTATCCGCGTAACTTAACAAAGTTAATTTTATTTACAAAACGTTATTACATCTCCGAAGAGGATATATTAAATAAAAAGAACTCGTACTGACCGGGAGCCGGAGCGCCGACTGTCACTTCCTGACTCCGTGGCGTCGTGTTACTTTAACGCACGCGTCGGTCTGTCTCGTTCGCGCATTCTGAATGAACGGTTTCGAAATACTAAGGGACATAACAACCAGATCACCAGTCCAGTCGCAGTCTTGGAGTTGCTAGATTGAGTTGAATACTGTGGCACGTTGGGGTTTTTTTTACATGCTTCATGAAGGTCCTTGACCTCCGGCTGGTGCTTCCGTTCTCATCTCAGACTTTAGTTTGACAAACTCTCTGGCCACTTCGTCGCTATGTCTTTGAGAGAGTATTCGTAATATTGTCCAACCAGTCTCATCCATTTTAACTCGGGTTCCAAGAGGCAACCAGCAAGCGCATGAACCCTGATAAATTAACTACAATTTAAAAATAAACAGTATAATACCTGGATGGTTAGCAATTTAATAAAAAAATATGCGAATAATGCTACTAATGATATAACAAACCTGTTCAGCAATTTCAGCGAGCCTCATAACTGCAACGCCGACAAGACGATCTTCTCTTGCAAAGCAATAGTCACGGGCGCAAACATGTAGCTCAAATAATTCCAACTGTTCTGTTGCGCTCACCATGCTGGAATTTTCAGAAAGAAACGTGAAAACAGAAGTACATAAAATTCAATCTATGAATTCAAGTGTGCGATTCGATAACTCTATTTTAAAAATTACGTTTGTATGACCCTATCTTTAGGGCTCTTTACATATAACAGAGCACCTGGCATCTGGTACATAACAGAAGAGGCAGTTGCGGCGGTTTTTCTCTTGGTGTTGGGATATGGCATTCACTCCCAGAGAAACCAGTATAGTAATCAAAAACAATAAGCAGAATTCGGAGAATTTCAAACGCAGCACATGATGGTTCTATGTTAAAATTAAATCCGTTGTTTCTGAACATCCATTGATTAAGACCAAGATACATAACTGATCGCTCTTGTGAAGTTTTGATCCCGTTCCCGCAATTTACAGGAACCTAATTCCGCAGGATAAAAAGTGACTTATGTCCTATTCTACATCATAATCAATCTCTGACTCCAAATTTCATCTAGATCGCTATCCATACCAACTTACGCGTTCTACTGCACTAAGTAGGATTAGTTTATCTAGTTTTTCCTTCATAATTATGTCGTAACTACTCAGATTCTAATCAATTTTTTAATTTATAGAAACGACAGTAAAATATTTTATACTTACAAGTGAAAAGTCTCATTAAACTTAGGGCTCCAGTTGTTGCTTTTCGACTTTGTGGCGAATTTCCGCTTCTTATCTGCAAGATGTGGCCCAATAAGGTTCACTTCAATGAACGGACGGAACATGCCACTAGCTATCACCCACTTTAGGTCGTTTCCTGCTACCACTGAAATTTTAATTAAACAGGTGTAAAGAAATATTGCTATCGGTTTGTTGTTCATAATAATAATAATTTGATATCTAATCTTATTGTTTCAAGGATATTTCTATTGATGTTATCCAGAAACGAAGTTATATTTTTATTATGGTTACCTTTCACAGTGATTTTATGTTCACCAGTTCCAGGATGTGTGAACAAATCAACTTGAAGAGATATTTCACCAACACTGCCTTCTTCTGCCACAGCAGCATCTGTGGAAGATGTGGTAGATAAAAAATGAATTGAATCTTTTATTGCGCCAATGGTAGCAAAAGGTTAAAATTGGTCATATATTTACCCTGATTCTGCTGACTGGTTACAAATGTTCTGATCAGCGTATCAGTTGTTTGCGTGTACAGACTAAGGGCATATCTTAGTGACTGCAGCTCTGGACTCTTCTCCAAGAATGTTTTCTTCAGTCCGTTACCTCCTGCGTGGAAGTATAGCTTGATGGTATCCAGGGCAGCATCAAGAACTGCACACTGTTTTGGTGATAAACTCTTCTCGGCTGATAAATGCTGTTGATAAAATAGAATCCGGTTAAATCAGTTCGAGTAACTTAATTCTCTAGAGAGTACAATTTTTTTAAAGGATAAATTTGTCTGAAGGTGGTTATTCTAACATACCTCTTTAGAAATATCCATGACTCCCGACAGGGCGTGCTTGACATCCTGTTTCCCTACCGTGCTCTTGAACAACTGTGTCATATCCTCTATTTTGGCATTAGCTGCCAAGTTCTTAGCATTGTTTGTTAGATTCTTTAGCATCATCTGAAAAAATAAAAATATTTGAATCGATTTCAAAGTAAAATTTTACTTTTTCACTTATAATTTCACTTTCATTCGTCAATGTGTTATACAGTTTGACCATTTTCTGTAAGTAGAAAATTAACATAAGTCTAATCCAATAGGCTCTAAGATTCGCGCATAGTTCTGTAGATATCAAAGTTACTTTGTTTCGTATTTTCTGCACATTATCAGCTTGCGAGCTCATTAAACGAAGCGTTCTTACATCGCCACGCGTTCAATACACTAATAAGGGTATTGATAGGCTTCCCCAGTTCTGCAGTGCATCGGGGATTTTTAATAAAGCTAGGATTTACTGCTTCTATGCAATAAACAGGAAGAAGTACGCATCCTTGTTGCACTGGGTGCATGTACTCCCTGACAACCTCCTGAGCATCATAGCGTGCAAGTTAATTGGTACTATAGAGTTTATTCATTAATGGGAACCATGAGCTGCTATTAGTTTTTGGCAAGTATTGTTAATAAATCCCTGCGCCAGAGTTAGATATTTGAAATTGTATCATTATTTTACACAGTTCTTATGAAAAAAATAGTTACCGTTTTATCAGTCATAGGCGGAAGCACTACAGTCTTTTCTAATATTTTCATCACAATCTTCCACAATTCCTTAAGCAGTCGTTTGAGTACAGTCTTTTCGCAGGACTCCGCGTACATCGTGAGAGAACCATCCTGAATAAAAAAAATGATTCGTAAATTAAATATCATAAGAGCTTTTTAGGTTAGAGCTCCTGAAAGAGGCTTTATTATCGGGATTGAGAGGTATGACGTTAGTCGTTTCCTCCCATGAAGGCCTTAAGGCCTATATTACAAGCTTAATCAAAGGAAGAGAGGTAATATAATAAGTGGACCTCGGACTTCAAGGTGAAAGTAAACCTTCGAATGTTATTATGAATAGTGAGATGACGATGAGTATTCTTGAAGATTTTACGTACCAATATATCCATGAGAGGTCTCAACACTTCATCAGCCTCATGATGAGCGGGAGGCTGTGGAGCGCCAGGTGCGCCACCACCACCAACCTTCTGCAGCAATTCGCCAAGTTCTTTCACACTGGCTGTAATTCGCGTCTCCAGACTGGAAAGAAGAAATGAAGTGGTAAGTTTATGAGTGTTATTCTGTCATACGTATTAACAAAACTCAAATTCGTACCTTATAGCAAACATGGATGCGAGTTCATCTAACGTGCTGTTCAACCTTTGTTGCAGATCATGCAAAATGTCTGCAGCATCCCTTTCCAGCTTAGTACCACCCATCGCTTCAAACATCTTCTCCAATTGGACGCGCAGTTGCTGGATGTTGTTCATCAAAATACATGCCTGAAAGAAAATTAAAAAAGATACTCGTATTAGAAAACATTGGAAGACATTATTTGTTAGTACAAGTGCTGTCTGGTATACTATTTTATGGATTTTGGAGATACACAGTGATATTCTCCATATAGTATGATATAAAATTGATACAAAAATGGACAAATCTATATACCACGTCTGCTATTACCTGTAACCTAAAGCAAAATTTTAGTCGATAAGTGAATTACTACACACCTGTTTTTTGTAAACTTACTACGAGTATAATTACCTATACATAAAAAGACCCAAAATATTGCAAATAGACGAATTCATGCATACAAATATTTGCAAAATTAAATAAATACATACCACTCTTTCCTCCTTCAAATGTTCAGGGAACTCTTTCTTCACGATGTCTGCGTAAGCCACTAAAACTTTGACGATGGTCTTGGCGAAGCGTTTCATGTATCGCTTCCAGATTTCAGGGTCTGGACACTCGAGCTTGGAGACCACGTCGAAACATTGCGTTAGTTGCGTGAACACATCCACCACGGAGTTACTGAAGAGTGCGTGTTCACTGGATTTTTGGAACTGGAAAGAGATTTTGCAGTTAAGGATATTGCGGTAAATAAAATATTTATAAGTTATCTTTGAAAAAAGTTACTGAATGAAACTTGGTTAGTCATTCGTGGTTAGAGATGGAGATAGTGGAATCTCTACTATAATCACAGGATTTGATTCGGAAAATCTTTACATAAGTTGTATCTACAAGATGAAATACCTGCTCCTATTTCCTTGTGATTTCTTCCACCATACCACTTTAATCATGTATGTGTGTGGATAAAGTCAAAAACAACGAGGAAAGCTTTGATATTATAATACTTAATTGACATCAGTATTTGCTTGATTGGTGGAAATCGACTTACCCCGTCTCGCTTGTCTCTATTGAATGCTCCGTTAAGATACTCCAGTGAGACGTCGTCATTTTCGTTGAGCCATTGCATGACAAAAGGTTCGAACCACGCTGGATATTCCGGCACAGCCCCACAGTATGGTGGTACGTCCTTGACATAATTCGTGTGGAGCCATTTAACCTGAAAACGAGTATATATTTAAACAAAAAATATCAAAAGCTATCTTTTGTAACTCAGGTAGGCGAAACTTTGACGGGGGTGGTATCCGTGGGGATATTTGCACGATAAAAAAAGGTAGGCGAATAAGTTGTATCAGAATCTATTATCGATTTTGTACAACTTATTTTATTTATGAGCTCATGAGTAAAAATATTTATGATTTTGAGGGTGAATGGATCTTGAACCGAAATAATATAATAATAGATTTTGACAAATTCGTATACGACTATCGTCTATTTTATGATACGTACTAAAATAGAGCGGTAACGTAGCTGTAAGATAATTATGGTGGTCGCTCATGCAGTGGTTAATGCTTTGGGTAAATCGATTAGAATAAATAAAATCACCTTGAAATGTAAATTCATATAAGCAGAAGACTTGCAAAGTCGATGTTGTTCATGCTCTTCTAACGCGTACTTCATATCCACTGCAAACAAGGACCACATTGTAGCCGCCGATAGCTGTAATAGATACAAAAAATATTTAGAAAAACCCTAAAGTCGCATAGCTTACAGACTAGGCATCGGAGCCAAGTGATCAAGAAACAATGTTTAAAAATAATTACAACATCATTATTTTATTATAGCCAGGGTTAGTAATATGCCATACTCGTAATCCTGATAGACAGACGGGCAGGAGATATCAGCTATTCGAGACAAGTCTTCTTTCATGTAATTACCTCAAGAAAAACTATCGCTGCTCCAAATCACGTCCTAGATGTTGTCTTTTCTGATTTACGATCTCATTTAAAAGAGTTATGTTTATTCTGCTGTTTTGTTATTTGTTATATTAGTCGTATTGCTACATTATGTAATTTCTTACCTGTCCAATATTCAATTCCTGTGGGAACTGATTCAGAACAGGAGCATAGCTGTTTCTGTCTTCTTCTATCACAGATACAATGAGCGCTATCAGCTTGTGCCAAAAATCTACGGAGTCTAATTGTGGTCCATGATCTGCTGGATCTCTCTTGGCTTCATTTGGATCCACCTGTAGCATGATATCAGATTAGAAATAAATATTTTGTTAGTAATATGTATAGGGTAATTGAAATGTTTTTGTTTATGTTTTATATTTCGTTACATATCGAAGGAGAAACCCAGATTCTGTTCTAATAATCCAGATTAATCTTGATCTACCTCATAGATTAATCTAGTCTGTAAAAAAGTTAAAAAAAATATTTAAAATATTTAACAAAAATGCGAGAAATTTAATCCATAACCGATGCGTAATTTAACTTATACCTAGTTATAAAATATAAATAAACCCACCTGAAATTCTCTATTGTACAGCTCATAACAATTTTCAAACAGAAACTGATATGTTGATCTAAGGCATGCCTTCACGCAGTCTTTGACCACTGTGCTGGCTCGAGGTGGACTGCTTAGCTCTTGAACCTTCAAATCAAATAAAGGCATAATTATAAAATATTCCCACTTTGACAACTAATAGGTCTCTTTAGTTAATAGCATAAACTGTAAACAATAATGCAGTTATGTCACACGCAGGAGTATCGTCACTCCTATTACAATAAATCATCCTGTAAGTGAAACACAATACAAGTACCGCACTGTACTTGTACTTCTTTTTTTTAAATATACGGAAGCATGATATGACAATATTTATATTAAAGTTTAATGATACTAATGGGAAGGCGTGAAGCAACCATTTAATACACACCTACCCTAAAATTAATGCTTCCCCTATTGTTGTATTGTATGCTAATGTCAAGGTTCCTTAACACGAAGGGTAGGCAAAGAAAGAGTGAAATTTTACGTTCGATATAAAAGGTGTAAAAGATTGAAAACGAATTAAAGTAACAAGGTCTTTGATTTCTACCTTTATTAACACCGGTTAATGATTGTAAAAACTGGAACCTTTTTGCGGCACCAGGGGAATAATAAAATTCTTTTTACTACTGAGGTCAGGACTACAAGACTGAATAAAACTTTTGAAATAAAAACTTTTTCAATAAAATTCGTTTCATATTTTGAAGAATTAAAAGTTGGAATTGTATTGAACTTTGTGATACTTAGAAATATTAATGAAGTAATGAAACTTGTGGTACTTAGAGATACTATCAATTTTAATGCAAATGTCTATGTAGGTAGGTGTAAGAATGATTGTACGAACTTTTATTATAAACCTTTGGGTAAAGCACAGTGAAGGTATGATGGTCCCGTTAGAAGAAATGACCACGATGAAAGTAAATAAAGGATAGCTTTTGTGATACTGGCAAGTTATATTATTCGACCAACATTTGTTATTTTATACTAGTCTCTTTAAACCAAACAAAAGCAGTAAATACAAAAACCTTTGCCCATACCTTCATCCTAAAGAAAGTGATACTGGTGAGGAGATCGACAGTAGACTTGAGATCCATGAGCTTCTCAGCGCTCGATGCAGGAAAATTGTTGCGGTACATTGAAAGATCGATCCGAAGTGAGTTGTGCAACTGATCCAAGAGCTTGACGAATTTCTCTTTCTGTTTTAAAAAATAAAAAGAAATATCCAATAATTATACTTCTTTGACATTTCAAGCGTGCCTTTCAATCGGTCATAAAATATGAATCATTATTAGCGTACCCCAAAATTAGATGCTGCAAACCGGTCCGAGGCCGATACAGCAGATGAGGCGGTGGTGTGAGCATAATAAGCGTTGATGTTGGCAAGCAAAGTGGACATGACAGCGGGTACTCCGGCACATAGATACTTCGTGGAGAGGCAATGGAAGTGACTGGAAACAAAAATATCATTTTTGAAGAGTTGTTCAGTAATAGATTGATAATTATAGATTGAAGAAAACGTATAGTTCTTGGAAAAGATTTAATAAAAGTTTTTAGCTATTAACTACAAAAAACAACAGCTAGAACTTTTGTATATATTTCATTAAATTCATTTGATGATCAAAAAGTAATCACGAATTTTATGATAGAATTAAAATTCAAGATTAATAATACTTAAGCTTTGCCAGTTATTACTAAGCTAGTTCAAAACTTGGAATTCGTAATTCTCAAGGACACTAAAACTTTAATGTACTGCTATAATATAACTTCTTAACTAATTTAGGTACAACGTACACTAATCAGTGCCAAGGTTAACTAAGACTGCTAAATTTACATTAATTTACAGTTAAATATGCTAAGTAATGTCTAGAGTTAGAGCCTGAAAGAAACTGGTAACGAATTTCAAACACTATTTCAATACCTAGTAGACACTAGTGAGTACAAATTGTGTCTGCAACAATTTACTAAAAGATTATAGAACAGCTTTGACAATACATCAATCGTTCTAATCAGCAGTTCCAATCTCGAACACAAACTTTAAATTTCAATTCTGAGTGGTCATCAATAACCCAACGACTTCCTACCTTCAATGTAAAATACGTTTACTTACGTCATTGCTTGATAGATGGCTTCAATTCCGTATCTCATTGCAAACTCGTCTACTATTTCTTCAGGTATATCGTTGAAGTAGACCTTCCACGCGTCGTCACCTCTGGCAGCTGGTAATGTGACAGCGCCGCCGTTGTCTTCGCAAAGATAATGGAACAGGTTCTCATGGAGACAGGTGTACTGTAACAAATAAAAGAGATAATAAAAATATGGTGTGAGGATAAAGTACAAATGTTCAACACAGGCTCCTTTATAATAGTATATTTGGGCAGGGCCTCATCATGAACTTTGGGGTCAAACTAATCTCGCCTGTAAGCTGACACACCAGGGCCTCGATTCTGCTAAAAGCAAACCACTGTAATACCACTGACATTATAAAAATGCTATTTAATTGTAGACTTTACCGTTGTACAGTTAAAGTCTAAAATCAAATGAAAAGAATTCATTTAACTTTTTCATTCGCTCTACAAAATATCATTTGACTTTAGACTTTAAGCTGATAACAATAAAGTCTACAATTAAATGGCATTTTTTAGAGTTTCAGTGGTATGTCAGTGGTTTGTCTTTAGCAGAATCGAGGCCCAGACCTGCTGATTGAAGGACGAGACGTCAGCACGCAAGTGAAAATAAAAAGGAAAGCGGACTCCGTTCTCCAAATTACAAGCTTTGGATGCAACCGAGACTAACGATGCGATGATGATAACTTTAATCATTGATCATTCCATCTGCTTCTTTCTCTATACTATTACAATCTTCATAATTTGAAAATGTTCCCATCCATGTAATCACGAATTCACCAAGGATCAGTTACAAATTAAAAAAGTTGCTGCTACGAAAAAAGTTCAGGAATATTTATTCAATTGAATGTAGGGCTTCTAAAACAAAATCAAACTCGCATGGGAAATCGTGAAAACCGAAAATAAATTGAATCCTAACATTTGTTCGACCCTGTCTAACAAAATAAATATATGAAGATCCAAATGTGTAAATTCATGTAACTATGTAAGTAGTATTTGCTTCAGAGAACTACCTATAGTAGACAAAATATATTTCATTATTTCGTTTCAAGCCATGTTATAAAAAAGTACAATATGGTAACAATATAGACTTCATTTATTATACTCTTTTTAGGATTCATTATTCAAAAGATATAAAACGCTATTACTGAATATATTCTACCCATCCATTTATCTGTCACCGAAGTGTCTTTCTTTTGAACCGTGTTGTTCACAGAGTAACTACTAAGTTAGCCAACTAATTGATATTATTATAATATATAAGAATAACCATAACTGCTTAAAGGATAGAAAATTATAATAATAAATGCTGTACCCTACCATAAAGGATTTCATGCAAATAAAACAGAAATGTTATAATGCATTTTAGTTCTGGTTGTATCCAGAAAACAATTGAAGTTAAATAGTAAGTCATTTCTAATGGATCTTTGAGGTATACCGATACCAGAACTTGGAATAAAAATGATTATTCCAAGTTCCAATGCAACCTACTTTCCAGAATTGGGAATCAAGCTGAATTTCTATTTTCCACTAATCTCTGATCAATGTTGAACTACCTATATGAAATGGATTTTGGAAATAGAACTATTTTGTTATTGGGTTCGGTGGGAAATATTTACGGGTCAATTGCCGGCTATAAGTTATCAAATTGACATTTCAGTCCGCAACCCGTACGTGAAAATGCTAATAAAATAAACTACATAAGATAACAGACGTGTCACTTTTTCAGCCACTGGGTCTTAACAGGAGAGCAATAATGGATGGTGGTTTGCTTTATCTAGCAAAAATAAGCTGGCTCCACAGAGCAAGTACAATCTTGCTTTACATAAACTTTTCTATCTTTCCGTATTGTCAAAAATATCCGCAAACACATTGCAACAAATATAACTTTGACCATCTCTAGTCTGTCTTTGACATCCTTATTTAGATATAACACAATGGTTGAAGAGTACCATATCAACTTTGATTTTATTTTACCATTTCAACCCTCTTTCCTGAGACTTTCCCTTCAGCTTACCATCAGGCGAGGTGAAGTCAAATTGACGTGTCCTATATAAAAAATAAAAATAAAAATAAAGGTAATACCAAAAAAATAAGGTGAAGTTCGGGTATAGGTATCCCAATATTGTTTAATTAGCTATCTTAACTTCACATTGATATCGTGACGACAACTGCTGTAACTGAAACGTATACTAAAATCAATGTAGGTACTTAAATAACACAAAATAATTCATTATAGAATTCGTTGAATCTTGTGTATTATTGTGTATTTATCGCAGGTTTACAAGTGCCCGGTTAATGGCAATAGGCTCGCCACCTATTACATTGGGACCTAAACATAAACTGGCGAAATGTGGGTGCTCGCGCCTCTGCCTACCCCTTCGGGGATATAGGCGTGAGTTTATGTTATGTTATGTTATGTTAGGATTCGTTGAAATTAGTTTTCTTTTAATCAATCTCTAATATTACGAGTAATATTACCATAAACTTTACAACTCCATATTAAAGATAAAGTCAATTTAGATAGTTTTGTAAACAAGGGTCAACATCCAATTTGCTATCAAATGTTACATGCATGTATGAGTAACTTTCCCGTGGCCATATATCATTATGTCCTGATATAAATCAACGTGTCAGGTTGTTGCTACAACTTGTCTGCCGAGTGACTTACGACCTTATTACATTAATGGTGTTACACAGACACAAACAGTTCACAACCTTATGAAAACGTAAATATTTCACAATTTTGTAGAAGATTGTGTTTCATATATTACTTATTAACCAAGTTAAAAAACGGATGAGGTCTTAATTGCATGTTTTAATAGCCATTATTTCAATAATATAACAGTTCAAGCGTCCATTAAAATAATAGTGAAATGAAAGTAAGTAAAGGGTCTATTTGTGTGATGGATCGGTGCCGGTTGGTCACGACAGGCAACGTAAAATTTCTGAGACGGGTTACTTGATAAAGAGTTAGAAATATTAGAAAAGTTACTAGTTTTATGTGGGTTGGCTAAGTGCAGAATGAAAACATAATTATCTAGAAAACTTGAAACTTGAAACTCTGTGAAGAACAATCGATTGATATTATTCAGGCGAACTTTTTTTAAAAATGTCTGTAAATAACCGAAGATAAATAATATATCTAGTATAAAATTGTAAATTAGCAGTCTGTACATTTGAAATAATATTCTGAACACCAGAATACTTTTTTGGAATTCTTGTATTTACCTGTTGTTTGCGATGGATGCAAAACTACGAAACGGATTTCAATGTGTTTTTTTTATTAGAAAGGTCTTGATCAGACTTAATATCTACCGTATAATATATATGATTATAATTAGTTAAGGAAAATCGGAGATATAACCTAAAGTCGCGATTCACGAAGCCGGTGTCTCGAACATCAGCTATAGTCATTCCACTCCTTATTTTTGCGTTTGACAGCAGTTTTAGAATGTAACTATTGCATTAATCGTACAAGTAAACTTGGAAATGCGTGACTAAGAAATTAAATAAACTGGCGTATCATATGTATCTACACTATTTATAACTCATTACCAAAATTAAAATGCTTTATTTGTTTCGGTTGATTTAATTTTTACGATTATTTGCTCACTCAATGAAAACGGCTACACTCTACCATATCTAGTGTTGGGATCGAATGAAATCGCTGCAAATTACGAATTCAAAATAATCGTTCACACTTACTTACATTTACGTCAACATAAAAGTTGTTGTAACATATAAGCTTATTATATTATGTATTGTGGATTCTTGTACGTGTTTTCAATGGCTAATCATCTCATCGAAATATTGAAGTTGTGTTGTGTAGGGATTAAAAGTTTTAATCTTATCTTAATATATATAAATCTCGTGTCACAATGTTTGTCCTCAATGGACTCCTAAACCACTTAACCGATTATAATAAAATTCGCACACCATGTGCAGTTCGATCCAACTTGAGACTCTTAAGAGATAGGATAGTTTTTGAAACGGATTTCGATATCCACGTGGGCGGAGCCGCGGGCAACAGCTAGTTATATTATAGGTACGTACGAAAGGCACTGAGCCCACTCGTCTTCGACAGCCTTTTGAACGCAGCCACAGCTTCCTCGGCATCCATAAAACGTTTACCTCGGTGTTATCTTTCTTTTTCGGAAATAAATAAAAATCGCTAGGTCAGCCCTGAACTTGCGATTTTTGCGACCTGATATGGCGGGTGACACAGTAGTTTTACATCTGACGTCACCAAATGGTCGATCATTTGCTTGGCGGTGTGATTTTGACGTTTTGTAAATGCCGCAAATAATGGTCTATACAGAATATAAATTATTTTTGACTTTGACTTTGACTTTGACATTGTACACGAAAGAATGTTTATTACAAAACATATAATTTTGTAGGAAGATCAAATAATTTTAATATTATCATTATTATAAAAATATTTTTACCAGATTTTATTGCGAATTATTTTATTCAATTATATATCTCGCACGCAAAAAAAGTATATAAAAAAATTTGAATATCGAGCAGAAATAAAATGTCGAAGTTTGAAATCGATTGCAAATTCTTCAGAGACTAAGTCGATTATTGTTTGAAATCGGTCAGGTTACGCATTTGGACATAACTATTTGACAGAAAATTGAAATGTCAAACGCAAAATAAAGGAGTGGATTGACTATAGTTCTTATAACAAAATATTTCAAAGCAGCATGTTTTCGTATTGCTGTCTCGAATTCCGTGTGGCACGGATCCGTTAACATATTCGGAAAAAAACTAGGCAAAACTAAACTTTAAGAATATATATCGACAATAATATTTTCAGTATTCAAAAGATTTTTTCCAGATAACTCTCCATTACCATCATCGTGTAGCGTGTGCCTATGTACATGTAAATTGGATTACCTAAACCAATTTGTTGAAATGGTCTGGTACTTTCTGCAAATCAGAGTCACACTCCATTTCTCTTTCTCTCTCGATCAGACGCTAATATATTCACACACATACACACACACACACATACACACACACACACACACACACACACACACACACACACACACACACACACACACACACACACACACACACACACACATACACACACACATACTCACACACACACACACACACACACACACACACACACACACACACACACACACATACACATACACATACACATACACACACACTATGTACGCACACACATTTTAGTATTTTTAGGTTAGATTACAAAATAATGCAAGTGCTCTAAATTAAATTGCGTATAATTAGTTACCTACTTCTTTTCCGACACCTCGGAAATTACATACTTACATGTATCATCTCATTAGGAGGAACACTGATTCCCGAGTCACAGGCGGTAGCCTAGTTTGGGAAGCAGGGAACCATAACTATTGTTAGTACTCAATTTAGTGTGTAATATAATTTGTAACTCTTTGTATCCTTGATATTGAAATAAAGTTATTATTATTATTATTATTATAGAGTTTAACGTTAATATGCTCACATGCTTGTTGAAGTAGTAGGTATCCTGATACGGTATTGGTATCAATTGGTATATTACCATATTGAATTTTTGATGAGGCGTTTTACACACGTCACGATTTATGTGTTAGAAATATTATTATGACTCAATATCCCAAATATACGTGACGGTTTTGCCTCAACTAGAGTTATCTATAATAAGTATGTATTTACAAAAGTATATAAGTATGTTTATCAGCATTCTAGAACCCATAACACAAGCTAGTGACACTAAGCTTACTTTGGGTCTAGGGAGCGATGTGTAGAATGTCGTAGAGTATTTATTTATTTTATTTATTTATTTATTTATTATTTATTATTTATCTATGCTATGGTAGTACTAAATCAGATAGGAATGTTTTTCTTTAGTCTAAATAGTTTTTAGCATGTTTGAAACAAGTCAAAATTACAATTATTTTTTCATATCGGTGTAGTACCTACATAATTTATCCTTGCAGGTATATTCCTCCGCCAGTATGGCCCTTTTGGTAAGAGACCAACAAAAGATGACCCAATAAAAAGGGAAAAAAGGGTTATAAACTTATTATTTTCTGTACTTAACACATCACTGGGTCTATTCATTGAAAAGTAAGTATCAAAGAATTATACAAATATCACTCATTCGGTTACGTGATTTAAATGTATTGAGTGCTACTGTTGTCAATCTGGGCCTCGATTCTGCTAACGACAAACCACTGACATACCACTGACACTCTAAAAATGCCATTTAATTGTAGACTTTATTGCTATCAATTTAAAGTCTAAAGTCAAATTATATTTTGTAGAGCGAATGAAAAAGTTAAATAAATTCCTTTCATTTGATTTTAGACTTTAACTGTATAACGGTAAAGTCTACCATTAAATAGCATTTTTAGAGTGTCAGTGGTATTACTGTACAGTGGTTTGCCTTTAGCAGAATCGAGGCCCTGAATACTTGCTTACTATTTATTTACTGAAACCTAAGCATAAGCAAAAAAGAGGTATACTTCAGACTCAGGTAACTTTAGACAACTATACATAGCATACATAGCAAACTAACAGAGACAAAGGAACAATTAACGATTGATCGATTGATATTAGGTTATATTTGGAAAATTGCGCCTCAAGTATAGATATTATCAATTTAATTGGATTCCTTTGTTTCATTACTATTCTTATTTAATTATTGTTACATAAATATTAGTACGACCAAGTACGAATGACGTACAAAAATAGAATAGGAAATACTAGCAATCAAGCTGACGTTACTAGTTGGAACCTATTTTTCTATTGAGACATTTCTTTCTTAAGAGTTTTCTTGATGTTATCCTTTAACAATATTGATGATTGTGTATCTATTGCCCTAGAAATGTATCTATAAATCTCACCGACAAGCTTTATAAAGTGACAAACGGTGATCAATAACTATTCCACGCAATATATACAACGATTTATTGGAGGCTTCCTCATTTTTTTACCCGATTTATTGCACTATGATTGCCTTATTTATATACTATGGCATTCTTATGCGCTAATATTTGTATGTGGTTAAAGTACTTGTGTGTTTTTAAGTTGGGAAATATGTTAGTGAGTTTACCCAACTGCTGAGAGCTCAAAGTCGTATTATGAAATTTGATTGATTTTGGTCAGCCTGAAATCGCTTTTTGCGAAAGAATTTAACAATGATTAAATTAATTATGGAGAAATTGGTTCCACCTCAAGACTTACATTATTAGTAGTAATACCGCGATTTCATTATAGCTTAAAAAAAATAAACAGCTTTGTTGGTTTCTTGTTAAACTTTTAACAAGGCATACTTCAACTAATTTTAGTTCTCAAACTTTTTCGAAATTAACCTTACGTTCTTTTAAAGTACCTACTGTGAAAATACCTATTGAATAAACTTTTCTTTGTTTAAACATAAATGTTTCGCATAATTGGAATGAACATTTTGTTCTTATAATTTGCCTTTTAGCTATGGAAATGTTCATACAAGATATAATTTAAACTTCACCTAACATGTAAAAGAATTATTGAAACGAAGCCACTTCTGAAAATGAAAATAATGACCTGTGTGACTGTCACTTGACCTCGATTGTCATACGCTCCATTTTATAGTGCGTTATATGGTAATCAATATATTTGAGTATGTACTTGCTTCGTAACAAAGTACGTGACTTGAAGGAGATCACTTGGGTTATTAACTTTATGAATTGGAAAGATTTTTACGTTATTTCACTAAAGTTCAAACAAGTTTTATTTTTTTGAACTTCAGTTATAAATTTAGTGAAACTTGATACTTATGTCCTTATTTGAGTTTATATGAGTCCCAATAACCAAACCTAGCTGGTGAACCTACTGATTAATGACCGAGACTTTGGTGCTGGTTTTCCTGTTCAGGTCAGGATCAGATGACAATCGCGCACGTAAATGTAAATATTGTCTGTTGATTTATAAGTTTTACTTATACTTACAACTAATACATGAATTCTTGTATTTGCAGCAAAACGTTCTTAGGAGGCTTTCCCTAACTTTGAGATAAATTTTTTTTGGACCTTTTGCATTTTTTTGCTAACCGTAAGAAGTTAGCAAAATCTGTGAATGCAGTTCAAATCATCTCAAAAAGTTAGGGAAGTTCTCCTAAGAACGTTTTGCTGTAACTACAACGGTTAAGGTCCTTGCTGCACCGTTTCAAAAATACACCCTGTATTATAAAATATATTAAAAAATATATAATAAAAACAAAACAATAAAAAACTATATAGTAGGTATAGTGTGACTTGATGACAGCAACTTAAACATCAACGACCTGTTGCATGGGATAGGATGTAAGGAGAATTTATTACTGGCTTCTGAATAACCATGTCTTACACTTACAAAACCATGATAAAGGAGCCACCTGTTATTGCCGACAATGTCCATGTAATATCGCGAGTCATACTCGACAGCGAAAGCTACTTAAAGTGACAGGTCACCCTTTGTATCGCAGGTTTTTGAAGTACTTTTAACAGAACTTTCACTTTAAGTTTGTTAGGCACTTATTTTAGAACGATACTCAGTCATGAATCTCGACTTGAGACTATGCACTTAGAGTTCCCGTAGACTACATACTTTTTATCGTCGAATAGTCTAATTAGTATAGAGTATTTAAGTATGAAAATACGAATATTACTTACATCGATCTGGTCGCCAACAAGTAAGTTTGAGTGGCTGTAGTCTACTCTACGCTCACACTTACGATTTCCATCCATACGGTTTAAAACTCAAAAAGTTCTGCATTTATTGAGTTCAAATTTCGCATATCCTTTATGATAATATCATTTATGATAATATCATAAACGATATACGTAGGAGCGGATTGCAGGTATAATATTATACCTACACTCTGATTGTAAGTCAAATAGTGCTGCAAGCGGGATATGGGATTTTATTACGAATTTTTGCCTATATCTGCTAATATACATTTATTTGTTAGGACTAATTTTATTTTCCTTTTGGTCAAGAACATAATCCATCTTTCTTCTTATTAATATAGTAGTTTGACGCGGCAAAAAGCGTGTCTTTTTCTTACATTTTTATTCCAATACCTATAACGTAGCCTCGGTATATTAATTTTTTCATCCCATTTTTAATAAAGGTGTTTTTATGTGCCATCATTTTGACAGATTTTTCGAGCCCCTCAGCGAGTTTAGACAACATCTCATTATCTTTAAATTGATGGAAGCTTTTAAGACCTTCATAATTTTCTTTAAGTGTATGTTTCCAAGGATAATTATATTATCCATGAAGATTTTTGTTATTCTTTCGTATGAGTGTTTAAGTAACTTTAAAAATATTTTTTGTAGGTTTATGATTGGATCCGATATTTCAGCAGTCGGATTATTTTTTTAATTCCATATTTATAGTCTAATATATAAAAAACTAGCTGTTGCCCGCGGCTCCGCCCGCGTGGATGTCGAAATCCGTTTCAAAAACTATCCTATCTCTCAAGTTGGATCGAACTGCACATGGTGTGCGAATTTTATTATAATCGGTTAAGTGGTTTAGGAGTCCATTGAGGACAAACATTGTGACACGAGATTTATATATATTAAGATAATGTTTTTTTATTTGTTCGTATTTTATGTGACTGCCGTTTATCCCTTTAAGATGAAACTTTATCAGCTTATAGTTGCGTGAAACCGTTTCAGTCCATTAGATGACGTCAAATTGTGTTGTTTTAAAGGTATTTTATCTACATTCTTCTACTTTAGCTTATAGTGCTTAAACTTTTCAGCGTTTAACGTTTTTATCATCATTATTAGGGCAGTCTCGAAGTCTCACACTTCGAAGCCAGGGTCCACTCTTCTACTTTTACAGGAATTACTGCCCTCTTACCCCCAACAATTATAGGAAAAACTGCACTAGAATTTTCATCATCAGACGCCGAAGATCTTGGTGAGACCTCATACAGGGTGTTCGTGCTTTTCTAATTAACATATATGCAATAAACATATAGCAATATATTGTAATAAATACTGGTAATATTAAAGTCTGAATACGACGCAAACGGGTTTAATAACAGCTTAAACACAAGTTAATAATGTCAGACCAAATACGACCTACTTGTACGCCTAATTACTTACATAAACATTTTACACAAAACGTACTTAAAACTTCCTCCTTCGCGTGCATAAAACACATAACCGTGCATGTAATTATAAATCTTATTATCATAATCATATGAACTTTAACGGCATAAAGGTATACGAATATATGCTATTACTTCTCGCGTCCGTAAATATAATTCGTTTTGGAAGGTCGTACCGATATTGAGGAATCGATTTAATTATAGAGACCCTCAATAAATCAAGACAAGATAAATTGGTTTGAATGGGTTTCACCAACCTTTCTAAAGGTACTAGACCACATAATTTATATGACCCTACCGAACTAGAATGGACTATGTGGAATATAGTTAAATGGGGTTAACTCTCAGGAATGAGGGTTATCATTAATGATACTACAATGATGGCCTTTAGACTGATGACCTTTTTACAATTCTAGCGGAATTTGACCTCAAGCCTGTGGGGGTGTTTATGACGGATCCAAACCGACTTAAACCGCACGCCGTTTTCAGGCGCTATAGTGTAAGGTGACCCATAAGGCATTTTTCTCACACTCCGCCTGTTTTGGCGGCTCAGTTTAATAATATTTCACGCCCAGCTTAAAGAATAGGTACTAGTAACCGAAATAATAACTAGTATCCGCTGGCCTCTCCAGTCAAGCCAAATTACTTGTGTTAGGAGTAGGGAAAGGGCCCGAGCTTGTAAGAAGATGAAAATACATAATATGCTGGTGAAGAATTTTAAGTCACGAATTAAATAAATTTACTTCTTCTTTCTTCTATCTTAAAACTATTCATTGAAGGTTTAAATAAGAAAGGTACATTTTACGTTTCATTAAAAGTAGGTACTATCACAGTTAATTGAATTCGGCAATTAAGAATGAACGTTTATTTAAATAGCGAGTTTAAACGAATGGCTCCGGGTTGAAACTGTTAATTTATATATCTTCCAAGTAGAAATTGGTATTTAGTTCAAAGAAACCTTTCGTTTATACAATTAGATTACTGAATATTATATTATCTTTGATGTGTCTGACGTTTCAAATAGCTTCCAGTGGATGTGATCGCAGGGTGGCAGGTTACATGACGTCTGCTTTACTGGCGTAAACAGCCACAGACACACCTACGTACAGTCACCCTCTGTAATTACTGAACACTTTACATTTACAAATCATATTTATATTGAAATTGTTTTTGCCAATTTTATCTACTGGGCAAAGGCCTCTCCTAAATATTTTTACCTCTCACCCTTTCTTTTGCTGTAGGTATTTCACTAATATGGTATAAAAAAGTCTAGGCCATTCTGCCAAGAAAGTAATTAATAAATATAAATGAATGATGCATACTTATTATTATTTTTGCAAACTTAATAATTTACAATATCTGTCTATTATGTTATGTACCTAATGTTTTAGAGCAAAGATGGTCGATAACTATGAATGTGTGAAGTTAATTCCAAAGACAACAACAATAACATAAGCAATCCTCTATAAGAAATAAAACAAATGGATATTATTTTTAAGTGCGTGACGTTTCAAATAGATATCTCTTCTTTAAGAACCGTGCTCACAGGCTGACGTCTTCATGACATTCTTTACTGACGTAAAGGCTAGGTACTTTTCGATTTTTTTGTAAGTGTTTCTGTAGTACGTAGGTACAAGCCGAAAACAGACAGAAGATTAATTTTGAAATAACTTTTCTCTGATAAGCATTCAAACAAAATATAAGAACAGAAATAAATCTATTGTGAGCATTAAAGTAAGTGAGCGAGTGAAGACTCTATAAACGAAAAATTTACTTTAAAGTGCCTGGCATTTATACTTCAATGACGTAAACATCCACAGACACACCTACATTCAAGCCACCATTCACACCCATATTGACACCCACTCTCGAGAAGACGCCCTGTGACTGAGCCTCGGCCATTGATCAGCAGGGTGTAACGGCTTGCAGGAGAGGTTGGACACTAAACATCTTGGCAGGACCTCTTACATCCATAATATGAATAATTATACCTATCACTATGAACACATTCTACGTACCTACCCTAAACTCTTCTAATCTTGTACAGATATTCTATCTCTCGAAGGCGGGTGAAAAATTAAATAGTAGTAGGTACCTGTGTCTTTTAAATACGCATATATGTGTCATGTCACGTCAAAAGTCATATAGCAGTAGTAGAACAATAGTTGAATGTGTATATATGTTTTACTACAATGAAAGCTAAACTGCCTTCGTGATATAGTACATCTGTACTAGCTTGATATAACAGAAATATTTCTCTTACGACAAAATATAACGAAGATTTAATCTTACTATTTATTAATTAAAATCAAGTTGCGACGCTATTAGCTACGAAATGCAGCTACGGTTTACGTAGAGGGTTCGTAGCGGATCGTGTTCATTTGCATTTAATATCAAAATTTAAGTTGTCGTAAAAATTAATATATTACGTGCACAGGGGGTGAAATATTCGAGAGTTATTTTATAACACCGTTAGTTAATGACTATGAGCACGCATTACTTTACTTCCTATACAGCAAACCTTTATTAACTTCCTAAATATAAGCTGAAATTTCTGCTACATAAAATAAATTCCCGTATACTATGCGATTCACGTAAGTTGATAACTGTCATAATGACATTTTGATTCCCGTTGCTTACTTCATTGCATAAAGTAAGGTCAGCAAATAAATTTTTTTACATCACTATTCCATCTGAGATAAGTACATACAATGATAATTACGAAATAAACTATGGGTTCTTTTTTATATTTATTTATTTTTAATCGGGCGATAACACTTCGATGCCGCTTATTTTATCGTTTGCACTGCTATCGGAGCTGCACGAACAATTTCACGTGCTCGTGAATGTACCACTGTGCCTTCCCTACTCATTTTAAGTAAATTTAACTGTACCCTAACAAAATAAACTTATCAAAACAATAAAAAAAGTCTATAACAAACACTATATAAAAACAAAAGTCAACAAGGACGCAACAAAATGGAGAAAAATCGGAAATATATATCAATGGCTTTGGAAGCGTAGCTAGCGGCACACTATGACACCAATCAAAGAACCATTATTATAAACTATTACTAAGAAAAAATGTTATGTATTTAAGAAAAGAAAAGAAAAATTAAGTCGTTGTTACCATTACAGGTATGAACCTATCCGACGCGCCGTGAAAATTTTGTTGCTAGCTGTACAATTTTGATAAGTACGGAATGAAGTTGCCGCGAACGCGATTATCTTCTTACTTGAATCGCATAGTAGAGAGAAACTGCGCGCGGCATATTTTTTTTAAACAGTGGTTCCACTGCTTAGACTTATTTTATTTGCATTAAGGTAGGACTTATTACGTCTGTATTAAAACAAGCCTTTGAATAATTACGTTTCCATTTTTCAAGGAAATTTTTGTAAACAGGTGACGTATTAGTTTTAACATGGATAAGGACACAATATTCCAGAAAGCTACTTCTATTATATCTACGTATAGGTTTATCACTATCCAAATTTCATCAGTTATGTGTAGGCTTAATTAACGTAACGTGTTCTCGACCAGATAAGTTTTTAGAATCGATGCTGCTAGCGAGATTTCTTTAACAAACGAACGAAAACGAGAATTAAACCGATAGGTATAACACTTATCACAACACACTTATGCATTCGTTACGAGGCAATCAACGTCCACATAGATGTGTCGTGATAATTTTAAATTTTACCTCTAAGGATGACACACTCTTGAGTTTTTAAACATGCGAAGTTTAATCAGCATTTCGAATAACAACTTTCTTTCATGGAATGTAGCCATAGAGAAAGACAAAAGATCTGATATGAAACATGACAGGAGTGAAAAGACTCGTTGAGGGGTGAAAGTTTGACCATCGACACTATAGACTTTTATCTGTCATCATTATTATTTTAGCGAGTGTACTGGTTACTACCAAAGCTTCAACGTTCTTGGAGCAAGTACCATGCTCATCTACATGTATCATATTTTTATATTGTGTACAAATACCTGGTCGGGCTCTTCATACAAATTGAAATATATTATCTCCTTCGCTAGAGGCTTCATGTTACAATAAATACAAGCCAATATGATTAAACCTTGGCATAAAATTGTTTGCTAAAGAGCCTAACTAAAAGTAGAAAAGGTCCTTAAAATGGCGAATTCGTTTGAATAACGAGATTAAGTTGGTTGGTACGTCACGCGTCGTATCGGTTGCTTTACATTTAGCCTATAAAATTAGATTTCTCTAGGTAACCGCAAACGTACTAATATATACAAAAATCATATATTAGGCATTATAATATTATAGTATATAACTACACACAAGCGCAACTTAAACAAGTGTGATGTATTTCATATTTAGTTACTCGAAAAAAAAAATCTTAATTTTTGCATTGTCACATTCATTCATTTGTTTCAATAAAGAACTGCCAAAACTGAATCCATGATTGTTTTGCTAAGAAACAATTAGCTGTTTAGCAAATTATTTAAAAATCTAGTCATCTAGGGGTACTATTCTGTTTGACATCGATTTGTAATCACAGTCGAAACGTGAGAAGTCAGTCCATTTCAATAGGTTAACATAGAGGAAAGAACCGGTGTAAAACTAAACCAACTTAAATGTGTCGGCTAACACGAACATCATAATTCACAGAATACCGCACCTCATTTGATACAATCAAAATACTCCAAGATACATTTCCGCCGCGAAAAGGCACTCGCTATGCTGAAAAATTCCCATTTATCCAAAAAGCCACTCAACGGTTATTGCTTATATAATATATGTATGAAATATATTGGATATGTGTAGATATGTAAGTGATCCGGAATCTTCATGTTAGGTAATCAAAATCCTTATCGCGTACGAAGCTTTGCCGGCACCTGCTACAACATCAAAGAGGACGAACGGGGAACGTGTGGATTGCTTTATTTGAGTTCGTATTGATAGACTAGACTTTTACCTACTTTTGGTTTTGTTTGTACTTCGTTAGATGACATAGCAAGTTTGAGTAAGCCTCAATAGACGTTTTTACAACGTGTAACAAGAAATATAGACTTTTATGAGTAGGTATGTATTGCTTATCTAATGACATCTGAATATTTTTTTTCAATATAATTCAGATTCAGTTACAAAATTTCGCAACATGACAATGTTCTTAAAGAAAAGATTTGAAGTCTATGTAAGTTAATACTTACATAGACTTCAAATCTTTTCTTTTGTTTTTGTTGTCTGATCCGGTAATCCGTATCAGAGGAAAAATTCTTAAATTATCAACGTTAACAAGATAATTAGAAGAAGTTAATATACTCGTAATAACTTTTAATAGCCTCTTTGACAAGGTATTAAGGAAATGTGAAACCTTTTAAAGAAATTGTAGTGGCTCCAGTTTGCAGCAGTTCATTCTTCGTATTCTCTAGAATATTTTACACAACAAATTTCATATCCGAATTTCGTCACTCTTATACTTTTGAGTTATCTTTATCATCTTTGTGTGGTCTCCAGATACATGCAAGGTGTTCAACTCAGAGCCTTGGGTCCACTGATACCTTTTTCTCAGGTTTTGATGGGATTGATTGCTGTTTCACGTCCTAACCCCTGAGAGAAAAACCTACAAAAGAGATCCGTCTGTCGAACACCTACAGGCTTGCAAGATCTTCGAGGCATAAGCCAACCTCACCAGGTTGGCTTATGCCTCGAAGATCTTGATAGGTCCCCAGACACACCCAACAGTACTAAGATTTAACTACATACATATACAATACATACATATTAGAAGTTATATACTTCCAAACTACAAAACTATTTCTTCATACAAAAGTAGGATAATAGTTGAGTAAGGTAGATAATATTATTGCGACAGAATTCCCTTTGATTGCTTCGCAAAATACTTCGGGAATCCAATCTCTTGTCAATGTTATAGACTATTTGAAAAATGTCTTGCTTTGACATTTTCCTTGACCTCGCCTTATTAAAAAGAAATATTTCCCGCCAAAGCTTCAGAACGTAATTTAGGATTAAAATGTAATATTTCTATCAATCCGCTTTCGGTTTAGGGTCGTATAAAAATACAACCTCGATTTCGCCTGACATTTATTCGCGTAAATTTACTGTTGGCTTGGTGAATCTATAGGTTATTTCATCAGATATTCTAAAACTTTAAACTAGCGAAATAAAATCTGCATAGCTTAATGTTAAAAAACGGCGTAAAATAATTAAACGTGATTTTATGACATATTCACCGAACTCGTAGTCGTATATAATGATGTTTTTCACCTTATTTGTGTATCGTAGAGCATTCATGTATTAACTGTGTACCATTATTCGGCTTGACCTATTCCTCAATGCCATATCTACTGACAGTCACAGAAGCGTTAATAATTTATGTATGAACTACAAATACACCTGGTAAACTCTGATAAGAAACTTATGTTACGGTATTTTTCAAACATTAATTTGATGGAAATGGTTTGACTTTTGTATTGTTTTATTTTATATTTTGACCAAGATGGACAATTTGGCATCAATTTACATATAGGTAAATATAGCATTTATTAAGTATGATGTCAACTTTTAAACTTTCGCGTTCCATAACTATTATACGTAAACGGGAATTAACGCGATACACGTTAAAGGGCACACGTTAAACGAAAATGGGCGGGTAGAAGAAGAACCCGCTACCTCACGGACTCGGCGACGGAGGGCGTGCACGGCTGAAACAGTCAGCCTGTGACCACGGCCGGTGTAACCTGGTCGAAACGTCAGGCATCCAAAGGTATGTATATACCTTTAACGTGTATCGCGTTAATTCCCGTTTACGTATAATAAGTATGATGTCATCAAAAAATCTTTGTGAAATTAGAAAGTAAATTTTAATATTCACTTTGATTTAGCTTTAAGCTTCAATTGCGAATGCCCTGAAATTGATGATAAATACTTGATTGCCATTTACGGCCATAAAGTTAAGTAGCATACAAGGATTAAATTGCAATACTGAACTTTATTACAGGTCTTTTATAATGACAGATTTAAATTTCTTTTTAACCTAAAGGTTGAACTAGACTCGGAAGATCTGCCTGATTCAATTCGTGGAGGCGCACAATTCGGGCGGGTGGCACGTGTATCTGGATTGCAGCATAGGATACTTTTACACGAACACGTCTGTTCAGGAGACTGACACGGGTAATATACGTGATACGAATTGAGTAAGTAATATTTTGCTTCTTCATTCTTAATTCTAATATTTTTTCAATTCAATGATTACGATGATTGGTACCTACATTTTTGTGTTCCAAAAGAAAATTATTTCAGTTTTATTATTAAAAAAATTACGAACCTAATATTTGTATGTTTTTTTTCCTTAATTATCTTTAAACTACTGTTTGAATTGGAAGAAGCAAGTGGAAAAAGTATTTTCTGCCTTTGAAGTCACTACGTATGTATTTTTTTATACCACTCTGGTGACAGACAAGTGCATGTATGAATTAAGTAGCAAATATGCAAGTTTTCTTAGGCGACTACCAGACTACCTGAGTAATAAATTCCGGGGATAAATTCCGGGGCCAAACCACACTGCCAAGCCCGGTAGGAGGGGTAGATCGAAAATAACAGACTTAGCATCCGGGATGAAAGGTGCAATCGGGACACAATGCTGTTTGATGATGGTGATGATGACAAAACGCACTCTAAACCTAATGATGTTTTATTTTATAACATGAGTGTTTTAGTGCCTTACGCACTTGTGGTACATGAATTGTAATTAGCAGTGTATATGCGATTCACTTAGGTTCAATGTAGACAACATATATTATATCACTTTATCCCGTTTTACCGTTTACGGTGTAGATTTAAAGGTTAACATTAGCATAGAAATGGATTCGGAAAATACGAAATTGAACAGTTACTGTCAAACACAGTATCTTGTAAGAGATTATGCTAATATTCCCAAAAATAATAATAGAAACGGTAATTATTACAAAAAGAAAGAAAATAAACTGAACAAAGGGCAGAAAGAAGCAAAGGTTGGTATTACCACGACTGAATACAGGTATTTATATTCAGTCGTGGCTGTAAAATTAATTCATTACTTTTTTTTTTTTTATGTCGGTCTCGTCAACATGACTTCACCTCGCCTGATGGTAAGCTGAGGCAAAGTCTCTAGGATGGGAGTCACCATTGCAAACACTGATAGTGCCATAATGGTGGCTCTCAGCTTGACGGCCTCATCAAATGCTTTTTCACGCCCCGCTTAAAGGACCCGGGACTGTATGAGGAAGGAAACACGTGTTTTTAAACCTGAAAAGGTAACTGTTTTAGTAACATAAGCTTATAGACTCATAAAATTAGATAACTAGGTGTTACTCGTGGCTCCATCCACGTTGGCGTATAAATAATTAGACCTATATACCCACACGAGAACTTCATAAGCATCGGTCAATGATATTTGCTAAAACAATCGATATAAATGCCTTTTACATAACACCTATAAAATGCAGCGTTTCCATTTTATATTGAAACTGATACAAAAATGAACAAGAATAAAGACAGTTTGCACGCTTTTATTTTATTAATAGCGTGTTCATATGAACACGTATACAGTAGTTGCGGACAATCATGAAACACAAACTGGGGAAAAAATATTTTCTTATTTTTCATACAAAAAATAAGTGCAAATATTTACTGGGGAAAAACTTTCAACAAAAAGGGGAGACAAATGAGCTCATACGTATAAAAATAAATATAGCAATGGATTATAATAAAGCAACCTTCGTAATTTACATTTTGATTTCGCGTTGAAAACAAAAAAGATTTTTTATCACGTTCACATCAAACTAGCACGTTTTCGTTATATTGTAGCATGCTTATGATAAATAATAATATTTTTGGAACAAGCTACGAATAAAAATTTTGCAGAAAGGTTTTTATGTGATACGTCTTTTATTTTCAAGTTTGTTTAATGAACTATAGTACGGGAGGTAGCGTTAATTTTTTTTGGCAAGCGATAGCGAGTTGATATTCTCCACGATAATAGATCTTTATTGATACATACCAGAATTGACCGTCAGAACCCGCACCCGCGGAGCAGTCGAAGGTGACACCATGGTAAAGTTGTCAAAAAAAATTACGCTCCGAGCAATCATTTGACACGTGAAACTTTATATGGTGATTCCTGAGGTCATTTTCAACTGAGAAATAACCGTCAGATGTGGTGTAGAGTAGTGGTTATACGTCAGTCGCGTATATATTAGACCAGTGCCGATAGTCTTTGAGACAAAATAAATGTATAGTAGGATGAAACCTGTTGGAAAAGGATCAGAATATAACCAAAATGAAAGGAAAAATAAATTACGGGTGATCTGAGGTCGGGAAGTGGGGAGGGGGGTGAGTTTTAAGGGTAAAAACGGTTTATCTCGATTTCCGGCAAAACTACAAGTCCTATGGAAAAAAGTTAAATGACAAAGTTGTAGGTAATAAAGAGACCTACAACTTTTCATTTACACTTTTTTCACATAACCTCAAAATGTATGTGAAAAATTCAAATAATCAAGTTTTTGGTTTTTTATTTTTATCTTAAGCAAAACAAATTTGTTTTCCACGAAATTTGGTGAAAACTTAGCTTTTTATGTCCCAAAGACACTGTATTTTTTTGATTTGAAATACTCTTTTTTTCAGCTTATTTTGACTAAATATCGAAAAACCACCCTAATTTTCAATCGAAAATTCTCACGTCAAAATACCAGCTTTTTAAAAAAAGTCAAAAAATTTTTTGTTCTTTGAAATCTCTTCTTTCTGATGATGTAAAAATACATATACATTGCTATGGTAAATTTTCTCAGAAAATGCAAAGAAGAAAAACTCGAATTCGAAATTAATATTTTTGTATATTTTAGTCATTTCCTCGCTGAGGTGGGATGAAAAGTTACATGTTGCACTATAACTTCATAGTTGCACTCGAGTGCAAAGATTTTTCACCTTGTGCACTTTTGATTCCCTCGCTAAAGCTCAGGGTACTATTTTGTGAATCGCTCGCTGCGCTCGTGATTCAAATTAAGAACCCTTCGCTTGCTCGGTCATTAAAACTGAGCACGCGAAGAGTTCTAAAAATTGAACCCAGATCTTTAGCGAGGGAATCAAAAGTGCGCAAGGTGAAAAATCTTTGCACTCGAGTGTAACTATGAAGCTATAGTAGTGCAACACGTAACTTTTCATCCCACCTCAGCGAGGAAATGACTAAATACAATAATTACAAAATAGAACCCTGAGCTTTAGCGAGGGTATCAAAAGTGCACAAGGTGAAAAATCTTTGCACTCGAGTGCAACCATGAAGTTATAGTGCAACTTGTAACTTCTCATCCCACCTCAGCGAGGAAATGACTAAATACAAAAATATTAATTTCGAATTCAAGTTTTTCTTCTTTGCATTTTCTGAGAACATTTACCATAGCAATGTATATATATTTTTACATCATCAGAAAGAAGAGATTTCAAAGAACAAAAAAATTTTTGACTTTTTTTAAGAAGCTGGTATTTTGACGTGAGAATTTTCGATTGAAAATTAGGGTGGTTTTTCGATATTTAGTCAAAATAAGCTGAAAAAAAGAGTATTTCAAATCAAAAAAATACAGTGTCTTTGGGACATAAAAAGCTAAGTTTTCACCAAATTTCGTGGAAAACAAATTTGTTTTGCTTAAGATAAAAATAAAAAACCAAAAACCTGATTATTTGAATTTTTCACATACATTTTGAGGTTATGTGAAAAAAGTGTAAATGAAAAGTTGTAGGTCTCTTTATTACCTACAACTTTGTCATTTAACTTTTTTCCATAGGACTTGTAGTTTTGCCGGAAATCGAGATAAACCGTTTTTACCCTTAAAACTCACCCCCCTCCCCACTTCCCGACCTCAGATCACCCGTAATTTATTTTTCCTTTCATTTTTGTTATATTCTGATCCTTTTCCAACAGGTTTCATCCTACTATAAATTTATTTTGTCTCAAAGACTATCGGCACTGGTCTAATATATACGCGACTGACGTATAACCACTACTCTACACCACATCTGACGGTTATTTCTCAGTTGAAAATGACCTCAGGAATCACCATATAAAGTTTCACGTGTCAAATGATTGCTCGGAGCGTAATTTTTTTTGACAACTTTACCCTGGCTTCACCTTCGACTAGACCGCTACCAGACCGGTTGACGGTCAACTCTGTTATGTATTAATAAAGCTCTATTATCGTGGAGAATATCAACTGGCTATCGATTGCTTGTTAGAATTAACGCTACCTCCCGTACTACTAGGATAATCTAGAAATTAGCAGTGATTTTTTCTTTTAATAGGAATTCGTAAGATGTCATTCTTTCAAAATATTGTATTTATTCACAAGGCGACATTTTATGGCCTATAAAATATGGTGTTACGGGTTCTTCCAACAATTTATTGTTAAGGAAATTAAGGTACATTAATTTTTGAGTCCCGTAGCGCCTACAAATTTGTCTCAAACTGGATTGTAGCCACCAGAGTGGAAACTTGTATACCTCTATCTCTTAAATAAATAATAGGATTTTCAGAGGACCCTCATTCTCAGGTGCTTTTGTTTATAAAATTCTTCTATATATGGTGCGGCATGGGTGTAATGGTACACGAGTTCAATGCCTGCTCAGTGGAAATATTTGTATGATTACCTTAAGCCTAGGATCCATTTTAAAGCTAAGCTTACTTCGGGTATATATGTAGTAAATATATATACCCTAATCAATTACATACAATAAAGTAAACCATAGTTTGTTTAAAATATTACTACTTAGTACAAACATATTTATTGGAAATATTTCCTTTCAATCGCTACACTGATATTTTCCTTGAAGCCGAGTGTAAGTTAATGGTGTGTCAGTAATTGTTAAGCGATCTGCACGCGACGGACTTGCGGTGCTATTCATGGTAGGTACTTTTATATAGTTCACTAATGTACCCGCTACTTGAATGATTTAGTGGCATCATAAAAATAAGTCTCGGCTTAAATATGGCGCCTTCCCTTTTTGTTTGTTTGTGTACGGTGAAAAGAATTAAGGCTGGGTCTTCCGCAAAAAATGTTTTAGATAGAGCACTGGCAATTCTGGCAATTACTACAGCAGTCTTCTATAGTATGTTTGGAAAATTCTAAGAATGTATTTGTATGTTCATGCTATTTGAGAAAGTTAGGTATTGTTTTTAATTGTTAGGTGGTAATCTAATTTCAATTTGATGTAAGTAATGTAGTGCAATACTCTAGGTGCATATTTTTAATGCAACAGTAGACATGCGAATCACATGTTTAAATGGAATGAGGAACTCTCGAAACTCCGGCAGCCTTCATTAGTCGTCAATAAAATGCAGGAAAGTCACCTTCTGTGGTGCGGTCACGTTTTGCGGCAACCGCCTGGCCACAGGCAGGAAAGACTCAAGAAATGTTGGAGTGACATGTGTGCAAATGGTCATTCTGTCAGAGATGCTAAAGACTGTGCAAAGTGGAGAGCAAAAAATCAAAAAGCGTACCTTATGATAGTACATATTTATAAAATTTTGTATATCTGTTAGTAAGTGTATATTTTTTATAATGTTTGTTCATGCATGATAAATTATCGTTTATAAATCACGCAAACTTGAAGAAAACCTACTTCCTATTTACATGGATGACTCCACACTATTCACTCAGTCAGTAAACGAACTGAGGCACCATCCTTTTCTGTTTATATACCCTCATATACCCGTACTACATGTAATGCCTGAGAAGGCATCATCATTTCAATGGCATACTTTGGCACGTAAAAACACCCATAAGGAAAAAAGTAAGACCTTCCATTAATTTTGCAGGCCGACACGATGAGATACCGTGAAAGTACTCTGGGAAAAATAACTAATCTTATATTGAATGATAAAATGTTTCTTTCATTAATCAAATTTTGTTTAGTGCTTCATATATATACTAGAAGATTTAGTTGGGATTGTGTAAACTAATATGTAATCTAGCATAATATGATTCTATCCTACCTAATATTATAAAATTGAAGATGTAAAGATAGGTCACGGTGACCATTTCCCATCAGGTGAGCCGTGTATTTGTTTGCCACCCAAGTAGTATAAAAAAATGTTTAAATATTTTGATTGATAAAATTATGCTCAAACAACTGAACGGGTCTGACTGAAATTTAGCACAGAGATAGATTGTACTCTATAGGCTACTTTTCATTCCTGAAATTCCTGCATTCATTGAACCTTTTGTGCAGGCATACCAATTTCTAGCACTTTTAACGATTTTTTTTAAATACCGCATTAATTTGAAGTTCTTGCTGTATTACTTTTTCAAAATAAGAACAATAATAACTTAATGATGCTGTGGTTTTTGATAAATGAAATTCCATGAACATTTGAAATTCAAACTAAGATATCCTATCTACTTATCAGAAAAATGGGTAACTTTAAATTTCTAATTAGAAATTAATTAATTGATCGCATTGAGTACCGACTAATTACAAAATAATTCACTATCAAAATAGCAGGCATCAAAATGCTAGCAGTATAAAGAAATTGTTTCCAAAACAACAATATTGTTCTGAAATTAACGAGCAGTGTAAATCGCAGCAGATTCAATATTTTTCCTAGGCGCTAATTAGGGCAATTTATACCTCTTAAATTCTCATCTGTTATAATATTTTTTAAGCTCGTTTGAGTTTTATTCCATTTTGATTATCAAACGAAAATAATGAAAGACGATGTGTTTATAAGAATAAGAATAAAATTGTTCTGGAAAAAGGTCAAGTAGTAAGTAAATACCTACACACCGTAGAGAGACCGTGTAGAGAGATTTTTTTTTATTTTGCTCGTAGTAAATTAACAAGTCCCTTTGGCTTTGGCTCTTTGTTTCTGGTTAATTTTAACATGTCTGTATGAATAACTTTGAAACCTGCTTGTCATAAATGAGTATTCAATTCATTTATTCATTCAGACTACTTAGGTCCATTTTGTTAGTAACATTTAAGTGCTTAACCTATGAAGTAGTATTGTAGGAGTGTGGAGACTAAGACGTAATTGTAAATCGACCAAATTTTTATGTTGTTTTTATTTGTCCGCACAGTAGCTCAAGTCGCTTGTCAGACATACGCGGGCTAAATGCGATCTAATGATAGTAATAATAAGAGTGCGTCGCGGTCATTTTGACCGGCCCGCGCCTCCGTCTCCTTAAAGTATTCCTTGTTCATTGAATCCATAGAAAGAAAAAGGTATCAAAAGAACGAATAAGGTAGATATAGTTACCGCCACTCCCATTATATCTCATCGATATTTAGAGGGAGGGTAGTACTCCCAACCAGCTCATTCGTCGAAGGAAAATCATGCCTCTACCTCCATTCTACTTTAACAGTCAAAGCACGTAACCATTATGTCACTGACAGAACAATACGTTTGTCAGACAATGGCCATTAAATATTTCCTCACTGTGCAATTATTGGTTCGACGTTTTCGTCAAAAATATTGTGGTACATTTTCTTTTCCGAAATTTTAAATTATTTTCATTGATTTGAGTCAATGTTCTATTTACGTTATAATAAAATGTGATCACGTTACATGACATGCAGTTACGTAAATCTTAGTATAGAGTAATTTAAAACTTGAGGATATGGAGTTTTAATAAAATAAGGAAATTGATAACAGTAATCGATACTGCTTCATCACAAGATTTCATTATAATGGTTCTATTGACTGGACTGTAGAAAGTAACTCAATAACTGTTCACCAGCATTTCTTCTTCAACCTAGCGTTAATCCCAGTCGCATCCAAAGCTTTCACCTCGGAGTCTGGGGTCTTAACTGCGGATTTGTCTGGACCTCGATATTTTCCGTGAAGCGACTGCCATCTGACCTTTACAACCCAATAGTGATATTAGGCGATATCGAAGCATTGCAGCTAGACCGTAGACTACACCAACATTTACGTACACAAAATTGTAATGAAGACAGACAAACACAACATAGCTTCAAACACAAACGCACGTACACTGAAATGCTTTTAACAATGTACAGTGATATTTGACATTGTTGAATGTGTACATGTACTGTACATTGCACATACGTATACGAGTACACATACAGCATATTCACTTGCTTACTTACTTACATAGAAGTTTTAAGTCTATCAAAGATAAATAATGTGCAAACCTATATAATATTGTTTATCTAACTGTATCTCAATACAATAGATTATCCTACAACAATAAAAGAGAAGTCATTTTAATATCATGGGAGATTAAAAGTAGATAATACGCTCTGCTCCACCCCCGGTATAATTTTCCGACCCAGGGACCCGTTACCGGGATGGACAGTTTCTTAATATGTTCAACTAGGAATTGGTCTATCTATGGGCCAATTCTTTTACAAATTACTTCAATGTTCTACACGTGATTGAGCAATAAACATTAAAAGATCTACACATTTCAACAAATGTTCATGATTACAATATTGGTAGAAATAGAAATATTTAAAATAGGCGCATGTAAAACTATGTTACAACATTTTGAAATTTTCGTATTCTATTTTATTACCATAATAGAAATGAAATCAAGAAAATTAAATAAGAAATCACCATTTTCAGTGTTCAAATCCTCACAAACTTATAAAGTTGCAGAACTTATTTCTACTTTCCAGTACATTTCTTCAAATATCAAAAGGTTTGTGTCATAAACAAAACCTATTAAAAAGTTCATAATTACATATTGTTGCTAATACGAAACTTTTGATAGTGCAATTCGGATTTTTCCACAAGTTAGTGGAACCCTAAATAGTACTGGCCGACAGAGTTAAAGTAATGCAATTAAAAGTTAGCGGCGCGTGACACTCAGGCCTTTGTACTACAATCAAGTACCTACATAAGCGGCTATAATACGTTACTGTACGGCTCAAAGAGGGTTTTTAACTTCAGTATGTGCAATTTCAGTCCTACCCATTTAAGTTTTTTATGTAGTATATATAGTTTAGGTAATTTTACGGTAATAGACAGAATGGTTTAGTAGTTTCATTATAATGAGGTCAACAGGAAAGTTTTTATATAATTCGCCTCATTGATGTCATTGTTAAAATAGTTTGATATGGCAGCACTTCAGGCACGAAGTATCTACCACCTATCTCATATCATCTATTCAAATAATTATCTCAGCTCCACGCATTTACTTAAGGGTGCGGTGCGAGGGAAATGTTCTTTGGGCCACCTTACACCCTGGCGTCAGAAGACCCTAGACGGCGTGCGGTTTTAGTCGGTAAGAGTCCGACATAACCTGCCCCGCTGGCCGCGGGGTGGGTATCCATGAGGATTTCCGCACGGAAAAAAAAAGGTAATAAGATTTATCTGGTGCCCAGGCAGTCCCATTAGTTACAACCGTGTTACCTATATGAAGTGGATATTATATTATCCGCAATTTTATGCACAGTCTATAGTTGTTCTTTAGGGGTTTGGAACAAAGATTATTGTCTATCATACTTCATTTAATTACAACTGTAGTATATACTCAAAATGAAAAGGCAAGGAAGTTAGTTATTAATTTATTATTCATTAGATAGTATGCTGATCTGTTTTGTAAAGTTATATTCTTAATATATAATCACATTTCACCATGGTATAGATCTGAACAGCCTGATGTATCATTCCTTATTTCGAGATCAATGTTTTCTCATTTGAATATAGACACTCCAGTGCCGTTATTATCTATGACGAAATTAGATTGTCTACATCCAATAAAGATTAGCTTAGTCAGACTTTATCGACCTACGGACGGGTTAGCCATCAATTCCCGTATGTCTCACGGGACCGTAGTTAATATCGACTATACTCTGTTTAATTTGAGAAATAAATCTCTGTGCTCAGATGTGAAATGTCAATTATTTTGTTATAAAGTCACTTGTATTTTATTGGTACATTCCATTGTAGAGCTACGTTACTTTGAACATGTTTAACATAATTTGATTTGAGATTCCGTCAGTTCATTTTATCGTCATCAAAAATACATTTTCCAGGAAAACCTGTTACTATTCGTAGGAGTACATAATTATGATGAAGAAAATTAGGTCTCATTACACTTTACCGCATTTTACACTGAAATGGAGTGTAGACACTAAGTACACAGTACGTCCTTGAGGTCCTAATTACTGTACGAGTAAATACTTTACAAGGAAATGGTACATTAGTATGAAGTTTTTTCTGTAAGATGAAGTAATTATTTAAGGAAATTAAGACCACCAGACTAATGATGATGAGTGATAGTTCGGTGTTTGACAACCAAACTAATGCAACTGTTTTTACATCCATCGCTAGCAACAGTGGACGTAAAAAGTACTGCCCCGTAGACAAGTGTCACAGCATAAAACGCTAAGGAATCGAATAAATTAGGTCGACCAATCACATCCAAGCTCGTCGCCGGCGTGCGATGTGCACGCCGCGGCGGGATCACGAGCTGGAGTGTGATTGGTCGACCTAAGCTATTCTATCCCTAGACTTGTGCCACTTGTCTACGGGCCCTGAACGGATTTTGATGAGGTTTTTTTATTAGAAAGGTCTTGGTCAAGCTTGAACTCATACGCATATTTGATCAGAATGGGTTGAGTAAAACGGGAGTAAGAGAGAACGAAAACCGGTGTTAATGTGGGCGGAGCCGCGGGCATAAGCTGATTTATAATAATATCCTAGTTATTATGTTCTTTAATTGAAAATTTTATTATCTAGAATTATATTTCTTTCATTCTATGTTCATAGCTCGTGGTAATAAAAACTTTTCAAATCTCCGTACCAATTAAAACTCAATTTTGAAGCCGAGTAAAAGCTAATTATGATGTAATATTTTATAAAATGACTAGTGTTACAATTCACGTTTCTTTTCATAAGTCTAAGCATCACTTCAAAAAAGCTACCAAGTTATCTAGTGCAAGAGGTGTTCTGGTGTTCAGCCCCCGTAGACCAGTGTCACAGCGTAAATCGCTAAGGAAACGATTAGATTAGGTCAACCAATCACATCCAAGCTCGTCGCCGGCATACGATGCGCGCGCCGCTACGGAATCACGAGCTGCAGTGTGATTGGTCGACCTAATCTATTCTATTCCTCAGCGATTTAGACTTTTAACACTTGTCTACGGGCCCTGGAATGCGTGTCATGGCGCTGATTGCCGATAATTCGACTTGCAACTTTGGATGTTTGGTTGATGCACTACTTAAATAATATCCGTTCCACCTAGTTATATAATATTGTAGTTATGTTACAATTAGACACCTTTAGTTCATTTAGTTACATTATTTTGAAATTTTATTTGACGTAACTAATGAAACTTTCCAAGTAGTTACATTTTTAGAAATTGTATTTTAATGTAGCTAATTAGAATAGTGAAAATACTTTATATGCGAGCGCTTTTACTCTACAATAGTTTGCCGTCGACATGAAACTATGGTAATAACTCTTAACTCATTTTCATACATTTAAATAACTTTTATCTTTTTTAAAACTCCTAGGAAATTATAAAGTTCCTCTCTCATTTGTTCCTACTTATTTGGATTTTTATCTTTTAGAACTAATTCTGTACTTTGTGAAATATTTTTTGTACATTACAGCTGGTATTAAGAGCGTATTAGAACTTTTGTTTTTATAATAAACTGAGGTTAATTTTATTGCACGAGTTTAACATTACATATAACATAAACTCTCGCCTATATCCCCGAAGGGGTAGGTAGAGGTAGCTAGCACCCACATTTTGCCAGTTTATGTTTAGGTCCCAATGTAATAGGCGGCGAGCCTATTGGCATTAACCGGGCACTTATAAATCTGCGATAAATACACACATAACTTCGAAAAGCATCGAAAAATCATTGATGTGCCCTGGTGAGCCTGGGATCGAACCCGAGACCTCGTCTCAGCAGTCCATTACCCAGACCACTAGACTTCGTTTTAGTTCGTATACTCAAAGTTATTCAATTAAAATAAAATCTGAAAAGGTACACAAATAAGGAATACATTGAATTGTTTTCGTTCATGTGTATACAGGACTTTAATTTTCGGCTGTGACAGGAAGAGATGTGTATGTAAATATGGCCACAGCTCAAAGGATCCTTTTATTTCATGTAATTAAATACGAACCTTTTAATTACCAATTGTGAAACATTATTAGTACTTAGCATGATACTGAAATCGGTCTACTTTACGGTCGGCCTATTATGATATATACAGAAGAGGGATCACCGGGGCAGATGGGATACACCCATTTTAACGCATGGAAAACCATAAAAATGACGCAGTATACGACTCTCTTATAATAAGGTTTAAAATTTCACAGGAATAGCATATACTTACATATAAACGAATGCAAAGTAACAATTAAATGAATTGTTTTAATTAGGGATTAAAATCCCAATACTGACAGTTGATAAGGAGAACCAATTCAATTCAATTCAATTCATTTATTTCGTGAACATAGGTTACTATAGATGTTTACAGGGTGCTTATAGTATGTACATACTACCACTTAACATGTTGGTACTGTCAGGTACAATAATGCTTATTTTACGATAGTAACTTTTTCGAAGATAAACATAAAAATTTAAGTGTTTCCAAGCAAAAGTTAACAAGTTAAGTACTATCCTCGAGGGAGAAGCCGAATACAATACAGATTTTTTTTTCTATTAAAAATCTGAAGTCAAAAGTCCGTAAAATGCGAAACGTAAGAGCAACTCTTAGGCGGGCCGACGACGCAAGTTTTAATAACATTGAATTTTACTTTGATGTAAGCCGGGAACTTTAAAGAATAGTATTTCTGCTCGAGTTCGAAATTATGCAAGGTTCTCGGACTTTCGTCGTGTCTTCCAGATACATTATACAGACTTTGTAATATCTACTACCAGACCAACCGGTTGGCACGAAGCATCTGCCTCTCTAGTTAAGGTCTAATATTTTAGTAAGTACCATGTTTTGGCAACTGATTATAATAACCAAAGTAGTGCATAAATATTTAAATTATTGAATAAATAAATTCTATTCGCTTCCCATCAGGTGGGTCGTGTGCTTCTCTGCCACCTAAGTTGTATAAAGAAACTAAAATTTCTTCTAAGTGATATGTAATTTCTAATATTTCGACATTATTCTTATTATTGAGTGAAAAAGTATCTGATAAGTTCGTCAGTCTGAGGGCTACCATTGTAGCATTATCGATGTCTGTAATGATGGTTCTCATTCCTGAGACTTTATCTTTAGCTTACCATCGTGTGAGGTGAAGTCACATTGACATGATCATTATAAAAAAATATTCCAATACATAGTATAGGTACATAGAAACATACAGACCAATGTATGTGACATAGCTATAAACACAATAAAACTTATAAAACCTATAAAATTTTCAGAGCTTTAGTACAATTACCAAAATGATACATGAATTTGCTTTATCATAAGTTTTTGTAGTTCAACTTTACATTTAAATGTTGGATAAAGTAAACGAACTATTTCATTTACTTAACTAAAATTAAAAGTTATTATTTATGCTAATGTTATACGCGAAATGAAATGCCGCCGCATAACAGTCCTCACGATGTAATGAAAACATGTTTCGGCATTCCTTGGAATTCATCCCTAAAGAGAGCCAGATTGAAAGTTTGTGTGGGTGAAGGATGAAATTTTATCCCTCTATTGTTATGATACTGCTGAGATATAAAGGGCGTATTAAGGAGTGGAGCTGCCGGTCACAGATTTTGTTATAAATTCAAACATGAAAACAATTATACAACAAATTTTATTCACATAAAAATTGTTAAATGTATCTGATTTCCGTTCTAGGTTCACATACCTGTGTTACAGAAATCAATGTCTTTAAATAAAAATTGTTAGATGTATCTGATTTCTGTTCAAGATTTACATACCTACCTATTTTTATACCTATTAATTTATAATTTATATTATTATTGACGTAATAAATCTGAATGTTAATAATAGTAGCATAATATATGATTAGGGTGGTGAGTGTGACGTTATAAATTGTGGTGCTTTGTGTCTGTCTGTGTGTGTGCACACCATATCACGTTAGTGTTTGAGGTTGCGTCTGGTGATGTTTGTGAGGGCGTGTGTGTGTGTGTGATAATGGTGTGTACTGTATGGTAGCTTTATTGTACTGGGACATCGATTGAATTATGTAGACATGGAATATTCAATAATTAATACGTGGAATCAAGAAAAAAGCTGCCAAAATGTGGATGTGCCTAATAATATCTGTTTATCATATTAATAAGATTTTGTTATTAATTTCTAGTAGTGATTTTATTTTGCTTTAGAAACCCTTGTTTGAGGCGTATGGAGTTTAATTATAAGGAAATACTTTTGAAAGTAATTGGTCTTGAGCAAATTCTGAAACTCTTTTGATCGGAAAACTTGGAAGAGCATCTTTGAACGTCTTCGTATTACAAGATTAAATTAAAATGAAAGTTTACCATTAAAGTCCGTCCATTTTGTTAGGTCGATAGCTTTTCCGGTCGTCATTGTCTGTGCATATCTTATAATCCTGCATAAATTATAACTGATAATTAGTCTGTAATAACGTGAAAATTTTGCAGAAAATTCAATATTAATATTCAAACACCGTCCGGCACTTTGTTGTTCGCAAATTTCAAAGTATATTTTGTACAAATATTTAGTTTCACTTTGAAATTTTATACTATATTTCTACCTAAAAATCTTGGCAGCTTTAGTGCGGTTTACTCAATCATACTTACACATTACCTGGGACTTGACTTAGCAAGAACGTGCAGCGAGACAGACAAACTTTGTGCATTTATTTAGCACAAAGTTTCATTTTATATTGTGCTTTTATGTGTCTGTGAATTCTCTGAATGTATACATATTGTCGCGTTGCTTTAAATTTTGTAAAAGTTTATAATAACAGTACTTAATATGAAATGTTGAAAGTTGACGAAACTGTGATTATTCTTAATAAGTAGAAGCATAATAATAGTTTTATAAAATTTCACATGCCAGATTTTTTTTATAATATTACCTATTAGTAAAACTGATGTGAGAGTGGGTTTGAAATTGCATCCACATCGAGGGACACACCTTCTGAGAATCGTTATTATAATAATTTACTTGCTTAGTATTGTGCTTTAAGGGACAACTACAGTGTTATTCCCCCTCCGTCCACTAGGATCCATTGGTAGAATCCATTGATGGATTCAAGTGTTTAGTTATTTATGCTGGCAGAATTGTATATGGGCATCGATACACAATTCTGACAGCATAAGTCATTTAACTACGTCCATTCTTCATCCCCATTCATCCCCAAGTAATGCCGTTTTTGAGTAAGGTACTACTCGTAAAATTTTGAAGTAAAAAATGCTATGGTTTTATTATTTGATATAATATAATCGGTCTATGTGTTAACTCCTATCAGAATTGGCATTAGGGTCGGCAGTGCGAGTGTTGCACCGTTGCCGTTGGTGTTGAACACGTCCATGTGTCGCGGTAACCACTTACCACAGGCAAGCGACCTGCCATCTAAGTGGTATAAAAATCCATGACAAACAAATATTTTAACATTCATATTATTTCTTACACAAAAAGAGTTTCTCCAGAAGCAACATTTCTTGGTATTTAGGCTATATTTCATTTGGAACAAAATTACAACGCTGAATAAGGTATAAAGGAAAATAAATCGCAATATTAAAACCTCGGCGAATTTGGGAATATAAAATATCAGCTTCAAGCAATAACTTCAAAGCTCTAAAAGATTCTGAAAGATTTTAAATTTCGAATTCCTAATGATTTCGTTTATTGTAAGCCCATTATTTTAGGGTAAATACATTAGGGTTAATTTATTATGAAACGCTTTAATTCAAAAGTTTACCTTGAGTTTTCTCATTAAGGTCTGTTTCGTTAAACGAATAGAAATGAATAATTATTATTTTCATCAACTGAACAACGAAACTATCTTCACCAAAAGAGTAGGTATAGTCAAAATAACCAGATTACGTTACGTTACAGGTTAAAGTTCCGAGAGAGCGTTTTACAGTCAAATAGGATTGCAAATTTATACTTTAGCGACCGTTCCTTCCACCTTATTTGAATTTTTTAACTTGAATAGGTACTGGTATATTTTAGGTACTTACATATATGCGGGTCCTATTCGTAACTTTTATACGAATAATATGTTTGTTTACCACTTTAATGGTTTAAAGGATAACTCTAATTTAAACGCCATCCCATAATTAATATTGTTGAAATAAAGGCAATCCATTTCTTTACACTAAACAAGGGGGATCACATTAACGTATACACTACGGGCTTTCCTGAGTCGAGATAGTTACATGCAGTACGGGGTCATAGTAATCTTAATATATATAAATCTCGTGTCACAATGTTTGTCCTCAATGGACTCCTAAACCACTTAACCGATTATAATAAAATTCGCACACCATGTGCAGTTCGATCCAACTTGAGAGATAGGATAGTTTTTGAAACGGATTTCGACATCCACGCGGGCGGAGCCGCGGGTACCAGCTAGTATACTTATAGATTGATATTATAGCTGTTACCCACGGGAAGTACCCTCGTGGAACCTATTCCAGGTATATTCCAGATATATTCCAGGTACGTACAGCTAAGGAGTGGAATTCCTTGCCTGAGTCTGTGTTTCCGGAAAGCTATGACCTGGGAGTTTTCAATTCACGAGTGAATAGGTTCCTTCTAGGCAAGCGTGATTCACCGTAGACCACATCGTCACTTACCATCAGGTGAGATTGAGGTCAAACGTAAGCCTATCATGAATAAAAAAAAAGGTATATTCTAGGTATATTTCAGGTATGTTCCAGGTATTATCCCCTTTTCGTTTTTATAAGTTTTTGTTTAATTTGGCTACTGAGAGGTCATGTATTGTGGTAGTGACTATAAGGGTCAGTTAACTCTATCCAATCCCAAGAAGGACTACACACCAGGTCCGTTCTGTCCATTGATGACCAAGTGGATCAGGTGAGGATAGTTGGACTCCGAAGATGTTCATATCGCGTATTGCACCCTAAAAGGTCTATTAATTAAAATTTTAAATTGAATTTACCTTTTATAATCAAAATTCTATCCAAGAGAAGATCATTTTCATTATACGTGAGGATGTATAATATCTTTAATGTGTGAAAGTTACACATGTCTAAGTAAATTAATTAAGTTTTCGTTAAATTATGCCTTGTTTGTTGAAGTAAAACCTATTATTACTTAGCTAAACAACTGGGGTCTCTTTACGTAAACTTATTAGGATATTGAAACGTTGAGACTAGGTACTTATTATTTTCTCTGAGGGGGTCATCTGGAATGGCCCCGGATCAGTCAGGGTGAGAGTTTAATGCCTTATGGGACACCTTACACCGCAGTGTCTGTAGACCCCAGATGGCGTGCAGTTTTAGTCGATTCAAGTCCGACATAACCATCCCCGTTGTCAGTGCGGGGTGGGGGGTGGGGGGGTGGGATAATAGAAAAGTCCGCGCTAAAGCCACGCAGAAGAAATTTACTGTGGCCCTGAAGATTTTTGTAAGGCCCCATAAGGCCCAGTTTTACCTAAATGGAAACTATTATAATCATAGCCAACCAACATTGTATTGAAGAAAGCTAACAAATGATTACAAAGCTATACCAATTACTTTTGTGAGGCAATTATATGCGACAAGTAATTATAGACGGTGCTGGCTTTTGTCCAGAGGGCATGGAGCCAATCGCTTGGCCAACCTGTTGACTACGAGCCACGAACATTGAAAATATCACTCGCAAAATGTAAAGTAATAGTAAAAAAGCAATATAAGAAATTTACAGGGCCCTATTGACAGTTTTGGAGCCCAAGTCAACCACACCTGTTAATCGATACACCTGTTAGTCGATACATTTACTTGTTGTTACGCCTGTTAGTCGGCACAACTGCTAAACTACAACCGAGGCTCTGACATAGGCTTTATTTTGAGGTAGGGAGGTCATGGTCATATGAGTTGACGTACCAATCAAAAGCAATAAGTGGATCCTGAGCTCAAATGTCTTAGCTATTTGCTTGTGAGCCTATTTCAGGGATATAAAATAGCCTATAATCTACGCCTATTACCACATTTCAATCAGATCCGTGTCCGTTATTGAGTAGTTAGAATGATTGAACTGTTAGTAGGACTAGTTGGAATAAACCGAAACTACTAGTTAATAGCTTTTTGTCAATTTTGCTGCATACTTTATTCGAAACCTGTTAATTTATAAGAAACACTGGAAAAAGAACCTGTCAAAAATGTGTCACTAACCTGGACATGATAAGGAGCCACCTTCTCTTCGCCCTTGATCTCGACGTTGATGTGCAGCCTAATGGCTCCAGATACAGCTGACTTGTCTGTCCGCTTCTCCAGATTGTACCAGACGTCCATTTCACCAGATAATGTTCGCACCTAAAAAAATCCCTGGATTATTAAGATCTTCATAACAATCAATGACTTCTATTGATTACAGTGTAGGTACTAGACTGGCTTTAGGGAACAAAAATAAAAATTAGTTACTTAGTTGCTCGCAATTATTGTCAACTAACACACAATTTTTTGTAGTTGTCACAAAGGTGAAAGTACAAAAAGCTACGCTATGTATATGCAGATAGGTGCCGAAATTCATTATCTTATTTATCTAGTCTATGGCTCCCAGACTCCCCTATTCCTGTTTCACACCCGAACTACGAAAATATTATTGTTCTGAACTTGTCTGAAATTTCTAACGTTATTTTTGGGTCAGTAAATCTCTGTGTGCATAAACTTCTATTCTTATTTGACTTCACTGGAGCATTTAAAATATAATATCAGTACAAATAGTTACCCTGAAGGAATAAAATTCTTAGAAATTATTCGGAAATCTAATAAATATTTATTACCTCTGTGAATAGGGAAGGCAGGCTTTTCATCATACTTCACTTGTCAAGAATGTAACAAGACTATGATGAATTTATGTTGTAAGATTACTTGAGAAAGTTAGCTTCTCTCAGGGATTACGTTAACGGTTAACCTTCCTATACCCGCATTAAAATAGTGATAGCATATATACCTATCCGCGCATGCCTTATCAGACGAAAGGGGTGTATCCCATCTGCCCCGGTGACTTGGCCCGCTGCCGGGCCACATGGGAAAAAAAAGTTTTAACTGGCCCGTTGATATGTTTACCGGGCCAGATAACACAAATCAAGTGCCATCGTCCCCGGTAAGGGAATAATAGAGGATACGCCTCGTAATTTTTTTTTAATATATATTATATAGGACTCGTCAATTTGACTTCACCTCGCCTGATGGTAACTTTACCTTCAGCTTACCATCAGGCGAGGTGAAGTCAAATTGACGAATCCTATACAGGGTGAATTTTTCAAAAGGGATTGGATGGCCAAATCCGAAACTATAAGGAATAGCGAAAAATGGTCAAAGGAGTCACGAGCCCGATTTTGATGAAACTTAAAACCTCATCATTAGATTTTTGAAAAACCAATAATCCTAGCCAGGAATCGAACTTGTTGATTTTGAAAAAAAAAACACACCCTTTATTATTACACCATGCGATAGTGTCGCTGTTAAGGAACTAATTCTGCGAAGTAATGATATACGGCAAATTTAAGGAAAATTTGGAATTTAATAAAATTCATGTTTCACGTACCTATTTGTTTCGTTCAAAATCCCAAAAAAGATCGTAACTATTCCGTGTTTTAAATTATACTCAGAATGATTATAATGATTGATGTTTTTTTTAAAAAAGATGGAGCTCCAGCCCATAATAACCGTAAAAGAGATTTTGATTCAGCAGTTTGACGACAATTTTATTGTAAGGCATGGTCCTGTGCCTTGTCCAGCGAGATCCCTGGATCTTACTCCCTTAGATTACTTTCTCTGGGGTATGTCAAAAACGAAATTTACAAAGACACGTATGATACAGAGATACAGTCGATGACTTGAAACTTAACGTTCTTTGGAGAATATTCTAAACGGAATCAACAACATTCTAATATTGAATGCAGTACGATTATGTATTGAAAACAATGGTCTACATTTTGAACAATTAATCAGTTAATGTAAGAAAAATAAAATGTATTTTGTTAAAGATGAGCTCTTTCCTTTAGTTTGCGGTACGTCATTACTTCCCAGAATAAGATCCTTAATAACAATACTATCGCATGGTGTAATAATATAGGGTGTGTTTTTTTTTTCAAAATCAACAGGTTCGATTCCTGGCTAGGATTATTGGTTTTTCAAAAATCTAATGATGAGGTTTTAAGTTTCATCAAAATCGGGCTCGTGACTCCTTTCAGCATTTTTCGCTATTCCTTATAGTTTCGGATTTGGCCATCCAATCCCTTTTGAAAAATTCACCCTGTATATATAAAAAATAAATTACGAGGCGTATCCTCTATTTTTCCCTTACCGGGGACGATGGCACTTGGATTGTGTTATCTGGCCCGGTAAACATATCAACGGGCCAGTTAAAATTTTTTTTTCCCATGTGGCCCGGTACCGGGCCAAGTCACCGGGGCAGATGGGATACACCCGACGAAAGTGATGTGAAGCCTGACCTTTCAGACCGTAACTACAGTTCAAAGTGGTATTTTAATAAATCATAGGATTGTCAAGTGCTAGACAAAGAAGATTTAAAAAAAATAGATAAAATACAATTTTTAGTGCTACTCATGATTTCCTGGTGTAATTTTCAGACTAAAAAAAGCCCTTTGAATGATTAACAGAAGCCTAAACGATTTCGTAAATTTCATATCGAAATAAAATATAATAAGTCTGATCCCCAGTAAATTCATTTTAGGAAATCGTACCAGAATAACTCTGATCAAACAGAATAAGTTACGATACAACGTGAATTCGACTTACCTCAATGATCGTTTGTCCCAAGAAGTCGTCAGATTCTCTGGTCAACTTTTGTCGAAGTTTTGACTTCAAGTCGTTATCCTCGTCCCAAACTCTTACTTTGATGCGATCTGATGAGTTGTGGCACTCGCTGTAAGATTTTTTTTGTATGATATGATGTAATTTTGGCTATAATAAGAATAGAACTTAAATGATAGTTTAGTATGAAAAATATTTATTATCATGCATGTTTCGAGGTTTAAAAATAATAGATTTACTGCAAACATACTTACAAGTAAAATTTTTCATTCCACACTGGGTTCAATTCCTGAGGCATAGTTCTTGTTCGTTTTTTGACCTTGCTAACTTGAACAGTGACGTAGGGGTCCGAAGTTCCACTCTTATCCTTTGCGATGAGCCCTTGAGCACAGATAACTGCCCGCAAAGGGCTAATTTAGTAACTGATTTCAATTTTTTATACAAATAGGTACATTAGAAAAAAATATTTGTAAAAGTCGTAGATTACATACTATTTGTAAGCGGTCATAAGCAAGATGCTTACATGTACCACTACTGAGACTGCTTACGAAATTAATGTTTTCAAACGCTACGCTGAGATAGCAGCTCTACGTATAGTAAGAAATACATTTTACTGTATTTATTTTTAATTGCAACAGACTATTCAAAAAGGTCACTATTAACTCAGCATTAATCCCGGTTACTTGGATGTAACCTTGATTTTGGGCCCAAGGTCCACTTTCTTACATTTTTTTCACATGATGTGGCTTATCTTTTACGGCAGTTTGAACCCGTAACCTCGAGAGGAAAGCCTGAAGCCTCGTTCATTAATCAGCAGTACCCTTGTGTAGGTGAGCTATGATTGAAGAACATTCACACATACACTCACGCGTGTATCTTCCCGAAGGGTAAGAGAATAGGTAGCGATGCCCAACTTTTAATCCCGAGATTAAAAGTTGGAACCACTAGCAGTATATTTAAAGGACAGATTTTGCCTTTACAGAAGGATTTGGGCAAATAGCAATATCTATCGAGAAGCTAGGTCACGCCCTTGTGACTCAACCTGGCTTTTGCTGGGAAGTGTAATATCCTTATAAAAGTTATAATATTCACATTTATGATTCTTTTACAACTTTTGGATTTTCTAGGAATCATTCGGTAGGATTTGGTATCTTACCGAAGATAACTTTTATACAGTACTAAATAAAGCTTATACTAAAAAATAACCTTACCGCATTATTTTCTACCTTACTTACCAAACAAGGCATTCAGTGCTAGGGACCTTTTGCAAATCTATAAACAGGTTTTGTGTGGTTAGAATGGGTCGGGATCGAAGAAGAAGACACTAGCTTCAAACTACCGAACTTTTTATCTATGCCCAAATTCGATTTCTAAAACAACTTGAACATAGCGCCTACATTATCACAACTGCTAATGCAAACTTCGACCAAGAAGAAAGTTTCAAAGAAGAAGTATAAAGATATGCGCGGGAATCAAGGCTAATGGTATTGGAATTTTCACGAATCGAAAAGTTATTGGCAGTAACAGTAGAAAGGTAGAAATTTCAGGATAATTGGGGTCTTTCATTCGGCATGCTTTTATTCCTTCTAAAAAATTCATTCATGACTACTGAAGTATATGATCTATCATCGTCGCACTGAAAATGAAAGGGGTTAGTGTTTGTAATGTGATGCCGTAATAACGTACATGTTACAGTGAACGGCTTTGACAATTCACTCACAATTGTAGCATTTATTGTTAATCTGTGACTCTCATGCAATTTGTGTTGATTTAGCAGACGTGTTACCGAGTTGTGGTTTTGCAATCATTATAAATAAACGTGGTTTGAACCGTGTCGTTTTAGAGTTCAGAGAGTATAAAATTTGTGTGCGTGATATGAATAATTGAATCTGTATTACTATCTTTATAGAGTTTAGTGATGTGTTAAGATTCGTGGAATTTCCTCTGTGTTAATGGTTAAATCAAACTACGTTTTAACGAAACGTGATTAGAGGCGGTGCATTAACGACCGTGATTCTTGGTTAAGTATTTGAAGTAAGATATGCATTACATTTTTGATATCTGCTAAAGCTGCTTACAAGCGTTTACTTAACAACTTGGCGCATAATATTTTCCCAATACTTCTAGGTAGATTACGATACAAACTTAACTTTGTAAGCAGATATCAAAAACAAGGGAAAAGAATTCAGGCGAAGAGAGTCTGTCTAATAGTATCAAAATTGCGAGCGTGCGGTTCGTAGCCGCAAAAGACCACCGCAAACCTGTAATGGCGATCTTGCAAGACCACTTTGATGTTCCTTCTATAGTGACTTGCTTGGCCTGTTCTACACTGTCAATGTGAGTGTCTGGGTCGACGTTAAAAGTCCGCCTGGCCGCCACATGAAACGAAAGATGGAAAGCAATTTAGTGTCGTGTCTATATTGTGTTGAGTGGTGCCTTTTACTGATGACTCTGGTTCGCAGCTACCTGGATCCTAAAATAGAAATAATTGATACCACTTTACGTCATCGAACCTGTGATGGCGATCTTGGCGCTCCATTTTGATGTACCATCGAGGACTGACTGCTTCACTGTGCTCATGTGCGCTGAGTGTGGGTCGCCATCGATGCTGAACACGCGTCTGTTACATACATTATCGTGTCAGCGATTGATAACCAATATAATTTTGAGTTTAGTACTTTAGAATTTGGTTTTGGTGACTGGTGTAACATCTCCTTTATAAAAACTGTTCACTAATACAATACTAGCAAAATTGTTTCATCCTAATATTAGTGCAGTACATTATTGCAAATTAATAAATGTGACTACTAGCTTTGTGAATATTATTTATAATTATGGAAACTAAAACATATACCTGTTAATCCAATGCATTATAAGTAAATCTCTAAACCAAAGACTAAATGTATGTATTTATGTAATTTTCAATCAAATTAAGAATTATCATTACCTGATAAGTTCAAATATTTCTGGTTTATCTCGTTCTCGTTGTTTCATTCTTTCTTTCATAGCCGTGATGATTGAGTTAGCTTTATCTTCAGCACCATGTTTGGAAGATTTCTCAGCCGCTCCTGCGAAACACACTGATCAGGCGGTGCCAATCTAGTTCTTGTAAGTCGCGGGATGCGCCGGGACGGCCCCCCGCCCCGCGCCCACACCCGCTACGACCACTCTTGGCCTAAACCTGACGAGATGCTAACTTCGAAGTACAATAGAACTATTAAGAGTAATGCCAGATCTAATCAGGTCATTGACGTCGAGCGGCGCAGGCCGGAGCGGATCTGAGCACGGCGCCTGACAAGCAAACTCAATACAATCCAACGTATGATAAACATTGATATGATAACATTTATTAGTCATTAGCAGTTTATTGATATCAGTCAATATATCAACAATCTGCCAATCTTTTGAAATATACCGTCAGAACTGTATTGTTAATTAAAAACCCTTTGTATTTAAATGTATTAGTATAATTTGTTCATCCAGTTACCATTATGTTCAATCGGTACTCAATGAATTACGATAGCATTTTTTATCATCTATACGATTTTAATCGTTTCGAGACAAGAGTCTTCCAAAGTCAAAAAGTGAAAACATAAACAGTCAAATGAATACAGAAATGTGGAAGTCTATAAATTAAAATGTAGAAAATAAAGAAAGTAAAGGACCACATATAATATAGAAGTGGACAGACACTGGATTGCGTGCACACATTGCTAACAGGCACATCTTTATAAAACGTGTAGATTGTTGGATTTGTTTTGATATTGTTGTTGCTGAAGCTTCTAGATCGGTTTGTAAGAGAAACGGTGTGTAAGATAGTGTACAATGTAAAGTAGGGTATAGAAAAATTACATAACATTTAATAGGGCTTAAATAAACTTCGGCGCTGGGCGGGGTAACCCGGAAGGAACGAACGAATAAATAGGACCGAAACCCTATCTACATGATCTAAATGTCCACACTTCGAAAATATCTGATTTTAGAAACTTTCTGATTTTCATAAAGAAAATATAAGTAATTAGCCATAATAGCATTATAAAAAATACCATTTAAAGAATATAATATATTATACTTACGTGTTGAAATAAAAGTTCACCGCACTGACACAAATAATTACATAAAAATAAAAATAAGTCAATCATAAAAATATATTTATTTTGTATGTTTATTACCTGTAATAATTTCAAAGTGTAGACTAAGAATGATAAACGTGCAGTCGATGATTTGTAATTTAATTTATTTTTATTAGTAGCAATTCGCGGAAAATCACCTAACGACTGCTCGCCTACATGATCGTGCAAATGTTAATCTAGAACCGAATGTTAAAGGAATAATAAAATTTTGAATATAATAATAATTGTGTACAGTACCGATAGCCATGCACACCGATAAAGCAATGGTCAATTCAGTTGTGGGGAAGGGAAAAACATCATGCTCGTTATTATATGAGGTCAGAGTAAACATGAAGAAAAGGTAAAAAATGAATATCACAGAAAACAAAAACACGACAATGACAATATTTTATTGAAATGCATTTTTCCTCTATTTGTGTGAGCCTAGTGATGTCACTAGTAGTGTTCATTTAGCCAATGATCCTAATTGTGTTCTTGAACAGGAAAATTGTAATCCCTGATAGGTACAACCGATTCATGCAAAAAGTGAACACATGCACATTAACCGTACTAATAATAGAAGTTATAATGACTACATGACATTTTTGATTTTGAACCATTGATATTACCTTTCAACACAGACATCACTTGGCAAAATCTAATAAATTAAGCTTAAAGTAACACACACTATAGTAAAGAATATCGTCTTATTTAAGTGAGTACTGAACAGATAAAATGTTTATGTGGCAACAAGTCACTATTAGAATAGATTACTTGATCAGCTATTGAAAAAACACAATAGTATTTAAGTAACACATTTCTAAATATTTTTTATAAAACCACTTCAAAAATACTTTCAGAAAAAATGCTAGCCTATTTTCGCTCTCATCTGTTAATTACAAAGGATATGTTACAAACTTCAAAATAACTTGAACCTCTTCAAAGACGAACTCTTCTATCATGAGTCAGTTTTATAATAAAGGACGTATACCTACCTCAATACTACAGTTATAATTATAAAAAGGACGGTCTAGGTTTACGATGAATACGACAACTTCTCTTGGAGACTGTGCATTAAATATTGATTTTCTACAGCGACGCTTGTGTATCCAAAGATCTTGTCTACAACGAGTGACCTGTCAAGCGCTTCTTGACTCACTTGAGTTTAATAAGGAGAGAACTCCAGCATTTCAGTCAACTTGGAAGATCTAAACCTTTTACGGTGTCTAAACATATTAAACTTTTCTGGCAGTTATGACTTTTATTTCTAAAATGGGGAGCCATAATATTACAATAATATTTTCTTTTCAGGTATTCCATTAATTAATGATTTTATTATATAGTCGCCACAAACATTTAGCTGAACAAGTATTTATATTATTTTCCATTTTGTTGAAATTTAATAATCGTTTCATAAGGAACTCGTTCCATCCATAAATCTATTTATATATCTTTTAGCACGCAAACTGCCACATTTATGATTATATGGTATTATAGTTTAATGGAACGAATCCCTACAGTATTGTAAGAATACCTATATACCATCACAGCGCTCCACTTACTCTGTAGACAATCAGCATTAAGCAAGTCCTTGCATTTTTCATGACACTTGACCCCACATTCTGTACACCTGACACCTTGCCTTGCAATACCCCAAAGAAGCCCTTCGCATTCATAACAGTATGTGGGAGATGTTGCAGTCCATAATACGAAATTATGAGGCGTCGTCGATGATATAGGGTATATTAGTGCTTGTAAGGTTTTCTTGTAAACGTGCATTTTCTGGAAGAGATTTTGTAACTTAGAATGCTGTACTAACAAATCAGTGTCAATGGTGTTGTGTAAAAAGGAATCGTCGATACTTACCAGTTCTTCATCATTCAACGTTGCGCGATGTACAGCTGAGGCCAAACCTGCATTCCTTTTCGCCATTCCTGCAGCCATCGTCTAAACAGTAAAATATATATTAGCATAGTGATAATTTATTTTGGTATCCTCAGTATGTACTTGACACTGAGTCTTGAATTGGCTATTTTCTAATTAAGCTGTTAATTGAAATCGCCTACCTACTTTATTTTGAAATGGCTATAATGTTTCTATATTATATTGAAAATTGACTGAGATCATTTGCAATTTTAAACTACACATGCTCTTATAAGCTGCTTTTCAAGCTTGTCCTTAACCAAAATGTCGAATCTACAATATTCTCAATTTTGTAGTTTTCAGATTTTTAGTTAATTACATTTTATTAGAAAAATAAATAATTTTTAATGTGCGTGAAACGTGTTAGTAAAAATATGTAAGTATGTTTATGTGAGTCAGTAAACATTGAACATATAAATTTGAGGGATCAGTTTATTGATGTTGTGGTGAAAATATTTTAAAATCGTAAATATAATATTTGTTGACATTTTGAAGCTCCGCAATGAAAACGAAATTGGCAAGCACGTGCATGTTCCCAATCGAATTAAAGTACATAATTATGTTGTAGGTTTACCGCATACTGTGGCGGTGCCATGTAGCCGTTGGATATGTTAGTATGTATCTTTACCTTTCACATAATATAATCAACATCTGAAATATGATCAAAAGCAGAAACATGCATAGGCCAAATAAAATAAAGTTATAATGCAAGCAAACTATGTACAGTAAGTGAAAAGAAAAAAGTAACAGCCAATTTAAAATGTTCTTATAGGCATCAGTATTTTTTCTTTTCACTCTCAATCTTTGCATGCATAGAAAAAGAAGTGTTATTGGGATAGAAATACCTTGAGAACCTGCGGGTCCATGGTAAGGGGGTAAAATGCAATGATATCATTAATTTTTATCAGGAACAAAGAGTTATCATTCGGTGGCTATGGTTTCGCTACTTTAGTTTTGCTCCGGTGACCCCTAGTTTATCTTTTACACGGTACAGTGAGGATTGGATTGATCTAAGAATAGGTCAAAGGCCATCTAAGTAGTAAAGATCAGAAGGAAAACACAATACAGGTAACATTGAAACATCAATGAAGAGAGAAGGGATCAAATAGGCCTTTATATTCATCAAGACTTTTCAATTTGGACAACAGATGGGGAGAGCTAGAGACTACTTACGTAAACTTTCTTACCACTCTATACCACAATAAATAATCTGCATTATATAATCTGATGTATTTTTAAATTTAGTATTCTAAAATCAAATTAAAATTGGAAAATAAAATTTTGAAAATCTCCCCATAAATTGTTCAAAACACATAATACGAAAATTTTCCGTGTAGAAGAAAACATTTATTACGCGCCTAATATTACTAAGCTTCAGGAAGCGTACGTCGATGCGAGCTGTAAACATTTACGACCAGTTTCAAATATCTACCTTCCATAACCCTGAATGCAGATAAAGGCTTATTATGCCAAAGATATCCCTTTTGAAAAAAACTTCAAGTCAATATTAAGATAGCGAATTGAAACCGGCCCGAGAGAAAGATAGCTTACTTCCATGGGATCATAATAATAGATAAGTTTGGGATGATAAAAAAAATCGAAATGCTACTTACAAGTTCTGAAACGAGCGGAATTGATTTTCTTCTGGGCCTGATGTCTGGCATACTGTCAATGTTACTGTAGAACGGATTATCGCCTGGGTGCCTAGAATAGGTTTCATCAAAATTATCGTTACTTTGATTCTTCTAGTAATTTGAAAAAAGGATTGTATATAAAATACTATAAGGTTTTCTTCTTCACATACCCATTTCCACGGCCTCCTTGTTCGTTGAATCCACCGGAGCCATTCTAAAAACAAAAAAAAAAAACAAAAACAATTAGTAAAAAAAACTAAAAAGAAAATAATACGCTAACATTTTATTTGTATAAACTTAACAGGTAACAATCAACAATAAATTAGATTTGATTAATTTTCTGTGACAAAATACCTACTTATTGTAATAACTAAAACAGATTAAACAGATTAAAATATCAGAAACTGTAGCCCAACTTTTGGATTACACACAGTAGGAATTTGGTACAAAAAATAATCAAAGAGAGAATAATCATATTAACATATTTACTTTCATGGAGAATTAATATTTATGAATAAAATACAGATAATAAGATATCGCTCATCCAATTGAACAACAGCTTAATGTTTCAACTGCAATGTTTGAGAGTTTGGTGAAGTTCTTTTTTCTCAAACACAAATTTTATTTTGGAGTTGAAAACACGTATGTGTATTTCTGAAATTTAATACAAACGGGATTTTTGACATTGAAAGCAAAATGTTATAACATTGCCAGAAATTAGACGACTCACATTAAAGTAAATCTACTAAGGTAATGATTTCGATAATCTAATGATAGTACGAGTACCTGAAGTAAGGGAAACTAATAACGTCAAAAGTCAATTTCGACTTCTTAAAGATTGGATGAACGATACATATAAATAGTTAACAATAGTAAATTTACAGGTAGAAATAGTAGGTTGTTTTGAATACCAAAAACATATTTCTAAAATCGACTTGCTATCCCAGGTTAACTAAAACGTCCTGCATAATTTTAACATATCCATAATAACTCTTGCCACAACAAACAACCTAAACTGCTCATTCGTTATAAGTCTAAGCAACATCATTCAACATCTAAAATTTCCCACTAAACATGTCATAATTCTGTGCAAGCTATAGTTTTATGTAAGTGTAAATAGCTATACGATTATCTAAGCCATGTGACATCTAATAAAATACATTATTGTACTTTTAAATCTATTATAAATATAGTAGTATAGTATGTCTCTTAATAGCGACATTTCAAACAACAATGACAGGCGTGGTGTTGATGAATTGAATTCGATTTTGAAAAGTACTATCAGTGATAGTGAATATGATAATGACTGTAAGTTGCTCGTGTCAAAAGTAAATGAAAAGTCTTTCATTTTTAATAGTAATAAAAGCAAAACAGTTTGAATATTACTTTCTGTTTTCAATTGCCTGTTCACCGTAACTAATGCTGGGCTATTTAATGGTAAACCTCAATATTTGTCGTATTTTTAAATATATTTTTTATGCATATTTGAATAATAATTTGCTTTTTACAAGTTTTTAATTTATCTAAATAAAAGGAACATCATTTTCTGATATGAGATGATATGGCGAAGAATGGAATTTGTACGATCAAATGCTCCCCAAATCTCTTTGATACGTAAATGATTATAGACAGCAAACTCATCTTCATAACATTTTTACTAACACTATTAAACAATATTTATCTATAACATACACATGTATGTATAATACTGAATACATTATGTTGTACATGACGTTTATTATTTTTTAAGTAGGTATAAACATCATCAAGCAAATGTTCTTTAAAAAATGTAAAATTGTTTAATTGAATAATATCTTAGGCTTTATGTAAAAATCATTTAATTTATATACGCTATATTTAAAAGTTCTTAGTACCCTATTGCTTCAGTTATATCTAGTTATTGCCTCAATCAAATAGAAAGAGCATCAATAGAAAGTGAATATATAATATATAATTTATTATAGTATTTGTATATACGAGCACCCTAATCTATGTATTTGAGTACACAAAAGCAGTATTAGGAGAAAATAAACTGGTTCGAGTATGGTTATACTTCTCACAACCACATTTAGTTCTTTGTGTTTTTTTAATATCAAATATCACCTACATGACAATAAATACAACATAGTAAAAACTTCCTATAATATCGAGATGAATTTAGTTCAAGATGACGCCCTAATAAATCATATTTCACTGGAAGTTTTTTTAATGAACGACTATAAACAACAATTATTTAGTACACGGCCTACTTCCTATTCTAAACTATAAGGTATTTAGTATCGAGTAATTAGGTTGCATTATGAGTTGTAAAGCAGATTACACAATATAGCAGTGGCTTGAGTATATCAGTCTACCTATTCATTCGTTTTTTAGTATTGGAAAGTTTTCTGGCTTATATAGAAACATTTCTACAAAAATTATCTTTAACTCTTAACTCTAATTTCATGAAATTTCTGCATAAGGTAACTTACGCCTGCACTGACTTTATCTTTTTCAGCTGATGGTGTTGTAGCAGCGGGTGTTTCTGATGCCTTGTCTTCTGCTTTTCTATCTTTTAAAGCCTTCAATAGCTTCCATTTACTTCCAACAGGAGCATCCTGCTGGGGTGCAGGTTCTTCAATTGCAGTAGGTTCTTGATGGATTTCTGGCAAGTCATAGTCGTCATCAAGTTCGTCGCCACTTTGCACAGGACTATCGGGTCCTGACGTTTCTCCTGATCCAGAGTCATCAAATGACTTATCGTCCTCATATTCCCGTTCTTTAATATCATTTACAGTTTCCTCAATAACTGGAAAAGTCGTTATGTCTTTCCACGTTTCTTTCATTGGAGATTCATCATACTTTTGTTTTACGTTAGCAGTTTTTAGTTTTAATTCTCTTAATACAAATGACATTTTATCTTTTAAATTATCATTTGGTTCTTCTTCCATATCTTCAAATTCTGGTTCTTCGGGCAATGTTTGATGTCTCTCAGACTCTAGCTGTGATTGGTGTTCCATTTCTTCTAGTTTCCTTAATTCATAACAGTACCACTCGTCTTCAGAATCAATACTGTCTTCAGTGCTTTGCCTCCTTGATGATACTCGAGATCCACTTCTCCAAGAATGTGTGCTTCTACTATCGTCATCATCGTGTTTATTTGGTATATCTAAACTTTGTTGATGTCGTGGTTGAAATTTATTAAGTTGCCCCCGAGTACTTTGAATCGATGGGCTTCTCTCGGGTAAATTTGTGTTTTCTTCTGTTAGAGTTACCATATTTACAACTTCAGGGGTACTCGGTTTCCGAATTTTTTTTTCATTTTGACTCGGAAAATCTTCATTAGTTTCTTCGTGTTCAATTTCACCTTTTGGCGGTGATAAATCAGCTATGTGTTCATCAGACACTGACGTTGATTTTCGTAGACGATATTTTCCCAAGGCACGAGAAACTGCAAACTCTTGTGAACTGCCGCTGTATGACTTATTACTTTCGCTTAAACCTTCATCTGACACATTGGTTGACTTTTTTACATCACCAATAGTGGCAAAAAGTGAGCCTGGGGATTGGTTATCAGTTTTTTCATCGTCTTCAAATAAATCAACGTTAGATATGTCGGTATCAATGTCTAGTTTTTCTAATTTTGGTATATTATTACTTTCCTTTTTCATCTGACTCACACGAGCAAAATGAAAGTCTATATCATCGCTTTTGTCTCGTGGTAGAGCTGTGTTTGTTGTAAGCTTCTCATTTTCTTCTATTATGCATTCAGGATCATCATCACCAAGATCCAATCTTTGTTCTTGTATGCGTTCTTGTATAGTTTGTTGTTGTTCAACTATTTCTTGATTATTTATCTTTCTCTTAGGTTTCGTGGCTACTTTTGCAAACATATTACCTTCATGGGCGCTATCTGAAAATACGCTATCACTATCTTCTGACTGAGCACTAGAACGACCGCCTGACCACTCGGTCTCTGAAGTCTCCGGATCTGATAAAGACTGATGACTAGCTTGCTGTTTTCTTCGCGCTTTTTGTAATAATCCAGACATGGATGCTACAAGATGATATTTCTTTTTCCTTCTCTGTGCAGATAATATCCTTTCCTTTAGTGTTTTTTCTTGTTGTGGCTGTTCCACCGTATCTACACCTGACGGTAGTGAATGTGACCGATGTTTCTTGGGCAAATGTAAATCAGGTAGCCAGTGACTCATAGACGACATAGCAGACTTCAAAGAGGAAGTGCGCTTTGGTTTTTTAGGTTGCTTGTCTTGCTGTTTATTACCTTTGAAGTTATTTGAGATTGATAGATATCCCGATTCAGAGACTAATATACCACTTGAATCCACATACTGTTCCTTCCGTATTTTAACATGTTCTGGCATTACTTGCTTTTCATATCCTTGGTTTTCATACATAACATTACCGTTGCGTTGATCATACTGTTGTTGCTTGAAGTATTCTTGTTGTAATTGATTTTGAAATTGTTTTCTTTCTGTTATACTTAATGAATGCGATTTTAAGCTAGATGTTTCCATTGAGCTTGTGGGGGATCTGTTACCACCCTGCCATGACAATTGATCTTCCAATGATACTCGTTTTGGCGAATCATATCTACTAGATGTTGGGTAGTAAGACAATGCATCAGTTAGGTTACCGGGTGGATATCCAGTACGATGCCCTTTCATTCCATTTTGATAAAAGTGCGGATCATTGGCACCCATCGTATTAGCCCTTGTCAGAGGTCGTTTGTTGGTACTAGCAGCCGATATAACAACAGTTTGAGCGTGATAACTAGGTTCTGGTGGATATGAGTCTACTGCAGGTCTTACAACAGACTCGGCAATTTCATTTCTATCTAATAATTCGGAAAAACTTCTATCTTCTGATAACATTCCTCTAGGTGTACTATACACAGTTGTGAAAATTGGTTGCCTGTTTCCAGCTACAGAATATATAGAGGGCGCTTCATTGCCGTAATAATATTCTGCAATGTTACTTATTTGCGTCATTTGATCAGTGAGCGTATATGGAATATCACCTTTTATATAGTCAGTATCAATCTTTCCTTGCAAATTAATCAGATCCCTGTTACTGATTTCTTTCGTCATATGATTAATTTTTCTTAAATTATAATCACTTGATACATTTTTATCTTCGTAAAGGTAAGAGTCGACTAGTGTTTCTATATATGGCCTTGAATCAAGCTCGTATGATATTCTTTGCACCGATTGTGGGGAAGAAACTCTAATTTTGTGTGAATCGTGACTTCCATGTGCCATTCTGGCCGTTTTAGGTGACCCTGGGCTCTTTTCTAGACTAGACCATCCACTCATTGATGACAATCCAGAATCTGATTTTGCAGCTACTATGTTTGCAGAATCTCTTTTTATATGTTTAGGAGATGTTTTTGGAGATTTTGGAGATCTAGGACTTAAGCGCATACCTTCGAGTGGCATTGCACTACTTGTTGATAACATTGATTGATGAGCAACCAATTCGTTGTTATTTTCAATAGATGGAAAACCATCTGTTCCATTTGGTGGTGCTGGGGGCGGTGGACTAGGAGACTTTTTTAATCTATTTTCCTCATATATTAACTCATTAGTACTAGAACCATTATATATTTCATGAATTGACATAGGTGAGAGCTGCTCAGAACCTGATTTATAAATCTCGTTTAAAGGCTGAGATAAGCCTTTGCTAGAAAAATAAATCTGTCTAGAAGTGTCAGTTACTTGGTATGTTGAATTATATTCAAATCGATCTCTTGAAAGAGCACTAGGTGATTTAGATGCTTTAGCTGCGTTTATCTCGGCATTAGCAACAGCCGAACTATATGCTAGCCGACCAGTTACAGTAGTGTATGGCTCTGTCGTTGTTCTCTCAGGTACAAACTTTCGACGAGGTGAAAGGGTGGGTGGTAAATAATCTATAGTTCTATCTGTAACAGAATCAGTAAGGGATAATCTAGAAGGGGATTTCTCTCTCACTATAGCATCTTTAGGTGTAGTTAACATGAAATCATCAAAACTTTTCATCATGTCATTAATAGCCCAGTTTTCCCCACCGGAATAAACACCCTTAAGTTGTTCATTTATTATATTGCCATCTTCAACCAGCGCTTTAGCTTCTATTTCCCTATCATGTTTTGTTATTTTGGATTCTGGGCTTAGAAGCCTGGTTTTCAAGTCTTTTAACTCTCTTGAATCTTTGTGTAATTGGTTGGTCAATCTATCTAATTCATGTAATTTATCTACTGTTATTTGATCTATTGTATTTAAAGCCGACAGATCTAAATCTCTTTCCCTAATTTCAACCGCACCCTTTATCCCACGATAATGTTTGTAATCTGCAGAACTGTAGATTTGTTTAGAGCTTGTTGGCATAATTTCTATATCTGGTTCTTCTGGAGCTTCCCAGATCATATCCAACTGTGATTGGGGCCTAGATGTTTCATCATACACAAGATCGTCTCGGTAAGCTTGATTCAAGCTCTTATAGAATGCTTCGTTTGATTCCATCACCTCATCTTGTGGCATAAGTAATACTGAACTTCGTCCAATATCCAAACCTTCTTCTATGCCATCTTCGATTGTGCCATTTCCTAAAATTTCTCTGATCACTTCTAGTCGAGTCATAGGGTCTCTAGAGGTGACAGTTCGACATGTGTAAAAGTCAAGTAATGTTGATATTACACCCTGTTGGTCTGCAAGTAATGTCTCCAGTCTTTCTAACCGTTCCCACATCCTGACATATTCTTGGCTTAATAAGTCAAGGGCCCGCCAGGCGTATTTGAGCTCTGTTTCGAGAATATTGAGCCTTGTGCCTAGACGTTCCATATAGTCGCTGATGATGTAATCGCCAGAGTACGGTGGCAGGTCGGGAGGCAGCGAAAGGGAGCCGTAGTCGTCCATATCGACCTCTGCACCCCCATTCCCGCCGACCTCGCTTTCCTCCATCGCGCCGCTTGCGCCTGCCACAACATTGTCGTGGATTTCGTGCATCATCTTCGGATCGGACAGTGGGTTGCACATAACATTGTTCACTATGAGTCATCCCATATCGTTTTATTGTTCACACTTTGTACGCAAAACAGTCCTATAATACGGACAGTCTTCACTAAAGTCATTGTCCCACACAATTTTTTTAACACATATTTAAGTTTATGTCACTTTTTTATCGTTATTTAAATGTATACTTTGTACTTCGACGGAATTAAATTGATATTTACTTTCATCAAAAATATAATTTGAGTTTATCACTTTACTGTAAGAAAAGGTTTTTTTTAACGCATATTGAGTTTCACTGATTTGGACATAAGCCAGCTTATGTGCACACCAGTGGATGACGAGCAAAGGAAGTACCTCATAGAAACATGTAGATTTAACAACCAGTACGATTGAATTTCGTAGATATAAATATTGAAAGTGTAATAAATATAAGCAGCGGTTCTCCAAAAGTAGTCGACATGTTTCTATTGGAGGCAGCTAAGCGGTTCTGATTTGATTCCACATGAGCAAATTCGTCTCAGAGGTGGAAGGCGTCGCTCGACCGGGGAAGGAAACAGGATAAAGTAAACGGATATTAATGCCAAGTTTCGCCACCGCCTCGCTTAAATCAGTCATAGGATTTACATGGGATCGGGGTATAGAGTGTAGTATAGAAGTGGTAAACAAAACTCCTGAACTCGATCGGATTTGATTTATGTATATTTACATCGCGAGAAGGCATCCTTATTTTTCTTGACGCAAACTAAGTAAATGAAGACCATCTTTTGGGTAATACGTGACTTGATATTAAAGCAGGAATGTCTTTGACGCTACGTAGAACACGATGGGCGTGTTTATAATATCTATAGCTGTCTAAACAATATGAACCGACGTTTACCGACGATATATTATGATTCGTAGGACCCATAATAACATTTACGTTAATATCACATAGTTTTTCACAAACTAGCATTTTATCTAATACCTACGCCTATACTAGCATATTATTATGTTGTTAGTCGATAATATAATGAATAGCTGCTATGTTTATGTTCACCGTTATGAATAATATAATCGATTTATAGTTTTATTTTAAAAAGCAACCGCTTTAAGTACACGAACTTATAACATGGTTATAGGTACTCGTATGTTTATGGTGAAAATCTGTCAAGTCGAAAGGAATTTTCACAGTGTTATAATTAAAAAAAAAACTCTGATATATTATATTCTTATGCCACTGATCAGAAGGTTACTGTTTTATATAATACTATTGCATTACCAGCTTGATTATGTATAGGTAAGTAAATAGTTTCAAAGTTTTAAAATCAAAAGCATTTTAATAAATTTTGAAATTTAGTAGCACGAAATTTAATATTATCATGCATTTGGTTTGAAATACATGAATATATGTAGCGATATTTGGTCCAATAACATAGTATTATCATATCATTTACATAATTTACTATGAAAATGCGGCCAAGCAATTTATAACTTGATACTTTTTTAAATATTAACCGACTGTTTCCTATTTCAACTAACTAAATTAATGGCAATGAACCGACATCGCTACAAAACCTCTACGGCTGACAATCCCCAGTTGTAACTATTGGATACTGTCCAAAATCTACCAAAGAACTTTAACTTCGACACTAATTCGATTTGTTCCATCGCACTCCGTATGAATCGCCTTGGAATTTGTTCGTGTGCTTTTTAGTTGAGGTTCTTTGTTCAAACCCAAAAATGACGAGTGTATAAAATACTACCTACTAGGTTACAAATACATTTGAGCTACCTAACATACTATACAATTGAGATCTATCTACGGACTAAGACATGAGATATAAATCTCCAGACGAAGTGCCTCGAAATCTCTCTACTATAAAAACTACTGTAAACAAGCTTTCACATACATACGTACATACATACATACAAATCACGACTTTTCCCAATGGGGTAGGCAGAGACAACATCTTACCACTTGCATAAATCTTAAGACAGACTATTGCTCTACAGAAACAATACATTATAAGTGCGCACATTTCGAAAAAAACAAACCTACAACCTACAAGGCACGCCATGACAAATACGAACTACGTTCAACCTAAATTTCTTATTCCCAAAGCTCATCACCTCCAATATTTGATCAAATTCTAGTTGTTCATTGATAATTTCTTCACAACTATAGCCCAAGTCCTCAATATACTCGTAGAAACTACTGTACGTGAGATTATATCTAATAACGATCAAAGAAGCGACAAGTTAGGATAAGTAGATACGTTATAGTATAACACTTGACGGGTATACCAACATTATATAAAAGGCTTTCTAACATAACAAGGTGGAATTTCATAAGCATCGATGCGTGCGATCAAAGTTTTACCAATAATTAAACCAATATTCGAAGGGACTGGGTCCAAGGAGAATTTCGAGGGGCTCTTGATACTTGTTATGGGATAAAACTCTATTCTTATTTAGAACTTTCATTGTTAGGAACGCTTCTAAATCCAGCTGGGTAAAATCAATTGACGGGCTGAATATATAAAAAAATCCAAATGCGATTGCATTCAAAGCTTGGATTTTAAAGCCCGGGGTGCTCTTGCCCACTTCTTTCTTCTAAAAATTGGGTTATTTTGGCTTTGGTCTCACGTAAAATGGAACAACGGCAAGAAACGGAATAGGAATATGTATTGTTATTTTTGTAATCTACCGATACATAAGCATAACAAGAGTGATGTGTTTAGTAGTACGTATAAAGCGACTATTAACTTTACAGCTGCCAAGGAGCATTATTGTCAGCGTTTCCATTAAAAAGTAAAAATAAAACAAGCTAAATTTATAGTGTTGGTCTATCTGACCAATGCATAGCTATAGGTAGGTTAAATAGAGATACTATAACTCCAAACCATACGCGACCCAACACAAAAATTGTAACAACGATTTCGATTCCAGTTATTTTGGCTCGTGGCGTGCGGTTCACGGCGAGTGAACAATTTTATGTACAGGTGCCTTTTCAATTTCCACCGGCCGCGTAGTCACACATAAATTCAACGCGTCAACCTTAGATCCAATTTATGGGTTCTTCGCTCTATTAACTTGGGGAAGAATATGTTTTTCCAAGCTGTGTTTATGGATATAATGACGTGTTGTTGAAAGAACACGAACAAATGTAAAAAGTGTTTGTTTTTTAGTATTTGCTTACTAGTTGTTAATAGAAATATCCCGTAAGATGACCTGGGGATTGAAACCAGTGATTGTACAGTGGAGCAAGTATTCTTTAATAGACAACATAAAAAAATCATCTTCGTAATCCGAGTGCCAATCCTGGTTGCACTGCAACTGCAATTGCACAGTGAAGCCCGTGGAACGCTTTTTTACTTTTTCTTCGCCTTTCCATAAATTATTCAGTTTATCTTGAATTCTACAAGAGCAGCAAACTTTCGTTTGACCTGTTAGTGACCCCGATTGGGAAGCTTGAACCGAAGCAGCGTATGTTAAATCAACAGGTATTTCTTTTTTATTGAACACGTTAACATGACTTCACCTCGCCTGATGTAAAGCTAAAGGTGAAGTATACCGAAAATCAAAGTGGGACCTCATACATAACATGTTTTTAACTTTCATAATAAAGTATGAAAATTTAATAGATCTGAAAACTATTGACCAGTTTTCAGTCCGTTGATCTTTCATAGCAATTAGTAAATAAATGAAGTTAGTTAAATTATTTCGCGAAATAAATCGTCTGTTCGTGACAGACAGCTATGTAATAACTTCAAACAATGGCAATGCTATTCGTTTCCATTATTTATTCTTTAGACTAGCAACTGTTTAGACCGAAATTAGCTAGAGTTCGGTTAACTTTTTTTTTTTTCTATTACCTTTCTAAATGCTTTAGAACTGAATTTATTTAAGTTCACCAACAATTAATTAGCATTTCTTTTGTTTTAAGGTTTGACTACGATAAAATTCGAGCAATTACGAAATAAAATACGTTTTACGATACTTTAATTTATATTGAATAGAATAAGAAATATTTCTTAAACCTAATTTTGTAGAACACGTCTGTGAAAAGTGATGTCTGCTATATCAAACTTCGTTAATATTTGGATGAAGTTGCGCATGTAAATGGCTGTGATCATTTGTCTGAGGATCTACTAAAACTTTTCGTTTCACATAAAAGGAGTGAAAGGGCACGTACTTAGATTTCTCCTGAGTTCTTATAATATCTTGTAAGTAGATTGTAGTATTTACATATTATTTCTAAACTCACAGTCACAGTAATAGATGATAATGAATTTAAATTGATGGTAATTGATGGATAGTTAAAGGTATCAGTCGCTACTGGATAATGCAATCTTTGCTGTATGTTTGTGATTCTGTAACTTTTGAAACTTGACCTATTCAGACTAGGTCATCTCTCATAACTATAGCATCACGGTTTCAAACGTATGTTTGATTAAGTTACAACGAATGCCAGTTAAAGTGAAAAAATATCTAAACCAAAGTTACCATACGCGCCCTATATGCAACTATTAAGATTACTACAATAAGGTTTTAAAACACACATAATTATTATTTATTATGTTAACACAATACTAATTACAATTCTTAAAAAAAAAACAATTCAAAATAAACATTTCAAAACAAAATAGTTCGCACACGAAACCAGTGTCTATGAATGAACTGAAAATTCCAAATGACAGCGCCTGTATTCCAGCATCCCCAGCTGTTGGCAATCGTTCAACAAACCAGATGTACCGTTTCACGGGTTAATAGATTACTGCTGAATATTGCAGCGTTGAGGAGGAAAAGTGTTGGCAAATACAGCAGTCGCATAATCTAGGTATATTATATTACATTTATGGAGATGTATAAAGCTCTTTTAATGGCATAGCTTTTGGAAGAGGTAGTACGAGTATAAAGAAATAATTATGTCTTTGAGTTTGACTTTATATGTTTAACCAACTGTTGCTAATGTCGACCGTTATTAGAGTTTTATTTAACTCGACCTGTTTGTTTGGGTCAAATCTAGTATTTGAAATTTGATCCCCTTTCAGTTGTCTGATTTGTCTGAAATTTGGCAGAAGTCTTTATACTTCATGACATATTTATCAATGTTAAAAGTATCAGTCAGTGTTCCTTTATGATGAATTCATTGGACGAAAATAGACTTATAAATAGACTTTCGTTAAAATTTAAGATACGTTGTTTCATTGAAGGCGTAATACGTCATCATTATTTTTGTTCCTACAGGTATTAAGTGAGTAAATCTATAATTTATTCTTATATTATTGCCATATCATGCTCAAATTATATTTATTTTTAGTATAGCATAGTGAGAGACTACGGCAGATCAAAATAAATCCTGAATAAATATTTCACTACACGAAACCCTCGAACCCAGTTAATCATTGCAGTTGGACAAAACTGAGATTATTACAGTCGGCAGGATGCAGATGTTGGCAATCGTTCAACATTGCCAGATGCTCGCCACATTGTTCCGTAACAATACATTTAGTAAGACCATGCTTACTTTTTTGTTAACATTTATGGACAGAATGTTTACAAATATTTTATCTGTATTACGTGATACGAAAGAGGTTTTCACTAGATTTATTGCAGGCAAACTTAATATTCATTTACATAAAGAAAAATTCAGCATCCGTACGTTTTATGGAGGTAAGACTCTTTAAGTATTGGTTGGATTTAAATTAAATTTTGACTGGACGTTGCTGCATTTGTAATACATAAGTATTCATTTCGCATAATTTGTATTCCAAAGTTCTCATGTGAAGATGATATCTGTATGTTAAATTAGATAATATATTACTTCGAAAAGCTTTACACAATACACAAATTATATCGCACTTCGATTTTACGATTTGTTTTTTTTTTATTTTTGTAGTGCGTAAAGCCTATACCTTCTCTGTTGTTTTTTTTTGTCGAAAACTACTTGCATTTCAGCTTAGCTGTTTGTGGTCTCACTTAGGTAGTTTAATGGCCAGGATTTGAATCCGGTAACTCTCACATCGATCACAAAGCCGACTCCTTAACCCTTAATAGGGTAAGGGTATATATATTACCACTTTCTGCTTTTCTACAAAATTTGAGATATATTTAAAATGGAAACATTAAATGTTATTCCTTGATTTCATTATATTTTTTTAGTAAGTTTACTGTCATATTTTTAACACTTCATAAGTTGGCAAAGTCATTTTAGCAATCTACGGTACTGTCAAAGTTGACCCAACGAATTTTGGTGGCAAAAATTGAATGTTTTAGTGGTCGAGTGCGGATTTTGTGCAAATTTGTTCTACAATAATTCTTATAAGAAATTTTACGATACAAATTTATAAAATAGGGTATATTTACTTTCGTTTTACGTATTAGCAGCTTTCAGGAACGATTTTTAATACATTTTTCGATATCGTTTTTAAGTGGTAAAATAGTTACCATTGCCCGATTATACTTACTGACAACCGTAGGTAACTATATATAAAAATCTGTTTGTTTGTTACGGTAAGCCGGAACTCGTGTAAAGTCTATGAATAGAAATCTTACTTGTTTTCAATATTAGTATAGATAACAATAAAAATTAATAAATAAAATAATAAGGTAGCTACATAAATTTATTCAACAAAAAATGTATAACAAACACAGATGAAACCACTAGTCTTAAAATAAAAATGCGCCAGAAGGGGCAATGGTAACAATTTTACCACCACTCCGCAAAATTTTGAAGTTGTAAACGGGCAATGGTATATTATTTACCACCGGAAAAACTACCCCTAAAATGCAACCCCTATAAAAAATATTTAGAAAAACGAAATCTATGAGCTATTATTAGCCAGGAACCAGTGTTAGTTTGAAGAAAAAGCACTCACAGGCTCGGGCCCTATTAAGGGTTAACCACTAAGCTACCATACTGAGTTTTCAAGTACCTATAAGGTACCATAATAGCGCAATCAAGTCGCAGTGCCAACAAAATACATGTGGTTAAAGTAGACACCTTATCAAGTGATTGCATGACCAATATGTTCGTGCAACTAGTATCGACGCTTGTACTTCGTGTTAATGGCGATGGCGGTGCAAACACTCGCTTAACGTTATAAACAAGTAAATTTGTATTTGAAAACTCGTGGAAATACCTCGTTCTTTTTGGTGGTCTATTGTTAGTAAAACCATAGATGATATAAAACAACAAAATTTCTGGGACCTATAAATTATAAGCTAGATTATATTATGGTATGCTCACTTTAAGTCTAGATAGCGCTACGTAGTTTGTCGTAGAATCTGGTAGATCGCTTTTACTTACTTGGACTTTCGGGTGAGATAGCAAAACGTGATAATTTTTTTTTGTAATTACATTAAACGGTAAGATGTGATTTTTAATTAGTAAACGTAATCATAAAACCTTATTATCACGTTATTAGATGTATGCCACGATTCTTCCTCTTCTTTCGTGTCAATGATTCACTTATTCAAATTATTCGGGCATAAAATTCTGCCATCTTGACCGCGGTATCAGTGGCCTTGTTAAGGTCGTCTTGACTGCAGGGATTAGGGCATAAGGGGCAGGAAAGTAGGTGTGTCATGGACTACACAGGGACTCCGCAGTCACATACGGTTTAGCCACGATCATAACTGATTATAACTAGTGAAAATATATACGGTCTCTGCCCACCTCTTTGAGAAAGGGGCATGATGGATATGTATGTTTATTAACAGAGTGAACTGCTATTTTGAAGTGTTTCAGGAACATAAACAAATTATTACACATGCTGTGTTGTACAACAAACACAACTTCTAATTTCAGTTTACATCTTTGTTCGTAAGTTGACTTTGTCTTCACAAGGTAATATTGATTCAGCGACGTGCCCACAAAGGCGTAAGTAAACAATTTGAATAAATTAAAGTCAGCACTTGTAAAGGGTGTTATCTCGGCCTTAAGATCGTAAGTCAAGGTTTAGTTAATACGTTTTGGTATAACGACACGACATAACTGTAGTAAATATTTTTGTGGAACTTGGGACGATCCGTGCGCTTATGTTCGAGAGTTTAAATTTGATTCCCGAGTGAATATAACACTTACGTACTATGGGGTATTATGGGATTGTTTGATAGCAGAACTAAATTTGAAAGTGATGAGTCATTACTAAAAGGATGACTTTATCAATGATAGAAACTGAGTTTAATTCAGACTAAACGGTTTAACAATGTTTTACTGAATAAATTTTAGTTAGTTTAGTTTAATCATGAGAACTCAGTTTAGTTATACTCAAATACAACCAAATCCAACACAACAACAATTTTCACTGGAAACTCCGACCTAAATATATTACAACAAAGTACCTACGCAATACAAAGTCTGAGGAAATACAATACATCCAGAATTGTCTTTTGTTATTTATACGGCAATTGGGACAAAGCGCAGATCTGTTCAAAAGTAATAAATGTAAAAGCGTCCACTGAAGTTAGATACCTAAAACAGGAAACGCTATTTGTCTTCAGTAAGCCGTTGAAAAATAGATGTTAAAAATTTCAACATTCACTCGTAAAAAATTTCACATTTTCTCTCAACTGACGTTGTTCAAATAGAACAAAAGTTTCAAATGTGGATACAAATGAAAAAAGCGTTTGCAAGGTAAGTATGTATAAGCTGGGATTGTCAACAAAACGATTTCGAGCACGAGTGTACGTCCTGCGGTATAGCGCAGACTCATGCCCATTTCATTCAGTCCAACCGTTTTTCACACCCTGTTTTTGTAGGTTAGAGAAAAAAATATTTCCTACTATCAGTGTGATGGATTCATGTAACAGGGGCCTTACTCCGAAAAACGAAAATATTCGTACCCGTTGACGTTTTGACCATTTAGCTACCCCGAAAGTGTTTTGTTTCGGATTTCGGATCCGTCTTCGATCGTTTGACATTGACGTTGTCGATCGTTATCTGTACACCTCCTACTCCCAAAATACATTTGACGTTTTCGCTGTCGTTGTTTGACAAATGGTCCGTTTTCGTTCGATCCGAAACGTTCATGTTCGATTTTCAGAGTAAGGCCCCAGGACGATTTTCTAATAATAAAAAAAGATTTAGATTCAGCAATGGGCCAATATGTAAGTTATAGGTTTAATCACGGAAGTAAAACTTTGTGTATGAGAGAGTAAACTGAATTATTCACGAGTGGAATGCGTTTCAATGCATTGAATCAATTTGCAGTTTTAGGTGAAGTTTGACTGTGGATTTGCTACTCGTATACATGTTCAAACAGTCGTATTTTGATTATTTTCTCATTCTCCTACTGGTTTGAATCTGAAATCTGCCAGGATGTAGTAGAAATTGTAATGGACTACTAGACAAACGTTTAAATTACGATTTTTTAGTTTTTTTTTCATCGTTCATTTGATTCAGTACCTTTTTTTCATGTGAAAATCCCCCCTTGGGTAGAGAGGGTGACTCCAACCGATTAAAACCATACTCGTCATCGGTCTACGAATGACAGGGTATAAAGTATAAGGGTATAAAGTGCGCATAAAGCATTTCCCTCGTACCCCAATTGACTCTGGCCCATCTACGGTTTCAGCTTATGGAAGTATGTATTCTAATCATTATAATTTCATCTAACTAATGTCACTAATGTATCCTGTTACCAAGATGTAACGACATTTTAAAAATGTACGTTAATACACATAAAAACGGCTTTTGTAAATAGACTTTGACATGACGACCCGAGCTGTCACAGTAGTCCCTCGTCCATCGAGACCCTTCCTTTTGCTGACGGTTTATTCCATATAAGTAACAAACCAAACACCGCATCCGGGAACATCAACAATCCGTCTGATACGACAAATTGAACGGAAAGGTTTAACAGTACCTTTACGACATTTAACTGGAATAAATGCGGGAAAGGTAATTTAAAAAAAGAATACGTAGTAGTACTTTTTCAAGACCCGATTTGGTTTTGTTAGAGCAATTAAATTGATTCAAGAGACTTTTTATAGGACTAAATTTGCTTTGAGTAACAATTATTATCCACAGCTGAGGAAATTACTAACAGATTCAGGTTTGACATGGTGTTGAACCAAAAAGGACAGAAGAAATAAATGAAAAAGATCAGACCTAGCAACTCACATGAAAGAAATAAATCAAGCGGATATGACTACAGTTCTGACATACTTATTGGTTTTGTCAAACAAGTGGAATTTACAAACAGGTACATGATGATAATTTTCAAACTACTTCTAAGTTAAAATGTTAAATTGATCACAAAAGTAATTTTGAACCATCAATATATAAAAAACTTTATTAATTTATTGCTGAAACCACAAAATAACAAACAAGTCAGAAAATTGCAATTGAAAGTCAATGAAGATATTATTATCTTTACAGTTCATCCGTCTCGGAGACCTGCGTGTGGGTTGTAATTATATCTATTGCTTCAAGAAGCCATAGCAATGACGTCGTTACGTGGTTGTTGGTTTAATATTAAACCATCGGCCAAGTTTAATCCAAATTAATAAAAATATAATAGATAAGCCTAGTGAAACCTTTCACAAGCAGAAAAAAGTTGAAGCAGAATTTATGATTCAAGTTAACCATTAACAGTAAATATTTACAACTTTTTTTATTTATCTACAACTTCTAGCTAGAATACTTTTCTTAGTGGTATAAAAAATATAGTTACAGACATAAAGATATAAAATCAACTTCAAACAATTTGTAAAATAATGGTTAGAATCGAGCCGTTAACATAAAATGTAAGTCATTCATGAGTCATGACGGGTTGTCAAAAAATTTTGAAGTAAACACGTCATCAATATCGCTTTTCAAATTTATTTAACCACAAAAATAAAATGAAAAGAAAGACAAATTCTCATTACACAGCATAAAAAGGGATGACGAACAATTTTCTTTTTACGTCATAAAAATAATCGGATATGACGTCACGATATTGAAAAACATTGAAACATTTTTAAACAATGCAGTCGAGAAAATTGAAGAGGAAAAAATATTGATATTAAGAACCGAGAAATGTTTGAAACTGAAATTATGTAAAAGATACTGTAGTAATACAACTACGAAAGAGTACTTAAAAGAAACGACATTCAAGTTTAAGAAGATAAAGAGATAAAAAAATAAGGTCAACAACTACTTGAACACGGAATTTTGGTCCAGTTTGTTGAATATTGATATTCACGTATTAAAAATGGTCAATTAAGTTGCTTGTTTGAGAGAATTTGAAGGAATTTATTACTTTTCTTTTGGTTGCGCTACATAATTTTGCCCATTATTACTTTATATTAGGTTTTCAATTACTTTTTGTGACACATTTGAAAAATTACAAAAGTTGTGCAAAATTTTGTAGCGGTAAATTTTTATTGCCAGTATTTTATAAGACAATTTTCTTATATTAATTTTGGCTATCAAATCTGTATTAAAACTTGATTATAAACACTAATTTGCAAATTGGAAACACGCTGAATTTATTATACTTAATCAATTACGTTCATTAATACTTAATGTTATTTTTTGCTGAATAAATGATATTATTGATCTGATTTTGTTAGAAAATGAACTAGAAATTAGTAAAACGTTGCGAAATCCTTCTTGTAAGATTTGATAAAAATTAGATTCGTTCTAGGTTAACCATACGGTTCTCTAAGCGTATAATATGTTTATATTATTATTATTAATCAATCACACATGTACGTGTAAGTACTCTTAGATAAAATATAACTATTTTAAATCGTTTGTAGCTACATAACGCCATTAGTTATACACGTATTTAAAATATCGGCGACACAACAATAACAAGTTTCTTGAAATCATTAATTCATTCACGACAATAGGCTGGCTCAAGGTAAATTCACCTTGTGTTCTCACCGTAACAAGTCTTACGAAGCAATTTGCACCTAATGAATAATGTCAAAGGGCTTATTTTCGATTGGCGCTTAACAGAACGTTTTCCTTCGGTCCCAAATACACACCCTTTGTGTCCCTTGTGACCGGTGTTATCTAGGCTCTGTTTTCCGTGGTGGCAATTTCATAAATTAAACCGCACCATGTCGGAAAACGTCGTCTGTAATATTTTCAGTAAGTCGATTCTGGTTTGCTTATAATTTACACATATTTTGTGATATAGTAATGTATAATGTATAGGTAGGTCATGAACTAGATTGTGATTGGATCAAATGAGCCATTTTATTATACTATGCCTCATTTGATTCAAATGCCTTACAAACAAATTTGAACGTATCAATTTCAATCAGTTTCTCGAACACCATTTGGTATTCGTTTGTAGTATTTTAAAGTGTATTGAAACTAATCTCATTTTGATATGCATTAGTTTCATTTTTCTCAATGCTATACTTAGAATGTAGAATCTGAGATGAAATATGTAAGGACTTTGAGATTGTTATCCAGGGAGTTGAAACTTCAACTGATTTGATACCTTAAATCTTGTATCTCTTGGAAGTAATAAAACTTTTCCATTTCAACAACTCCAACATGCAATTTCCTCCAAACACTGGTATAATTCAGTAGCGAATTAACAAAGTTTATGTAGGACAATAGAGCGTGTGGGATATTTTGAGAAACGTAAATTATTTCTGGCGGCTAAGGGCTAAGTTTTTTTATCGCTTAATGTGGTAAATTTATATTACGTACATGGTTATATCACGCAAACTTTTACAGGTTGTAAATTTTATAAGAAAGTGTATTGCTCGTGTTGTGTTAAGGCTCATTGAGAACAGTTCCTTTTACGCACGCAAGAAAAAATGTGGACTCTTTTAAAAGTGTACGAAGCAAATGTGGGTCAGTTTTTTTATATTTTCGTATTATATCAATGCATTTTTATTTTAAAAAATGTGTGCTAAATGAGGTTATGATGAAAAAGTTTTTTCTTTATTCTATGTAATACGCGGTTACGTAGAACTTTAAATTATATCTTAATGGTCTCGAGTACTCACTTAAGTATATTTTGCAGCAGCAAAGGAATATGCTACTGATTCTTTTTTCTATAGAATTAAATAGAAAAGCCAACATCTAGAATGGAACTTAAAGCTGTGAACAAGAGCTTTTAAATAATCTCGTTTACTCACACTCTCGTCACTTAAGAGCTGAAGTACTGGTTAAGTATATTAAATATTTTTTAAGAATACCTAGTCATAATTTTGAGTATATTTTAATTTTGGACCTGTAATATTTATAGATATTATACTTCCCTAATACGAGAAAGAGGAAAAGGAACATAAATGCACTAAATAACTGTAGAATTTTAAAGCCAGAAACTATCAGCCACAGGAAGTACTGGTAAGCTGCGGAGAACGGAAGTTATGTATCTTGTTGTAAATACGGTAACCAGAGCTTTAGTAGGTACTACACTCGAGAGCAATGAATCCGGGTCACTTAAAGAATCCTAAAAATCTCGTAAACTAAAAATGCTAGGTTAATGCAATAAATTGTATTTAATAGACAATGTAATACTCCTTAAATGAAGGTATTAAAACTTCTTAGTTATTGTAAAGTTATATCATAAAAAAATCAAATTTGAAAAAGGGCCACTTTCGAAGATGGAACTACGAAATTACAGCATTTGGTTTTGCTTTTGTTTGTAATCTGTCATTTATGTGGGTACATAAACCATGTTGATAGTGCTCTATATTCATTATTCAAGCTGAAATTATGTCGCTTACGCCTGAAGAATGCACCAGAATACTTACAATGCTGGAAACCGGCCGGAGTCAGCGCGATACAGCCAGGACTGTCGGTGTGTCGCTGTCAACAGTACAAAGAGTTCTCCGACGTTACGAAGAAACTGGTTCTAACCTACGCAGACCAGGAACGGGCAGAACCAGGTGTACCACAGCACGAGAAGACCGATACTTGGTGAACACCATGCTTCGAAATCGCTTTCTCACAGGAACTGAACTCACCAATCAGTTTCGACGCCTCGGAGGAAGTAACCCAAGTGCATGGACAGTAAGACGTCGGCTTGCTGAATCTAACTTAAAACCCCTTAGACCTGCAAACGGCCCTAAACTGGAGCGTGGGCATCGTATTTCGAGACTAAGATATGCCCAGAGCCACGTAAATTGGAGTATTGAAGATTGGTCAAAAGTTATGTTCTCCGACGAATCAAAATTTATGCTCTACAAGCACGATGGAAGACACAGAGTGTATCGAAGACCAGGGGAAAGATTCAAGCAAGCATGCATCGAAGAAAAAGTAGCCTACGGTGGTGGGTCTGTACTTGTGTGGGCCGGAATTTCTTCTGAAAGTCGCACAGAGCTGGTGATCATAGAAAACGGCTCTTTAACTAGCGTAAGATATGTGGAAGAAATCCTCAATGATCACGTTGGTCCATTTATGGTCAATTTAGGTGAGGATGCTATATTTATGCATGACAATGCCCGACCTCATACAGGTAGGATTGTGAATGACTACCTTCAAGAGATGAACATTACTCGTATGGAGTGGCCAGCGCGCAGCCCGGATATCAACCCGATCGAGCATGCTTGGGACGAGCTAGGCAGATGCGTAAAACAACGAAACCCTCCCCCAATCACGCTTCGTGAGCTCAAAATTGCTCTCACAGAGGAATGGGAGAATATTCCCCAAAATCGTATAAGGAACTTGGTGTACAGCATGCCAAACCGCGTAAACGCAGTAATGGAAGCACGAGGAGGCAATACGAAGTATTAAAATTCAAGAAAATCGTAATAAAGTTCAAAAATTTCATGTTTCCTATTTTTGTTTTAAGGAGAGATCAGCAGTTTTTTTCTTTATGTAATTTTGTGTTAATAAAATGTATGGTGACTCATATTTTTTTTACTTTCATTTAAGGAGTATTACATTGTCTATTAAATACAATTTATTGCATTAACCTATCATTTTTAGTTTCCGAGATTTTTAACATTCTTTAAGTGACCCGGATTCATTGCTCTCGAGTGTATTAGAGAGAGAAATAGTGTTGCAACTTATCCGAGAAATTGTCTTTGACGTTAACATGTAAACAACGGTGATCGGTAGGTATGCCTTGTGTGTTCATTCTAGCAAATATGTTTAATGCTAAAACGTCACAACTATGATGTTACATAAAAAAGAAACTACAATCATTGTTGCAAGGTTAAACCAAACTAAAAAACACAAATTCCTTTCACGTTAAAGTAATTTATCAGAATGACAATTAACAATTTAACTAGGTCACATTTATTAGGTCGCGACGCTGTTACATTCGAAATAAAATCGACAACATACGTGCTTCATTTATATTACCAAAGTGTCTAATAATTTTTTACAAAAGTAAATAAACAGCATGAAAACTATTGAAATATATAATGATATTTTAAGTTTTATGTTACTTTTGAATATATATAGAACTAGCCATTACCATAAGGAATTTTTAAAGTATCTAAACGCGTATGGGGATTAAAATTACTATTATAAAATAGTTGACAGGATATTTACCAAGTTTTTTCTTATATTGAATATCCGATCCGTACATCTGATTATGGCACGTGCAACAGGGCCGAAATATCGTATAACTCAATATAAGAAACAAACATGTTGAATATCCCGTCAACTATTAGTATAATAGTAGCATATGTCAGAAATAATACACACAAATGAATATAAATGAGCCATCCACGACAAAAGGATTTCAAATGAAATAGAATATGCATCAAAAGCTGGTTCCAAATACAAAAATGAGCAAAGAAAGTGTGAAAAGAGCAGAGGAATCATAAATTATTCGATTTATGAATTCAGTCCTCACTTTCTAAAACATGACGCCATATTTTCAATTTTAATTTCGCACAATGAGGGGTGTCAACGTTATTCATTCGTCAGATTTCTCGTTAGTCGGAGAAAGGTTTCTAGCCGTATCCGCGAGGTATTGTGCGGGAACTGGCGGGATCCGGCTTGGGGCGTTAATGAGGGACAGTCACGAACACAATCGTAATAGATCTCGTAGTAAAACCGACCTCTATACTGGTAAATAGTAAGGTGTTTTGTTTGTTATTGTTTTGGCATTTAGCTCTCACATTATGACAATGAGTTTTCTATATTTTCAGATTTAGGTACATGTTTGTAAGTCATTTCTCATGAAGTTTATTTCCTTAGCAGTGTTACAATGATACTGCCACATTCCTGATTATTTATACAGAGCAGTTTCAAGAGTGCTCATCGTAAAACTCTTTAAGAGAAGCTTTTGTTTGAATAAAATTATGATGTTGATAGTGGCTTAATAGAAAATTAAGACGTAATTTATGCCACATGTTCTTGCAGTTATAACACAATTTAACTTGGAAACTCGAGGTCCACTCTCCTACTTGATTTGGTTTGGATATCTTTTACGGGAGCGACTGCTACCTGACTTTCCATCCCTGAAAGGATATCTTAAACAACAGCGTTGTCCACTCACTAGCAGGTCTGGTGCATCGGTTTGCAGATGAGGTTGGTTTGCGGCCCGTAGATCATAATGGGTCCCATACCACCCATTCACACAATAACGCAACAATAGCATCAAAATAAAGAAAGAAATAGTTAATATTATTCAAAGATATCTAAAGTAAAAACTGCACTTTTAATATTAGAACCTTTTCAATTTGTGAGATACGTAGTCTCAGATTGAAGCTATGAATTTCGAGCAAAATTGGAAATAACCTGGTTCAATATTTCACAAGAATATCTCATAATTTTTATATTCGCTTTATAGGAATAACATTTTCTATTTTATGTAGAAATTTATACAGTGGATACTTTTGTATACAGAATTTATATTGTTATAAAATATGATAGAAATAAATACTTAGTATTTATCACGTGATAAAATATACCTACTTTAAAAATATCAAAATTGTTGACATACCATACCAACAATTTTGCGATTGAAAGCAGAATGGAATTTCACTTTGTATGATGATAACGGTTTATAATAAAATAGTAGTAAGTACTTTAACTAGTTAGGGGAAATCATTTATCAAATTATTCCATGAAAAAAGGAAAATGTAAAGCATATCGTTTGCTAGCCAAGTGTAAGTCGCAGTAAAGGGTTTAAATAATTAATAGGTAGCGAAAATTAAAAATTGACTGGGACCCCATATAAACCTAATAAGTATTATTTCATTTGCGTTATAACAGTTGCGTTTTGGCATTTGGACGATACGCATTAGTTGGAAAATATAGACCATGAAATTTTATTGTTCTACTTTAACTTTCATTACTCTTGGTCTACCTTCTTTTATTCATCTTATTTGTCAATTTACTACTCTAGTATATGCATTAAAAAAGGATTCAACTAATGACCATAACCCGTTATTATTCTATTCTAAAACAAAAATATAAAACCTATTATCGTTAAACTTTAGACACTATAAGGCCTTACATAATACTATTGTTCGAAGCACTTCGTATAAAATGTAACAAAAACTTCTATAACGTGTTACTTCGAATAGAAACAGTTTTAGTTGGATAGATAAAGTTTAGGTCTCCCTCCAATGTCATGTAATGATGTGTGTCGACTGTGACGTCATTGTAGCCTGTACAAGTCGGTCGGACTATTTTACGGGCATTAAGCTAACATCTTGGAGAATGACTTTGGTGTTGTATGCTGTAGTTTTCTTTATCTGAACTTGTACGTTGTGTATTCGCTCATAATATGCTGAGTAAGTTTATATGTACTACCTACTTATTACGTAAATTTTATATGCAATATGATGTTACCTATTACTGTCTCTTTATGCATTACTTTCACTAACAGTTTCACAGAATATATTGTATAAAATCACTTGTACTTTTCCAGCTAACCACTTTCACCTCGTGGCATTTTCAATGATTCTGGACGACTGTTATTACCCACATCAAGTGCCATCAATGAACAGTATAAATAGTATTTCACAGATTGATAAGTTTATAAAGAAAATGTATGTGTGGGTTTAAATACATCCCACACGTAAAATAGACGTGTATTGAGTACACAGTATAAAGAGAGTTTCAATATCAAAAAAGCACCTTTTTATTAATACCTACCTCTAAACCAGAGCTTCATGTATGTATTTTTTATTATGTTCTAGGCATGACTATCGTAAGTTTTATATTTATGAGGCAGGCGGAGTAAGGTATCGCAAGTGCTTATATTAATGGCGATAGGCTGAGTAAAGGCATATTTTGCTGCTGGGTTAAGCTATTTTCAAAATGTTGCTTTTTATACATTCTACCTTGAAGGTACCTAGTAGGTATAGTTCTAGCCTGTTTTATACCTTATTTATACTAAGTTTTAGAAACACACTGTCTACTTAATGTTAAGGGGTTGGTTTAGCCCACAAACAGTTGTATCCCTCATTAAAGTAATTTTAAATCTCAAGATTTGGAACGCTCAAAGTCAATAACAGTTTCAAATTCTATCAACTTTTAAGTTCTAAGAACATTTGGCTGTGTATTTTTTGCCAACTTAATAGTAAAAATGTCAGACATGATTTAAAAAAAAAACATTTTTTGTCATAATTTTGAATATCCGTCGTTAGTAAGATTTCACGTCAGATAAAGCGAAAGCTCGCCGTATCGGAATTATAATGAGGGCGATATCAGTTCAATGTCAAGCCACGTATATATAGGTATGTATTGTAATCATAATGTATTTATGGTAAGTACATTTTGAAGACAAAAGTGCCTATTGCAGTCAACTATGCACTTTTATGGTCACTTTTGTTCACAGCGATCTAATTTTGTGACGCGATCCAAAGAAACAGAGGCTCTCTATATAGCTTCATCCCCCTCCCTCTAGATCACAACCCAAAACACAATAGTTGGCCCTTATTTCTAAATAGAGAATAACATAATGGCGCCGATTCAAAACAATTAAGATAATGTTAATTTTATTATATATAAAATTTTAAATAATGTTAAAAGTTAATAATTAAGATAATGGTAGGCAGATGATGACAAATCTTTATTGTGTAGTGATACTGCATAAAATTAATAACTTAGTTAATCAAATCTACAAGTTGAGATCCACCATTTAATTATGGCACTGTCAGTGTATGTAATGAGGACCTCTTCCTGAGACTTTACCTTTAGCTTACCATCAAGTGAGGTGAAGCCATATTGACGTGACTGACATTAAAAAAATATGAGTTTAACTTTTCCTTGTTAAAAATAATCAAGTTATAAAGATAGCAAAATAAACAGTACAAATTCTAATTGAGGCTTATGACAGAATTATCTCAAGAACGCGTTTGTTCCAACGCTCTGAAAATGATAAGAATATTGTAATCTCAGTATTCATCCTTTGAGTACACGCTTAGATAATATTAAATATTAAAGGTACTGTAAATGCACGCTGCTTTGCAAGTTACGGGCAAATTAACTTAAATAGATACAATTTCAGAAAATGAAAAGCGAAGTATTTGAGATTAAAGAGGCTTTTGATTAGGCATATGCGAAGAAAAATAATGAGTTTGTAAGGTTTTTTCTTATTCAGATAAAATTCTTAGAAAATGTGATGTTCTAGTCATGTAATATTTTATCTTGTAATGAGAGTATGTTCTTTAAGGTACGTAAATAAGGTTAAATCCTAAACGCAAATAGAAAAAAAACTTGTTTCAATTTTTATTTTATATTTCAAAACTGAAGTAGTAAATATACATTGTAATGTGAAAATTTACATAATGTATTAGTTTTTCCTTACATAATAGACGCATAATAGTTATATTCTTTTTTGATATTTTTGATAGACTATCTCTTAAAGCAATCTAAAGTTCTTATTTGACAAAATAAAGAAATGGGAAAGTTAGGTAATCAATCTTAAAATTATCCCACATTAAGGTTCTTTTAAAATTATTTGATAGTAATCACTTCATAACTTATTTAGGGCTTTTTGCGAACTAACGCAGCATTCAATTTTTTTTCCTCTTAGTTCCATTGTTTATAAAAGTTTAAAAACTATAGAATAAAGAGCAAAAACGTACATACGAAAAGGTCTAACTTTCACGATTTTGAAACGAATAACCATTTTCTCTGCAAAGATAAGGGACATAGATCCTTTCTCTACACATTGTCAGCAATCGCCGAATAAACCCAATAAAACCTTCACAAATTACACGCTATCTAAACAAATAAAAATGACGAGCATCTTCGGTCCCACAAGGTCGTCCCATTGAGCTATGTATAGAGACATGGAAACAAACGCTCACAGCTATAATCCAACTAATTGTCTGCAGACGGATCGGTCAGGCCACATTAATTATACGAGGCACTGATCATCAATCACTCTAACGTACCCTCTCTCCCTCCAACCCTCTCTACACCAAGGAATAATGCTCATTACTGTCAATTTGATCTTATAAGAGCAAGGAACCGGTTACTTTAATCTTTGACTTGGAATACTTGCGAACTTTTGAGAAATTCTCGCTTAATCGTGCGGAAAAATGTTATTGAAAAGTATTTGAAATAGTCATTCCTAGAGTCGTTTGTTATGATTAAATGAGGGTAAATACATTTTCTTAACGTCCCTCAAAGAACTTTTCCGAACATAATGTTTTTATTGATACTAACAATTCGATGAATTTTCTTTGTCTTTCGGATTGGGCAAATGGTGGACTGAATAATTTTTTTCCTTTGTTCTACAATTTAATTTTTGTAATACAAAATTTTAGACCTACAAAATATTTGTTTTGGACTTTTTCAAACGTGCTTTTTACTATTTCTTATTACTTTTTAAGGCAACTTAGTTCAAATTCTGACTTAAAAACGTCTATATCAAACTCAAAATATAAAAAGGATCGCTTCATCACGAATAGAAATATCATTCAGGCAACGTTTGTATGGATAGATAAAATGGAAATACAAATTTAAAACCTTCCCAAAAATATCTTAGCAAAATCATTGCCTCAAGTTACAAACCTTAATTAACAGACAAGAAACACTTACAGAGAAATGCAAGATTTTCTCTTTTGTATTATTTTGTAGCATCGTCATGAATAATAGGGTTCGAAAAGGATACACCACAAAAAAACTTTGTTGAAGAAACACCCTGGACAACGATTTAGTCCATTTTTTTAGCAATGTTATTTATTTTCCGTTGTCGCCATAAAACAAGTTTTTATCTTTGTGAAAGAAAAAGTTTTAACCCTTTATATATGGTGTGGATACGTGATACAAAATATACGGCTTACTTTCTTGTAAGATATAGAATGTTAGATTTTTCGCACCAGTGTTAAAAAAAATGTTACTAAGACTACTCAAAGAAATGTACATATAGCAATTATTTTTAATGAATTTCTTATTATTGAAGGACATTTTATACGATATTTTGTGACTGTAGAAAGCTACATCCTAGGTATTTAGATATCCTATACTTGTTCATTTTTCGTCCAACACAAATTTATCATTGTTGGTACTAATGGATAAAAGTGGATGTATTCAGTAGTGAACGATTCCACTGGATACTAAAATCTATACTTGAAATTATAAAAATGAAGTTTGTAGGTATGTTTTGTAGATTAACGCATCTTAGGACGTACTCGTACGAATCGAAAATTCTTTATTATATTGGTCAGCCCATTTATCAGAAAAGCTTTATGTAATCACTTTGTTACCCATGAGAGCGGCGCAGTAATGTCAATAAATCGGGCGACAGGGGCGAAGTATGTCACGAGGGAAGCCACGGGGCACGGCTAGTTAAATAATGACAATCAAACAAATTACTGGTAATACACATAGGATAACCACAAACGATATTCTGCACTGCACTAGGCTGATTAACTATTCAATAATTAATATGTAATTGGTTTGTATTCGTGGAGTGTCAATCGGTTATTATTATAGCGTTATGCTAAATAGGTGTAATTGAGTTAGATGGCAAAGAATTGTTAATAAGTTGAAAATAAGTTAGCTAAGTGATAGTATAATTATTGTGAATTTAAATATATGACTATTATGTGCCTACGAGAAACCATAAAATGATCCATTATTTTCTATTATTTGCAAACGAATATCAGGGCCCGTAGACAAATGTCAATGTATTCCGTAGCGTAGCGTAAAATCGAATAGAAACGTTTAGGTCGACCAATCACATCCAAGCTCGTCGCCGGCGTACGATGCGCGCGCCGCGGTGGAATCACGAGCTGGAGTGTGATTGGTCGACCTAAACTATTGTATTCGATACGATACGATAGCGATTTAGACTTTTGCCACTTGGCTACGGGCACTGGTCTGCGGGTGTAAGCTGGCCCACAAGGCATTTCCCTAACACCCAAATGACCCTGGGATATCTACGTTTTCAGATGACCCCCTCGGGTCCCACACCCGAGGGGGTCATCTGAAAACCACTTAATTGGGACCTACTAAATTGATTCTAAGTCCATCACAAAGTGTGCCAACATCTATTAAGAACGCAGAAAATATAAAGTGGAATGCTAACAGGATAATTCGATGAAGTAAATAAGATTACGGGCTACCGATCGATGCCATAATTAGATCGGCATACGATTCAATATTGTAATAAATAGAATAAAACCCGATATTAAGTGAATTATGATTGTTGATAAGTCAGTAATTGTGTTCTCACCGATATTAACCCAATAAAGAAGTAGGTTACAATTTTCCATTATAAATAGTCTTAAATGAAATTGTGGAGTGTTATTCAGTGCCAATAATAGAGCCTTATAATTTTGAAACGGAAGTCCTTAAAGCCTTAAAGTGAGACTGAATTTTGAAATCGCAAATGGATCATTATTTCTGAGTTTAAAATTTAAAACATTTATTTCAAAATTATTTTAACTATTTGAAACTTGACTTTAATTATATGAAATACTAAATTGTTTTATTTCATGTTTCATTTTTAAAAAGTTAGGATTTCAGTGCGTTGAATAAAACAGTTTAAAACCAAAAGCAGTATTTCACTATTTTTTAACATAAACGAGCTGCATTTGACATTACGTGGTTATATTTAAATTAATGTAAGTATACTCGCGACTGTTCACAACTATATTTTATGAAAACATTTTGGTTACAACAAAGGATGTGCTTGCAGATAATCTATGAGCACGTGATTAATTACCTAACAAAATAACTTGTAATATATTTTATCCAATTCGATAATCAAATTCAAGACGATGCAATCGCAAACCAAAAGACAAGTTTGAACTTATATCATGGAACTTAGTAATATTTAAATAGATAAAGAGGTCTAATCTATTGATATAAATTAACCTTGAAGTTTTCAAGTTACTGGTAAATATGATTCATATCACCGCACGTCAATTGTGACAAGAGAAAATAGGTTAATACGATTCCATGTTATTGACAAGAAAACTGTACCAGCAAGCAAGAAATATATTACTGTATGATGGCTCCGTTGTACCCATGGGGGTACTAAAAAGAATAAGAGATTATATCAAGCAAATGGATATTAGCTTTGCCGGATAATGGAACTAAAAATCCGTCTCAACGGATAAAATAAAAAGATCGACGATTTTCTGTTGAATATAGGATACTGTTGTACACTGTTGTTGAGATGTTTTTGTTCGATAAATTCAAATAAATCACGATTCACATTTTTCTATGTTGTGTTTTATAGCAGTTTCTTAAGTTTTTGTCTACATAAAACATATCTCTTAGCTCTGGCTATGGATAAAGTAATCTCAAAACTTCGCATTGGAGACATCAACCATTACGTCATAGGAAGGACGGCGGTATCCATCAAATTTGACCGATCTTTGAGAATACAAACGGGTGAAAGTTGGGTTTACGTATTCTCTATATAAATAAGTAAAGACAAAATAGTTCTGTATTTCCTTTGTTTATCAGTCGATTTTTATCGTAGCTATTCACAAATTTGAAAATCTTGGTACTTATGTTTAACGTGCAGTTTTTAAATTTCCAATATTGATTAGGGGTCTAGAACAAGTAAAAGGCGCGTTAATATTATAAAGGGCATTAAACTAAAGACTTGTGGTATGAAATATCTAGCGGGTTTTTTTTACAATTCCTATGATCAACGTATAATCTGAAGTTGATCATAGGAAGTATAATAAAAGTGCCTGGATAATGTATGTTCGCCCTTGTTACTTATTACTAAAAACGTAGATGATACTAGATGACTAGTAATACTCTTCTGCCTACACCTTTGGGAGCTTAAAAACTACTATAATAATATACGATGATGACTATGTGAGATTGTATTATGTTGAAACCGTTAGCCATTTTTAACGTTCGGCCGGAGATAGGACCCTTTTATATCTAAGCTTTCATTCCCATTACATACAGAGCTATATTTTGTCCCCGGACATGTACTTTATTAATACATAAACGGGTTCCTTTGATCCTTTCACTCAAGTCAACTCCAGTACATTTACCTAGATAGAATTATGATCTGTGAACTAATGGAGCGAAGTACGTAAGAATCGGTTACCAAGGAACATTAACGCTCGGAACACCAGACGTTTGACGTTTTATTACCACTTTTAAGAGAGAAAATGGTGTGGTTAGACTAGAGAGATAAGACAAAAGGACATAAGGCCTTCGGTACTCTTTCAATAAGAGATATAATGCTCTGCACTGCTACTCAGAGTTGAGGCTCTCGATATAGCACATTGAATAGATTCTTTAACATTTTAGACACTATTCGTAGTTGACAATATTTTTTTTAAATGGGAATTGAAGACATACAACAGTTCCAAAATGACTCAATGCTAAATGTTAACAGTATTGTAATAATGCATTTATAAAGTCACTTAAGTTCGGTATTTTCCGTGAAACAACTGCCATCTGATTGCCATAACTCAGTGGCTATTTTCTAAGTATTTCGATCAGTTGTCGGGCAATTTAGGGCTTCAACTATTCGAAATTACTGCCATAGATGTTCGTATGAGCACCGGAGCTATATGCTCAACGTACTCTGTGAGGTATAGAGGAGTCGCAATATATTAAGGACGGTCAACCGTCCTGAGATCAGTCTCAGGATAGTAGATTTATAGCAGATCAGCCTGGCCAGCCTCTAAAAGAGACTCACTAAAACTCCTCATTTTGAGTTTAATGAGAGTAACTGCTGTCTGATCAGATTAAAGCCTAGTCTAGAGCCTAATAATGAGCGGCTGAACAACTTGAAGGTTACGAGATCCCAAAGACCTTGAACCCATACACTTAAGACTCTGCATTCCATAGGACTTATGCTTGTCACTATTGGAGACCTGGCTTCCTATCCTTTCCATAGTACCCATTCTCCTTTTCTTACATCTTTCCTATAACTGACAAGAGACGAATATCCTGAATTTGATCATATTATTCATAAACTGCCATTCTGAGCCTGAAAGTACTTTATGTCCGTTAATAGTATCCCTCTCAAAGCCCTCCGCAACATTGGGATAATTCCCAAATTCGGCTATTGTCTTTGTAAAAAAAGTTTTATAAGACAATGGAATCGTAACAATTTCCTTGTCTAAACTCTAGTAATAAATGTTTTTAATACTGTAAAAAATATAACTTCCTTAGACCGTAAAAGGATGCTATAAATTCCTTGGTTAACTAATTGGTATAGCAAAATATATATTCTTTCTCATTTGAATATACCTGTAAAACAGCTTTGTTCTTGGGAGGGTTGTTCTAAGTATTTTTAGTATCACTTTTTAGTCATCCTATTAAATCCTTGGCGAATAGAGAGACATAAATCCAAAGCATATTGAGTCATTTCAATACACGGTATTGGTAATAAGTTAGTTAGCAAATAAATGATAGATATATTTAGTAGACGTTAGTAAACTACAAAGTGATTAAGTTTTAAAATAAAAACAGTGTGTTATATCTAAAAAGGTTACTATGTTACCTCATTTTGTCTTAGTTTTAATTTATTTAGAAGATGTAGCTTAATTAATTTCCGGGTATTAAACGGTAACTGATACAGAAAATTAATTAAACGCTTCTACTAAATAATTAAACTGCACGGTTATTTACGCCCCGTTGAAGCTAATATTCACAACTAATATTCATAATTCCCCAGCGTAGCTCTCTCGTAGCCTATATCGTAGCAGGTGCTACGAATTAACTACGCTAGCGATAGTTTGAATGAAACTTTGTAACGATATTATAGGGTATACACATTTATGTGTTTCTAGGTAGTTGACAGTTAATATAGCACTAACTTGCTGAAAACGCCGTAGTAACGACAAAAGCCTAAATTTTCCTCAAACACGATTTGTAGCGCTTCCGTGCTCGAAATGACTACTATTTTAACCATGAAATTACTTATTTGAAAAGACTAAACGTTTTCTACTGTGGCCTAGTAGCCAACCTTCATTATATTTAATTTAAAAGTGTATGCACGCCACAATAATTTTCCTCAACATATTTACGCGGGCAATTAGCGAATAGAAAACATTACATTTTTAATCTAGAAAAAGCTTTCCCATATATTATATGAACGTATAACGCTACCAGTGAAAAGCTTTTGCCATTACGGCCGTTACATAATTGATTAACTAATTACACTACGCGGACGGCTCATCGCGTCACCTAAAATTATAAAATCGTCACGTGGCTCAATTAAAACAAGGAATTGATAAACGAATAAACGAACACTTCACATCACTAACACATGGGTTTTGTTTACCACATCGGGATGGGGGGTACCTAATATGTGAGGGATATGGGTAGTGTTCGCGGTAGGCGGTCGAGCCGCCTCGCGCGGCCGGCTGATTTGTGCGGCTTGTGGAGGACGCATCTAACACTGGGACGCGGCCGGCCGGGCTTCAGGCGCCCGTTGCACTGCTGCGCGCGCCGCCGCCGCCGCGCCGGCACGCTCGATACTCCGCGCCGCGCCCCACACGATCACTGTACCACCTGTGAGCACCGTCAAAACACCGCGCCATGGTTTTTGTCAGATCACTGGGCTCGCGTCGCTGTCGTAAACATGCATTCTACCCACGGGTGTGCTATATTGGGGATAATGCGTTTCTCAGTTCTCGTTTTTGCAGAAATGTTAGGTACTTAATGAAGTCGAAATTTAATTTTGGTACTAAGTTAATTTTTGGAGGAGATTGTCTGCCTCGTGGTTAGGATTGCTTGGTTATCGGGTCCAAAAATATTATTAGATTTCTCAATCACAGTAAGATCAGAGTCTTTTAACTGATACCTCTACTAGTAGGTTTGAGACTCTGCGTCACACCCCCAACAATCATCTATGAGCGCCATCAAAACGAAATCGCCGATCACTGAACTCGCATCACTATCGTAAACTTGCAATCTACCCACGGGTGTACGACATCGGGGTTAATTCGATTCTCGATTCTCGTTCACAAGCTTTTTGCGGCAATGTCAGTAACTTTGGTAAAGTCATAATTACGAGTATTTTAATCTAGTTTCAATGTCAAACTTAGGTGGGAGATTGATTTTTGGAGAAAATATGACTGCCATGGTATTAGGAACGAGTGTTATGATGTTTTTTTTACTTTTAACTAAAGAAAAATTGTATTGGATTTCTAAATAACAGCAATTACTAAGGAACTAATTGTTAAAGTACTGGCCTCGGTATTCAACTTTTGGTACTACATAGTTCGATTTTTGGAGGAGATAATGACTGCCTTGGCACATTACTATTAAGCAAGTGACTGTTCGTTTTCCGGGTCATGGAAATGAACAACAACAGCATAGAACACAGCATAGCTCTCAATAACAGCATAGAATCTGGCAACAGAAGAAAATCAAAAGTAAACTAGCCCTCTACTATGGCAAAACAAAAACATAGCCCTCGTCGACATGCTCGATAATCCTCTTTGCACCCCACACAACTCATTATACTACCTGTCAGCGCTGTCACAACACTACGCAAAGGTTTTTGTCAGATCATGCTAGAGTTGCTATCGTAAGCATGTGTACTAGTCACATATGTGCGATTTCTAGAATAATGCGATTCTATTTCGATTTTTATACAAACAATCTTATTAGGATATTTTTGCTGAGTTATCGGGACTTTTGGTATCATTTGTCAGTTGATTCAACTGTTTGAGATTGGTATTTTCTTGAGTCAGTTAAGGAGTATTTTTATTGACATTTAAATGGGAATAATTTTTAGCAGCAGAATGGGAATAATTGGAAGGCTCAGTTGATGGCAATAAAGTATTAAACCTCATTATGACCATAAAGGTCTAAACTCGTACGATACTACCTCTGTGTAGGTGCCACAATTTGAAAAATTCGATAGTCCTACATTGCCTTGCAAAATGTTTGCCAGATTACCGAAAGGTTCACTATAATACAGGCTTAATTATTTATTTATTAAATCTTCATGCACATTGTACATTGGCGGACTTAATGCCTTGGGCATTCTCTACCAGTCAACCATCGGGTCGTGCAGGTTCGTGTGAATGGGATTATAATTTCAGCTACTACAGCTTGTTCAGCAGGCTACAGTTAGTAAGGCAATAAAGAAAGCATATTATGTTTATCTGCTATTCTCAATATATGGCGGACATAAAAATAAAGATCATCGCAAATAGCTCACTGATACGAAACAGTCTTCTAGTATATACTAAACATATCGAATGGGGTAACAAAATCTTGTCCTATGTAACATCGCATTACAATGTGATACAATGTATTTGAATTTTAATAGTACCTACACATTTATCGAATAAAGAAACCTATGCAAAATCTCTACTTTACAGGAAAGCAATTTGAAACCAGTCTAACACAAAAGTTGCTGTCATTTTTTTCCTAATCTTCTAGAGAATTTTTTTTTTGAAAAAAAAAACCAGGAAAATTTGTAAATCATTTCATGTAAAAACTTTGTGGCTAATAATAACTTTAATTTAACTTTAACTAGCTAAGATGTAACTTTATGGCACGCTTAATGTTGTTCTGTCTTCTGGACTATCATTGATTTATACGGTCAAAGTTAATGTCGCACTATTCCCAGTAATTTCAGAAAATAGCTAGTAAATGAAGTATAAAAAGTAATACAAGTTTTGTCTATTGCTTTGAAGATAATGCAGGCATGCAAAAGAATAGTTTATTGTATGCCACTAAGTGATAAAAAGACTTATGGAGTGACCTGAATAAAAAGGGTAGTGTGCTTGTAAAGCTTGTCATTTGCAACTAGAGTTACTTCATAAAACGTAACTCCTGGAAGAGCTCTAGTAACCCCTATACGTCAAAGAAACACGCGTATTTTATGCCTTCTAAAAAGTTATTTCCCATATTATGTGCTCACCACTAGTATCTACCAGCGCGATATGCATTACTATACATTGCATGCCAGTGAACAAGTTGTTACATATTCGCGAGATAGTGCGCCATAATGGTTTAGGCCATTACTGGTGTTAACTGTTAACGTCCGACGTACGCTGTACATTATTTGCTTAACTCGTTTAAATAAAACTAATTTTAACATGTTCCTTGGTGATTTATTTTGTGATATTCTACGTGTGTGAGTCGTACGAGTATGGGGCCAGTTAAGATCGTAATTAAGACTTTGACTCGGCGTGGGTTTCCTTCTAAGGGTTGAGGGGTCAAATGCAAACGCTCCAATAAAAGCAAGATAGACCGTTCAGGGTCTCTAGGATATCCTCTCTAGAGCGAATTAAATGCCCTGGCTACGTATGCACCGAGGAAATGCACCAAACGGTGTCATCATATCATAAATCTCATCATTGAGTTCGGTAATGCAAAACCCGAAAGGGTTGCCGCGCACAGCCAGATTTTTCTAGTTGAAAACATCTCTATCTTATATAAAATCTTTACTGTTCTATTGAATGTCCTCCAAAATTTTTCAGAAAGAAGCACCAACTATTTCAACGATCCAATCGCCATGATGCCCATAACCTTTGACTCCTAAGTTTATCTATATAGCATAAAACTGGAGTGCACACTACACACAGAACATTTAAGAAGTGCTTTAGTGGAATCTGCAAAATGTTTTAGTGTTCATAAAATAAGTCCGTTTAGAAAGCATTTTACTCTACTTTAAAATTTTATTAGGTATCTTCTATAATTATATTCCGAAGCAGTGAGTTGGAAGATCTCCATAATATAGAGTAAGCATATCACTGACAATTTTTCAAATTTGAGTGCTGTTATTATATGGTATAACGGCACAGTGGTCGATTACTACTAATTCAGATTTTGCGGATTCGATTTTCACTCAGTGGAAATTGAATATACATGAATATATAATTATATTTGCATTAGTCTGGGTGGTTCAATGTATAATAGGTATGTTTAAAAAAAGTAATGTTTACGAGCTAGAAGCTATGCTTGCTTTGGGTATATATAGCGCTGTATATTATATTGTAGAATTATTACTAATAGGTACCAAAAATCTCAATAATACTGTCTGAGTCTGGATTCAAATCCGGAACGTATAACCTCACATAAATAAATGAAATCGTGACTGTTAACCCTCATTCGTGAATATAACGATGATATTATTTCAGTTCTATTGCGATCGTTTTGTTAGCAATCCCAATATCACAGTACTCTTGTATTATCAAATCGAATTTAAACGACAATAATGTTACAACTCGCAAATAACAAACACGCCATCACTAAGTGGTATTAGTTTGATAATCCAATTGATGTTGACTACCATGACTGTTTGCGAACGCGCTGGATATTGTGTTGTGAAATTTTATTACACATTTTATCTAACAAGTTGCGAATGGAGTATCAAATTATCACTTGTTCAACGCTTTAGTATTTTATTTTTACTCATTGTTTTAATGCAGTATATTATTACGCACACCTTTAAGGATAATATAGTTACATAGATATCCTTAAATTTAGCTCTCTTAATTTTTTTATATTCGGTACATCAATATGTCTTCTCTTAGCCTAAGGATAAATCTTAGAAATGGAGGTCACCGATTACATAATATTACATGCATAAATACACCAGTAATTAAGTTTAATCACCAAAATTTGACCAATACTAATAAACAAACAACAGAGCAAGTAAATTAAAGGGTGGTAAAAAGTAAAGTAGATTGTTTTATGAACGTCAGAAGCTACATTTATATTTAGTGCCCTTTTCTTAATGCAATAGGTGGAGCCTGTAAGAAAAATCACTGCAATAAAAAGTCACGGCCACTCTTTTTAATTGCCAATTGCTGAAGAGGCTCAAGTGTTACGATAGTAATAAGTTTAAGTTAAGGTTTTCTGGTTCCAGGGGCTTTTGTTTAAGAGAAAAACGCGTCATCAAATTTGTGCCTCTAAAAATCAAAATAAGTTATTGATTTTAAAAAGTATTTTTAAAAATTTGTTAGTAAGTACATAATCAGACAAACCAAATGATCCAAACATGATAGGCTTATCTTGTTTAGTTTACAAGTTCCTCAAATCCTAGATAATCCAGTAGTATTAGAGTAATTTGTCATGACAAAACAAATGAACCCAAACTCGACTGCTTTATCTTGTTTAGTTCAGAAGTTCCTTTAGAAACCTTTCGACTCCATCATCAGACCAGCGTCACATTACCATTATTCTTGAATTGTCTTCAAAGATACGTAAATATACCAAATTTGAGTTCAATCTATTCTCAGGCAGTACTTCTAATTGGGTTTCCAAGATTTTTCCCTTAATAATAAACTAACAACCAATAGAGCAAGTTAAAATAAAATTTGTAATTATAAATATTGGCATAGGCTTTCCAGTTTAAGAGGCCAGACAGCAGTTACTTCCATGAAAGCTGTATATACCAAATCAAAAGTAGGAGAAATAGTGAACGGGCGCAAAGTTCAGAAGTGTAAACTGGAACAACGCTAAGATGACAATCATCATATTCATCATCTCAGCCTATTACTGTCCACTGGTGAACATAGGCCTCTCCAAGATGACATTGATGATGTATAAAAAAAAGAAAAGCGGTTCGATATTTCACCGCCTAAAATGCAAAATTTTACCATACGAAGCCACGCCGGGCTTCTAATCATAGTATACTATATACTCGTAACCGGGTTGCGGCCGCAGCGCTTCACCATATTTTTCGTTCGCAAACTTTCACGAGCTTATACATTACAGGGGCTGCGGTTGAGCTTGCAAAGAAAAATCTAACGAAATGTACAGTTGGTTGTTGGTTACATTCGCGTTATATTAATATTTGAATGTTGCTGAATGGCACTGGGAGTAAATCTCTTTGTACTCTACTTTACAAAAGCCTTACAAACGCATAAAGAGAGATTAAAATAGTATGGTGACAAATGGTTTTTGTTTCATTTAATGTAAAACAAACAATGCTTACATTAACATTTTATTATTCTTTACAGTTTTAAATCGTTAGAAGTGTTCTTATCAAAGCAATTAAAAAGGTTTTTGAGAGTACATCAATAGAATAATGTATGTAAACCTTTTGATTCTGCGTATCAAGTTTTCTATATCCAATTTTTTTATTTTTGTAGGGATAGACAGCAGTGAATTAATTACACATATTTTAATAATTTTATTGTGTTTTCTCTGTCACGTTAAAATATTATATTGTAGTCAACTGTGTGCTATAGCCAGACTTTGTGTTAAAATTTTTGTAACATTAAAATTTAATAGCGATTTATCCGACCATGGATTCAAACCAAACACAATTAGTCTGACTCGTTACTTCTACACCAGCGTACTCATGAGTACGTTTTCAACTAAGTTCAACTCTTTAGATATTCATATAAATTTTGACTTTAGTATATATTTCGATGTTCGAGAATCGTTACCTATGAGACAGGTGGTAAAGGTATCGTGAAATAAATCAAATAATGTTTCAAAATTATTAACTCTAACCACATCTCGAAATAAAAGACTGGACAAGAATTCATAATTTTATTTTAATTAAGTATATCTTTACTGCTGTATCTTTTATACATAGAAATATTCCAACAATCTTGTAAGAATATTGTGTTTCTATTTTCTACTAAAATGTTGAATAACTGAGCTGTTTTGTGCTCTAAATTATTTACATGATTGCTCAGTTATGGTTTTAGGAATATTGCTTATAATATATTATCAACAATACGTAGTACAAAAATGTCCATCATAGCCAAATCAACAGAAAAAGATGTCGGACTGTTGTTTTTACTTACCCTGGAGGGAAAAGGGCATGAGTATAGATATGTAGGATATATATTTAAAGAAAGACAACAGTTTCTTACCTTTTTCTCTTATGTTTGTTATATTAACATGTTAAGTAAACATTAACCAGAATGACCATTGACATATAAAAAAATAGAAACATTATTAATGTTAAAATGTATTCAAAATAAACTCTAAAATAGCCTACAAACCCAAATAAGGATAGCTCTTGCTTTCTGTCCTAAGTCCTAACACATTTCACGAGTTTCCCTTATTATCATTAAATCTTTCATCTAAGTCCGTTGGTTTAGAGTGCTTCTGAGCTGCCCTTTTGCTATACACTACAAATTTGATCAGTGTGTATTTTGCGAGGTCGAACCCGACTTGCCCACATATACCTTACACAATGTGTCAATTATATTAATACATCAATCATAATATAATTATTATAATGTTATCATTCTGTGAGATAAGATTTTAAGTTTTCATTATCATTCTTATTTTACTACTGGACATTTATGTAACTCAAAAACGCCAGAAAATTTAGTTTGGAATAGCACAAAGGTTAATTTTTAACCCCAGAATTAGGTTCCTATGAATCACAGGCACAAAATAAGTACTTCACGTGAGTGGAATCGCAAACAACAACTAATATTATTAAAATAGTAATTTGCAGAACTTGGTATTGGTTAGCTAGACTTTTAATCAATGCATGGCTCAATAAACTTTCATAGATGTAGGAAAATATATGACCTTAAACTCCAAATGTAACCCACACAAAGAGAAATCTAATAACTATTTATTAGTCTAAAATGCCTAAAACGGACGAAAAGGTTCATAATCTGAATAGGTTATGAGGGAAATACTATGCAAAATATTTAGAAGATAATAAAGGAATATTACGAAGGGCGATAACAATGGTTTAGTCAATCTTCTGTCCTTATCTATGCGATCAATACACAAAAGAACTCGGGGAGAAAATGGTAATAGGTAGAATATGTTTTCTATAGGATTGTTACCTCTTGAAGGGTGACAAAGGGACTGAATTCACTATTAAGTACTACTTAAACTATCATTAGGTGGAATAATTTTGTGCTTAAAGGTAACTGTGATCTTACTGTAGCATACTTGGTTCGATCGAATTTAATTGACATTGTCTATTCTTAAGCCTCTGGCTCATAGTTAAAATGGTAAGGAAAAAGGATCAATGCCTCGACAACCATTACGTTTTACGGGCTATCTGTTTAGATAACTAGATTAAATTTACATTGTTTTCTTTCCACATCTTTTTTCAGGCCTTTAATAGTAACACAGTTACCCTAATTGGGCATTAACGTATATCACGGGGACGATAATCGTACGCTTACGTTTCTGGTAACGAAATACAAACACATACATACACACAACAGGGGCGGCAACCGTATAGAGATTTTTTCTGTGGCTATATGCCAACACGTGCTACCCCGAGACTGGATGTATCATTATGGTTTTGCGGTCGGTTTTTTCATTAGCTCCTTTGTACACACTGGGGCATTAAATCGTCCCAATAAAGGACAACAAAAAATGCTGTATCATTATATTTTTCATTATAGAGGTAAGGCACTTCAAGATAATATTTATTTATTTAGACGTACGTTTGGATCGACTAGCTAAGGAGTAGTTAGAACCGGTGATCGCGTGTAAAAAAAAAGAAAGAGTATGCGTGTAAGAATAAATATGGTGTCTACTCCATTTAGGAAAAAACCAAAACTTTTTTTGTCAATTGACTACACCCCTTTGCGCCCAGCCACCTACATAATACAATGTTTGAAATTAAAATCCATCGTGTGAAGTAGCACGCATATGATTTCAAAAAATTACATTACACGGTTCAAAAGAAATAATATTCTGAAGATCAAATACAGAACTTGAAGTTCCTATAATTCATTTTACGTGTCAAAGAAGCATTGAACGTTTTTCTATAGACTCATCATAACCCTCGCCTGCCGGTTTTTGGGTCAAGGCTACCCTTAAATCCGGATATGACTTCGTGTATACCCTTATTATCTGATTCTTTTTCAGGAAATCTTATTTCGTGTCCAAATTAAAACGCGAATATTTTTATGTTTCACTTAACTGCCTATTTCAAACGTCCGAGAAATTTCTGTTATATTATTATAAATACAAGTAGAAGTGCTGTCATATTAGCTAAACAATATGATAATTAATTTGGTTAAAATTGTGGTGTGGTCTCTTGTTGTCTGTAATTTCAGTTGACAAGTTCAACAACCTTGAACATTTATTTTTACCGCCCCGAAATTTGTCAAGGTTTAAATGAGTAGTTATGAGTAGACAAAGAAAAATTATAGCGTGAAAAATATATTTCATGAATAAATTATTACAATACTAGGTTTAAAGTCTTTTTATTACTGTCCCAGAAACGGAAATATTTTCTTACAATGAAAGTTTTAAGAAAGATTATCACGCTATTTATTTTAAAACTCTTAACCATCATAATCATACTAGGACAAGATAACTCGACTAAACAAAAATATTTTCTGTAAAAAAATCCACGCATTATTGATACAACTTACTGTACACTATCGGGTCCGTACACTCGACCATATGTCGGTCACATTTAACCCGGCGAGATAATATATTGGAGGGTAAAAAAGGGTTAAGTTGATAATTTGAGGTAATGTGAGCCTTTCTCGTTAGAGATTGTATGAAAAGATTGATGAATGAAGAGTTAGGGAAGACGCTGAGAAATGTGCTCGTCAGTCCTTAAATTAGGTGTAGAAACGGTTGGTTAGCCCGACTAGATTGAAAAGATTGTGATAGTATCCCTATTTTATATACATTTGGTTGCTTTCCTATCGTAAAATTTCTTGCCTTTTTGGTGGGTTAGGGTGCTAAATAAATATACGTCTTGCCTAATGGTTGGATGCTATTAGTACATGATAGACAAATTAATTATTCATATGGTCAAAGAAATTGATGTACCTACATGTTTACGTGTACTTTTTAATGACCATGTGTGTTGTCAGTCTTTTCTGAAGTTTTTGTTCTGTAGGTTTATTAAAATTCTTCCATATTTGTAACAAAAAAGTTTTATAAAAGGCCTTATCATCATCATCTTCCGAAGCTTCCACCTGGGAGCCTATGTTCCACTTATGTACTTTTCTTCTGAACTTTGCATACATGTTCAGTATCTATACTATATATTGCGTATTTGAAGTTAATACTATACTATACTAATACTAATAATAAACTAGATGTTAGCACCTCTGCCTACCCCTTCGGGGATATAGGCGTGAGTTTATGTTATGTTATGTTATGTTGAAGTTAACATATCTGTGAACATGACCGTTATTGTGTTTTGGTTAGTAATTAAACCACAGATCTTTTGTGTAGTAACGAGAAATAACAGTGTACTCTACCTAATAGGTACTATATTATTGATAAAATAACATTATTACTAGGTATCACAATATACGAGTCAGTATGTAATACATTCATAGAGATTTTATCATACGGATATTAAATGCCCCGCAATTGCACGTACCACACAAAGGACGCTCAATGTATGTGAATATTGAATTATGCCGCATATATTATTATTCTTGGATCAGCAGCGATATTCGGGGTTTCTGACTAAGAATAGACACATACAACTTCCTGTTTTTGATATAAGTTTTGTATAAGAAAGTTATTGCGCTTTACAGTTACATTTACGATTTATTCTTAGGATTAAAATCCTCAAGCCTCGTTTGCATGTTTGGAGGAAAAAAGGTTTTTTTATACCACATAGGTGGCGGGCAAGCATACGGCCCACCTGATGGGAAGCGGTCACCGCGCTACCGACCCTAGAAGGTTGGTATAAGTTGGGGAGGGGGGATAGATTCGGGAAAGGAGTTCCAGTTGAGAGAGTTTCTATGCTGACAACGCAGGAGACTGGTCTCCCCACTGACAGCACTCTCTAGTGAGCTCTGGCTACCCTACTGGTATATTATAATTTCATAACATCGATTGGGAAAAAAAATTTGAAATTCTTAGGTGGCAGACAAGCGGTCACCGTGGCCTTTGGACGTGTGCAACACACGCGCTGCCTACCCTGAAGGGATTTATTGATCAGATAGATACCAATAATTCAGACCAACAATATAATCAATCACTGTTATAGATACGATATCTACTAATGATAAAGTAGAAAAAAATTGATGAAATATCAAAAGTAAGGACCGTTTTTAGGAAAAAGAAAACTCAATAAATTCTGAAGGTCGGAGGCGAAAGTGAAATGATAATTCAGCGATATCTTGATACTGTAATAGAATTAAATATTAGGTGAAGTTCGATTTATTTGGAATTTCGCCAGAACTTTAGTTTGCTTGAGTTGATATTCGTGATGTTTCACACCACTTAAATTTTTACCTTTGATGGTATACCTATATTTTTTTTAACAAATATTCGTGGATGAAAAGGGCACGTATAATATGTTCCCAGAAAATATTTGTTGAATGTGCCTTTGGCCTGAGTTTGTTTGATAGGTTTTTCCGTTAATGCTTGTCGCTGATGTTTCTGGAAATACAGTGTGTAAAATTATAAGGTAAGTATTTTACATTCATTTTACAAACATTCTAAACTGAAAGAGCATAAAAAACATAAAGGATCACAACATGTATTGTTGCTTCCAAGCTAAGGACACAGTTTGATAAATTATTAAAATATTAGAACGTGTTCAAACGCGCATGAAGTTAGCGCCTGAACGTCGACGTAATTGGTTGTGAACCCAGCGAAACGTTAACATCGCTTTCCTCTCAAGTTGTGAAGACAACGTGTGCCATAACAGCGTGCACCTCTTGTATTTAAAAGCTTATATGACGTTCATAAGGAAACGATAAATTAAGTTTTAAAAGAGGCAACGGTTAATATAATCCGATCATAAAATTAAATTGCAAAAAGTAAACATCCATGATAAGAATTGAGGGTTCTGGAAGTTCCTAGGCCTGTTCTCCCCAAAATCGTTTTCTTCTATACTTCCATCGTATGGTTATCTGGCAGAGATCGCCATAGAGTTATAAGGCCGCCAATTATACGTACCACAAATTGTACCTCTGATATGTGTTTTTTATGTCCTTGGTGTGCAATAAAGAGATTTATTATTATTCTAGAAGAAATACTTCTCTAGCTGAGTTAAAGAATTACTGAAATTTTTGTCTATATACGCTGGAACTATCAACTGGACTCGTTTTGGATTATTGAAACATTCACCGAACGTAATACTGGATTTTAAGGCGGTAATAGTTCGGCGGCGGGGCGGGGCGGTCAAAATGCCCGAGACACTCTCTTATTTGTGCGATTATAAGGTTGCATTTGTCCGTTCAATAGTTCATGTTGCTTGCGCTTGCTCTCGATATAGTGATAGTAACAATAAGAGTGCGTCGGGGACATTTAGACCGCCCCGTGCCTCCGTCTGTTTATCGCCTTAAAGTACGGATTTCTCTTTTATTTCAACCACAAGACATTCTTCAAACAATTCATTCTTAAAGAAGTGTATGTTGCTTATTTTCAATTAAAATAGAGTAGGAATATATATTAGTTTAATCTAGAAACTCTTGGCAAGTGTGGTAAACTCTATCCATAATCCTTTCAAAATTGATTGAAAGCAAAGGAAGGCTCTGTGGTGGTATTAATAGCCTAACCCCTCAGTAATCCCTGAATATTACATGGCTACTGAAACATAAATAACTGAAAATCAAGGTTTCTCATCAAATGTGTATAACGACCCAACACCAAACCGTTCTTTTTTCGTTTTACGATATTAGTTTTGTATCGCCATATACCGTAGAATAACAAAACTGTTTACAATCATTCCTTTGAATAGGCCGCGGTAACCGCTTGCCATCAGGTGGGCCTTGTACTTATCTGCCACCTAAGTGGTATAAAGACATATTCATGGCTTCTGAAAATTCAAGATCGATGATATTGCGGTATTTGAACGATGTTAAAACGTTATTATAGGTTTTGAATAAGGATTTTCTAAACACAGTGTTATCGAAACCTGAAATAAGCATACTAGAACTAGCTTGTTGAAGGGTCTAGAATGACGATAAATATGGGCTCATGATTAATAGGCAATCGTGTAGATTAGCACATTGTGTGTATACCTACTAAACAACGGACGAGGGTCACGCGCAGACATTTCTTGAAAAACTGTATGAGTCAAACCAGAATGAGGAGGACTGAACGGTAACTCTGAAGTGAGAGTCTCGGATGTTACCAAGGATAAAGCATTGACTTGTATTAGAAGACGAGTGTATCATAACGAGGCATTGCTATTATTGTACTAAATTATTTCGTTGTCAATACTAGACGCGCATGTTTACACAAAATTCATCCAATGTGATTAACTATGAGACAGAAATTTAATTAATTATGTATACGAAGCGACTGCGAATGGCGGTCTGTTGTTCATAATTAAGTGCCAAATTGTCATTAAATAAATGTCTGTAAAACATAACAGATGCTTAATTTGGAATTTGGGTAACTATTTTGTTCGTGATTTTTCTGCGTGAACTTCATAATTGGGGCTAATGAAAAATGTGTTATGTTATGTTATTTACACAAATCTGTGGATCAGAAAGTGTTTTATGTTTAACAAGTCGAAGCTCAAGGCTCCGCCTGCGTGAATATTGGTTATCGCAACTTGGTCATACCTCCAGGTTCTACTCAACTAATTATAATCAGACATATGACAGATTTAAGTCTGACTAATACCTTCCTAGTAAAAAAACCGCATCATCCGTTCAATAGTTGTTGAATTCACAAGTTAATTTTTTAATATCACTAACGTAAAGTAGTTAATAAATACTCATAACAGTAAACGAACAGATTATAAACTATATCTGTAATACATATAATAATAGGTACTTGAAATTGAAAAACATCTTACTTGGCAATATATGGGTATTTTGTAACTTTGCTTCAATATAAAATATACAAGGTATGAATAAAAATCATGGGAAAATACTAAACTTTAAAATGAGAGGACAAAGCTTTTTAATACTTTTATCGCATGTACTAAAACGTTTATTGGTCGCCTTTGAAGTCAACATTTACCAAAGGCCATTACCTGTGCTATTACAGACATTAATACTGGTAACATTTTCTGTAAGGTGACAGTGTTGCCAGCTGGTAATGGCACTAATGTTAGAGCGAGAATCTTTACTGAGACTCTGAGATTAGATTTTACTGGCAATTTTATATTTCTGGTTGCGTTTAATAGACCAACACTGTTTTAATTTCGTTTTCTTATTACTGGTATTCTTGGTAATAAAAGAAGTTATTGAAGTTAAAACCAAGGTATTCCTTATAAATCTTATAGTAAAATGTAAGAAATATTTCAAAATATATATTCAAACATCCAGTTAAGTGATATACAGCGTGGATTGCCAGGCAAAAGCATAATAAGTAGGTATCTATATTATCTTGGGCAAAAAAAGATCATAACGGAATCAAAAGTAAAAGTTCCACACAAAATCCTCTTAGTATTAAATCGAAATCACTTACTACTGTTAGTCAAACAATATCAAAATGTACATACATTCAGTAGTTCGTCATGAGTTCACTACTTCTCTCTGGTTTCTAATAAGAACATATTAGTAATTCTAACTTTAATTCATAAGTTTATAAGTTTTAATTTATAAGTTTGTTTAATTGCAATGAATAAGTAAATAAAACTTGTACTAAAGAAATTTTATATTTTACTCACATATTTGTACGGCAGTTGTGAAACAGTTAAAATCTCTTCACAAATTGTATGGAGAAAGTCGATTATAACAACTGTCTTGATACACAAAGCAACAGTATAAACAATATTCAATATTCAACAACTTTTCCAACTCTCTGAAATAGCTTCCAACTTCAGGTTATTATCGGTTCAACAGATACGTTAAAAATACTAAGTACCTACAAATTTAAAACAAAACAACATTTGTTGGAATACTTTACTTCGCCTAAGTGATGAACATTTAAATTGGTCGTATAATCAGGTTAACATTGGCCTTATCTACGGCAAGACACTCTAACATTGATTAGGTACAAATTGTATACTTAAGGGGTAGAACTATACCTACTTAATGTAATACTCGTATCAGCTGTGAACAGACTAATAATGTATAGGTATTTTAAATTCGACAAATAATAATAAACTATAGCTTTTATAGACACGGTTTCTAACTTAACTTTTACATACCTATATATTAATATTTTTTGAAGTTTATGAGTGGAGATTTTTTTTAACTATTGTCCTGTATTATGCAGACCAAAATTTCGAAAGCATAAAACACAAATAAATTCGTGCCGCACAAATATAGGGCTAAATCTAAATGTTGACAAAAATTTACTACGAGTATTGATCCGTAAATACGATAAAGAATAAATCCAAATTGACATTCAGAATTTATTTTAACTTGGAGCTAGGCGCCATTTCTAGACTGAGCCTTAAATAACAACTTGGACTGGCTTCGCGTAAACTTGAATCGATAACACCCGTATTAAATGAGGAACTGCGAAGATCAACGGAGTTCCCACTATCACAGATCAACAACTGTTCTAGAGATTGCCTTGTTAAAAACCTTTGTGGAAGGAGTTATAGGCTAAAGTGAGATTACGTTTACTCTAAACAATGTTTCAGTAACATAGCGCGAATTGAAAAAGTAAAACCTAAAAAAACTGTATCAACTACTTTCAAATACCTACCCTGTAGAAGTTATTGAGCAGATAAATTAGCTTTATCTGTTACAGACCAATCTGAAACCCAATAGCCCACCTGATTGTATAAGGTATGAACTGGGTCAGTTTTATAATAGAAAAAATGTGAAAAAGTGTAAATAAAAAAGGGTAACGTAGATAAATAAATAACTTTGGCTTTAGCTACAAGTGTTTTAAATGTGTCAAGTTCCACCAAGTGCCATCAATCAACAGTTTAAATAATAATCTAAATAAATAATATATTCACAGTAGTTCTGTACTAGAAAATAAAATGGAACGCTGCCTTGATAACATTCCTGAATGTGCCTCGCGCAATAAATAGGACCTTGAAAACTTTATTAGGTAGGGCACTGACCTGTCTTTTAGATTCAACATTTTCAAAGAAGATTTGACTAGCTTTTCTCAGTACCATCCGCCTTTCAATTGAATTTATCGCTTTGAGCATGAAAAGAAACCCGAGTTAAAATATAAGGTACTTTTTGGTTACAGTTGAGTACTTACCTATGTTGTTAAGATCCGTATATACTTTTACGTTCTTGAGGGGGTGAGCAGAGGTATTTTGACTCTCACAATTCACGAACTAAATTCGCTTGGACCCTAAATATCTTTGTGAGGTCAAATACAATTCGAGTAAGTAGTTTACTAGCAGTCGCCAAAGGGTTCTACTATACATATTTTAACTCCGTTGTCAGGTTAATGGTGTCATACTCATGTATTATTTTTTCATTATTTTCATTACCTATTATTTTTGTTATCATACAAAGTTTCAAATCGATATTGAATCGATTATATTTTTACATTATAATTATGAAGGTATAATTTTATTAATTATATTATTGTGAAAAAACGTACTAAAAACTGTAACAATCTGCAATCCTCCTGAAGTCATTTCCAAGTCAACATACACGGTCTGGCCGGAACAAGTATTTGCCAAGAATACAACGTTGAAACCGTCACGCGCGTTTACAAAGCCGTTAACTAGCACAATAAACGCTTTCACAAGGTAGGCACAATATGGCAATATACCCACAGCTAACTGGCACGGCACACTGCCATTTGTTGCAGGCACTTGTTGAGTTGTCAGTGATGCCAAATAACTTTTGCCACGTGCAAATATCAAAGGTACACTTTTCACTGGTGCAAATATTCGTATTTTACATTCCATTTTCGTTCTAAGCTTATTCAGTTATTGGAATTCCCCTGTCTATCATTTAGAGTTTAGGATCGCAAGTGAGAATCGTTTTTGTCTGCCGCTAAGGTATGATTCTATGTATTTTTTCAATAATGAATTGATTTGTAGGTACATATATACTCTCGCTTTATACGTACTCGTTTTAAATATTTGGTGTTTGCCGCGACTGTACATGAACGATGCTTGCTTGTTATGTACTATCAAGTACTCTTTAAGTTAACTTTATCATTTTACATCTGCCTGTCCTCTCGTGGCGTCCGTATCTTTTATATTTTATGATAACGCAACGCAATGAAAGTTTATAGATTAGGTTTTGTTGACAGTGAAAAATGGTAAGGATTCAAATTGGATGGACAGCATTCGGAATGCTACATACGATATTTTCGCCTCATTTCCTTCGACGCTAAGAATAGGTTTAATCTCCCTCTCCGCCTTTTTAGGGGGTAAGATAGGAGCAGGGAATTTTCTAGCAAGAGATATTCATTGACAGACAAGACTCTGGCGCAGGCTTTTCTCTCGTGATTGGTCAGACGACAGTCGCTCCTGAAAGGTGATAAACAGACGGCGGGGCGGGGCGGTCAAAATGATCGCGACGCACTCTTATTTGTACGACTATAAGGTTGCATTTGTCCGCGCAATAGCTCATGTCGCTTGTCAGACATACGCGTGCTAATGTGATCTAATGATAGTAATAATAAGAGTGCGTCATAGACATTTTGACCGCCCCGCGCCTCCGTCTGCTAATCGCCTAAAAGTGTAGATAAGCTAAACCAAGAGAAGTAGCATGAGAGCAGACCCCGGATTCCAAATTACAAACTTGACTAAGCGGAGTTAACGCTGCGATGATGATGATGATGACCATCCATTACAGTAAGATTTCTTTTTATAAACAATGTTGGTATATAAGAAAGACGTATAGGTCTCAACAATACATAACTAACACTACAATAGAACTGCCCAAAGACCACAAAGAATAAATTGCCGCCGGTAAATTAATTAAGCAATCGGATCAACAAAGGCATTGTTGCGGATGTCCGGATATCGCGTGACTCGGATTGTATTGAGTCAGACGGCAAATGAGACGATATCAAAGCGATTGTCCCATAAAGCGTCGAATTAGACGGACTAATTAATATACTTTCGTGGAATGAAGATCTATGGTGGTGTTAACGGGCTTATGTATCTTGATGAATTGAGATTTAATGTTAATTAAAATTTGGTTGATTCTTCTTAAGTCTAGTGGTCTGGGTAATGGACTGCTGAGACGAGGTCTCGGGTTCGATCCCAGGTTACCATGGCACACACCAATGACTTTTCGATGCTTTTCGAAGTCATATGTGTATTTATCGCAGGTTTATAAGTGCCCGGTTAATGGCAATAGGCTCGCCACCTATTACATTGAAATCTAAACAAACTGGCGAAATGTTGGTGCTAGCACCTCTGCCTACCCCTTCGGGGATATAGGCGTGAGTTTATGTTATAATGTTTATGTTATGCTTCTTAAGTCATTGTCTTATGTATTTATTATCAGAAGTTTATGTCACCATCACGTCACTGAAACGGCCAAGTAAATGACGATTTTGAGTGATTAAAGATACCTTTGTCTTTCCCTATAGTAGCAAAGTAAAGTGCGATTCGGTGCTCCAAGACGTATTTAACCCTATAAAGCTGGCTAGTTAACAAAATCTTCACAACTGCTAAAAGAATAATCTCAGGATATTGTTGAAACGGATAATATTGTTAACGCGTATACATCGCGATGAAATTAGTAAAAAAAAAATATTCCAACGGAATTTTATGAATTACACCATTAAGTTCTACCAAATAAATTAGTCAACTACATAATTAGTTGACTAATTGAGAAACTGACAGGTCTAATAAAATGATCGTAACTATATTGAAGTTTCTATTGTAGCGTAGACTGCGGCAACCTAATATTGGCCGGGTATTTTAGAAGCACTGACGCCACTGACCTCTGAAATTAATGAGCCATTTAATTTGACATCGTTCATCAAAGTTTGACTGCGATTTATAGATCAGTATACTTTGTAATACAAGTTAAATTAAAATTGAATTTCGTTTAAAAAAAGAAGGTCTTCAATTCCATTGGTGATGATGCGTAAAGACTAAGGCGCTAAGATGGAAACTTCGGAAGTCAGAGAAAATAATACTCTTTATTTTCCTGGTAATTTAATTTTGGTAACGGATAAAGACCTTTTACACACAATTACTTGCCAAAGATATTTTGTAAACAAATGAGGTTCTACTGTATTTCTTTTTAAATAACGTTCGATATACAAACACCTGGAGAAAAAAAAAACGCGTATAAAACTAAATGTCAGGTAGTCACCAATCTGGTTGTGATTAATGTTGATCATTTTCACAGGATTGCACCACACTGCCTAATCTAGCTTGACTCTTTAGATTTTATTTATCTCTTATATATGTAATATACGAAGTTTTCTCTTATCTGGAGTATATTAAAAGAAGTGTTCGTTTGCTCACTACAAATAAAAAAATAACACATTTAAGGTTTGTTGAAGTTTTAGAAACAATATTATTATTTAGTACATATTGTACGAATTACTGAGGCAACCTCATGAATACAGTATTCGCTTGGAACGTTTACAGCCACATTGCAACCCACTCATAGCAAGGGTAAACCAAATTAAATATGTACAGATAAAATTCATGCCAACAAGTATTCCTGTATAATACGCATATTCACATACATAGCCAGACATAGCGTAGGAGCAATAAATTCATAAAAGAGGTCACGCTTACACGGATTAATATTGCGTTTATCATTTCTGACGTGGGAAATGGGGTGATTTTCCGACTGCGTGAACACATTGCGTGTTATATGAAGAATGGTGCAATCAACTCCGACTGTGAAGTGGTAATGGAAAGAAAACAGGGTGTCGTTGTAATTAAGGTTGGGTTAGTTAACTCAATTGTGAAATTTTATATAATATAGGAAGATTGTCTTAGCAGCGCAGTACAACAAGTGTGACTACTGAGCTTGAGGTCACGGTTTCGATACCCGGATCGGGTAAATTGTTTTAAGGTTTATTTGATAAGAAATTTGAAATCTAAATGGATAGCCGGTTAACAGCAATCATTAACCTGAATTACGTGTAACCAAGAATGAAAAAGATAGAATTGACGAAATATTAATGTAAAGAACAGTTAACGCCAAACTGACATTTAAACTAATATAATTGCTGGGATAATAGTAGGTTCTACCTGTAAAAATTTAATAATTTTAGCTAGTTACTTATTCCTATAAATCTTTCAGAATGACGTCAGAATACAACAATGGTGCTGAGATGGGTATTAACCCACTAATTATGCGAGTCTTCGCGAGCAGCTCTCGCAAATCTTGCTACTCCCGTTGTTCTTGCAACAGAATTTCGACAAAATTTGAATATAGAATGTAGGGAAAAGGTCACAGTAAGTGGGTATTAGACACGGGGATTTAGACAGCTTTAGTGTGAAACCAGTTATCACACGTAACTTGTATTGTATTTTATAGAAATTTATCTGTGGCAAAGAGCAGTGTCGCTGCGCTACAGGCCTCTACGTATCTAGAACTTTTTACTCTGTTGTGTAAAAAGACTAGATTCCCAGGCTGGGAAGAGTTTAATTGAGTTTTTTGCCTCCAAATTTTTATTCTTAGTATTAAAAACACGACCAGACGACGTTCTCCTAAAAATATTGCCTTTATATTCAACAAACTAATAACACTTAGTACCACTCAAAAATCAAGAGTTCATCCCTTATAGCCATAATTCATTACTCAACTCAAACATTGCCTAGGTATTTAAAAAAAAACTAAGTACAAGAGATCTCAAAACCAGATTTATCAATAAGCTCACACAATCGGATTAAGTTTAAGGGGACTAAAAATAAACGGGTTTCTTTATTAATAGCAGATACAAATGCTGAAATTATAGTAGAGAACAACACATAAATTAACCTCATTTGAGTCTATTACACCTTTTTTTTTCTATGAAAAGAATAAACGCGTACTTCTTTTGTTTCTACCCTTTTTACGTAATGAGTCGATATTATGAACTTCTATCTAAATACGTACACACAATGATATTATACATGTAAAAAGAAGCAGATATGTTACTAGAGCGCGCCAGGTGAAGACTCGAAAAGGTCCCAATTGGGACGTTTTTTGACGGATAATGTTTATAGCTATCTTTTTTACTCACGTGCTTATCCCATCTTTCATACTACTTTAACGCTAATTGTCAACAATTGTCAATGTGGATCAGATTTGAGGTGTCAGTTACTATGAACGTAACATATCTTGTATATAAAATCATTGCGTACACATAAACACGGCACATAAGAAGAAAAAAAGAAAAATCAAAACATATTATACAAGTCTATTGATGTTATCATTTCTATTCAAAATTCGATCTTGAGAACAATATGCCTCTGCCAGACCATCTAATAAAAGCATTAAAACGAAACTGTATTCTCACGAATGTTTCAGTAAAGGCATTTTGTGAGTGGGTCTCGTAATAACATTCAAAGAGACCGCTATTCCAGGGGAGGCAAGAATGGTTGGATACAGCGTAATTAAAATTTTAGGAAGCACGCGAGTTGTTAGGAATTCCCAGAGTGTCTCCCGGCCGGCAATTTGAAGGATGACCTCGGGAAATTTCGGTTGCTTCCGCCTTGCGCCGACATTTATATATTTTATTCTTGATGTCTATTTCGTTTGACGTGTTAAATGCTCAATGGTTTACTTAAGTAGGAATAGAAATTTAATGTAGTATTTTATATCTTTGACTTTGATGTTTAAGTCATTGTTGCTAATTGAAAGAAAGTAAGACATTTTAAACCAAACTTTCCTAGTTACCTAGTTTTCAATTTATACCAACAAGCTTTTTCCCGCGGCTTTGCCCGCGTGGACGTCGGTTATCGCGACCAAACATAGCCCATGTCTCGAGGTCTAGTCTAATTTACCCCTATACCAAATTTCAACAAAATCGGTTCAGCGGTTCAGACGTAAAAGCGTAACAGATAGACAGACAGAGTTACTTTCGCATTTATAATATTATATACTAAAGTATATGGATTAAACACGATATTAATGACATTACTTTAAATTGGAAATACAGTTTTAGTTACATCATAATATATTGCATACGTATCGCGGCTGTCCCCTTCGACTGTTATTACAATTTATAATTTACGAGACCTTCGTTTTGATTCATGGACGATAGATAAGGATTGTAAAATGTAGATAGCTATATTCCCTCTACTGTTCGAAAATTATGATCAAGTATCAACGTTCGGTCGGAATATAATAATAATTCGGTAAATCTAAATTCATTATCATCGTCCGAGCACTAATACCGGTTGCGTACAAAGTCTGTACTTTTGTTTATTTTATATTTATTTCAAAAATTCAACGTCTTGTTTACATTAGACATGGTATTGTGTAATGAAATTAGATTCCTAAGTTAATAACTTTTTGGTTACCCTACACTCTGGCGCTGGAAGACTCGAGACGGCGTGCGGTTTTAGTCGATCCGATTCCGACATAACAGCCTCTGTTGGTCGCGAGTGTGGTATTCGTGGGGATTTCGCACGAAAGAAAGGGTTTAATGACATTCGTATATGCATATGAAATTAAAAGTGATAGCAATAAACCTAAACTTTCAAAACGATCATTAAAATTAAATACATACATATAAAGATAAGACTGGATTGCAAGCCTACCTTTCAGCCTTTCCTTATAGATTGTTATAGCTTGGCTTTTATGAAAGCGCTGACTATGTATGACACTCCTCCAGAAAGCCTACGCAAACACCTCATCCGTTAATTAGCAGGTGATGTTGGCTAGGACCTGCAGGTCTCGGTAAAACCCCATACACAGTTAATCTGAGCTTACGCACTTTAATTCTTTACTTTTTTCACAAGAGTTAAGCTCCATGGACACAAATAATATGAATCCTAAGTTAGCAATATTTGATTCCAATGATATGTATAGCAGTAAACCTACTTTTTTATACTACTTAGGTGGCAGACAAGCATATGGCCCACCTGATGGTAAGTGGTCACCGTGGCCTATGAACATGTGTAACTTACACCAAGGGTGTCACACTCGCCCTGGAGGCAGCGCTATTTAAAAGATACTATTTAAAAGAGCACGTATTTTTAACTCAACCCAACCCAACGGAACCCCTTCCATGTTAATTCCTAACTACGAATTTCGCAAATTAATGCTTATACAAATACGAGTTTCCAATCCTCATTTACGACGAAACGAGACATGTTTGCAGAGTTCAATTGGGTTCCAATAAAACGTACATCGTAACTTTATTACTGGCGGCTGTTGAATAATTTACTGTCGCTTCCGATGGTTCAGTCACACTGACATGTCGCACTTTCCGCTCTCATTCACCGGCACTAGTGTTGGAAGCCAATCACAGCGACTATTCTTTCAAAATAATGAAGCCACCTGAGGATAACATTTCATTTTACAGAAATGAAAGAACAAAAACTATTTTTTCGATATACTGAAGTTTGAGTGAGAGATAAAAGTTTATTTAATACATTTTATCATGAAATAATAAAAGAAAATAATCCTTTATACTTTCTTGTTGGTTTTTTCGTGATTTGGCTTTGCTAGGAGAGAAACACGAGTAATGAAGGGGTGTGTTGATGTTCGTTAAAAACGGGATCTTCAAACCTTCCACACTTTGGAGTTAGCACCACACTGCGAATCCATGGAATGCTAAGAAGTTCGTCTTAATAGTCTTATGCAACTTTAAATTCTTAAGTAAAACATTAATATAATTTATACTAATAATAAAGCTAATTGGTCGAATCCGGAGAAAACCCGAAAGTCCTAAATGTACGTGCTAAATTACTTTCCTTTCTTCGGCAGTCGGGTAAAAATAAAATACAACACACATCTCATCGATTTCCCCGACCCTACCCTCACAATGCAGCCTGCAGTATTTGTGTCCGACCATTTGTTACTGCGGTTACCTTGTTTAACGATATTTGCACTTAGCCATATGGCGGGCAAATAAACCCTTTGTTATATTAAGAGTTTATAAAACGACTTACATACTCTATAAATTCAAAAGTATTTCTTTTTTGGTCTAGGTCTCTTATTGCAGAAAATGGTTATATTTTCAGAAGATATTAGATTTAATACTGTCTCTTTGATATGGTAACTCAAAATGAGGTCAATGTGCCTACCTCAATACAAGCACGGATGCAACTATAAAACGCATAAAAGTTTAGGTACATGTAAATTATTTTAGACCCTAGATAGGGTACTGACACTAGTAGTCAGCCCCGCACCAGTACTCAGCCTTTTTTGGTTTAAAACCAATAGAAATAGCATTCTAATAGAAACTAACCTATAGAATTACTTTAAATTGGTTCTATGACTCTTCATTACTCGATTCAATTCCAAACTTATTAACTAAGTGGCTGCGAAGTATTTTAAATATTAATCTTTTTCGACGTCGTCTGCTGACGAGGCGATACGCGGCGCGCGCGCCATTTTTTTGTTAGTGGAAGCGTTCGCAAAAAAGTATTTATTTTTCGTTTCTTTGTTAGTTTTAAGGCACTTTGTATTAACAATTCCATTAATTAATAGTTTTAGCATCATAATCAATGAAAAAGTATCGTGTTCTTCTTAACAATTAGTAATAATGAGGCGGCCGAATACTGGGTCCCATTTGTATATGCATTATCTAGTACCCAGCCACCCTGGCTGAGTACTGGTTTTAACGCTGTTTTTTTATTTAGAGTTATATTAGTATCATTTTAAAGTTCAGAGTTCATCCTTTCATCTGGTATACCCATACCATATACGGTTTTGTCAAAAACCCAATAGTCGGCCACTTAAACAGTTGAAGTTGGTTACAAGGCTGAGTACTGGGTAAAGTATACCCAGTGCTCAGTCGTCTATATTTAAATTGTTTCTTTGTTCAGTTTCTTTTTTTAAGGCTATTTTAAACATACATACATACATACAAATCACGCCTCTTCCCAGTGGACAGATGTTGTCTCTGGGAAACCATTGGACCAAACAAAATCTGTCCACTTGCTACAATCTTAGCATACTCCTTTCGCTACTTCAACTTTCATAATTGTTTGCATACACGCACGCCGGTTGCTGGTACTCTTGACCTTTTTCCAAAACGTCCTGGATTTGATTAGAATATGTACACCTAGGTCGGCCTTTACCTGGTTGCCCATTCACCCTCGCCTCATATACCTATCTGTTTCGTCAATCTTCTTTCAATCATTCCTTTCTCTATCTTGGTCACTACATCTTGAACCACACCGCAACGTTCCCTTATCCCATTGTTACACATTCGGTCCATCAACTTTACTACAACTATGCTTCTCAGACTTCTTATTTCCACAGCATTCAATCTACTTTCATGCTTCTTCTGCCATACCAAACATTCACTACCTTATATACCTAAGTATGGGAACGAGAACTCCAGCTCTAAATTCTAAACTAGTAAAGTGAAGGAGACTATAGAGAAGAAAAATGATGATTCTAATCAGAAATTAGGAGTAAAAGGCACAAGGAAAAGGAAATTAGAAGATTTGGATGACATAACTGAAGAAGCAGGGAAGACTGGCCGTGATTTTGTGGAAATTAAATAAAATAAAATTAAAATTCTCAGGAACATACTTAATCATCTGAATCTCCTGAAACAGAAACCTGTAAAGAATTATTTTCCTTACAGGTTTCTGTTTCAGGAGCTTCTGCATACATACATACACCTACATTATGCTCAAGCTTCTGCAAAATATTGTTAAACGCCGAGAAACTTTTAGAAGTGAAAAAGAACTTGAACACTATTTAAATACTGAAACTTTTTCAATTTCAATTTCAATTTCTTTATTTTCTCAAAATAGTGCAACGTAATTACATCTTTTTGACGTCAATTTTAATTACTGAAGAATTTACAGATTGATTTAAGCAGGTATAAGTTATATATTTGATTAATTTCAAGAGAGGCTGACCACTGGTGGCAGTGTGGCTGATTACTAGATTTTGGCGGCTGAGCACTGGTGAAAATTGCCTTATTTTGTTAAAACGTATTTTTCATATTATTAAAAGATAAATTTGTAATTTTTGTTAATTTTGTAACAAAGTTTAATAAATGTGTAACGCAATTTATACAAAAGATTTCAATTTAATCTTTCTAATATTTTCTTACACGACTTTGAAGTCAGACTTTCCACTAAAAGGCTGACTACTGGTGCCAGTACCCTATATCAAATTACGTATTAACAATGAGTGCAAACGAAATCAAAGTATGACTTATATATTGCATATTGAGATAACAAGTGTATCATAAGATATTATAATGGGAACTAGTACCTAACCATATTTAACTGGTGCTTAAATTGGACCACTTATATAATTTTATTTCTCAAGAGTAATAATAAACCAATGAACTAGACAAACTGTAGAATATTATAGTATTAGTAGGTAACTAATCAAATACCATAATGTAGTGTGTTGTGTGTTCGATCCAAAGAAACAATAGTTGTTCCATGTCTAAGTACACTTTGTGTCCGGTTATTGTATGTTCTTGAAGTATCCACGACACGTGAACAACTCCTTACTAACAGAATTGTTCACAAAGAGAAAACAATTTGATATTTCTTTGACAGTTTAACAAAGAATCTACGGGAGAAAATAGTACAAAGATGATAATTATTATATAGAATATCTAATATGTATAACGGGGCCATGTCTGTAATAAATGTATTTATTTTATCAATAAGTATCATTACCTAACACTGTAAATACATGATCAATATCCGAGGTGCTTCTACAGATCATTAATTTTGATTAATGTTTAACAAATACTTTATACCTACATTTTCTTCACCTCCTTAAAACACCAAAATATCCCTAGACTTTGGTGTCGATTCTGTTAAAAATTTTAAAGATGTTCTGTTGAAAATTTAACCAGAATCTCTTATTATGTTGACTTTAAATTTGCAAAAACAATTAGGTATGGTAATTTTCAATGGTTGAAAAAAGTTCTGAAACAAATAAGACAAGAAAAATCGAAATTGAAATTTAGAGATTTTACTTAAGTTTAATGAAATTGTACGTTGGAATTAATGTCAGTACTGGTATCGATCATAATGTGATTCTTTATGATAACATTCTATTCTATTATTAGTTCCTAATGTTACTAAAGAATTTAATTTCGAATTTAGCACACTGAAGAGCAATTTGGCTAGCTCACTACTATCTCCTAAAGATCAAAGGTAAGGGTTACGAATTAATTAAAGATAACAGCACACAGAGGCTAATATGTTTCTCTTTCATCCCGACTCAATTACAACTAAATTAGCACACAAATAAGTGAACTTGATTTACGAACTATTTATTCGAAGCGCTGACCCTGAGGCCAGGTTTTGTGATGTAGATTATATCAAACACCTTGGGGATATTTAGAAATATGGATGCAGTAATTCTCGAATGCTAAATTGAGTGTTATATAATTCACACGAGTTTAGTTACTATGTCACTATAACTATGGTGATATAATTTCCCAATAGGATTTGAAACCGATAAAGTCGTATTTCATTTTAGTATAGTAACTATCACGCCTTTCTTCTAGTGGAATAGGTAGGTATGACCTTTTTCTCAAGTGCTTAAGTCCATCATCATTACAACCCCTTTGTGATTAAGAAAATATTTATAAAAGTTTGGAGTGAATTTTCTTCGAGGTTCACCCCGACCGACCTTCCCACTAGCTTTTATCTTATATACTTACTGCTATGATACCTGCTATGATGAAAATGATATTAAATTATGGTATGGTAATCATAATTTAATATGATTTTATTCAGTTGAAGACATATTTACGTAACTGTTTGCCTCGGATTTGCATAGTGCTGCCGTCAAAATTAATTTATACACTGGCATATTTCAAACTAAATTCGATTTTCATTCGCAACACTCCGTGTGAAAATTGAACTGACGTAATAGTACTCGTAATTCCCGACATACTCGTATGTAGATAAATAGTCAATCTCTCTGATAGACAAGAAGTGATATAAATTTTGATCAACTTCGAACGGCCCGCTTACAATAATAGGTTGCATAGAAGCCGCACGTATCTGTCAGGAACATACAAATTGCTCCAATCTGCCTGTGCTCATTCTTCATATATAATGTGGAATCATAACCTATATTTTCTTTGTTCATAAATATGTGTTTTGCTTTGTAATGATGAATTTATCAAGGAGTATGGTGCACTGTGTCTATTTAGTCTCCTATGCGACGAATACCTATAACCCACATCGGCGTAAATCTAGTTCATTTTAGATTTTTTTTCTTACTTTCTGCTCCGAATAATAAAAAAGGGATGTATTGTTAGGGCTCTGATATATTAGACCTATAAATCTTTCAGGTATCAACAAACTTTCTCACGTATCGAAACCCACCTCGCACGGTTCACTAGTTAGGTCTTGTTTAGTTTATTATAAGACGCTATACTTATATAAAACATATCATAATACATTTTTCTCGTTCACAATAGCACTTATATAATTTAGTTTACACAATTCATGCAACAATTGAATTTTTTATAATCTGCTAGATACCAATCTGTACTAGCAAACCTTGACTATCCGAATCGTTTCAAGACATATTATATAATTTATTTTTAAACATGCGTAAAATAGTATCCTGTGCAAAAAGAAAATACCAAAATAAATATACTTGGTAAAATGTTAAAATAAGTGAGGAAGTACGCGTCATTGTTGTCCAATGTGAGCCTATCGACTATTTAAAAAATGCGTTTAAATATTATCTATCAATCCGTGTGTGTGTGTGTGTGCGTGTGTGTGTGTGTGTGTGTGTGTGTGTGTGTGTGTGTGTGTGTGTGTGTGTGTGTGTGTGTGTGTGTGTGTGTGTGTGTGTGCGTGTTTGAGATAGAGGGTGTAAGCGCATGTTTGTGTGTCAAACTTTCAAGGCTCTCAATTTCAACTTGATACCTTCATGCGTGCTCAAGAAAAAGTCATGACAGACATACTGACAGACGAATCACGAAATGATTATATTATAAGGGTTTGTCTTTTCTCTCTGAGGTACGGAATCTTAAAAATAGCGGATGGGATGCAAAAGACTGTCTTTAAATGTTCTCTTATCTTTAAAGCGCAAGCTAGTTTGTTCAGACAAATAACTAGACTAGCTCAGTTTTATCTAAATCTACCCATCGCCGACGCTAAGTCTAGCGTAACTTAGACAAACTATGTTGCGGAGCAGAATTAATTTGCTATATTTCAGTGCAAGTAGAAACATTTTTTGTGAAGCAGCTTTTTTTACAAAATATAAAAAGAAGAGTTAGGAAACTTTACGTAAATAACGATTTCCACTCTTTCTGCACCAATGATTAATTTTGTAGTAATAGTTCTAAAAAAACAAATGGAATGGTTATGAAATTCAAACCGTTGAAATACAATATATTTATTCGAAATACCTACTAGAATACAAAAGTATAAAGGAAATACAGAATGTTATTCATATAAGCAGTGAGGACGAATATTACGTCCTATAGCATAGAATACATTATAATATTATCCGATTTCTAAAGTACCATTTGATGTAATCAAAGACACGACTTGATTTTATCGAATTCTTTCATTCTTTCTAAATAGGGGAACTGAATGGAGTCCTTCGTATTGTGCATTTGGTCTTAGAATAAATGAAATGAATGAATGAATCAATCAAAATATTGAATTTATGACGTCGGAGTTCTGCTTTTATCAATACAATTTTACATGAGCGTCATACCAGCGGACCTTTTTATACTACTAGGTTGGCAAACGAGCACACGGACCTTTTGATGCTAACGATAACATAGCAACTGAACGCTGGCAACACCATAGTCTATTATAACTCACGTGCTTCTACCCGCAGAAAGGAAAGTGAGAGAATAAAGATATCAGGAAAAATAAAATGGAAGGAGATAATAATAATATGTAAACGGGAATTAACGCGATCATGGTATAGGTATATACATACCTTTGGAATGCCTGAAAGGAGATAATGCCTCTCACAAAATGCAGTATATATTTAACGTTAAGCCTATTATTAGAGCCTTGAGGCTTACTGTACATTTTCTCTGTCGTTATTTTTGAAGTTTTGATGAGTTACAAAACAAAACTGCCAACAGAAGTGAAACTTCTTGCTTAGCATTACATGTAAAAAAACACATCATACCTTTATACGTCACACTCGTTGCTACGTACTGTTAATATTAGCACGCCGGTGACAGGTATAGTCTGCATGCTGCAGTCGATGTGCATATTAATCAATTCTTGTCACATGGGTTCGCAACTCGCTGGTCTTCTTAATACCGCAGTCTATAAGACCACCTAATAATGAGCCGCTTGTACAGACAGTCACAGAGAAAAATATACACCTCTAACTTCACAGAAAAAGTGTACATTTATCTCATTGACTGTGTGTACATAGATTACATCCGTTACATATTATATTACACCCTATAAAACCGAGCAGTCAGTAAGCAGCTTAAGATATTTCCCGACCAAAAGTCGCACAACACACCCAAAAAAGGTTTTACGTCAAAGTTTTAGGTAATATTTCTAGTAAATATTACAAAATAACAAAATTTTCATGTAGAGAAGTTGATTTTACTTCACCGTTTTCATAAGCTCCGTCAATATGCTGAGTGAGGGACCTTTAGAAACGACCTGAGAAATTCCTCACACATCGTCTGTTTATTTGTTCAGTTATGTATGGTTAAATAATGTTCCAAATTTCTAAACAGAGTCTTTAAAGGTAGATATAGTTTATTTTTATATAATCTTCAACGGATAAATATTTTTAGACGATCTGCTAACATTAATATTTTGCCATTTTTCTATCTAACCATGGCATGGTTTTCGTCAAGTAACATATAATATTAAAAGTATTTTAGGTAGAGGGTCTATCATAGGAGGTGTCTTTTGACTTTAACCATTTATTACCCAGCTTCATACCAATTTTATTAGTACCTATAAATACTTATAACACCGACGATATCATAAAGTAGACCTTCCTATATCTCCAAGGAGTTTTGCATCCCTACTCAACAGCAGTAACACCAGTGCCAGTACTTTTTAACTACAGTCATCCAAAGACTGCTAGTACTGCCCCAATCAGTCTGCATATATTACAACGAGAAATCATAATAATTAAGTTTTCTCTTCCAAATGAAATCTAAGAATGAATTCATTTCCGTCTTCTTCCAGGAACATCCGTATTCTAAACATTTTAGTAATCGATTCTGATAAAAGCTTTGTTCGGGTTTAGCATTTCGAATTTCGAATAATAGAACTTGTTTGTTTACACCAAGTACTGAAGACCATTGATCAATATTCGGTTTTATTTTCAACAGAAATTTACATACGACACAGCATATTTTACAAAAACAAAGTTAAAATATTATGCTAAAGCTTAAAAGTTAAACTATTTTGTAATAAAACCTTATAATTCGTTTGATATAAAATAAAAATAACGATTTGACAACCTGCCTCTTTTATTTGAAGTCTCAATTAAATCAATCGGGTTGGTATTCAAATATTTATGCGATTTATTGAAAAATTAATCGCACAAAGCTTCCAATAAAGGCAACGTTAATTTAAATTATTATTGAAAGCTGATATGAAATTAAAATTCAACCGCAATTCTGATTTGCGATATTGGAGCACGTACAAAGCGTTTTCTGTTACGGTGGAGTTTTCGCAGCGACTATGATTCATCATTGTCAACTATGCGATGACCCCGGTTGCTTCGGAAGTTAGACATCCGAACCCGGGATCCGCTTCACTACTTTCACTTACTACTCGATCTAATCTGATCTTCAGCATCCCTCGCAGTGAGAAAATTGCCACGCATGTTGTTTTTCAACATGTAGCATGTACTACTCGGGTCTACCCCTCCTGCCAGGTTCGACAAAAGTGTCATAGCCAGACATTTGTTACTCATGTGGCCAGGCGAGTACGACTGCAGCAGCTGTGATGTAGGTTTGGTTGCCGAGTGAGATAAGGCGTTATTTGATTATTTCTCCCAAATTTCAGTAGCGGTACGGATAACAGAAATGTGCCCGAATGGCTATTTTTTCTTCCGATACAAGGAAAATATTTATTATTGAAGGTTGGATGAAATTTGTAATCAATACAGTAACACAAATATTTCCTCATTAGACAAAAGCTTTTGGTAAATTAATCTGAGGTTGGCTTGTTTTTTCTTGGTGAATTGCTAAATATTTTTCAATTATTTAATATCCAGGTTACCTATAGTTAAGGTATTTGTGAGCAATGAAATATAAATTCAAGTCAAACTAACATTAATTGTATACAAACATCTCACTTATTCAAGTACTTAAATAAGAATAATGATGATAAAAAGAAAGAAAAGAGATATAAAATACCTACTTAAATTCCTAATTAAGAAGAAAACCAAATCATTGATAAACCCGGATAAATTGTCGACTACTATTCAAAATTTGGTATAGATACGAGTATTCAAACCTCAAATACAACGTTCTGTCCGAGAAGCATTTATGTATCGTACCCGCATGTTCTTATCTCATTCAAACCTAGATTTGCTACGTAAAGCACCTAAATCTTCTTGAACATTATACCCGAGATTTCAATATTTTATCGTACCTCACTACCTTAAAGTGAGTTGACAGTCTATGATGCTTCAAAGGTTTTATGAACTTATTTTCATACACACATAATCATATTTATGATAATTTTATTCTTATAAAGATTTTACGACAACTATAGGAGTTAAATTGAAGTTACAGTATAACACATATTAAATTTTGTCTAAGGATATACCTTGAAATCAAATGAATAAAGATACCTATTTGAATCTGACTACACAGTTACATATAAAAGACAAAAATAAAAACGTAATGAAACATCAGTAATCGTGTATCGTGTCTATGAGGTAATATAGAAAATCTTATTCCTTAATTTAAAATGTGTGTAATTTAGTTTTGTGTAAACGAAACTATCTTACTTACTTTATCCTAGGAAATTATTCCTACAAGTCGCGTTTCCACCATTTTTTCTTTATAGTAGGTATTTGTTTGAAATAGAATTAATTTCAGCAAGTTGAATAACAAGATATTTACTTCGAAGCTAACTTGCGTAATCACTTTAAACTTTGACAAGCGCCATTGTTTGCGTTAGCGTGAATTTAATTCGTATAGTTAGCTGTTCTGTTATTGTCAATTGTAAGACAGTTATTATGACTCGCAAAACGCGTCTATATAGACTTGACTACTCGCAATAATTCTTGTTTTGTGGTTCTGGTCACACATACCTAATACCGTGTATATACCACGTTGCTTTGAAATTTTATATTGCTAATTTTTACATTGTCTTTCATATAAGCGTTCAATTCAGTTGGCTCTTAAGCTTTTTCTTCATTTTCTGGTTTTTACTGTTTTGCAACTATCTGGCCTTCCAATCCTGAAAGAAAAGCCTGGGCCACCTTCTTTATTACACCCAAGATCTAATTTATACATTGCTTCTACAAACAAATAACCATACACCATTTGCTGGTAAGCCATTACTATATCTATTATAGCCAGCAATAACAGAGGTTACTTTATTTTTTTATCCGTTTTATTTGAATATTGCGACATTAAAATTAAACGGATTCGATTTATTGAGTTAAAATGTATTTTGGGTGAAACAAACCTCATTGTAACCGACACCGCAGTGAGGTTCTTCAAGTTTCCAGAATACATTATTAAGACGAAATTGTCTTTTCCAATTGTTTTGTGTTTATTTAAACAGTGATTTGACAACCGGCCCAAAGTGTTGTGATACAGTTGGTTGTGGGTTGACTAAAATATCTTTAGTATTGACACAAACTTCGTTTACTTTAGTCAATGCCATCTAAATAGAAGGAAACTTGGTATTGTCAGTTGTTAATTCTGAGGGAATTTCTAAATTTAGCACAACCAATTTAAACATATTTTATTTAACAATTTGTGAAGGTCGATTTATGTGGTATTCAAATAAATTTGCTGAAGTAATAAAGCTGTAATGGTTTCTACTCTAATGAAAAAATTAAATGCTTGCCCTTTCTTCACAATAATACGACTATGTATATTAGTTTTAAACTTGACAGATCACGCAACTACATAAGTTGCGTGATCTGAGTCCTTGATTTAGATAAAAGCCAAGATTGGATTGGATTGGATCAGGATTGGTATAGGGGTTTATTTGATACATTAAAATAGATTGACCTAGTTAGATGCTAAACATGGGTATCATATAACTTTATTGATAGTTTTCAGCAACTCCAATTTGCAATTGATTCATGTTATCAACTTTCTCCTTCAGTTACTTACCACATAACTGCATAGTCATAGATCAAATAACACACGCTCCACAAGTCTGTGAATATCAAAGTTTTTCGCTCACACAGATCAAAACAAATGCATCCCATTTGTTCATGACAAACAAAGGAGTGCATCCATATTGCAAAAATAACAAATGGTAGATTGTGAACGTCGTTTGTTTTGCCTTATCAGTCGCCTCGAGCTCATTCGTATTTCAGAATAAGAGAAGCATTGAGCGGAAAAATAAAGTGTTTGTTGCGCTCAATGGATATTTATTTATTAGACGTATTTGCTACAAACGTTTAGTCAAGTGTTTAGTCCGGCACTTGTAACTCATTTTATACGAAATGGAAATATTTATTAGAACTGTTTCTAGGCTTGTAATTGTAATGTAATTTTTGAGTTACAATTAATCAGGTATAAATTTAAGAAAACTCCGTTACAAGATGTCTTTAAGTTTAAAAATAGTATCAATGTTTAAGAAATACTTTTCTAAGTTTTCAAAAATATTATATCGTGACGCTAGAAAAATGATACTAATGAGTGGACTACACTAAGAAAAATATTATAGGTGCGTTTTAAATATTGATTTTAAGTTTAAAATTTTCAGATAAATAAAATATGGTAGGTACTTACTTACATTTATGTTATATTGAAATTTTGAATTTATTTGTATTTTACATACACTTACCTACTAAAAAAATTGAACAAGGGTTGAAGGAATGCGAATGCGATCATAAATTGAAATTAATAAAATTATAGTTCACAGGATTAAAATCGATGAAAAGAGTCTCATTCATCATTTTAACGATCTTTCATATTATTTTAAAGTTAGCTAAAGACCATCAAAACAGCGATTCAAATAAGCAAACTAAACGTTTTCATAAAACGAAATACGAACTATTAAAACAAACTTTAAGATTGTTCTTTAGCTAATTTATGACGTCGCTTCGGTCGTTAGCCGTAGTTGGGAGCAAATGGCAAGATCCAACGTTTCTTAAGCTTGAGTAGACCCCTTTTATTACAGTGCAATGAATATTTTTAATAAATCACTTTTTAATTCAGATAAATTATAAATAATCATGTAGGGTATTTATATGTAATGTTCTGTAACACGGTCTATTTTTATACGTACTATAATCCATCTTAACAAATTAAGTGAAGGTAAGAAACTACAGGTAACTATGTAATAACATTTAATTATATTCTAAGGATACAATATATGTGGTCACTTACTTATTATGAGGGATTAGTAACGTTATTCTAAATTATTTTATGCCAATAAATATCTACATAAACATAATATAACCTTTAATGAAGTACTTTAATGTCAATCACAATTATTTTTGTTACATTCCGAAGTGTGACTGTACGAAAACTTTGAGAATCAATGAACGGGGACTATACCAAACCACAACCAAGTCACGTCTTTCTGACGTCATTGACAGTCGACATCCAGAGTCACGCTGTGAACATTAATTTTGTTTAATTAAAATACTAAGGGTACAATAGTGAAATAGAAAGGAAATTCATATTTAGTCAAATACGAAAAGTAACCTTAGCGAGAAATTCTCTTTTGTTCTTGAAGAATAAGGAAGATTATTCTGAATAGGTTCAGTATTAACGTCGCAAACGAGGCACGATATATCAAGAGCCAAAGGTCTGAATACTTGATCTTATTTTGGGTTGTGAGCACTTTGCGGTTTTCAGACCGTTTAATAACTACGCGCTCGCCTAATCGTGCATACAATACATTCACGCCATTCTCCAATAGGGTAAGTAGAGACTACGACACCATATCCTTACGCTTCTGCTACTTTTATAATTGTTAACCTAAACGTATATTTAATCTGCACCCTAATAAGGAAAAAATAGGAGATTTTGAAACGCTTTCGATGATAAACGCACTTAAGATTTTTTTATTTCTAATTATATAAAACATCTTATCATTCCGTCATTTTGGCAGATCAATGGACGAGTCTTGGGCTCTTCTCTTGTTGTTCAGACGGCAGTCACTCTCTTAAAAGTCGTAGAAGCCAAATCAAAACGATGAAATAGAGTAAGTGAACACCGTGTTTAAATGAGAAGATTCAGATACAACCGGGTAATGGTGATGATGATAACATGTCTTTCACCACACCAGCAAAAATATTTTCATAATAAAAATTAATCTACAGAATATTAATGATAATAATTAGTGTTATATCTTTTCTAATGTATAATCAATATCTCTTAATGAAGCAATAGCATGGCATCGTACAATAAAGTGACTTAAGAAATTAATTTGAATTGAGAACTTAATCTTTATCGTTAAAAAAAATTCATAACTTGAACCTAATATTCTGTGAATTTATTAGTCTGTAAGTAATAAAATGTACCATCACTTTGTTACATTTATTGCTCAATAAATTAGTAATGAAATAATAAAAACTAAGTTAATATAGTAATATTTCATCTGTTTTTTATATCTAAGACCTAGGTTGCTTATAAAAAATATAGGTAGGCCAGCTCATGCAAAATTGGCCGAGTAATACAGATGCCGAATTAATGTCCAGTATCTAATCTTGAGACAAACCTCATTTCAAACGAAACAGTGCCGCTATTCCTCGTAAAAATACTTGAAAAGTAACAAAAAAATTAATAAACATATTTCGTTCTATAAGAAAGGAAAAGGAAAAATAGCTTAATCATATTTTGCTTTAAGTAAAACTTCTTTGAATACATTAAATATTCAAGCGGTAGAATCTTGGAAGTGCCAAGTGACACATAAATCTACAGCTGTTGCATTATAAATAAACGTGCTTACTTTTGCACAGTTCTAAATTATTTAAATATTTTCGTATTTGACCGTAAACGATAGGCACTTTTCAAATGTATCTATATTTTTGTACATTTTAATAAAATTCCAAATCACGGGTTCAGTTTTTGTACTAAGCAGAGTTTTATTCTGCAGAGAATTTCTTAGTACGTAGTCTGGAAAAATAGAAAGTGATACGTAAGTTACGTAAAATAAAAAACAGCAAACGTGTAATCTCATCATTGACAATCTGGCATAATGATACCTACTTGCTAGCAGGGAGGCTTATCTTGCTTTTGTTGTATAAAAAGAACTCAAATTCACAAATATTTTTTATTCGAAAACCGTTTTCAAATAATTCAAAATAAATTTACGGTCAACAAATTTGTTTATCGGTATTTGGAATGCGGGGATTAAAATACAGACATTGATGCCATACAAACCGTTGCGACTTCACAGCTAGGGGTTAAATTGCGTGGATGTTTGTGTCAAACGGGTAGTGCACCGGACGAGCGAACAAAGGTCGGTTATTGCACGCCAGTCTCTATTGTGCCAGTGAATTGCTATTGTGACTCTTAGTAGGGTTAGCAAATGTGACTACATAGTACTTTATGCCAGTTATTCTCTCGGAATGGTTTCGCTTGACCGGAAAAGTATTCTTACTTAAATTGAATTTACAAAGTTGCGTTGTGAGTTTCGTTAAAATTGTGAGTGTGATGGTCATCGTCAGCATTGCAGCGTTAGTCCCAGTCGGCAGGTGGTCTCGACTACTCTTTCTCTTAGTTTATCTTGACTTTTATGGGAGCAAGTACCATTTGACTCTATAACCTCAAGAGGAAAGGCTGAGCCAGAATGTCTTATGAAGTTAAAGTTAGCTTGGGCACAGATATTGTCTGCTGCAGACATTCTCACTGACCATAATATACTACTAAACACACATATTTATACACTACAAAAATAAACACAAGGTTGCAAAGACTACGCTTTGTTGATTCAGAATTGTATTCTAAAATGAAATAACAAATGGCGACCCTAGTTACAGCCGTGTGATTTGACAGACGGATGCAGCCTGACCGGATTTCTGTTCCAAATGGGGAAAATACGCCGTTCATACTGAGCACTTTTGTTACCGTGACAGTTTTTTATTAGCAACGGAACAATTTTGCAGCCAAATCCACAATGGCTGCGTTTATGTGGTGTTTTATACATTTTATGTGAAAGTTCAATTTGTAGACGGACGTTTAAAATATATTAATAATTTGCCAGACGGTACAATTAACAGAACGAATTACTCACAGGAAATAATGGATTTTGTTTAAGCAATGTTTGATTGATAAAATATACCCATTTTTACATCCTTTAGCTTTAAAACATTTAATATAACGTTTAAGTATTACTAAGTTGGTTTTGTATTGGCCGTACGTATTGTTATTTGCGATAAAAAAAAATTACCTCTTATGGTAAATATGCTGCATTTACCATAAGTTCTCAAGTTGTAAATAAAATTTATTCAAAGTTTAAGTTTGTCTATTATAATTAAGAATCCTTTTATTAAAACAATAGTCTTCTAGAATTTTAAAGGATTTAGAAAACAGGAAGAAACAGTAATGTAATAATAATTATTATAAACAAGTTATAATCCGAACCGAAGTTCTCTGTTCTCTTTATATCCCGCAGAGTGAAAACGGGGTTAAAACGAACAAAGTTCTTGCAAAGACGTAGTAAATTGAAAATGATGTCATGCTGGCGACCGAGTATTATAAGAAACACTACTTTTAACGAGTACTAGAAAAAAAAACTATAAACGATAAGATTTCCTACAGACATTTCTAAGAAGAATAGCATTTGTAAAGCGGGACGAATGAAATCCATGAAACAAGTTCAGAGATATAGAAATGCTGATATAAATATTCGGTTTTATGTGATATCTCCGTCTGTGGGATTTCGAGGGTTTCGCACGTCTCCAACTGTACTTATATTATGACTTTAACAAGATGTCAATATACGTGAAATGGCTAAAATGCTGTTAAACAGACGATTCGTATTCAGGCCTGCTTTAGTGCAGGCTGCTTTGGTTAGAACCATACTCATATTCGCAGTAAGTCAACTAAATTACTTGATGTCCGTTTTCTGTAACTAAATTTTCGAGACGTGCGGCCTCAATATTAAATTAGAAGTAGAAGATATGTCTCCGAAATCTGCAGAAGAATTATAATAAAATTTTATGTAGTCTGTATATTTGTATGTAAAGTGGGGATCTGCGTAAGTAGATACATCTATATCCTTGTTAAAGTTTGTAAATATGTTTGTGTTACTCAATCACGCTCTAACAACTGAACAGATTTGGCTAAAATTTGGAACAATGATATAATTATATTATAGTCCGGCTAGGATACAATGGAAAGGTAACAAAATTTCATACCCACTAATCTATTATAAACGTTTCTGTTCTTAATTTAGTAATTAGGAACAGAAACTTCCTAAAAAAGTAAAAAGAGATGAATAATGAATTTAAATACTAATAATAAATGCTAAATAAGGAGCTGAACTGTACACTATCAGTGAACATGAACTAAATCTTGGCCAATAACAAGCTTTAAAATGAATAAAAAGACAAGCTCGGTGCTATCGAGCGTTACGAGATTTTATGTGTGTTACTGCAGGGCAATTTATTTCCCTGTCAATGACAAGCCGTAAAAATTGATGGAAAAGTAACTCGGTTCGTATCTAGATATTGAACTTTATCGAAGTATGGACATATTTCATGTGTTCAATTCCTGCAATAAACAGTTAGTAATTGAACTATTTAAAATAGGAACTATAAGCGCAAATGTACACACAAATGCGCACAAATACGCACACAATACATTCGCATACGTCTTATAAAATATAACCCCCTTTAAAATATGAATTGTACGTTTCCCTTTTGACTTTTCGCCATTTACTTTATATATTACCAAACCATTGAGGTTGAGTTTGTATAAAGGAACAGTCAGATTATGAACCAAATAAAAACACTTAGCATTTTGTAATATTAAGTACTTTATGCTTACATAATACTTACATTATTAACGAATACGTTTCATTAAGTACCACAAACAATGAATTAGGAGGTTTAGCTCTGTTTATATTTACTTTGCAAAGCAAAATCGCCTATAACAAGGGATCATGCTCAACATGGTCGAATTTATCTAATTCATGTATCGAATTATACAAACAGATCAAATCTCAATCCGTAAACTATTTATTTTGGTCTAAATAAATAGGTACATGTATTATATATATTATTTTCATCCGATAGTAAAATGAGGTTCTAGTCATGGATGATTAGTATTAATTATTGTCATGTAACATTTGTTGCCTGATTTCAACAATACTTTGTTTATCAGGATTAAGGTTAACTATATCCTCGGAGTTAGCTTTAAATGGTCAAAATCTAACGAAGTCGATAGAAATCGTGACAAAATCGTCACTTAATTTAAGTTTATAAATTAATTCATACCATGCAATCATAATTATTTTAAAAGAGCGCTACCGTACGAGTATCATTATCAATGGTTAAATTTTTTTGAGCTACACTGTACCTATATTCATTAAATAGGTATACATATTATATGCATAATGGTCCTCCGAGCCGGAAGTTACGTGGTAAGGTGCGAACTAGTGAGCCATATCCTAACAAACCATTCTGTTCAAACACAGTCAAGCGCGTTTATTTAATATCTGCAGCACTACTGACTAGGATAGCCTGAATAATATTGTTACAGACTTGACTAACATAATTAGAAATACGGTTTCTACCTCCAGCAGTTTCTGAGATATTTACAATTCCATTTCTACTGGTGTGGAATTTATCATAGTTTGAAAGACGGAACAGGAGGTAACTACCACAACTGAGAACTTTGGAAAATGAAACTAGACAAAGAATCAAATACCACACCCAAGTTATTCATTTATATTGAATAAATGCCCAATAATATTCATAATTATTTCAGTGTTGACTCCCGGTTGTATTTGAGGCCTTCATTTCATAGTCCGCTAATTTCTAACCCTTTATTGAATTACTTATTAATATTGAATTTATTATTATTGAATTACAAATTAATCCCGTAAGCAGGGTGAGTTTTCACCATTGGGTTGTGAAGGTCAGATGGCAGTCGTTTCACGGAAAATATCGAGGTCCAGCCAAATCCGCAGTTAAGACTGGTAAAGCCAACCCCAGACTCCGAGGTTGAAGGAAGTGAGCTGCAGCTCCATAATTTTCATTTCTTAAGTATAAATTGACTCTATCGTGGAATTAAGTTCGTTTGTCGTGCTTCACATTCAATTTCTGTACGAAAGAAATATGATATGATTCGTTTTACTAAGACTACTTACGAAGGATTGAATTTACCACAGTGAGATTGAACTGCCAGATTATTTCTTTCATATTACTTAGCGCGGTTTAAGTTCTTTGAAATATCATAAGTTTAATTCATATTTTTATATCTATAAAATATAGTATCATTCATTCTCTTTGAGTCTGTCTTCTTTACAATTTTATCATAGTGAATTTGCAACTGTTAGTATTCACAGAATTGCATAATTTTCAAAAAGCTGAAACAAAATTTTAATAAAGTGTCGTTCACTCGACTTCACTCGACAAGTTAAGTGTAATGTTTGATATCAATGTCATTAAAATGTTGAATGTTTCTTTTCATCTGTAATTATTTATAATAAATAATTATACCTTTATTTGTAGCGATCAAAAATAAACTATTACCTCATTTAGTCACGATATAGTATAAAAAATAGAAGGGTCATTAATGGACATAAACATAGTAATACTCTTATGGGGTCGGCAGCGCGAGTGTGATGCCCCTGGTGTTACACGCATCCGTAGGCCACGGTGACCGCTTCCCATCAGGTGGGCCGTGTGCTTGTCTGCCACCTAAGTGGTATAAAAAAAAACTCATAGTGTCTATTTACACCTTGGTAAACAGCAACACTCTGACACAGTTAACAGGTTTGTCCATTTGCAAATTTGCGAGGTCGAGGTTTATATGTTCAAAAATATATCACCCGAGATTATACCGGGATCCCCGGTCATAGACCCCGTAACGGTACTGAAATGTTATTATCGTCCATGCAATTCCATTAGTGGTTCCAAGAAAAATCCTTTTAGTAGGTATTTTTAAAGTTATATGCAAATAAATGTTATTTTCTTTACGATGAAAACTAATAACTTATGTTTAAATTGTCTTTTTGCAGTTGTCTGTCTCCAGTTGTCGGGAGATGATTTCTGTAGTTTTACATGCGAAAAATATAATAAAGATACAGGTTTTCACGACTACTAGGATGATTTTATCAATATCTGGACAAAATTATTCATTTACGCTGAACAAGAAAGACGCCTGCGTTCAACAGAAATGGCTTTTAGAAATATTGTAATAACAAAGAACAAGCGCCTCTTATCACGGGCAAGAACAAACCATTTTGTCATTCCACCCTTTAGAGTACATATATCATTGTAACTTTATAAAAGATATTCTGAAATTTGAAGGTCTTTATTGGGCAAAATTTAAATTATGCTTGTATTTGAAAGCGGCTTTATTGAGAAAAATAATGTTTTGTTTAGTGTATTAATTATGTTTCGGAAACCAATTAAGCTTGTTTATAATAGCGAGAGTTAAATTTTATTTGGTTGGAGAATTTAGTTAAATTATAAGATCCTGTTTCTTTGAATATAATAAGGTTTGCGTGTTACGTAAAATTATACAAGTAATTTATAAAGGAAAATGCCTAAGGACTACATTGATAAATAGATTTTACATAGTTGCCTCCGGATTATAATTGCTGTTATCCAAACTAGAATACTCAAAGTAATAATTCACTAGATACTATTGAGATTGGGTTATATTTTGTAGGGATTCCTAGTCTCATATATTATACAATGTCATGGACGAGTATATTGATAATATAATAAATTTATGAAACTTGGATCTCTTGTTGCCTTCAGACACTATCGTAACTGTATTTCGGAGTTGCGATCAAAGTCTTTTTCATCCTTGATCATACGCAATTACGATTGAAGATATTTTCTTCTTAGTTTGAAACCAGTATTATTACCCATCAAAATCTTTTCAGCCGTCTTTAGAAATTTATTACATGTCATAGGTCGTCTATTTCTAAACGCACTCAGCAAACAGTACGTACGTTCATTTATTATACGTATAAAGTAGATAGATTTCTTGTTTTCATCTCATATCATAAGTTTCCGGTATGAATGAATAAGACTGACCCTTTCCTTCCCATGGCAGTCATTGCACATGAAATATTTTGCCTTTAGTTTTATAAAATAAAAATCTTTATGAACTTACACGGTAAGACTTCAGGGAGACGAATTAACTATACATGAGAACTAAATTCATAACCGATAACTGTGTAATACTGGTTCTACATAAGACAGTTATTTGCTGCAATATTTGTATTATTGTTAACAAAATATCTTCGAGCCTGTAGTATAAATCTGCATTTCTGTTTGCGTGTGATTGCTCTGTGCTCTATTTCTAGATCAAATAAAGTGTCATTGGGATTTTCTATTAATATATTCTTATCATATTTCTAGATCCTTTAATTTACTTATTAATAATTTACGATGTGGATTTCGAGACGGTTTAAATTTTCCTAGGAGTCCCCGAGTACCATTACCTATTACAGCGCATCGCTTCTTATTATTCAGGATCATACATATAAGTATAACTGCACCTCTCTACCCTTTATAACGTATTTTAGTTCCGGACTATTTTTATAAAGCAAGTTTCCTGAAACTAATTCCTTAATAATAAACTGATCTTATTCACACAAAACCAGGTAAGTCTAACTTTAAATCACATTTAACACTTGGAATTAGAATTCCACCAAGTAGTGGAAATTCACCACTGTCTAACAAGTTAAAACCGCAACCCACACATCGATAGAAATCAACTGTCCATTAACATTCAGGAAACGCCTGGTGATCAAAGTTTTGTAAACTTTGTACGCTAGACTTTGTGCGGTCGGAATACACCGACATTAGGAAAAACTTCGACTTGAATGTAGGATATCTCTCAGACAGAAAGATAGAAACTTGTAGTGAGTATTTGAGACCCTACAAAAGTCATCGGATCAACAACCTCACCTGTAAAGCCTATTATTTTCTTCCTTATAAAATTATTAAGATGTATACCTATTCTACTGATTATATTCTGAAATACACTGACAGCCTGCTGCTGCTGCGGAAAATATCGAAGTTCAGCTGCATCACAGTTAGACTGGAAAGCCGACCCCAACTGAGTTGGGAAAAAGGTTCAGAGAATGATGAACACTGACAGCCTGCTGTCATACAGTTCTTACTAGTACAGCTGTCAATGTTCAGCATATCAACTCAGTGTAATTTTAATTATTTTATTGCTATTGCATGTATAATGAATGACTAATTATAAGTATATACCAAGATACTCTGTTGAATTAAATAAACTTCTCTATTATTTTATCTTGTCTAAGCCCGGTAGTCGACAAACGAATCTCTATTACAGCGTTTCCTCTTAGAGTTTGAGGAAAAGCTCTTAAGAGAGTAAGAGAGAGAGAGAGAATTTGAGAAAGTAGGACACTCTTTTTATGAAAAAGGAGAAGCACGAGAGTAGACTAAGAATTTTGGGGCTTTGGATGCGACTGGAATTGACATTGTTAAGAAGTAGCGATCTAAGATCTAAGCTGTATTCATAGTGTCACTGGTTTAATGAAGAGCATGCATACGTTTCATGGATATGCAACTTGCCATCCAGTTATGAATATGTGGTTGTACTAAATCATCAACTAAATGTCTACAGTACAAGGAAGTTCAGCGTTTAGTTTAGTTAGAAGCGGGCAAAGCGAGATAATTAACAAAGTTTACAGGGCTACCCACGGTTAAATCTCTTGTTGATAGTCAGTTAACTCGCGTCACTTAGACGTATGAATGCATTTTAGCGAAGCCGAAGCCGTGAGGTGTTAGTATTACAGTATTCAACTAGTTTATTTACTCGTAGATTATAATTCTGTGCGTCCTGTGAAAAGGGGTACAAGTCAACTTATATCGAATTTGATATTATTATAGCACCTCAATCAGAAAAAAATACTCTATTTTTCTATCTATTCACCATGTTGATAAGTTTATTCGTTTCTGAGATAGTGTGGTACATCTAAGACGAAATGGCGTGATTTGATAAAATATGACTGTGTAAATAAATATATGTTGACATCTATCATTCATGATATTCAAGTTATTTGTGTGTAAAAATGTATCTCAAGTCATATCATTATTAACATTATATTTATTACCTTCTAATAAGGTGTCATCTGGTACATGTTTAGTTATATCAATTGACACAAAGTAAATTCGTACACTGCATCGATACAACTAAAGTTGTATTATTGCTCACATACATAGGAAACTAATATTTTTGTGTAAACTAATTCAACTAAAATAATATCAATAATGACGAGAAGATTAAAACGGTTTTGATCCAAAATATTGTGCAAAGTAATACATGTTACGAACGCGAGCGGTGCGCGGGATGCAGGGGGCGTTACTCGAGGGTACCGCCGCCCGCGCGGGGTTAGCTCCGTAAAATACTACTGGACAAGGTGCTCGCGCATGCTCTCTGAGCAATCCAACATGGCGCACAGTGTACCTATTAGATGTATCATTTTACACAAATTCTGTTTTATTATTCGTATATTCATAATAACAAGAACTAATAACCATTTACACAAAATAATTACTACACTTATATCAATATACAATAAATCTATTTATTAATGTGTAAAAGTGAAAAACATTGCAATTTACGTAGATGCGCCCCAGTATTGCTCCTAAACACCTAATTATATAATAAGAATAATAATAAAACTCTTTATTGTACACCAAGGATATAAAAGTAGTAACAATAATAATTAAATTAAAGTATTAACAATTGGCGGCCTTATTGCTCCGTGGCAATCTCTACCAGGCAACCATATAATGTGCGTATACTTCCGCTAATATAAGTGTTATCGGTATACCTACACTATTTATCTATAAGTGCACGCGCACACAAACCGCTGACAGTTGGCGGATGACGCTAGTGTCTATAGAACTGTACCCCGCGATCCCCCCAACCGAAAATAGATGGAGCAAAGCGTCTTCGTCGTTCAAAGCGTCGATTGCACTATCTGTAGGTAATGAATACCGTTATTATTTTACTTAGTTATTTATGTTCTATGATAGTCTATAATGTAAAATTTCATTGTTGCAGCATCGTTTTTGCCGTGCAAAACGCATGTTGACTATGTTGCTCGTAGCTGCTCATGATCTGCCGAATATAATTTCCATATACCACAAGTTTTTAACCCCTGGTTATTTTTTTATATACTATGTAGGTAGCAGAACGGCGTAACTCTCACGTCCACGCTTAACTTCGGGTCATACATTGAAGCTAAAGCTTAGCTGGCTGCAAAAAAGCTGGGCATCCTATCTAAGGTGCGACAGTACTTCACACTGCAATAAAATTGCTTAAGTTTTTGTACCAAGCGCAGGTTCGATCCTGTCTGGAGTACACTACTCGTATCTGTGTGATGACTCAACTAAATACCACCTTGACGCGCTGGAGACGATCGAGAATCGAGAGACGAGCCAAGAGGCTCATCAACGACGTTGCACTAGTCGAGAAAAGGCTTCAGAGCCTTGCCCATAGACGCAAAGTTGCAGGTATATCGGTCTTCTATCGGATACATTTCGGAGAGTGCGCTCTGGAATTGCACAACCTAATACCCCCAAATCTTTCCATCAGCGAACGACCAGACGGACAGCGACGCAACACCGCTTTATGGTCGAAATTCCACTCATACGCACAAAGCGCTTTGCCGACTCGTTCATCATGCGTACAGTTAAGGAGTGGAATTCCTTGCCCGAGTCTGTGTTTCCGGAAAGCTATAACCTGGAAATATTCTAGTCACGAGTGTAAAGATTCCTTCTAGGCAAGCGTGATTCAACGTAGACCACATCGTCACTTACAATCAGGTGAGATAGTAGTCAAACGTAAGCTTATCTTGAATAAAAATAAAAAAAAGGTAGCAGACAAGCACACGGCCCACCTGATGGGAAGCGGTCACCGTGGCCCAAGGACGTGTGTCACACTACGGGCTTCACGCACGCGCTGAACCTACCCTGAAGGGAAGGGTAGCGGGCTAGGGGTGGGAAGGCTTGTATTCCAACCCCGTGGGGGGAAGGGGAAGAGGGGTACAGTGAGCTCTGGCTACCGTACTTACCGGCGGGAACACAACACGATGGTTATTATAGCCGCGGTCTTCTGTAGGGCGGAGGTAGAAACTGTTTTTCGTTTAATATTGTATTGTTGACTTATGTCCTTGATGTTTATTTCCTTTTTAACTAAATTAAAATATTCCAACTTTCAAACCAAATGACACTCAATAACACCTAAAATAAAAGTGATTATGTATTTTTTTTTCTTTTTTATACCTCTATTTTTATACCTTTTTCTTTAGATTGTTTCTTGTATCATATTACACAAACTTGAGTTAAGATTTAAGTCTACTTATATCAAAAAACACGAACTTTATTCACGAGTAAAATGATATAAATAATAAAAAATCTATTTTTACGAGTTTTGTGCCTACAGTGCTTTCGCCAATTGAAAAATATTACTTGTTTGTTAGACAGCTTTGAACAGGAGATGATTAGTTTCATATAAAACTACCTGATAATACAACAAATATCACCTTTCACCAAATCTTCACATAGCGTGTAAATCGATTTATCTCATTTAGAATCATTATACGCGAGCATCCATATGGTGTGTTTTGATACAAAAAATAGTTTTTTTTAAATATCTCGTCCTATATTGAACACTCTTGAGCAGGAACCTAGTAGATTGTTAACAATACCACAATAAAATAAAATATGTCACTAGTTTTGAAAACAAATTATTCTAACAAATTTTATGAATTTTTAAACACAAAAACTAGTCTACTGTAAAGGTGACTTTTTCGACATGTACCGGTTTTCACAGGACACACAGAATTATGATTACAGATTCTTTGAAGACGAATCTTGACTAACCTGTCTGATATTCTCTGATCTAATCTGTAGATTATTTTTCACGGAACCTAATCTAACATTATATTACGTGACTACACAGGTATAATGCCAACCATTTGTGAAAAATATGAATCTTGAAGCTGAGAATATAACAGACTAATCTGTTGCGTGGGTGTGTAAGGTCTTGTGTAAACCACTTAACGAAAAGTGGGGTAGAGTGGTTCAGAAAAATTTAATGTCATACTTTTCACATAAAAAGGTTGTCTGTATGTGTGTGAAAAATTCTCCTTCTTCGAAACTCAAAATGCTGCCAATGTTTGATTACACGAATGGTATCTAGGTAGGAGTTTAAAAGGTTATAAGGATGAAGATGCCGATATAATTAGGACAAATAATTATTTTTGTGATTGTAATCTAAATTCGGGAAGACTATTCACACAGATTTCCCGAATTTAGATTAAAAAATAAGTCGATGCTATCTCGTTAATTATTTATGAAAATAAAAGACGATCAAATTCCGTAACATCGTACTTAGTTAGACACTAAGTACACGTTGTTATCCATAAAATATCTAAGTGTGGATTTAAAAGTCAATTAAAATGTTGTGTAGAGAGCCCTTAGTCCCAAAGTGATTCATCGATTACTTTAAAGTTAGTAAACGTTTAGAGACTAAATCTCCTCTATAGCGCGGAGAGCACGTTAAGCTATCGACTTCTTAGTAATGACGAAGACCACAGCCACAGATTTAAAATACTACTAGATAGGTACCGCATGTACATTGAATAGTATATAAACCGAGCTTGGTTTTTATGTTATAATCGATGACGTCGCATGGGCTAAAAATTTACTAATAATATAATGCTCTAAAGAATGGTTTCAATTGCAACACAATTTGACGTTTTTATATTGAATATTGACTAATGAGAGTTAGGTATATTTTTTAAAATTTAGTATTGATGTAGAGAGCTCAAGAAAAATGAATGGAATGAGGCAACAGCGTGTCAACATGACATTTGACAGCAATGTATGAAGGAGGAGGTTTCAAAGACCTTGATTAATTGAAACAAGGGCATGTAGATGATGATTTTCATATTATTGTAATAAAATATATTCAAAACTCAGTCTCAGTATCCCAAATTTCAACAAAAGATATTCTTTTGGCAATAATACGATTATGAGACAAATTGAGATTGAAGTTTGAACATTTCTTACGAGAATTGTTTTTTTTTTATATCACTTAGGTGGCAGACAGGCAGATGGTTCACCTGATGGAAAGCGGTCACTGTGGTCTATGGACGTGTGCATCAACAGGGGCGTCACAGTTGACCCTGTAAAGACCTTCTAACGCCCTTCTTGAAGAACCCCATATTGTAGCCGCCAGGGATAACTCTCAATTCAGTAACATTTTTGAATGAACGGTTTGCGATATCCAGTCTACTAAACATCTTTGACGAACGTCGAGTAATTGACTTGACAAAAAGCGAAATCACGTCACATTAAATGGCTTGAAACCAGATACTGAAGGTGACTGCTTACCTAAGAGTACGGCTAAATATATTGGAAATTTCTTGGAGAAGTGAAGGTTGAAATGCCTGTCGAAAGTTAGGTGATAAATTAAGATTGAAGCAATTTATAAGAAAGTAATTCTAGCTAGAATTAAGCTTAGTTTTTACCAAAAGATCAGTCCTTTTAGGCGTATTTAGTTGTCTTTTTAGGCGAGTTTAGGGCCTTTTTTGCTTGAATATATTGAAAGACATTTTGACAGTACTGACTGTTAGTGATGAGGGTTGCATTAACACATTAGATACATAATTGAAATCTTGTAAATAGGACCTAGATATTATATTCTGTATTTATAAATTTAAATTTTTGCATGCTTTGTTTTTGCTTGTACTCGATTCCTTTACCCATCCTTAATTTAAATTTCTATATTTTTGTTATTGACACAAAGTTACTGAAGAAGTTTGTAATTTATTAATATTAATTTAATCATTATTTTCATATAAGAGATTTCATTAAACAGCAGCTAGTATAATTAATATTTAACAAACTGCCTAAGAAAATACTTTAGGTAATCATAATAATAAATTCATGAAAATACTTTATTCGTAATATTTCATACTTTGTATAATTATTTTAGAAATGTTTAACAGCTAAGATGACCAATAAAATTAAGCTACTTATGTCGTTAACTGTACATTAACGATTGTGGAGTTGTGAAAATTAATGCTCATCATAACAATATTTGCTTAGAGCATTAATAATTCTGACAGGAAAACCCGTCATTATCCGCTAGAAGGCGATAAATATTTTAGATAATGGATCAGTACGATATTACTGACTGCTAAGAGGGAAAAGGCTTCAGAAATTTGTAAAATATTATTTTGAAAATAGACTATACTTAAAGTATAATTTACTTTAAGTGTATTTTATTACGTACAAATAAGATTACTCATCCTATCATACTAAAATAAAATTATAAAAGTGAATTTAGATGTCTGTTACTCAAATCACACTTTAAAGATTGAATGACTCTGGCTGAAATTTACAACAGTGATAGATTATATTCTGGAAGAATGAAAATGGACTGCCGGAACCCTAAGGATTTTTCTTTGTTCTGTGGCCGGAACCAGATCAAAATTCCACGCGAGAGGAATCGCGGGCAATAGCTGGATCCTTTAACATTGGACAAGTTTTGTTAAATATATCCAATGTACAGACACAACTATTTAACAATTTTTAATATTACATAATATTTTAAATTTTCTAATGTTAAAATAAATTGTGATATTTCTTTAAATATCTTTTCCGAAGGCCAGACAATCTTAAAGTACTTATCAAAACTTTGTTAACAGCTGCCTCATTTATGGCGCTCCTTATATTTATGGTGGCATAAAAATGTGCCCATCGCTTCCGAGGCATATGGCGTTTATGGCGTTACGGCATTGTTTTAGGGTACGTCGTAATTTTGATGGGGAACAACACTATAACTTAGGGAGGTATGTGGTGTTAATGATAAAAAATGGCTTTTGATTTGTCGTTAGTTCAGTAAATTGAAGATTGCCTGTTGAATGCGTAATAGTTAGTGGCAGATTTTTAGCTGTAGAAATTAATTCTAAAATAATTTGTATCTTTAAAGTACAATCAAATGTAAGGGGATATTTTATAAGCAGTGTCATTATCCACAACACAGCATGAAACCCACTTGCATCTTGCTTGCGCTTTACGGTCTGAAGGTAAGATGGCTTCCTTTCCATAAGTTGGTTTTAACGGGAGCGCTGGCTGTCCAACTTCTTCATCTTCCCAACACCGAGAAAAGAACCTATGCTAGAGCATCGAATGTTAACAAGCAGGTCGTGATTTTACTTTAAGAATAATGAAAAGTTGTTTTTTTTTATACTACGTAGGTGGCAGACAAGCACACGAACCACCTGATGGGAAGCGGTCACCGTGGCCTATGGACGTGTGCAACAGGAAAGGGGGAGAGCTGGGAATGGGTGGGAAGGCTAGAAAGGGGTGGGGGAGGTTAGAGGACCACCTACAAGAATTGAGCATTTTTCATCTCATATATTGAATAAACAATTGATGAAACCGCCATACATTACGAGTACATATCCATACAATGTGCGACCGAAACACCTTATTAGATCTCTTCCTTAACCCTTCTGGGAAATGGAAGAGTAAGTTATAATAATAAGATATTATGTAAAATAAACTCCAGCAAAAATGTTGTCGTTACAATATATTTGTCTACTGAAAATGTTTCAAACTGCAAAAACTATTTTTACTCTTTAAAAGGTAGACAAAAGTATGATGAGAATGATAATGAGTTCTTTGTCGACGGCGTTAATGAAATTTAACTATTATCACAGGTTGGTAGTTAAACTTATTTATACAATTGTAAACATATTTTAATTTAAAATATATAACCATGTTACAGTTTTTGTCTAGGTATAATTATTGTAGGTACAGTCTGCAATAAAAGTAGCTTCAGTCACGATAACTCTAAAACATTTCGTAATTATAATAAACAAAACATATAATATATGAACCTTTTTCACCGAGGATTATAAAAGCTACAAATTTAATGCTAAGTAGGTACATAAATTACATTTTCAAATTAATTTTGGAATAAAGGTCGTTTGTGAATTTGATAATGATTAGGGACTTTAGAATAGAATAGAATATGAAGTAGTACCTACAGCCGGTGAAATTGCATTCCAGTCCGGGAGTGTGTCGTAAACAACTATGATAGTAAAATTCTTCCTTATAAGTGTAATAATTTTAAAACTTTTATTTCTCCGTTTTGCACAACTTTGGTCCTGGTAAATATCGTAAAATCATCAAAAATATATTAATTTTATTGAACCTATAAGGTTCTAATTATTTCACTATTAAATATAGGACACTATTAAATTATATATTTATAGATAGATAAAAACTCTTTATTGTACACCAATCTTAGTTATTAGGACAATATTACATGGATCATAATTATTTCAGAAAAATGTACATACAATGTTAAAAAAAAATGTACATACAATGTAAAAATTATATATATTATTATAATTTGTTTTAAAGATCATTTGTAAATTTGTTTGTGTTCAGCAACTTGTGAGATCAACTGTACTGCTTATCGTATGTCTGCTTGCTGCTTAATTAGTGTATCCATTTTTCTAAATTAGACTATTATATTCTGTTTCTGAGAACCAATATGAAGTTTGTTGTGAACACAACTATTACAGGGGAATTCATATAATTGGATAGCAGTCACTCGCAAAGCAAACTGTAGAGAATGCACTTTTATTATAGTGCCAGAAAGTAGGTCAGGTCAGGAATAAAACGCGGGTAGCGTCACTATCCTGTTTAGTGCCAATGATTTATACTACATGGCACTGAGCAGAACCGATGAATCAAATGATTACTATTGATATTTACGAATGGTAACTACCTACCTTAGAATTATTTTATTTATATTATTTTAAAACCTATAACATAACATAACATAAACTCACGCCTATATCCCCGAAGGGGTAGTTAGAGGTGCTAGCACCCACATTTCGCAAATTTATGTTTAGGTCCCAATGTTGAGCCTATTGCCATTAATCGTGCACTTATAAACCTGCGATAAATACACACATAACTTTAAGATATATTATTTTAAAACATCTGAAATATTTTCGAGGCAGTCCACTTAGAGCATCCGTCCAAGTAGTACCTGCGTGAATAGCACCTAGGATAGTCCACGAAGAGCACCTTATCAATATTTTTGGCAGTGGCTCTTTGTGGACTCATTTGCCTACCTAATAAATACAATGTTCTAAATTTGAATTTTCGTTTGTTTTAGATTAAGGCGCGGGCCCACCGCGGTGCACGGAGAGGCTACGCATGAATTGACGTCATTGATACACGCGTGGCTTGCTCGAATAGGCGGTTACATAGCTCAACGCTGTCAACGTGGGTCTACGTTTCCACTGGAGTACACGAATAAGACCCACGACTATGTACAGCTCGGTTATCGCAGAGCAGTTTTCAGTCATACACGTTGTGGAACGGACGCCGCCGTGCCACGCTAAACATAGTCGTGGGTATTCGTGTAAGTACTCCAGTGGAAACGTAGACCCACGTTGTCAAACAAATGAATACACGCAGCTAAAATGCGCCGCGTGCCCGTGCACAGCATGCACCGCGGTGGGGCCGCGCCTTTACTGTTTTGTTCTTGGGTTATGACAAAACTAAAAACAAAACTTTACTCACAATTCTGAAGTTTTAAAAGAAGCTAAGTTGGAAAAGTATAATACATTATTCGTTAGCCAACGTAACACAATTTGGCTTGTAACTAGACTTACTTTGTTGTTCCACATTATTTCTTTATTTGTTAATGTTCAACAAAATTTTAAATTTCGAACTACGGCAGGGACTACATACAACAATTTTAAAACTAACGGGTAAAGTGCAATTTTTTTTTTATTCACTACTTAGTATCCAGATTTTAAACGTTTTATGTCCAGATTTTACCAGCTAAATATCTGCAATACGCAATGCAACTATTGCAAGATGTCTCTACAAATTATTGTATTGTTATTGCATGTATGCGGGTAAAGGTGAGGGCAACGGACAATAGGCCTGTTGCCCGTACCTCCACTCGAATCATATATTATGTATGTACTGATCTCGTTCCTTCAATCCATAAGAACTGGATAGGAACTAGAAAATCCAGTTTGGGGAAAATTTCAGTAATAAGTTTTTTACATTTGGCCTTATAACTAAAGTACAGTAATACGCTGTGAAAGATTTTAGAATGCTATTTTTAATGTACCACCCAATGAACACAAAGTTTTTATTGAAAATTACTTCTGTCTTCAAATAGAAACGTTGCAGGTGGAGCCATAGACGATAGCGAAAGTTGAAACATAAAGTATAAAATAAAGTTTTCATTATTATGATACTAGACGCTAAATGGACGTTTTAGAATAGTCTAGAGAAGCGCATTGCCATTTAGAGAGCTCTAGCAACATTAAAGAAAAGCATAAATGATGAAAACTTTAATGAATATAGTTAGGTACGCTTTGAAACCTCGCAGCCCCAGTAATGAGAAACTTGATGGACTACAGCAATAAATAAGGAACTGCTCCGAACACACTACAGCACAGAAAATGTATTTTCAGCTGAACTTTTACTTTCCTGCTTTTTAGTTAAACTAAATACATAGTACAATGTGTAACTGCAGTAAAATCTAGCATATTAGATGTAACAGAGATGTGGATAAGACAATAATCTGGAACAAGAATGGATAAGATCAGAATTGAAAATAGAATAGAATTTAAGTAAATTTTATACGCGTTTCAATTCTAGTTTCCTGATATTGAATGTCTGGACGGAGTTACGAATAGCGACGAATATATAGCGAGGAATATATAGCCTATTCCAGCTTATGGAAAATCCTTACGGGTTCGATATAAAAACATCAACTGCCACAATTTTAAGTTTCTAGCCGTAGCGGTTCGCACTTTGCCCCGTACTGACAGACAAGAAATTTTTAAAACAGCTTGTAATTGCCCTAAAACAATTTACTAAGAATTAAAGTATCGTCTTTTGTACAATGCTGGCAGTCATCTATTATATCACTTATAGTGAATCATCTGACAATAAATACCGATTTATCTCATACAAGTTTTCACAGAACTTAATTGTCTGACGTTCAATAAAAAGAAACTAATTTAACTTGATGGCCTGGACGAGTCTATCAAGTTAAATAAGTAGAAAATCTACCTTAATGCGATGTGCTAATAGGAAATTTGTTTATCATTTTTGAAGTTAATACAGAGCTTACCTAACAATAAACTTGAGGAAACCTAATACCGCGGCGGTATTTCCTTAATAAAATGTAGAGATAATCCTGAGAGTAATTTACATAATATCTTTGTACTCGTACTCTCACGGCAAAGCTTGGAATTTCTTTTATTGTGGTTGTTTCCCAAAAGCGAAGAAATAAAAATTTTATATTATTCTTTTTACCTTCACTAGGAGCAACTTTCGAATTTAGAAATATGCTTGTGATACTAATAGTTTTTGTAGATTGTCAGTGAGCTAAACACCAACTCATCTCTTCTTATAGATGTCATTAAAAGTAGGAAAAGAATATGCTTTTTTTCTGATATATCTGACAGCAAACATAGAATAGATTTTTGGTAGAAAAAGGTTACACAAAGAACTTACAAGCCTGAAAAGGATATAGACTACATTTTAATTGAAAGAAAGAAAATTATTTATGCCAATTGTGCGAACCCAAAAAATATGGTCGCTATCTCAGCATAAAAGCGTTTAGCGAATAGGTTCCTGTGAATCGCAGGTAATAGATCAGTATAACACGTGTAAGTAGTCTTGAGGAACAGCTACTAAATTATTATCCTTTTGCATGGCAGTACACCCGCCAAGACGGTAACAGTGCTAAACTCATAACCACTCTGCTAGAAGAAATGCAATTAAACGCTGTTCATGATATAAATTCAGATGAAACAAATTACCTTCCTCTTGGGGCTGAAAATAGGTACATCTAGGTGCTAAGTAATATAGCATTCGGTTTACATCAATGGGTGTGCAGTGAGTTCTACTATCCGTACACAAATGTAAATGGGCTATTTGTCAGCTGCAACCAGTTGTACCGAGGGAACGATTAAACGAAGTTGTTATAAAGAGCCGGTTACGGCAACCTCTTTGAATTCGCAACTGGGACAACGTTTGTTTAGAGTGCATAAGTTGGAAAATATTACGTAAAGTTTGTATCTTTATGTACTGTTAGTTATTTATTGTGCAATTTAGAAGTTAAATTATTAGACACAAGATTTTGGGTGTAGTGTGTCTTAGAATGTTATTTATTAATGATGATAGATTGAAAAAAGGAATACCTAATATTGGTAGAAAGGTTCAAAGTATGAATGTGGAGTGTTTTAGGAGCATAAAAGATATGGCAAGGTATACTGAGGGCATGATTTGATAGTAAAGCAGGCATGTAAAGAAATGTTGCACTGACAGTTAATATTTAGGCATAGTCGTGTTAATTTGTAGGCTCTGTAGCTCAGAGGTAGTGATTGCGTCAAATTTGCACACGCTTGAACCTCATAAACCACGTAAACTACTTTTTTATTAAATGTATCGTTAAACACATACATAAATACATTGATTCGAAACCTGTTATTTATTTATTTATTGCAAACTGCCACTTCGATTTTATTTATTTGTATAAATTTTATGATTAATAATTGCAAACAAATCTCTAAGCAACAAATTCAGTGATTCATATTATGTATCATATTCAACGTCTTTAATTAAATAATTAATTTGTTTTTCTTTATCTCCTTGTTGAATTATTCTCATGTTACGGCTAATTAACTGTGGCATTTCGCATAAACAATTTTAGTACAAAGGTAGGTAAACTTGAGCATTCAGAAGAAATTATAATGTTAAATGAGGTTGGATGTTGGGAATATTTAATTGGAAATACTCGTAACTTATTCTAACGGAAAATGAGTGAAAAGTAAATAATCAATATGCCTTCTCTTCAGATATCAAACATAAGTATAGCATCATGATCAAAACTGTCTAAAGTTTTTTTATACCACTTAGGTGGTAGACAAGCACACGGCCCACCTAATGGGAAGCGGTTACCGTGGCCTATGGACGTGTACGGGCGTCAGATTCGCTCTGCTGACTCTGTAAAAATCATCTATTGCCTAACATGAAGAACCCATATTGTGGTGTTTTAAAATTTAATTTATCAGCCAATCCAATAGGACAGTACCTACAAATGAATAGTATAATGACATTATTTGGTCTTAACACAAGTAATTGATCTAAGAAATGAAGGAAATTTGAAATTGTCCGACTGGGAAAATACATTCACATCACATTAAACCGCTTCTAAACAAGAATACTTAGTACGAATGGGCGTTTTCCAACGCAAACGGACCGGATTGACCGCACACTTAATATCCACATTAAGAGCTGTACGCTGCATTTAAGATTGCTAGAGGCCTTAAGGACCGTTTATATTAGGTCTGTAAACCGTATTTGGCTATAGAGCCTATCACCAACTAGTGAAATATTCGCTCGCAGCTCGTAAGCACTCAGTCACCGACTTGTGGAAACAGTTATAGGTCTACCATGAAATTAGATCCAGGTCTCGGGTATACTCCCGGGTCCTTTAAGTGGGGCGTGAAAAAGCATTTGATGAGGATGTCAAACTGAGGGCCACCACTGTAGCACTAATCGATGTTTGTAGTGGTGACCTCCGGTCTCGAGACTCTACCTTTAGCTTTACTATCCGGCTAGATGAAGTCATTTTGAAGTGTCTAACTTAAAAAAACAAATTGCCGACTACTAGTTACGGGCAATTGGTACTATAATCGGTCCCAAAGACGGCACTTCACACTTCACTCAGCCTAAACCCGACTGAACGAAACTAGAAGTAATTTCATCTCATAGTACCTATTATAAATACTGTTTTCGTTTGGTCACGCGGGCCTGAAGTTTCGGATGTACCTACGTTTCATGGCCAGCCCCTCAGAGTCGGTAATAGGTTGCGGTTGCGTCCCCTATTCGGTCACTGCCGCTGCAATCAGGCTGTTGAATAGCCAATTATAATAGTAAACTCATCAATGGAACAACCCTATTCGGTTAACCGATCCAGTTAGGTCAAACCGATCATGGAATTCAGTGAACTAATGTAAACAACCCTATTCGGTAAACAATCCGGTTAAACCAAAAGTGGTCCTTAATGTTACCGTACCATTAACCTTGTTTCCTTTTTACAGATTCCTTCTCCAGAACCTTGTAAAGCAAGCATTAATAACGACACTGTTGCCATCAAGTGGCTCGTGTGAAGTCGTGTATTGTCACTCGAAAGAGAATAAAAGCGAAATTTTGTAGATAATTTTTTTTATTATCTTTTTATAATGTCCCTACCAACGGTAAACCATATGAAAAGTCTCATTACAGACACCAATAATGCTACAATGGTGACACTCAGCTTGACGATCTCATCAGATGCTTTTTCACGCCCGGGTTTAATAGGGCCTGGGACTGTAGAGGAAGAAGGAAATACGTGTGCTGATAAAGAATTCCAAGTCTTTATAGTGCGGTAAACAATAAAGGTACCAAATCGGTTGGTACTTGATGAAATTGTTTGCATAATATGTGTCACCCTCGACACCTCAGCACTATCGTAAGGTTATTTCATCGTTCGCCGTTGATATTTTAATACGAACTGTTATAGCAATGCATTTTTATGACCATAACACATTATTATAGAACGTTATAAAGGTGTAACAAAGTCATAAAAGTAGGTTTATAGTTTTGAAGTTATATAGCTTTTAGTTAGGGTTGAAAGGATACGTTTATTAATGTGATATGGCTGCATTAAATAAGTGAGTACCTACTGAAAGAATGGTAAATTTTACTATCGTATTTCCTATCCTACTAATATTATAAATGTGAAAGTTTGTGAAGATGTTGGAATGTTTGTTAATTAATAACGCTTTAACGGCTGAACGGATCTGGCTGAAATTTAGTACAGGAATAGATTATAAACTACTTTTTATCTCTAGAATAGTTTTCCATAGGGAAGCAGGCATGGAAACAGAATTTTAATTTAGGTGAAACCGTAGCAGCACCTAGTCTCGTACCTACATAAAAGTCCCATAATCATCATTGTGACACGATGAACAGAAATTAAACTTTTAAAATTGATCTGCCATAATCTAATTGAAAACTCATTCAACAAGTCATTTTGAAGTGTTAAACTTTTAGAATCACTCATAATAATAATAATAATATAATAATAATAAATCATTTATTGCTGACCAAATGTATAAAATGGTATTAATTGCATTAACATATATTTGATACATATACATAGTTGATTGCGTTTTCAATTTTATTTTGAAATATAGATTTAAACTGGTAAAATAGAACATCTAGGATAGGACTTGAACCCGCGATTAGTATCTTACAGGGGGAATACTCAGACCAACTTATTACGTAGACACGGAGGTTTGAAATTATCTGTCTACGAGTTTACCAAATCGAGCCATAATGGTGAGATTTCGGGTGGCCCCATCCTGAGAAAACTCGGGCAAGAAACTCAGCCAGCTATTTTTGGTCTATTTACAAACAAAACCGCGGTAGCCTAGTGGTTTGGGTAATGGACTGCTGAGACGAGGTCTCGGGTTCGAACCCCGGTTCACCATGGCACACACCAATGACTTTTCGATGCTTTTCGAAGTTATGTGTGTATTTATCGCAGGTTTATAAGTACCCGGTAAATGGCAATAGGCTCGCCACCTATTACATTGGGACCTAAACATAAACTGGCGAAATGTTGGTGCTCGCACCTCTGCCTACCCCTTCGGGGATATAGGCGTGAGTTTATGTTTTGTTATGTTACAAACAAGTTTATTTAATCTAATTAGAACGTTTTGTATGAGTATCGTGTTGTTTAGTATTATGTTGAGCCTTATGCCGGTACCCAGGTATTTACCTAGTTATCTTTGTTTTGTGGGGACTTAACAAACAATTAACTGAAAGTGCCAGAACGATTACGTAAAGTAGCTGAAATAGTAATTGTCTCAGTCCGTAATCCTTCACAGTGTAAGTTATTAGACTTATGCATGAGGTAGAATACCTTGTAGAATAATTAATTTCTAAGGTAATAAGTTTCAGATCGTTCCTGGTGCAGAGGCTGGCCATTGCAAGCCAGCGTGGTGACACAGCGAGTGTGATAGGTATGCATTTTTTGCACCGAAAATAGTCAAGGGAGGGTTATTTTTGACTATGGTAAGACTTACTTTTGCATTCATATGTAGGTATATTGATAAATGTTAATGCAAGTATAACTTTAACCTTTAACGTTTTTATTAATTAATTTGTTTTGAGAATACACTTAGACAGAAGAGAATGGGGTGACATTATTGTTACCGTAAAGCTGTGTACACAAACTGATAACCTTGCTCCATAGATTTACATAATCCATAATGTAATAGCCAAGTATATTAATGTATACGTTTCAAGTTATTTATCCTACTTCCTACTAATATTATAATGTGGAAGTTTGTGAAAATATTTGTAAGTTAGGATATTTATTATTGAATCACGCTTTCACGGCTGGAAGGAACTGGCTGCAATTTGGTACAGGTATAGATAATAGTCTGGAATAACACGCAGCCTTCATTATACATGATATCGCAGATAAAATCTAAAGAAAGAAAGAAAAAGATTTTTATTCTGTACAAAAATATTGATACAGAATAATGGCCGCCTCTCAGCTTAAATTGTGTCCGCGTTTTAGTGCCAGAAAGCGGACAGCGCTGGTTTTCAGGGGCGGTCGATTTTGGCAAGAATAGGTATAATAAGAAAAAGAGAACAAGTAAAAGTAAATTTGAAATAATAATAAAATATTTATTTTGTTTAGTTTTTAGTTTTTATTTTAATGTAAATATTATTTAATTTTCATTGTATTTTTATCATACTTAATAAATAAATATCTATAATATAAAAAAAAAAATAGAATAATAAAGTATTTTCAAACACTATAAAAGAGTTTATTTTTCAAAAAATCTACTGGAAAGTCACGTGCATTGGCTACGTGGATAATAAATGTATGGTGCATGGCCGCTTTCGCCGGGTCCTCGTAGATGATACGTATTAAGACTGTGCAAAGTGGAGCAAAATGTAGGAAAATGAGGTAGGTTAACCTTGGATATAACCAGGATCATCTTTCAGATTGAACAAGTGCCTGAAAAATGTCCGAGATTCTTTTTTTTTTTTCAATTGAATTAGGTATAATATTCAAATCAGTCCTTAGCATTATACTAGCGGTACAATAATCCACCATTTTAATAAAATATTTCGTTTGAAAACTGGAAACATTATGAACCTAAAAGCCTTAGTATGACTTATACGCTTTTAAATTCAAAAATGCGAGTCTTTTTACAAAGCAAATAGTACAAAAACATACCTTGAAGACACAGGAGAAAGGTAATGTAGGAATTCCGCTCTAGAGTCCGGTTCAACTGTAGATTTCGTGAACATTTAAAGTGAAAGCTTACGTAATCGTCGCAGAAGTGCGCTTTAAGAGCTTTGAATTCAAGTACTGCTGTAGTAAGTCCTGTGATTTCATCATCATCTCAACGTTATTCCAAGGGTACAAGGTTTTCGGCTTGGAACCCGTGGTATGCTTACCTTTTCTCTTTCTTTCGTTTAGGCGTATCGTATTATAATGGTACTCACATACGGTAATACCGTATGTGAGTTCCAAAACGAGTAAATTTTCTCGCTGTACTCTCGGTGAATACTGGACAGTGTGCGTCACTCGATAGATTAATGTTGAATGTGTGGATGAAAGCCCGTGCCATGGGTTTTACTCGACATGATAGCTCGATCGAGTAAAACCGTATTGTGTACCCCACCATAATGACGGCTCCCAAAAAGTAGAAAAATAAGTTAAAATTATCGTAATCAATAATTATCCCATTTAAAAAAATTAGGAGTTGTTGGGATTAGTCAGGATTAGTCGGGGCGTCTAAAAAAATAAGTTTAGGAGCTCATTCCTTTTTTAATTGATTTAGGCACGTTTTAATTTCGAAGATCATTCTTTCTCTACTTTATTCGACGAAAAATTTTCTGTAAAATATTTTTAAGGCGTAGTGGTTTTTTAATATCCCAAAAAAATTGATAGACAATCACGTTTTAAGGAAATTGTTTATCAGATATTACGAAGCAACCTAAGTTTGGACAAAATTTATCTAGTTTTTTACGAAACTTTCTGCCAGTTAAAACCAACCCATTCATATTCAGTGAAACAGTTTCTATCTTTATATAAATCTTTTGTTTTTTTGTTTTTTTGATGATATTTTATAGTTTATGAAGCTCAAGTCAACCTCACCTGCTAGTAGGTGCACCTGCCTAAACAACGAACGAGGCTCTGTCACAGGCTTTCCTTTTAGGGTTAAGAGGTTATATTGACAGTCTAATCAAAACTATAAACAGACTGCAGGCTCCAAAATGCAAAGTATGAACGCAACTGGGAAATGGCTATGTGCTAAGTTTATGCGCTCTAGATATTTGTGGGACTACCGGATATAATCATAAAATAAATCAAATAGAAAATTAAAGTCAGTTGTTTCTGTCATACCAATATTAGTTCATTTAGAAGCGAAGGCGAGTTAAAGTTAAATGTACAGTCCATAACAAAAATTGAAACACACTAGAATATTTACAAACCGTTTCTATGTAGGACAAACAGATTATCAATAATTGAAGTATAAGTAGCTTAATAATTATATTTCAGTTTATATAATGTCTTTAAGTCATAATGTTAGTTTATATAATGGGAGAGAGAGAGAACTTAAAGAAAGTCAAGAGTGAATAGGTTGCTTCTAGGCAAGCGTGCTCCATCGTCGTTCACATCACATCATCACTAATCATCAGGTGAGTATTGTGATCAAATGTAAGCCTGTCGACTTAAAAAAAAAGTATCCTTTATTAGAATGAAAACTTTAAGAACTAAGAAGATCAATAAATGAGAATTTCTGAAGCTATTTTTGGCGCTGACTGTACCTTGAAACTGGCACTCACAACCAGGCTAATAGCCAATTAGCGATTAGCAATGGCAAATGAAAGCAAATGTATTGCAGTATTGTTTGTGATACTTAACTTCTAACATTTAATTCAATATTATTTTCAGAGTGCCTCGGTGATCAATGCGACTATTTTGTGAGAAATAGCGAAGTTTGATTTCTGGGTTGGGCACACTGTCAAAGCTTATGCATCATTCGTCCGTAAGTTCGTACCTACAATATACGTATACAATTTATTTATGTACCTACACATATCCAATATACCTACGTAGATTGTGCGTCCATTGGAACGCTTCCGTACAAGGTTTTTCGGTTAGTAAATACATACATAATTGTAGGTACAAAATGCTAATTATTTTGTAGATATTATACATCCAATCCATACGTTCCTTGTTTAAAGATGATGATTATCTAAGAACAATCAATACGCGTATTTGGCATACATAAGGATCCAGTAATGGACAGTTAAGGTTAGCGTCCACATGTCCGCATCGTACGCGACGGGCGCATCGCATCAAAAAAATCGTAGTATTTGTGCGATGTGTACGATACGTAGTGGACGCACTTGTTTGACTTTCTATACAAAGAATACTACGATCCGTTTGATGCGATGCGTCCGTTGCGTACGATGCGGACATGTGGACGTTTACCTTTATACGACAAACTGGGAGTCAGCGGTACATTTGAAAATCAAATACACTTCCTAATTTAAACTGGTACAATATTTTGTAAGAGTCAGCGGTACATTTGACAATCCACTTCTGAATCTAGAACGGTACAAATCTCTATAATATTACCCAAGAACAACAAGATCAAAACATGAACAAAAAATGTAATGTAATTTTCTTTCTCTCAATTACTGTTTGTCTCAGTTCGTACTAAGGTTCCACTCCCATATTAAGGTGCTATACTTTCATTTTACTTTTCTGGAACATTTTTAGTCTACTTGCACAGAAACTTGTATGTGTATTCCAACGGTGTCGCGTCGTATCGAGTCAAACACAGAATGGAATGTTTAATATTCTCTGGCACAATGCTATGTGGAACGTATTATGTATAAACTAAAACTATTTTCCTTAAGTTTAGTGTCAAATCTTTTTTTGAACTGAAACGAATTCTCTTCGAGTTGCTAAATATATAACAATAATTAAATTAAACTTAACGGTTTAGGCTTCAAGTACGAGGGGTTGCGTTTTCAAATCTTGGTCATTATATTAAAATATAATTTAAGAAATACCTTGTAATCTTGTGCTTTCATTAAAATAAAATTAACAAAAAGTTTTCCTCATACAACGTCCGATATTTCTTTCTTGAAAATACTTATCAGTGCGCGGTGATTTTTTTTGTAATACGTTTACACATTAAGCATCAATTATTCTTCCCAAATCCAGTCTATAATTTGAATCTCATTATCACTCATTTTAACAACCAAAAAAACTGTTGATAATAAAATCCAACAATAAAGCATTAGCGGTAAGTAATTATTTTACGACACATTGGCAGATGTCTTAACGGATAATTAAGACAGCGAAACTAGCTAAACTTGTGAATAAGACAAGGGCAGAGCTATAAAAAAACGAGATAAACAGTGTTTATTGAAAACCGATACGGTACCGATAAAATTCTGTGTTGATGACTTAACGCCCGCAACGTCCCCAGAGCCGCAATAAACATCTTATTTTGATTGAAATAAGATCTGGATATAACAAAGATGCGGAAAGCTTGGTATTGTTGCTTTGTAAGTCGTAAATTGATAGATTTTATTTATGAGTTTCAACGGTCCAGTACGTTAGGTATCGGAATTTAGAGGTTATTAAACCTTCGGAATTGAAATGTAGAGGTTGCGGTCTGAACTATCATGAGTATTAAGGCGTATTAAGTTATGCTTCTATAAGAAACCTATCTAAACAGCATGATCTGACAATATGCCTGGCAAATGACAATCGGTAACGCCCTATTAACTTATAAAGAAGTAATACTAAGTACGACATTATAAACGTATAAATATACTTTTTTTGTGCATACACACATACCTATTATATATAAAACACCCAGATCAATTTAAATAGACATACCTATTCATGCATATAAATATTTGCATTGAACGGGAATCGAACCCGTGACTAAAATTAACTCGCAACGTGGGAATTTCAGGGATCTAGAATTTTGATGTCGTTCCCGCAACTCATGGTAATTCCAGAAATAAAAGTAGTCTTTATATTCCAGAATCTAAACATAATTAGGTATCTGTCTCTGTAACAAATTTCAGCCAGATCTGGTCAGTCGTTGGAGCAACAAACGTATGATGTTTGTTGCTCAATCATGCTCAAACGGTTTTCTAACTTTAATCTTCACAAACTTTCAAATTTTTATAATATGAGTGGAATAGAATTTTATTTTAGAAAAGAGTTTAGGTAATATCTTCAACCGTGAAAGAACTATACTAGAAATTTATAGTGGTCGCGTGGACATAGTTTTAATTTGTTTCAAAGTTAAACTTTCACAAAAGTTGGTGGAACAAAGCGCACCTGAGATGAAAATTAAACATTTTTCATGAACACTGTTTATTTTAAAAATTTTGGAGGATGGTTTATGTTTTTCATAAATGAAATTTTTAGGTGTAGCTTACTTAAAGCTATCATCCATCCAAGTTTATTCGATATAATTCAAAACTTTCATGGTAATAGGCATGTAAAAAGATCTTAATCTATACTTTTATAAAATTGGGAATTAGTTGTGTCTATACATTAAAGATATTAGAGAGAGAGAAAATACTATGTTTATGTATACAAACGAATTATTTTTTGGAACTCTTATCTGTTTGTTCGTACTCAAAAAATACTGAACGAATTTTGATGCAGTTAAGGTCAGATCTTAATCAGATTTAAAATCTGCCATATATTTGATTGCATTTGGTTAAGTAGAATTGGTGATATAACAAAAAAACGATAACCAACGTTTGCGCAAGGGGAGCCGTGGACCTCAGCTAGTTAAATAATACTATAGCTATCATTTTCTCTAAATTAATTACGCCATAAATTAACCTTGAAAGACGCCTATATTTAGTGCTTACAGCGAGAAAAAGCATTAAAATAATAGGATAGTATCTGAAACATTAATAATGTTTCAATTAAGCACAGTTATATTGAAAAAGCAACACATAGTGGCAAATTATACTCTCTTATTCGCGTTAATTGAAAGAAAATGAAAACTTCAATGTCTCGTTTCATAATATTTATCGTCGATAATTACAGGGTGTTTGCAGAAAATAGTGTTGCAAAGGCAATTAACACACAAGAGCTAATTATAAATAATAGTAGAGTAGGTAGTGAGTTAGTCTACCACTCACTACTAACCGTTTTCTAAATTCAAAATAAGCGTAGTTTAGTTAGTGATATCGGTTGTAAAATGAGGATAAACATAATCAGATACGTTTTCTTTTATAAATACACATCGGTATCATACCTACTAACATAGAAACACCCAGGCTAATGCATACAGACATACATTTATGCATACATTCACTGAGCGGGAATCAAACCCTTGACTTCCGACATAATGGTAGAACACTATCGCCACAAAGGTCACAAACCAAAAATAAACCATATCTTTCAGTGTGCACTCCGATATATAATAGCACTAGTTGTTGCCCATGGCTGCGCACACGTAAATTCTTGTTCCCGTTCTTTTTCAAGAATATAGTAGCCTACAGATCCGTTCAGCCGTTAAAACGTGATAGTTAATAATCCAAACATACAAACTTTATCATTTGTATCATTAGTTAGGAAATAGAATAATACAGATGTTTCCTTTATCCCTTTCCTTTTCTTTCCCTTTTCCTTTTCCCAATAATTACGTCTACTATATACAGTTCCAGATAAGTGTCCACCGACGAGAATTTAAGTCGAGAATAAACTACTTATGAGGTTTTCGGCACACACCACACTTAGGACACCCAGACATATGTAATCTAATTATAACACAATGTATAATTTATTAAGTCCATACAGCGCAGTAATATGTCAACAAATCGATCAAACTTTCACACATTATTGCGAAACTAATAATAAGCTAAGGCATAGGAAGAAAGAAATATTTATTATTGCAATCATGTATGTTAGGCATGTATGGTTTATATAAGTGCTAGTGCCCCTGGCAAAGTAGGTATATCATGGGCGAAGTCGCGGGGAACGGTGGTAAAATATAAAAGTCTACTCCATTGAAATCTAATTTAAAAATAAATAATTCCATCAATCTGTATCTACTTGCAGGTCAAGTATTATTATTATAGCTTCATTTATCTTCAAAATATCTTGGATTCGCTCCAAATACTATATTATTCTTGACTAAAAAGAGTACCGCAGATTATTAATGAACGTACTAATTGACAAAATATAAAGCAGCTGCCCTTTGTAGATTTGTGTACCTAAGTCACAAAAGTAATTAGTTAGGTAGGGTCTCCGCTTGCCCTTGAAGTTATACTGATTAAACATTTGTGGGGCGAGTTTAACTTGACCCATTTAGTTACGTAATCAGAATTAACTTTATCCTTTCGGCAAATGGATACAGGACTACGAAATGTATATTTTTAACATTCCTTTTTTAAATTGCAGAATTTTTGTGTCAGTGATAGTAGTTCATTGCTTAGTTCGAGTAAAATCTTATTTGAGGGTACAGCAGACGAACCGACCACACGATTTTATTTAGGTGAGGTTTGTAAAGAATTTAAAAATAGTTTTTACGTAGAATGTCATACGTTATAGTGAGAGATAGATAGTGTTATATTAGAACATCTAAAATCAGTAGTTTGGCACTCCATAAGATCTTATATCTTTTGTGCGTTACAATTTCATTCTTTACTTGAAAATTGATAATATTGGAAATATTTAGGATTAGGTTTTCGTGTTTGAATTTAAAAAATAATAAACCCACAAGAGTTGAACTACTAGAGGTATCCAAGAACGTGTCACACATCTGTTCAGCTAAACTATCAGTTGTGAGATTCGAGTCTGTTGATCTATGTTGAGATATGTATGATCATACTATTTAATCACATGGGAATACCTGTTATGCCCACCTCTTCAATATTACGTAAAGTTATTCATTACATACGTTATGGCAGTTGCCGTCGGAACTACAAACTATAAATTAATATGCGGGAATGTTATCTCAGTTGCCTCAACTTTTGCATTAAAACACACAGGGCATTTTGCGAAGTAACTAGAATATGAGATTCTTCATGTTGGACATTAGAAGGGTTTTACTGGGTCAGTAGCATGAATCTGATGCTTATTGATGTTGCGCACGTCCATAGGCTGCACTAATTACTGCAATAAAGAAAATGCAATAAAGTTCCAGCTCTCACCATCCACAGGATAAAAATTCCAGAGATAAAAACTAGCTTATATGCTATTTCAATCCATATTCTAATTTATTTAATATCATCAATATCCGTTCAGTTGTTCTGGCGTGATTGAGAAATATACATCCAGTCATTTATTTAAAAAGTTAATAACAATAGTAGTAAGATTTTACTTAGTAAGTAAAATATGCTAAATGTTAGTTAAATAAATTAAGTTTTTCTATTTACTAAGTCTTGAAGCCAAGAAGTTTTCGTAAGATTTATCATTAGAGGCTAAAATGACACAATGCAGAGATAGACAAAAGGTTTAAACATAAATCATACACTTTTTCCTTTGGGGACATGAGGGTTAAAATATTCAGTGATATTTGAATAAAGAAATTTTCTTCCTGCACTGAAGCTTGACGTCAATAAGAGACTTATATTTACTTTAAACAAGAAACTTCTTTAAGATAAGTAAATACAATTTAGAAATAACTTACTTTTTTGTTTCACTTGTAACTTGAGTGTCGGCGATTTTTACCATCTTAGATCTTAGTGACCTAAATAAAAGTTTCGAAAAGAATTCATGAGATTTTGGGTAAAATATTATTATCAAAATTTTTACATTTTTGTAGTTACTACAATAAATGAATAACATTGTTCAAATAGCATGAACCTTCAAAGTAATGTTTGCTTTCTATAACTTCATACAGGTATATACATTTTAGGTGTATGGAGCCCCACCAAGAATACGCACCTGCTGACCGAACGGATGTGACTCTGGCGCAGACTCTCTCTTGGGGTTGAGATCCGCCCGGAGTTCCAAAGTATAATCTTTATAAGGCTCTCGGTTGAAGAAAAAAACTTCATTTGCATTCAGTACTTAACTATTCAACATGCTCAAACTACTCGACCCAGAACTGCTAAGATTCTACTTTCAAGATTTACCTGCTACTATTTAAATTCTATACATTTTTGAGCATATTACAAATATCCGACAAAACAATAAAAAGCATATATACCGGTACACAAGTTAACTTCGTTCAAAAAAATTCAAACACGTCCCGATGTAACAAACTGAGATGCTTCCATTTCTTATTACCAAAGAGATTTATTTCGCGGCAGACTCACGTGCGTAATAATTCCATTCAAAGTAAAAGATGTTGCCTGTTCTATGACATATTCGTTGCCTTGCCACTCATACTCATCCTCTTGATTGTACCGGCCCTGCATTCCCCACTCGTGCGTGTTTCACGGACCGCAACGGGAAAACGTGTAATGTATAAAACATTTGAAAGTTAATCACTGATGTGCATTATTTTCAGGTGGACCGATGAGGATATTACAAAATTGCCTGATTCCCCGTGTACCCACCAGTGGGACGTAGCGGTGGGACCACAAATAAACAAAGTTGTTTAAGTTATATAAAAATATCGCGTGTACTCTTGAAGTTGCGTATAACTAGTTCAAAAAATTATAATAGTTTAATCACATAGGCATTTCATAGTTTGATTGTGTACTTATTCGCATTCACAAAAAGAAAGTATATAAGTATATTTATCCGCATTCTAGAACCCATAACACAAGTTAGTTAAACTATGCTTACTTTGGGTCTAAAGGGCGCTATGTAGAGTGTCATAGAATATCCATCTGTTTATTCTACGTTTTGTAGAATGCCTTGCGCACAAAATTTTAAATTAATACTACTACAATCTACCGCTATATAGCTAGTGTAGCGGTGGGACCACGGGTAGTGACTGGATTTTATGGATGGCAACACATTCGCCATTTACTATCGCAAATTACAAAATGGCCATAAATGGGATACCAAATTAATACTATCATACGTAAATATTTCACAAAATATGCCTCCTTCCAAGAAAAGTATAAACAGGTCGCATTTTATCCCTAGAATTCAAATTTTTAACGCAAACGAAATAAAATGCGGTCTTAACTCGATTACACGAAACACAATACCTATTGAAGAGTGCCGTCAAATACAAAACATACATTCGTGATACCTCTTACAGTCATCTAAACTAGTTAAGAGATACTAAATAAACATTACAAAGATATCAAACAAGTTGCCTGATATGAATACAGATAAGGGAAATGTTTAGTTAAGAGAAAATAAGGAAAACAATGTCATGACAGTTCGTGGATAAGTGATTGGGGTTCTATTTATTATTTTATTTGAGAGTATTATAAACTGTACTATTTAACACTAAAAACCAGTTTAACACTTATCAAAACGACAATGCTGATTCAAAAAGCATTTGCACACACATTATACGCTACGCTATATACACACAAGCACAATCTTTTATATGTAAGAGATATGTTTGAATTAAATTATCTACCTACTTCTTACTGTCTTCTTATTACTATTTATAAATATGACAGTGTTTATAGGCGGAAGTTTGTAACTCAGGCAAGCAAAAACGACTGAACAGGATCTGAAGGAAATTTAGCACCGAGATAGATTACAATTTAGCACACAATATTACTTTTCACCTCAGGAATAGGTTTTGTAGGTAGCAGGAACAGGATCAGTATTTTCAGCTAGTTTTAACTTGAATTTTATTACTACCAAACTGTTTTTCCATGATCATATTATTACTTGCTCTAAATATCCCCGTAATATAATAGTATTATTCATAGCAATGGAACTCTGAATCCTGTCTCTAGCAGTTTCGCTTACGTAACTGGATCAACAAAGCCATACATTGTAATAAAGACAAGGTTCATTTCAGCACTAAGCGTAACTAGATCCAGACCTAAATTATTCATTCATGTAGGCCCATAGGCCACAACATAATACTCATGTAGGTAGGATTATATTATATCTATACTTATTGCTTGATCTCGGTAGGTATAAGACGCAAAAAGAGTCATACAGTATGTTATCTTTTTCACCTCTCCCATACGAAAAATCCGCCTATTTTTGCGTTAAAACTAAAAATATGAATCCCTTTTTTTGTTCGAAATTTGAATAAGTTTCAAATAAGTAATCTATAACGATTTTCAAAAACCACAATGACCACATCATACAGTATTGTACAGGGTGTTCTACTATTCAACAGTAAACATAAAGCTCATGAAAAAGTAACACTGACTGTTGGCAATAGGGTTACCCCCTATTACATGGGACCGAAAAACACATCCATGAGATATCGGGGATACGCAGACGTGAGTGTATGTCTTTTTTTCCTCCTCCTGTATATTTATGAGCCTCAGACGATCCAATATCAAGTGTGTAACAACAAACGAATGGTCTACGAATTGTTCATTTAGTCTTGCGTCACTTGTTTCCTTTGTTGTCAGTTACTTCACATAATGGCTTAATGAATTTCTTTCTGCCGACTATTAGTCGTAATCATTAGGACAAGTATTCTGGCTGCTTAGGAACATACGAGAGTGTAATTTGGATAGCTACTTGTTTAATTAATTTTGTCTACAAAAATACTTACAAGATTACTAGTATTGTATTATCAGAAGCATATCTGGATATTGCGAAAAAGATCTTTGTCTCTTGATACAATTAATAAATGCAGAAATGTTTGTGATTAAGTTAAGACAAATAAGTGCAAATATTTATTTGAAATCATTACTTTTAATGAGTTAAATTTAAACCACCCTGTTTAAGATACCATAACAATTACTTTGTTGCATCATTGTGGGTAAATTTTGTTTTGTTATTTGTAAGACTTAGGGATTTAATAGCGGCTTTTAAATAGGCAATATATGCAAATAGCCACGACTGTAATTTCTGAAGGGAATGGCAGGGTTGTACATATTAATGTTGAGTTAAATATTCTTCAGTCCCACATGCTGTTAACGGGGCACTTTATCACTGGATTTATTTTTACTGTTAGTAGGATGGAGAAATGCTTCATCTCTAAGTCGCTTTACACGACATCCACAGAAGAGACAGTTCTAACCATAGTAGACTTCTTCCCTAAAAATCATGCGATCCATTTGTTTTGTATGAAAAAAAAATATCAGGTTTTACAAGAATCGATAAATCGTATGAAAATTTTGCTCTGGTTTTTTATTCATGTGATCCCTGGCAAAGGTAAATACAAAATTTACCTAACACTATCGGTTTGTTCATGATGTGATTCCTGGCATAGTTAAATACAAAAGTTACCTAACACTATCAGCGTATAATTATTTCAAACCACAGTTACTGGTACTTACTTGTACTTGGCTTTAATTATGCATACTTTTACTTAAGAAAAGAAAGTTTATCAATGAGTTTTATGGACAAGCTAAGTCCATTGAAATGGCCGGAAGCACCGAAAGGTTGTGTCACGCATCGATGAACAATTAAAACTTTGCCTTCTCAATTTTATAAAAGTTTTATTTTTACTTCGCAATTTTCGAACCACAAAATTAGCTTGGTTTAACTTTGCCTACTTTGGGTATATAAATAAACAAAGTTGTTTAAGTTATATGAAAATACCGCATGTACTCTTGAAGTTGCGTATAACTAGTTCAAAAAATGAAATGGCAATGGGCTGGCCATTATGTCGAAGGACCGATGGCCGTTGGAGCAAACGAGCCTTAGAGTGAAGACCACGAGTTGACAAATAGAAGGTGGGACGCCCCCCAGCCAGATGGACCGATGACCTGAAAAAGGTAGCTAGGATGGACTGGATGCGAAAGGCGGAGAATCGGGTGGTATGGCGTACATTGGGAAAGGTCTATGTCCAGCAGTGGACGTCGACAGGCTAATTGACTGATTGATTGATTGCGTTCAAAAAATTATAAAAGTTTAATCACATATTTCATAGTTTGATTGTGTACTTATTCGCATTCACAAAAAGAAAATATAAGTATATTTGTCCGCATTCTAGAACCCATAACACAAGTTAGTTAAACTATGCTTACTTTGGGTCTAAATGGCGCTGTATATTATCATAGAATATCCATCTGTTTATTCTACGTTTTATAGAATGGCGCACACAATTTTAAATTAATACTACTACAATCTACCGCTATATAACTCGCCACTGACATTAGGTTATAGGAGTAACATAATTGCTACATAATTACAGATTTAGGATCCACACCCACCGTACCATACAAGCCACAACGATACTAAATCATCCGATTCATTCTACACTCCTATAAGTAGATTAATATGTCAATCTGTAAAATTACCCTATTCTCATTGTTTATTACTTTTTAATTTTGACATACATGCATGGTTCCGACTTGACTCATAAATCTACATCCCCCGGTAGTTAATAAAGTTGTAATAAGTACTACCAAAAAAAGCTTCCAATTTTATATGAATGGCACCATTTATAACTCTAAGTTGAACGCTTTCGTGGTTCTGGCAACAAATAAGGTAATATATAAATCTATGCGGTTAGCGCATCTTTACATTGAAGAATTGTTTTTTATATAAACAGCTTACATACTTTATAGCACACACTCCCAATGTAAGCACTACATTAATCTGATACCCTGAAAAAGAGAACTTTGATAAACTGAATGGAACACACATTGGAAGAACCCGTATCCAACAGTCTAGATGTCTTGGATAACCTAATTGATTTATTAAAATACCTTGGCTATTACAAGACTGCTATCTGACTCTCAAGCTTAAGAGGATAGTTAACGCCTGGCACTTATCCGTTAATCAGTAGGTACAAGCACGCAGGTGAAGTTAGATTTAGTCGTAAATATCTTAGCATCCTATACCCAACTCACATAATCTGCTGTATAATAAAATTTACATCACAAAATCATGTAGTGGACCGATACCTTTATCTTTCTAAAGGTGATGAGCCGTGAAATTTAATAGACAGTGTCTGTTTACGGTTTAAAATACAGGTAAATATTTGCACAGGTGCCGCGGAGTTTTATGTAATGCGATTATTGAAACCACTGCGATAAATAATGGTCGTTGCTCGTATTTTCACTGATGGTTGGACGGGATAATGTAATATGTCCCCACGTCGCTTTGCACATTTCTGTTATTGCTGGGTTTCATTTGCAAATTAATACCTGTTATATTAATCACAAGCGTATTTCCATGGCTTAACAACAAATGGCACACCGTTACATTTGCTAGTGCATACAATTTTATAATAATGTTTTAGCTGTTTGGTAGTTTGATGTACGAGTACTTTATGTTCATGCATCTCTTTTATTTTTAAACGGTTTCATTTAACTTGACCTGTTTGTTTGGGTCAAATCTAGTAATTGAAATTTGACTTCCTTTCAGTTGTCTGATTGGTCTGATATTTGGCAGAAGTGTTTAGTTCTGATGAGAATACAATTTAAAACCGTTCAACATGAAATTTTTTTTTTTTCAATTTATATAAGCTCACTATGTAGGGTATTTACCTATCCCTAAGAAAATGGGTGAAATTGTATTTTCCCACACAATTTTACGCAGAATTGTACAAAATTTTATTTGTTCCACAATTCGGTTTTCACCGATCATATCAATTTTAATTATTTCATTGAGCTTAACAAACTTCAAAGTAAATATTGTTATTAAGTAAACGCCTTATATAAATGATCGTTTCTATTTTGGAGGTTAAATGTTTTTAGTCGAAAATGCTTCTCATTTTAATCCGGCAGTGGAAATATTAACATAATTAAATTTGTGTCGCCATTCGTCATAATCATCCCGTCGTTGCAGCTCATAATGTTTGCCGCGATGTTCACCGCCTCTGTTATTCAAACAAAGTGCCACAATTTTTACTCTTATATTTTTTAATTTAACGGTTTAAAAATTTGCAAGTAGGAGTTTTTGTAAAGGAGCAGATGTTTGTATTGTCCTCTAAACGACTGGACCAATTTGAATTTACTAGTAATTGTTACTCAAAATAATAACTGTATCTAGACTAGACTTAAGGAAATTATTGTAAAGAGACCAAAAAAAAAACAGCCCGCTGAGTTTCTTGCCGGCGTCTTCTCAGATTTGGGCCGCGCGTTTCGAAGCAGTGGTTCATTTGCTTCTAGTTTTAAATATTTTTGATTTTGACATTTTGTAAGTGCCGCATTTAATGGTCTATACATCTTAATATATATAAATCTCGTGTCACAATGTTTGTCCTCAATGGACTCCTAAACCACTTAACCGATTATAATAAAATTCGCACACCATGTGCAGTTCGATCCAACTTGAGAGATAGGATAGTTTTTGAAACGGATTTCGACATCCACGCGGGCGAAGCCGCGGGCAACAGCTAGTAATAAATTTTTGATTTTGACTTGACTTTGACTTTGAATGACACCCAGCTTCACAGGTTCCTCTGAGTTTGGTAACTATCGGATCTACAGAATTCGCAACTGGTCCTTGACTTTCATATTCATGTAAGCTCACCGGTTTCAAGTGCTTTTGATCTGGCCTTTTTATAATACTCCGTTAACATACTGACCAATGCACTGTATGTACGATAAGAGTAGTATTTTTTTTATTCATGATAGGAAGCCACGTTTGACCTCAATCCTACCTAATTTTAATTGGGAAATAAATCCGAAATTTCTACAAGGTACGTTCCTAAATAAAATGATGATTATTCAACCAGTGTATTCATAGCGCGCCCGGATCGATCGCGTTTTAAACTTAGTGGGCCCGTGTAAGGCTGCTGAGTGAATAATACATGTATATCCCGGGTCTGCCCGGAAGACGCCGTACGTAATCCTATTTTAGAATGTATCTTCACAAACAAACTCACGCCGGGAAATAAATATTAGAAACTCTCGTGGTTCGCTTTGAGTATCTAGGCTGTATTTTGCAATGAAAATAAAGTGGTCTGTGTTAGTAGTTGGAAAACAAGCATACTACTCCATTTAGTTACTGGTGCTATAAACAGTTTTATCCTATTACTCTTCTTCAAGGAGCTCAGAGGACCCTAATTTAACCGCTGCTTTTTGTGGATTGTAGTAAAAAAAAGTTCTTTATTCGAACGGTTCCAGATTTGATTGAGAAATTCCATTATAAACTATTTGCTATAGCTGTCTCACAATTGTTTTTAATAATGTATTTTATGCCGGTGAAGTAGAGTACAGATTCCACCTTATTTTATCCCGCGGGTGTCATACAAGGAAATGAATAGGGCTGTTATGTATCCGACGGTAAACATACAGCTCATGAAAATGTGCCCGATTGATGACGGTATGTTTGCGAAATGTGGGTCTTGTAACACTTCTGTCTGTGCTCTATTGATGTACAGGCGTTAGTATATACCTAGTTATGTAACTTTTATTTACATTAGGTACGGATATACTAAATACACTACCTACTCTGAAAGAGAATGTTAAGCTGTTATCCTACCTACCTAGGTTAAGTATAAATATAAATTTTGTTTAGTGTGTAAGATGTTTTACGCGGGCGGCATGGTTTTGTGTACCTAGCCCTCAATAAAAAATAAAGATTAAAAAAAAATCATTAGGTATTATAATAATATTATATACCTACTTCTTCTTCTTCAACCTAGTGTTAATTCCAGTCGTATCCAAAGCTTTCACTTCGGAGTCTGGGGTCCGCTTTACCCTGTCTTAACTGCGGATTTGGCTGAACCTCGATATTTTTCGTGAAGCGACTGCCATCTGACCTTCACAACCCAATGGTGACATAAGGCGATTAAATTAAAATGTAAAAATACACCTAAGTGATACCCAAAAATATATAGGTAATAAGTCTCTAAATCTATCAAAAAATATGATACTCAAAAAAAATAGAACCTCATTCATAAATGTAAGAAAAATCTAAAGGAAACTTCTTACGACAAACGGAAAAGAACTATATATTATGTTTTATACAAAATCCTATCTCTACGAATTCAGTTCACACTTGAACAATTTTCGGTCCGTCCTCACACTACCGAACCAAACTGTTTCTATAATATAAATATATACTTAGCAGTATCTATCAATGTCAATATACAAATCAATTATTCCGCGTAAATTCGATGTGTTGGGCCGAATTAGGTTCACCGCACCAATTTTGTGGTAAAAGTCGTAACATGTGGTATCGATTCCAACGAATTAATCATAATGTTATCAATATTTATCGACTTTGTAGGGCTTATGCTTTCCAGGTGAAATTGGAACGAAACTCTAACGAAAACGAACGAAACTTAACGAAGGAACGAGTGTTCTAATAAGCGGGTAATTGTTCTATCTATCTTAGTGGTATCTATCTTATTTGAGAAAGAAAAAGGCGCACACACACACACACACACACACACACACACACACACACAGACACACACACGCGCGCGCACACACACACACACACACACACACACACCACACACACACACACACGCACGTACACACACGCTATTTTCTATCCAGGGTATGCAGAGATATTAGCTCCACATTTGCTTGTGTCCTTCACGAGCGTCCTCTACTATCACTGAAAGAAAGAAAAATTGACAAATTTTTTATAAACTTTATAATGTAACATAAGCAAGTAGTGGGCTTGGCCTCTCGGGATCTATTTCAGGGGAAGAAATCCTCTCTACATGTCTGAACCATCTGAGCATCAATTTTCCTATCACGGTCACTTCATCTACAACAGTAGGTACGTATGAAATGATTATCCATTAGTTTTCAATATTAAAAGATAATACAACTTTCATGAAATAACAAACCAATTTCGTTTACTTCCCTCTCGGGATTAGAAGATCAGACGACAGTTGCTCCCATAAAAATCGTGTGAATCAAATCAAAAAGAGGAGAAGGATTCATAACGTGAAACGTAATTATTAGGTAGGTATATTGATTTTATTGTAGCATCATAGAATAAATGGGCACAGGCAGAAAATATCGACACTTATTTTTTATCTGTAATTCGGTAGCACTTAAAAGAAATTAAAAAGCTATTATATCCCTTTGTTTTATATTTTATTGCCAATTTTATCGTTTCCTTTGCCTAAATTTCCCATTGAGGGAATGCAGAATTACTTGCCGTATCGAGACATTTATTTTTTATTTATTTTATGGAACTGTAGACAATGCCTTTATGCTACCTTAAGATTTAATGGACCGGATTGTTTAATCGGATAGTAAACTAAGCTCACAGTGTTTTAAAATTAATATATAAAAAATAGAACCAATTTACCTTCTTTTAACAGTCGGTTAAGTATTCTAAAACCTCCGCAGGGAGGCATATTTTGAAATAGTTTTATTTCAAAATGTGTCTAACTATCAAATATACTAGTTTAGTTGAACTACATCAGATAAACTTTTCTTTCTTCTTTCTTACTTTTGATGCCTTTATTCTATTCTTCTATTCATAGTCCAGATAACTTAAATTAATAAAGAAGTATAAAATATATTCATCACAGTTTGCCTGCCAATAGATTTATTCCATTATTTCAAGGACGTATCCTTGAAAGAATGCAATGTGAATTATTATCTAGAGATATGAATAAAGTTATAATATGAATAAAGTTAGTTGCTTCTATAAGTTTGCGGTTGGAACGCGGCATTTAGATTGTATTTAAATAACGATCTTATACCCGTTATCTGAAGCTCTATTTTACTATGCGATGATTGTAGTATTTGTATGCAAAGGCTTGGATATCACATCACTAAAAGCATGTCTTGTTTACGGAACGTGGTCAATGATGGCTTCAGGATTATAGTTCTAATACTAAATTTTGGAAACTATGTCTGTGTTGAATGCATAATGTATGGAACACATATACTGGCGTGCATGTATGAAAACAATTATGAAAGTTGAAGAAGCGAAAGGAGTATGCCAAGATCGTAGCAAGTGGAAAGATGTTGTATCTGCCTACCCCAATGGGAAAAAGGCGTGATTTGTATGTATGTATGTATGTATGAATGCATAATAGTTTGAAATGCGATTCCGTAAAACTTTAACGTTAGAGTATTTACGTATGCGTGTAGAGTGAGCGGTGAGTAAAGATTTGTCTATTTAGGTATAGTTAGATACTTTTTTAGTCCAAGTAGTTGCATTATTTAGTCATTTTATTTTAATGAGACTTGTTTATTCCAAGTTTTTTTATACCACTTAGATGGCAGATAAATACACAGCCCACCTGATGGGGAGCGGTCACCCTGGCCTACGGACGTAGTTAGAAATTTCAGTGTGTGTAAAAATTAATTTGGATTTCAATTATCTAATGATTTTTGACCGATCAGAATTTGAACGTAACATAATGATTTCAATATAACAAACATAACCATTTTCAATGCATGTGACGAAGTGACAGTATTAATTATGTGTTAGAAGGCAAAAAATACTTTGTGATATTCAGTAATGAATGTCATTTTTTAATTTCCCTGTGGAATTGGAGAAGGGTATATGCCACATAAGTTTATTAATATTGTACTTACTTAGGCTATTATGTAGGTATCCAAATCATATAATAACATATTTCAAAACTTATTAGATAATATAATTTCTCAGATTATTATTAGAGAATTCCTAAATGTATATTAATTTCATCGTCGATCATGTCTGATCATTGCCCCTAATTTTAGAAGAGAAGAGATGCAGTGTGAGTAAATTTCATTCTGTTTCAATATTATATTCGTTATGCGCAATCTTTAGTAGATTTCCCTAAAGAAAGGGTTGAAATATGCCAAATACTTACATAGCCTCAATTAAATTTTGGCGGGATTCTAACAGAATTACCAATAAATAACGGCATAGTGTCCAATTAATCAATCCAATTAAAATATTAATTACTACACCCTTTTCAAGGTCGAGGGTAGATCTAAAGATTTGTGGTCTACATGGCGGAAATTGTACATACAATATTGAAAGTGTAATAATAATCGGAAGGGCTACCACGAATTTTCAGGCCTAAAGAAACTCGGACTAAAAGCATTTCTACCAAGAACTTTATATCATTAAAACTGAGCATTGAAAAAAATAGGAAATTACTTGCGTCAAAGTGATAGCCTAATATTTTCAGAATATTTTTTAACATTTTTAAACGTCTGCAAGAAATGAAGTTTAATTTATAAAGTTTGGTACAGTCAATAAATAAATAACCTAAATAAAGAACGTAAGCCTCTAGACAGAATCACATTCTATTATTGGAATCGGTTTAAAGCGAAATATCAAAAGTGCGAAATATATGGAAGTGACGTTACCTGTTACACGTGACCCCATGTCGTCAAAATAAATCATGTGACTCACATACATTTCGGCCCTTTTGGCTTCAACTATAGATTTTTCATAAAATTATAGGTGGTCCCAGTCGACGGAAGAAAAATATTTAAATTTAATAGAACCGGCAACTGGAACCGCGGTCCCAGCTTTTGCGGTCCCAGTCGCTGGAATCCTCCTTTTATTCACATTTTTGAGATTCTTGAATTCCCAATAATTCATTCTAAGTTTGAAAAATTATATAACACTGAGAATAGGAGAACTAACCTCTCAAGTAAACCCTCCGTGGGACCGAAGACAGTTAGCGAAATGTAGGTCACAGCTGCTTACCTCCTCGGGGACACACAGGCGTGAATAGTATATTAACTTATTTATCTATTAATGCAAGTATATTCTATAAATGTTTGCCAAAATGTTTTTATTGTTTTTTTGTACCACTTAGTTGGTAAAAGATTTTAGCGATTTCAAATAAACGATAGGGAAGCAATGATAGTATACCTCAAACGTTTAATTCTTATCATAATAATTATATGATGCACAGGGCCCCACCAACAAGTCAAGTCCGTCAAAGTAATACAAGAGAAGGCAGATCCTTGTTTACTAAAACACATTTTTTAAACTAAATTTCGCGTAACATATTATATGTATTGAGCTTATGGGTATTTATTTTTCATTAATGCACTTACTGACAATGGATACCGGTGATTACGGCTAAAGTATCTGATTACGATCAAGTATCGTCATAAATATATTATATCATTCATATATTATACACTCTATGATGTCGTGGTAGTAGTAAGCGCTAGAGACAGGTAATATATATCTAGCCTTCTTATCTAACCAGATCCACCTTTATAAGTTTAGCCCCTAAGCTAGTACGCTTAGCAATCCAAGACGATTTATTGAGGGTAGTTACTAAATATATTGACTCGATGAAAATGTTTATTACAAACGTGTTCTTTGAGGCATGGAAAGATAAGACTGGTGAGTGTGAACAGTTATATGAACAGGATCCTTATGAAAGGGACTAAAATTTGTTAGTTTGATGAAAAATATTTATGATCTTTTGCGATATAACATTTTTTGGTAACAAAATAGGATGGGGGTGTTTGGGGTAGCGGGATATCGAGGCAAAATCCTTTTGCGTCAGTTTACACCCCGGCGCGTCTTCGAGCGCCGGGGTGTAAAGTGACGCAAAACGCGGGTGCCGCCGCGGAAGTAGTAGGTATCCGTCGGGTTTTCCACCCAAACAGGGGGTGTTTGTGGCTTCATCAGGAAGTTTGGGGTCAAGTCAGCTTCAGTTGCATTCTACTGTTTGACCAATGAGGTTCTGGCATAGTATTCATCTTGGGGCTTTTTACTTTGGGGTTACAGATTAACAAACAAACAAACCTTTAACCCCAAGTTAAAAACACTAAATTTATGAAAGGAGGAGTAAGAGGGCGGACTGGGTTTCAAAGTGAAGGTTTTAAATGCAACTAGAATTAGCACTCGTATTAGGAATAGGTACAGTTAACAAAACATGAAACCTAATAAAATTACAAACTAAACTTACTAAACTTTCTGCAACTGTACAGGAACTTTACCAACTAATGCTTGAAAACCACAGAATATTAAAAAGTTTTAAGTTTATTCCCTCAAACAAATAAAAAGGTAAGAAGTTTAATTCTTTGCAAATGGAAAATAACATTTACCTACTAATAATATAATAACAGTTTTTAAAATGCAAATATTACTGCTTTATTTTTTCCTAGACCGTTTAGGTACCTAACCTTTGATCTCTGTATGAACCGTATATATTTTACTATTGGCGGAGTATTAACCTGGCTTATATTGAAAAGTGTAAAATAAAAAAATACGAGAGTGAAACTTTTTAAAATGGAACACTGGATAAATATTATTATTTAACTTGAAGGTTTTAAATACTTTACACAAAACTACGTTGTTATTTTGTACCTACTACCACAAATTACCTAATATGACCTCAAAGACACAGGAGGTAGTAAAATGAACTGATTAAGTACCATTTCTAGGCTTACTGAAATATATGACAAGTCAAAATGATAATCTACAAACTATTATTTGTATAATAGTAGCCAACTAAATTATTTAAGAAACATTGATTCCACCAAAAATATGGATACACCTCGGTGTTACCACATCGAATAATAAACTTAGTTTTTACTAGCACTGAAAACAGTTTTTACTATAAATACACATCCCTAGGTGAAATGAGAGTGACAACAAAACAGTAGGAACAACTTTCCTCTGCTGACATACATGAAAAATCACGTAGGTAATATAAAAAGTCCGTAACCCACATCAAGAGTAGTAGAATGTTTTGGCGGGGCGGGGCATGGCTTAGCTCTTCTATTGATTTTGCCCCCCTCCTGCCTGCGCACCCCTCCACGCATCTCACAACTGTTGCTTAACTTAAGCCACAGTTTAGTACAGTAGGTCAGTTCGATTACGACTCATGAAAATTGGTGTTTTATTTTCTTTTATCATAAAATACTGGCCAGTTTGAAAAAAAAATTGAGAGAAATACTTTTGTGTCAAAATGATATTATCATTGAAAAATTTAAAGAGAATAAAAGTCGTGCTGCCATCTCGTGAATAAATTCTATGATTTTATCGCTCACTCTACGTATTTAGACTTACACTACAATATGATTATCATTTCTATACCTATTGAAATTTAGAACATAGTTAGAAAAAATAAAAGTGTACCTATGCTTTTATTTCATCTTTTTATTTAAATGGATACTGAAAATTAAAATATTCAATGTATTCTAACCACGGATTCTAACATATACAGGCCACCTATAAAATTAATATTTCAAACATTATTACAGCCAGTTACTTTTGATAGTGTGTTCTTATTTTGAATTACTCTATCAACTCGAAAATCAACCCTCTTCATAAGAGGGACACCTCAAGCTGAAGCAGCAAATTCGAATGTGAGCAAATTTGTAGAGCGACGAACGTCTATGGACTACCCACGAAGCTTTATCAGTGTCTTTGCTGAATACGCATAGTGGCTGCTTCGTGAGTGATGTTGTGTATAAATTTGTTACCTACAGTTTTATTAATGTTGTTTATTTTCTGGCAATAGACGCGCTTCCCATTCTGCAATAAAGAGGAAGAGCTGAGTGGAAAGAAATAGATTTATAACTAGTGAAATGTACAGTAGGTATACCTCTAACTATACTCCGTCGAAAAACACATATTTTAATCACATATTTAAATGGTATGTAAAAATGGGAATATTACAAGGTACTTCAATTGTTTTCTTTATTGTCATAAATACGAACTACATAGGAAGGTAATAAAATGTTCTAGACTTAATAACTTCTTAAAATTCTCCCTCTGGTTAAAATTACTTATAAATAAATAATAATGTTGTTACGTGTGTTATTCCGCCCGAATACTGCTGAAATAAATTAGAATTGTTATAAAACAACGATGAAAAGAATAACTTTTTTATTATTCGTGGCGGCTAAGCTGGACGGGCGAACTTATCTAAGCGGTGAACATCGCCCTTGCATATCAAGTACGGTAGATGGTAGCTAAGCTGTTAGCTTCCATGAAAATTAATGGAATCAGATCCTTCTTGTTGACCCGTTACCGTTGGTTCCACGGCATAACTTCACTGTTTTTTTTTTCTGCAAAATTTTGAATGAGTTCGATTTTTAAATTCACCAAAGTGTTTTTGGGTTTTTTAAAGATAAGGGTTACTGAGAATAAAGTCTGGTAAATTGTTTGATAGATAGTAATAGACACGTACTCTTTTATGTGGTACCAAAAGACAGTAAGTACCAAAAGACAGTAAAAACTCCTTTACCCAATACCTACCTTATAAGAAAACCTAACCTACTGTATGTTCCTACACTGTTTACTAATGTAAGTACATGTAAGTATAACGGCCTTGAAAACGCCTTGAAAGAATCTCAGAAGACATTCGAACCTGTCAAAACTGTATACAAATGTACTAAATCTTATACAGGTAACCATAGCAACGGAATGTCGTAGGTTTTTTTAATAAAGGTGTGTTATAGTATTATTGTGCTACAGGTATGATATAGATACTTAGGAGCTTGTTGATGGAGCTTGAGAATTATTTCTTTTCCTCGATATAAAAAGGGACCGTATGCCTTTAGAGGAAAGGAAAACTAAGTTATAGGAAAAGGTTTATTCGATTTCAGTTTCACAACCATAAATCTGATCTACCTCGGAGGCGTATCGGTAGAATCAATAATCAGTGTGAATGTAGTGATCATTGGGTTGCTATTTGATCCCCATGTTAGGTAGTTATTTCCTGTTATTTAAGACCCAAATAAAGTTGACAAAACGTATAATATATTATTAAACAAGATAATTTGCATTGCATCTATCATAGAAAATAGTAGAAAATATGTAATAATTATTTGTAAATATTGAATAAATAAAAAAATAATAATACAAGTCTCTTCCAGACCCCAGTTTCTTCTACCGGTATCAAACCTATCATAAAAGCTGTCCTAGTTGTTTAGACCCGGATACCGTCATTTCCATTTAAACTAGACAAACAAAGCTGGTTGACGTTGATTATTACAAAGTACAAACATCAAAGCACACCCCTTAAGGAGATTTACAAACGGTTTCCTGAAACCTTAGAAATTAAACATAATTAAAGATTTACTTGAGAAATATAATTATATAATCAGACTGATAATTCGTCATTTTGACTATGAAACAGGGAATAAAATACAATTCAAAATGTCCATGGTTCATTAAAACCTAGGTCGGCAGCGCGAGTGTGACGCCCCTGGTGTTGCACACGTCTATAGGCCACGGTGACCGCTTCCCATCAGGTGGGCCGTGCGCTTGTCTGCCACTTAAGTGGTATAAAAAAACCTTTCTACTTATGAATATCGGACCAAATGCATCTCAATGCTCCTTTATTTCTCGCTTTCGTTTTAACTACTGAGCTCTTTTGGGGCCTTTAAGCGGGGCGTGAAAAAGCATTTGATGAGGCCGTCAAGCTGAGGGCCGCCACTGTAGCACTATCGGTGTATGTGGTGGTGGCCCCAGTCCTGAGACTCTGCCTTTCGCTTACCATCAGGTGAGGTGGAGTCATTTTGACGTGTCCTATATAAAAAAAAAAAAAAGCTCTTACTTTCATATTTCACTATTTAACATCATTACTAAAATCGTAAAACGAACTCTCCCAACGACATCTCTTTCTCTCTTTACCACGATAGCTTATATTTTCAGTCATTGATACAAAAAGATATTCAAACGCAATTGATACTCATGTAGCTCGAAGTGGTTATTCAATAATCCCAAAGCCGGCGTAAAAGTTGTAAAATGTTATAGAAGCAAAACATGATATTCGAAGCACCGTACCGTTGGGGCATGTATTTGAGTTTAAAGTCTTATAAAGTAATGCAATTCAAACAACTTTGACTGAATGAGAATTAGAACGCTGAACTCAAATGTACCTAATTCTTTAATTTTGAATTGAAATTCCATTTTGCAATTTTTTTAAGAACACTAGTAGGTACTTAAACGAAATTTATTATTCCGTCTAACCCTTCTTGCTAAGCTACATTGTTTTGTTAGGAGCGGGTTCACATCAGTAGCCATTACACAGCCAAGATTTGAACCTAGGACCTTTCGATCGTAATGCAGATCCCTCACCAACTAACATAAGGTAAAAAGAGTTTTATATACTGACATAGTTAGTGAATTATAGAATACGCTACCTATCATCAGACTGTATCCACTTCCCACCTTTAAATACCTCCCTACTAGTATTATCATAATCGAAGTACATTCAATACTTTTAGATTGTCCAAAATTCTCTTAACGACATTTTGTTCAGCTATTCTATTTCTACCGTCATTCCGTTAACAAAGGCTGAGCTAATAAGATCCAGGAGATTATTCGCATCTGATCAAATTTTTCCTTAATAGTATTCTTATCTGCATATTTTATATTTAGTTCTGCGAAGAAATGGGCTGTGATGTTCCTCCAGTAAAAAAATAGTAAAAGCTTGTTATAAAAAAGTTATTATTTTTTTAATTTACTTCGATCCATTTTTATGGTGAGCTAAAGTGAACCACTTTTCCAGATGCTTCCAATTATAAAATGGTATGCCTTGCTTTGACTGGGGTAAGACGGGTTACCGTGGTTCCCTAACCCGAGAGGGCCATCTCGAAGTCGCAATGGCATGGGTCAGCCAGGCTGCGAAGGCCATGCCTTTTGGGCCACCATACACCTCAACGCTCGAAGACCCGAGATAGCATGCAGTTTTAGTCGGTTCAAATCCGACATAATACTAAGTATTCGTGGTAATTACCGCACAAAAAAAAAGTGTCAACAAATGCTGTTCACATCCCGCTTAATTTTGACATTTCTAATTAGAATATAATTTTAACCTTGATGACCAGTTTATATATTTTGGAGCTATCAACGCAAAGGAAATGTAATTAGGCAATTCAGGAATAATATATTAGGGTTGTTATTACGACCCGTATTACGTTTGTTTCATGTGATAAATTCCATTTAATATCCCTTTTTGTATCCATATTGCAGCTGATATATCGTAATTATTTACAAATAACAATTGTATTTAGAGTAGAGGGATTAAAATAATGTGTGTAAAGAAATATAAGGGGCAATTTTATTAACTGTTACTTTTTTCGGGTTTTTTCTCATTACCTAGGGTCGCCTTATGCTGAGACGATGGCTAACCCAATCGTCACCCCCTGGTCCGATCGGTTTACAAAAGTATTCTGTTTTCCGACAATAAGTTTCGACTACCGTAAAAAAGTTATTAATCCAATAGTCATAGTTCTAAAAAAATATAACATTGTACCTACCTATTTACCGCAATAAAATTAATTTATTTTAAAACATTTCAAAAACTCTTTAAGCTCGATAATATAATTTAAATTTGATTCTTGAGGACAAACGCCAATATTCATTGGCTAGTTTCAAAAGCAATTTATAGTTACAGAAAACTAAATTTGGAAACCTGAATTTATTGAATAGCGAGTTAAAAAGCAGGTTTTATACTTTGCGAAGTTTTAAGTTACTTAAGAGTTGGTATAGAATTATTGTTAACTTGTAATATTACTGACGATACTAATTAAGTTTGACTTTAGTTAACAAGTGTTTACACAAATAATTTATTTAATATTCTAATTGAACTGTAGGTAACCTAACCTAACCTAACCTGACCCCATTTATTTATTAAACGAATTAGATACCTACATAAAATAAATTTTGAATAAAAGGTTTACAATTTTATGAGGGTATTTTACTAGAAAAGAGTTACTACTAAATTCCCGGTAGGGATATAAATTGACAGTAGGTACTATTATTTTAAACTGTTTAACAGATACTCAATACAATTTCAATTTAAATCGAAATGAAAAAAAAGATAAATAAAATATTCTATCACATTATAGCAATAGGTAAATAATTAAATAAATTAAAAATGTAAAACCCCACAACATATCTGAGAAAACCTCCGACTCCTCCCGAAAACCCTCTAAAATTGGTTCATCCGTTCGGGAGCTACAAAAGCTACACTAAACTTATAACACTCCGCGTCGAGAGTTGAAAAATATAGTGTTTCAAAACAGGCTTATTTTCATCCACTGAATCACATTTCAAAAGTATTAAATCCAACATTTCCTCACCATATTTTCCTTTTACATATCACGCTGTCTGAATATAAGTACTTTTAAGCTATGTAACCAGATGAACTCAAACAAAACCTTTTGATATACTTCCGCAGTCATCGACACTCAAATGCAAAGCGGTTTTAAAAGCAACCTACCGTTTCATTTTTAAAAAGAGAAATGTTAAGAGATGATTCAAAAGAGGTGATTTAAGAGTTTCGGGTGAAGCACTCGTTTTTGTTTATACGATGTGTTTGTTATTTGAGCTCTCTTATTATGGATATTACGTTACATAGTTGAGAAAAATATTGACTATTGAGGAACAGTTGATACGACGAATACACAGTTGCATTAATCTAACATAATATAATGTTGACTGTGTGCCAATTTCTTCATCATCTGCTGTATTTTTATTGCAATTGGATAATTTATATATCAGTGTAGGTACCTATCAATGTATAAATTATATTACTTGCTGTTGCCTGCGGCTTAACTTCGCTTGCCTGAATCTGAACTTTCACAACCATAATTATATATTATTATTTCATTGGGTACCTTACAACTCAAAATTGTTGAAACCAATACCAAACATTCATATACCCTACGATATAAATTGACACATTTCCCTATCCAAACGCTAAGGTCGGAGGGTCTGTCTATCACACGTCACTCACTCACAGCTAAATAGGATGAGGCGGATAAATGCTCCCCTCGAACACATCGCCAGCAGATCGATATTAAACCGACATATTAAGTGGGTTTTCAGGACGAATTAAAGACTTTACTAACCTAGATACAGTTCTATGTTAGATAGATAGATGTTACGTACAAAAGACTCTATTTAATTTCTATCTTAGCTATATTTAACCCAGATTATAAGTTTTCAAATCTATCAAGGCGTACACTATTGACACTGATGTATAAAATTTTGCTTTCTCATCACATTTAATGCAATTGTGATATACTTATACACATACTTTGGACTGTTAACGATATTTTTAAAGTGATTTATTTACTAATACGAGTACTTCTCTACTTGATGTGGCATTTTTTATTATTAGCTATCATTGTACTTTACATACAAATGGCACCATCTAGCGAAGACAATCTAAATTACTTGCGAACAACCGTTCCTGCATCAGGCTATATGTAAACAAGCTGCTGTTTAAAAAAACCTTTTTATAAACACGCTTTTATTATTTACAATATTGCATTGTCATGGGACTTACATAGGTATGCCAAATTTCAGCCCAATCGGGTAACCAGAAGTGGTTGAAAAATGGCTTGCAAGATTTGATTACAGACAACGGTAGGTAGGTACAGGTGAAACTAAATAAAAGCTTGTAATATTCACATGTCACATCACTCACCGTTTACCACACAATTTACAAAAATGATATCATATTTATGTATTATAAATCTTGGTATAGCATATATACCATTTGTAACCACACAGCTGTATCCTAATCGTCTAATTCAAAGGGTGTTTAATATGTGATATTAGTCTACCAAAAGTGAATTACAGTTTGGCCGCTGAGACTATGCGTTCCTGACACATGTCAATTCTTCATGACTAGTTATGTACAATAAATAACTTGTACCTAGAACCGTTCTCTAAACCTGTTCCCGACTTACAATAACATAATAATAATCACAGTCAGCAATATTGTGACAACGTGATTTCATTTTAATTTTAATTATATTCTAATTTGGCTATCTATATTCTATATGCCCTATTTGTTTTTCCAATTTTTAATTTTTAATTTTGTTTCATTCTTATTTAATTTTATGTGATTATTAATAGTAATGATGGGTTATTACCTGAAATAAAAAAAAAATCATATTCATTTCATTCATTATAAAAATATGATTCAATCTTTCTATTAGCTTGGGTAGGGGCTTATTACAAAATTACATTATTATAAAATTATAACGTTCTATTTTATATTTTTCAACCAACAGATTATTATTATCAAGATTACTAAAATATGCGGTTACAATTGCCTTGTTATTTTGTCTCATCACTATGAAAGCGAACATTTGACATAACCTTGAAACAGCGCAGTTTGACGTGGTTGGACGTGGTATGACTTTTAAAAACTATTGATTTTATATTTTTAATTAATTAATTGTTAATCATTTTAGCCCAAAATTAATCTGTGTATTGTAAATTGGCACAGTAATTAAATTTTTAATGTTATCACTCGTTAATAAGGTCAATAAACGATATTTAAAATTTTGCCGTAAATTATACACCAGTTCAAAGTTACATCGCCCTTTCGCTCACAACCTGTCAGGAACGCATTCTTTCAGCGATTCTATAATAGTGTTCTACATAAAAGTATTACTCACTACCATATTCATAACAAATAAGTCTGTTTCAAAAATGGAATAAAATATAAGCTAACAAAATGGTCTGTTTGTTGTCACGGCAGTCACAAGTTTGTTCAACTTTAATAAATTATCCGAGAACGAGGTCACGTAATTCATTAATAATAACCTGTATTGCTGTCATTGGAAGAAAACTGAGACGTGGCTCTTTTGAATTAGAAAGAGTTTATCCAAATCAATGACTTTTATGTATACCTACTACTTGGCAAACTGTTCAGGGGTGAGGCGAAAGTGGAGAAGGCCCTTATTCGGTATTGCACAAATTCGAAGAAGTAATGCGAAGTATTCGAATGATTTTAAAAGTTTTCTTTTCAGCAGGCTTCCACCCAAATGACAAACCTAAAGGTAAGGTTACACAGTACGAGCTGCTGACGTGACAGTGGACAGCTACAGTACTGCACCTGTGAAAGCTGTAGCCAATGATCAACTCGTTACTAACCAGCACTGGGTGAACGGGCCCTGGTCAGTTACTGTAGTGTAGCTACTCGGATTCTGTAACCATAATTTTCATTATGAGTTACTATCATGTACGAGTTGGTCAGTATCTACTACTTTCCGAGTATAAAGGTGCAGTAACTGTGAACTGTCAAATGTCAGCGGCTCGCACTGTGTAACCACACCTTAAGGTAGCCGTACAAATTCAGTACGAAATACTAGCTATCTCTGTTCTGGTTTGTCATTTGAATACTATAAAAAGACAATTTTGCTTCAAATACTTTAATAAATACACAGCCGGTGTTAACGGTAACCTAATTGCAACTTATGTAAATGAGGCGCCATTTTCTTTGGACTTTATTTTTAATTACTTGCCTCTTAGCGCCCCTGGTATAATAACTTTCACTTTTATCATTCAGTCTTTCAGACTTAGAAATGTTGAAGAAATAAATTATGAACTCTGACGCTGACTCGCGACTTTGTTATGTCTGTATTCTGCTGGAATTAAACATTCTTAGAAAATGTGAGACTATTTGGATGAATAACTTTCGAAGCAGTTAGTATTCTTATTTTTAGTAATTAACATATTTTCACATCGTTTTAAGACTTATTAGCCTGCAATAATTTATAGAGGTCGAAGTACTAAGTGTGAAGAGAATTTCACTGAATCCACCGATTAAATGATTTTATGATGTTTGAAATGAAAACTTCTTTCAAACATTTTCAATTGTTACTCTAGCCTCAAACGAATAATACTAAAAACAATTTAAAGAAGCCCCTTCTATAAGGCTTTGTCAATTATGTTAGAAGGTAAGTTAGATCCTTGAACTACTGAATCTAATTTATTGAAAAATTCGGTGCCTAATTCACTCCACTAATTTTTTCCTTACAATTTTTATCTGATATTATTAGAGAGAATATAAGCGAATTTACTTGTATAACTTCTATGAATATATATTATTTACAAATTCAGATGTTTTTAACGGATGCCGTGTTTTTAGAAATTAATTTCCGCTTAATCACAAATCCACAAAAGTACACTCGAGTATGGACATTATTGTAGTAACTCAAATCCAATAAAGTATGAGCTACATAATATACTAGGAGCACATAACAAATCAAGTGCGTTAACCGTACGTCACTACGCCAGGATGATTAATTAATACAGATTGATCGTGAGCCATTAACTAATGAACGCCGCTTCATCTTCATCGTAAGATAATCTGGTTTAAACTCAGTAGACGCCTATAGCGTGAGAGGAAGTTAACTTCCATATTCCCTTACAAACTTATAGAGCCTAGTTTGTTGTTGGGTACACTGAAAGTTTTGTCTTTATAAACATTTGAATTTAGAATGTTATGTTAAAAAATGAAATAAAATCTCATTTATCAATTTTCTAATCAATTTTCTCTCTTCTAAAATAGTAGTCTAAAAATAATTTTGTTAATATAGATGGATTTCAAAGCGACATGTATTTTTTATATTTTTTTAGAATAAGCACGTGGGCTTTTTAATCTCTGGAACAGCGCCCTAAAGGCTGTGAGCGCAGCCATGGACAGTAGTAAAAAAAAAAGATAACGTCAGCAGAATAATCGATCGTTGAAATAATAATTTTGCAGTCAGACCACGAATGCGTCCACAGGCCCCTGTGTACCGGTGATTGGTGAATTGAATTACGAATTCACACGCGAACGATTATGGTTTGGCTGGAGTTCAAAAGGATTTAATCATTTTTACGGGTTAGTTAAGCTTTCTTTATTCTATGCTCTTTATTTAATGAAACATACCTACTCCAATAATCTTAGTAAAATATTCTAGGAGACATTATTACAATCTAGCGTACTTACTAAACTAAAGATATTTAGTAACATGAGTTATAGAATAAAAATTCTCAATTTGATTGTGTATTTTTCATGTTTGTTACCTCCAGAACTAGGTGAACTGAAAATTTCAATTATTATTTTTATTAGAAAACTGGTACTTCTCGTATAGTCTCATTTCTATTTAGTCCAGTTGAAGTCGGTATTTTTTTGACAAAGAAATATAATGGTTTAATTGCACTGAATCATCGAATCGAATCACACTGCTATCGAACCCTATAACTTACTAATCGAACGGTCTACCAACATGTCATCCTGCCCATTGACTACATTTTAAAATATAAAGAAAACAAAGAAAAAACGATTGCTTATCGATAAAGATTGTTCTCTCATGTCACAAACTGGGGCAGGTAACTAGAGATTACCGAAGTTGTCGCGATGAAGCCAACGTTAGCACGATAATCGAGACCAACAGCTTAATGTGTTCTGGTAGGGTTGAAATTGTATACAGGTGTGTTAACATTATGCAAAGTGATATTTGTTTCTAGAATTCAGATTACAAAGTTGGTCAAGAGTGTATTACGGTACAAAGTGCCACTTTTTATTCATAGAATCATAGAGAAAAGATATTTAACCCTAAAATATTTACAAGTTTTTTTTACACGAAAATACACGTATCAATAAAGGAACTGTCAATATCAATTCCGCCAAGGTGCCATGGAATCTGTTTTTGCACTAACGAACAGAAAGCCTTCGACTGTGCTCCTTGTACGATGATCTATCGGATACTGCGAGCCAAAAGAGTCCCAGAATCTTGAATTAATTTCGAAGTTCAAACCACCGTTGGTGACAGGAAACCCTTCGCCATCACAGTCGGGATATACCAAGGATCTGCTCTTAGTCTTTCTATGTACAGTATGATATTAGACTTGTTATTATACAGCGTCAGAAACTCGTATTATAAGTAACCTCCATGTTTGCTCATGTAGCTTTCTGATGCATCAGCAAATGTACCAGCTAGCACGTGTTGTTAACACACACACCAAAGATTTTGATGTTGCCCCTAATCTCGCTCACTTATATATTACACAATATCACTTGAATACCCAACCAGTAGGTATGTACAATAATTATACCCGTAAAGATTTAAAAACTTGAGATATCGTTTAATATAAACAAAACACACATTCCTATTGTTTGCGACGAATGTAATGCGGCAGTAAACTTACTATACAGAACATTTTCGTATCATAACGACCTGTTCTCACATTCTCGTATGAGGGAAAATTTAAATACAATATTTTTAGTAGACTTTCCTGTTTAGAATAGAAAGGGTTACGGAGCTTAATGTAGAGTGTAACATACAATTTAACAGACCGCTTAACTTTTTGTATTCAACATTCGTATAAAATGGCTGACATTAGAGTTAATGAGTATCATTTATTCCTGTAATTATGGAATACTTTTTTCCTTTTACGATATGAAGGTACATGTTGACGGCTCCATATGAATCAAGCCCTTCGAGGCGCTTGCCGTACACTTATTTTCTGACGGATTAGACTCTAGTATACCTACGATTTCTTCTCGGACTTAAGGGCTAAACTGCAGTGGTTCCCGTAACAGTTGTGATAAACCAATTATGATGCAGTAGGAGTGCGGACCCCACGCTACTAAGCCGTCACTGACGCTCTGATGTGAATGATGACAAAGGTAATAAATAAAGACAAGGTCTACCCGTGTACTTGTAACCACGTTTTGTGAACTATATAAGCAAGATAGATACAAAAGGATAAAATGAGCAAGAGAAAGAACAAGGCACATACTAAAAGAATTCCATCTCGACCCACAGAATCGGAAATTATAAACTTACGAGTGTTATTTTCTGCTACTGTTGAAGAAGTCATTAATTTAATGGATTTGTCTGGTATACTTTTTGATTCCATAAAACAATTACAAACCTCACTAATTTATGCGCGGCTTTCGGAGTCTTCATTTTATTTCACTTTCAAAATAAGATTAAAAAGGGCAAACAAAATCCAGCAAAGTAAAGAATATTAGCTTCCATATAAGTGGCCAAAGTTTTGGAATCACATTTAATTTTGGTTTAAATCCTGCTCTAAGCTCCTACAATTATGTTACATAGAATATTATCGTCTTTCAACAGCTTTAGAGAACTTGAATATTAATTTATCAAAAAATGATAATGGAATAGCAAGGTAAATTCTGTCGCAAATCTCAATAAAAAGTACCTATTTAAATACCTGAAGGATACACACAGCAGGGATTTAAGGTCATCTGAGAACCTGGAACTGGCAATGCCTGTGCATTGCTCAAACTATGCTGGTAAATCATTTACTATTAATGCAATTCGTCTGTGGAATGCACTGCCTTTGTATATTAGGCAGGCAAAATCCCTTAATAGATTTAAAGAATATCTGAAAAAATACTACTTATCATTAGAGTAAAAAGCTTCATTGTATGTACCTACATTGTTATATAAGTATTATGTTTTGTGTATGATTTTATGTATGAACTGATGGATTGTTTTATGTGTATGTATATTCCTCATTATCCTTATTTTTACTATTTATTTTTATTATAATATTTATGACAGCTAAACCACCTTAAGGTGCCTTTTTTCTTGCATACTTTTTCCATCCTAAGGTTGCCTGGAAAAAATCGCACTTAGCGATAAGGCCTCCCATTGTACTCTCAACTGAAATGATTGTGACCCATGTAACATTGTCCTAACAACTAAGGTTGGTGTACAATAAAGAGTTATCTATCTATCTATCTATCTATCTATTTCATTAAAATTTATTCATTAAGTCACAAAATGCATAATTAATAATTAAACCCATCACGGGTTAAGTCACATTAATTGATCCATCCTGTATCGTTCCCGGCATAAAGGTTCCCATATCATCCTATGCACCAGGAACGAACCGGAGCGGACAGAGTGAACACAGTAAACTAAACAATTTTTTTCACTTCGAATCACCATTCTAATTGGCACCAAATAAAAATATTTGATACAGCAATACCGGCACTAATATCTAGTCTCCATCGAAGAGCAGAAAATTAAAAGCAACTACTAATATTGACCGTCTACAAGACAGCGTTAACAACTCTGTAATTAAAATGCCTTTCTGTACTTTTGTTAATCAAGAAAAGCGGCTGTCGATATTAGAAAATACCAATATCCAATACATTTTATGACGAAGGTTGTTTCAACAAATTACCAAGCCTTAATTAATTACTATGACATGACAAAATGAACACCTTGAACTTTTATCAAATAATATCGACAGATATATAAAAGCACACCCGAAAATTCCCTCGTTAAATATTTGAAGTTTTAGCAAAAAATTAAACGACGTGGTCATATACTAGAGGGTGGAGGGATGGACGGAATGACGAGTAAACTTGTTAACGAGGTTTTCCTTGTACACATTGGACCGGGCGGCATTACATACGACAAAATATGTGTGGACAGACATGACACATGAAGAGGCTTACAAAAAATCTGCACAGAGTAAATATTTTATGAATTCTGAAAATACTAATATTTTTGTGTCACATCGTAGCGCGTGAAATACGAGTACTGTACGTCGTAACGCGTCAGTATTCAAACCTCTGCGCCATTAATCTGTTTGGAAACGAGTTTTATTCACAGACGTAACGTGAGTAGTTGATGGCTTTTAATTGCTTTACATAGAAGAAAGTACTTTGTAAAACTAAACCAATTTTAAGTTGGTCAGTCAGCATAAGACTGATGAACTGATTATATGAACACAGAGTCTGGACCGCGTTTCGAACGTGTTTTCGCATTTTGTAAGTGCCGCTTAAAATGGTCTATACAGAATAAATGATTTTTCACTTTGACTTTGACTTTGACTTAGTGGTGATGCGCATCAGAAACGAGTAACAAAGGCCAAAGAGGGTAGATCGATATGGTTTACCTGATACTAAACAACCAGCCCGCCACATACTTACCAGTAGGTAAATTCGGGATCTTGCAAGTGCTGAAATATCGGTTACATAGGATAAATATATCATCAACTATTATGATAGTATTTGAAACAGAACCTCTTATTGATCTGAAACTAGTCGAAAGTTTAATACAAGACATGCTTAGCCTTAAGCGGCGATCCCCGTAATGGCTTTCCGACCGGCAATTTGAGTTGCATGTAAAGTTTCCATTTTGGAGCTCGAGGTCAGCTCCTCTACCAAACCTTCACATGTTTAGTTTATTTTGGGTTTTACGGAAACAACTGCCATCTGATTTGATCTGATCCATGTCTGTTAATAATACGTTAATTAGCAGATGTAGCAGCTAATGAGGTTGACTTGCTCTCCGAAGTTCTCGATGGACGTCATACACCTATAACGTATACCTATCTAGGCATTTATTTTCGTGATTTAATACTGATATAAGCTCATAATTAATTAACAGATAAGCAGTAATACATCAAAACCACGTAATAACATTCTCAGACGTATAGGTAATTAAGTCTATAATTGTCGTCAATGTACTTATTATAACGATACTTGACTAAGTCTCTGTGACGCCCACACCCTGTACACTTATTAGTAGCTTAGAATTTATATAATCATTTGTATCGTGACTTCAAATGAAAGAGATTGTATTATTGGAAGACATAACGTACCTATATTGGATAATATTATTGTGTGTGTTATTAGTTTCTGTATTCATAACATAACATAAACTCACGCCTATATCCCCGAAAGGGTAGGCAGAGGTGCTAGCACCCACATTTCGCCAGTTTATGTTTAGGTCCCAATGTAATAGGTGGCGAGCCTATTGCCATTAACTGGGCACTTATAAACCTGCGATAAATACACACATAACTTCGAAAAGCATCGAAAAGTCATTGGTGTGTGCCATGGTGAACCTGGGATCGAACCCAAGACCTCGACTCAGCAGTCCATTACCCAGACCACTAAGTCTAGGCTACCGCGGTTCTGTATTCAATAAAAAAATTATTATTGTTTAGGTGTTGATCATATTTTTATTAGTACATCTTTGCGGTCTTATTTTGTCAGGTAAAGTTTTAATCAATTACAGAAAATATTATATCCCTTAATGCGAAATATACTTAGATTGTTTCGAATTAAGTGCTGTCATTATTTCTATAAATAATTCATAAAAAAATTGGTTGCCTGTAAAGTCGGTATACGGGCGAAAGTTTTACGTGACAACGACTTTGAGTGGTAAAATAATTTTTATGTCTGTCTCTCTCGCTCTTAGGCGGGCTAACCATGCCCGAGTGGAAGGGACGCGTGCCTCTCACTCGCTCTCATTGTGAGCGCATAACGTGAGCGGAGCGTAACGCAGTTTCTTGAAGTGTCACCCGGCAAACCAATTTATAAGACGTTGTCACGTCAAAAAGTCTTTTTTATTTTAGAAAACTTTGTAAGTTAGTTTAACTGTTTATTTTTTGCCAATCATTCAGATATAACTGGACCACAAAATTAGCTCAAATTTAATCCACATTAGACAAGACCAGAAATAGGGATTAATAGATAAGGTAATAAACTGCTGTGGGAATAAAAAAATAAAGAAGCCGAAATCTTTGCGAATAAAGTCACCGGTAACAAGTGTAATTTAGAAGACTAATGTTATAAAGTAACAAATAGGATTCATTTCGGGCATTATTTTCTTTAATATTGTTTTTATAGCAACTAATAAAGGTTATTGTTGCTATTATCTAAGTAATATTGTGAAGATAAAAATTTTATACGTGCGTTTACCTACGTATATAAAAGGTGGGACTTCCGAATATCTATCAGTTTTATGTTTTTGATTCATGTGTGTAGGGATATCATAGGATTTGGATCCATTTGAATTTATTGCGTGAGAACAGAAATTTAATATAAAAGAAAATGTAAGAAGTAGATATTATTTTTTTATTGAAATGCACATTAAAATACAAAAATTATCTATTTGTGTAAATGCCCAGTTGGTGGCAATATAACGCGCACTGTTTTTAAATATGTGCTAAACGCAGGTTGATGAATTTCTTTTAACGTTGATTCCGTGATATCATTTTTTAGTTATTTCATAGGCGACCATATACAGATCGAGATATAGCTTTACTCAACTCAATAGACTCTAGTTTTGATATCTAGTACATGAGAAAGAAAAATATAGCTGACGAAATATGGATGTAATACACACTGTTCTCTCGGGAATAAAGAAGTAAGTGTTAATAAAAAAGTATTGAATCTTAAGAAACTTGATCAAAACAAGAAAAATCATATATTATGTCTTACTGAAACGAATCTCATCACACACGATATCCAGACCCAAAGCAACATTATTTGTACCTGTGATATTTGAGAGGAATATACATCACTATAAAGCAAACCGTAAACTTTGATATAGTTTAATATTCAAGTAGTGTAAAAGAGTGAGTTGATAATGTTCTAATACTGAATATTCTACGGTTATATATTTTACTTTGCTATAACCACTACCAACTCAAAGCCTATCAAAAAAGTAATGGCTTGAAAATGTCATAAAAATGCCATATAACCATAATTTGCAACGCCAAGTAATGCGTCCAAAATCAAGTTCTGACCATTCAGGGATTGACTTCTACCCTAAGAAGAAGTTGCTAATTCTATATTTTTTCCATCAAAAAAAAATTCCGTACAAAAAATTTAACCTCTAAGTTACCCTGTTACAAGTGAAACTTTGAAAAAAAAAGCTGTATAAAATATGGGTCACATTTCTCACTTTAAAATGATGAACTTGAAGCTTATTGCAAATACCTTATAAAATTGACATCTATTGAGCACATCTTATACAATTTTAAGGAACAGGCTTGTTCTACTTTCGTGATAGAATACGCTGGAGAATTTCAACTCTACATGAGTATAAAGGCTTGGGTGTAAAACACACGTACCACGCTTTGCACGCAAATAAAACTGTAGCTGGGAATTAAATTCATTACACCGAGCATGCAGTGACACTACGAGAGTTATAAATTGAGATAAGCTTTGAAATTGAAGTAGCTTACGTGGAAACCTCACTCAAATCTGGGGAAATGTAACAATTTTATTTTGTGTTACTTAAAATAATGAAATTTTTGAAGCAATATCAGTTTTTTTGTCTTATACTCAATGAGCTAATAGGAATTCTAGCGTTTTTATGGCAAAAGATATTGTGATCTTTGTGTGCATGTTTACCAAATCCGATATGTTATCGTGTGGTTGTTTCTATTTCGAAATTGTGAGAATAACTTCAATGTCAATAAGTAAGCTTTATGAGAAAACAATAAAGCTTTTAAACATTCTCACATAAAAAGTGCTGTTGTCTACATGTGTGTCGTATAACCTCACTTAAAAGTAACATTACTAATAATAATATTTGCTTTGGCTTTGGTAGAAAATAGAACGTCTGATTCATACCAAGCAATAGATCTGCTTTTTATTATTATTCTTTTTATTCGTGCTTCGAAAGCGAATATCTTCTGATTGCTATCTCAGGGTTAGTATTATTAGATTAATCTGATTTGAACTGCACAGAAAGTCTGAACCTAGATATATGTGAGATTTTTATAGAATGATACTAAGAAAATATTCTGAGCATAAAGTTGAGTTCATCACAATGTATACTTACTTGTTTCAATCGCCGTTATTTTTTTTTTGTTTACTATGGGATCGAAATTATATATACTTTTAATTTATACTTTTGATGAGGCTGTCAAGCTGAGTGCCACCATTGTTAATATAGTATGGTGACCCTTTTTCTTGACACTTTACCTTGAGCCTTACCATCAGGCGAAGTGAAGTCAAATTGACGTGTCCTATATATAAAAAAATATCCCAGGTTTTTTTTTCTTCCATACTCCAGAGGTGAAGTGGGGACGAATGAAAATAAAAGATCAACATGTTTACATCCATCTGTTTACAGCTATCGCTTGAATGCAATTTTACGGGCATGTGACCGTAGATAGCTCTGCAGTAGCAATTTCCCAGTCCAATTGCACATAAAAGAAAAACGTATCGACAACCGTCATCCGCGTGAACGACTTTCGCGCTAGGCACGTGATAAATAACAACGATAAGATTTTCTAGCTTTACATTTAAATCTATTTAGATTTGTATATATTATTATTTTGTTTCAAGGAATAGAGAAAGCAATGAAATGTTTTAAATTTGATTTAAAGAATCAAATTTAAAACATTTCATTCCCCTTCCCTTCAGGGTAGGCAGCGCGTGTGTGACACCCTTAGTGTTACACATGTTCATAGGCCACGTTGACCGCTTCCCATCAGGTGGGCCGTGTGCTTGTCTGCCACCTAAGTAGATTAAAAAAAGAAAAGAATCTGCAGCGTGACTATAACTTTGTAACTTTCCCCATCCGTTTTTAAAACTGATGGAGAATGTTACAGAAACGGATTTATGTTTACAAGTAAAATTGTTGATAAATCGTCTTCAAATCAAGTTATATCACATAATAACTAAAATATTTACATTATGAGAAAATATTAAGTATGTACAAATTTAATAAAAGTTTAGGTGTCGAAAAATTCCTCCCCATCGATGTCGACTGGTAACGTACCCCAAAGGCTGGCGGCATTGCCACGTTGGATATATAATAACTTGGATAATATCTAATACGTTAATTACTTTTTGTTAATAAGTACACACTCTCCTATTATCTCTTTATATTCCTCTTCATTCAAAGGTTCTGTTTTGATAACTTCTGCCAGGTGATGACTATTATTGAGATTTCTTTTAGATGACATCACAAATACTCCTCCATCCAAAACCACTACTGCTTGGTTTTCTAGATGTTTTAAAACAGATTTCTGTCTTATAACGGTGTGAAGAGACTTACTGCCAACATGCTATACAATTTATTTACATTTCTACTAAAAATGTTAGAGTTACTGTAGTTAGAGTGTACTCTTACTCTCACTGCCTTTACCACCAAGAAAATAAAGCCACAATTTTGTAATGTTAGCACCTGCGTAGATCATGATAACTGTACTTAGCTGTGGTGGCAGACAAGCACACGGCCCACCTGATGGGAAGCGGTCACCGTGGCCTATGAACGTGTGCAACACTAAGGGTGTCACACACGCGCTGCCTACCCTGAAGGTAATGGGGGAGGGCTGGGAAGGAGTGGGGAGGCTAGGAAGGGATGGGAGGAGGAGGGGTAAATTGAGCTCTGGCTACCCTACTTACCGGCGGGAACACAACTCGATGGTTATTATGGCCGCGGTGTTCTGTAGGGCGGAGGTACTACCCCAGTCGGACAGCTCATTTCGGACGGGAGATACCGTCGTGTCCTACCTCCTTTTACTCAGCTGCGCTTAAGATTTTTATAACACTTGAGCGTTTAAAAGCACGTTATTTTACTGCTACAAAAAGACTCTGAAACTCCCCTAGGTTATTTACTTCCCGTTCTAAAATATTAGCACGCTCTAATATATTTCCATACCAAAAGCTTTTAACACTAATCTACCCAGAAATCAGAAATTCAGTTTTTGAACTAGTCTATCTACGTTAGCTCTTAAGCTTCAAGAGCTATCGTATAAATCCACATATATTATGAAGTCTCAGCATCACATCTCAATTCAATTTAAATGAAAATATGAAAACGGCAAACGAAAAAAAAAATTAACTCAATTTTCAATATAGAGAGCAAATGTTACGAGTGTATGTTTCTCGTATGTTGACAAAAAAAGATCATCCACGTTAGCTTCACAGAATTTATTTTTTATCCGGCAATTATATTGACAATTTTGTACGTTGCCGGTGACCATTCTGGCATTATACGGAACGATATGGCTATTACATCAACACTGACATGAATGGTTACAAAATTCTGTTCTGATTTGAACATGTTTGTAGCTTCGAAATTTTAAAATTCGATTTCAATATACACTGGCTCCGACCAAGTCATTTAATTTAATGATTTCTGATGATAACTCAATTAAGTTGATCGACTTCGTGGTTTGGAAATATCATGAAATATTTTTTGCTTTTGCATTTACCCTTTCAGAAATTACACATTTCGCCAATGATAGAAACCGTTTAGTTGAAAAATTAAACGCGATTCTTTTCACAGACGCTATGACTATATAGTGTAAATAAATACTATGTTAATAATCATCAATATTAAACAACTTCTGAATACTACGAACAATTTCACCGTCATTTTTATGAAACGCAACCCTTAGTGCGCAACCCGACTCGCATTATTACTTTATTAGTAAAAAAATTCAAACTGTTGAAATTGTTAGCTACTACTAACAAATTCTAAAAGAAAGTATATAAAATATTACTCAAAAAAAATGTATTGCCCTAGGGTTCACAAGAAGCTTGTTAAGAAAATACTACTCACTTAATTTAATAAAGTAATCAGAATTCTTACGTAATTAACATTGAACTAAGTAAATTTATGAAGAAAAATCGGTTTTACATGTTAAATTTATGCCAAGAAAATAAGTCTCGTTAATGATACAAATGCTATAATAATAACAGTGTTAGAATACGTTAAATTATAGCTACTGAAGGGTTAATATTTTGGAGTTATTAAATGGTGCGTGCGTGATTAGCAGTTAATGACTACAATTAACCTCAACTATAACTACAGGAACTTTGACTTGACCACTACCTACGACAAAAAATAACAAAAATATATTGTAATGACTGTGTCGAGTACTGATTATTTTGTATGAACTATTACAAAATATTTCAATTTTCATTATGTTCATTTGTTTCATCCGTTTACAAATCGGTTCACAAGCATCATAGCGTCAAGTTAAATTACTAATAACCTTTCAGAAGAAGTGGTCCTTCAAATGCAATAACAAGTTTTATAATAGCACAAGCAGTTTCAGAGATTAGCTTGTTAAAACAAACGGGCAAACAATCTCAGTAGCTTTATTATTATTATTATTGGTCGCTTTGCTTGCGTCATTATTCTCTCAAACAAGCGCAGAATAAGCGAAATAGCTTAGGACACCTGGGAGTTATTACTGACATTAATAGCACGAGGACTTTTGGCACTTGCAATATATAGGTTGACAATAAAATCTGAAAATCCTTATACTATTTATGTGTTTACGCTATTGCTTTATTCTTCCTGGTTCAAAATACCTAGTATTACCTGATAGTTATATTATTGTCTGACTTTAGTTGCATAAAAGGTGTTAAATTTTATGCACACAAAATATTTTAATAGATCTACATTACTACTTGAAACCGCTGGGTTTGCATGAAAGGGTTAATGACAGTAGAGGAAGCGCGTGACGTATGTATGGACAGAAGCTGGATGGCGGGCTATTATCTCTACTTACCCCAGAGGGACAAACGCGTGAGGTTAACTAGTTCTCTAACCAAGTTGCATTGGATGTGGTGCCAATAAAGGTATATAACTATGTCATGATGACGTCGATTCCCGTAATCATAATTTTATTGTAAATGTTGGTTCGAAACCTGGACAAAGGAGGAATGATTCTTAAATCCTATTAGCGATGTTTCTGTATACCTACTATGACCCTGTTATATATGGATTTATTCAACACAAATTGACCGAACCCTATCCAGTCTGAAGTCCTAGGTCGATAGTAACACGATTACAGCGGGAAGCAAAGCTTTCACTCAGAATCACAAATCCTCAAGTGGTTTGTGATGTGTTATTCGTATGAAACAGCAAAACAAAATTGTATCTAGTTTCAACAAAGTAAAATATTTTCAATGATTGAAATCCTTACAACAAATTCTGACAAATTCTGTCACAATACCTAAATAACCCGAAGGCGTAGATTTTCCTTTCGGGGTTATGGGACCAGATGGTAATTACTTCCGTAAAATCCAAGATACGTGAACTATGGAAAAGAGAAAAATAAGAGCGAACTCCGGGTTCCAAAGTAGGTACAAGGTTTGAATGCTACTGGGAATAACGCTTGGATCACGAAAATTTGCGTAAACTTTCGATAATAGTCATATTACATAATAAAATCACGTAAGATATGGTATAAGCAAAAACGGATAACTATAAAGTATCTAATGAACAAAAACTGAACGGGTTTCGGCATAATAAATTATACGAATTCAAATTATTTTGTAATAGAATATTATGTGTTTATAGGATGGTTTAACTACTAATTACTTAAACGATTCTTGAAATACTTAAGACAAACTAAACTAGCCTCGAAATAGTTTGACATGTTTATGTATATATAGGAGGCTATCAAAATGTTATTTTAATAATGTCTGTAATATTTATTTATTTTGTATCTTTTAGATTTCAATAATATTGTTTTTATTTATGTGGCAGCCACGGTCCACCTGTTGGGAAGCGGTCACCGTGGCCTATGGACTTTTTGAGTCTGGGTCAATATATATATATTATAACATAAAAACGTTTAATTAAAGAATAAGTTTTAACGAAATGTATACTTTTTACTTCTAAAAAACTAGGCAGAATATCTTAAAATCTTCAAAAGAATATTTAAATGTCAAATATTTAAGTAATTTGTTGAAGTGGTTATTTAATAACTGGTATAATATTTGAGACGAGAAAATTATTATGGCTGTGTTTGAAAATAACAAGTAAAATAAAAGTACAGAAGTTTTTTGTTCATACATCTTTGATTCTTATTACCTACTTTTTTAATAATATATCCTCAAAATTATCTCGCCTTTTGTAGCAAAAACGACAGTAATATTTTATTATTTAATATACTCTGTAAGTTCTATTATTTTTGAACACCATGTATATTCATACTATGAAAGTTTTGCAAGTGGTGGCTTCAACTACGTCAGTTATTATTATAACATAACAGTGTGATGTTAAGTCTTGCATAGTTTCTTGGTAAATTCTTTGGGCAATCTGACCTATATTCTCTAGTAACATAGCATGCAAATACCAGACATTACAGTTTGCAATTTCAAGTAAAAAAGTGCGGTGATGAATTTTTAATGCCTCATTATCATGTTATTACATACTAACTATGACTACATAAAAGTACTAACCAAAACTACTTGTAATAAATCTCAAAAAATCCATTAAAATCATTTTATTTTATCAGCATCATACCCGTTTGCATTTATCGCTTGCATTTTAGAGTCACTCTTTCTCGTCCTGGGCCCGTAGCCAAGTGGCACAAGTCTAAATCACTAAGGAATAGAATAGATTAGGTCGACCAATCACACTGCAGCTCATGATCCCGCCGCGGCGCGCCTTCGTAACCCAAGCGACGAGTTGTGATTGGTCGACCTAATCTATTCGATTCCTAAGCGATTTACGCTGTGACGCTTGTCTACGGGGGCTGATGTGACTATCTAAATTTGTACAGGCCTAACTGCAGTCTGATCTCCCCAAACTTGAGAGGAAACTGCAGTGGATGTACCAGCTTGAGAAGCCCCGAAAATCTTAATGTGACTCCGTTTTGAATAATATAAATTACTTTTATTTCAATGTGTCATGTTCGTGTAAACATTCGATAACACCTTTGTAATCTATTACAATTAATCAAATATCTATTTGCATATTTCGATCTTAATGACTAAAACCTACAATCGGTGTTAAAGTATTCGATGATGTCTGCTAGTCGTAACATTGAATTATGTGCATTCTCGCTCGGTGTTAGATATGTATCGTTTCACTTAAGGCGAAGCTAATCGGTGCCAAGAATTTACCTTTCAACTGAGGCGTTATCGATCTGTTTAATTTAAAGAACTTGTATTTTGTGTAAGCTTCTACACAAAATACAAGTTCTTACGTGTTAAATGTCAGATTTTCTTTTTCTACGTTTTTCTATATCTATTTCTTTCCTTTGAATGAATCAGTGTCGTAGTGGTATTCAATACGGATGTCTGATATGACATTCCTAATTCAATTTCTGGGTCTAAGACAGTGTTTTATTTTGATTATATATTACTACTAGCTGTTGCCCGCGGCTCCGCCCGCGTGGATGTCGAAATCCGTTTCAAAAACTATCCTATCTCTCAAGTTGGATCGAACTGCACATGGTGTGCGAATTTTATTATAATCGGTTAAGTGGTTTAGGAGTCCATTGAGGACAAACATTGTGACACGAGATTTATATATATTAAGATTATTATATTCATTCATTCATTCGTGAATTCCGTATACATCTTTATTTTCAATCAAATCAGATAAAATAAATATCAAATATATATTAAAATCACGCAGATAGTGTAATTACCTTGTGTAGGGATGGTATCTGCAATACGCAACGCGATAATCTAGTGGCTGGCGTATTGCCCGTACAGATATTGTTTATTATAATCACGGCCCTAAATGAATAAATAAATAAGCGTCGTACACTATACGAGTAGTGGTATTAACTGGGTTATAGTCAATGATATGATTTATAATAGTTTCGTAGGTAATTTTTATCCCCATGTGCTCGCGTGTCTAGCAAATTCTTAACCAGTTTCCCCAAAATTGTGTTACATAGCAACACTAGCTACATTACAAAAGAAAACACAATCAACTTAATATACCGTAGTGTGGTGGAAATAAGAAAATGTTACCCCAATGTCCGATTTTTGGTAACACGCCATCGAGAAATCCTAATTAAATGGGAAAAGTTAGCCGCAATGGGCAAAACGTGACTTTCTGCCAAAAATTAGTTAACTGAAAACATTACAGTAGATACCTAATACTGGATATAATATCCAGTTTTGTACTTTGATGAATATTTAATAGGTCTTGCTGAGAAAATTTACATAGTGGATAAAAAGTTACGTCAGTATAAGTTTTGAATATTTTTCAACTAGTTGCGCCTTACTGTTTTACCCGTGGCTTATTATTTTCGCATGTAAAGTAACTTGTGTAGACATGAAATTCAGAATATAAACTAGGTATATTCTTTTTGAATTTTAATCAAAAAAATATTATCTTGGAATAGTTAGGTTATATAAGTATTACTAGCGTACCCGCGCGCGGCTCCGCCCGCTTGAATGTTGGCTTTCGCCACCAAGTCTTTTTTAAGCTGAGGGACTGCCCGTACTAACTTTCAATGTATATTCCTTCGCAATCAGTGGTTGCAGCTAAACGTATTCATTTCATCTCAAGTTCTATCAAACCCTTCAAAGTACAGTGCCATGCATCGCGGCCAAAGCCCGTTTATTTATCATCATTATCCTTTTTCATTGTCTTCTAGATTTTATGGGGATTAGAAGGGATTAGATAGCTGCTCTGGCCAAAGTATGTATGACTCGGAAGAGGCCCTTTGAAAAACCCTTTCATCATAGTTGCATTGCACTTTCACATTCGATGCACTATTTCAAATTAGTGAACATTATTTATTTCCGAAAATCTGATTTTTTTATTATTAAAATCTTGCTACAGACACTGACATTTGACAACCTGATTTAAAATTCAAGAAGTTCATGAAAGTAAAGAAAGAGGATATACTAACAAATATCGGTTAAGTGCAAATTGGGCTCGTGAACGCAGGGTCCCGTACAAAATTGGGTTGAGGGGGATTTCCGCACGACAAAAAAAGGGGTTGCAGTGCTTCTTGTCTTGAATGACAGACATACATTTTTTTTTTGGTGAATTAGGTAATATTTATGCTTTCCGAACTTTTCCACGTACTTATGCTATAGGATTTTACTTTCTGCAAAATATCTGGATTCTAGCCCAAAGGGAAATAGCCCTTTTTTTTTCGTGCGCAAAAACCCCGTCGGGCTTCACCTCAACGGAGCCAACCGAGAGGTTGGTATGTCGGAGTCCTACCAATGCCTGTGTTATCGAGGAATCTGGTGTGTCCTAGAAAGGATATCCCAGAAACTTCAACCGGTTCAGGCCACCAGCACTGGCGACCTCGACGTGTTATTAGGAATCCAAATCCCCCATCTCTATAAAAAAGCGCGCGTGGAAATATAACACCCTGCTACCCTGGGTCTGCTTCTGCTAGGGTGACGGTTAGCCTCGACCGTCACCCTAGGCCCACACTCATGGAGAACGGAGATGGTTCTGCGAACTACGCCGCTTCTAGGACTTCGGTCTGCTTCTAGGACATGGCGCCACTCTATCCACTCTGGAGACTCTACCAGTGTATGAAGAGGTGGTGTGCCCACGGATCAGCCCCGGCAATGGTGGCATTCAAACGTCAGCACCCTGCCTACGCAATGCAGGAACTCACCAAAACAGCCATGCCCATAAGTAAGCCTTGGATAGCTCAGGGTCAAGGGTTGCCTTAAACTTCGGCGTCTGTAGACCCAAAATGGAGTTCGACTTTAGTCGGTCAAGTCCGATATTACGTCCCTACTGGCCAGAGGAGGCGAGAGATTCGTGGGGATTTCCGCACGAAAATAAGGTACGGCTTCCTAAAACTCTCCGATTGCGGTGCAGGTGACTCACTTACGTCGCCGAAGGTAACTTAACGACCTCCGTCCTCAATGAGTGCAGGCCAGGAGATGGTAGGTCAAGCCACCTATTAGTCGACAGTGAGACACACACAGTTTGGATATTACGCTTTGTGTAATGCCAAGCATTATCCGTAACATTCCTTTTATCTAATTCAACTTGATGCCTCTACGTGTTCTTAAGAAAGAGGTCTTGACAGACAGGCAGACGGATAACGAAGAGATAAGGTTTTTTTCTTAATCAGGCACAGTACCATAGAAATTAATACATTCTATTTACTTTTGAGGAAAAGACGTAAAGGATATTACTCTATGAAAATTTAGACAAAGTCAATTTTAGTTCCTGTTGCTATGGCAACTATTATAGATGGCGATAAAAACGTTTGCAACATCTAATTTTCTTTTTATTACTAAATTTCCTGAATGAATCATATATTTTTAATTATTTTATATGCTATTCGAGGCGGAGACAAATCCAAAAAATCATAAATCATAAAAATCTGTTCAGCCGTTCTTGAGTTCTGGCAAAAGCACGTTTTTAGCCCTTTTTAGGGCTTTAGGGTTCGAATTTTAAAAATTCCTTTCTTAGTACACCTCTACGCATCAAAACACACATATTCTGCAAATTTCAAGTGTCTACGACCAGCGGTTTAGGCTGTGCGTTGTCTCTAGGTCAGTCAGGACTTTGAATTATATAGTATAGATAAAAGTCATACACAAATGCACACCCATTTATAAAACTTGTAGAATATAGGGTGACAGTAAAATACATGCTATTTATGGTAAAGCATAATACAGGGTGTGTTTAGTATCATACTCTTCATTTCAACACCTGGTTTACTTAAGGGTACCTATATTATTATGGTTATTACGTTGAACCAAATTACGGTATCGGTTTTACCAACGAGTCGTAGGTAAGTTGTTGATTAAATTATAATGACTGTTACCGTAATAGCTTTTAAAAATTCAAGGTATTTTATGGGTATTATGATATGTACAGAGAATAAAGTAGCTAACTTCCACGAAAATTTACACAACTATTCATAAAAATTTCATTATAATCTAAAGAATACCTGCTGTGGTTTTCCGTAGCAACTACAATATGGGGTTCTTGAAGAAGTGCATAAGGAGGTTTTTAGGTCGGCAGCGTGAATGTAACATAGTGTTGCACACATCCATAGGCCACGGTGATCGCTTCCCATTATGTGAGCCGTGTGCTTGTCTGTCACATAAGTGGTACAAAAAAACATAGGAATGTGTTGAAGACAAGCATACAAAGAATATAATTAAATATTCATGTATACTGAATACTTAATTTTAATACAAATTTTCTCTTTCGAAATTTAAAGTTACAATTTCTAAAGATGCTTTAGTGACAGGCGTTTACGCCATGATGTAATCTATTTGAAGTTTCAGACTTCAAGCTAGTTAATATATCAGTCAGGGTAAACAATTTTTAAGTAAGTATAGATATCTATCTGAGTACAGAAGCAGTGTCTACCTAGAGTATAAATACGATAATAATAAAGATAAATAATATAGATAAATTAAAATTTGTGATCTTCTTAAGAATATTACATTATAAAATATCAAAGTCTTGACAAGAGAGACTTTACTGCATGGATGAGCGAAGCGCTTTCAAAAGTTTTTAATTTTACTGGCACTTACAGAAAGATTGGTTCTCAAATTAAAATTCTTGGTAGTTTCAGTTATAATAAACTTCTATAAGTATTTTTAAACGCAATCTACCCTTCGAATTTTATGATATTGTAGTTTTTGTAATGCCACTATTTTGTTGAGATCCAAGAATTTTTCAACAAATTATGTCTTAACTATTAGGCTTCGTAATAAACGCTTTATAGCCAAAATATCAAAGCCACCCGTAAGAAGACAAGTGCTACTTCGTTCTGCACTATACTTTTTTTACCAGACCTGTAAAATCATTTCCAATTACGATTAAGGCTTACAACTATAGGGCACAACAAGAATTTTATTATACTTTGTGTTACTGTGTGTTTAAAACTACATTTTACTTTACTAGTCACATCCGAATATAAATGTCCAAAAAAGATTGCCGCCAACGGACAGGGGTGTCACCGTTGAAAAATACGAGTACATTTGCGATACCTACTTTTGCGTTCTTTGCGCTAGAAATTGTATTCTTAATATCAATGTTGTTTTATTGTAATCTATACAAAGAAAAAAAAGGTTTGAGATCGGTTAATTACGAATCTACTGAACCAATTTCAAATTTTTTTCACGATTCGAGTATCTACTACATTATCCCTGAGTAACATAGGCTACTTCATATCCCGATATTCCCACGGGATCAAGACTTTTATCTTCACAAAACGAATATTAATTTTGCTTGCTCATTGTTTGAGTTTCTTTTTTACACATACTCACAAATGCACCGATCAATTAACCTAATGTGAGTGAAAATACCTTTTTAATTGTTACTTACAAAGTAATTACGTCTCGAATAGTTCATTTTAAAAACACGACACGAGTTCTTGTATAAATTGACCTTCTACGAATTCCCTCCCAGGAGGTGGATCCATTTATATAGCTCTAACGACCGGATATTAGTAGTCGACAACCGAGCGGATACGACTACGGTGTATAAATAAATTAAGTTCAATTTGATTAGTCAACTACGGGCTGAATTACAACTCGCTACAAAAACGATACTGTATAAATAAAGAATATTTCCAATCAGTGTTGTTTCATGGTTTTCAAACAAAGAATTCTTAATTTTTTATTCGTTACCTGGTAAATTTATTCTCTTGAGTTTGTTGACTAAGAACTTACGACCAAGATAATAAGTTAGTATAGCTACTTATTTACTTAAGGGCAAATCAAAATCATTCATAACTACTAAGTATTCATCGAAAAAAATACACAATGAGTATGTACAAATAAATATAATTTATTAAACTCTTTCATTCGCTCTACAAAATATCATTTAATTTTAGTCTTTAACCTGATAACAATAAAGTCTACAATAAAATTGCATTCTTTAGTGTCAGTGGCATGACAGTGGTTTGCTTTTAGCAGAATCGAGGCCCAGGCATGATGACAAAATAGGGTATAAAATACATGTTTCTATTCCACGTACCGTTTGAGTTCGAGACAATATAAACCGAACACAGGTGGGAAATACGAGCACCCGGGTTTTAAAATACAAATGGAATTCGATGCAAATTTAATCAGTAAGCTTTAGAAAGCCCTGTGAAACCTGCGCACCGAACTGATACGATACATAATTTGCAATACTTTTATCTCTTTAAATACGATATTCTCTAAGCCACTTTTATGAAGCGCTTCAGGTGCATAAAATATTTACTTGAGGATTTGAAAATTCTCTCGCAGAGGATTATAAAGGTGCGTTCATGAGTTTATGTCATCATTTTTGATGGATAGAAAGGATACCTTTGATACTGAGGTAAATGAGAAATGTAATTGAATACACATTGTACCTATGGATTTATAAAAGGAAATTATTCAGTCAATCATTCGGTGTGTCGCAGTTACATGTTATAGGCCACTCAAAAATTTAACTATTTACCCGGTTATTTTTCCTACAACCAATCATCATCTTTAGATTGTTATCAGTTGGATCATAATAATGAACAAATTTTCCGAAATAATGTACCTACTTAATTGAAATTATTCTTGATTTTATTCCACATTTTTGTAGGTACTTTAATAATCACTTTTCACCGAAACTAAATAATTTGAGTGATCAAACAAAAAGAGATTCATCAAAAAGCTACTTTAACAAAGTCAAATTATCATTTCAGTCAAAAACTTTTGATGGATAGCGCCACAATTTTCGTATGTAATATATGAATAAAAATCTTAAATTAAAATTTCTTGCAATATTAATATTTGTGATAATGCTCAAAAATTTGTATGAAGTTGCGCATGGAGTCGACTGAGAGTCTTAAACCGGATTAAATTGTCACAAAGGGTTTGTTACACGCGTCATGTATTTCAGTAATGTATTAGAGAGGAAGGAGTAAAAAGGATTGTCACTTTCAATAGCAAGATTCCATCACGGCAGACCCAGAAAAAATTTCATTATATTTTTTTTCACAATCGAGTAAGTAATTTAATAAAATTAAAATAACCTATTATCAATGCAACAAAGGTCGTAAACACCATTTGGGGGAAAATGCGCTTTCATTGCAACCCTACTTATATTACTTGCCGCGACATCTAAATCTTTGAAATTAGAATCTGCCCAAAAAAAACCTTTTAGTTCCATATTTTTATAATTATGTGTAATTTCTTTTTTGAATTGACGATGACGGTATGTATCACTGCAGAACTGAGAGCAGAAAGTGCTAAAGTACGTAGTAGCATAAATATATATCTGTATAATTAATTTTCCTGGCCAATTAGAACAAAAGGGGTCATTCTTTATCTCTTTCACTGATGGCAATAGACTTGTCCTTTGTTACTTTGAACCGAGAAACATGCTTGGTGAAACGTGTGTGTTAATAGGTATAGCTATTTGCATCTTCAGGGATGTAAATGTAGGTTCAACTCACAAGATTTAATAATAATAGACAAGATTGTTACGTAAATAATGGGCTGTTATCTCTACTTACCCCAGAGGGAGAAGTTTGAGTATATATTATTTGCATCCTCAAAGCATATAATGTTACGTGCATATATTATAATGTAAATACAACATGAAGAAAATTAAAAATAACAAACGCATTTATTCAAGTACGATTGCCACAAACGAAACGAAAACACAAAATTCGCTTAAAAACACATTGCTTTGTTATTATCTTCCAATGTCGTGCCTAAAATGTTATCAACGAATTTTGTTGTTTCAAACCGTTTCAAATATTACAAAAAGAGAACATCGTTGGTTTTTGTTACGCATTAAATTCTCGAAAGTCTCTGTTCAAAATTGTTAGTACATTTGGAGTAGTTTGAAACATGAAACCACATGAAATAATATTCACAGAATATGATTTCGTTTCGAAGTTTCCATGTTTGTGTGATGCACTCACCCGTATGTCCATTTCGGGTTAGTAAAAATATTTATTGTTTTAGGGAGTATTCATCCAACAGCGTACAAATTTTCTTTTATTTTTTCAAATGAACGTTGTCTTGTTATAAAACCACTTCAATGTGTGTTTTAGATCAGAACTATAGAATAAAACTATGCATCCATGAGAAAAAAATATTTATCTTATGCTATAGCAACTTTATTATAATTTTATGAAATGAATAAAACATTTTGAAGTCGAGAAATGAACATAATATTATTTTCTGAATGCGATGTTAAAGCTTTATTCTAAATCTCTAGGGAATCCGTAGAATATAAACTTGAAAGTGACCGTGTGCTAGGAAACTGCATTTGGCGCTACATTTTTGATCATAATATTTTATAGAAATAAAACATATTGTCTCTTTCTTTGGTTAATCTTAAATGTTATCAATGTTATAGTTCGCATAAATGGATGAATATATGGATATTTATTGTTGCTCAACCACGCCAAAACGGCTGAAAAAATCGAATTGAAATTTTGGCAGAGAGATAGATTGCAGCCTGGAATAGCACATAGGCAGTACTTATCTTGGTAATAGCTTTCTCAGGGTTATACGTGGGATAGGTATCCGTAATCCATGAGGCCTGTTGGCAATAGCTAGTAGCTAGTATAACATATTTTACAAAACTAGAACAAAGAAGAAGATCTGCTGGCCATTATTGTAAGATAAACAACCATCGCATAATGAGTTGCTTAATGCCTGACACAGTATTCGCTCACAGTGAGACCCATCCCTTAGCATTATACATGTCGGTATTAAATAGCGCATACCATACCCGGTTAATCTCCAACAACGTTATACTGGAACAAGCGGGAATTTCCAGTGTAATTCTCAAACTTTGTCTTGTCATGCATGTATTGTATCACATGCTTGTCTAAACAGTTTATTTTAGATATTATTAACATATAATAGAATTATATTATGCTTTAATAATCTTATATTAATATTATAATTGTGAAAGTCTGTGAAGTTATCTGAATATTTCAAACGGGCGAACTATTTTGTTTTTTTTTCTTCTGTTATTTGTTTCACTTTACTAAACTGGAGAAAGCCAATCTAACTCGAACTCCCCCTCTACTTTCCAACTTGTAACATGCCAGATCAAAAGCTGGATATTATAATACGAGTATGTTAAAAGTACCCACTAGGCCTTCAACTCAAAATAATTAATATTACAATTTAGTACTTTTTATAGGCGTCTTATCAAAAGCTCAAAATATTTTAGCAATTTTGATAACTCGGTTATTAGCTGATATAATATAAAAAGGTGGAGCTACACAGCTAAATATTTACCTTAATATAAATAAGTAAAATCCAAAAATCATGAACATAACTTTTACAACAAAACAAACTAATTAGCTAAACCTGTACTGCTAACTGTATTTTGTACAAAATGTTAAGGAATGCAAACTGCTAAACGAACCTGAGGCATATTCAGTTACTTAATCAAGTCGTAACGAGAGAATTCCATAGATTTCAATTGTGTAATATAGCAGAAAATTACCAGCTACGTGCAAGCGTGGCGGCGGACGCCTGCAAGCATATCAAAGTAAGCAAGTATGATTGGCTCAGCGACCAATTACGATTTCATTGCGCTTGGCGGCGTCGAGATTCTTTGTCCGTAAGGTCAAACTAAGGACGGACTCTTTGTAGAACTGTGCAAGCGTCTGCGAGAAGACTCCGTCATCCCCGTATTCCGCTATATTCTACGCAAATGCTGTCTATTATATTATGGCGCGGAAATATTGCTTTCATCCTAGGCAACCCCCGCCTTATTCCTACCTTCTTTTGAGGGTTAAGTTATTTTGTTTCATTCCGTATTAATATGTTGTCGTCATTTGTTATTTTTATGTTAATTTAAATATTTTTTTATTATAGACGTAAGAACTGACGACAAAAAAACTTAAGTGTTGTTTAATAATACAAACGCGCGTGTTTACGTTACCGTTGGTCAATTCAAATAAGGAGGCTGGTTTGCAAAACCACACAATAACACCTTGTGACTCGTACACTTCCAGGACTAAGTTGAAATTGTTTGGAAAATACAACCCACTGGGCATTTCCCAGGTGTGTCAACATACATCTCTAGTTTCTGCTTAATATAGAGTTCATTAGATGCATGTAGTTACTTCAAAGTACTTGAGCTGCTGTTCACACTCACTCTCAATATAATTTATTCATCTAGGTCATAAAGTAAGACTTATTAAAGTCGAAAACCACATTTACATTTTAGACCTAACTTCTTAAGGCATTAATAAGGTCAACGAAGAAGAACTAAAGGTAGAAAACAAAATGAATTATTCCTGTTCCCAATCGCTATCAATGAGAGTAATTGTGTTTACAAAAAGTGGTCAGGGATTTTAAAAATCAGAACTAAAAACGGTGTTCAAATTAATTAACACCTAAAGTAAATATCACCAGAAAAAGTATTGCCAAACGATATTCTATTCACGGTGAAAGGGTGCTTTTATAGAGCCGCCAGCGGTATCCATAGTAACCCACATGCAAAAACGAATTATAGTGACATACTCTCGCTCACGATGACTATGCGTTGTGGATTTTTCCTTATGGGCCTAGTTTTACGGGAAAAGGCCAAAAATTACGAAATAACGCTAAAGAGAGGAATGCCTTGATAAGTAATGGTGACCCTCTTTCCTGAGACTTTACCTTCAGCTTACCATCAGGCGAGGTGAAGTCAAATTGACGTGTCTTATATAAAAAAAGTACCAATCTGAAAAAACAAAAGTAAATTTAGCATTTTTGGTTTTTAAAGAAAATTATTAATGAATTCCTTAAGTCCAATCTTACAGAAGGGTAATGAAATAATGCCGCCGATGAAGCTGTTTAGATGTTTAAAACATCAAAGTCGTATTGGGGAACTCCGTTTTTTGCGTCAATTTAACTCTAAATTATGTTTTTATTTGCACGTTTTAATTAAGTCATTCAGAAGATCACCTTCGTGAAATCACAAACTGAATAGGCCCCGTAGACAAATGTCAGTGTATTCCGTAGCGTAAATCGCTACGGAATAGAAACGATTAGGTCGAAGCTCGTCGCCGGCGTACGATGCGCGCGCCGCGGCGGAATCACGAGCTGCAGTGTGATTGGTCGACCTAATCTATTCTATTCGATACGAATCGATAGCGATTTAGACTTTTTCCACTTGGCTACGGGCACTGACCTACCAATAAATTACTTTTTGTAACATTGTCAAAGCAACGCAAAATAAAGTGTTTGGTTTAATATGTAAATAATGCCATAAATAAGTTTTATAACGTAATAAACTATCAAATAACATCAAATACTTCGGGTAACGTTCGTTGTGGCGTAAACCTATTTTACGAGATGAAACATAGTAGAAAACTACCTCAATGTTTAGTGATAATAAGTGTGACTGCTGGGGGCAAAATGTTAGGTTCTGTTTAAATACCACTAAGATGGCAGACAAGCATACCTGATGGGAAACGGTCAACCTGGCCTATGGACTTGTGCAACACCAGGGATGTCACACTCGTGCGAAGGAAATTCTCTATGGACCACCTTACACCCTGGCGTCAGAAGACCTTAGACGGCGTGCGGTTTTAGTCGGTAAGAGTCTGACATAAACTGCCCCGCTAGCTGCAGGGTGGGTATCCATGAGGATTTCCGCACGAAAAAAAAGAGTGTCACACTTGCGCTGCCTACCCTGAAGGGTGGGGGAAGGTTCTATTCATTGGGTAAAATAATCCTCTGCAGTATGCATCTATGTAAAAGTACCTTGATAATATATTACATACATTACGTACGTATTTCCGCGTATCAAAAATAAGGTTCACGATAGCTGTATTTATATTGTACTTCCAACATTTAATAACCTCACAGATGAATGTTTCGTTAGCTATGCCTGTACACAAAGCCAAATAAAACAATGCTACCTGCAAAGGTACTATACTCATGAATGTTACTTGACAATAAAGTTCAGCTTTTGTGGAACAAAAGATGGAAATTAAACCGCCATTGTGATTTCGACTTCTGACTCAAGACTTAGGAATGAATTCTAATGAAGAGGAGATTAATTTAATGTTCTTTTTTATAACTGCAAACATTAAAATGATTACTATGGAGATGTTTGTATCACCAATGTTAGAAGTCCAATCGGTTTGTTTGTCTAGTTTTCTGTTGTTAGATCAGAAAATCCTCTGCAGGTGAAAATCGTTTGCAATTCTGAAACATGTTATGAGAATTACAAGGCTGTGGCGCAGTGGTTTGCTCACGTTGATTGTATGGGAATTGGACGAATGATACACTACGTATGTAAGGCACGTACACACACACAGAAAACAACAACAGTTATTTTATGTGTGTACGTTCTGTGTGTGTAAAAGAATGTTGATGACGTGTTGAAGGAATAGCAGAATATAAGTATGTAGAATTTCAATGGTTTCTTCTGAATTTATAATAGGTAGGTACCCGGCGCATATAGACCCAAGTCGGCGTGCGGTTTTAGTCGGTAGGAGTCCGACATAACCTGCCCCGCCTAGCCGCGGGGGAGGTATCTATGAGGATTTCCGCACGAAAAAAAAGGTACCTATAGAAATTATATAAGTACCTACCTATCCTTCTTAGATTCTATGAATTAAGATCAAGTATACCTACCAAAAAACAATGACCATTTATGACACACTATTATGACCTTTGTAATATCGAAAGCATCGCTCACCTTTGCGAAATTTGCAAATTACATGTTTATATAGGTTCGTACGTCAATATACCCTTCGAAGGCGATACATTAATATTCCAAGGGATAAGATTTAGGTATAGCGTTATAATTTACAATCCCGAATTCGATTGACAGAGTGGGATTGGAATTCGATTGAATTGATAGATTTTCTCCCTTTCACGTGTGTGTGTAACTATTGACGTCTCATAACGATACGGCCGTTGAAATTCAGGTCCTGTTGATAGATTTATCAAATTTCCAAATTCATGCGTGTATTAGATATCAACACAATTTATCAAGAAAAGACCACATAAGAAACGTGGTTTCCTGTATGAATTTAAAACTGTTGTCTGTCTGTCGCCAGAAAATTTATTAATTAGTGGCAGTTGAAGCACTAACTTTTTACTTCTATTTTTCTCTCTACCTCTGGTAGGTAACTCTACCTTCCTATATGTTCCCGTACCAATTATTTGCTATGAAATTTTACACAAAATTTTATTTTACAGTTTTCATCCAAGTGTAAAGACTGGTGACATCAAAGACTTGTACTCCGGAGCCTAGTATCCTCTCTCATACTCATTACAATTTGTTTTATTTGCCTGCATATCTTTAAAGGATACACAAGGACTATATTAATGTCACGAGAATTCTTACCAAATATAATACAGTGAACAACAACAGTAATTACAAACAACTCAAGCTTTCTATAAACAGTTCCTACTTTCATTACATAATTCGGAACTAAAACATCTTCGTCATAAGATAAACGATCCCTTAAGCCGTTAAACAACCGTAATGTGTCTTAGATCGTAAGATCGCATCATGGATCTTATCTCTTGTGCTATCACGATTAAAGGATTAACCCGACTGCTAATATTAATTTGCTTATTTAGGGCACCAACATTTTAATTTAAAGGTGGGTCTACGCTAGGCGAGCTGAGCACGAGCGAAGCACAAGCGGAGCGAAATTGAATGGAATTTAATATAATTGAAAATTTAATTTAAATTCATTTTTTGAAAAATATAATTGATTTGAATTTTTAATTATAAATAAATTATTTACATAGGACAAAAAAACTTTAAAAGATAATATAAACATAGATAATAATAATAGAAACTAACAATTAATATCAATCATGTAACCAATAAAACAATTGTCTATGAGTTGGTCATGAAGATGGAGACCGATTGTCTAGTATTTTAGAAAGAAAATAAACAAACTCAATTTCACAACAAAACAAAGTTAAATCACGTTTTAACTCATTTAGTTTATCAAGATCCCCATGCATTAGTAAAAAAGGTTTAAAAAATAAACATTATCTGTAATATATCAAAACTATCACCCACAGATACAAAAAGATTAATTTAAGTTCAAGATAACTCCAGACAGTGTACGAGTACAATGTTGTAGTCTTCGACTTAGTTAAACGATAAACTTAACTGCCATAGCTAAATCTCCGTATCCAACTTTGAAATTAATTTCTCGGCTAAAGCAATATGCGGCACGATAAATTCTGAGATTGAAATAGTACGATAAATCGTGCACTTTTTATCAGAGGGAGCAAATATAGTGGCAAGTCATGTTACACGAAAAAAGAAGTTCTCCAACAATTTTATTACATCAATTCCTCCATTTATAAAAAAGTAACTGCATCTCGCATCACTGCTCGCGAGTTTTATCGGGAAAAAATAGCGTATATATGTTATCCAAGATATAAACCGTCACTTGTCTAAATTTGTCTTAAATTCGTTAAGCAATTATAATTTAAAGAAGTACTACTATTACCTACTCTGATATAATAGGCTTACAGGTGATTTTTGCTATGGAGAATCTTGGTAAAAAAAACATAACATAACATAAACTCACGCCTATATCCCCGAAGGGGTAGGCAGAGGTGCTAGCACCCACATTTCGCCAGTTTATGTTTAGGTCCCAATGTAATAGGTGGCGAGCCTATTGCCATTAACCGGGCACTTATAAACCTGCGATAAATATATGTATAATTTGAGAAAATATACCTTAAATGACAATCCAATATTCAATTATGCTCTGACAGGGTGTTACATATACCCTGAATGAGCACATTGATCACCGTTTTAATAGTTGCAAGTATACCACCAAATACTGCAGTGCTAATTGTAAAATTGACTTCAGTTTAAATATTCAGTTCTGTTTATTGGATATGCAATTGACAGGCTTTTTTGGTCCATACCACTTTCTATTTGTACAACATTTATGAATGCAAAAATACTTCAATATGGACGTTTCGTGTAAAAAGTAAAGCCATCTAGACTATTTGAATTGTATGTATAATTTTTCGCCTGACTTTTATTTTTTATCAGAGCTTTTTTACATTATGCTAGTTATCTATGGTAAAGTCTAAAATGGATCTTGTTTAATCACATAGTCTGCACTCTAAAACGATTTATCTAGAATATTCTCGCAACAGTAAACATAAAATACCTACTAGAGAACAATATAAACGATTGTACAGTATATTGCATATACCTACATAAATAGCATAGCGTACTTAAATCAACGAAAGTGGCAAGTAACAAGTTAGGCAATTAAAGCCAGTTCCCCGAATGAACAATTCGCACGTAGGCCATATTTTTATTTGGCATTTGGTCCCATTAATATGCATAAGGAAGGACCGGATTCCGTGAGACAAAGAACAGGGCATACGTGATGTGGAAATAAATTCGACGAGCAAAAAAAAACTTAATGGTACTTATAACTTTTATTTAGTTTACAATTAATTTGTTAAGTTGTTTACAAATTTTACACAATAAGTACAGCTAAGGACTGAAATGCCCTGCCTGAGTCTGTGTTTCCGGGTAGCTATTTTTAACTGTAGCTTTTATATACTTTTGTTCCTCCCATACATTTCGAACTTTTCAAGATTTGCTTCAAAGTGATTCCACTAGTAGGATGTCATTTGATCTACAGACCCTGGGGTCCTAGACATAGTCACATTCTAATGGATATAATGCCAGTGAAAAATTCCGAAAAGTATGGAAGTGACATTATTTGTCTACATGTCACGTGTGACAATAATTTAAGGGCATTTCAGACTATTGCAAATTTGCTTTGAAGAGGTTTCAGTAATATATTATTACTATGTTTACAGCCTCTTAAGTCTTGGTTTTAAGTTCTTTTTAGCATCCTAAACATTATTTTACACATATTTAAACACTATTACTTTTTATGAATTATTTTGAAAATGTGTTATCTCCCTATGTCATGTTTAATTACGGATGTAGCAACTCGAGCCCGTCATAAAATAATGGGTCGTATAGCCCAAAACATATTTATCTTACCTTCTATTTATTGTTATAATGTCGCTACAGTAAAAACATACCGTAGTATTTGTTGTATAATTTGTGTTTCAACGTTTACTCTAGCTATTTGAAAATATTTGTTCTTTTCTTTTAATTGTACCTTGGCTTTATCAGCATTATCTTTTTTCGTTTTGCGATGGTTAATAAGTCTGTCTTTTGTTTGTATTTTCTTTTTTATCTTTGTAATTAATTTTATACATTTTGAACACATTTACTTTCATAAAGATTGAAATATATCAAATTCACATCTTAATACGTATGTGCCAATATATAAATTCACATTTATATTCTTGAATAGTACACATATATTATACAAGTTTTAGTGGGACATATAAAATTATTAGGTGGTCTTAATTGCGTTATCTTCCAGCACACCTTCGTGATAGAGGAGAGTAAAACAAAGATAAAGGACAGAGCCAACTGCATAACAACGAAACAGATAAATAATATAAGTAATAGATCACTAAATAACTAATACTATTTATACTGTTGATTAATGGCACTTGGTGGAACTTGCTACTCTTAATGAATCAAATCACTTGTACTTTTCCACAGTATTGATTCAATTACATAACATATAAATACAAATAAATAATTGATAAGTAAAAAAGTCAAAATAAAGTAAGAAAAAGAATAGATATGTAATGTCTTAGTACAAAATTTGAAATTTAAATTAATATTTAATCATCTACCATAAACCGCCAGTGAAATAAAAACCAAATCCAGAAAGTAAAGCAAAATCATCAACTTAATTAAAGTGGATTTGGTGGAAAGCCGTAAAGATTGCGAAGTGATAAAAACAATTAGAAAAACACTTCTAGCGAAAACAACTTTTCGCAGATTTAAGCCTTTTTCACTTGGTCGATTTACATTGAATCTTTTTCTGGCGGTGAGTAATTGCTAACTTTTACCGCAGCGTATTTTCAAGTTAAACATTTAATGAAATCCATTTAGTTAATGTAGCTGATGCTTTAAGTAATTATTTTGTTGCTTATGACAGTGCAGATAAATAATAAAACTAGAACTATATTTTGGTATCCTAAGTACTAAAGGCTTTAAAAAAAATCGTTGTTGTATTCTAACCCAACCCAGTAGGTACTTTTAGCTTATGTAAAATATTACGTAGAAAATCAAATATATTTATATCCCGCCAGTATTCAATAACATTTTTAATGTAAATAACATTAAAAAAAATAAAAATAAAACCGACTTATCTCTAACTTTCTACCGGTTAAGTATACTAAAACCTTCTCCGGAATATAAAAAAACACAAACATACATATGAATACATCCTTTTGAAGTCGATTACACCCGTATAAAATGTAAATAAATGGAAAAAAAAAGCACCTTAAGTCCATAGCATTATGAATTTGCTGCAACCATTTTATCTTGTTGAAGTCAAGTTGTGAATTACAAACTTTATTCAGATAATAATTTTCGGTGCACAACTACTAATTTGCAACTGAAATGCCACGTTTATGTAAATTGGGACCAAAATGGACGACTTTGGTAAACTTAAATAGACTAAAATAAATGTTAAGCATGAAGTTTATTTGCCATTCTGCAAAGCATTTGGAATATATTTTTTATAGAAGTACAATAAGATTGCGAAATATTATTATCATTTTTTTTATTGGTAATAGGCGGTAAATGATGATATGGTCGACGGTGGAGCACGCTTGCCTACTCTCGTACGTGAATTGAACTTTTCAACACTACTACAAGATCAATTCTCCTGTTCCTTCCTAGTTTATATTTTGAATTGAAATAAGTACGTAACCTGAAGAAATGTAATAAAAACTTTCAGTCATTCGATTGGAATGTTAGGGAGACGAACTTCTTAGCGTTCCATGGATTCACCGTGCGGGTGCCGGGTCCATCGTGTAGCAGAGGGAGAAACTCCGAGCAGTTCCCAGGACTTGCGACCTAGGTGTAGGTTTAAGGAGCCAAATTTGGAAGGAACCTGTTAATGCAGCCTTAGATACTCGTTCTAAAACAGAACTTACTGCAGTTCTCGACAGGCCAAGGTCTTTCAGAAGGTTATAGAGAGATTTTGCTGGTATACCCCTCGCTCCTACTTCTACCGCGTATAAATTAACAACATAGCCATTTTTGTTAAATTCATTTGTTAGGTCGTAATATTTATTTAATTTCATTGTGTGGTCTTTAGGAATGTTGGTTTCCCACGGTACAGTAAGCTCTACTAGTATTATATGTTTAATGTGTCAAGAAAAGAGGAATATGTCCGGTCTGGATGACGAGACACCAACATCCTCTGGGATTTTATAGTGCTTGTCATACGTATCCATTAAAATAGTCCAGTCAGTTATATCCTAAAACAACGACCGTATTTTTTTAAGATTTAATTTCTAAAAGTCCGATCCCAGAGGTCAGAGTGTATAACAGAAAATTAATAAAATATCCCGACTTCCATTTCATTTCATTGCTTCTACAATTTAAATTAACACCTAGAATATTCGTTGCATTCTCTGCTTCATTAAAATAATGCTCTACTATCTAACCAACTGAAGTCAGTAATTTGAATTCACGCTGCAGTTTAGTGAAGATTTGCACAGTTGGTATTGCAACTGTGACAAACGGTAATTACATTTTCTTTTTAAAAATCTCAGTACGGCATTAGAAAAATATCATTTAGTCCTAGGACTCTTGAAAAATATTCAGTACAATTAAAAATAAACAAGGTCAAAATAGAGACCACCATTTGGGAACTTTACCCGTATCATCTGGACTTTACCCTAGCTTCTTGCCATCCAGCGGGGTAAAGTCAATTAAGTATGTACAATTTATAATACAATTTTAATTGATAAATGATCTGTAAATCACACAAATAGCTTGATCCCGTATGGAAACCGTACTTATAACATACAAGCCAGCGATGACACACTTCTATCGCTGTAAATAATATAATATAGCAATGATATAATGATGTTATCCAAGAATATCAAACGAATAGACATTTACGACGTTCCAGCATCGCACTCGAGACGGTAAATATTTGCTATTCAGCCTCGGAAGATAAAATATGGAATTTTCTCACATGAACATGTAAATTTTAAACCCATTATAATCTGAATTAAATATTATAATAAGTTGGGCAGCAGCTGTTGAAAATTTTAGTACATAATAATCGCATATTTGCCTTATGTGGCGACGCTCTTTTATGCATACTACCCAAAAAAAGAGTAAAATGTTTTATTGGTATCTTATTAAGTACAAATCCAAAATGCAAAAACTAGTGACTAAAAATACCTGAATAGTTGAATAAAACAACAACAAGCCATTATGTGCTCCTATGGCTTGTATTTCGGGAATAGGTTTGAGCGAGCAATGAGATTGGAATCAGTAGGTACTTATTTAGTACAAGCGAAGCTGTGTATACCTACAGTATCTACCCTAGTATACATAAAAAAGAAATGATAAATAAGAAACAAGATAATTTTGTTTACGTATCTCACACATTGGTTCCACACAAAAATGTAATGAAAAAGAAAATTGAATAGGTAATAAAACTAAGAAGAATATCAGATATCATGAGTAAAGAGACATACTGCAAATATCCATATATCATAATCATAACACACGCGTCTACGAGAGTAATGCGAGCTGATGCGAGCTTTCAAAAAATATTGTACACGATTACACGAATTTTTAGAAGCAGAATTATCAAAAATGGAAGTACCTACATAGTTGTAGACTTCCATTTAAAAAAGATCTCGTTTCTATCAGACTGAAGTCAGTGCAAATTTAAATTTGGAATAAGGATTTTAAACAACCATTTTCAAATAATGTACGTAGTAAGATTAAAGGAATATACATTAATTAAAGCAATGCAAAATATTCAGTACAATAATTTTCAAGTTCCGTGTAAAGTTTGTGTCGCATTGTTAACTGTTCCCCAGTCGTTACGTAACGCTTTTTTAAAAGAAACATGAATAAGAAGTGTGTAAACTTAATTGAGTATCAATATTATTATTTGCTAAAGCGTAAGTAAATGCTCACTATTTAATTGATATAATTTCGCTTAAGCTATGCTTATATGCCTACTTCATCTGGGCCATATATTAGGACTTAAGTATCTATAGGATTAGTAAAGAACTTGAGATTTGAATTCACGCAAAAACTATACGCTATGATGAGATTTTGAGTATTAGGTTGAAACGCGTAAAGCTAGAAACTTGGCTCTCCATAAAATCTAATAACTTTTTTACATTGCAAGCAACGTCTGGATGTCGTTTCACATGAAAATAATTCTGATTGAAAATGAATTTATATTTTTGTAAATATTACTACCTACATATAAAATACCAAGAGTTATAGATATATTCATACATAAACACAAACGAATATATAAACACTAAAAGCCAAACGTACTTGCGTGCTCTAAAGTGGTAATCGTATTCTCAACCACACTGGTCATCATGTAAAATATTGTTACAATATTCGTTTCCGAATTAACTCTTTTCTACATTTAAATTGCTACAAACAATTATTTCCGACAGAATTTAAACTAATTAATCATTACAGAATCGTAACTTTATCAATGAAAGTAATATAATTCTATACCTAATAGCCAGCAAATAACAAAAAATAACGACTAGGCGCTTTCCTACAAAAATCATTTGTTACAAACGTATTTTGCTGAGCCTAAAGTTAAGTGGAGCTTATTATGGTAATCTTGATCATGGTAACGATAGCAAGGTTCGGTTCAGTTAATTAATTTGTTTTGACTCCAATTTGCGCAGTTGAGAATTTATGAAGCAGTTAATGCAACAGTATTAGAACAGGCAGCTATTAAGTTAACTATTTGTTTATATAGCTTCAATGATTTTATTCTAGTTCTGTTGCTACCCGTGACCTTTTCCCGGGATAAAAATTAGCCTATATACTGTTCTATAAACATATTTAATACTGCGATTTTCTTGTCAACTTGATGCCTGTGCCCTTTAGCATTTAAACCTTATTTAAGTACTTTTTGTAGGCTCCGAGTATAAGCTGGCTTGCGTGATTATGGTGACGTTACCATTCAAACTTATAATAACCTGTCAAAACCATCAAGTGTACGGAAATGACTGGCACTCTAAGCTGCCAGTATAATTGTATAAAAGGAAAACGACATTTTATAGAACTAATATTACTTGAGTAATATTTGAATTAAGAACCAGGCTTTCGAAATCTTACAAAAATTCTTAGTATTTTTTTACGAAAGACGTTCATTTTGCCGAAGGTCTTAGCGGGAGGTAAGTATCTAAAGCAGCGATTTTTTTAGGTTTTTGCTCGAATCACGCACGATGTACGCTCCAGTAATCTTCGCCGTTTATTTTACCGACTACACGTAGGTAACAAGATGGTAGATAACTGGTTAGGTATTTACACATAATATTAACTTTTGTAGTCGGGCGGGTCACCTGTAGAAAAATTGTCGGTTCAATATGAAAGGACCCTTATTATAATTAGGATAAAAGAAACCGCTTCAATACTTTTTGATATTATTTGCATTTCCAATGAAAGGTGTGGGATTAGTTTGAATTAAGATAGCGCTGTATAGTATTTTCATTATTAATTTAAACTGGAAAAGTGAACATGTACGGAATGTTCACTATGTTAAGTCTTAAAATAAAAAGTTGGTCAGAGTATTCTCCCTGTAAGGGACTGGTCGTGAATTAAAGTATCCTTTTGGATATTCACTTTTTCCGATCTAAAATAATTACAAATAGAAAAAAAATTGCTTCAAAAATTCATGGTTGTATTATTTTCATAGTTAGGATGAAAGTCGTACGAAAGTTATAAGAATTTACTAGTCCTTCTGAGGAACAGTCACACAAAGAAAAGTTTCTTCATTACTCTTTACTATAGTTAAAGAACATGTAAGCTCCTTATCTCAACGCAAGTTGTTATAATCTCCTTTGGAAATTGGGTCACCATCTTTAGATATTAATCCTCGAAGGAGGGAATGTTTATTTATTGTATTACTTGACCATAACGCAGTGAACTTGTAATTAAGCCGTTGGGAGTTCGAGAACTGGATAGAGCTCGTATATCATCGACGTGAACTCACTAAGTCAAGCAACTTATCTTAAAACGAAGTATTAACTGCTAGAAACTCAGTCATAATCTGTTTAATTTACATTGAGGCTTTGTAGAACAACTTGTAGCCATATTTTAGACCATAACCTATGCTTTTAACTGTACTTTTGCTTGACGTTTTAAAAAACTGACCTACTCAGAATCCGGCCACTTAAGAAACAGCCCTATCCAGAGTCTGACTACCAAGGAATCTGGCCTGCTCCGCCTAAAGGCTATTTCTGTGCCTAATTTCATCCATGTAATGGTTCAAGCTGGGAGTTTTTAAGACCAAAGGGAACAGATAATTTCTAGACAAACGTATTTCAGTCTAAATTAGGTATTTTGTATAATATTATCTTGCGAATGCTACCCAGTATGTGGGACCACTTACAGGGTGGTTTGCCGCCCGCCCCACTTTAGATGAAAGGAATCTATAAGATCTTTCGCAAAGACCAAGTATCTGTACTTATAAAAAGGTCAGGAGTTTGAAATTCCATTGAGATACTCTGAATGTCAAATTACTCGAAACTCGAGACAATATTAGACAATGTCTTAGTTATACCTACTAACTAACCGTTCCCCGCGGTTCCACTCGCGAGGAATATAAATACTGCTTCTTATTTTACAAATTACTTATATCGATTTTTAGTGCAACCAGAATAAACAAAATATACAAAACTCATGGTAACCCTACATAATTCTTTCTGACTAGGGACATCCCTAGTCAAATCCAAACTCATGGTTGAATATACTAGTAACAGACTATAAGGACTGTTTTGGTAGCACGGTGGTAAAAAATGTGACTGGTATGTGAGAGATTCTGGGTTAAATTTCTCTTTTAGGTAAAGCGTTATAATTTCTCTGTTGGAACTCCTCTAATGGCAACCCTGAGACTGACGTATTATTTAGGTATTCGTAGGTCCTCATAGCGGGTTACCATCATCTTCTCAGTACGCGTTTTTTTGCCGATTTCCTAGTATAGAAAATGTTCTAGAAGGTCAAAGTTAAACTATTTTTAAAGTTAACTTTTGTAATATATCAGGGCAAGTCAGTGTTTTGTTTTTATTTGAAAAGTTTCTGGTACCAAAGTAAATGTTTACTGACATTTTTCCGAGTCACGTCTAGTTAAACAGTTGCCATTTTTAAGCAAAAGTTCTAAGCTATGAAGAGATATTTCATTTACATCTATGAAATTAACTGCATAGTTGGACTTTGACTGTGTGTAAATATTTTACCACGAATTGTTTTATAGCGTTTTTGTGAGCATTTTCCCTTTATCATTTTCAACTAGAAGGACTACAGTGGTTTATTATAGTCTTATCAACTATCTAAACTTATTCCACTTATCTTTATTATTACTTAAGTTAAAATTCGTAACCATGAAATGATAGATATCATGGACATTTACTACTATCTCTCAAAGTTTGGTATTTAAAATAATTTATTGCGATTAAGAAATATCACCTATTATTATACTTGAAACGGAACACAGAGATATAATTAAAACTCATACTAAACTAATATTATAAAACTGAAGAGTTTGTTCGCTTATTTATTTGGTTTACCGCGCTAATCTTAGGAACTACTGTTTCAAATTGAAAAAATATTTTCGTTTTGGATAGCCTGTTTATTGAGGAAGGTTACAGGCTATATATCATTACGCTACTATCTAGGGGAGGGAAGCAGTAATCATATAAATATGTCAAAATCCAACAATCCTTAAATTATTGCTAAACTAATAAATTACAGGCATATATTGGTTAAACAGGTGCCATGGGGACAAATATCACGAGCGGAGCCGTGGGAAACAACTAAACCATCAATATGTAAGCCTCATTCTTATATTAAAAGACTTAAATTATTATTCGAGGACAGAAAAGCATTGCCATAATGACTGAAGTTCCGGAGAAAGTCAAGTGCGATCATAAAGGATAATCAATCATGGCTCGGTTTCATTTTCCTTAATAATTATGTAATGAAACTCTTATACCTATATGAGAAAACCTTATTATACCTTTCAGAAAACGTATACTTTATGTCAATTTTATTTCAGAACATTAAGAAGTAATTTCGAAATCACTATAAGGTAAAGAACTACCTACCTAAGGCAGTTTCACTAAAAACCTACAAATTTATTAAATATAAATAATGCCTTTTGTAACATATTAAAAACATTTTCCAGATCCTAACTAAATAAACTATTAAAAATGTAATTTATCAAAAATTAAACTGTTTTAATTTTTTTATATTTGTACTGTGCGTGCTCCATACAAAAAAGGACAAAAGGTATGTACCTTAGATACATTAATACGTACTTACATGAAAATATCCAAACCAATGCAAATAGTCACAATATTCATGCATTCAAATATTTGCCCATAGTGAGAATTAATAGCTCTACGGCTGCCAAGTCGTGTCTACTGTATATTTTCACATCGGTGTACGAATATTATTGGACTCTTACGGTTATAAAACAGACAGAAGTGGTAGGACATGACGGTAGGGGTAGTACCTCCGCCCTACATAAGACCGCGGCCATAATAACCATCGTGTTGTGTTCCCGGCGATAAGTAGCCAGAGCTCACAATCCCCCACCATCCCCATCTCCAACCCGCCTCAAACCTCCCAACCCTTCCCCCTCTATGGTCGGTAGCGCGAGTGTGACGCCCCTAATGTTGCACACGTCCATAGGCTATGGTGACCACTTCCCATCAGGTGAGCCGTGTGCTTGTCTGCTACCTAAGTAGTATAAAAATGACAAAACAAAATAGAATGCTCACAAATATTCACACTTTTGAATCTTTGTACGAATCTTAATGTCATGCGAAAGAGATTAAGCGTGCTTTGTTTTCGTAATAAGCTTTCACAAACGACTTGACTTCTAGGTATATTCTATGGGAAACAGACGCCATCTAAATTATATAATCATAAAAGCAATTATTTACACGCAAACAGAATTTAATGCATCGTATGTTACATTTTACCCTACAAAATCATTCTAATTGGAAACAAAGATAAACTTCTATAATGCTACGGTAAAACGGTTCTAAATTGCAGGTAGTTAAGGTACAATATGGCAGTAATAATAAGTTGGTATTGTGAATCCCCAGAAGAGCAATCAAATATAGTCCGTAAGACGATTGATTAAGGTCGTTTGGATATCATTAATCGAACTCTAACGATGATTGCACTGTACTGCAATATTGCATATTACACAGCGTTGAATAATTAAACTGTATTTGTGCCCTGGCTATAATATTGTTTAACCTACAATTAAATACACCATTATCTGCTGGTTGATCCGAATTGATTGTGTGTAATTATAGATGTTTATTCACTTGTATTATAATGTTATCTTGCCAGCATTATCCTTTAGAATAGGTAGGGTTACCACGGAAAATGGCAACTGTGATGTTGTAAATATCTTCAGACCCCAGTCCTGAGACTTTACCTTTAGCTTACCATCAGGCGAGGTGAAGTCGTTTTGACGTCTCCTATATAAAAAAACAGTAATAGTACCTATGTTAATAGTTTTCTGTTTTCTTCATGTTGTTTCATAGATGCGATCCATATCATCATCGATTCATAGATCGATTCATAGATGCAATTTAAATGAGACTTAACTTGATACGAATAAATTAAACAGAAGTTTAGAATTGATAAAAAAAATGACTGGTCAGATTTTTCAAGCCGGTGGGGATGGCCAAATCCGAATATATGATGAATAGCTCATACTCGGAAATTATGCTGCCAATAAAACATGCCGATGCAACGAACCTCCATCATTGTTATAGGTTAATTGGTTTATTAAATAAAGAAGTTAATATTTAAAGAAAGCATTGGGAAACAAGCTATTATTAAAATAAATAAGCATAATTATCGCATTGTCACGCGTGATAAATTTGTGCAAAACTTCATGTCAATTGGAAATCGGGTTAATTTAACTTGCAAGATTTGATTACAGGCAATAGACAGTTGAAAGTAAGTAAAGGCTTGCAAAATTAGACACCTCAACACTATTTGCACTTTGCCCTTGCATACTTAACCCAATATGGTTGAATTAAGTTTATTCTAAGTTTCATGTGCGAATAAGAAACACATTAAACAAAAACCAATACAAGTTCTATTTGTGGCCGCCTTTCTGGATCCATGTCCGAAGACCGATTCCCGGTCTGTAACCTATTTGACCCTTCAAATGGGTTCGCAAAGCCAAAACCTAGAAAAATCGCTACCTTGCGTCCAGAAACGATGACATTGATGTTCTATTAAACCCTTAGGAATGTTTTAAATACATTTTGAGAGATCTAGCTGAGTTTTTTTTATATAATTGAATAGGCAAAATATTTACAAATCAGCCTTTTTCCCATTACAAGACAATGTATAAAATATTCATATGACGTCCTATGTGGCGTAACACTCGTAGTCTTGCATTCGACTGCTACGACAGGAGCGCAGGTTCAATTCCCACTCAGTGCAAATATTGATATGCATGAATATTTCTATTTGCATTGGTCTGGGTGTTTCTATCTAGGTATCATTATGTACGTATGTATTTACAAAAAAAGTATAATAAAATATGTTTATCTGGTTTCATAAGACAACCTAGGTAAATTATGTTTACTGTGGGTCTCAAAAGCGCTGTGTAGAATTTTTTAAGTAGAATAAAAAAATAATGTCCATCGTCGACCACATCGTCACTTACCATCAGGTGAGATAGTGGTCAAACTCGAGCCTATCGACTATTAAAAAATGCATTTAAAATGGAATAACTTTCTTAAATTCATCAAATAGAGAACATTTTTGACGAAGCAGCATTTTATCAATTACAAGAAACTTTAAAAACCACTCAGATGTGTAGTGTTTTCACTGGATACTAAGGATGTTGAGTCTAAATTCTAACGTCACTTTGTCCTCTCAAGAGTACCTACTATTACTATGACAAACCCGAATAGCCTGAAACATTTACAACAATGCATTTGAGCATTCTACGACTCCAGAATTGACCCCTTGGAGGTAATAAAAATAATAAAAGATATTTTGTATTCTACGCTGTTGGCACGATTAAAATGATTCCGTTTGCAGTACTGGCTTTGAGTATGAAGTTAATATGATAGGGGAAAAACTCTTTGCAAGATACTTAATGAAATATCATCAGAACTGCGGTTTTAAACCGTTTTCAGTTAGTTTTTATCGCCCAAAGCAGGATTTGTGGAGTTGAATTTATAAAACTTGATATGAAAAGTTTCATTCAGCATAAAAATATTGTTGTAGCATTTTTAAGAATCACGCATTCGTTAGGTATATGCTTATTTTTAAATTCCATCATAATGTTTGCAATTAAATGTGGCATCATGCTAAGAAGTAGGATGTCACGGCGGAGTTATTGCTATCATAAATGTATGACTTCGTATAGATGTATGTATGCTTGTTACTCAATCATATTACGGCTGAACGAACTTGGATACAAATTATAGTATTTGAATAGATAATTTCTATTCTGTAAATAGTCCGTAAAAATAGGGAACGAGATAGCATATTTCACATGTGTGGAGCCTGCTGGGAATAGCTGTAACCAATAAAAGATATTTCCTAAAAAAAATTCACCGTTAACCATCAGTAGAAACCACTTACGGTTTACAACAGGTACAACTAAAACACGGTTTATTACCTCGTAAAGTTTACTGTGTGTTAAGTTTAAATGAGAAAGTTATACCTACTGCATGCATATAAGCTAAATAAATTCAGGTTAAAATGTTTGCAGATTAAAAAGTAATGTTGCGATTCCAAATAACTAGAATGAAGTTTATAGATTTATTACCAGATAGAATTACCAAAGTGAGTAATGAGGTAAAACTTAAATTTTCGAAGCAGGGGAATACCTCATCCTTCCAAAAGCGAGGGGCAGTCAGAAGACATTCACGCCCATAAAAGCCAAGATAAGCCACATCAAGGGGAGGAAGAGTAGGAGAGCGCCTGGGCAACAAATTGGAAGCTTTACTAACGATAATAAACTATAGAATAATATTTAAAAACCAAAATTTATCAAATGAAATACAAATATGTAGTTACCCGCATAATAAGTCAACAGAGAATCGTTCAGTAGAAGTCGTTTGTCATAATATTTTGTAAGTGAAGTTGAGAATCCCTCTCATCATTTATATAATAAAACTATCCGAACACCTACAAAATTCTACACCTAGGATCAACGTCGGGACTAAACGCTGATTGCTCAGGGAGAGGAAACTTCTGTAGATATTCTATAAATCTTTATGATCCCTAAGTAAAAAGCTTTCTGAGATGGGGAACATACTCAGTAGAAAGTTAATAAGATTAATATAAGTTGCTCCGTATTCTTCACTTATTCTTTATGTATACTGAACGTTTTATCATGACTCCATTGGTGCACCTGAAGTTGGCAAGTCCATGCTGTTGAAAGTTTTAAAACATGGACAGACAGGTAACACGAATGTAGATAAACTTGTTTAACTAAGAATTTATTGTTATTAACTGATAAACTTAAATAAAACAGTGTTCAGTTTTTGTTCTTTTTTTCATTTTTCGTATAAAGCAAAGACTTACGAACAAAAGGCCTCAATAACTTAATCAGGTTGTATCACTCTTACTCACGTAATTATTCGTTATTTATTTAAGAAACATTACCTACCATAGTCTATCAATGCTTTCAATATCAGAGGTGTTACTTGTAGAGAGGACGAAAATGCGAAAGCAATAAAATGTGAAGAGCGCCTTCTAGCATTTTCACAAACTATATTATAAAATTCAGTATTTAGTGCTACCAAGTAAATTTAAAATTTAATAGTTCCTCATCGAACGAGAGTAAAATTGTTTAATCAAATTGAATACTGATTGACGTGAAAAAGGTAATAACAAAAGGCTCATAAATCGCACTATTGATTGCAATACTATCAAAGCTACGTATCGTGTTCACAGTGCGAACGGTAATAACTTGATATCGAGCGACCAAGACGATAGATGCTATCTACCATTGCATTTCTGCATAAATTATCCGTATTCGTGATGAAACCAATTGAACCCCGCCGGCTTTTATATTTCACGAAGCACTTCAGCTTTATGAGTTTTCTACGACCGTATTTACCGAAGCAAGAATGCATAGCTGAAACACTAACTAGTTGAAATTCAGGCTCGTAACAGCTTTCTTCCACCATTTTGAATAGATTGCCGCTATCTACCGCCCCAGTGGTACAGACACAGGTTTAGGATAGACTAGGCATGTGCGTATGTAGGCCCATCACCGATGATTTCAAGTCATGCAGTGATAATCCTCATCGTAAACAGAATCCTCATCGCAATATTCGTAACGCGCCACAATCGGATATTTGCGTATTGACTATCGGCCAGTTAGGTTGAATGTAGACAACAGGAGCGTGGAATCAGGCAGATCAGTTTAACAATACTGGTACAGATGGTTTGTAGTATTTAGTTACTTACAACAACTGTACTGAAAATTAACCGAATAAAACGTTATGATAACCCTTTCCCGACCTGTAATCGTTTCGTTTATTCATTCACAGCCCAACATCTGCACTTACGGCAAGGTGAAATAATTTGTCTTTTTTCCGGATTAAAAACCACCATAGGCACCCCTAAGTCCTATTGTACGATACTCAGCAAAAAAAAACCTGATCGATAAGGACTATATTTTCCCTTGGTATCGTACACTGGGAGTTCTACTTCATTGGAAATCGCACAGTATCGTACACACTTATGAGGAAAAGGCTTCAAATATTTTTTCTAATATTAAAACAAATAACAACATCTCACGGGAGAGGTTATGAGTTGGGAACGTGACCAGGATTTCAAGCAGCCTAGCTCTATTAAAGAGCTTCTAACCATTTTAGTGCACATATTCAATTTCTTTATTTATCCGTAGCAATAAATACCAAGCAGACTTAATCCTTGTAGTAGAAGAACCCTACTAGTATTATAAATAGTAGAGATTTTGTCTCTTAGGTGGCAGACAGGCACATGGCCCACCTGATGGAAAGCGGTCACCGTTGTTTATAAACGTGTGCAACACTAGGGACGTTACACTCGCGCTGCCGACCCTATAAAAATCTTCTAATCCCCTTGAAGAACTTCATATTGAAATATAACTCCCGGTATCATTTTGAACCTTTTTTTAAGGATAACTGTAGTTAACAATCTGAACTCATACTACCTCTAAATCAAAATTAAAACGTCGATATCAGTATAAATCTATACTAATATTATAAAGAGGTAAAGTTTGTGTGTTTGTATATTTGTTAAATTGTAAGGGGTAATCTCAGGATCTACTGAACCGATTTTAAAAATTCTTTCACCAATAGATAGCCACGTCATTCGTGAGTGTCATACGCTATATTTTATAGGAAAACTGCAATTTACACCCAGGCGAAGCTGGGTCCCGGGTCGCTTGTAATAAATAAACCAAAAAACCCTCCTCGAAAATAGGTTAAACACAAAAAGATTTTTTCAATTCAACCAAGTAGGTAGTTTCTAGCATTAGTGCGTTCAACGAAACATAAAAACTCTCCAGCTTTATAATTACTATAAATACAAATGTACCAAAACTTAATTCACATAGGAAACATTGTGAAAGCGTCCTTGCCTGTGGCCAGAATCTTTAAGTAAAATTCCTTGTTAGGGCTGTAATAACGACACAATGCGGACTGAAATAATTCATGAGCCCTACGCTTTATTTGTCAGCCTATCTCCGAGTTATGAGGTGCAGGGTCTAACGATGTGTGTACAACTTAGTTACCGTAACAAAGCCTGTATTTGACCGACCCACGCCTTTCACGAGAAACATTATATCTTTAAAACGTACTTATAGTATAGCTGACACAATATAATTTTATAGAAAGAAAATGTTTTGTGACAATTTTATGAAATACCACCTATTTTGCAAAATGTAAAAGGACGAAGCTAAAAAACAGAAACTCTTGTAAGAGTTTGTTTACAGTTTGGCTGCTATTCTGAAGTAAATGAATGACAAAAAAGAATAGGAAATGTTTCACCCAAAGACGAGCACGCCTTATCATATCTTTATTATAATTTGATGTTCGCGATGTCAATTGAGACGAGATCACTGCGAAGTATGTATGTATCGCGTTCAAAATAAAAGAATAAACAGAAAATTACCAAATTAACAAGGCAATAGGTAAAGCCTGTGTAAGCCTAAGCTTATCATGATGGGCAATCATAATGGACAGAAAGAGACACGTTAGGCGTCGAAGAAAGTCATAGCTATGGATCAGAGAATGGACCGGTATTGCTCTCTAACATCAATTCAGGTTGCCTGCACACAGAGTGCAGTATAGGAAGCTAGCCGCTAACCACAGAACTAATAATAGAATAGAAGTGTTATCGCTAGCATTTTCATAAATTACAGCTAGTAAACACACTTCAGTCGCTTCTAGCGTAAACGTAATCACTTGCAAATATAATTTAATTGAAATTTACATCATTACAAATCAGTTATCTTTTCATAATTGTATTGTCGATTCAATACACTACAATTACAACTGGCGAGAAAACTGAATTCATTTAATATATTTAATTTGTATACATGACGTCTAAAATATATCAGTCATATGATAACTTTAATTAAATCTAAACACTCCCTCAAGTTATTAGAGGATAAACTTGAGAAACTTAAATTACATTGCTGCCACAGATACACATAGGCATACACATTTTGAAACCCAGTTTGCCTAAAGATGATACTGACCTACTTTTGAGAGCTAAGGCGATAAGCAGACGGAGACACGGGGCGGTGAAAATGTCCGCGTCGCACTCTTATTATTACTGTCATTAGATTGCATTTAGCCCGCGTATGTCTAACAAGCGACATGAGCTATTGCGCGAACAAATGCAACCTTATAATCGTACAAATAAGAGTACGTCGCGGACATTTTGACCGCGCCGCCCTGCCATCTGCTTATCACCCTTTAACCGCTTTAAAATTTCATTGGTCATTACTGAATGTTTAGATTTTTTTTTTAAGTTCTCATGGAGGATATTTTGTGTCTTTTTCGGAATAAATTGTTGATACTTTAAACCTTTCAATATAATATACTGTGAACTTACTGTAACGATAATACGATGTTCTGTCTTGGCAAAGTGGCAGTATAAAGTGCTGCAGTTTACCTATCTAGTGTATCATAAAATTATGCTAATGGTTAGAAACCTAACCTATATCTCCCGAGGTGGAGTATAAAGGTATGTGTGTATAAATTTTCAGGTAGTTTCATACAGAATCTATCAGGGATATTGTAGCGCAATTCACTTTGGCTTAATACGTACAATATACACTGTTTATAATATATCATTCTACTGTGAAAACAATTTTTGATGTTAATGTAAAATGTATTTAAAATGAAACCAGAGATCCAATTGTAGTAGAAAAATATGTTCAAAATTCAGTCTCACTCTAGTCTCGATCTCATATCCGTCTGCCAAATGTCAAAAAGTGCTCTTTTGGTTACAAGAATATCTTTATTGACATTTGAGAGATCGAAATTAGACTGAGGTTGCATTTTGTTTGAACGTATTTTCATGACGAGAATTGGGCCTCAGTTTTTTTAGTCCTGCTTTTTCTTATATAATGATCCTATGAAGGCTTATAATATTATATCAGATGTAATTTGTCATCTGAAAACCTTACAAAAAAAGCAATAAAGAAATTCAAAGAATGACAGTTTCCTTGTTGTTTGCCATCGAAACGTGAACTCATTTGTCACCTTTGTGTACAGGATTTGGTATCGCTGGGTCAGTAATTCAGTATCCAGTAATTCGAGATTTTGTCCAACTATCCAATAAATGCAATATATAAAGTAGTGATCAGCTCTATATAATTATGATTTGTTACCTCGGATTTAAAATAATTGAAGGTATAGTTGCTGAAAAAAATACTTTATTAGTTTGTAGCTAAGTTTTTTATATTAATTCATTGGACACAGTTACAAGAGATCCATGGAGTAAACTTATTTAGTCTAGGAAAAAGTAAAACAACGAAGTTATCTAGCTACAATTTTAAAACTTTATTCCTCTATGAAACCGCTATTTCCTTTTTACCTCTCGCTTCCAGCGTACTTTAATTTTTTCCATTTGTTAATCCTAAAAGCCTGGTTTAAAAAGTTTGTTTGCATTTGTAACATATGGGGCTGTTAAAACCAAGTAATACAACCTCAATTCAAGTTTACCAGTAACCCTTAAAAGTTGAACTGCCGCTGCTGAACTTTTGTAAACAGTAGTAAAATCATATCCTCACTCCATGCTTAGATTAGCTTGCTGCTATCAAATGCCTAAATGCATCTAAATGTCACATACTGACAATTTATTTCATTCAACGTTCAATGTTTATTTGCATACGAAAACATTTAACTGTACTATGCTAAAGTTCACAGAAGGAAGTTAAGAATGCACTAGAACAACTGCAGAAATAAAAGAACCTTGTGAGAGAAACAATATTGAACTAGCGACCACAAAAAGCTTTGAACTAAAACGTTTACATTTTTAATTTAATTAAATTGCCAGCTGTTTACTGAGGCGTTTTGTTGGTTGTTACAAGTGAACAAGCAGTAACTACCTCGTTAGATAATCTTATTAAAGTTTCCGTTGTACGCAAATACAATATTGGGGTCTGGTTTATCACCCAGACGTTCTTCTAAGAAGTATTTGCATTTATTGCAGTTAAGACGCATGATGAATCAATAAAACGTGCAATTTTAAACAAGACTGTGACATAACTACATGCAATCATATCCAATGTTAATGGCATTAGAGCAAAGTGTATGTACAAAAAGTTAATATCAAATGTATTGTTATAAAGTGTAAATTATTTTGAAATGCAAACTAAATTGCATTATTATCATTATAGTCATTAAATCTAGGTTCATTAAACACTAAAGCTGAACTATCACTATCTTAACTTTCAACTAAAAAGCGAATAAATCTAGCAAAGTTAGAAAAGCTGTAGGATATCCTATTGCAATTAATCCCGCCAGCCCGTTAACTCCTTTGCCAATAACGTAGTTCTGTAGCAAAACTGTTAAACCTCGTTTTTACGTCAGAGTCACCGTCGCCTCGCAGTGGCTTAGCTGAGTGCTGATAAAGCGAAGGATCAACTTCTAGACGGTCCCAAATGTACATCTTTGTACAGAATTACATTAAAAGTTTATATGACATGAAAATTTAACACGTTAGCACTTAGAGTCGGTTAGAGAGCATGTACAATTTGAACATGAACTACAAAATGGGTTCGAAGTATGATTTGTGCTTTAGAAATAGGGTTAAGCTGAATAAAAGATGGATGGATTAAGTGAAGAAGAAAATAATGAGAGGAAATTATGGAAGAGTAGGGAAAAAGGTTCAGAGAATGATGATGATGAAGTTATGTTACGTTGACCCCAAATAACTAGTACAATGCAATGACAATGATTGCTTTTGTAGTTCGTAATCAAACATTCAGCCATTCGAGAAAACGGTATGATCCATTAATATAAAGCAATAGGTTAAAAATGTATTATAAAACATAGAAAGAAAATTTCCGTCTAACTGAGAACATAGTTATTATTAATTTATGCAAAGATTAACTAATTGTAATGGGTTTGATCTCGATTTGGTGTTATTTTTTTAGTTTTATTTCAATGTGTAGGTAATATTCGCTGGAACTTTCGTCATTATCATTTCAATTTACGTTGAGAACTAACCACTACAACGAAGAGCAAATAAATCAGATAGAAAAAGTAAAAAAATAAACCGTCTCCAACACAAAAGGGAAAGATAAAACGAGGAACTCGAAAAGAATTGAAAAGTCATCTGTCGACACATGTAACTGATATTTCTGGCCATTAACTTTGTCGGTAAAGAAACTATAATAAAAACCCGTGTCAACTAAAAGAAAATAGTTTACATGTGTAAAATATACGTAACAAAAGTTTACATTTTAGGGTAGCAACTCTAGTCCAGGTAAGAGTTACATCACACGCCGACTTACATAAATCTGGCCGTTGATTTATGTTGGACACCGACAAACGCTGTCATGTTACGCGTCGAGATATAAAAAGAGGCTTTGCCAGCTAAATCGGAACTTTTTGCTAATGGAAAGCCGTTCTGTAACTCGATTTTTTGAACGGCCAGCATTTTTTATCACGTTGCAATTTTTGTCAGATAAATGAAACTGCGGCAATATGACCTTTGATAAAATGAAAGTAATTTAATTTTGAGACTTTAGAATGATTCAACTTCACTTCACTTCCGGAGGATATTAATATGTCATCTATTTAGAAAAATTGCAAGGCATTGGACTTGCAATTAGAGGGCTGGTGTTTTGCCTACCTATTTTCTAAGTTTTAGAGGTGGTCAGATGGACGGGAGCGACAACCATCTGAACACCCCTAAAACTTAGAGAAAAGGCAGTCCTTTTTATCGGCATTAAGGTCAAAGCCTCGCCCGTTAATAAGCAAGTGCACCGACTTGCAGGCGATATACTCGCATATACCTACCAACAGTACCTAAGCTCATTAGATACTGATGAAAGGAATAACTCAGTCCAAGCATAGTAGTGATCTCTCTCAAACCCTGAATATATAGCACTTAGAATATATTATGCTCTGAATAAAATGACACCTATATTTTGAGTGCTATCCTCAAAATATAGATAGCACTCTATTCAGAGCGTAACTTATCTAGAATTCACACACTCTCCTTTGAGCGCTCTATATGGATTATCTCTCAAGTAATAAAACTTCAGTGCAAGATAAAGGCTAGCATACAATATGCTATAATTTTGTTCATAAACCCGTGGTTATGCCACAACCAGTTATGAAGTAGGTTGTGATAATAACGATATAAAGATAATCTACTTTTTATTCTTCCGTGTTTGGATGCATGAATGTACTTAACGTTGGTGTTAGTATAAAAACATGTAGGTAAGTGGCACTCATAACATTTTAAAGGACTTAAAAAGGAGGTTATGGCTGTAATAATATTATTTAAGACAAATTTTGCACGAATTTATGACATAAAAATAGTTACTTAGTCTTTGAGTTGCAGTTTCGTTGGACCAGCATTAATAAGTCGAATTAGTCAGAAAAAAACTGCACTTTCATTTGATATTAACGTGACATCAAAACCCTCAGAGCCTTTTCCCAAATTTCTCATTCAGAATAATTAAAAATAATCCCTTGAGGGTAATAACGGGCAAATCTAACTAATCGGGTGTATCGACTTATTGTCAGTAATCACGTCTTAAACAATTATTTATAATCTTTTTTTTTTATTTTGAGTTACTATTTACTAACAAAACTACTTCACTTTACCCAAACTGATCTAGCACATTAGAGGTCTTTGTTGCTACGCCATAGCTTATGTGCTACGCTAGTAGCCTTTGTGCTACGCCAGTAGCTTATGCGCTACGCTAGTAATTTGTGTGCTACGGTCAAATCAACTAAGGACTACGCTTCGCGTCTACGTTCTCAAGATATCTATTTGTTTTCATCATTGAAGATCATTTTGCTATAAAGTCTGCCTACTATTAATGTGAATGTCTGGATGGATATAAGGGTAGATGTAAGGATGGTTAGTAAGACACATATACGAGTAACTCCAGAACGGCTGAATGGATCTGAATAAATAAAATATAATCTGGAAACCAACGTTAGTGATTAGGATCTCTGAATCGTGAAAACAGGATTAGTATTTCTCACAGACGGAGCCGCTGACAACAGCTTATCGTATAAATAACCTTATTAATTCAGCAAGCTTTCCTCAGAGAATGCTGTCACGACAGGTGTTAAGAATAGCCGGCAATTGGCGTCCGAGACGGGCGCGCTTGAATTCTATTACGTAGCGAGTCGCAATGAGGTTTGGTCGAAGTTACGACCGAACGGAGACTGCGAATTTATGGTAATGCTTATCTCTCCTTATAATATTAGTTGGAGGTTTTTCTTAGATAAAACATCTCTTTTTGAAATTTATAATTTCTTTTTAAAGAAATTATAAGCTAGTTTATTTTGGTTGGCGGGGTTAACCAAGCTGAATTAACTAACTGAACTAAATTATTATAATTTCTTTAAGCTTAGCTAAATTTGTATTAGAAGTGGGGTTACATCGGTAGTGTAATGGTCAAAATTCAAACCCACTTCACAATCGTATGGCCGACTTCTTAACCAATCATGAAAGAATTTAGAACCTCTAGATATTTCAAAAATCTGTTAAAAACATTGACGATAGAGAACTACTATTAGTTACCTAAAATCTCTAAGTCATGAGTAAAATAATGATGTGGTAAATAATTTAAATAAATCATTTACACATAAATTCTACTAATACCGTGTACATTTTCTGATTTTACTCTGAAATTTCAAAGAACATGTAGCAGGGTTTACTATATACTCGTAATATATTATAATAGTATTCATTATGAGTATAAGGGAATATCAACATTATGTTAAACAAGGCTCTAATTAATCAGCCTCATGTTACAACGTATACATGACAAGCTAATATCAAGTGTCTGACCTAAAAGGAAATTTAATTATATGTTATATAAATGTTATTATAAATAATAAAAGTTACGCTGTATTATGAAGTATAACCACTGCTTATATGTGCAATGTAATATCAATGGCAATAGGCTCGCCACCTATTACATTGGACCTAAACATAAACTGGCGAAATGTGGGTGCTAGCACCTCTGCCTACACCTTCGGGGATATAGGCGTGAGTTTAGGAGTTTATGCTTATATGTGTGTAAATGGTAAATTTTAAATCACGTAAAAAAATTAGCTACCATAATCTTGGAAGTACTATTAACTAATAAGGCATACTTAGTAAGATTTAATTGAAGAATTATTGAGATCTTATTTAGATCCATGCTACGTGTCAGTAAAGCATTCGGATGAGAGCTCCGAGGTTCTGAGTCATCCCCGCTCAGTGCTGGAGTATTTTTTTATTCGACTTTTTTATACCACGTAGGTGGCAGACAAGCACACGGCCCACCTGATAGGAAGCGGTCACCGTGGCCTATGGACCTGTGCAACACCAGGGGCGTCACCCACTCGCTGCCTGCCCTGGAGGACAGTGGTGTTGAGGAGTTTTGAGGGGGGGAGGAGTTAGGGGAAGGGATTGGGATGTATGTACTTCCATTAATCTAGGTATTTCTGCGCATAATATATACTTATACATATACCTTGACCACCGCACCGAGTTATAACGAGGCCTCATCCTGAATAAAACTAGATAGGTACCTAACGGATTGTGTGATATCGAAATTCTATAGTTGGACCAAGTTATCGTACTTTTAGGACTCCAAATAACCGTAACAAATACCACAGATGTTTGTATAGCAACAATAAGCATCCAATAATAACTTAAGTCGTAAAGTACCTTAGATTTTTTGTAAAGCCTGGAGCGTAAATTAAAACTTTAAGATGACATCTTTCTCATAAAAAATCACAAGAGACGTTCCACAATAACTTTTAATCTTTCACACCTTTTTGCACGTTATATTGCTTAGCTTTCAAGAGCCTTAAAAGATATTAAAAAAAAAATTTTGTACATAAATTGTTTATATTTTGAATCTCTGTACCCATTTAGGATTTTATGTAAACAGGAACCATTTGAACGACATTTTGTTCAAAAACGTCTTGTTTTTTTGCTTTAAAATGTTTATTTACAAAGCCTTGTTAGTGCTGTGGCATATTTATCAGCAAATATAAGATTTTAATTTCGAATAACGTGTTAAGTTGTATAAGAAAACATCTCTTTATGCTTAAAATATCATCTCCATTCCCTGTGTCCTTTTTTAAACATGGCATACCCTATTTCACTTCCCGATATTGATTTCCAAGGGGTTTGGCACCTCACCATCGAAGTGCTACTCAACTGATCTTATCTTCACAAAAGGAGTTCTAGAGGCCACTTTATTACCGCGATGATTGTTAAGAAATACATAGACTTTTATATAACTAGGGTTGTAAACGAGCACACGGCTCACCTTATGGTAAGCAGTTACCATGAGTAGATGGCAATAGAATAAAGAGGTGACCGAAATTCATAGTTTAGGGAAATGTAAATATACATTACGCCTCTATCCCTTCCAATCCTATTTACATCGAAAGCATGCACTATGGAGCCCAAGTTCCGCTCTTGTTTCCAAAATGGTTTTATGCTACTTTTCATTGGAGTGTATGTTGCCTAAAACTCAATCAGCGGGCGTACTGGCTTGCATACCCTAAGTTGGTTTCAAAGTATTCAGTTTAAAAATGCAAAAAATATTTTAGCATCCGAATACCTCTCAATATTTCGATTCTGCCTGCCAAATATATATATATATATATATAATATGCCTACCAAATAATATATATATCCCAAACGCATAAAACGTCGTTGAAGTTATTGTCTCTTGTAACCAAAATACATTGTGTTCCTATTAGCAGGATACAAAGCCCAGTAACAAAAACAATTAGGGCACTCGCATACAACATGGCAAAACAATCAAAACCGCATTATTCAGTTACCGTTTCGAAGCTTCCACTAAGCTAGTTACCGACTGTCGTTTTTATATTTACCTGCCAATTTCCGTACCAATTTCCTTGCCAATTTTGTACTTAAAGTTTACTTCATCCATTATAATATCTATACTAATATAAAATTGTAAAGTAGCTGCTTTACATTAGAGATATTAAAAAATACTTGAGTTATGTTATAATAAGAATGATTCTGAATACGAAATATTTTTTTCTGGAATTCTTGCCTGCTTGTCTGTTTGTGCACGATGGACGCGAAAACTATATAACGGATTTGGAAGCGGTTTTTTTTTTGTTTGAAAGGTTTTGGTCAGACTTAAAATCTTACGCATGATCACAGTCGGTTGAGTAGAACCGATGATTTAGTTAAAAAACGTGAAAACAACTTCCACACGAGCGGAGCCGAGGGCATACGCTATTTTACATAAATGTGCAGATAATATTAACGTTGACCTGGGAGTTTTCAAGTCACGAGTGAATAGGTTCCTTCTAGGCAAGCGTGATTCATCGTAGACCACATCGTCACTTACCATCAGGTGAGATTGAGGTCAAACGTAAGCCTATCATGAATAAAAAAAAAAAAAAACGTAAACTTCCAACAATATTGAGAATATAATTATTTTGTTGTTCCAAAAGGGAAGTATTATTTCTCTAGCATTAATTTTAGATGTGTGCGATATAGGTACACCACATTCTGAGACAACATGAAAGAAAGGAATATCAAAAAATATTTTTCTATTTTTCTGAAGGAAATTGCTGAATACGGTACTATTTCTACAATTAAAACTGAGAATAACAATGAATATATTGGTAAATCCTTAAAACTTGTGTAAAAAATTAGTGATGATGGGATATTAAGGTCAAAATAAGATAGTTAATAAAATAATTGAAATCCATGGTACTCGTCTAACTATTATGTGTTACGAAACCTTACATTTTATATTTCATGTAACTTGATTTTTGGGTGTTACACCAAATTGTCAGCAAATAATAACTTCCTTCTAATAATAGTATCTCGATTCAATTAACACGTGGCCTAGAATTATATTCAGACATGCCCTTTTCCTTTGTTCTCGTAGGTCTAACCTTTCGGGATTTTCATTTCCTTCACCAAACTAATATTCAAGTATTCATATCCGAACTAGAAAATTCCATTCTCAATACTAGTTCTGTATTGAGGTCGAACTAATACAGACATGAATATTGCATAATATAGTAGAAACTAGGTTTTGTCCTCGGCTTCACTCATATACATTTACGACCGGACTATAGTAGCTTTTATTAAAATTTTCAAATGAGCTAGTTATTATTACTATAATGGACGTGCAGCAACTTGCTGGTATTTCCAATTGTTCATATTACAATGTTCAATTTAGGTATTAGTTTTCAACCATTCGACTAGGCGAGACATAAAACTGTTCATGGATGCAGTCACAACTAACACTTTCGGGTACTTTGTTCCGGTTAATGCACTACGTGGTTATTAACAGATTGGCAGCAGTAAGGAAACCAATGAAATGGTGCACAGATATACCAATAAGCCGGGGTGCGAGGCAAATGCTCTATTATCGGTCACCTTAACAATACGTGGTTATCAGCAGAGTAGTAGGCAGTAAGGAAATCAATGGAATAGTAATACACAGATATACCAGTAAGCTGGGGTGCGAGGGAAATGCTCTATGGGTCACCTTACACTGCCTCACACCCTAGCGTCAAAAGAACCTAGACGGCGTGCGGTTTTAGTTGGTTAGAGTCCGACATAACCTGCCCCGCTGGCCGCGATTAAAAAATGGGTACCTATACCAGTAAGATTACTGATTTTAACATTCAATCAGGATACTTTATTTTGAAGCGTTTTTTAAACCAACAAGAACACAGGAGTACACCTAATTGAAAATATATCAAAATTCCAAACAAACTCTCTGTACCTTTTATCTCTCCACGAAATTGGAAATATAATATTCTAATTACACTGGCCTATCCATAAACAAAACGTGACCGCTACAGATAAGATAAAATGCCCACAAAGTAAATATCAGATTTAATTAACTAATTTCCTGAAAATTAAACCAAAATGTTTGTTAAATTGACCTGAAGCCCCAACAAAGGCCGAAAATTCCTGGATCGGATTGGATTTAATTTCCAACGTGCTGTTGACCAGCATACATAAGCGCTTAGGACATGAATTCATTAACGTAAACCGGAGCGTTATGTTTTTTTACTTGAATATATCTATAAATTCGCTTCTATGGTAGCAGACAATGCAGAAAAGTTGATGATGATAAAATTGGAGGTTACGGTTTGGTGTTGTGTGTTGTGGACTTGGGTGAATATATTTATATTTTTTTTATTTATTTTTTTAATCAGGTACTGCTTGATTGACATTTCACATCACTATTATAATGTGTCAAAACGGCCATCATATTATATCATGCCGCTACTATAAGTTTGAACTTAAGTCCCACTTTCTTTACAAGCTTAAGATTACTGGGAAATGTATTTGCCAATTTACAAAAAGAAAAATAATTTACAAAACAATATTCAATTTTTTACCGACTTCATAAAGATCCTATTTTCGTCTGTGTCTTTTTTACCCAACTGCCGAAGAAAGGAGAATAATGTTTTTCGAGACAGTAGGTATGTAAAAGTATAAGTTTACATAATTAAAAAAAATTAAAAAGTAAAAAAATGACTGCGTAAAAAAACTAATTTGTTTTGTTACTAGACCACAGGACATCTAAATGCTTTTTTTCTTTTTAGTTTTTTACGCAGTCGGGTTTTTGATTCTTTAATTTTATTTTTTTTTATATGTAAACTTATAGCAAATACTTTGAAAAGAAATTGAATAAACACATCTTTGCGTTCAGCTGTTCCAGCGTGATTTAGTAACATACATCCATTTATCCATCCACACTTACCAAATCGGTTATAGAATACGGATAAACATACTTATATACGTTTTTTATTATTAGCGTAGTGTTCAGCAATTTCATGAAATCGCAATACATTCCCGCGCCAGAATCCTAGGTATTACACAGATTACATAGAGGCTTAGCGCGACAACGATGTTTCATTTTGTACCCAACATTACTGTATATGTACAAGAACTCCAATTTGCACTGACATTTACTGAAGGTATTTAAAATTGACAATGTCGAAAGAGCTTACTTCGAGTGGATGGGTTTATCAGGTGATGTTTTGATCAGGTTTTATAGTGACCAAGATAGAGAAAGAGATGCTTAGATGGTTCAGACATGTAGGTACCTACCTAGAGAGGATGGATGAAAGAAGATTGACGAAACATAATATATGAGGCGAGGGCATCCCCTTTTAATCAGATCCAGGACATTTTGGAGAAAGACCAGGTCAAGAGTACCCGCAACCGGCGTGCGTGTATGAAAACATTTATGAAAGCTGAAGAAGCGAAAGGAGTATGACAAGATCGTAGCAAGTGGAAAGATGTTGTCTCTGCCTACCCCAATGGGAAAAGGGCATGATTTGTATGTATGTATGTTTTCGGTTAAAAAGAAAACTAACTGTTGACAGTGAATCGTTATTCACGCAGGTAGAGCCGTGAGTATTGATTGGTTCAATTAGAAGGTTTTTGCAGGGTCGGCAGCGCGAGTGTGACGCCCCTGGTGTTGCACGCGTCCATAGGCCACGGTAACCGCTTTCCATCAGGTGGGCCGTGTGCTTGTCTGCCACCTAAGTGGTATAAAAAAACTGTTCTTAAAATAATTCATCACAGGGCAGAACCCTCCTACTATTTTCCCGTCGTAGACGTAATAAAATGAAATTTGCATCCAAGTAAAATGCAAATATACGGTAACAAAATAAGATTTAATTAAACCCTTCACGAATGAGATGAGCGTGCTAATGAAAACGATTAGGTGTTTAATTAATTTCGTACAATCCAGGATTTACGAATGTTTTATGGTAACTAACGTGACAAGGCCACCTGGAATTACTCTCTTGGAATCAGAAATACAAATGAGTTACTCGTTAAATGGGGTAACTTTTTATGCGACACAGGTAACAAACAAGCAAACCATTTGATGGTAGGCAATGCGAGTTATGAATGCATTATACATGCATTGCATGGATACCAAAGAAGTTAATGGCTTAATGCAGACGGAAAAGTTCTAGAAATGAGGGTGAGAATAAGATTTGAGGCCTTTAAGCGGGGCGTGAAAAAGCATTTGATGAGGCCGTCAAGCTGAGGGCCGCCACTGTAGCACTACCGGTGTATGTGATGGTGGCCCCAGTCCTGAGACTTTGCCTTTCGCTTATCATCAGGCGAGGTGGAGTCATTTTGACGTGTCCTATATAAAAAAAAAAAAAAAAAAAGATAAGGAAGAGTAAATAACCTGCAGTTTTATAAATCATACGAATACAGAAATTCCTGAGTCGGACGGAAAAGGTGTGATGTCACTTTGTATCTATATAACCTATACTTTGGAACGTTTAGATTAAAACTTCGTTTAAAAGCTACGTAATTAGTATAATACAATTTGGATTTCAATTAAAGCTAAGCTTAGAACAAATTGTGCCTACAGAGACATAATGAGTTGACCTCAATTACATTTGGCTTTGAAAGTAATTGTAGCTTAAGTGTACGTAAGTTTTACAGCCTAAGTTTTAAGATAAACCTTAACAAAATTCTGCTGTGTCGTGGATTCGTACTTACAATCTTATACACAGTTCTATATATAAATTAATAAAGTTATCACGCGTAATTACTTAGACTGAATTACGCGTGTAATAGATTTGCTGAAAGCGTAATTTTCAAAGGTAAAACATATCCTCATTTGAGAGATCATTATCTGCCGGTAGAACAATTCAAGTGGGAGAGTATTTATCTGTACTAATCCTACTAATATAATAAGTAGGTAAGTATTATAAATGTAAAAGTTTGTTTCGATACTATCTATGTATTTACAAAAGAAAATGTAGGTATCTATATTAAATTTATTGGCCATATAGAAACAGCAGTTTATAAGTAGGTAGGTATGTTTATGTCTATGCTTACTTTGGATCTAGATAGCGATGTGTATGCCGTATTTTTATGTTATAATCTTATACTTCGCGCTTTCACTCGTCGTTGTAGCATAAATATTAACTACAGCTGCCTACACATTGTGAATATAAGTAACTTAACCAAGTAAACTATTATCGCATTAAAATAATTTGTATAAAATCTTGGCAACGTCAATTATCAAATCACGCAACAATCCCATTTGTTTATAAAAGAAAATTATGGTGTAAACCACAACACCCCAATGAAAATGAAATAGGTACACTCACGGAGCCATTATAGAAGGTATACATACTGTGTACCTACATGAAAATAAAACTACATTCAATACAAATTTAATACTACCGCCATCTATAAGGCTTTGACGTAAATACTGTTAATACTTGTTATAACGTAAACAAGATAGTTCACAATAAATTTGGTAGATGGCGCTGTTTTAAATAAAGAAAAATCGTGGCCTGAGCTCCATATTGGATTCATTCGTTGGACGTGGATAGAGGCTAATATTAACCTAATCCAAAAATGTAGGTACTTAGGTACTCAATAATACCTACATACGAATTGCATGATGTATCTACGTAGTCAAAACGTTCTATTTTACTGAAAACTAAAACGTCGATATTATTAGTCACAATTTTGGAAAAAAACATACCTACACTGTATTAATACACCAATTTGTAGTGTCGCAACAATTCATCCTGTAATAATATAAATTCTTATTAAAACTGTACTGGAAAATGTTTCTATAGGACAGTAAATAAATCGCAATCATCATTAGATACTTAGTACCAATTTGGTGTCATTGGGGGTCACTAGATACTATTGATCTTGATGTACCTACAGGAGTTACGGTAGTGGGAAAGTGGGTGGGATTAATCTAGTAATAAATATGTGTTATTTTTATATACAAGTATAATCATTAGTACCTAATATCGTAGTATCTAATATATAACAAAGATGGCTGTCATTGTAACAAAAAAATCTCGTTACTCAACTAATAATGAGCTCGAGATAATAAATTGTTGGCTATAAACTATCTCCTTGGGGAAATTGAAGTACATTGTGTCTACCCGATATTGTTTACCTCAATATCGTATTATTTATAAATATGTGAAATATTCCAAGTAAAATATTTCATAAGATAGTGAACAAAACATAACATAACATAAACTCACGCCTTTATCCCCGAAGGGGTAGGCAGAGGTGCTAGCACCCACATATCGCCAGTTTATGATAAAGATAGTGAACAAAAGAAAAGTTTAAACTTGTCTTCTTCAAAGTCTAAAATATAATCAAAAATACTCATTTCATTGTAAAATACATTGATTTAACACAAATAACACTACTGATTGAACAAATACATAACACTGTATATAAATTTAAAAAAAATAGGTTAAAAAATTAGAAATAAAACTGTAGCGTTGATGATTAATTAGCTTTCATTAAATAGGTCCAACACTATAATGAAAGGTAATTAATCATTTACGTTACTGCTTCATTTTCCCTTTCGATGATCTATGTGTATCTGTATTTTATTTTCTAATTCTAATCTATTATATCTATTGTTTTAAATATAAACATCTTCTAACTGATAGAGTTCTAACAACAAACATTTATTCTCTTTCGTAAACACGTGCAAAGCGTGTTCGAATACTGAGGAATATCGTTCCGTATCTTTAAATTTTTATGCTATATATATATACTTGTAATCTAGACTAGTTAGATGACTTGTAGAATGTAGGGCATAAACAGGATTCCTGCATGTTCTTATTTGCACGCCCAAAATAGTAAGCCACGCGGCGCCGTGCCATAAACTCTACAAATAAATATAGCTTAATACCAACCAATACTTATATTCTACTAGATTATGTTCTTGTTGGTGAGTACCTATTACAGAGTTCCTTAGGAGAGGGTATTTGTTTAATTTCAATAAGGCCTGAACTATAACGGAGGAGGTAGGTATTCCGCACGTCAAAAAAATATTTTTTTAAACTAGGTACTTAAGTCGCAGACAAGCACACGCTCCCACCTGATGAGAAGCGGTCATCTTGGCCTATTATAGACGTGTGCAATATCAAGTGTGTCACACTTGCGCTGCCGTTGGCATCATTATCTCTCACTAGGGTAGGTAATAATCAATCCGGTATGTGGTCTTAAGCACCATAAAAAGTCGTACGGAATACAGAATATTTCTTTCTAAAGAAGTATTCGTGTTTTTTACACGTGAAAAGTCAATATCATTAACCAAATAAATGTTTCTTTTTCCCATAGTGCTGCAGCGTATGTAGTTAACAGGACGCTGCAGCAATATGTAGGTACCTCACGTACATGAATAAAAAGAAAGAAACATTGCACACAATGGCTAAAAGTACAGTACTCGTGATTAGGTTCAATATCATGCGGTTGCGTATAACGAGATTATGCGTCTAATTATTGGCTAGCTGTTATCTACATTCGGACAAAAATTGTTTCCGTTTATCACATAACACGCTGAGGTGTAATTAAATTTCACAGGAATTCTTGTGTAAAATACTTTGGCTATCATTCTAGATACTTTCAATTCTAGAATTATCGTCATTAGATCGATACCATCTGTAGGTGCTTTTATAAATCTTGCTGCTTTTTAAATTCGGTATACAATATGGTTGAATAAGGCAAGCCTCTATCTTAGATATTAAAAAAAGAAAGACCGGAATCAATAGCTGTGAATATAGTAATTAGGTCTTTACACCTCAGTCCTGTGTATTGTTCTAAATTTAATTTTATATTGAAATAGACCGTCATTTTGGTACGGAAAATATCTAAACACCACATAGTGATTTACGATATATTTTAGTGTAAATTTTGAACAAGATCTTTGATATAGATACCTACTTAGATAAACTTTTCATTTATGAAGTATTTACAAAATTGCCTTAAGTAATAACAAAATAAACTGAAGTATTTACATTAAAAGAAAGAAGTACCTATGAACAAATAATTATATCTTTTATATTTCAAAGTCAGAACCTAGACAAGTAAGATGGATTTATGGCTAGAAGATACGGTACTCTAATCACTCTAACAATGACCAGAGCCAACAATAAAACAATTTAGCTTTGTGCCATAAACTATATCAACAACATCAAGTCATCAGTGCGGTACAGTTTTGAGTAAAATCAAAACATTCGCCGCAGCTATCGCCACTGTTACGACAACAACGCTCACAGACTAACCAGTAGCTCTGCAATTTTCATTTACTACGCTCCGGAGTTTATTTCTTTTAGAGCCCTTTTAATCAATCAAGTATATAAAAATAGCTTTTTATAACTGTACTTCAGTGGTCTGTTGTTGTGGATAGGAAGTTTGTTGCGGGATGTGAAATATTGGACTGGAAATGCATTCTAGGATATTCATCGTTTTCGCGATCTCGGTGGTTATCACCATCCAGGTAAGGGTTATTTCACCTACTATGATTTGTATTTTATAAGGAATCAGTCAAGTTTGTTTTTATGGGGATATTGGGAGTAATACTACCCGAATTCCCGCCACTTTAACTCTTGTACACCAGGGTTAATAGAAGTGATCCAGAGACTTTTGTGTTATCGTTTTATGCAACTGCTGTACATGAAGTCCACGGTTCGATTCGCGGTTTGAACTAAACGGTTTTAGATTTTTCTATTAAGAAAGTATCAATTGCTGAAGATTGTTATAAGTAGGTACTCACGTTATTTTTCACTAGGCGAGAGAGAATAGCGCGCCATTTGCTACACACTTTAGATCGTTCCTTTACTGTCATTAAACCAAATCTGTTTAAAAACTTTCGAAAATCTACAATACATCCCTAAATTTCCAAAAGAAATTTGTTCTTTATCATAAAAATAATAATCGTTTATTAAAGTTTCCTACTTACTTTTGGATACTCTTCAGCAAGTGGTAACTTTTACCTTTCATAAAACTTTTATCGCTTATGCTTTTGTTTTTATTTAACCTAATACTCAGAAACAAGCCTAGAATTGCTATTATGCCGTCCATTTTGTTTGTTAAGTAACTTCGAGAATAATTTATTGTTCTGTAATAACATTCTTCTGCGCTGTTTTACATACACAATAATTTTATATTGCCCGAAGGCTACCCCTTCAGTGCAGAGGTATATAACAGACAGACAGGTTTGCCAACTATTTGTCGGTTATAAAAATATAATAATAGTAGAACTGTGAACTGCGGACCAGTCTCCAAAATTATTTTTTCGGTCACGTCAATATGACTTCACCTCGCCTGATGGTAAGCTAAATGTAAAGTCAAAACATACATACAGGTAAAAGTACAAACTATAGATGCAACGCTGTGATTATGATGATGAGTTAACTTTTTTTCTCACATTACTTTCATAAGCTAAGAATATGATGTTCGTACTTTGTGATTCCGGCCATTAGCATTATACTTTTAATTCTGGGAGAGGCACAAACGTAACAAGCCGCAGCTAATGAGGCAGCTTTAGTTAAATAGTGCTTTACACTAGCACAGCATTTAAGCTATCTTTAAAGAGGAACATTAAATGTTTGTATTTAGGTCAGCCTGTTCGTGAAAGATTTTTCGTATTCTGTGTTGTTCTAAGAAAGATAAATATACTATGCAAATATATGTATTATCTAGACGGTGGAATCCTTAATGAGATGGATTGGAGTAGAGTGTATGCTGGAGGTAATGGACTGTGTGCTATGCCTCTCGGTATGAACACTATACGCATACTTTCCGAATGTATTTCGTGCTCGCCGCCGTACTGGTGCACAAGAGTTATAACGGGTATGAGTTACAGTTACACGTATGCTTTGACTTGTTTACTATCTTGGTAATATAAAGAGAAAACGTGTATGCAAAGGTTGGCAAAAGAAAAAAGTATTTTAGTACATGCCAAATATGAACTAGTGCTTTTTTTAAATTCTAAAACTATTCCATATATTAATGTTGTGTGAGATAAGTAACCGTAATTATTAGATTAGATTGTTGTAATAAAAAAAAATGTACTCGTAGGTATTCTTGAATCCACTAAAAATATAGTAATGATGTAGAAAAACTTACAGTTCAAATTTCACAAGACATATCCCGCCTCTGAGTAAAAGTTACTAGAATTTTATACTTACCTAATTGCATAAGAATATGATATATTGTATAGATTGCTCTCCCAAAGAAAAAATATGATGTATTGTCATATTAGCTATCGTTTTTTTTTATTCCAATACTTGTACGAAACCTGCCTGACAGATTCGCAGAAAAATAGGCATTCTTTTATTGGTCATATTTGAATTAGTCAGTATTTTTAAAGTCAAAGTCAAAGTCAAAGTCAAAGTCAAAAATAATTTATTCTGTATAGACCATTAAATTCGGTACTTACAAAACGTTAAAGCAAAAACTATTCTTAACATGTAATTTTTCACACAGATTAAGCTAAATAAAACGTTAAATCAAAGCACTAATAAGTTAAATACACCTAAAACCTAAATAGAGGTTATTGATTTTTAACGATCGCTATCGTGATCTCAAAAGATAAACATCCTGTATGGCATAATGCATCTTGAAACAATTGAATTGTGTACACAATAAAGTCTGTTAGCCCTAACTGTATTTACTAACGAAACCTTAAACAAGTTTAAAAACTTGTTTAAACTTTTGTTGAACTGCAGACCGTAGGCTATGAATGGTTTTAAACCACAGGTAGCATTCAGGTTTTGCTACCTGCAGAGAGGAATTTACAAAAATAATTGGAGGAAAAGAATTTTAAGAGGAAAGGGAATGAGAAAAGACCTCGACTAGTCTCACCAATCGTACAAATACAGCATACTCCCTGGTCGAACCATGCAAGTCGTGCTGGATAACAACGACTCAACTACTGGGTAAAACGGGGTGAATAGAAATCAAGGAGTGAATAGAAATAAAATGTTCATTAGAATTTGTTTAATTATTTCTTTTAGAAAATGTAAAGTATTTGACCAGATATTCGATAATTTTCTTTATTGTGACATGGAAGTGGTTCATAGTTTCGCATAAAAGATAATATCTGTAAAATTTAACTGACCATTTTATATCTATTCACCCCCTGATCTCTATTCACCCCGTTTTACGGTACCTTTTCAAATTTCATGCAAAAATCAGCATTTTCTGTTTAAATTCAGAACTCGTCAGTCGATGAAATACCTTTATAGTACAGAAAATTACAGTTCAATAGCACTGAGAGTTTGATACAAGAGCTTTGCAATGATATTGGTGTCGATTCTGACATGCAGTTTCACTAAACTTAACTATTGTATTTTTTTTATTATACCTTAAGTATCGCCAGTGTACGTTAAGTGGGTATGCATAAGCAAGCCAACTTAGTACTCGTAATAGAATAAAAACAATCTAAAATAATTTGGTAGCTATATAAACATCGCTAAAAACTTGTTATCATCAAAAATGAGTAACCAATTCTCTCTTTCTTTTAGACCACCGATTTCCAAGATAACCTCATACAAGGGTACAGATCGCTTATAGCAGACATTCAGATGCGAACACAAAAGTCTCGAGAAGATATGGACACATTAGTGTCTCAGATAAAACTGCTCATGAAGAACGAAGCCGACAAAGCGATAAACTACATGACCGTATATCTTGAACAAATATCATTATACTTCCAAGTGAGTATATACTATGGACTATTAGTTTCAGAAACATGGTCACTTCAATATGAAACAAAAACCTGTTTGATATAGAAATGAATTTCGAAAAGTAGATCCGAATTTATCTAAAATATAAACTATTGCCTTCTTATTATACAATGAAAATCTACAAAGGACTAAGTTTTAACCATCCCCAAATAATATAAAATTACTTGAAACTAATAAAACTATTTATTAGTCCACATTGTGCCACGAGAGATAGCCTTACTCTTTTATTTAATCTCGTGATAATTATAACTATATCTATTTTTTTTTAACTTGGGGGGAAATCTTGAAGTGGCAATGCTACTAGTGTGGCCACTAGTTGTTAATTATTAGTGACATATACTCGCATGTTGTGGTGTTTCACTTGTCTCAATCAAGTAACAATAAAATCATACTCGTAGTTGACTTTATGTACAGTGTAGGTCTCTTTAAAACCGTTACTTTATAGCATGTTTATTCAGGGTTGATTCAGTTAAACTTCACTTATGTTGCTAATGTTGTACCGTAAGATATTTGATATCAAACCGATTTATCGATTATAATATAACTTTTTTCCCCAGGTGATCATACACGATCGAAAGCCTCGCAATGGGACGCATTGCAAGGAGAGCATAGTGAAGCTGCTAGGAGAAAATCTGCAACTTGCCGACGAGAACGTCACATTATGTCTCGCCCTCGGCTACCAAAGAGTGCAGAGATTACCAGGTATACATATGTTTTAGTAATAAACTTATGTTTTCTTTTGTCAATGTACGTCATCTCAAATAGCAACTTTTGTTATCCGATATAATTATTGCATAAGACTTGATATATAATGATAAATTTTATTTTAGATAGTTATAGTTATTATTTATTCATGTAATTGAGTGAAATACAGTTAACTTAATCCTTGTGTAAGATACGAGTAATATTTCAGATGAGAAGTATTAAAAGTATATGTAAAAGTGGATGTATTTGGATTTTAAATCCTTCACAAATTGTTCTCAAAAGGAGGTCAACTTGGTTAGCAAATATTTGTATCATTCAGTGTTCATAGACAATGTTCCTTTACTGACGCGCGTTTGTTTACAACTATCAAGCTAATTGTGTAACATCGATTTCCTGTTTATAGCAAAATTTATTGAATCTAAACATACAAGCTAACTTGATTAACATATATACCTACAGACTTAGTTCTATAACAAAATAGATATTCAATGAAAGTTTAGAAGCAATTAGTATTCCTCTCCCTATTTTCTCTATTTTCATCATCATTAAAAAAATTAGTTATTCTGTTTCTAATTACAGATTAAACAATAATGTTTCATTTGAGCTTTGCGTACCAATAAAATAAAAGAAAATAACACACTTTAAAATTAGAATACATCTACCTGCAAACAAGGCTATAACAATACTGTTTGCATCTTGGTTAGCACACAGCTCATCAAAATGCATCCAGTGTTGATCTACAGGCGTTGCATTTACAATTCAACCTGCACACGTCCGCATTATTTTGGGACTAGGTTCCTTGTTTATAAGGCGACATTTCCGCCATTGTGACAATACAGGTAGCGACCAAAACAAACCGAGTATGAAGCAGGTCAATGTTTGTGTGTAAATCTACACGATTGATTATTGTAAATGTTTCTCCATTCGCAGTGATTGTCTTTGGACATCATGCGATGATTCATTACTCTTCTCCATTGTTAGAAATTTTGCTGGAGTTGATAGCTTTAAAAACTTTATGAAGTCTGCCTGCCTAGTTGACCGACCAATAATTATATTTAAAGATTTTGTGTTGATACAAACAAAACCTTTAAATAATTATTAATAAATAAATATTCTACAAAAAATTACACAGCGCTTTCTAGACCCACAGTAAGCATAGCTTAACCAGCTTGTGTTATCAGTTCTAGAATGCGGATAAACATACTCATTTACTTTTTTTGTAAATACATACATACTTGTTATTATACTCGTACATATGCATGCAAATATTTGCCTGTCGTAACAGTCGAACGCACTACTGCTACGCCACAAAGGCTGTCATTTTGTTCATTGGTATACATAGGAGTAAATAATCACGCGTCTTGCACATTGGAGTAGCCAGACATCACATTTTTAATTGTTTTTACAGAAAAGTTAAACGTCCATTTTGAGACGCTGGATAACTTGAAGAAATATTCAGCTTCAAAACTATTTGAATGTCAAAAACAGCAGCAAGTTGGAGGAAATTGCTCTCATGAAAGTCAAGATCTGGAAAGGACCGTGGTAAGTGGCCTGTCTTTGTTCACAAGTATTACATGCCAACCCGATGTAATTTGTTTTCAAAAGTTTATTATATGAAATGGATCAAATTTTAGAAATGATATTATATTTGCAATCCATAATAATATGTTCATTTAAAAATATTGGGTTATTTTTTATACCACCTGACTGTCATGGCCATAGTCCATAGGTCCATATAATGGGAAAGTGGTTACCGTAGTCTATGAAAGTGTGCAACACCAGGGCCGTCAGTCACACTCGCGCTGCCAACTCTATAAAACCTTTTAATTTTAATTTAAGATTATTCAATCATTGAGGAATATCACAATTCTATATGCCTATTAAAATTACTTTTAAATACGACATTTAACTTCTAATCATTCCTTCCATTATCAGTCAAATGTATGGTAATTTAAGTGAAAATTCTAGCTGTAGGTACTTGTTGAAAATGGAATAAATTGCGAAAACAAAATAAAATAACATAAAATTTCCAAATTTATATTCATGAACTAGTCCATAGATTAACAGGCAAACCAGTTTAATGATCAACCACTTAAACTTTCAAATTCGATGTCGTTATATATGCAGATCAGGTGGCAAATAAATAAACTGGTGACACACATAGATAAGACTGAAGTTAACGCTCAAGGGAGCAACTTAACTGTAACCGAATACGTGTTACCAATCAACCACCTAGTTTATGGCACTTTTTCAACAGAAAATTTGATATTTGGAGTTTAGAGGTCTGCCTTTAAAGCTTCCTGGACTCTAATAGCAATAACTGAATTTAAAAAAAAAAACAAAAAGACTTTGTATTGTATATGAATCTTTATTTCATCAACATAAAAATTACATTATTTTGCTTAGGGTCCCTAAGCAAAATAATGTAATTTTTACTAAGCTAATAATGTAACTAAAAATGTAATTGTCCTAATTTGATAACAACCTGAACTTCAAAAGAATAATAATACATTTATTGAAGTTCATATGTTTTCGGTTGCCATTTATAATGCCAAATTAAATGTACTAACATTGTTATAATAAGAAACAATTTAAATTATGTAAAAATTACCACAATCGGCGTTAGAAAATGCCAAGCGTAGGTATTTTAAAATATATAAAGTATTCCAACCATGCCGTCAAATTAAGGGGAGGCATTATGGCACGGTCGGTGTTTGTAATAGGGTCGGTGTTTGTAGTCACATTGACGTACCCATTTAAAAAAAAACTTTGTTTTTTTTCAGTTTCTGTACGAAACATCACCTTTTCCGGTGGTGATGGCAGAAATAGCGATCCACGGCTTCAAAGAAGTATCAGATCTGAGCGTATGCCTGAAAGACATCATCTCTAGAATGATGACACATTCAGTGAAGGTTATTGGAGACTTCAACAGGTGCATCCACAATATCGAGATGCCTAAACTGAAATATTTGCTCAAATTCATGAAAAAATATGCTTAATTGAGCATGATACATGTTAAGCGGGCTGCCACACTTTAACTTCTGAATATTGGATATCCTTACAAAAAATATTTGATGATCCAGAATCAATACTTTTTACATCGATGTTTAACAACTAACTAACAGGGTTTAATTAATTTTATATAGCACTAATTGGGATATTATGTAATTGATGAAATAATTTAAATTGAATGTATTTAAAAATATTTGTTTTAATAACAATGAAAATAATGTTATTTTGTGGCAACTCGATGTGTGATTGAAGCGTTTTATTTGAATTCACAAATGTAAATAACAATAATAATCATGACTTTATTTAAAATATTATAAATTTATTTTTAATGTTATTCTATCAACGTAATTAATTAGTTTTATAAAGAAATCTAACCACTTCTTTGTTTTATTCCTTATAATAATCCTTTAATAAAAAAGGGGGCGGGCCTGCATGAAAGGTTTAAACAGTAGAGGTAGCGCGTGAAGTATGGACAGAGGCAGATGGCGGTCTGTTGTCTCTGCCTACCCCGGCGGGAAAAAGGTGGGAGCATATGTATTGTATATATGATTATAAAAGTAGGTAATAGAGAATACAATGAATACATAACACTGCCACGCAGTATGTGCCAAACATTAGCACTTATATAGACTTTGAAGTTCAAATTAATGCTAATTTGTAAATAAAGTTGTAATTTATGTGAGTCAAAATATGCAAAAGTATACTTAAACTAATATCTGGAAATCCAATTCAAATTCAAAAGTAACATACTATTTAAATAAACGTGTAAGATGTTTGAAAATTCATGAAAGGCTGGTGATGTCACTACTTCCTTATGCATTGCATTCTATTCGACTCAATGATTCGATTCATTGAATTTCAGCTCTAATATTGTAGAAATCGCTTCTGAGTGAACTTCAAATAGGAAATGTTGGGGAATTCACTCGTTACTTGAAAAATTTTATCCGATAAGAAATATCTATGTCACATTTTGTTGAAAATAATTTCTGTAAATTACTTACAGATTTAGAAAATTATTTGGATAGTCAAAATGATGGCGAGAGGGTTAAACTTCGAGCGTAAAAAATGTTAGCACCTAAAGCTGAGTGCCAAAAGAAGCCTTTGTTGCGCAACATTAGGGAATGTACCGGTATTACCTCCGTTGAACAGCTGTTCCGATTAGCTGCACACAAAAATTTATACAGGAAGCCAACGGCCAATCTTCAGTAATAAGGAGGCACATGAAGAAGAAGACCATCTACAGAAAGAATATATGACGCCAGCCTTCCAAAAAGTTTAACCATAGAAGGTACTTAACATTGTAAATAAAACATAATACCTATCAGATAAAACACATAGGAGTGCCTGATTCAGCAATTCAGAGACACGTAAAAAACCACGTACGATATATAAAGGGCCTCGTTTGATAGAAGCGTTAGCATTTTCGCTATTCCAACAAATAGTTTGTTGTGAGTTCAAACAGAATATATTTTTTCCTCTGATTCGAGAATTTGACTTGTAATACTCAACGCACATGTTTTATCACGGTTAAATAATAGTTTTAGCCACCATCTAATAGTCTACTCTCTATGTGTTATAATAATCTTTCTCATTGCCAAGCACAACTAACGACTGGAATTAGAAGTGACAATAATACTTGCTGATTTGCGGATGGTAAATTCAGTCCAGTCTGCGACATAATCACAACAACAAATCAGAGAAATCTTGATATTTTAAGTTTTTTTCTTTGAAAAATGAGTGTAGATGGCGACATTTCCACTACTCCCACCACTTTAACATTTACATACAATCTTGTTGTCTGTTCAAAATTCATGAAACCAGTTATTAAATCGATTTACATATTCATTTTATTATTCACTATACTCTTCGTATTAAATTCTAATGAAACTAACTTCTTGCAAAGTCCTAGGTAGCAGTATAAATATTGTAAATACGCTAAGCCTACTATTAACTTTGTATAGATAATTAATCGAATGTAATCGTTCCATTAGGAACGTTAAACATAATCTATGGACTATATAAGCACCGAAACTGACATATCAGATTATAATCAGTTGATAACAACTGAAATGGCCAAACCTTCAGTTAAATACACTTAACAAACAATACTGCTATATAAATAATAATGAATAGTACCTAAGTCTATCTTTGATGAACGTAATAAAACAATTACATGATAAACAACACTATAAACTGCAACAGGTACTCACCAGAGTAATTAGAACATCTGCTGAACAAGGTTGATACTTCAGCAACCTACTAAATCTTAAAGTTCGTTGCGCCATCGTAAGGGGTCCCACGGGTCGAGACACATGAATAAGCGGAGAAGAAGGCGGACGCGACGACGGCGGGGTCAACACAGGTGGCACATTACGGCGAACAGTCTCCAGCGGCACAGTCCTAGCCACAAGAGTGTCACTACCCACAGAGTTGGCACTGCCACTGAATATGTTCATCAAGTCTCCGATAGACCCGCCACCACTTGAGCCACCTCCGCATCGCAACTTGTCCAAATCAGTCAAACTAGACCCGCGCCGAACTCGAAGCCGCGAACTACTCGGATTTGAACGATTCTGAAACGCAGTCCCCTGGTCTCGGCGGACGTCAGCCTCGCTGATCGCTTGACATTTCCTACTCCTGAACATTTTTGAGATGCAACACCTCTCATGAACGTTAACAAGAATACTGCACAGTAACACCTGAGCTCGAAGAATTAGCATACAAACGAGTGATAGGTACACGATATCAATAGGGCCACGGTCGCCCGCAGGATGTCGCTATCGCGTCCTCGTAAGTTTCCGCCGCCATCGCTTGCGCAACACTTCCATAATCCAAATCGTCAAACACTTTTAAATTTCTTCTTTTTATTTAGTTAGGGGTGTGCACGCAACCAAGTCTGATCAGAGACTGAGCTTAAGAGCGTATGTGCGTATGTATGGAGCACCCGAGCTGAACTAATGAGGTGATCGGGTTCAAAGGCGGCAGGGATCTCTGCAGGCGGCCACCGCCACAGTGCTAATAACGACCTGATCCAAGAAATAAAATCAGCACCACGAAAAATCGTTATTCGATTTAGGTATTCATTGTAAGTATACATAAATAAAATAGGGCTGGTATGTATTTTAACGTTGGAAAAATGTTTCGAAAATTTGCCAGAGGCGGAATATGACAAAAGAGATTTTTCAAAGATTTTCTGTTTCCGTTAGGATGGTTATTTTTTTAAGAACGCTCTTGCTTTTTGTAATTATATCATTAATTTATTCAAAAGAATTTATTTTATGAAACATGCTTTAGACGACTATCAAGATTTTTTCATTCATCCTCTTGTCTGAGAGAGAGCAGCGCAAATGTTAATATTATTTTGTAGATTTTTAAGTCTTAAATCGCATTATAAATTCAACGGGTGTCAAATGTACGATCAAAATGAAAATTATATATTATGTTCTTTTTATATAATGCTACTTTTCAATACTTCTTTACAAATAATTACGTAACAAGTGGGATTTCAATATAAATTTGTTAAAATGGCGAATTAAAATAGATTTTAATTGCATAAAGCATAAAATTGGTATAAGTTATATTTTATACCAATATGGAGTTATACGAGTACATAGAAATATCAAAAGGTCAAAGGTTATGCCTATTGGCTATTTTCCTTTTTGCTTCATATGTATATGAAAATGTATGTTCCTTTATTTGTAAATTATATTGTCGTTTTGCGTAATAACGAATTTCATAAACCAGGTGAGATGAATAAGAAATAAAAAATATAATTATAACCTACGTCCAAGAAAACTCATACATGTACAAATAAGCTTTTTGTGAGAAACCGAACAAATCGCTTAAAAGGGTCGACGTTAATATAAAAGAAGATGTCATAAATAAATAAATGTCTAGTACCTCATTCACATAAAAAGGTACGGATTTTAGGAACCAATCAAGTATATACAAACCCTAAGATAGCACTCAATTGAAAGGCCTTAAAACGTAATTTAAGTGATACTCCTAAAAGGAACTGTAGTTACAATATTCACACAAAATAAATACTTACAATATAGAACTTAATGCAAACTACGAGTTCGGTTTGTTATAAAATGAACCTTGGAAATAGAGCAATAAAGATCAAGTTAAATCCGGCAGGTTTACGCAGCTTAATCTGAGCTTCAAAGTGAGATTATAAAGATATTAGTACACCTTACATATACGTAATATCAGCATTGGTACCCTATTAGGGGAACACAGCTGGCACGGACTAGCGGCACTGACCTACAAATTCATTTATCATTGGACAATGTCTAAACCGGTGAGACGCAAATTTTGTCAAACATTTTACGCCCGTATCTAGTTCAATGAATGCGTGCCGTTAGCAGCATATAGATCTAATCTATGAATCTATCACGGTAATTTTGTATTGTCGCACTTGAAATATCGGAAACAAAATCTGTAGATAAAATATATTTGTGTGCTTAATATTCAAAGTGTGCGCTATACAAGAATTGTATAGAATTGATAAAAACTGACAACAATGTATCATAGCAGGAAAATCAAGGCTATACAAGAATTGTATAGAATTGATAAAAACTGACAAAAATGTATCATAGCAGGAAAATCAAGCTTAAGCTTAGTTTTAAGCACATATTTACACCAACCAATTGAAATGGAAATATATTCCTATGCCAGATTTTAAGTACTTGAGAGTAATCGATACGTGTATAATTATGTTCTAAATGGACATATTACACAACGAAGTGAAGACGTGGGGATTTCAACACTAATTCATAAAACTTAATACCTGAACTACTAAATTACTTTTGTGTCGAGACTACTAGTAATAATTTTTTACCTTTATTATTTCGATTTATGTATAGTTACCTATATAAATAACTACTAGCATCGGCATTGAGAAAAAATATCTGTCAACATTAAAATATTGTCGAATGTGAATAAAATGATAAATTTGGTTAGCAAAATTGTTGGTTTCGTAGCAATGGACATTGATTTATAGCTGCTGCCAGCTGAGAAATAATTTACTTAATATGTAGATTGTACAGAATATTTGTCTAGACACAGTATTTATTTTACCGCTAAAAATCTATGAATACTTATATTAGACTGAGTAGGTAAAAATTACACTGAAGGTCTAAGTAAAGTAAATTTTTATAATACAAATTAACATACTATAAACCTCTAGGTATATAGCCAAATAAGTCGATAGAGGTGTAGTCACATTTACGCTTCACTGTTCCATATTATGGATATTAAATCATTGACGAGAACGGCATAGATCTATCATAATCATTGGTATTTTATTGCCGAATAATTGCACTCCACCAATTCCCTATAACCTTTTGTTCCTTATTTCGATCAAGGTCACAGTATAACACAACTGAAGGCCGAACAGAACATCGCTTTGCCATTTTCCCAGAGTATTATGTGCCTACAGCTCTACGGGATACCAAACGTTACACAGTTGCTATATGCGTTTGTCTTGTAATTCGGAGTACTGGATTTTGCAATTGCAGCAGTGTTTGTTTAGAATGCAGAGTATAATTATATCGTAGTCGGTAAACTATTAAACTATAATTTAAAAAAAGTAACTTTATCACAATTACTTCATAAAAATGTTAATAAATTGATAAAAATAACGAACGGAAAACTATTTTGATATCGAGATTTATATGATGTTATTATGGGGAGACTTCCCGAGACCCCATTGATCCATGCAGAAAACTAACAGAATCGTCAGGATCAGTATAAATATTTTTTTTAGATTTTAACCGTTGCAATGAATCATCGTCTATTGTACAAAAGTAGATCTATAAATGATGTTTAAGATATCATGGTATAAATATACCAAATCATAAGAGACACTTAACTTCAAAAATTAATTTTGAATGTCATAATAATCTAAGGAAACCAAAACTTCTCATACAAAGAAAATTTGTGGTGAATAAGAATAAAAACACAATTTACCCATCGTCTTCCTAAAAGCAATTTCAATATATATGAAACTGACCCCTCATGACATAAATCAATAATACCAAAGTTTCCTTAAGCCCTTTGCCCATAAAAGTTCTCGTACCCTCAATTGAGTGCGTAGACATCGCAATTAGAGTGTCCATTAAATCGTCAGCAAGGTTATGAAGCAGCAGGGGATCCTTACTGGGTGGCGAGACACTCCTACAGAAGGATGTTTGGCACTTATCTGTGCTATAACAGTAAATAGGACAAGTGTTTAATAGAATATTGAATATTAACATCGATGTTAAAACGATGTTGAAAGAATACTCTCCATCAAATTCATGGATATTTCTTTTGCTAAAAAGTTGCTTTTATAGATTTTGACAGTAAAACACTGCACATCAGAACATTAATACAAACAACATCAGAACTTTTAAATAAATTATGAAAAAATATTTTTAATTAAACAGTTTTAAATTGTATTGTCATCAGAACTAAAGACTTCTGCCAAATATCAGACAAATCAAGCAACTGAAAAGGGTTCTTTCAATTACTAGTTTTGACCCAAACAAACAGGTCGAGTTAAATAGACATAATAATACATAATACATAAGAAGAATGTTAGGTTTCTCCAAATCAAGTATTTATACCTTTTCATTAGATATTTTAATTTAACACTTGCTGATAAAATGGCATACGAGTATCAATACCATTACTGTGTCAATGCCCTCTCGTAGGTATATTTAAATGAGGATCAAGTTGTTTATCTATTAATGGTTTAAAGGTACTAGCAGTTTTCGTTTTTGAATAAATACTTAACCGTAATTAGTAGGTTGGCCTAGTTAAATAATAAAATACACTGCTATATTACTTTTAATTGCTAAAATACGAATAATTATCCTTGAAAATGAATTAAGTTTTTGCTAAACTGGGATAGTAAGTTTTTGCTAAATTGCTCGTATATCTTACAATGTATCACTCGTATATTTTATAAGCTACCCTGAAATAGTACATCGACTTACCTAGTTCCATTTGCAAGCTAATATTAATTCTCCATGATCGTAAAAAAATAATAAAAGTATTAATTATAAAAAAAATATCCTAACGAAGTATGCAGATTCTTTTATACTTACAATGAATTAGTAATTGAAATTAGTTAATTTCATAATCATTTCATAAATCAATAACAAACAAAAAACGAAAATAATTATAATATAACTGAAACATATTTGAAACAGAAATTGAACTAATATTAAGAACAAATTGATATTAAAAATCATTAAAAGAAAAAAGTACGGAAGTAAACAATAATAAAAAAAATCAACAATAATAAAAAATATTCAACAACAATTATTAGAAAACACTAAAGTAATGAACTGTGGGATAGAATTTATGGATATCCCCAAATAAATGAAAGAAATTCATAAATCTGCATCCATCGCCGTAAATTGTTAAAGTACTCACGTTCAGCTGCATCACGATCTTGTTGTACGCCCGATGCCACCTTTGCCTCGGGGTCAGCTTTGGTTGCTCAGGCTGGTACTCTGCAGGGTCTTCTTCCGTCCTACCTTGTTCCTCCCTAAACACACTATCTTCCTCTTGGTACTGTTCATCCGATTCTTGAAAGCGTTCCTGATCTTCGTCAAACTTTTCTCTTCCTTCTCTATAATTATCATCTTGGTCTTGATAATTATCTTCGTCTCGATATTCTTCGACATTGTCATCATAAGGTTCAGTGTCATGAAAACCATTAGGTTGTTCTGGCACTTCGTGATACGTTGTCCGGTCGTCTTGAAACGTAACTTTTGATTTTTCCGTAAATATCTCTGTTAAGTGAAAAAGAAAAAGAAAATTATAGTATGCATATTATAATTAGCCGCTTATATTATTATTATGTGTATTGTCAAGATTTGATGCCATTTCTGTGCTAATAAACTCATTTATTCTTCAATCTTTCGTATTCTGCATAGTTTTAAATATATTTCTGGTAAAGCAGGAATATTTTAATAAATAGTAGAAAGACATGATGTCTTTGCCACGGTTTCCTAAGAAGCAGCCTCTTAGTTAGTATGTGATCCTTGGAATTTAAAAGAATATTTAGAAGTTTTCCTTGCAGGCATAGGCTACGGAGATGGTTATTATTAGGTGGGTCGTGTGCTAGTTTGCCATCTTATTGGTGTAAAATGTAAGCATAAAGTTTCTATTCTTGAAGTAATTGTATTACGAGTTGATATGATGGATAAGTTGGTAACTCTTTGAATTTACATATATATTTCTATACTTGAAATACCTTTAATACTAGCTTACAGACAAGATGGTGAAACTAATTGCACTAAAAGTAACTCGTATGATGTGTCACTCCACATCATATAAGTTACTTACTAGAAGAAAGGACTAGTAATATTATATTCTTTATCAAGCTATTTTAGTTGCCTCAGTATATCAAAACTACACACTATCTGACTATTTCACTTTTCTGCTAGCTATTAAGACAACATTAGTAAAATATTTACCTTCTTGTGTTGTCGGAACAGTAAGTTTATCTTCATGATGAAAGGAACTTTGCGAGGTTCTACGATCAACAACTGAGGGAGTTTGACTGTGGTAACTGTCTACCGACGGTTTCCGTATCTGTGAAACAGTCCTTGTGGGAGATGCTTGCTTTTGTATACTAGGGCTCGGCACCTCGGAGAAACGTCTTTCTTCGGGCACTTTTTCAAGCGTAGTATCATGATACTCATCATCATGATACCTGTCTAAAGATGCTCTATCACGGTCTATTGATTGATCATATTCAGTCTTATTATACTCGTCCTCGTAGGCACTTTCGTCGAAACTCGACTGGATTAAGTCTTCGGGTGCGTCTGGTAACGTCCGCGTTCGACGCACCGAAGGTCTTTGTATGGATTCCTGTCTTCTTAGAGACGGGGTACGTGGTAAGGTTACAGGTGCTGATGTGGTTACAGTTGATACTAATGGTAATTCTTCAGGGACGGATGCTGTGGTTATAGTACTTGTGAATGGAGTTACAGGGGCTACGGATGCCATAAACTGATTTGTGGAAGTTGTGGTCACTGCAACAGGTTGCGGAGGTTGGACAGCTGCTGGAGCAGCTACGGCAGCTGCGGCTGCACCGAATAAGTTTCCGAGTTTCTTTGCTCCACCTGCCATCAATGACCCTAATGTAGCAGCACCAGTTAGAACAGTTGATTGGAGTTGCTGAGCAGGCTGTTGCTGTTTAACCTGTTGCTGTTGTTGCTGAAGTTGTTGTTGTTGTTGCTGCTGAAGTTGTTGCTGTTGCTGTGTCTGCTGTTGTTGCTGTTGTTGAAATTGTAACTGTTGCTGTTGTAACTGTACAGGTTTTTGCTGCTGTAAGTATTGATTCTGTTGTAAAAATTGTTGATCTTGCTGATACTGTTGGTCTTGTTGATATTGCCGCGGGTACTGCAAATCATGTTGATACTGTGGCTGCTGAAGATCAAGTTTTTGTTCCTCTGGGTATTGACTTTCATACTGCTCTTGATACTGGTAATCTGTTTGTTCATACTGCTGTTTGTTTTGATATTGATTTTGATCCTGGTACAGCTGATCTTGTTGATCATATTGATATTGTTGATCATCATATTGTAAATCATACTGTTGATAATTCTTATCAAACTGTTGATTATCTTGATAAACCTCTTGCTGCGTCGTAACAGGCAGTTGAGGTAAATACGATGCAATTGTTGATGGCACGGTTTTTGTTAACATAGAATCAATCTCACTAGTAGCAGGGTAAGTAAACTGTGATATCGTCTCAGTTTCATTCCATGTTGTTTTTTGAGCTGTAATACGACAAAAAATGTTCACTATATTATAGGAAAATTCTTCACAAAAACAGTCTATTACACGACTGGTCATGTCTATAATTTATTAAAAACTGCGTATTTGTTGTCCTGTGCATCGGAAGTTCTTATCATTCACGGTTATTTTATTTGAATCATAATGTGTGAAACACTGATTGACCTTGACATTATTCAGATAATCAGGAATGTTATTTATTTATAGGAAGAATACTGCCATATAGATTAACGATTAATCTCATTGGTACTACATATTTTGACCAGGATTTCAGTGCTTCTTTTAATCATATAAGACAAAATAATTAAAACTATGTAGCTACATAATATATAGAAAACCACATTCAAGATCATTAGAAAGTAAATTCACCTTAAACTATTCAAATTATATCAACTACTAACCGGCAGCAGGGGGTGTAGCATGTGGAGTCTCATCAAAGAAAGGTTGCATTCCATCCTCATCGTAATTACTATAACAAAATTAAATCTACTTTAAAATACACATAAAATATATCATCTTCTAATAGTATAATCTTGTGTAAATACATAAAACTAATTAATGATTTTTAGGAATGTGTAAATTATTGTTTACCTAAAAATCTAGTTTGAAAATCTTGTGATATCAAAACGAATGAGTTTACACGAAGTCTAACAGAATAAACTGATATTTTAATGTTATACGTTATAGGTAAATTAGATTTTCAGTTTTAAGCAGCGGCTATCAATAGCCCTCGACGGGCTTAATGTGTACTGTAGGTACTACTGTATTAACTTAACACTATAAAAGTTAACTCACTAAAATGTATGCATGCGAAATACCAAAGTACAAATGACGCGTTTTGGGCTTTAGCAAAACAAAATTAGACCCTAGTACTATCTGTGCTGGGTGTTTACCCAGCCAGACAATGTCTAGCGGGACTCACGATCGTTTTGTTCGTGAGTCAGCAGGACTTACGATCAAACGATCGTGACGCCCGCCGAGACATCGTCGTTAGCCATAGAAATAATTTCATTACATTGGGAATAAACAATACATTTGGAATATCAGTACCTTGTATTATAATTAGTATCCTGATACTGGTTAGTAACAGGCTCTTGATAATCCTGCTGATATCCAAAGCTATCGTAACCATAGCTCACATCGGGAATTGTTTTTTCAGGTTCTGTGAATAAAAAAATATATTAATTCTCAGTAGCAGTCGATTATGTTTAGCCAGTTAACTTATATTGTATTTTTCATAGTTAATTTAAATGGGAATTCATTTATTCTCCAATCGATAATTCATTAAAAATTATCAAATTCTTTTCGGCCTACGAAGACATGGAATGACATATTTATTTCGGATAACAAATTAATAACAGCATCAAAAAGCATTTTAAGGCATCTTTACACTCATTGTTGAGTAACATGTTGTTAACCCATTTAAATCAAATTAAATCATTTATTGGCTCACAAACTTGTTAGAAAAAGCTGATTCGAATCTTTGAAAATAATTTTATTAGAAAATATTACGTCTGTAGTCAGTATACTCCTAAGAGGAAGACATAGGTACACATAATTACATTTAATCATCTATTTTGTATGTACAGTGTAAATTTTAATAAAACTGCAAGGGGTGTGAAAAAAATGAGTGTACGAATCATTCATATCTATATTACTGGTATGAATATAATATCCACCATAGATCGCTCACCAGGTTCGTAAGGCACGTGCGTAGCTAAAAGCGTGGAGGCTGAGGGAAGGCGGTGGTGCCGCGAAAGCGGCGCAGGCGTCTGTGACATCGACTGAGCTTGTGACGTTAACGCCGCGAACGTTGACGTCATCGCAGAGAATGCTGACGTTAGCGGTTGCGACGTGGGGGGAGGCAGAGGCAGCCGACGCCCACGGCCACCACGAAGCGAACCCCCATCACCGGCAGGTGGCACTGGCAGCGCCCGACCACGTTTCGGCGTAGACGATGGCGTCGCTGCAAAGAGTGATATCCCGCAATGCACAAGCAATCTTCAAAATATATCATAATTTAAGCCTCACGCATAGCTGGCTGTATCACAAAGCTTTATAAAAATAATAAGTAGGTAATAAAAAAGAGCAAGTTAGTTAGAGACCAGTATAATACACCCTTGACCACATTTACGGGTTTAGTATTTCTTGCTTTATATTCGATATTTTCATAAAGGGTTAAATAAAAGCATTGGTGGGGTTAAAAGGTCATTTCGATTACTAATATTCTTTAAAAAAGAATTACTAGCAAAAATTTTAAATTTCTTTTGTTTTATACTCTTATTGAATAATTTTATTATAATAAATTAAATTACCCGGCAAACTTGCAGCTGTGCGTCGCGGCCGCGGTCTGTACGGTGCCATCTCATTGTAATCTGAATATCGAGACGATGGCATCATCTGTAATGAAAAAAATAAACAAGTCATTCGTTAAATATCGGTAGGGTTTAGGACCCGAATCAATCACCAAAACCTGCCCTTTGGAGCCCAGAATCCGCTCTTCTACAATTCCATTATTTGTCTTATTTTGGCTTTTACGAGAGCAACATTCATGCCGTCTCACTCCCCTTCTCCAACGTCTAGAAAATAGCCCATGCAAGATTTGTTTCTCGATAATATTGGTGAGGTAATATTGCCTCGAAATCTTACTAACTGACTTCAAAAAAGGAGGAGGTTCTCAATTCGTACGCTATTTTTATTTTTGTATGTACCTATGTTACGCGATAGCGGCGCCAATTATGAATGGATTTTGAATTATTATTTTTTATTTGAAAGAGGCTACTACTGAGGGTATCAGGATCTGATGCTGGTATCTTGGGAAAATCGAGGAGAAATCATCAAATTTACGGCAAAAATTCTGTTTTTGATGCCTTTGTACATAATAAACCTCATAAATAGGTACTTTTCTATTTCTGTACACTAAAAAGTAAAAAATATTAGTTTGTGAAGTCGGTTTTTTAAACGTAGCTATAATTATTTACTCACCGACTTAGGCGGCACTTGTGGTAACTGTACGACTGACGATCGTCTTTTGTTGACAATGTTCTCATACTCCGTGGGTGTGAGCCCATAGCCGTCATCATAGAAGTACTGCCCACCACTGTCCCATTGCCGTGAGTCGTCCCCCACGTACGTCGTTTGGTAGGGAAAGCTCGTGGAGTCGAAGTACTCTTCATAGCTCGGCTGCTGTGATATATGCGAGTGGTCCCTGAAAAAAAAACAATACTAGAGTACACCACCAAAATTCTGATTCTTTTTTATATTGGTCACATTAGTATGACTTTACCTCACTTGAAGCTAAAGTTAAAAAAGTCTTGAGAATGGGGGTCACCATTAGGCGTTAAGCAGACGGAGGCGCGGGGTGGTCAAAATGACCGCGACGCACTCTTATTACGTATTACTAAGATTAGATCGCATTTAGCCCGCGTATGTCTGATAAGCGACATGAGCTATTGCGCGGATAATTCTAACCTTATAATCGTACAAATAAGAATGCGTCGCGGTCATTTTGCCCCGCCGTCGCCGTCGGCTTATCGCCTTACAGTCACCGATTATTATTATATATTCCTGACTACAATCTACCCCGGTGACAAATTTCAATCAGATTCGTTGAGCCGGTCTGGCGTTAAAGAGTTAGGAACATCTATAGATCCATACTCACATACTTTGGGGTTTATAATAATTATAAGTAAGTATCAAGAAACTTTGTGAAATGAGTAGAACAAAAATCCTACTAATATTATAAATGCGAAAGGTTGTAAAAATGTATGGATGTCTGGATGTCTGGATAAATGTTTGATACTCTTTCACGCAAAAACGGCTAAATGGATCTGGTTGAAATTTGGTACAGAGATAGATTATAGTCTGAAATAACATTATAGGCTACTTTTTATACTGGGAACGGGTGACGGGTAGCGGGCAACAGCTAGTAAGTAGTACTAGTTACCTGATATGATGCGTGGCAGTCCCGTACGTATCGTAACCGTAGCCTATGTTGTCGTCATAAAGCGTGCTTTGTCGCTCTAGGCTCGGCCGGCGTTGATCCTCTGCAAAGACATATTTAGTTTACTTTCTCTGACTTGAGAAATTGCATACTTAAATCTCCTTATAGGGGAATTACACAGATAATGCCGCTAAGATTTCACAAATATACAAATAAAGAATCTGAAATAAATCTAGATTTTAAAAAATCATAAAAGTAATTGAAAACAGTTTGACCATTTGGTCTCACCAACAATAATTATGAGATTCAGCCTTGGAGGTCTCATGAGTACGTAGCCACGTCAAGGCGCAAGGAGCAATCTCTCACTATGTCTCACAAAAGACAATCAAATCAAAATATGAAGAAGTAAGAGATGAAGAAAATCTGAGTATTGGTAGGGTGTTAAATTCAACTCGATACACGATTGTGTATCGATAATGATAGTATAGATATTCTATCTCACGAAGGCGGGTGAACAATTAAATAGTAGTACCTGTGTCTTGTGAATACGCGTACCGACATGTGTGTGCGAAAGTTCATGTCACGTAAAAGAAATTCATGTAGCAGTTAGTAGAATAATAATAGCAAATAATTCATTTTTAAAAGCAATGTGTATATTACGAGTATGTTTTACTACAATGACAGCTAAACCGCCTTCGTAAAATAGAACATCTATATCTGTTTACACCTTTTTGGTTACGGACACGTATAAAAGTTTGAAAATATTATGATTTTGATGTCTTACCCGCAGACTGCCAGTCAGCTGCAGTTCTCCAAGATATCGCAGACTCTATACTTGCTTGTGCGTGCAGCTGGGACCACGTCTCTATCCTGCGACCATAAAGACAAAATAATGTTGAATATATTAAAATATAAATCTTTTTTTTTTGTTATGATGTCTTCTTCATAATTCCCAATGAAATAGAATCGATCTCTGTTCTTGGGAGTCCTACAAGATGACTAAAGAACAAGGCTATTCTCAAACCGACAGTAAGTATAAACATTAAAAGAATGGCATTCGTTTTAGTCTAAAATATCATCCCTCCAAGCCTTTTGCACAATTCAGACGGATTTTTTAAGGCTCCAACTACTCGTAGTTAATGCCTCTGATATTCGTTTGAAACCCGAGACCAACGGCTTTTTAACCACCGAAGCACGAAGGTGTCTCAATGTGTTGGGAATTGTCACCCATCCTAAGAGTGGCTAGACTTGTCTAACTTTGCAATATGCGAAAGTGCTCGGTATAAAGATATGCTTTTCTATAAAAATGTTGGTGCTAATATACTTCTGCCTACCCCTTCGGAGAAATGGGTGTGAATATGTATGTTTTTTTTTTATATTTAGTCCGCCAGATTGACTGCACCCCGCCTGATGGTAAGCCGATGGAGTTCAAAAAGTAGTGTTCACAATTCCCAAGGGATGCTCTTACAATGGTGACCTCTACCCAGACGGCCTTGACAGATGCTTTTTCACGCCCCGCTTAAAGAACCCTATTTCTATATTATAGACTTTTTCTCACCTATTAGTTCTCGGCTGGCTGTTGTAATAAAGCGGATCGGTGTCGCCGTGCATGTGGTACTCATCCCTCTCGTTCTCATACGAATTCTCACGTGATACCTCCAACGATCTCTGGAAATATATAATGTAATATTACTTTAATAAATATTCTAGAACATTCTACAAAACCAATTACACAATTCTATCTAGACCTGAGGTACTAGTAGCATGTGTTTCTAGAAAACGGATAAACATACTTAGATACATTTTTTTTTTGTAAATAGATGCATAGATAAACCAAAATCAATGTAAATATATAGATATATTTATATTCATTATTATTTATGCATACAAAGTGTGCTACGCTCACACGTCTGTAGGTCAAGGTGATCGCTCCCCGTCAGGTGGGCCGTGTGCTTGTCTTTCATTTAAGTGGTATAAAAATATATTTGCACTGAACAGGAATCGAACCTGCGCCACAGAGGTCGTCAACTTTCTTTTAATTTGTTGTGTTGTGTAATGTGACTGCACTTGTATCCTACGAGTATTTGGTTCAAAACTACAAATTAATTCTTCCAGAAAGATTCTGATTGCGGACAAAAGGCTCTTATTACGGCAGAACCGTAGGGTGAAACCACACTTCCCTATTCGCTATTCACCTTCATTCACGTGTATGAATCGAATTGGGGAGGGCTTATTCGTGTACCTATATTTGCTTTATTCGAACGAATATTCGCCTTAGTCACTCTTCTATGACGAATTGTGGAGGGTTTAGTCATCTATAAGAATTTCCTCGAATACAATATAGGTGAATAGCGAATAGTGAAGTGTCGTTCCACCATAAAGAATACCTGGTCAGATATGGGTGTTGAAATGTCTTCATCTACCCCTTTAAGGATATATATGCGAATGAATAAACGGGTAAGATTTGTTTACCTGTGGTGTGTGCATCTGATGCGCGGCGCTTCGGAACTGAGACGCGCTGCAGTTGGCATGTTGCCCCACTGGGTAGTTGAGGTCGGAAGTGTAGTCTGAATCTTCCGAGTAACCCGCTGTAATGTTCAAAAAAAGTATACAAATTAATAATGTTTTATTTTGAAAAAATGTGTCGTATTTGTGAAAAGAATGTGATTCTGAAAGTCGGTAACTATTTATCCTAATTTTGTTTAGGGAACTGAATTTATTAGATAATAGCTGTTGCCCGCGGCTCTGCCCGCGTGGACGTCGATTTTCGCGTTTTTTTACTATATCGCATGTTCTAACAGTACTTTTTTTTCTAACAGTACTTTTTATGTCCGGAGCGAATTTAGATGCTGTTTTTTTTATTAGAAAGGTCTTGCTTAGACTAAAAATTTACTGTAACAGACAAACAGACAAAAATTCTAAAAATCATTGTTTTGGCATCTATTACATTCATAAAGTCCCCTAATATTTTTTTTTTCATATAGACATTTATTATATGTATATTGTTATATTATATACCGGGTAGATGCGATGATTTCTTAATATTTGAACATATTACGAAGATTAAAGAAGAAGAAACGATGTTTAATTTCTCAGAAATTAATCAGCTGGACACATTCAACGTTTCCATCCTGCATATAACTAGTTCTTAAATAACTAATTTCCAGTTATAACTGTGTTTGTAAAAAACATATGTACCTATTCCAACCTATAAGTAAAGTATCGTTTACATTGGGGAACAATTCCACTGATCGGATTTATTTCCGGTCGGTGCGACACGGACGGATTAAGCTCACAATCCCGGTTCAACCAGTGATTGATGATTTTAATCTTTTACACATTATCGACGCGAAATGAACTAGAAAACTGTACAGTAATGTTTAACTGTCCATTTTTTTTTTCAATATTTTCAACACAATTAATTTACACTTTGGTGTATCTATAGTATTATAAGATTGCAAAGTACAAGTAGCTGTGTCTCTATATTGGAGATATTGAATAAAATCCTTTGGTTATGTTATGTGAACGAAAAATCGTTAGTTTTTAAAATTAAAAAAAAATTGTATTCAAAGGAACATAATTTTTTTTTTAATTTTGTCTGTTTGGCTGTGTATTTGCGGTGGACGCAAAAACTACTGAACGTATTTTGATGCTGTTTTTTTGTTTGAAATCGGTTTTTGTTCACAATCGGTTTAGCAGAACCGGAGATATACTCAAAAAACACGAACACCGATGTCCACGTGGGTATAGTCGCGTGTGTAGGCTAGTTTAGATTATACCCAATATTATGTTAGTAATTCAAGAATGGGGACCCAGCGTTGAACATTGCGGTAACCCCATTTATTTCTGGGCTGGATCACAATTCAACATTGTCTCTATTTAGTTGTTTTCATTTAATTTAGAACAGTTAAATACAACGCGGGAAGTTTACCCACGATAGAATTAAATTTATATTATATAGCTACTCAGTGTTTCAGCAAACGGACGTCCATTGAAAAGTTAGTCTTTTGTATTGCAGTCAGCTTGTACTATAGGTACAGTTTCATAATGATGCTTGTGCAAAGTAAAGATTGCCTTAGCAGCGTAGCAGTTCCTGGAAGTACTAAATTCGAGTCTCATATTGGGCAAAGTTTTATCGGTTTTCTCTTTAACAGCACTGAGTCTAGTACCTAACAGTATGCAGTTGACTTTTAAAGTTTGCACTCTATTTATTGAGACGGAAAACATAATTAGTAAAATGTTGTTTTCATCTTAGCGTTGTTGATTGCATTCGAAGCTTACATCTCATAGCCTGGGATTCGCTTACTCTTCCTCTTTTTGATTTGACTTATACGACTTTTATTAGAGCACCTGCTATTTGATCCAACAACCTCTAGAGAAAAACTTAAAGAACCTCGACCGTTATTCAGGTAGTGTACGGATTTGCAGGTGAGGACCCGGTGGGGCTTCAAAACATAACATAACATAAACTCACGCCTATATCCCCGAAGGGGTAGGTAAAGAATCATTGAATAAGAAAATTATGATATACGTACAGTGTGCAATATACTGCATCTGGCGGCGCGCCTGTTCAGCTCTTTCAGTTTCCAATGTGCCATTGAGCAAATCCAGCTTACGCTGCAAGTCCGAACCCGTAGCTTCCGCGTCTGTAACCAAATAAAAACATCTTTGTATATATGTCACAATAATTAGAGTGCCCACACTCTCACACTCTTTCATTCCCATTAAATATTCTCAAAATATTCCTAGCTGTTGTTGAGGGCACCAGTAACAGCATCACAGTTTTTAATGCCCAAAAATGGTTAAAATTGGGCAGGTTTCAATCCTGTCATTGTTAGGATGCTCTTTTAAACTAACTAGGTGGTGCCTAGCCAGGTGTATATACCTATAATTTTTTTGTTATACCTAATTCACATTCATGCTCTTTAAATCCTTCATTTGTGACTCAACTAAAAAACAATAAAGGGGTCCGTGTATCAGTTTTCCCGGGAACTATTGCCGTTTGACCTCCGCAAAGAGATGAAAGCCTATACCAAAGCCTCGTTCATTGTTACCAGGTGCACCAACCAGCAGATGAGGCTTGTGTCCAAAGGTTGATGGGCCCTGTACATCCAAAACCTATGTTATAGTATTGTATAAACTATAGCATTGCAACGATTCATACCAGACGCGCCGCAATAGGTAGATATCATTTCAATGATGCCTTCAGACATGAATCCGTAAATGTATCTCATTTGGAACTTCGGAACACACAAATGTCGTGAAACATTAACGTATCAGCAAGTATTGAAGGCAATATCTGCTGTATAGGAAGTTAAAGGCTGTGAAGAACTTGGATCTGTTTTTGATGCTGCTAATATTCTCTTACTCCTTATATTGAATACTCATATTACTTATTATGCCGGACGCGTACAACCACATAGCTTAGCAACTATCTTGGCATACAATGCTTGCCACTTTCATGTTATAAACCTACGCGCTCCTTCCAATGAAATGGCAATGGATGCCGATGAATGTTACTAGATGTATTTATGCATGCTGGCTCCGACTGACCCTAGTCAAGAAAAGAAACAGGAACTGCAGCTGCCTTAGCGTCATAGAAGTTGACATGCGTGCCAATGCTGCAAATTGGAGAAGTAAAAGCCGTAAAATTCCCAACTCTAAGTGTGAGCCTCGAATACAACCGATCCGATGCTCTTATCATGATGACAAGACGTCTATGTCTAATCACACCTACAACAAAATATAAACGTATTACCATCATACAATATCTACTTTCTTCTAAAGTCATCAGAAGCCTGTTAGCAACCAATAAGAATTAAATCACAACTACCCACTAATACAGGTAGCTAATGACATCTGCAAGAGCTTGAGTCTGTCGCCTGGGAAATAAATTTAATTTAAGAAATTGGGTCGCTGGAGTGTATTAAGTGAGCAAGATACGCTATGATTGGGGTTAAACGGTTTTGAGACCGCTGTGTGACGATAACTACTGTGATATGAATATTATGGTCTAATATTATGTTCTAATGTTTAACCAATTCCATGTACCGTATCGTTACCTGCTTCAGGATATATGGAGCCCTACTAAGAGTTTCAGACAAAACTAAACTTATAATTCCATCCTAAATTATCGGTAAACAAAAGATTTTGCCCTTGAATAAATACGATTTTATTCGACGTGTATTTAAGTTAATAGGGTCAAAATTTGCATAACAGCCAGGTTAATTTACCTGCCCAATGACGAGTGCCGCTAACCACAAATTACTCAAACACTTCGCCTTAAGTAACGTCAACAAATAATCGCATCAATCACTAGCGTCTTAAGAAATAAGCATTTTAACTTTAATAGCTTAGTTAGTTTAATGAAGTTAGTATTAATTAGTGCAGCGGGAGTAAGAAATGTCTGGCCATGCTACCGAACTCCGGTTGGAGAGGTAGGCACAAAAGTGTTGGCTTTATGTCGTAAAAATAGATGTATGTCAATGATTATGGAAAGACCATGGGAAGTTAGTGTAGGAGTAAATACCGGCAAGTAGACCCCGGACTCTAAAGGTAAAAGCACCGGAAGAACGCATGAAGATGGCGTATTTTCATTATAAGAGAGATCATAAGAAAAATATACCTATGGATATTTTCTTAACATTGTAAGTTTTCAACAAATTACTTATAAGGCTTGAAGCAAGATTGTAATTGTTATGAGTTATATTATTATTAAATCAGTATAACTTTGAATTAATCTAAATAATTGTTTCTAGAAATTTTCCTTTTACCTTTAAAAAGTATCCAATTATAATAAGCGTTTAGTAATTGTTAGATTCTAATGAAATATTCAAAATGAATTAGTTAGAAGTATTTAAACTGAATGGTAGAAATACTACTTTTGATAACAACCTGGTTTCATAAAATATGTGTTGACGTCAGACTTTGCCTTTATTTACAAGTGGCTATTTAAAAGTGGTTGCTTCTCATTGCCTAACTTGGTAAATACTGAACCATGCCTGCGTTTCTTTCATGCCTTTCTTTCTTCATCTTCTTTCTTCTTCGTTAATCAAAATTTGACCATAATCAAGTAAATTATAAAGACCAACCCATCTCTGCACGTAATTGGGTTACAAGGTGACGAAGTTAAATTAATTGAAAAACAGAAGAAAATAAAAACAATTCGGTTGTGTGATTACGCTTCAATTTCTAATTACACATTTCACACATACTTCACTAGCTAACTGTATTTTTAATTTCACGTAATAAGAGCGAGCATGCGTCTACCGAGCATGTTGCCTGACTTTATACTGCTTACTGAGAATTTTCTAATAGAAAAACTCAGTAAACACGTTACCTATGCGACAAGATCAAAGAGGCAAGAACTTTCTCTAAAGCCATGTGAATTTACAAAATCTTTTACCTCAGGATTAAATAAATTAAAAAGTGGAATTCATTTAAAGCTAGATAATCTTACTTCCTACAACTGTTATAAACGCGAAAGTTGGGATAAATGAATGAGAATATTCGTTAATCAGCCACGATAGAACAACTAACCAGATCTAGATAAAATTCGGTAGGTACTGAAATAGATTGTATCCCGTGAATAGTTTAATGTGAGTCAGTTGGGCTGGATCGGTTTTTGATGAAGGCGGACCCATGAGCAATAAATTAGCTTAGAACGGCCTCTGTGGCATAGCGGTAGTGCATTCGATTCCCGATCAATGCAAATATTTGTATGCATGAATATGTCTATTTGCTTTGATCAAATGGGTGTTCCTGTGTTTAATACGTATGTATTTACAAAAAAAGTAAATAAGTATGTTTATCCGCATTCTAGAACCCATAATACCAGCTAGTTAAACCAAGCTTATTTTGGGTCTAAAGAGTGCTGTGTTGCGTATAATGTTGCAGAACATTTATTTATACACTACACGTACTTAAATATAGGCACTGAGCTACGAGGGGGTCCAAAAGTGGGTCGAAACGGTTCGTGTAAATAGTGTACGGCCTATTGCAGGAACTTGTCCTGCGCATGGCCATGCGCTTAGATATTGTCTTTCACATAATAATATCTAGACAGTAGTAAGAGTAAACAAAAAATCATCCTCCTAAAAATTTTCAAGTAACAATGTTATCTAAAACGACAAGTGATTCTTTTATTCACCCGTAAACAACTTCAAAGGGCCAATTCTATCCTATCTAACATCAAGCAAGATATTATATTAGGGATAGGATGTCCTCATGAATGAGTGAAACGGAGCGCTTTAAGGCCCATTTTCTTTTTTTTTAAACGACAATGTGATACTTTATATTATGTAACGTGGAGTTAAACTAAACAGTTAAGTATTTATCCAATAACATTTTTCAAGTCTTGAATAGAGATAATGCTATAGGAAAGAAAATCTCAGCGAGAATTAATCACTGGGGAGCTATGTATTTTTTTTCCCACTATCGAGAAAGCAAATCAGTTAGGTTAAACTTCGGTCGGTGCAAGGAAATTGATCCAAGCAAACTTTTTAGATGAAGTTCTTTTCCTATTTTTAGCATATAGATAGACTAGAAAGGAACCTGGGACACTTATTCATAGGTTTGTGTTACTAGAATAGACTAGATAAATTATAACACTAGCTAATTCCCAGGGCATCGCACGCTTGAATGACGGTAATTGTGACTTTTGGTCATGTCTCTGATTCTACTCAACCAATTGCTATCGAACTAATGGCAGATTTCAAGTCTGAATAAGACCTTTCAAATAAACAAAACAGCATCAAATATAAATACATTTTTTCCGATATTTACACCACCAGGGGTAAATTATGTAACCCAAGAATTTCCATTTACCAGAAAGGAATAAATTACACCTCACTGGTTCAATCTTAAAAAAATTAAACGAATATTAAAATATTTTTCGACGAAATTTATTTACTTCGGTGCACCTGCATGTGCAGTTCACTGGAAAACTTTATATGCTTAATAGATAATAAATCAAATAGGTTGTTGCAACGATTAATGGTTTCTAAGAAGAATGTATGTGAAACGATTACTTGCACGTAACTTTCGTTGTTGAAGCGATTAATGGGATAGCTTTTTAAATTGCAAGCTGTTTTCTTGCTATCGGTTAAAAACATGCTTTAAAAAGTAAGTATCAGAAGCAGACTCTTAGAAACGTGGCTATCAATTTATTAATATTTTTTCCCACTGCACAGAAATAAATACCGACGTCCCAAATAAGAAACCGGGATCTGCATATATTGCATAATACACAATATATATATTATGTGTAAAATTGTAATTACACACTGTACAAACAATTTTACGTTGACATGAAACTAACAGTATTTTCTATTTTACAATAACATAATATATTGTGTACGTATAATACCCGACTTTTTATTTGGAATATCCTTATCAGGTAAAAAGTTTTTTATTATACAAATAGAAACGGTTTTAACAACTCTATAAAGGTATCAAACCGTCAGTCTGATACAAGATGGAAAGAATGCTTTACGTAACCGAAACAAATTGATGATCTTTGCCATACGTTCACACCACATGACTTCACTACTTAAAATAAAAGCTAACATCATCACTCTCACATTAATACAATTAATCCATACATACATCCACACATAGATCAGCTACCTGTTAAAGTCAAAATATTTCTGTAGAGGTCAATTTTGCGAGAAGGTTTCACCGTACGCCGTTATCTCTGTTACATAAACATATTCACTTAGGCAAACATCTCATAAGCCGTAAATAAACCTACATCTCGCACTCTAACTTAACATGAATATATTATAAGGGTCTGTACACATCGGTGACATGACAAAAAATAGGATTTCTTTTTTACTAAACTTACGTGTTGAATCAATCACTACATTAGTGTTTTAATATTGTAACTATTGTTCTGTATTAAGCGAAACTAATAAAGAACTTTGTGGAGTAAGTAAAGTATTTTTAGATTAACCAGGCTAACAGATTTTTTTAAATAATAGAGATTTTGAATTCAACTTTTTTTTGTAAGATTAAATAGAAATTGTTTGTTTCATTTCTGCATTATTTTTGAAACATAATTCTTGAAACTCCTTTTTTATAATAAAAATATAATTCTTTAAATTATACCTTTATCTTTTACATTTATAAAGACTTGTGACAAATTCATCACGGGCACCGACTTAAAATAAAATGTTTTAGTTTGTATGTTTTAGTTAATCATTGTGGATATTTTAGGCAAGATCAAGATAGTAAATAACTAAATACGTTAACTGTTTCATTATTGTTCAAAGTAACCACATAATTAACATTGAACAGATTTCGACACTAATAAATCAATCTAAATTTACATAACAATAATGTACTATTTCGTAGCGGCGTAGCACGCTACGCCGTAGGCAAGTAACAACAACGGAGTATATTGCCGAATCATTCTGGCACAATGTTTATGCTATTTATAGTGAAATAGTGAGTCATAGGAACAGATTACTAACTGACCCACATTTTGTTAAACTTAGTAACCAATCCTCGAATCCGTTTTTGTATCTCGGTAGTCCCTACGCACAATGAACATGTCAAAAATTGCATAATTATTTTTATTAATATGAAAATGCTTTTACTATTTTTTTTTGTAATGTAACCTATTAATTTTATGAAAGGAAATATATAGGAATATACAATGGAAAAACTAAGGCCAAAATTTAATTTAAAAAAATTCATTTTTGACATGTCTGTATGTTGTACGTAGGGACCGTCGTCCGGATGCATGTCATCCCTTACAATACTTCAAGGTCTTTTAATCACCTAAAGTGTGCGTCTAATAATGTTTTAGGAGCTATAATACAGGAATATGATACGAGGAATTGATAATTATGAGTTCGTTTATTCAGTGGAATAATTATTCCCACCATGGGAAATATGAATATGGATGCTATTTAGCTGGACCGTTTATTTTCTTAAGTGTATTCAGACAAGGAAATTGCATGATGTTTGGTTAATTGAGATGTAATAGCAGAGCTTGTTCAGTTAAATTGTATATTTCCGAGTAGTTGTATACGCTACCTTCATTGTATAATTTTAGTGGTTTTGCATAACTGCAATTTCCGTTTCAAATTTGAGCATTTTGATATAGAGAACTACACAGGGTGCCTCACAGTGATACCACACGAAGGTAAAGTGCCTTTAATTAATTTAAATAGACAATTTTACTGAAAGAAACCTTCATTTTTATTTTAAAAACAATTTAAATTTAAACTGCATTTTCCATTCAACTTTGAATAATTCTTACAAAAAAAACTGTCTTGAGTCGAGTAATTAAATAAAACTACACTTAAAACACCAGCTTTCAGATAAAAAATAATCATCAAAATCTGTTTACCCAGTCGAAAGTTCTATGACAACAAACATAAAAATATACAGTTGAATCGAGAACTTTCTCTTTTTTGAAGCCGGTTAAAAATAAGCTCTCGCAATAACTATTCTTTCTTAAATTTTATTCAAACATAGAGGTTGCCACCGAGTAAAAAAATGTACGTGAAGCTTAATATTTCACAGTACACTTCAGAAATGGTTCCGTTGTAATCCCGCGTTTCTCCCGCACGATACAGAACAGCTCGCGGCTGACGTTTTATTGTTGCGGCAACAACGAAACTTTTTAAAACTCACGAGAAAAACAACAGGAACAATTTGTATTCCACTGACGGATTGCGTGTATTTTCTTACTAATTTCACATATAGTTTATACAGTGGGGAATAGAGTGCACTTTTTGGACGAGTTTCTTTGAGTATTAGCGGTGAACTATCTAACTACAGAAATATAAAAACAAATTGCTGAAATATTAAATTTGTACGTGTTTGTGATTGCAACAAATTGGATAATTCTATTTTGTGTTTGTTATTATCAAGACAAAGTTTCAACTGAACCCGTTCCCATCATATTTTTGCAGGAAATGAAGAAACCATTTTTTTTTCCATTCATTCCTTCATTCCAATCTATGTTTCCTTATATTAAGTAATACTAATATATCTATCCATTCATATCCATTCATCTATCTACCGCATTTATAGTCGGTAAGTAATTGCATAAACTGTGTTTTCCAACAAGAATATTTTACTTCTTTCTTTCTAATAAGAAGTAGTGTAGTGTACCCACAGCAAAAAAGAGATTAAAGAAAACCCACTCTTGCACGAAATAAGTTCAACGCCCGTACACGACCATTAATTTCAGATTTCGAGAAATGTATTTTCAGTTCTCTGTTTTATTTGATATCGACATAAACAGAAGCGCGTCTCATTCGCATTGGGTTTGCTCCAACGTTTAATAATACGGGTCACTGCTTGGCATTTTTCAGATCTTTTGGCCCTTAAAGAAAAGGCCGGCGATTTTACCTTCACTGTTTTCAGACGCACAGTACTGTAGTGTTCCATACAAAATAGGTAGAACAAGAAGCTAGTTTGATTTTTATATATTTTGAGGTGTAAGTTTGTCTTTTTAAGGAAAAAGAGGGTAGAAGAATGATAAAAATAGAATAGAAAGAGAGGCAAGTCGCTAGGCAGTCACAAACCTTAAAAATACCACATATTTCGAGTTAACATCTATTTTAAATGAGGGGGTATCAGATGGTCTAAGAGTTCTTGCAGACCTTCGTTTTCATTTTGAGAAAAGGAGACAATTTAGTTCGCTTTTAATGAATGAAAAAGGAATAGCGATAAATTTAGGTAAAGTACTGACAAATCACGTTCATAATAATGTAGACAACCTAATTATTGTTCAAGCTGTGAATCATGAATTAAAAGCTCAGTACAATATTTAATTAAGTACAACAGTAAGGTGACGTAACATAGGGTAATATGATCGTCCCTTGAGCCATCAATCTAGCTTAAAACACGTATTAGTTTGTATTGGACTGGTGAACCTTACCACCATTTTAGAACCATTTTTGAGGTTAATTTTTTGTATCGTATGATTAGGTATGAGCTTATTACTATTAATATGGTACTTTTTATTGCTTCTATTAAATTTCTTAGCAACATACAATAAAAAAAAATTTAAAAAAAAGTATGTAGCGTTGATTTTACTGGCATAAAATACTAACGCCTATTATATTGCCTTGGGGGTATACAGATACCGTTTTCACAGTAGTTCTAGTCTTCTCCTAAGAATATTCTGATCAAAAGCAAAGTAATTCGTCTCTCAGGTTACAAAGTAGCACTTGGATGGAAGGCTTTTATGTTCCGTTGATATTGAATACACTGAAAGCACAAAGTAGGTATTTCCTTTTATACCGAGAACAAAAGATATTAATACGTCTACATATATGTGGACGACAAATTCTAAGAGTTATGTGCTATTATTCATAGATATTTTAAGCAAGACTTGATGTAGTGAGGTACTTAGTGTACAGTGTACACATTAGATGAATTGGTGTTTAATAGTATACATTAAATTCATCTAATGTGTACACTGTACACTAAGTAACTACATTTACAAAGTAACAATAATTTGTTACATTTACAAATTCAACTTCACTACATTTTATTCTAACTAATGGTCCCATTAATTTTATATGATCTTTAATAATATATATTATGTAAAAGATGTATATAGAACAACAATGAAAAATGGTGTACTTTTGTTTCTTATTTTCACGAATATCCATACATAAATTGGATACCCGCAATCGGCGTTTATTTATTAAAACAATTATGAAAGAAGGTAAGCGGTGCAGAATCCCAGCAAGTAGCAAGATGTTGTCTCTGTCCATCTCACTGAAATAGAAGCTTAATTTTACGTATATGTAATTTGGGACCTATATAAGTATATCAGCAGCAGACTAAAATACACGATGGCAAATTGCAATTGCAAATTGTGCTTGTAAATGCACCTCCCCCAACTACGTTTGAGGATTTCCACACGAAAAAAAGGTACTACGTTTACTGGTGTAAACAGGCGAAGATAATATTCTTCTCTCAAAATTGCAATAATTTCTCAACAAGTTCCATTAATGAAAGATTATATAAAATAAATAATGAGTTATTCTATTATGTCCTCAAAGTAAGTTACATACTTTTATGTTGCAAAAACTAGGAAACGATAAAATAACATCGAATAGTGTCCTAAAAATAATAATGCCCCTTCCACAAAATAGCTGCCTTCTATAAAAAGACCCCACAGGCAAAGTTTATTAACTAGAAAGATATGGTAGGCTGCAGAGTTCGGGCCATTTATCAATAAGTACTTACTTGATAACCGTATTCCCACATACATTGAAATATTCGACGGTCACTCGCCTATTCAATAAAAGGTACGTCCGTCGTAGTGATCATTCAACTGATTCTAAATTTATTCTACTCTGATAGTCTAGAACTATACTAAAAGCTATTCTTACTTTAGGTCTAGATGGCGTAGTATAATGTTCTAGAATCCTTATTCTATATTTTTATAATTATTTCAAGCAGTGATGAAATACATAGGCGGGTTATAACAAGAGTATGTAATAACCAGTAAATTCAGCGGATACGAGTTAAGTACATCATGAATAGTACCTACAGTGTCAGGAACACTGCCGGACACTTAGCAGTATATCTGTCAGATAATACGGTCTTAGTTGTGGAAGGTGGATTAAGCGAAGTGTTATTACTCACTGGAGTCCGAGATAACATATAAACAATATAACGGTGGATCAAGCAACCTGATACTTACTCGTAACTACAATGTTTTTTTATATGATGAAAAAAGACAGAAAATAGAAATTATATCAGATATGAACTTGTACGAGAATAATAGCAATGAGGAAGCTTGTGCAGTGTGAGGACAAAAATAAATAGTGGGATAATGTTACTGATACGTGACGTCACGAAGACGTGAGAATAAAGTCTCAACAAGTGTCAACAAGAGTACATAAAAAAAGAAAAGACGGTAGAAAAATGTATTATGGTAGTGCAGCAAAAAATTACAACTATATAAAAATTTGACAGTTAATTAAAAAGCCACTTCTGCATAATATTAGGCATGACTTGACAGTTTCAAGTTTTTCAACTAGATCTTTCAAGAGTACATTTTTAATATTTATTTATTGCTTTTAATAAGCTTTTATTATTTTTTATTTACAATTTTCCTTATAAAATAGTAGATACACTAAATTACATAATGTGGAGTCTATCTTGACCTGACAAATTTTATGTAAATTGAAATCTCAAATTTACATATTTACATACTAATACCTATAGAGAAATTATGCCAAAGTAATTGATTACAAAGCGACCCAGATAGGACACAAACAGATTTCATAATTAGACATACAGTAGGTATTCATTGCTAGAAATGAATTCGAATAAATAATGGTGTTAAATGATTTATCGTTGCCCTGTTTTGTTATTTGTTTCTTTAATACAAAAAGGGTTTTTAAAATTTAGGCTTTAAAAACAGCTACTAAAATTTTCATTGCCCAAAACCGCGTTGACATGATCAAATTCTCTTTGTAAATGATAACCTAGTGGTCTGGGTTATGGACTGCTGAAACGAGGTCTCGGGTTCGATCCCAGGTTCACCATGGAACACACCAATGACTTTTCGATGCTTTTCGAAGTTATGTGTGTATTTATCGCAAGTTTTTAAGAGCTTTAAAATATAGGCGTGAGGAGATATGGGCGTGAGTTTATGTTATGTAAAATTGACCTTGTCTTTTTTTTACTTATTATTTACGTTGAATGGATGTTTTTTTTATTGAAATACATTAACTGCACTATACCGGTGTAATACGAGTACTCTGTATGAGAGAAGTCATACTGTGTTCTCATTTGTACATACTGATTAATGCTAATTTGGGCAAAATATCCTAGTTATGAGTGATCGTTTTTAAGCGACAATGCCAGCTCTACCTCTCTAGAGATCATTGATGTCTGAAAACAAACTGTTAATAGTCGAATATAGGCTCTAATTGTTTGTATGTATTTTGAATGTGCACGAATAAACTTATTCTTTCTTTCTTTCTTACAATGAGAACAGATAGTAGTATACTTTCGTATTGAGATAATATGTCTATCTCTTTCTAATATCACATACATACGTAGTCATAAAAGAAACAAATGAAGTGTGTCAAAACGAAATTTGATCAAACCACGCCTCGACCACCCAATCAAAGAGAACTTGAACTTGAAATAATTCGGTCTTGACAAACATGTTACTGACAGGTAGAAGAATAAAGAAAATGACCCAACTGAGCATGACATGAACGGTGTACAAGTGAAATCAAAGCTATGTATTACAACTTAACTTACAGGTGATTTAGGAAAGTATTTTCTTAGGTGGCAAATACTCAAAAGTCTAATGAGGGCTGATTGTATCGAAATTCGTTATATGGAAAGTGTTTGTTTTGATGTACCTACCTAAGAAGCTTGAAATACAATATTAAAAGCTCATTTTTACTAACGAGTACGTTCACGATCAGGTTACATACTTATAAGACTTTTTCAAAAAATATTCCAGTGTCCCTTGTCGCTAGTTTCATACATTTATGCTCGTCTTGGTGACAATGTCCATACATCTCCAGTCCATATCATTCTCCTTTGCCTCAATAAAACCAACTAAAATAGTAAAAATTATCTAGCAGCATTTTAGGTACTTGCTCAGTAAAGTAATTGTCCTGTAAATCCTGTTGTATGAGTCCTCAAGAAAATGTATGTTGCATTTTAAGTCACAGAAGTTACTACTATATAGTTTTATTGGGTACTAAAATACGGATGAGAGCCGGCGTATAACTTAAGACACAATAGGTAAAGCTATGCCACATACGACAATAGATAATATATTTTGTTTATGCTTACAGTTTTAAGTGCCCTCCTATATATTATTATAAAGCTATGAGACATTACAGTAAAGCATTGTTTCTTTAAATTTAAGGAAACGTCGACAGAACGAAATGAAAGGATGTAGGATGTTAAGTATATTTTGATAAGAAATTATATTGAAAATTGGGACGCCCAGTTACTTATGCGGAAGACTAAGTTCCTTTTTTGAAATAAAACGAAGGGATGTTACGCGTATTATGATAAGAAATTATGTTGAAAATGGGACGCACTTATGCGAAAGACATTAACTTTACTTTTTTAATAAAAGCTTGCTTATGAAGATGTGTTTTTTGTAATTTACTTGTAGGTACTACATGGTTATGGTTTGACTGGGCCCCAATCAGTGATATCTTTGAGGCTCTTTTCCGCCAACAGTCATTAGTGACCTGGCCAATCTCTGGTACAATCATCATTCAATGTGTTAATTAACGAATGAAGCTCTGACGCATGTTTTTTGTTAGTCACTCCCGTGAAAGCCAAGATTAACTAATCAGTAAGAGCTTAATTTGTTACTGTGGGTCGCGAGAAAGAGATCTGTATTTTACACAGGTGAAGCCACTAGCAACAGCTGGGCAAAAATAAAAAATGCACTTACAACATAGAACCGACTTTCCTACCTCCCTTTTAAGTCAGTCAAGTATGCTAAAACCTTCTCCAAATCGCTCTCTTCTCCAAATCAAAAGCGAGATAATCACGGACAAACATACATACAAACATATAGGTCGAACAGTAAATTTCGTTTTCAAATCGGTTAAAGAACCAAATTCTTTTTGAAAAATTATATTAATAGAGTTTAGTTTATAAAATAACTTTAGAAGCGTATTTACACAATCCATTGGTACTATAATATTCAGATTATTGTTCTACTAGACTAAATTCACTGAACAGAGTTTCTCAGGAGCTCGCTTAATTGGTATTATGCTTGCAATAAAAGGAAATTAGGCTCTGAAACGCTATTGTCAGTTGGGATTCGGTCTTGAATTTTGATTGGCCCCCAAGCGAGGGAGGCCGAGCCTTCACAAAATACAACTTATTATAACGTCGCTTGCTGAATAAAAAGGCAATTTAAAATATATGTTTACATTTCGAACATAATTGTATACGTAGTACAATGAAAATTTGATATGATTTTGTATTGTTGGATAGTTGGATTTTCATTTTGGTTTATTTTTAAATGACTGCACAAAAAAATTTTAATGTACATGTATGAAAGAATTTTTATACTGTAAATTTTTCAAAATAGTTCGACAAATTTATGGATATTAAAATAATTAAACAGTTTTGACTCATTACATCTGCTTTTTTCCTATTTTTTCATTTAGTCGATTTTGTCCCATTGTTGGACAAAGACCACCCCAAATTTTCCCACCTCTCTCTCTCTCTCTCTCTCTCTCTCCTTTACTTATTCCACCTATTACTTATTCCACCTTATTTCTCCTATATTACATTTATTTTGACTTTTACAGAAACGACTGCCTCCTAACCCCAAGATGGAAACCCTGCATTTCACCTCTTTCGTTGATCGGCAGGTGTGCCAGCTAACAGGTGAGGGATGGAATGGGCCATGAAAACTCAGAGTCCCAAATACATAATACATGACTAGGTATCTAACAACAAGCTTACATATTTACCGTTTTTTAAACATAATATATATACATGGAGACACTCATGTGATTTGCAGAAACAACTCATTTTTACACACAATACCTTATTTTTATCACGCCAATATATGGATAACGAAGACTTTTATGCAAGCAAATAAAAAAATAAACAATCCAGTACATATAAAAATATGTGTTTATCGCTAGATATAATGGTTTGTCTCGTCTTGTACAAATATTTGTGCCTTTGTTCCCACTAGTACCACCAATCGTCCTATAAGCCAGTAGAAGTTTCTCCTCCGCGCTACTTCAAATATGACTACGAAAACGATTCTGATACTTATATTTTTCTTACTAGTTAATAATTATGAAATTTGCATCGCACCGTTTTTCCCTCATCACATTGCATCGTTGTTTGTGTTCGCCGTTTATGTTTCTCATTCCAGTTTACATAGGTATAACTTTCATTTAAAAACCGTAAATAAAATAAACAACTCTGAAAATATATTTAACTTGTCCTAAAAATAATTACAATACGATGTTAGTATTCAGTAGTTTTTGTCACTAACTTTACTTGTGAAATAGAACAGTGTACCTAAAGTTCAAAACAGAATATTATATAGTACAAATTCCTGTTAACCCTGAAATCACCAGGCTTTCCGCAAATATGTAGGTACAGCATCCCTATAATAATTATGATGAATAATAGATGTTCTAGCGACCACATACGGCAACGGGTCTATAAACATCGTGTAGCCTAGATAAACATCAAAGATCCCAGTGCCACGCTCTAATGAACACATTAATATACAAAACAAGCCTAGAAATTTAGCATCAGTTATGATTCTATAACCCAATTTCACCTGTTAGTTATAAGAACCACACTAGGTGTGATTTTATTCAGCTAACCTTACACAGAAGCGAGAACACCATGATGATTGACGGATGAAGCTCTCGGAGTTCGGGCGACAGATAGCAAGTGAAAAGTCCAAACAATTAAGTAAGCAGTTTCTAACTAGTCCGGGAATGCTTCTCAGAGATGTGAGCTTATAAGGTAGACTCACTAGTTACCCAAAATCAGAAAAGAAGCAAAAGAAGGAAGAAGGAGAAGAAACCCAAAGGATTTGACGGCGATCGTACGATGGAGCCCTATGAATGCTTGCACGTTCATGCTTTCTCCAAAAGAAGACTTGGAGAAATGAATGAACGTAGCTTCATCCATTCGGCTATGGTGATGTCCTCGTTGGAAAATAAATAATGCTGTAAGTAAGTAAGCTTTAAAGTGAATTTAAGAAAGTAAAGTGTTTATTGTAATATTTATAGATTGACATGTGAGGCGAGTGAATGGAGTTTAAGGCAACGGTCGATGAATTCAAAATATAGTTACTTAAAGCAAACTGAAAAAGGAATCAATTCGTTATTTACTTTTTACTTGATTTAAGAAAATACATCTAGCATAACTTATAACCTATAAGTGACTGCCATACACTAGATCTTGAGTTCGTTTACCAGGTTATATATAAGTGTTACCTAATTTTTATTGTCATGTAATTCTGAAAGTAAGAAAATCTTAGCCGGTTGTTGGTAATAAGCTCACTATTTAGAATAGAACAGTCGTTGTTTACGCTTATTTATGGCACTGAATTAACCATCAAATATAACAGTTTAATAAACAAACTAGGCATCACAAACTTGGCGTCAAGCCCGACGATCGTGGTGATGAACTCAATAAACGTGAATAGTGAATAGGTTTCTTCTAGGCAAGCGTGCTCAACCGTCGACCACATCATCATTTACCAACAGGTGAGATCGTGGTCAAACGCGAGCCTATTACCAATAAAAAAAAAAAAAAGAAACGTCTTTAAAAATTGGATAAGTTTTTAGACATCAAGACGTTTAATCGAAAAACAGGACCATTTCGTGTCATCCACGTCTTCGCTTCCCCTTTCATCAATCAATGTGACGTATGTATAAGATAGTAAGATACACATGTTTTTTTTTTCATTTCATTATGCTTTTTTTCTTATTTTTTTAAGGACAAATATAATGACATCTAGCGTCTGTATATGTATGTTTAAGAAAGAGGCATTTATTTGTCTGCGTGATTGACACTCGGGGCCCAGGCCAGCTTAATAAGATAAAACTGCTAATTATCAAACGAGGTTGAGAAGTCCGATGGTACTCGCTCCCACAGAAGTCAATTTTAACAAATTCATAATACAAAGAGGAGTAGAAGATTAAAGACGGAACCGAACGTGGCTATCATATTGCCACTTTAGTTTGTCTATTCTGCGAGCTATATCGGTAACTTTAGTTTTCTATCGGATGACCTCAATACGAATTTTATTCCACAAGGAAACTCAAAACATAGCTCGCTTCAAAGCTTCTTCGCTCACATGAAGATGATTTTAAAACCAAATTAAGTTTAATATAATCATACATTACCTTGTTCTGTTCGACTTAATGAAAAGACTCCATCGACATAGCTACTTATACATAATAGCAATGTATTTACCTACAGCGATGACAATACATTGATTAGATGCCTGCACCCTCGGTTCACTCACTTACCTACTTTCATATAAAGTAGGATGACAAAATATAAATTATATGTCTATGCATTTTCTTGATATATCATAAAAGTACTTGGACGTTTTCCTTAGATAATTAATTAGGACCTTGTCCTAATTAATTATCTACTTTTTTTTTGCCGTCTGTTGATCCCATTCCCATCCCACCTACAAAAAATATTCTGTGGAAAGAAGCCTTAGAACCTAGGCTATTTTTCATGCAGATCCGTTCAGCTGTTTCTGCGTGAAAGAATAACAAACTTTCATCCTCACAAATTGTAATATTAGTAAGATTTTTAAGACCCTTTTTACCACTTAAACATTGTGATATTTAGATTTCTCTATAGGTCCATTTCAAATAAACACAAAGGAGCTGATGGTTGTTAATCACCCGTCTCGGTAGTAAAAGTAGACTGATAAAAGAGGCTTCAGTAGGCGTTCTAGATAAATGATGACGGACAACCTGTCAGAACAAGACAATAGTTGCTATCGACACGCTTTTGTTTTGTAACTAAAATAGCATCGAAACTGTCGTTCTATTATCTTGATAATACCGCGTCTGTCAGTGATAGTGTAACTTTTAGAAAACTTAAGGTCGTACGCAATCAGGTATTTTTCGAAATGCTTGGTCATAGTTTATATCGAATATGTTTAATTTTCCATTAATTTATGTACTTAGTTTCTTTGATAAATGTTAATAGTAGAAATCTGTACAGCGTTAAAAACAACTTAATTTCAAATGCAACGTTTTAGTTATATGTCATACAAAATAATGTCTCATAATATGACAAACTATATATATACAAGTCTTCATAAAATCATAAATATTTCATACAATCCGACTAAGTGTTTATAATATCAAACTAACTGCACCTGCAAGTTGGAACAACTGCTGTTTGATGACCGAGGATTTGGTGCAAGCAGTTCTCTCAGGGTTGAGAGATTAGATAAACTAAAGTCTGCCACCTAAGTAGTATAAAAAAGGAGAAGTAAGAGAGCGGACCAAAGTGTAAGATTTTGGAGCAACCAGCATAGGCACTCAAATGAAGAGAACACGACCGAAAAATCCTCACAATGCTTGAAATTCTCTACACATTTGAAACCGCTGTGTCTAAAAATAGATTCCCAAATTTTGCAATAGCACTAATATTTTTATCTCCCCTACGTTTCCACATACGTGCTAATCGACCCGCGACCCTCTTTAGTGATAAATGCTTAAGCGTAAACTGTCTAATACGCACATAATCCATCAATTTTGACGGGCGTTGCCACCCGTAATGTAGGCTTTTTATGCACTTCATGTTTTATAATTATGTTTTCTACAAAAATTCATGCTCACATTTTATGAATAATGTATTAAAAATTGGAATAAAATATTTTATGGATTGTATTGCGAGTTATTGAGTGTTACTTTTTGGTTGCTTTACGGTCACGGAGAAAATGAAATTACCGCGTTTTGGATCATGGATAAGGTTTACATTCTACAACATTCTACATAACGCTGTCTAGGCCCGAAATAAGCGTAACTAACTAGCTCGTTTTATCGATTCTAGAATGCGGATAAACATACATAGAAGTTATTTTATATTAATAAATACATAATTATTATACATACACACATTATTACACCCAGACCAATGCATATAGGTATCATACATATATATTCATCCTCAAATATTTGCACTAAGCGGGCATCGAAACCGCGACCTCTGACTTAACAATTTATTGATTTACCCCTATGCCACAGAGGTCGTCAAATAGTAAATTAGCAACATTAGAAGTCATTTTCTTCGTGCGTGCAACATTAACTGCCTAATCATTGCCTAATACATTATTTACCGTATGCATTATACCATACGAAGTCACTTTATGACAAAGGTAAAAAAAATTGAAATTGGAATACGCATCAAATCCTTATCGGCCAGTAGCATCGTTCATTCAAAATAGTGTTGTCCATTCATTATCACCGGTTCAGTTGGATGTCACGTGACACAGCGACCTTGAAGTCAGTCACAACCGCCACAAGTCTCGACTTTTGCAGCGTCCGCCCAGACGGCGCCCGATGTTTGTTACATTGAAGATAAAAACAAAAAAACATTATCTCGTGTCGGCTGGGACTGAATAATTTATTTTCTCAAGCTTTAAATTATATTATTTTTATGACAATAAACTGAATCGGAAACTTGAAATTAATATACAAATCAGTAGTCAAAGTTCATTGAAGTATCCGCTTATAAATTGTTTCCTTTTTATTTGAAGGCAAATGACAAGTAAGCTAGTAAGTAATATTAATAGTCTATAGCAAAGATTCTGTATAAAGTAGATATAAACTGTTTACCTACATACAGATAGTTCATAACCACATGAAACTATTCTTCGCGGGTTCCTTTTTAGGACTCGTTTTCTCCAAAGGAACAAACTGAAAATACTAACTGGAATAGACTGAAAGCGGAAAGTGGAGGGAGAGGCGCTATAACGCTCATCTAGGAGCGGCAATGAATTGCAATAGATTTATTGATAGACTGTATTTGAATATACATCAATTTGATGCAACTAACCAAAGATCTATTATTGAGCACTAATTTGCAATAAATAGAGCATCACTTTCATCATTATCTGTCAAATTGGTTAAAATGATTTTTGTAATATTCTTACATCATAAAACCGAAAGACTTGCAGGTCGTTTCGCGTATTATGACGTGCGTTGAATTATTTAACATAAGATAGGTCAAACGCCTACCCATAACTTGTGTTCATTGAAGTGACCTGACCATAGATTTTGGTAAACCAGGACATAATGCTTGGCAAGGCTCGGTAGCCAGACAGGCGCCTATCTGACATACTTAAGATCTTTGCCAACTCGACTTTATATCGTTTCCTTTATCGATTATGGGACATAGAAATTCTGATTTATAACTTTTTTATTCGCAAGCGTAAAGATGGCCCCGCCAGTCTCTGTGACAAGGGTATCAGGCAACGAAAAAATGTTTTACGACAAAAGTTTTACATTTTTTGGTAAAATCACTGTATATGAGATGACCTATTTCTTTTTGGGGAAAAAAAAATTGTGCGATAAAATGTACAGTGTTTAGAATGTTTAGATAATGCACGTCTGATATTTTGCAAAAGTTTGACGGGAAACAAATAACGCAGTTGCTATATATTGGGCATCATCATCATCAGCACCTTGGAGTCCTAGGATCATAATGCGGTTTTTACTCCAACACTTTGGACGCTCATGGCATGGTAGTGAAATCATAGGCACGTATGTGACGACGTGTGTAAAACTCGACGTGGTCTTTATTCCTGTAATGGCATTAAAATTTAACGCCGGACCCGTTATCAGTTTAAACTACTAAAACAAATTATCTTTCAAACAATAACTAAAACGCTACCTACTATTTCGTTGAATGAGTGAAACAAGTTAGTAACACGGTAATTTATCGAAAATGCTTACGTTGTTAATAATTGATTTGTTTGTGTTTGTTGTTGTAAATTGGCCTTATGAAATGGATACAATGAACTTGATGGTAGGTACTGTGTTTTATTATTATACGCGACTCATCCTTATCCGCATTTGTTCCAGAGGTAAGTGTAAGTTGTTATTCGTTTCCGTATAATAACATAATATTTGTAGAGAAAATGAAAACTTATGAAACTTAGTAACCACACCAACTTATGTATTATTATTAGAAGCCTGCGCTGCGTCATGCTACACGTTGTGCAAATAGTATCTATGGGTTTTATGCGCGATTTTGTGCAAAATAAATTTTTGCATAAAATTAACTCAGTAGCATTTGCACGAAAGAAACGCCAAGTTGCGTGCACTCAACAACAATTCTGTTCTCTTCGAATTCTAGTGACGAACGGATTTTCAGAAGTCCAAAAAAATTATTGAATGTGCTAATAACGTTTTATTTTCATTGAAAATTAAATACCTTTGATTAATGGTATTTAATTGAAGACATAAAACACCAGATAAACAATAAATTATGAGTAGTTCATAAGATATTACATTTGTGTATGCATGCAGTATGCCACGTGTAATGAAATTCATCCACGTAATTCATTGCCTGAAAGAGGCGTATTATCACGCAATAAATTAAACACAATTGAACATTAGTGTCACGTTGCAGTTCACAGTTTGCACCGCAGTTCTTTTGGTGATTTTCATACGATCTTATTATAAAACTATCATTACCTATCATTCAAGTGTCAATCCCGGTTACATACAAAGCTTGTATTTTGGAACCCAGAGCCCTCTCTCCTACTCCTCCTTCCATTATGAATTTATGGTTTTCACAGTAGCGACTACCACCTAGACTTCCATTCCTGACAGGAAAACCTGCGCCAGAGCGTCGTTCGTCAATCACTATATATGTACTGTCTTGCAGGTGAGATTGGCTTGTGCCCAATGATCTTGAAGAGGGCCCAAATACTTTACTTTTTAATATTAACTATTATAAAGATCCACGGTTGCTTGACGCTTTTTTGCCAATTGAACTAGAAATATGCACCTTGGTATGCCTTTCAGTACCTACAAATGATTGCAACTTCAGATATTTCACTTATGGTAAATTAATATAGGATAAATCATTTTGTCAAGCCCTCCGAAGACAACGCATAAAGATAACCCTCAACGAATTTCAGTAAACCCCTCAGTACTAAGTAAAAAGTTTGCTTACCGAAGGCGTCAGGTACGAACCCTTAATTTACAACCTTGCATGTACAAGAAGTGGAATTTTGACACGTATTTCGCGTTTACCCGAAGCATTCTCAGGAGCGAAAGACAGAAAGTTAAATGACTTCTAAAGTAAAATTTTAATCTTTGTTCCAAATTTTGGCGGTGTGGTGCAATGGTGTAACGGCTAAAATGGAGGGCTTCCAACTAAGATGTTTAAAGTTCAAACTCCCAGTATGCCTCCGTGTATACCTCACGTAAATAGTAGTCTAAAAAAAATTGTCATGTAACTGTTTCAAACACAAATTATGAATACTTATTTATTTGTAACCATTATTGTAAATCTTTAAAATAATATAATTATGTTTATTTTTTTATATTATCCAGTTACTTACAATTCATTAGGTATGTAATATTTCAGAACTAAGTTTTTTAGATACCGACAGAACCAAGGTTTTTTTGTTAAATTCATAAAAAAATAGTAAAGACTCCCTTTGATTAAAGTCAAGTATGAACACAGCTCACCTTTTAAATGAGAGCGATAAATTTACGTTGGAAGTGAACAGTTTAATGTAGTCTGTAGCTTCATCCTGCCTTTACATAAGAAATTAAAATGTGTTTTTGTTAATAATCATTTTATCTTTTCGAGTTTCATCATGACTAAAATGTTTATTAATAAAATATCCGCCCGTCCATTAAACACCTATTGAAACAACTACTAAACATAATAATTTAAAAACATCGTAAAAACCCAATTTTTGGGTAACGTTTTTATTATCTAAATAATAATAACTTTTAAATCTAGATAATGATAATAAAATTGTTAACCTTAATGTAATACACCGTTATAGATATCAAAAATATAAATCATTTAACCAGACTTCGATATCGGCAGTGGTTTGTGAAGGTCAGATGGCAGTCGCATCACGGAAATTATTAAAGTGCGCCGTTTCGAAGTTAGACTAAAAGAAATACACAAAAACATAACACATAACATAAACTCACACCTATATCCCCGAAGGGGTAGGCAGAGGTGCTAGCACCCACATTTCGCCAGTTTATGTTTAGGTCCCAATGTAATACCTAGGTGGCGAGCCTATTGCCATTAACCGGGCACTTATAAACCTGCGATAAATACACAAAAAAAGAATTGTAATAAATAATAGGGTGAAATATATGCATGATAAAATCTATTTACTCACCGAAAGGTTTCTCGAACCTGCAGTCAAGCAATAGGACATGGCCAGTGGGACCATTTGTACCGACGACGGCACCGCCACGCATCATCAACTGAGCTTCCAGCTCCACCCAGCGCCCGCCACACTCCTGCTGTGGAATATAAGTACAAATAAATTACCCTTTAAAAACTGAGTTGGCTAAAAAGTACGGCTTGTCTGATGGTTACTAGTACCTACATACACTCGCAACATCGAAGGGTATGTTCAAAATCAAATATTCATGTACGTCAAGAAAGTAACACTTATGAATGTCAAATATAATGCTTGTAAAAATGTAGTCGGTGAGAAAAGAATCAGACAATAAAACATGCATGCATAGTACGCATACATAACAGGCATAACTCAGATTTTTTTTGATACAAATAGAAAAAACGGATTACCATTTATTGAATTATGTGTTCCCACAGAAAACACAATCTCCGGTCCTCATCACTATTTTCACCGCGAACAAAGAGTCGCAATAATAGTATCCTTCAAAGTAACTGTAGATAACTAAAATAATTCTCAGTAATTCGTTTATAGGAACTGCTACAGGAACTACTGGGTGGAAACAATTTCATTTGTATACTTGTATCATTGTTAAAATTTAAATGTTCCTAACAGATTTAGAAACAATCATTGCAATGAATTAATAAAAAATATTTATAAGAATTTTGTAATTTTAAAGAGACCGGTATTAGAGCTAAGGGGACGGTAACTCGGAACATTTTAAGTTATTTCTGAGGGTGACTAAAACGCGTGTGGGCACTAAAACAACCTACCTACTAAACCAATACCTAAACTTATTACACACACATCTATACATTTTATAACCTATATCAGAAGTTTTGATGACTTCAAAAAACTTTAAGAGACTTCGAAGAATTTCAAAAAAACTTAAGCAATCACAAACTTTTTTCCATGAAGGTACTAGTCCAAACCTTTGAAAGAATACAACTGAATATATTCACGTTAGTCCACGATAAAATGTAGCAATGCATTCATAATTACTACACGTGCGCTATAAGTTGAGACCTGACCGCTAGACGGCACCGGCGCGTGTTTGTACATTGCACAAAAAAATATCGTAAACAAGCTTCTGCCCGAGTCGTTACCTACCTGTCTTCCTATTTTTTTGCGAACAGTACATCGCGAGGGACTGAGGGGCAGTGCAGGAGGAAGTAGGCGGAGAGCCCAGGTCTCAACTTATAGCGCACGCGTTATATACTACTATAAATTATTTAAACGTGACCCTAATACCTCCTTTTTATTTTTTCAATTATAATCTGATCAATTAAGTCATATAAAAGACTTTCTTCGTCTTTTATGCTACTTAATTGGTCTAATTACAGTGAATATAAGGCTCGTAACACATTTTTGAATAATTAATATCCTCATTTTTCTTGTTGTTTTACATTGAAAAACTTTTTTTGAAATTGAAAGTTGCATACCGTCACTTTGCTCTGTAAAACTAAGTAAAATGGAACCACGGTAATACGACAAACATTTTTGTCGGATTATAGAATACTGATTAAGTCCGCAATTTTTGAAAAAGAGTATGTAATTTGTATTCCAAAATGATAAGATTATTCGTTAAGAACTTCATTTACATTATGAATACTTTGTTTCAGAAAAAAAAGAGCCAAGCCATTTCCATAGAAACCATGAGAACAGACAATATAATAGCGTGTAGGGTATATCTATTTCACTATAGGAAAGAAATTATATGGAATTTGCATATAATATATTTAAAGGGCAAAATTGTGTCTCCGTTTTTGTTAAAGGTTACTTGCTTATTTGGCGAATTTTTAATTAATACCCGCGTAACAGCTATTTTGATTTCGCAGTGGCATTTGTGTATATTTTGAATAGCCATGGCCTATTTTACGATTTGTACAGAATGAATGAATAAAATTATTTGAGATTAATATTACTAAAATATGACAGATGCTAGTATTACTTTATTACGGGTTTCTGTAACGTCTTCCACAGTTGGGGAATTTCAAAGTCTGACTGACTATCTTAATATATTTTTGTTCATCTAACTTACAAAGTGATACTTATTCAGAAACTACTCACATTTACATTCCTTAGTGCCAGGTTCGCAAGACAACCACTTTCTATGCAATGCAATCTTCTAATTGAATGAACAACTTGTGTATTCGAATATCGACAAAATTGTGTACTGAAATTCAGTACTGGGATGGATTATAGTCTGGAATAACGCATAATTAATTTTCTTCTTATCCAGGATCAGAATTGCACGCAGGCGGAGCCAGAAACAGCTAGTTTTCCATACATCTTACTGACATGTCCTTACTATTTTTTATTAAAATTATCTTATTTTGAAAAAAGGTAACTGAAATGCAGAGGACCGATTAGTATAGCGCACATTAGGAGAGGCCAATGTTCTGCAGTAGGCTAATTGACTTGAGTCCTTCTGCGTAAAATATAGTAATCTTTAAAATTACTTAATTTTCAAACATTAACATTACTAAACTGTATTTTTTATTCTATCTACAAAATTCAGTTAGGTACTTATTACCCAAAATACTTGTGAAGTCCACTTTGCATGAAGCGTGCTGGCAGTATTATCCTCTTGATATATAAGTGGCAAGGACTGTGAGTGACAAATGGTATTAAAATAAATAAAAATATGTGGGTAGTTACGCGTCAGAGTAATAAAAAACAGAGAACCAATATATGTTACAATATGTGTACACGTAGTAATTATTCCTAACAAATTCATTTAAGCATGTAGGTATTTTCTTATTGAGTCATAACATTCTTATGGATCTAAATTACTGTTAGTATAACAATGAGTAATATACTAACTCCAAAAAAATTCACAAGAGTCCAACAAAATTATGTTGTCAAAATTTGTTTTACAAGAAGTACTTCTTCTTCTTCTTCTTTACTTAGAGTGGCGGTGGCTCCTTGCTACAAAAAGTACAATGATACACGAATTTCCAACGCACGATTGACATTGGCAGAAGTTGCCGACATAATTATCGGCACGGGGTTGCCATTCTCCAAAAATAGAATAGATGATTACTAGGATTTATGATATAAAATGCTATCATGGCAATCTCTTTAATATTCACTTAATAGGATGCACAGATTTTCAAATACTAAGCTCTCTGACGTGAATTCATCTTCATATTCAGTTCAAAGTCATAAATTATGCTGCAGAAAATATTCTCTCAGGTCGCTGTTTGTCACCTGTTGCTGATCGTACTATCCTCATTCATAATCTGGGTTAAAGATTTGTGTATTCGAGAAAAGATCAGGTATTTATATACTTACTTAGCTACTTAAACTTATAATAATAACAGCAAGAGTTCATTGAACTACGCATCTTCATTACAATTTATATCTCATAAAAACAACAAACATAGTCCTTTCTCTAACTCGATTGGCAACTCTGAACCAGTTATAAACAATGGTCTATTAAGATGAAACTGTACTAAGAATATATAATACTAGTGTTATGATTTTCGTCATCATAAAATAGTTTATGCAGATTTTACTACTTTCCTTGTTTTCTCGCTATTTTTATACGACCTATAGCCTTCTCTTTCCTGACAAGCAAACATAATACCGAAATATTTTTGTACTTATTTACGAACATAAAACGATACCAGCGCAATTAAGAAATAAGGTTTATTACCATTACAATGTTATCATGAAAAGCCTTAATTATTAATTGGCTCTTGAGCGTTAAGCCAACATCTGAGAGAACCAACTCACTTTTCAGAAATACAATCTGTTTATTGAAAATTATATTATTCGCGTTCTAAGCCTATTATGGTAATTTTGACTATCTGTTAGGGCATGTTTTTTGAGTAATTTATTCTAGAACCAGCTGCTAGCTGTAACCCGCAGCTTCACCTGCTTGAAATTCTGATACCATTCGCACTTCTTAGGCAACCTATTCTAGAGATGAAAAGCATATGTGTTAGTCCACACTATGATCTATCCCTGTACAATATTTCAGCCAGATCCGATCAGCTGTTAGGGCTGATGATTGCCTAACAAACTTATAAATATCTTCACAAAATTTCACATCAATAATATTAGCAGGAAGTGGGATAATATGATTATTATTGTTTAAACTTACCTCGCTATAGGCGATAGATGTGAGAGGCAGGTAGTGGTAGCCGATAGCTCGGTCCCAGATGACACCTTTGTTCCACACTTCCACCAAGAGACCCAGGTTGATGTCGTTAGTTTCACTGTGAACAATACTTCCAGTTAATACTAGCATTGAAAATATTATAACAAAGTAGGATCTCTTAAGCACAACTCTTATCATCAATACAGCGTAAGGTCCAGTTGCAATCAAAGCATGTAATATGAAGGCCTAGGTTTGCTCTCCCACTCTTTCTTTAGCATGTCTTGTCTTTTATAGGAACGACTACCGTCTGACGTCCCTAACACTGAAATGAAAGCCAGCGCCAGGGCCTAGTAAGAAACTAGCAAGTGTAGTGGCTAGCAGATGATGTTATCTTGGGTCCTGAGATGTTTGGAGCCCACATACACTCTCTCCAGGAAAAGGCGCATATTTTAGCACTTTAATCGCAGAGTAGAAGATTTTTTTTTAATACTTGTGTATTACAAATATCATTCGTAAGGAGGATTCTTATTCTCAGTAGGTAGTTCTTGTGAAGGAATCACTTAGAATTATTTTTTCAGTTAAAAGTAAAAGAATTACACTAAGTTATTATTACATAATGTAAAAAACATGTAAGTATTTATATAGAAATAAATAAATAAAAAAACTGATACTAAATAAGAAAAACTATTGGAAGTCACAGGCGTAGTAGTCATAGTACAATTATTTTAAGCCCGGAAGATGGCGCTGCAATCAGGTTTTATAGTATTTTAGTACAAAATTTTCTCGTGCGAAGCCGGAGTAGATCCTATTCAAAACATTTATATATTCCCACTTGTGACCTAAATCTACATTATAAAATTGTGTTTCAGAGTACTGCGGTTGATTTTCCAAGTGGTGTTATTTAAAAGCGTAAAGCCATTAGGTAATATCATCACGGCTAAGTGTATATCAGACCGCACTCGGGATAAAGTATTTTTAGCCGTAATACTCACACCTAGAGTTGCTATGAAATGATTAACATATCATTATTTTAGCTTTTGAATACTTTGGCACAGTTAATATTTATTTGTTTATAACATATATAACATAAACTCACGCCTATACCCCCGAAGGGGTAGGCAGAGGTGCTAGCACCCACATTTCGCCAGTTTATGTTTAGGTCCCAATGTAATAGGTGGCGAGCCTATTGCCATTAACCGGGCACTTATAAACCTGCGATAAATACACACATAACTTCGAAAAGCATCGAAAAGTCATTGGAGTGTGCCATGGTGAACCTGGAATCGAACCCAAGACCTCGTCTCAGCAGTCCATTACCCAGACCACTAGGCTACCGCGGTCTAAAATTATATGCAAAAGAAAGGGTTAAGTAATGCTACTTTAAAGTACATACACACATGATCACGCCCTTCGGTGTAGGCAGAGATACAAGCCCGAAATTTCCTTTCGTGCTTGTTCAATGACAATAGAGGAAGCACGTGAAATATGTCACTAGCTTCCTCTCCGCCGGTTTCGACTGCTTTTCACCGCGTCTTTTTTTCAATACCTCATTAATTTAACCAGTGTATGTTCAGCAAGACCCAGTTATCTGTGCTTTAGCGCTATATTGATAAAATACATGTATAAAAATTAAAATTCGCTACAACTTGTTTTTTCAACTGACAACAGCGCCAAAACATACTCGGACACTCAAAATAACATAACATAGTAAAAAATTCTAAATGTATATACGATCACCCCTCTTTCTCATTAGGGTAGGCAGAGACAATATGTTTTTACTTGCTACGATCCTGACATACTCGCTTACTTTATCTTCATAATTGTTTGTAACTGGTACTCTGCATTTTCAATTATACCCCATATTCACTACCATAAACAAGTGTAGAGACGTTCTGACTACCCATAAAGTTTTACTTGATGGTGTACTCACCAAATGTTTATATTAAACAGTTCCTCTGACGTATGAACTGAACAACCTTTTAATAACAATAAACTCCACATTATAAACGGTCGATAAACATAACTTAATTTCATAGCCTTTATTTCCCAAGGTCTCGCAACAATGTCTTATACTAAATTAATCCTGATTAATGTCATTGACCTCATAAAGAAATATTATTCTCCAAAAGAATTACGTGACCCTAATTACAGGTGACTTGTACACTTCACTAACGGAACTACTTGCGTACTATGCCTACAAAAAGTTTTTCAAAGGATACTTGGATAGTGAATATACCACTGTATGAGCTTATTTAGAAAGCTATACATAGTTTACATGGAGTTTTTGAGAAAGAATGAATGAGTTTATTCGTGCATACTCAAGACACACAAAAAAGCTACTCGTGTGGTTAGATAGGTGCATAAACTGCAAAGCATCACAATGCACCTCGAAGGCGCGTTGACTGGGAGCTGGTTCAGCATGTATTGTGCTAGGCAAGTGCCTAGCACTGATTTTCAACCAGGCCCAATTAACAACGCGTGTCAACAACTCTTGAAAATATATACATAAGATACATAGAATAACTTGTAATGAACAGTTAGTAATAAACTTATTTTGTATTATATTATACTGAAATTTATGAGTAGTAAAACTGAACCAACAGACATACATATATACATAATCACACCTTTATCCCTGGAGGGGTAGGCAAAGGCGAATTAACAACCACATTTCACCAATTTTTTTATACGTTTCGCCGTAATAGCGTACTGGGTACTTATTGTTGACTCAAGCCACGTAACTGTGGCTTAATCTTGGTTTGTCTTTCCGAAACCAAAAAAAATAAAGAGCATGGTTAATATTCAATTAATTTTTTGTTTAGTATATAAGGCCAGTGAAGTATTAATTACGAAATCAATATAACGATATATCTTCAACATCTGCACGCAATAAAATAAAAATATCATAATCATAAAAACTTACAATAAAATGTCTGAGACCTATTTTATTACAACAGCTCTTCCCGTCATTGCCTATTTCTTATTGATAATAAAGAGAAATCCATACTTCTCTTGCCATTGAGGCCGATAACGGCATCTGTGGTGACAATAACGTAAAAATAAATCAGGTCAGGTGTAAATTGAACCTCATTAGGGCTGTTGCCGATGACAACTCGATATTCTTTTTTTTTATTGGCAATAGGCTCGCATTTGACTACAATCTCACCTGTTGGTAAGTGATGATATGGTCGACGGTGGAGCACGCGTGCCTGGAAATGACCTAAATGAACCTATCTATGTTTTTTGCAGGATATTACCTGCTTGCTATTATCTACGTGTCAACTACTGGATTAATAAGTTTCGTTTTCATTTAAACTGTTTCTTCTATTTTTCAAGGAAAAGCCAGGTGCATAGCAGATGAAAAAATCTTGCTTTTGTTTAACCCTATGGAAATGAAGTGTCACTTTATGTATGTATGTATAACTCTATCCCAGATCACAGTTGTGCCAAATTTCAGCGAAATACGTTAGTTTTGTGTGACTGAGTGAAGATATAAGCAAAGTAACCTAAACAATAATTTAAAATTTATGAATTTACATACGATTAGTAGAATAGGTAAGAAATGAATTAACTCATTGTATAATTGAACTGATAAGAGCCAGTTGACTACTTAAGCCACTGCGTCTGCTATTTAGTTATATAAATCTGATAGGATTTATACTTTCCTTCTTCGGGTCGAAGGAAATGAAAGTTAACAATAGATCCGTCGGCCATTATTAATATCACCAATATTAGATCTACCCTCGTATTATGAAGTTCTTATAAGAACTTGTAAGCAGTCGTAATCTTATGTAATCAGATCATTGCTTTATTTTGAGAGCTGCTCAAACGTTTCTTGAAATACGAAAGTAAGGTTAAAAAAATAACATTATTATTTATCTGAAAATTAATAAAAGATTGATTCATAGATAAACAAAACAAAAATCTCCATAACACCCCTTGGTGCACCCATACGGTTCAGTATAGCAAGCTTATCTATTACAGGTACAGTACAAGACTTTTTTACCTTATGTTTAGAGTGAATTTGGAAATTTGGTATATTCAGTTTTTTCTATTGCAGCTATGTTCCGCTACTTTGAAGATTTTAAACAAATAGAATAGAATAAATGTGTTACATCTAAATTTACATAAATTTAGATAAAAAAGAACAGAGTAGCTAGTTAGCGCCAGGGGAATCTACTGAATAGACCAAATTTCAGAATACATCACACATACACAAACACTAGCAAAAACAGAATCTACCTACGTACACATATAAACTCAATCAGTCACATCAAATTCAAAATAATAGAGTTGACGTTTTAAATACATTTTGCAATCAAGAGGAAAGCCCCAAGTAATTGGGCGATTAAGGAGAAATACCGAGCTTTGTGACATTATTAGACGCAGAAGAGCTGCCTCCATTGCTAAATATATTTACTTACTGAGAAACATGAAATAGTATGCCATGTAAGCGTGTAACAAGGTATAGCAATAAGCTTAAATAAAAAAAACGGAACACCAAATAAATCTCTACAGAAAAACGTTCAAAATATTTTTTTACGTAAATTCAACGGGCAAATTTAAATCGGAATAGTATTTGCTTTAAATATTTCATAGACTTTCAAGAATCAATTTCTTATCCAGTGAATTCAAAGTCTTATTTGACAGAAACAGTTAAATGTAGATAAGTTTAAACATCGATCGATCGGTATGAGTGTCGTTAAAGAGGTTAATTGGGGCGCTGATAACGAAAATATAATAAATTTTAAAATCTAAGATCGAAGACATAAAGCTGAAACTTTTCTTATGGAGAATCGATATTGATTCCCAAGGGAATTAAAAAGTTACCTGAGTGACTGTAGCCGCAAAGTTAGTGTAATAATGTACGTGTGTGTAATGGGTGGTTGATAGAAATATATTTTTCCTAGCCCTTTAGAAGCAGTATAATGCTACTCTTGTAGACAGATAAGGTCCCTCTTATCTGTCCTTTTCCTTTACCTATTCTATCATTTTCCCTCTCCTTTACTGTCCACAGGTAGGCAGCACTTTTTATAAAGTGCGGTAATCGCTTACCTTCAGATTAACTTTTTAATTTTATCTATTTTTCTGTTTCAAAATTATTAGATTCATAAAACATTAACAACACTTTACCTGAATCTAAGTCTAGCTATTACGAATGACTTCAGGCAGCTATTATGAAAATTACTAGCCTATATGGAGCAAATGGCGATTCTAATTGGTTGAAAGCCTTAATAAAGCCTTCGCTTGCGATGCTCTTTAAGAGATAGTTGAACTGTACACTTTGTACTTCTATATACTTAACCTGATTATATGTCATTGTATTATAATTAATATCAGTGTATATTTTATCGAAAACGTTTAAAATCCTTTATGAAATGAAATCGTAAGAATATTATATTCTGTGCCAGAAATGTACAGATACCGTTGAAAATGAATTTTATTACACATATACACTCGAGAGCAATGAATCCGGGTCACTTAAAGAATCCTAAAAATCTCGGAAACTAAAAATGCTAGGTTAATGCAATAAATTGTATTTAATAGACAATGTAATACTCCTTAAATGAAGGTATTAAAACTTCTTAGTTATTGTAAAGTTATATCATAAAAAAATCAAATTTGAAAAAGGGCCACTTTCGAAGATGGAACTACGAAATTACAGCATTTGGTTTTGCTTTTGTTTGTAATCTGTCATTTATGTGGGTACATAAACCATGTTGATAGTGCTCTATATTCATTATTCAAGCTGAAATTATGTCGCTTACGCCTGAAGAATGCACCAGAATACTTACAATGCTGGAAACCGGCCGGAGTCAGCGCGATACAGCCAGGACTGTCGGTGTGTCGCTGTCAACAGTACAAAGAGTTCTCCGACGTTACGAAGAAACTGGTTCTAACCTACGCAGACCAGGAACGGGCAGAACCAGGTGTACCACAGCACGAGAAGACCGATACTTGGTGAACACCATGCTTCGAAATCGCTTTCTCACAGGAACTGAACTCACCAATCAGTTTCGACGCCTCGGAGGAAGTAACCCAAGTGCATGGACAGTAAGACGTCGGCTTGCTGAATCTAACTTAAAACCCCTTAGACCTGCAAACGGCCCTAAACTGGAGCGTGGGCATCGTATTTCGAGACTAAGATATGCCCAGAGCCACGTAAATTGGAGTATTGAAGATTGGTCAAAAGTTATGTTCTCCGACGAATCAAAATTTATGCTCTACAAGCACGATGGAAGACACAGTGTGTATCGAAGACCAGGGGAAAGATTCAAGCAAGCATGCATCGAAGAAAAAGTAGCCTACGGTGGTGGGTCTGTACTTGTGTGGGCCGGAATTTCTTCTGAAAATCGCACAGAGCTGGTAATCATAGAAAACGGCTCTTTAACTAGCGTAAGATATGTGGAAGAAATCCTCAATGATCACGTTGGTCCATTTATGGTCAATTTAGGTGAGGATGCTATATTTATGCATGACAATGCCCGACCTCATACAGGTAGGATTGTGAATGACTACCTTCAAGAGATGAACATTACTCGTATGGAGTGGCCAGCGCGCAGCCCGGATATCAACCCGATCGAGCATGCTTGGGACGAGCTAGGCAGATGCGTAAAACAACGAAACCCTCCCCCAATCACGCTTCGTGAGCTCAAAATTGCTCTCACAGAGGAATGGGAGAATATTCCCCAAAATCGTATAAGGAACTTGGTGTACAGCATGCCAAACCGCGTAAACGCAGTAATGGAAGCACGAGGAGGCAATACGAAGTATTAAAATTCAAGAAAATCGTAATAAAGTTCAAAAATTTCATGTTTCCTATTTTTGTTTTAAGGAGAGATCAGCAGTTTTTTTCTTTATGTAATTTTGTGTTAATAAAATGTATGGTGACTCATATTTTTTTTACTTTCATTTAAGGAGTATTACATTGTCTATTAAATACAATTTATTGCATTAACCTATCATTTTTAGTTTCCGAGATTTTTAACATTCTTTAAGTGACCCGGATTCATTGCTCTCGAGTGTATTTCATACGTCAACTGTTTTTTAGTCTAAATTATATTTGCATTGCGTGCGAATCGAAAATGCGACCTCTGATTTAACAATCGTACGCTTCACCGCTATTTTTGCTGACTTGTATAGTGCAGCCTTAGATCTTTTGAAAACTAATAAGTCCAGTAACTATTGATCATCTTCAAGTATAGAATACATATATCTCCAAAGAAAAGATTACCTGCTACTCTTTAGGGATTAGATGACAAAAGCAAATTCCTCATAAAAGAGATTCAAACTAAGTACCTAGATACACAAAACCAAAATCACTAATAATCCAAATAAGCAGCAGGAAAACATTTTGGCACAAAGTCACCTCTTTAAGCTATTAATAGCACCCATTCACACTGAACAAAATGGCTTTGTGCTCCATTATAACATTAATGACCTAAGTATGTTCGCATATGAACCATTCCGTGAGATTTCATTTTATGCTCTATATTAAACAAAGATGTTATTCGTAAATTCCATTTTATAGGCCGCCTTAAGTATATACACACTTACACGTAGGTAAAACTATACACATAGGTACATACTTGTCATACATACATAATCTGTTTCTTACTTTTCATTCCTTAAGCACGTTCTGTACTATCATTACATTTATATTACAAGTTTTTTTCAGTAAGTACCAACAAGTGTAAGTAGAGCTCTTGAAACCTATGTGTTATAAATACATTCTATTACTATAAGTGGTTCTGCGGAATTATGCTGATGTGGCTCTCACAAATGAAATATAATTAAGTACATTTGAGTTGAATGTTGGCAGCAAAATAAACATTGTAGATTATTACATTACATACGCTTGTTTGAATAAATAATGAATAAACAGCGTAATTTTGAACACACGTTGTTTCTGTCAGAATAGGGTATCTTTTGGCTGCGTTCAGGTTATTGCAGATGTAAAGTATTCGATAGTAATTTTAATCAGACACGTTAACGAACAGATAGGCAAACGAACAGGGCCTCGATTCTGCTAAAGACAAACCACTGTCCTGCCACTGACACTCTAAAAAATGCTATTGAATTGTGGACTTTACCGTTATACAGTTAAAGTCTAAAATCAAATGAAAATAATTCATTAAACATTTTCAGTCGCTCTACAAATTATTACTCAATTTTAGATTCTAAACTGATAACAGTAGAGTCCAAAATTGAATGGTATTTTTTTTAAGTTTCAGTGGCACGACAGTTGCTTGTTTTAATAGAATCGAGACAGACACACTGATAACAAGGTGATTAATGATAAAGGTTAGTTTGCCTTTTGACGTACGGAACTAGGGTTACAGAAAGGCTCAAAGGTAAATACAGAAAATCGTACTTTACAATACTCTGTATTAAAATTTGTCGTTTTAATCTTCTAATTATAAATAACACATTTGAAAGCTTGATCTAACAATGGCTGACGTGTACATGAAATCAGTGCCTAGAGTCTTAAGATAAATACCTCGTATCACGCCTTCCAAAGACGTCTTAGGCAGCTTAAGGTGGGACGTATACTGAATGCTTAAGATCTCGGCATTGTGTGACTGTCATAATCTTTCCTTCATATATTATATACTACCGTGAATCTATTAGTGAAAAATCATCTATTTCACCGTCATATGTTAAAGGTTATCCATTTATTGATACTAACATATTGGAGATATTGGATCTTGTGGATCAGGTTTTTGCGAAACATATTGTTAAATTGAGTAAGAAACATTTCCAAATATTATGAAGTCCTCAATAATACTGAAAAGTATGACAGTTTATTCAGCAAGAAACTGTTTGGCACCATCGGCTGACCTCGACCGCCGGTCGTCACAAGGCCACAAACGAGATGTCCCTACACTCCGACCAAATCCGTATTGATGACGTCACGACCCGTAATATCGCTGCTTCCCTTTGCCGCACTAGCTTGCCTTTTTGGTTTGAATCGTAAATCGTAGCAAATTGTGTATCTGAAAGTTTTATACGGAGTACGCGAGGGTAAATCGATGCGTCTGAATTATTGTTCTGAAATGTGTTACAAACTATACGTAAGAAATAACTGCACACTTTTGGTTTTTATTTATTATACTGCTTTATGTAATCACGTTTGTATTATAAGTCCCTGAAGAGATTGGTAGGTATATAATGAACTTAAACTTTCGCATCTGTAACATTTCACATTTATATGTGCGAATATTGTACGGATGAATGATGAATCACCTCGGAGCCTAGGCAAATCTCATCCTTTTTTGTGCAGAAATCCCCACGGATACCACTTCAACTGTCCCAGTTACGGGATGGTTATGTTGGACTTGAGAGGGCCCATCGGTTTAGAAACCACGGTGTCCTCTTCGTGCCTCTGGAAAAGGGGAAGGAGGGCATGCTTTTGCACGCCGCTGCTCTGGCCTGCTTTTGCTAGGGTGACAGGGGGCTCCACCTGTCACCCTCAGGCTTATGCTCATGAAGGAACTAGAGCCAACCATAGGTTGCAATAGGGATTAGAGCTCTGATAAGAAAAGACTGCATCAAGGTCAAGCCATTCCGTGACATTCCTACTGAAATAAATATGGCTCTACCATCCACAACGCCTAAGGTAACTTTTCTGGATAAAAATAGATTGCGTTGACCCTGGTACGATGAAACTTAAAAAAATGTAAGTGTAGATTTGAGATTTATATTTAGAGATTTTGAAGGATTATTTGTATGTCTTGCATTTCGCTCGCACTTCAGTAAATACCATTGTGTTTTCCTGTTTCACCAAGCGTCATTGCCCGCAGCGAGACGCGGATTTAAAGCAACCTCTTAAAATTCGAGTCTCGTCGCGTAGATTACAGTGAACGCCGGGCCCAACGTCTAAATAGAGGAAACTTGGTAGTAAGTCACAGTATCTATAGCATCTTTTGCTTTTTTTAATGCTTACTAAGGTAATCTCCGACCGATTGCTGTAAAACTAAACGAGAACTGAGTATTTGCTTACCAACACAGAGTAGCTGAGGTTTGTAAGTATTCAGGTGGCATAATCTACCTCCTTTTCCCAAATCAGTAAAAAAACTGTCATCACAGGGCCGAATATATACAAAAAAAATCTGTTCATCAAATGAGCCATAATTTGTAAGCAATAAGTTTTACAAAATAATAAATAACCAGATGTGAAATTTTATTCTTTACATTAATGGTCTTTTTGATTTTGCATAAAGTGCATAAGTTCACAAAATAGGGCCTGAAGCGCCACCGGAAACTCATTTTGTGTTTCACTCAGTAAATGACGCTAATCTTGCTAAAAACCAAAAGTTGAATTGGTAATACAATGCAAAGTTAAATTCTATTTTTACTAGCCTATAAACTATTGATATCAAAAACCGTTAAGTCATGTTTTATTATGACTTTTAACTTGGTTCTACTTTTGAAAGGGTTTCCATTTTGAATCCAACAAAGCGATGCGGCCACGAAACATTGACAATCGATATTCAATAACCGGGTGATCAACTTTGCACTTATCGCAAAATTCATGTTAATAGCTTGCACAAATGATAAAAATTCAGTGGTGGGCTTTATCGATCGCGACTTCTCGTGTGCCCACGTGCAAAATAGGAGTGTATTACGGGTCTACTGACTACTGGCCAATTATTTTGTAACCAATTAGCTATTTTAAATAAGAAAATATTTAAAAGGTTTGTTTTCATATTTTTTCAATTTGCTGCTTGATATTTTCAAATTTCGATCACCGAACGACCATGCGGTGGCGATACGCCATCGATATACGGTCGATTATTATGCGTACTGCTAAGGTGTGGAATGCCCTACTTTAGTCAGTTTTGTAGGAAAATTTAACCTAAAATCCTAGTAGAAGGTCCATATTAAGGAGGTCCAGAGAATCATATTTTGTAGATAAGGTTCAAACTTGGAAGTCCTACGGGTACAACTGGCATTAACGGTGGGACGATGATGTATGGAAGGTAAGTTTTCATAAAACCTAATTAAGTTCAATCGGTTGTTGAAACCCCAAGTGGAAGGGCCAAGTGTAATAAAGAGTGTCCAGGGACCCCCAGGCAGTTCACGTGGGGAGTACCTATAAGTGGAACACATCCTATTCACTAAATTTCATTCTCCACTTTTTCAAAAACAACATTTGTGTTTCGTATACACCATAACCAGGTTAAAAATAATGATTACGAAGTACTTTAGAACATAATTTGGAACTTGTTGAACTTTTAATGAAGTCTCATAAACTTAAACACTCATACAGTCCAAAGTAGGGTAACGACTGTTGATGTTATCAGTTTTCAACAATAACCAAAGTTGTACGAACAGTCGAAAACCGAATGTTATGTTTTGGGTAGCTAATTACGAGTATTATTGCAACTATCTGGAAACCAAATATGTGTGCATATTGGATTCAAATGAAAATTCATTTGCTAATATCGCATCATAAATCAATTGCTAATAATAATGACAACATGTACCTATCTACCTAACTTACTCGCACCATCCACCATATGGGAAAATAGAAAAAATTACGATATCTGTACGAGAAACTAGCTGTTGGTGTCATCCGCAATATGGATTCCCAGGGTCAAAGACCTATGCCTGCGCCGAATTTCATCTAGATTCGCTCAGTCGTTCATGTGTGAAAGAGTAATAACAGAGTAAAAACACCCATTTATTCAACCTCGGTACCTGTCACCTTTATAACATTAATAGGGACTCGCGTTGTCCACAAAATGAGATTGCCTTTCTAAATACAATTTACGATTAGGAGCTTATCATGAAAAGAAACGAAAAATGTGGCGTGCGGTTCGCTGACGATGAATGAAGAGCGTTGGTTAAAAAAGATGACATACGTTAAGGACAGGCTAGGACGGTATTGTACGTGTTATGTCAAACAGAGGTACGATATAATACCTATAGTCAGGGAACCTTTCAGGGCTGTATAAGTGCAAAAAAAGAAAACCACTCGTATTATATTATGTTCATATGAAAAGCTATGAAATACTAATCCAAGTACAGTGTCAGTTATAAAGAGGTTTTATTTAGTTATGCTCCTAATAGAATACTTACAGCACATACTGTAGGAATAAAAGTGGTCTAATGATGTTACAGTATACATAGATTATGTTTATTGTACAGAAAGAAATGGCTAGTGAGTTGCCATGTGAAAAAATAACGACAATTCTCTGTAGTTTTCTTCAACAGTTACAGCAATCTAGTGCGATTTCTAGTAAAATGTTGTAATACCGTTTATTTAACCTTTAATTCTAGTTCCTGTCATTAATAAAATATGCGCTTAGTATTTCGACGAGGGACACTATAACCTATTAAAGTTAACAAGTGAATAATAATATTATTCACACCATGCCCACGCTAAACATAGAACATTGGCTTAACACCATTATTTTGCAAATGAAATAGTGCATTTCCATTCGACCTGTCATAACACAATGACGTATGTCGTATATTGTCAACTCAAGGAAACTCAAGGCGCTGTGCAATGAACAAACGCGAGGGGATGAAATGTTAATGTAATACAAATTGTATGTAATCTACAAATTGTAGTCGAGCGGTAGGGTAATCAAAAGGCTGGTTCAAACAATTTAATGATATATAGGTTGCTCTAAATACAGTAACGCGTGTATCAATATTTTACTAAACATTTCGTTTAGAAAACTTTCCGTCTATATCCCTACCCTCTATTTTTTATTTCTTTATTCCTCATAATAAAATAGGCAAAAAGGGCCAGCATTCATTTGCACCATTTTTGGGCAATTGAAGATCAGTACCAAAAATCAACAATGACGAAAACATAATGTAAATAAAAAAGAACCAAACTAATCCAACCAATAATATAACAAAATTTGTAACAAAACTTGGTATACAAACGTGTTGTTGAAAACTGTTGAAAAGCGGAAATATAACTTCAACGGAACTCTTTATTTTTGTTTCTCAGATACACTATATACACTATATATACTAGGTGTATACAAGTAGAAACTAACAAACTAAGAGTTACAAGTAATTTCGAGAACTTCGAGTTCGTAAATGAAGACGATTCGCTCGCTCGGTCAATTACTATTAACGAACACCTGACTTTTCGACTCACTTTTACAAAATGTTATTTTAGTTATTGGGAAACGACTGCTGAGAGTTAATTGCTTCTAAACACAAATTTACTTTACATTGCTCTTTAATGGCCATGAAGCTGTTCCTGAATTTCACGTAAGTACTAAGTCTCAGTACAAAATAACAGGCAAATAGTATGTGTATGAAAATTAAAACTGCAAAAGACCTTCTCTACACAACCCTCCTCACAGGGTCGGCAGCGCGAGTGTGTAGCATAAGCAACCTCTGTTTTTTGTGTGTTTTTTTAATATTCTACAACATTCTACACAGACCCAAAGTAAGCATAACATAAGCATAGCTTATCTAGCCTATGTGATAGGTTTAAAAATGTGGATAAACATACTTATTGCCACAGAGGCTACCAAATCATATTTGTTTTATGTATATTTTATCATTTGTAATCAATAAAAACAAAAACCACTTTTGACACCGACTGTAACTACTCAAATAAGTATTCTATGGGTGTACGAATTTCCCTCATTCACTAACACAGGCCACGCTATAAAGTTTAAGACCTTTCGCATTCGCCAGCCCTACGGTTAGGAATGACAAGTAGGTATTTTCGACTTGTATTGGTGTGACAGCCGTTTGTAGACGACTTATTGTCCCCTTACAGATTCTGTCCCTTGACATTAGTTGGCGGTTGGCGGTTAAGTAAATTAATAATACCTATACCCAGGAGGTAAGTATGCTCGGTTCTATTTGTAAGGGTATGTGTGACAGTGAAATAAATTTACGTGAACGAACAATGTAAATTTTACATGGTATTCACCTTAGTTATATCGTTGTTTGTTTAATCAATCTAGGAGGAAACTTTTAATTTTATATTTTGTTATTGTAAAATTAGGTTTTTGCAAAACAAAGTTACTTAATGTTTTTGAATTTTATTTCACGTTAAAAATTATAGTATTATAGTAACTGCATTATTTTATTTTAAATATATGTTTAGAAAGTATTATTTGCACCATATATAAGTAGTTATAATATAAAATGACTAAATATATAATGTAAAACAGCTAAATATTTAAAAATAGGTTTTATATAATTATTATTATTTGATCATTATATCATAAAGTATATTAAAATAAATTAAGTCCTAAAATTATCGTAAAATGTGTTATTATTTCAAATGTTACACATCCAATTAAAACACACAACTTTTAGTTACTCTACAGTCAATTCGAAATTCAAACCGAATCCCTCACGGCACAACTTTCCAGACGCAAGAAATACTCGTACTAGGTTTCAAACAATCTAAAACTTCTACTAAGTAATTAGAAAAGATACTAAATACCAAGTTTATTAGGAATCTTTAGTACGAATAAAGGAGTAGAATGTACCTATACCACACGGTAAAAGAGATAAATATATAACCTATACATACACCCTTACATATATGAAGGTATATTTTTTATCTCCTTGGCCATGTGTACTAAGTATATCGAGAGAAACTATACACACAATTTACGAACAATAACGTTGATCTCTATGCTAGAATAAATAAAGGTTAATATCGTACACATATTTGAAAAAGAAGTTAAAAATACTCACAATAGGAAGTCTTGCTCCCAGCATGGAGTCGGACCCTTAACTGTCACCGTCGTCGACTTGACATTCTGTAGTTTGAGTGTCACGTAAGTGTTGAACTGTGTAGCTGCTAACAAATAGAAACCTTATATAAGTATCAAGTAAGTTCAAAATTGCTTAACATTTTATTTGTGAAGTAGTGAGGCATGAAAGAAAAACTAGCTACATAGCTTTCTAGTACAGAATGTCGATCAAAGACTTAATGAGCGCTGAAGTTAAATTACTGTGTCCATGTTGAAGCAAGTATTTTCAGTGAAAACTTCCTATAAAGGGACTACGAAACTACGCAATAGTAAATGCTAGTTCATGTTATTCGGACCTAATGTCACTTTTATTTAGGAGAACAGGAGGTCTACCATGAAACTCACATTCAAAACTTCCGACTCGTACGGAACACAACTGAAAGATGTAGCAATTAGGTATCGTGGAGTTACTTTGGATTTCTTTCGGTAGCGTTTAGGCCGAACGATTACGGGATAAATGCGTTTCATGGTACCGATTGCCCGAAACTTCACTCTGCCAATTACATCCGGTATAGTCGCTCTCAGAAGGTGCCGGACACTAACAAATTTAGTTTACATTTTAATAAATCGATCAATAAATTGAAATATTTCATTTTAATTTGTTGTTAAGTTGTAGCGCTGGAATGTGTTAAGCTAATACCGATGGCGATTATGCTTTGCATGGAAGGTCTATTCAATTTTGTGAATCTTTTTATTAAAAGCCCATAACATCCCATTATATATATAATTAAGAGGCATTTCGTCAACTGTATAAGAACAGAAGCAGATAGGTTGTTTGCTGCCTACCCCAGAGTGCAAAAAGTCGTGACTATATATATGTACTTAAGAGGGTAGTTGAAGGTCAGTAGACCACTGCTACGACTTAATAGCCTGTGATCTAATGGCTGCTACTAGACGTAATTGCAATCCATCGACAATTTTTCCACAGCCATCTGGTTTTTAGTCAATGCTCATTTTATAGATAGTTATGAAGAAAGTAATAGCTAAGTACTTTTCTATTGGAATGACAAGTTTATTAAAGACAATGATGTTTGAAATATGACCGCAAGTAAAGTTTGTTTTCAATAACGACTTACGACAACCTGACTACCACAGGTTTCATTGTTAATTTGACAATTAAAATTTACGACGACCTTCCACAAAAACACCTTCCACAAGAGTTAGAATAATGTCAGTGTACGTATCTAATACCTGTTTAAGAATACACCTGCTTATAAATATTAGAAATCCATTAGTACTTGTGGTCATATTTTAATAACCAATTTCACAGAAATAATATAGGTATTAAAATACAAAAATATTAAACTGACCGTATTATATTAGGACAACACTGATATAAATAGACAACCGTTTAACAGTCTTGCTATCAATATTATGAAACCTGATTAACATATTTTAAAAATATCTTACCTTGTATACCAACATATCTCGCCTTTTTTACTGCAACAAAGAAAAATAACCATTAATACACAAATATAACAGTTATTATGTGCTGGCAACGACCGGGTAAGGTCAATGACACGGATAAAATGTTTGGTTCACCAACTTCGCTGGGGTTTATGTAAAAGCTTCCTTCATACTTTTGGCCAACAAACGGCCACAACATTAGATGGGTGTTTAGATCCAAGATACTTGGAGCCAACATAGGCCAATACCGGCAATAGATTACAGAATTAGTTCTAGGTTTTAACTTTTTTTTCCTTGTTAAATCAATCCTCATAATTCTTCATATTAAGTGGCACCAATAGGACTTATATTTATATAAATCTTAGTTATTAAAACTCGTTAAATCTCTAATGAGGTCCAACCATAACGAACCGATCGATCCGACTCTCTTAACAATTGGAATTCAACGTCTTAGAAACTGAATAAAGGATGACCTTTGCTTAGACTTCCAACCGAGGAACAGTCATTAAAACTAAATATACTGAAGGCTTATTTGTAGAAAACCCTTCACAGAATACGGACCTTTGTTCCTGCACAAAACCTTTTCGTTCTTGCCTAATATAGTGAGTTACAAAATTAATTCGACGCAACATCTCTTAGTATCAAATTTTTAAAAATGTTACTTATATGTTCACGCATGTAGGTATATTACAGACCGAATGTTATGATATTTTACCATTTACTCCATTTATAACTTATTAGGGACAGAGCCTATTGTAGGCTATAGATACGATTCCAAAATCTATATTACTACTGAAAGTTCTACTACAAAAAATAACACAGCCTACCTCGGATGTAGATGAGGATCGGTGGAGACAGCATTTGGATAATCATTAATCTAACTTGAACCCAAACATGTAGGTTTTATTCCGAACAACTTCAAGTGCGCTGTTAGCAGTTGTAATTAAAAAAGTGTTAAGAAAAAAAGAAGGCTTTACCGCAAAGAGAATTTAGATAGAAAATTACACACACCTTTAGAGAAGACGCACAACCGCACATTATTGTAACCCATGAACGATAATCAACTTATTTTTTAACTATTATTTATCAATTTGAATTTCTAGTTTCAGTTGAAATACCTATTTACAATACGTCCAACAATACGTCGTTAAAATGCAAAATCGATTAATTTACCCAAATCATTATTAACCAAAATCAATCTCAACATTTCTTACACAGTTTTCACAAACACATTTTATTTCCTATCAACTTTGCCTAGCCCGGTGGGTGAGAGGCGTGAGTCTAAATAATTATGTATTCAATTGATACGAAAAAAAGCACTATCACTTAACATTTTTAATCACTGCACTGCTTCCGAATTATCCATTCAAGTACACATAAATCCATATTCCGTATTTTCAATTCTCTATAAATGTGAACATGGCTATTCCCACGAGCTTTGAATCGCCGCGAGCTGTCGAGTTCACAATAGCTGTGCAACTAAATAACTAGTGGACTAATTTTTCCCGTAAAGAGTCGGCTCTCCATTGTACGTACATAGTTTGCGTGTATCACGGTACTACTAAGGCTGCGGTCTCAGTAACTGAAAAGTCTGTAGCAGATTGCTCACAATCGTTGGGGTAAAATTTTTAATGGAATTTTTCCAGTAAAGTTAATATAGGTTAACCATAGAAAATTCAAATTGAAAAATTCAGTACTGAAAACTAGAATTGAACTTGTAAAACCTTAACATTTATTCTAATTGCTCATACATGTGCAAGAACAAATTCACCTTGTATTTTTTTTGTACTACAAGAAATTAAGAAAACCGGGAAATTAAATTATTTATAGAATCCCTATCAATATCATTTCGATAAACGACTAACTTTTCCTTGTACGTTTTATGCTAAAAGAAAACACTCTGAACTGAAAGTTATTATCTTACCAATAATAAATATCAAAACTGATTGCATCCAACTATTTCCGTATTGTGCAATTATTTTCGCGCCTAATACTGCACAATATTATTGTAGGTATATGGCGCATTTAAAAATAAATTTAAATTCAGTGTAACCGTAGCCTAATGCTACGAGAATAGTAACTGGCAATCGATGGAGGTGACCGGCATAACTTATTAGGGATTGAGAAATCGTATGTATGGTCAATGGTCGGAAATTATATTGTCAAGTTTTGTTTAATATTTAAGTAGTTAACACATTAATGATACAATGTTGAACTTCGAGGGGGACTGAAACTATACAAGAATGCTTTTATGGCGACCCCCTAGTACGTGCCTGCAGGGCTTTGCGAGCTCCTACTCCATAGACTTCTCAAATAGGCGACGTTCAGGCTCCAACAACTGATCTAACTACAGAACTTCGATATCACCAATGGGTTAGAGAGGTCTGATGGCAATCGCTTCTTCGAAAATATCGAAGTACACCGCTTCGTAGTTAGACTAAAAGCCAAGTGAGTTGGGTTTTTTTTTTATTATTTATCAAAACTTAGAACGACCATCAAAGGTTACCCCAATGCGATGCCTTATTCGAAAAAGCGTTATTAAAACGGCCTTTAAAGTTGAACTAAAATCGTTTGCATATTGCGGGTAATTGCCGCGGTTGTACAGTATGGTGTTCCAAGTAACGCAACTATAAATACGTAACGTAACTAAATTAACGTAACTATTTTTGGTTAATTAAAACTTTCATTACTGTTGTTAAAAACGTTATGTTCGATAAAATTGTTCGCAATCACTGTTGTATATTAGTTTGTATGTACAACTACGTATTTACATTTGTCATTGTATATTCCATAGGGGGTAAGCAGACTTATTGTAATTTTGGTCCCACGTTGTAAGTGTTATATCTACTTTTACGAATTTCAAACAACAATAATTAACCCTAGGCGCATACTTAGCAACAGGCGACAGCGACAGCTTGGCGTCGTCGCAACTCTGCAACTCTGACGCCAAGTGTGCGAAGCTTAGAACAAAATATATGAAATTCTCGGCTGCAGCCTGTCGTCGCGTCTAGTCGCCGAGCTGTCGCATGTTGCCCAATGTGCGCCTAGTGTAAGACTCAAAAGTTCAAAATCCCGACTGCGGTACCCACTACTTGAATATAATATCAAATAGTTTAGGAATAGCGCTGGAATGTTTTGATGCCATTTTTTGCACCAGATATTCCCGGTAGCATCCAAAACATTTACTTTGTACCTCAGGATCCACCCTCCTACTCTTTTCCTCCTTTTGTTTAGGCTTTGCTTGGCTTTACGTTAGTGACTGCCGTCTAACCCTCCAATCCCTCACTCAGGAATGCCTCACGCGTTAATCAGCAGGTATACCGGTTAGCAGGCAAGGCTCTCTATTAATCTTTTAATCATAGATCTCTCAGTTGTGATGTTTCATAGGACCTATAACAGTTACAAAAACTTTAACTATCCGCAATCTGTATCAATTTATCAAACCCCTCGAGGCGAAGTTGTCGGACTTATCAAGAGACTTAGTTAAAAGTTAGCTAATTGAAAACATTGTTCACAACAGAGTACGTAGCAAATGTTTAACATTAACCCCGTTCTTTTTAAAAAGTTTAAAAGGTGCAATGTTGAAAGACTTGAATTGATTGTAGCTATGTATTTTACGTTCAAATAAATAGAAAATAAAATGTGGAGCAATGAAATATGACGCTGAGAATTTACAATTAGTGTCTGGTTCAATGCAACAGGTTGAGCAATGAGAAAAGAGGCAGTTAGCAAAACATACAACACTCTTTCTTCTTTCACTTTCTTCTCTTCTCACTCTCTCACACTCACACATAAACACATTACATGCTTAAAATTTAAAATAGTGATGATCGATTTATCAAACACAAAGAAATCAATGTAGGTATGAAAGAGCTTCCATCTAAGTTTTGTGAATAAAATCACCATTTTATTGGCTTAAAATAATGTAACCAAGTTTACCTACAATACGAAATTTAATCTGTGCAAACATTAGAATCCACAAAAAAACACGTTTTGAGAATTTGCCTGTAAAAAGGTTGAGTCGTAAAAGATCATTTTAAGACCCACCACGAAAATTAAAATGGGATGTTAAATGCCATGCCTACCATGTACACCTTACCCAACAGCTCCTGTCAATAAAATACTTTCAAAAGTCCTTTCACTGTGAGCGGCATGTTGTCATTTGTATTTTCGCATGCAAATAAAAATTACCACAGAAAGGTCACACAAAGGCAGAGCGTCGAGTCGAGAAAAAGGTATGTAAATTTGTTCTTTTGTAGACAAAGTGTATAAATAAAAACGAGAATGTTAAATATTTTGAAATATAAATACCTTCATATAAATAATAGAACATAGAAACGAGAAATTGACAAAGGTGCGTTAAGGTGAATTGGACACGAACGTGGGGCGAATAAGTGCCGAGCGAATAACACACCTATGATTATAAGGCAAATGTAAGTGGACAGGGTGTTTAACATCACGCTTTGACTCTTAGAAGCAATATGAAAAGAAAAAACAGAAACACACGAGCGTATGTGGGCCTGAATAGAAACTAATTTGATGACTAAAACCGCGGGACACCGCTGGTTTTCATAAACAACAACATTACCACCACATCGTAATAACTAGAAGTAACAGTAAAGACCGGTAAAGACGGTTACTGAAAGGTACTTTCAAAGTTTCGGGCAATTGGTACATAAAACGCATTTATCCTCCAATCTGGACCAAAAATGGTATTACTATTTCTTTACCATAGTAAAGAAATTGTTCTTTCGTTTGTGTTTCGAGGGAAAATTTGGTACTTTGGAGCCCGTACTCCTCTTATTGAAAAGTATTTTGGTTTGCTTAAATTTTACGTCAGGGGGGAAATCCTGCGCGAGAGCATTGTTTGTCAATCAGCAAGTGTCCTGGCATCACTAACAAGCGCAGTAAAAATCAGTCAAAACGGAGCAGAATACAAATTCAAGCAAATAATATCACTTATTTTCTCAGAAACGGTAGACACTTTGCTACGCATTTCAAGTGTATTCAAGCTTGCTTCTTTTTTGTAATCAAACGGAGCGTTATTAAGATGATCTTGGCTAACAAAAGCAGAGACAGGAACCTTCTGTCGATACCTACTATGACAAAAAGCAGCCAGCCACAAATTTGAATAAGAACCATTGCATTAATGGAATACTCAGCGTGAATGAACTACAAGGGACTCGTTCTCAAATAATAGAACCGATATGACATGTAATGATAAAGGAAAACTTAATATTTCACATTATTTTGCTAACCGATACCCAAATAGAAGTTTTGGTTTATTTGTACATGTACTGTTATTTATGCACAGATTCTTATATTTCTTCAAAATTCTGTTACGATTGTTCCTGATTTCATATCGAAAAATTTCTACCCTGCCTCCTCTGCTATAGACTAATACTAAGTTTCGTTAAAAAAACGGGCCTAAATAATGATTCAGCTTTTTATGTAAATTAAACTTGTGAACGGGATGCATACAGTTGTTTTCTAGATTATAATCCTAGTTTATTTTATTCGCAATCAAACCTATACGATTTGATATACACGAACAGGAGTTTTATTGCAAAACAAGCGCAAAGCTTGGCCCATAAATAAATTATTACAGTTGTGTATTGTGTAGTGAGCTGAGGGAATCGTTCTACAAATCACCGACGACATTCATGTGTGCTGAGCTATACATAGGTGTAGTGAAACTGTTGTTTATTTTCTACGACCCACTATGTACATACAATCTATAGCCCTATTACCTTGCACTGTAACTAAGAGAAAAGATGTTGAAATTGTAACTATATTTTTACCCACTTTTGTTTTATTCGATGCCAATAAAAAATAAAATAACTTAAATAAAAAACAAACGATTTTAGAACCCATCTTTTTTTGAAGTTGGTGAATTTCTGGCATAAACTTTTCTCTAGTCAGACGACAGTTACTTCTTGAAGATTTTGGTGCGGTTCCATATATTCAATGGTATATTATACTTAGCATACATACTACTAGAGGTACTATGTACCCTTCAGAGGCGTTTGAGCCGTGAATGTGTGCACGTGTGTATTATTTAAGGAGAACACAATTTGAGCATCCAATCCATCATACAAACAAGAACAGCTAATACCTTTTTATAAGTAGATGCTTCAACCACGGCAACATTTATGATAGTTTACTTAACATTTTGTTAGTCATGACAGTTATTAATTTTATGCTCTTTATAGTTAGATCTGTGTGGCGTAGAGGTAGAGCGTTCAACTCAGAAAGGTTGGGGGTTTGATTTTCACTAAGTGCAAATATATGTATTTTAGTGTTTTCAATGTGTTTCTATGTAGTATATGCACTCGTATATATGAAAAATAAAATAAAAACATGCTTGGATCGTAACTGTTGACCGCAGTCCGCCCACGTGGAATTCTGATACCGATATCAATTCTAACTTAATCAAAAAGTTCCTAACATAAAACAAACAAATATATGACTTTAATGGAATTACTTAAGTTTTTATCCTCAATCCAATCAACTTTCTCATAACTCGGAATCTTTAACGAGTTTTATAGGGAAGGGAAGGGAGTTTTTTTTAAATTTTAAACTTCAGTAAGGATGGGCCGATAACCCCTAAAGTTAATCGGAATCGGAATGAATCAACAGATTACAATGGTATTCTAACTCAAATTTAACGAGAAAAGTTAAAATGTAAGTAGATTTTGGCTACCTCTGCTATAACAGCGAAATGGTATATTTGCCTATCCATTCTATAGGATACATAGGAGAGAATAGAATAGAATAAAAATAAACTTAATAATTGTACACCAATAGACGAGAGAGTTGTAGGTATATAATTTATATAAAAACCCAATAATACTTTTAGAACCTCACCAACGTACTTTACGCTACGAGAGCAGTTACTTTTGTTGTCTAAAAATCAAAACAAAATGTAATTGTTGCCTTAATTTGCCTACATCAAAAGCACCGTTTCAATCTCTGAAGAGCAATAATTCAGGTTAAAGTTCACCAAAGTTATTCCTCCCAGAGGATAATAGCTTATTGCATGCTTTAATGGGGTCATTCATAAAACATTTTCGCTAACTGAGGAGGTAGAGGTTGGTTCGGTGGCCTCTAAGCATCCTCTAAGCTTAGTAAAGCCTCTCGCAAAAGGGATATGTCCCAGTGTGTATGGACATCGCCTAGTTATTAGACAAGGACGAGTGCTACCTGCAGACATGTAATGAGAAAACTATCGATTACTTCATCTATGTGGCACCTTCAACAATCCCATGAAATCATCCTCCGAGCAAGTTCCCAACTCAGTTGGGCTCGCCTTTTTCAGTCTAGCCACGAAACAGCCTAACATCGATGTTTTTCGCGAAGCGACTGCCATCTGACCTCCACAATTCATTAATGATATCAAAGTTCTTTACTACCCGTTCGCGCTAAGTTTGCCGCTGTCAAATGACATCAGTATAGCGTTTTCTCATTGGAACTAGAACTGAGGGAGTGAGACAACGCTAAATGCGTGACAGTTGACAGCGGCAAACTTAGCGCGAACGAGTACTACTTAGACTAGTTAATGGACTTTTTAGGACTCTAAATACCCGTAACAACTGCACACTATGTTCATATGGTAACCGGGACCGATGGCTTAACGCGCTATCCGAAGCACAGAGGGGACTCAATATAATTAAGAATGGTCACCCTTCCTTATACTGAACTGACTAGTATTGCATAACTTTGCATTGTGGTAATTTACTCGGCTACCATTTAGTCACCAGCCCCACGAAATACAGAATCAAGAGAAAATACTCTTAAACCTTGTTATTATGGAAACTTGTGTCATCAAATTCATACTGAACCCTACTAAACTCGATGTTGGTTGCGGTACGCATTTTTACAACTCCAGTTTACACCGCAGCTGCCTCAAAACTGACAGGATTGCGGACATGATTCCTGACACGGCGCGTCATATGGCCGCCCACGCCATACCACTGGTTTCAAATCGCCTGTCTTTCATGTTTTATTTAAAATTAGAATAGAATAACAGGACGTTCGCGGCATTCTAGCGCTAGATGACATTTCAATCTATTTTGTGACGGTTTTGCGATGCTTGACTTTTATTTGTTGACGTTGACGTTTAATATTCGATTTGTTAATAGTTATTCGTTATTTTGTTATTTGCGATCTCGCTAAACGAAACTATCTCTTGTTTTATTGACGTGACAACGTCTTATAAATTGGTTTGCCGGGTGACACTTCAAGAAACTGCGTTACGCTCCGCTCACGTTATGCGCTCACAATGAGAGCGAGTGAGAGGCACGCGTCCCTTCCACTCGGGCATGGTTAGCCCGCCTAAGAGCGAGAGAGACAGACATAAAAAGTGAAAGGCACGCGTCCCTTCCACTCGAGCACAGTTCTTCCTACTATACGAATGAATATTCACATTAAAATTATTTTACCACTCAAAGTCGTTGTCACGTAAAACTTTCGCCCGTATACCGACTTTACAGGCAACCAATTTTTTTGAATATCGAACCTTCATCCTATATTTTTGTAATCGATTTTAAAAGAATAGAATTAAAAATTTGGACTTTGAATTAATTAATCATACACTTGCGACTTGTAGATACCATAATACAAGTTATATACTTGTACCTACAACCATAGCTAGAAAGAAACCTACCGTCGGGCAATATTGAAAACTTTATATTCACATTGTCGTGACTTCAAAAATGTACGTTAAACAACATTCACACTCACTAATTAGAGTAGGTCCAGTTGAAATGTGTATTTCAATTAAATATTAGTGCCTAGCAACAACAGTAGACAAACTGTAATACTCTATTTAAATTCGCGGTACAGACTACACCAACAAATTTATAAAAACGACCCTTGAAATAGCCTTTTTTAAATGACGGACATCGTTATAAGGGTTCGGTAATATCAGTTGCTGACCTCCCTACCTCTAGGGCTCGCTTAATAGAAAAAGACATGTTACTATAATTACTTGCAACATTATCCCAGTGGAATATTAAGTTAAATATGAATTTCTATCTTGTACAGTGATTAGTTTAAGTGGTTTTACTTTGTAATGTGAGAAAAGTAGGTTAAGTTGTGGTTATGTAGATTGTAGACTATATATTATGCGGTTATGTGAGCTGATACTGTCTGTTAATTCCAAGACGTATAATGAAGATGATGTCTGACATGAAATTTATTACTACTTGAGGACTGAAAAAAATAAATTCAGGTGTTGTTTAGAAAATTGCTGATACGATGAGCAAAGACCCCGCTATCGCATAACCTTCCATTTCTGCGATAGGTTATGGCATGAATAAGTAAATAAAGTATCGCACAAATAGCTATCAATATATTATTTGTTGCATACGTAAACAACGATTTGGCTATTTCATCATTATTTAGGTACTAGATTTTGGTGGTCTTCTGGTGTACAAAAAAAATAAAAATCAGATGAATTGATAACAAATTGAGAACCTTCTTATATTTTAAGTCGGTTAAAAGGATGGTTACTCTTGTAAAATTTGAAACGTCTACACAATTGTACCGCATTTCTATCCCAAAATGGTGTCGTATATCACCGGTGTATTCCCTTAACATGTTTCATTTATACTTCCCTGCTCTCTATTTCACCCAAGGGACAATAAACTATTTTTTTTCTTCAATACTTTTTACGAGTAATAAGTATAGATTTTAGGGATAATAAAAATCTTTTCCCATCTTAACGAAATTACTTTAAGACCCTTTTTTGTTATGACGTGGGTACTTGAAAGCCTCTATTCAAGTACCTACGATCAAAGGGATGCGTTGTAGGGGAGAGCGGGGTTGGTAGTAACGGAGGTAAGTATTAACAAGCTTATTCCTGCCAAACGTGAAGTCTTAAAAATATGATACTCGGTTTACAATATCTCTAGACACAGCCGAACATGAACATACTTGTCAGTTTTCGACAGGCCATCGGTAGTGATAGTTATGCGCAGTACCCTCGGATTTACAGGTAAACCAACTTTTCGTACTTTGTGATAAATTGATTTAAGACTTATTTTTGCGCTAATTTGAATCAAAGTATATCCTAAGTGAAGATGTATTTTATTGACTTTCAAACCATTATACTTGTTTGAGATTATTTTGACTATATTTTTTTTTTGTGATTGATAAAGTATAAAAAGTGGCCTTGGGGCTAAAAGTAACAAATTGAGTGGGGTAAGTATTAACATGTTAATTCACTGGCTGCTGCAGAAGTTTTGGTGAACAACAGGAAATATAGAGATGTTGCTGCGGAATACGGTATTTGTCATGTAACACTGTTTAATAAAGTATAAGCACTGTGACAATTGTTGATAAATATACTAACTCACTGAGATTTTAAGACTGTTGATTCTAAAAAGTCTATGTGATTTATTAGTTACCTAATTGTTAAGTTATACAGACAAATGTTTGTAGGTTAAAAAGGCTTTACTACTTGATAATTATTGTTGTTAGTGCATATTTATAAGTAATTACTATTTTTTCACACGTAAAAATATGTAAGCTGTACCAATGTTTGTTGTTAGGTATAGATTTGAAAGAATCTTGTATATTTTTTCAGTTCGTGTAATAAAAATGACTGATTTGTTTAATATTTAACACAATAAAACATTTTCATCAGTAAAAGTGACATTTTATTTAGTTATTTGCTAAAATTTTAATCTTTGTTAATATTTGCCCCTTACGTTAATACTTGCCCCAGCTCTGTTAATATTTGCCCCACTTGCGGGGTATGTATTAACAAATGACTTTTTTTGTTTTCTAGGCTCTCTTTCTGAAAACACTTACTTATTTGATAGTTTTTGTTACTAATATTATAGCTGAATAACCAAAGCATGTTTACAATAAAAAATAAAACCAAAAAGTTCATTTTCTACGAAGATATAAACCATAATACTAAATTTGTTAGTACCAACCCCGCCCTCCCCTACTAATAATTTAAGGGTAGAGGTTTGATATCTTAATATAATATAAATCTCGTGTCACAATGTTTGTCCTCAATGGACTCCTAAACCACTTAACCGATTATAATAAAATTCGCACACCATGTGCAGTTCGATCCAACTTGAGAGATAGGATAGTTTTTGAAACGGATTTTAACGGAACGAACGGCGGAGCCGCGGGCAACAGCTAGTATTTATATATTAATGTAGTATTAACATTAAAATAAAAACTAAAAACTAAACAAATATTTACATGGCGTCAAAAAATTCCTCCGCATCATCGCTGACTGGTAATGTGCCCAGAAGGCTGGCAGCATTGCCACGCTGAATGGCAATGCTGATTCTCTGTGCAAGATAGAGTCCAGCCTTCTGGTCACCTGTGGCGTCGATCAGCCGCTTCGCCAAGTCTTTGTATGTAGTATTAGTTGGCTGATTTGAAAAAATAGCTGAATGGACTGTGCCATTGCGGAATATAGTCTATTTCTGTATCTTTCATCCAAACTCATTCTGACTTCGTTGAGTAATAAACATCCATCAACATATTATATTAAATTTAATAGAAAGATTAGCTAACATTCACTGATCAAATTGAAGATGTTTAAAAAAAATTAAGGTCAAAAGAACTCCAAATCGGCGGGCTTGCATGAAATGATAGTAGATGCAGTGTGTAAGAAGTTGTTGTCTCTATCTACCCCAAAGGAATGATGAGGTAGGCATGAGCATTTTCTTTTATTTTTATTGGTAGTAGGCTCACGTTTGACCAGCATCTCACCTGTTGGTAAGTGATTATGCGATCGATTGCCTAGAAGCAAACTGTTCACTCTGGACCTGAAAATGCCGAGGCTTACCAGTTGTGTATTTAATTAGGTTATGTTAGTTAGTTTAGTTGAAGTAAAATTATGTTAAGCTTAGTGTTAAGCCCTTATTAACTGTATAATAATTCTACTACAATCAAGAAAACGCTGTTCAGCACCAAATGGACATTTCGATTGTAAAAGCTGTAGCCCTGATCTCCAGACGCCTTGCGTGAAGCCCGTGGGATTTAATGGGATCGTTGTTTGATTAAATTGACGACCAGTTACGATTCTGACACCGAGTGTACCGTGTAAACGTAAATATGTATTTGCACGCTATTGCTGGGCGTGTTATGCCGAGAATAGTGATATTGGTATTAATATAATACCAACATCACGAGTATGCTTTTGGCTTGCATAATATTTGGCTATATGTTCACTCCTGTATGCCTTTAGGCGAAACATTGAATAGCATAATAATATTTTTTTTATTGTAACACCTTTTTTACCTATGTTTGACGAATTAAATTGATTATTGATTATTGATTATCATCCTGCTACCCTGGTATCCTACTATTAGTTATAATTTGTAGTTATTAGAGGCACGTAGCAGATCTAAGGCTAATAAACTGTTACTTTACTTATTTGCATTTTTAGGTTCTAAAACGGGCGGTAAATAAAAGTAACAGAACGCTGACTATTCGCTTTTTATTTGCAATCATATTATATCAAAAATGGCTGGCTAATGGCTGGCATTGGCTCCATGTGACACATCTCTTTCCCTCCATAAGGCATAAACATATATGGCTGGCTGACATACTGGCTGGCTGGCGGATCAAGAAGGTCACATGGCGGCTTTGGCTTTGGCTATGGCTGGCTAATACGTAGGCTTACGTTACGTCCGTTACAGTTCTAAATCTCAAAAGAAAATTGACGGAACAGATTTCTAAGGCGAGGGATGAATTAGGTGAGGGGTGGAGGGACCCGTCCTGGACGTACGTCTGTCAATCTGATCGAAGAAGTTTTAAAAAGAACTAAGTTAACCCTGTTGTCAAATTTTAACATAACTTATAGTATACCGCTTCTCTTCTAAACATAATATTCATAAATATTCTGAATATAGGTATACACCGTATTTGTGGGTTATATTGCATGTTCCTAAAGTGACTGTGATTAATGGACAAATTGATTAATGCGGCAGTTTTGAATAATAATAATAACATTTGAGGCCATTTCATATAGCGCCATCAAGATACAAACTTAGGATACATGTACCTTTAGTAAAAATAATATCATTATTTACAATAGTAATATAATAATACTGTTGATTGGCGGAGGGTTTACTCTCGGTGTTGGGAAGTCATACAATAGTCGCTTCCATAAAAGCCATATAAGCTAAATCAATCGGGAACAATGTTCACACATCCCATTCAATGTAAATAGACATATCATAAATATTTGCACTGACAAGGTATAGAATTTGCGACCTCTGATGTAGTAGTCAAACACTCCACCAGACAGTTCATAAAGAAAATAACTAATTTCAGTCATAATAATATCTCATTAAAAGGTATAAGTTATTTGCAAAGTGGCACACCTGAAAGTTATATCGATAAATGTCGATAAATTACGACAGCTCTATCAGACCTTATGAAGTAACTCAACTAAATACCAATTCTCGTAGGTACACCACTAAAACGGGTGTAAAATATAATGGTGGAGCTGTAAATTTGGAAGGTAAATTCAGCGTACCTATCTCTCAGGTCAATAGGTCAGTGTACTATTATTTTAAACGATCTTTTATTAGTTTATGTATTATTTTTATTCTTAAAACTAGCTTTTGCCTGCGGCTTCACCTGTGTGAACTTATCTTATGGAAGCCTGTTTTAAGGATGAGAAGTAACCTATACAACATAAGCTACTTTTTTCCAGACTATAATCAACCCCTGTGACAAATTTTTCAACCCGATTCGTTCATCCGTTAGAGCGGATTTTACTACCACAGACTATTAATAGGAAGAAGGAAAAATTTGTGCTGGTAAAGATTTTTATAATCACGGGTCAATTATAAACCTACACAATATGTATCTACCTATTTCAAGTAGCAATAAATTAGTACTGAGTGCCATGATTGTTCATCAAGGTTTTAGTGACTGCTGAATACTTTGGGTGAGGCGTACCGGGACGTACCATACCGAATTATACAGGTAATAGGTTTGATTAAAATGATAGTAGGTTTTCTGTAACGGCTTACTCTGCGATTTTTTAAGTTTATGGAGGATAAGCTCTTGCCCAAGGCACCTACTACCCTTTTTATCTACCCTTGTTTTCGCGACTCATTCTAACCTACTTATTCCAGAGCTTAAAAGTAAAATATAAATATACTCCTTCCCAGAATACGATTTATCGTCATTGCCAAATTTCTAGTAAAAACCGTTGCACATATTCTGTTTAAATTTAGAATCTTGAATAGCATATAGGCTACTTTTTATATAGGAAATACGTACTTGAGAGTCGCGAGTACAATATATTATGGGCTGCAATTGCGGGCAACAGCTTAATAAAAACCTAACTTTAACATATTTATCATAAAAAAATGTACCTAAGTTGCTAAATCTGGTGTGGAACAAAAACACAAATAAACTTTCGGCTTTTTTTTTTCAGTTTGAATATGCGTTGATACTCTTAAATATACCCGTTTTATTGTTAGCCCTTTTAAATTGTCCTTTTACCCTTCTATTCACAATGTCCTTTAATAAATACGATTCGTAAATCTTCGTCGCAACCGTTTAAATGTTACTCCAAGCGTTGAAATAGCAATATTTTGTGACATTAACCTTATCGTTTGTTCGACAGAAAAAGAAAAACTTCTGCCTACATTTCTGACAGAGTTGATATTGTGAAAGTTATGGTAACAGGTTGCAATACATACGATTCTATTTGGATGATTTTATTTTGAGAGAATATTTTAGTATGAAGAGGTCGCATAAACTCAAATAACTTACTGCGAAGAGCATTTTATAGACAATTGTATCGCCCAAGGGTAATTCAATGAACCGTACGGGACTCAAGAATTTTTTTTTATTTTTCTTGGAATAAAATAATTTTTAACGAATTCTGTCTAGTTTTCGCTGATATACGCGTAAACTTCCCACAATATTATTTATTTTATTCAGACTTATATTTGTTTGTGGTCAAACACGAGCCTATCGACTATAAAAAAATAAAAAATTACCATAATATGAGCTATTTCCATTAGGAAATCGTGAAGAAACGAAGAAAACCCACACTCATACACACATTTTGTCATACATCTATACTTACATTATAGTTACAAAAACATTTGACTTTTTAATATTAATAGGATAAGGATTACACAGATCTACATAAATATACTAAAAATAAGGTATATAAACTGAACAATTTATTATGAAAATCTAAAACACCCAATTCACAGGGAAACAACGTCTTATACCTACTGCTAAAAAAGCTCAGAAGAAAATCCTATAAATTTTAAGAGAAACCAAGTCTTTTGTCTTCATACCTATTGTATTACAAAGACAATATTAAGCTACGGTATTATATTATTACAATGTACATAATATGAAGCTGACTCATATGTTTCTGAGAATGAAAGGCGGACGCAAAAACTTAGCAAATATTTATCAACTAAATAGGTCCAATAAGGAAAGGTTTCACCTTACGAGTGGAATATTTCATAGAACCTGTGGGTAATAATCCCTAAAAGATATTTTCTAAAGAACCACCTGCTACGAAACATTAACTAAATTTTGTTGTGAATAATATCAACATCGTACGTGTGATAATTTTGGTGTTACAAATGTTTATAGGAGCTGGTAAACGGTTAGCATCGGGGTCCTGTTCCTTGATATGCTCAATTGTTTAGGTATAGAGCGGTCCCCCCGACGAGACAAACTGTTAGTTAAAAATATCAATACGTAAATAATATAGTTACCTATAATAATAATAAAGGTTCAATACTTACGGTAGATAGGTCATAATATAATAGTTATTTTTTTACTTTTTACAGGTTTTTTATTGTTCTTTTTTTGTGAATAGGGGGTTTTTAAAATTTTTAATTTATCTATGGTTTTTTTCATAGGCAAACTGATTCACAGGAAGAGGTGAAGTAGCCGTCTATTCTTGTTTACCGGGAGCCCCGCTATTTACATTAGCACGTTTACGTAAAAATAGTTTTTATAAGACCCTTTCGAGCCTGAACATCATTGAAAGGATTAATTGAAAGAAATATTTTGTTCGTAAATGGTTCTATATAAAGAATTGAAAGGAAATGACTAACGATCTTTTTATTATGAACTTAGAGATCCTAAAAGCTTATGCTATTTTAAAAAGCGTCTTTGGTTGTCCACTTCACTACACATAATACTTATTTCATCAATGATTATTTAAAAAGCACTTTAAGTTTTAAGCACCCAAACTGAAATGTGTCTGGTAGTTTTCAATAGGTGGGACCGCAAAATTGAACCCAGTACCTCATCAATATAAGCGTTCATTTGTACCACTGGAATAAGGCGGTAAATTACAATTTTATGTTAACCCTTCAATGATTACTACTATACTCCTGAACCTTTATTTTTTATTTTTTTTTATTTTTTATTTATTTAACTTCATGCACAGGGTACATTGGCGGACTTAATGCCGTAGGAATTATCTATTAGTCAACCATAGAGTGGTGCAGAGCTAGAGCTAGAACTTATAAAACATCAAAATTATATCCTGAAAAAAATTGGCTTCAAACGCCAGTCCCCAAGTCAGTAGTGATAAATGGGACATTTCAAGGGATTGGTATATTCATTTCCTACCTAACCCTTTTTTACCGAACCAATCCAAATAAATTGTGTAGCGTACTCTAGCTTCCAAGATCTAAATAGACAAACGACTGATTGATACTTCACATTTTTGGATGGTTGGAATTTTTCTCGCACGAAAAATTTGCTTTCCTATTCAATATGCTACTCGTATATTAACTCTAGTAGCCGCTGATCACGAGAATAGTTTTATGATATAACATAGTCTGGCATAACACATAGGCTTATTTTCATCCCGAGAAATAGGTCTTCATGTGGAGCGAGAACAGGAACAAAATTTCACACTGGCAAAGCGGTGAGCAACAGCTAGGACATACTAATATCATCTGATGATCATAAAAATACTTCAGACTAATTTTATATTGATTTACTTGTATTGTAGGTATGTAAAGAACTTAAACTATTTAACAGTGTTTAGCAGCTTTTGGGGGTACTAAACTGCCTATTACCTAGGTAAAATATAAGGTTAACTGCCTCGTAAATGTAGGTTAAAAGACCTTCGACAGAAGTTCTCCGCAGATCATAACTTCTAGGGCCATCTTTATGAAATTAGCTTTTTTATTGATTCGGGATAAGCATCGTGGTCTGAATAGTAGCCCAAAAGTATTCGAGTAAATAAATTGGCTTCAATACATGATTGGTTATATACCTACTTATATTTTTGTACCCCTTAGAATTAACATTACGATATAATTTTTTATAATGCAGCTCGAAAAAATGAATATCAAAGATGGGATCACTTTTGCCGATCTAAATTTATAGGAATGAATGCAACACGATATCAGTTTGCTCGAAATAGTATCGCAGATTCCAGAATGCGAATAAATAACTAAGATGCGTATTATACATAAAACACCCAGAATAAATGTACCTTTTTTTTATCGTGCGGAAATCCCCATGGATACCACCCCCATCGGCCATCGGGGGTGGTTATGTCGGGATCGAACCGACTAAAACCGCACGCCGTCTCGGGCCTTAGTAACCGGGGTGTAAGGTTACCCAATGGGCATATCCCTCGCACCCACGGAGCACAATAACCAGTGGAGAGAGTATGGGCATGTTTTTGTTCTAAATCAAAGTCACCAATTCGCGGCGGGGAGAGAATGCGCTTTGCCCTCTGTGATTGGGTGACGAATTGACAAAAAAATGACAACTCATTATCTAGGTATTCCAAACAAGTAATTAAAAAAGTATCGATATCGATAAAAAATTGTTGACTCATTCGTAATCTATAATATTATTTATAAGGATTTGTTTGCGATACAGAATTGTTTAAAACAGGAGAAATTGCTAATATTCTTTATAAAATAAAAGAAAAGGTAATTAAATTAGGAAGACTTTATTTACAATAGAATTTTTACTGGTACTTTTACGCGAAATGTCTAGAACATACGACACTGCACTTTGTTGGTAAAAAATTGTCTCTATATGTAGCTTTGATCCAAATTTCTTTCTTCTCGATGTCATCATTAGGAAATCTGCAAAATTTAATACAAAAAAATACACTTTTTCAATATAATGAACCCCTTTTTTATCGTGCGGAAATCCCCATGGATACCACCCCCGTCGGCCATCGGGGGTGGTTATGTCGGGATCGAACCGACTAAAACCGCACGCCGTCTCGGGCCTTAGTTACCGGGGTGTAAGGTTACCCAATGGGCATATCTCTCACACCCAGCTGACCCCGGGGCCATCTACGGTTTTAAGATGGACCCCTCGACCCCCCGACGACGGTAGGGTGTAGGGTGACAGGCAGCCGTCCTGTCACCCAACCGTCGGCGCGCAGACAATCAGCTCAACCCCCGCTCGCTCCCCACTGTGCCATCTGCTAGTCAGAGGGACACGTGGAGAGCCTCAGAGCAGCCCTCTGGAGGGCCACTCCCACCCCGGCCGGATTGGCCGCAGGCAGTAGCGTCTTCCGTGGCGAGTGGGAGGCACTACTTGCCTCCGTTTCCCAGGTGCAACACGTGGAGGTTCCGGCCGGCACCCAATATAATGAACCCCTAACTTTTAAACTGTCGCGTTCCATGAAATTCAATAGGTAATGATAACGGGAAAGATTAGAATTGCTTCGTCGTTTAGTGGCAGGACGTCGCCTGGAGAGTGCGGGCTGGAACCTCCACGTGGTGCACCCGGGCAACGGAGGCGAGCACATCTATTTTTTTTTTGTAAAAGGCAGGTAGAGATTTCATTCACTTATAGTGCGCGGCATCTAACGTGGCCAGATTTTGAGGAAGTGTGGGCCCCACTACTCCAAAACCTTGCTAAGTTAGATGCCGTACACTATACTTGTTTCTATGCGACGCATTTTGCCACAAACAAGTATAGTGTACAGCATCTAACTTGGCAAGGTTTAGGAGTAGTGAGGCCCACACTACACCAAAATCTGGCCACGTTAGATGCCGCGCACTATACATTTTTTACTGTTATGTACAAGTTTTTTACCAGTATTCCTACACTTTTGCGAGGAAGGCCTGCATAAGTATGTCTTAAAATAAAACAATAATGATACAAAAAAAAAATAAGGAAACTATAGGAAGAACATTGAATAAATAAACCTATTTTAAATTCTATCGATATAAAACGTCGCAATGCTGCGAACAGAACTATCGAGAAAAAAAGGGACAACTGCTATATGCAATTCAATGTGCTAGAAAGAGAGCAAATATTTGATTTTATTTTTCGTTGTTGAAATTGTTGTTTTATTAAATGGAGTAAAAAACACTTACCTGTGAAATGTTATCCCATCTTTTATGTAACTTGACGTTGTAGTAGACTTTCCACACCATTTAATTGCACAACTAGGCATTGTTTCTATTTTTATTTCCTTTTAAAACGGGAGCGCGTGACGTTCGAACGTCAACCTACAATTTCTGCGACTGATCAAAATTTTGCTGCATACGCTTCATTTAGCGTATGTTTAGCGACTGCGGCAGCCCCGCACGCTCTCTCCACTGGTTATTGTGCTCCGTGCTCGCACCCCAGCTGCCCCGGGCCATCTTCGGTTTTAAGATGGCCCCCTCGACCCCCCGAAGAGGGGGGTGGGGCGAGCATCGCGCCACTTCGCCGACGGTGGGGTGTAGGGTGACAGGAGGCCGTCCTGTCACCCAACCGTCGGCGCGCAGACAATCAGCTCGCCCCCCGCTCGATCCCCACTGTGCCATCTGCTAGTCAGAGGGACACGTGGAGAGCCTCGGAGCAGCCCTCTAGAGGGCCACTCCCACCCCGGCCGGATTGGCCGCAGGCAGCAGCGTCTCCCGTGGCGAGTGGGAGGCGCTGCTCGCCTCCGTTGCCCAGGTGCACCACGTGGAGGTTCCGGCCCGCACCCAGAATAAATGTACCTAAACATACATATACTCATACATACAAAAATTTGCACTCGTAACTGACTGACTAGCAGTTTAATAGTCTACCTATCACACAGATCGAAGTCAGCGAATCTCAGGTAAAAAATATATATTTAATTTACCCACTACGGCAGTAAGTGTATAATAACACTATATTCTAATAAAGGCAGCAACCAAATAAATCTTGATAATAGTAAATTAAAATGCCCTTATTTACGAGACAGTTAGATTAAGTACCTTCTGAACGAGATAAGACGAACATAAAAAGGGTTATTTGAAATAAGATCAGGTTGAGCCAAGTTATCTAAAAGGGAAATTAAATCGATAAGACAAGTCATTTGCGTTATCGTGCCACAAAAGTTATATATTTTGCGAATAAACTACTATTTTTCTTTATAGCTAGATTAACCACTATATAATATAAATTACCTAGACAAAAATATGAATTTAACTATAATAACAAACATTACTTATTGTTTTTTTTTATTAGACTGGGTGCCGCAAACACACCAGACCTACAAAATACTAAATCTACACAACAATACACGCAAAAAAATTATAAACCATCTTTATATTGCATTTGAACAAATAAAAAATGTAAGGATCGTTTAAAAACGTTATTATTATATATATATACGTTTATTTATCTATTTACAAATACAATGAATACGTTCTTTAATATACCTATGAGTAATATGAGTACCCTCGTACTCTGGCTAAATAACCACTCCCTATATAACTTAACAGTGTTATTTTATTTGTAGATTTCAGCAACGAAAATCTTCCAACTAAAATCAACTGACTGCCAATCAATTGCAAAACTATCCCTATAACTTCCTGAGTGTCGTATTTGATGATTTTACACGTCACTGCAGCAATCCTTGTCGTTTAGAAATTACAGCAATGTGAGTTTGGCTGGGATTTACTCGTAGTACTGGAAAAAAACTGTTTATCAACACAAAAAAAGAGGTGAATAACCTAAGGCATAAGGCAATATTGTTATACATTTATGACATATCTTTCTGTCATATATTTGGCGGCAGCGTACACAGAGGCCTTAATTGAACATACTTTCACATCAAACACGGCATGTTCTGAATATTTTTGTTAGGGTTTTTTACATAGAATATTGCTATAAATTTGTAATGCCGAGTTTGCAACCTGGCATTATAAATGAGAAAGAAGTAAGAAATTTCTGTTATATTTTTATGGGATTATCACCTTTGACATTAACTCAATGACTCACTCCACGGATTACGCAGTAAGTGCAACAGGCGTTAAAATATCCTTGGGTTTTCGCGTCGTGGTTACAAACCAAAAAATAATGATATTTTAAAGAATGAAAGGAATGAAGATAGAAAGGAAGAAAGTAAGGAAGGAAGAATAATAACAATATAAAGTAGCTTGATTGTCTTTCCTAGGGGAAGAAATTTATTACCTAGCACACCTTGAATCAAGCAAAAAGAAAACATCAATACACAAATTACTAAATATGTACGTTTGAAAAATTTGATCCAGAAATAGCAATGTTGCGTGTCTCGAGGTTATTAGGTATCGCGCACACGAGATTACCGGAGAATAATTCCATACCGAATCACGTTATATAATAGGTAGAGAGCATGTAAATTGGGTACTTAATTTTTAAAATTATAACTTTTGAAGGTATTTTGCTTTACTACATCTGAAAAAAAAAGTTTTTTGCACGGTTTATTTAGTATAGGCATGCCTTTCTAGACACCACGGCTAAGCCAGCTTTGTCAAAAGAGTACCATTCTCTCATCAAATATAAATTAGGCACTACTTTATGAGTTTGTGCCTTATACCGTCAAGTCCTTTCCACCAACGAACGACCAGGTGTACAGCGACACGGCACCTTGATATATGTTGGAGGGGAGGGTTGAGAGGGTTTTTGCGCTGGCAACCCAGGAGACTTTAGTCTCCCCGCTGACAGCACGGAATCCCTCCAGTGAACTCTGGCTACCCTAATTACCGCCAGGAACACAACACGATGATTATTATGGCCACATTCTTCTGTAGTGTGGATTACCCCAGTCGGACTACTCGATTCGGACGGGAGATACCGTTGTGTGCTACCTCCATTTTCAGAATGAAATTCAATTATGGGCTAACAGTAAATGATTGCTTTTGCTCTCTGTATGGTGATCATACTTTGCAGCCGAAATATGCCTATAAAAACTAAAACTGCGGTGCTCTAAAATAGTTACTTCTCCTGTCAAAAGCTCTAAATAGAAACGGGAAATTCCGTCTTTCCTTCGTGTTGAAATTTAAGCCCAAAGTAAGTAGGGACCTAAAATTCCCACATCGGAAAGTCTATCCGTTACCTTAAATATTTTTTCAATATCGTGAAGTAATCCAAGTCATGCTCGGGGAAGTAAAGCATGAATAAGCAACGAGACATGAATCACAACGATTGTTTGCTCAGGAATAGAAGCAAAAAAACATTGTCTTTGTATGACTCTTTAATGTTAATAACAGTAGGTATATTTTTAAGACGTTTTGTTAGATACAGTCGGCTACTTTTATTGGAGTAATTTAAAAGCTGTAGGACATATATTCTATGTAGTATAGGCAGAGGTGTTCAAGTAATGGTCAGGATTCGAAAACAGAACCTCTCCACCGAATACTAGGCTGACTTAATAACCACTAAGCTATCAACCAACATCTGTTTTAAAGTTTCAAGATAATCGTTTAATTACTTTTCGAAACTTATAAAGTTGATACAGTACTTTGCTTAATACCAACAATTTGGTAAACACTTAACATTGTTATTTTAGTACAATCTACTAAATGGCATAGTACACGTGAAATATTCCAGAAACACGAGTATTTCGAGAAGTTTCCAGAAAGTTACTGGGTACATTAATTATATCCCTGCGGCTACCACGTTTCATTAATCTTTCTATCTTCCTGATCCGTTGTCCAACTTTGTCGGTCAGTGTTGTATATCCGATTTTTGTACTTGGATTAATTACAGAGGCCGTGAGTTACGCAGCCTCTGTAATTAATGAAAGTACTAAGTTTTTTTACACCAGTTCCAGCAGTTCTTTTTCTAATTATATTAGCCGTTGTGTGTACATTATGAACTTCAATTAATTTCATAGTTTTCATTTTATTTTGCATGTCATATTTTTTGAGGCATTAACTGCTATGCGTGAATATTGAAATTTGGCGTATTCAGCTGATTCCCCTGGACCTACTACTACAACTACTTTGAAGAATTCTAAAAAAAAAATAAAGATGTGGTAATATTCGGAAAAAAATTGATAAATAGTAATAATATTACAATTAAAATCAGCCCACTGAGCATTTGCACTAAGAAACTTTGAGTACATAGGTACTAAGTACTTTACTCAAAAACTAATCTTGTAAATCTGAAAATGAAAATCTATTTTGATGCTGACTATACGTAGTACTAAATACACTTACATTCACACACGTCAATACGAATCCCTAATTGAAAACGTAACATCTAGGACCGTCAAGCAAAATAGAGATTCGACCAAAAAACATTCACCAGTTGGTATAAAATGGCAGCACTTGCAGTAAAATTGGAACCTTAAACTTTCAGCATTAAGGTTTAATATCGAGCTGGTGGTTTTTTAGAAAGTTTTTGTAATATGGATAGAACTAATGGCGGCTTGCCAACAATAACGGATACCGGGGTTGCTAAAGCGAAATTATGCCTTTATTACACGGTAACAAATATTCTATAAAGATTCTAGTAGTATTTTTGTGTACGCTTATATTTATATGCCATACCACTGCTTAGATCTTATTATTATTAGGTCACTGAACTATTCTTAAATGTTTTTTCTTTGCAAGGTATTTTCAATGGAGGATATAAAATAAAGTAAGAGGTAGCGTTACCGTACTAGCTGTTAACATGGCTCTGCCTGCGTGAAATATTGATCCCATTTCATAATCCATAGAAAACTGTTCACATGATAAGAAGTACCCTACATTATTGCTATATATAATTCTGCCTACCCCTTTTACGATTAACAGGCGTAATTTTTTAGCGACAAGAGACTTTCATTTGTTCGCAGAGTAACCTTTTCTATTTACAGAAATAGATTAGTGCTTTACTAGGGTCAGTGTTTTCGGCTCCTACATAAAGTTCTCGGAAATATGTGAATCTTTCACCGAGATTCTGTTAAAGCCCAGTATAGTAAAATAATTATTTATTCGATAGAACTGCCTTGATGGTCTTGTGGTACAAATTTGCGGAAAATCTTGAGGTGTTAGGTGCGATTTGTAGGTCAGCCAAAAATCTATTCGGTTTTCTGACCTTTGTGGCGTAGTGTTAGTGCTTTTGACTGCTAAGCCGAAGGTTGCGGGTTCGATTCCCGCCCAGTGCAAATATTTGTATGCATGACTATGTCTATTTGCATTGATCTAGGCATTTCTATGTATAATAAATACGTTTGTCTTCAGACAATCGATATAATTATTTAAGTAACAAGTATCTGACACGATGTACCTATCAATGGTTTAGTTAGAGCTAATTGCAATTTTATTGCGTTCAAATATGAACCTTATTTCGAAAGCCTAAAAGAGAATATCAAGTGCAGAATTTTGCAATTAGTACATTTCTCTTCTAGACCATTGATATAGCTCAGCCCTGTACCTAAATTCAACTGAGTCGAGTATTATGGATTGTATCCCTAAGGAAGAAAGTTGTGTATGTTTATCAACATTCTAGAACTCAAATTACAAGCTATGCTCGGTCTGGGTCTATATCATACCGTATAGTATGGCCTAGAATATGATAATTACTTTACAGATAGTTATTCTAAGGCTATGTAAATAAGTCTATGTTAATTGTAATCCTGTAATCCCAATAGTACCTGGAGGTTTACTCAGTCGTGATGAATTCAAAATTAGTATTAGAGACATTGTATTGAATCATCTTATGTATTGTCAATGTGTGTATGTATGTAACACATAAAAAATCTACTAATGTATTGTGTTATTGTTTAGGTATATATTTTGTTTGGTGTACATTAAGATGTATCTTATGTGACTAAATTTGTTGTTTTTCTCTAAAATGAAAGGAGGACTTACATCAGGTATAATGTTCGGTTCAGAAGCTTCGGTAGCACAGCAAGAAGCCTTATCAGTTACAAATGAATTCTAAAGTTTTAATGACTAAAAATCAAAACTAACTTACTAGAAACACAAATTGATCTAATAAAGTTGTATATTAGTTGATAAAGTTAAAGTTAAATGATCAACAGGGATCAAATAATTACATTGATGTGGGTTTTGAAATCAAATAATTGTTTTATTGCTTTGATACTTCTTCAACAGATATTTATTTCGATGAACTGTTCCATATGAAAATTTTAGAGATAAAATGGCCATTATTATTATAACTGGAAACTATAGATGGCTCAGGGCTAGTCGGGGCACGAGGGAAAAGCCTTACAACCGGGCGTGTGTAGACCCAAGGCGACGTGTGGTATTAGTCAATTCAAGTCGTAATAAGCACGCTTGCAGGCCAGCGGGGAGGCATCCGTGAAGCTTCCGCACGAAAAATCAAGTATTGTGACTGCATTCCATCTATGTAATGTGCTTTCCATACTTATAATACATTGTCCCTTAGACCTTCATAAATAAATCTTGTTTATCGTCTAAAAGTTTATTTAGACACAGAATTCACCAATGGATATTTCTCTGAAACAAACTTTTAACGCGAGATTCCACGCGAGACTTCCGACAGTAAAACAATTTGGGGTGGCCAGGAATTTTAAGCACTTTCACCAAAATGCTTACCACCGTAAAAACGGGAAACTATGGCCGTAACAGACGGGAAAACATCACACAATATACGATCAGTCATTTCGAATGAATTTTATTTCAACTGTTACTCACATATAATGAAGGTATATAGCCTGAATAAAAACATCTTTTTTTAACTTTCACTTTTTCTGCCAGGTACAAGATTTTCACTTAAATGGTATAATTGCCAGCCATATAACACTGATTCTGATATATATTTAGTACTATGAAGGTAAGTTGATTTACTTTGTTGAGAATCAGTTTGCAATGGACATACTGGAATGAACTTTATCAAGCACAGGTGACATATGTGGCTAAACTATTTCCGATCCTTCTGCAACTTTTTCTTATAGCATTGCCTCACATATTGTTTATTTCACAACTAAGGCAAATAAGAGTAAACAGCTGTGAAGTTTTTCCCCCCATTTTATACCTCAAAATTGCAGCAGGTCACCTCTTTTTGTCATTGCCTCCGACTATCGTCGATAAGTTACAAAAACCACTGAACAATTTTCATCTAACCGTTCAAGTCAGTAGCTTGAGATTTTTCAACGAAACGTCTCCTATTATTTTTTACTGTTGATTTCATGTGGGTTACTTAAACGAATTTTAATGATATTTTATCACAACACTGGGACCGCCAGTATTTACTCAATTGGATGTTTAACGGTTTTACTCAATGCGTCTTCTTCTTTACTAAGTGCTGATGTAAACTTTAAGTATTTAAAGCTACAAATTTGCCGCTTTCAAATTCAACAAGGCTCATCAGTTTCATGTTGGTATAAGATTCATGTTCTTTATACCAACAAGTTCGTACCATTTTAATGGTCGGATATGCTGGCTATGCTGGTTCAGACGCGTTAACAGTTAAAACCTCTTTCCTCCAAGTTTACTTACTACTCTGAGTTTACCTTATTATCCATACTAATATTATAAATGCGAAAGTAACTCTGTCTGTCTATCTGTCTGTCTGATACGCTTTCACGCCTGAACCGCTGAACCGATTTTGATGAAATTTGGTACAGGAGTAGATTAGACCTCGAGAATGAACATAGGCTGTTTGGTCGCGATAACCGACATCCACGCGGGCGAAGCCGCAGGCGGAAGCTAGTTTCTAAATTATACACAAACTATTACAGATTTGCTATTTTTAAATGATGCTAGTTCGGACTCATTATTTATTCTAGTCCCAATGTTCTAATTTTAAATACTTAAGTCAATCTCTATCTCTAGACTGCGCGAGGCGGGTGCTATGGCGTACATTGGGAGAGGCCTTTGTCCAGTAGTGGACTGCAATAGGCTAGTTGACTCAATCGTTAAAATTCTCGATAAGTGGTCAATTTGAGGTGCGAAACGCGACCATATTGGTATTAGAGTTTAAAACTTATTTTTACAATTTCAGCGTACAGTTTCAAATACTGTAACCAAAATGCTTACGGCTTATGTATGTTTAATGAAGTTCCAAATATAGTGCATTAGCTTTATGGTGGAAGCTATCCATTTTAGTTACTATTTAGATACTCGAGGACTTTACTAATCGCTATGGTACAGCTACAATATTTTTTCAACTTAACCGACTTAAAAAATTACATACATAGGTATGTAGTTCTTCTTTAAGACGGTAAGTTTTTAATATAGGTTCTAAAATGCGAATGAACCCACTCAAAACATTTCTTTTATAATTACATTTTTACATAGAAACGCCGAAAGTAATGCAAGTATTCATATTCATCAAATATTTGCACTGATCGTAAACCTGTCAATATACAGCCTTATTTTTTTAATATACTTTGAAGTAAACACGATCACTTTATCCCCATTCATGCGCATGCATTATATTATTTTCTTTAGGGTTGTCAGCATACAAAGTTTCAACCCGAATTTTTATATAATACATAGCGAAGGAACATCCCTAGCTATGACGTAAGCGTACGCAAGTGGCCGAGACCTTGAGGAGCTGAGGAGAAGGGCGTTTCGGCATCGACCTCTGCATTCCCGCCCAGGGCCATACGGCCAATACTGGCATTTAAAAATACATGCTTGTTTATGAAATCGTACCTGTTCTTTTTTCATTGTTTTTAAATTCCAAATCAGTACCGTACAAACACATTTTATTACTTGTTTCGCTTTAGTGACGCAACAATAGAAACTGATTACATGAGAAACTTGAAAATGAAATGTTTAGTTTACGATGCTACTCAAATAAAATATTGTTATCATGGACCTAAAAAATCTATGGACAGAACACACACACACACACACACACACACACACACATACACACATACACACATACACACTAGTCAGTCACTACGTGGCAAACCTCACTTGATTTTGTCAGTTAAAGTAGCGAAAAAAAATAAAAAAAATAACATGCCTTGTGAAAGGAAATTTGGATAGTCTTTTTAGGAGAGAGGAAGATCATTTTATTGTCAAGGCATTGTGCATTTATCTGTGAGTGTTCCAAACTTATATTCATTATAGTTTTGGTGTACAATAAAAAATTACCTATCTATTTATCTAGAAGGAACCGCGTTTTGAACTAGAACCTAGAAAGAAACCGGTTGCGGTCATGTTCTGCCTCAGAAGCTGACTATTTCCGATTGAAATTTATAGGAAAAATTACATAATATAAGAAATTATACTAATTACTTCAAAATTTCTTAGCAATTTGCATTGGGCTGGGTGTTTCTATGTATAATAAGTATGTATTTATAAAAAAAGTATATAAGTATGTTTATCAGCATTCTAGAACCCATAACACAAGTTAGTTAAACTATGCTTACTTTGGGTCTAGGGAGCGCTGTGTAGAATTGTCGTAGATTATTTATTATTATTTATTTAATCTTCGATTTGATACATTTCTACCTTGAAGAAATATATAGTTTCAAGTCCTAACATTACTTAAACATTAATTCTAATTCCGAATTGACCCAAGCGTATCCCTGTATTCCCTTCACATCACATTTCGCGCCCAAGTATCGACAAAGTCTTTTAATATTCCAGGCGGGTGTAATTTAAACAGGTTACGAGACCGACACGCTTCCGCAACGAACAAACTCTTCGATAGCTCAACACTGGAGCTTATTGAGTTCAATATTGGGATTATGTTAAGGAAGGATGTTGGAACATTGTAAACATAATTATATAGTTTCGTAGATAATCTAAATGTATATATTTACATTTATATTGCCCCCAAAGTGAAGAAAAAGTATATAATTTTTTTATAACACATACCTATGTGTGTATGAATGAGTAATAAAAAATAATATATACCAACCGAAATTAGACAGTTAAAATATATATTGCAATTCTCAATGTATATCGCAATCACAACGATCCTGTCAATATATATTGATATTATCGAAGCGCGAATGCGTTTCATATCTATATTGACACCAGATCACGAAACTGAATCGCGATATTTATTGACTCTCTAATACTTGCTAGTTATACTCATGTAGCTCTCCCTTCAATCAAAAGACAACAGCCCGCCATCTGCTTTTGTCGTTACACATTTTTTTATTCGTCTATAGGATCACATATTTTATGTATGACGTTGTTATTTTATTCTTTGTCGCATTGCGTTTTGAATATATTTCCATTTTGTATAACTATTGTTTTTTAGATAGAATAAATAAATAAAATATAATACCTTTTGTATTAATCCGTATAACTGTAAAATATCGTTCAATGTATAGCTTCCCCCTGCCTATCCAACCAACATTTCCAAGACTTTCAGAGCCGAGCGTTTCTAATCGTTATAACAATTTTATTACTTTAGATAATTGAATACATTTTTGTTACTAACATTTTTCACTTATCAGCTATGTTAGTACTTATATTCTACTAATGATTTAGTCAATTTAAAGACGTGCCTAAAAATGTGGCACTCATGCTATCTGTTTTCAAGAGCCCTGAGCAGTATGTTGGCACTACCGCCCATTCCATAGATGTAAAGCTGTCGGTAATATTTACAAATCATCATCATCGTCCTATAACTACGACCATTAGACCTCTACAACTCAAATTGTGTAGTATTTACAAATAGTAATCACAAATCAAATCTCCCCACATCCTAAAGATACAACAACTGAGAGTTCCTCACCTTGTTTTCCAAGATTTATGAGTACTTACAGCCTAACCCCTCTCATACTTACATGGTAGGCCCCTCAAAATAAATCTTCTCGGATATTAATTCTTTGCCTTGGTGATTTCGTGTAAGTGTCTCGAATACTTTCAATTCGATACCTTATACGAGAAAAGTATATTAACTGCAAATAATAATATTCACGGAAACTTCAGAATGTGGGTCAACCAAATGAAATATATAATTTATAGAGAGCTAACGCCGTCCCAGGATTTTTCAGAATTTTTTATTTGCGCATGAAAGGTTCGTAGAAAAATCCTATAACCCGATTGCAGTGCCACCTGTCAGGTTCAATAGGTAAAGTGCAAGCTAAGTTAATTATAACGGTATGGCATTTCATAAAATACGGCCGAACAAACGCAGATTTTTCTACGAAGCCATAATAGGCGATAAGGTGGTAAATTTCCTCGTAAAATCAAAATTAACCAGCTTCCTAGGATTCGGTACATTTTGACGGAAAGCGGACTTCGGGCTTCAAGTTTCTAGAAATAACACTCGGATAAAGAGTAAGGACAGAATATTAATTAGTATAGCTACTACAAAAAAATATAAAAAGAAGAAGACTAAATAGACATCTTGGCACTATCGGTGTATGTAGTAGTGACTCCCGATCCTGTGACTTTGCTTTTAGCTTTCCATCAGACAGGGTGAAATCATGTTGACATATCTAATATTTAAAAAAATCTGACATGAAAAGTTAAAACTACTTTTGATATATTACAGTCGCTAAAAGATACCTCAATCCATTATGAAAGGAATAGGAGGGCTCCAAACTGCAAGCTTTGGATGCAACAAAGACTAACGGTGTGATGATGATGACAAAGCAATTATATTAGCAAAAATATTGTTATAAAGCATTGTAATTAGGTAGTAATAAGGTCGTAGTTCCTGCTATAAAATATTCAATATTGCGTATTAGATTTCATGAATTTAGATTAACGGTGATGTCGGCGCGGAACGTGGAGCGTTGTAAACGTAAGGCTGACTTGAAACTTATTAACGCAGCTTGTCATTTGTAAGGTAGATTGGACTCGGAAGATATGTTCTCATACTTCAAATTTACTTCATGAAAGAGTGGGGAAACTAAATGAATAGAATAAACACTTTGAATGAAATTTTTAAGCAATTGCATGCTAACTATTCCCAATGATTTTCTGATCGGAAAAAAATGTTCGAACGAATTACGGTAGATGGGTCCACCGGCGTCCTAGGCCGTAGAATATATCAGTGGCTCAGTTGGTCAGAGCATTCCCCCTGTAAGGGACTGGTCGCGAGTTCGGGTCCCGTCCTGGATGATCATTTTTGCCGATCAGTAAATCATTGAGAATAACACTTACCTTCCCTTGTAAACATTGCCAAGAGAAAGAAAGTGTTCTTCTTCATTCATGAGTTAATCTCAATTAAATCCAAAGCTATTATTATCATATTTCGTAGAAGTGTAGAACTTAAAATATGAATTAATAAAATCAGTTGAAAGTTCATGTTTATCATGATATTAAGTTACCTTATCTTTCTTATTCGTTGTTTTTTGCTACCTTAGTGGCATAAAAACTTCACTTGAAACATAGCTACTTAAAAATCGTATCAACATAGCATTAAATTGAGAAAATAAATATCTTTCCGTAGTTCACACGTAGCGTCTGCTACGACGTAGACGCTCGTAGCTAAATCACATCAAAACAAGCTACGACAAGGCTATAAGAAACTTCTTTCATTTTATGTCTCAAAGTTTATATTGCGTAGTGGGGAACTTTAAATTATCACTGGGTTACTTTAGATAGAGCTGTTAAATACTCGTTACGGTGATATATGACGATAGTATAATGGTGACAATCTAAGTGTTCGACTGCTAAATAAGAGGTTTTGCGTTCGATTTCCGCCTAATTCAAATATAGGTGTGCATAATCTTAGCACAGGTTTGTATTTCCATATTTATGTATGTAAAAAAAAATTAACCTATGTATGTATATCCGCATTCTAGAACCCATGACACAAGCTAGGTAATCTATGCTTACTATAGGTGTATGTAAAATGTCGTCTTTTATTTTAGTGTATAATTAAAATGCAAATTATATTTCTCCATCATCAATCAGCTCAAAGTGTAATAAAATATTTACAATTTACCCTCATTAGGACTAATTTCTGAATAACGTGTCACCTAAACAATTCAACTCGCTTGTTGTGTAGAGTACAAACAATACGTGTTTCAGCGGTTCCCTAAACTCACTGGGAGTGAAAAGCAAAGACCTTTAGTTTGTATAACATACATATATTCACGCTACTCATCCCTCAGGGTAGACTGGGGTGCGAGGAATATGCCTATTGAGTAACCTTATACCCCAGTAATTAGACCCGAGACGGCGTGCGGTTTTAGTCGATTCGATCCCGACATAACCACCCCCGATGGCCGATGGGGGTGGTATCCATTGGGATTTCCGCACGATAAAAAAAGGGTAGGCAGAGCAACAAATTACCATTTCCTTCTATGTATTATTGATAAAAATGACGATGATAGGAAAAAGACAATTTGTACCCTGTTTTCTTATTCGCCATGATAGCCAATCTGCTGGAACAAGTTTTCTTAAGAAAAATCAAATATTTCATAAACTTCTAGCATTTGACTGAGTACGAGAACTACTGAACTTTTTTATATTGGACACGTCAACATGACTTCACCTCACCTAACAGTAAGTTTTAACCAGACTTAAAATCTGCCATATATTTTTGCAATTGGTTGCGTAGAACCGGAAATATGGCCAAAAGTTGCGATGATGGACGTTCTTGTGGGCCACGGGTATCGGCTAGAATCACATTTTGAATACAAAAAACTATATAATAGGTAGTCCTACATATACCATGAACATGGTTGTTCCACTTCAGGCGTTCAGAATATGCGTATTCATAATCATCGCCGTCCTCGCTCAAGGACGATATTCAAGTGTATGCAAAACGCCAACACTCGAGCGGCCTACAGTGTCCTTGGCTTTATATTTTCGATGAGTTTGATATAATTGAATGACTTCATTAATATCTACCGTCTAAAATATGGGGTTCTTCAAGAAGGGCTTTAGAAGGTTTTTACTGAGTCAGCAGCGTGATTGCGACACCCCTGGTTTTGCAATCTTAGACCACGGTGACCGCTTCCGATCAGGTGGACCGTGTGCTTGTTAGCCACCTAAGTGGTATAAAAAACATTATTTTCGTGTTCATTTTAGGGTATACATATAACACATGAACAGGTGTTGCTGATACATTTTCTTCAAATCATAGACGTTTACAAGCTGACAGTGCACGTACAAAAATCATATTTTATATTCCCTTTACAACGAAAAGGAACGGGAAAGCTATTATAATTTACCGCCTTTCAAACTTTTCCTTCAACTATACCACCCAGTTCGTAATATTATAATGGCATTATTCATTTTGAAAACCCGTTTTCGTAGCAAAATCTCATTTCTAGAGGGCAATCTCACTAAACAGGGATTATACCTATTTAAACAATGGTTAAGATGAAGATTTTTGAAAGGAATTTGTAATTTCAGATGTCGTACGACTTATTTGAAGGTACTTATCCCCTGTAGGCTGGTAGAAAATACCTTTGGCATCAAGTCTGCTTTTATACTTACATATTTTTTATGCATAAATAAATCTAATATGTATATAAAACAAAGACAGGTTTATTACAACATTTATAACTCAAGAACGGCTAAACCGATTTGGCTGAAAATTGGTGGGGAGGTAGCTTAGAACTAGGAAACAGACATAGGATACTTTTTATCCTGCCACGGGGACGAAGTACGCCACGGGTGAAGCCGCGGAACACAGCTAGTTTCAAATAAATAAAATATCTATCTTATATGAAAATGAACTCTAATTCCCCTTTGTGATGGTCTAACTTAAAAACGATCCGTTTGCTCGCGTGGATGATGGTTACTAAATCACGCGGGAGGAGCCGTAGGGCGTAGCTATAAGCTAGTTACTAATATTCTCGTTATCTACTAATCTACAAGCTTACATTGTTAGCGAGTTCACCTCGCTAGCTTCAGTAAGCTAGTTGCGGTTTCAGATATTATCACTAGATAATGTGTTTAACCGCACCATCCCCATTGCAAACCCTTGAGCTATACTCTAACGGCATATAATAATTAATTCACTATTCGAGGATAATTTATTTAGTATCTGTGATCCTTAGCTTCCGATTTCCAAAAATAGAGGTTCGATAAGATCAGATAATTATCATCAAAGTGACAAAAAGTATACGATGTACCCGGTGGGAAGCGATCACCAATACCTTTGGATATTTATAACACCAGGAATATGGCGCATGTTTGCGAAACTTGTAAATCTTTGTATTGTATGTATTTTGCACGATGTTAAAACAGTCCGCAACTAATACATGTTCCACCCCGCTTTAACCTAGTCTATCTGTGCATTTTTCTATTAAAGTAAATTATTTGTGTTTAGGTGGCTTCACGTTGGTAGTGTAATGGCCAGGTTTTGAACCCGGGACCTACTGATCCACTAAGCTACCGATGCTCTGTTTATTTTTCTATAGGAACTCTCTAGTTTTAAAAATAATCTCATATCCACAGGCAAGCAGTATACTCAATACTAACACAGTAACAAGAAGATAAATACTAAGCCACACAATTTATTAAACCGTCAGCTCAAGTACAATTTCGCAAACGAACAATACAAGATTTCGTTTCCAATATTCTAATTCTAGTCCTGAAAGAGCTTCTATATTTTCCTGTATTGTTGTAGTTAATTGGACAAAACATTTGACAAACATTTATTTAAAGGGCCATCCAATTAAATTCGGTTTACAATACAATCTAAAAGAATGGATTTACCTCATTAGTTCGTCTTTGGGAGTATTATTTTATGGTAATCACGTTTGATGAAATTTGATGAGACTGCCAAACAAGAAATGAAAATACGTTGGTATTTTTTTATGAAAGATTCTTTTATTTTGTAAACTAGCACCTGTGTGTCCCAAAGGAGTGTATTATACCTACTGTATATTACTTCTCTATTGTAGAATATTATTAAAAATGAAAAATAACATTTAACAAGAACTTTGTATTACGACCTTTCAAGCTATAAACATTATTATTGATCGCAGTCATTAAGAATTCAAGCGGCTTACCAAGCAATCACACAGCTATTGCCTTCAGAGTGCATTCACTCTGTGATATTGGTTAGGTGGTGAATACGGCTAGCCGTGGACACATCGACCATTCACAAAAGTGTTTAATAATATTTTGTTTACAGGTATTTCACTTCATCTAGAGCCAAAATAAAATCATTCATAGATAACTTTCACAAATGAAATGAAAAAACAAATGAAAAGAAAAAGTATCATAAACAAAACGTGATAAAACGTAAAAAAATACATCATGTATTACTTAATTTGCTGATTATTTCGTGTCCTATTTCCTGAAAGCAATAGTTATAACAAATCTCTAGTAAAGTGGTAACCCCAGTCACCAGTGTATCAAAGGCTCGACATTACTCAATAATGACCTATATCGATTATAAAAAAACACTAGAACGTATATCCTCAACGTCAAAAGCAAAAAACGTGAATAATAAATCACAGCGGCAGTACATCGATAACGATATTATGATATTCCAATGCAATTAGAGGCGAGCCTGACGCAATTTATTGAGCACTGATCCTCTGAGCCTTACAAATTGTAGATTATTTACTCAAGTTTGTACGGAAACTTACATTATGACTTTGCCTCAGCTTACCTTCAGGCGAGGTGAAGTCATGTTGACGTGGCCGATATAAAAAAAAATTAAACTATGCAAAACTGTTCACTATTATTTTATAGGTTGTTTAATTTTTGTTCATTTATGCGGTAACGCTGTTTGTGGCTTACCCAACTGGGGTCGTAATATCTTCTGACTTTTGTTGAGTGAAACCCTAACCTTGAGAAGAAAGCCTACACCAGAGTTTAATTCAGGAGTCAGCTGGTTTACCAGGTAGGGTTAACATACGCCCTAAAGATATTCATACGATGTCATACGCTGTAGGTACGTCGCATAATATCATCAAGCATGCTCATCATTCATTACAAAGGGCATAGGTAAAACTATATAGAACTTCAATTACTTGAATGATATATGCATTCGTAGGCGTTAACTAGTATATCATACTTATAGGAATATTGTTGTCTGAGCTAATTTATAAACGCCAACGCCTAGTGGAGTTAAGAGGAATTTAATCAAGCCGTTGACTGCTCCAATAAGTAGTACGTTAGCGAATAAAGTGTGAACGTGAAGGCATGCGTACATTGATAACTCTAGACAACTTATACATAACTATAGTTGTGATCACGAGATGTCAGCATATGAAATCTAGTCAGTGTCCCGCTGTAATTTTCTACCCACATGAGTGTTCCCTGCTTCTTATAATACATTTTTATCAAGACCGTCAATGCAAGACTAACATTTTAGGAAAAGTATCTAATAAATATTTTAATTAGGTCATTATTTTCCTAATTAAATATTATGGATGCAATGTTTTCTATTACATTCAAATATTTTTCTCTATTTGAATAAAGTATTATATTCTTTTTTTTAAAGTATCTTTAAAAAAATACATAACAACCGTCGAACATAGTTTACAATAGCTAATATTAGAGATGAGATTATAAAGAAACTTTATTCAGACCTAACAATAGCATTTGAAAGATTGGCAATATATTTCAATATATTTGGACACAAAAAGAGAACTAGACTTCGATTGAATCTAAGAATAAAATGAAAAGGCGATTAAAGGCTTCTACCACTACGTTGTGAATATTGCACTAGTTAGATTTTCATTGAATATTATATTCGTAAAGCTACTAAGTACTTTTCGAATACCATCTCCAATATACAGACACAGCTAATACAATTTTATAATACTCGTACTTACTAATAAAGAACCAGAAGAGTTTATTTCTTGGTACGCTCGAATGTCTGGAACTATATATGCTGTTCAAAAATATTTCTAGATTTGATATTGCAGTTCTTGGGAAAGGATATAGGCTATATAACATCAGGCTATAACCCTCAGAAGCCTAGTAATTAGAAAAACAGATGAGAAGGACGTGGGTGGGTGGGCGATGCGACGCGGTAGAATAGCCCCGAGTTCGAGGGGTGGTGCGCTCTGCTACAAGTTTTAAATATAGAACAATTTCTAGTTGAGTGAAAAACCAAATTTAACTCTATTGCGAGATGAAAATTCTTATGAAAAGTTTTTTTTTTACTCAAAGCTTCTATATTCAAATACTCAATAGAAATAACAACAATTCAAGCAATCTCGTTACTTTATTTTTTTGAGGTAATACTCATATGAATGAAAAAGGGATTTCATACGTTCGCTACTTTTTTATCTTACTGCTTAGCAAAGGAATCCACAGTTATATTCTACTTTGATGTATTTTAAAAATTACAGATTCTCATTTTATGTAGACTGTTTTCTAAAAATATGGAGTATAATCATTTATTGTTAAAGTAATGTTGCGTGGTAGTACAGTACCTACGTTTGACTGCTAAGTTGCGGGTTGAATTCCTGCTATTGTATATATACTTGTATTCATCTGTGAGTTTCCTAATCTAGAGCTAAGCTTAGTTTGGGTCTAAACTAAATAGCGCTGCGTTGTATTCTAAAATATATACCTAATGTTCAAATCGAAATTGAATAAGTATATTCTAGGTAGGTATAAAATATCCCGTCTATTCATTTTTTTCGTTATTTTTCATTAACGTTAACCTCTCTAGCTGAACTTCTTGTGTCAGGAGCTGGTTCACATCGTCGGAAATGTAATGATTGGGATTCAAACTTATGACTTCTAGATCGCAATTTTCTCATTCGCTTAATTATTTCAGAGAAATTGTGAACCGGGAGTGGACGGGATGAGACAGCACGCCATACATTGATAACCCTTCACCACCGCCCTCGAGACTTTTAATAGCCAGGACGTGACTCGCCAAAGGTGCCTCGACGCTAGAAGGACCTAATGTTTTGTATGTAACCCAAAGATATGTAACGAACGTAAGCAATTTTTGATTTTATTTGTATCCTAGAATAGGGTCCAAATTTATTTACATATTGTTTATGAATTATTTTAATGACTCATGAAACTTTTCATGCAGTACAAGAAATACATACATCTCTTTCCGTGACTGACTACTTACAAACTGTGAACCTCTTTTTATAGTCGGTTAAGAAATACTTACTGTACTTTCGTGATCGAAGATAACCTATTCGATCGAAGAATACACATACAAGCTAGCACGGTATTGCTTTTACATATGCATTAGCACCAAATCCTATACACTACACCCACTGCACAGTAACGCACGGGTTACCTTAACAGGTCGGACCTCTTTCATCTCCCATTTCATTTATTAACACCCACATCATCCATGAACGAACACAGAAAAAAGTACTTTAATTGTCAATCGCACGCACGTTGGGCCGTGGGAAGTGCAATTACTTGAAATGAACAGGAAAGCAATACCGTACAACAAATAATACTATTTCAGTGTATCTAATTTTAGCACTCTTATTACAGTCGCCTTCAAAAAGGTAAAAAGATTTATGAATATAAATTCCATTACGTGGATATATTTTAAATATCTAGTAACACGAGTATTTTTATAAGCAGTACCTACACAAAATATTAAATGAGCTGATTATAGGTTTAAAAAATACTGGGTTGTAGTATTTAAAAAAAATCACATTTCATCATTCAAAAATCTACCTGCAACCAAACTCTACATTTTCGTTTTTACAATTATTATTTTTTAATGACGGACACGTCAACATGACTTCACCTCGCCTGATGGTAAGCTAAAGGCAAAGTCTCTCGACCCTGCTTTAACGGCATATAACTCGTCAAAATAGTTCAAGGAGAGGACAAGATACTTGAAGATAGGCACAAACACATAACCCTTAAAACCTAACCTTTGAGCTTTTGAGCTATTATTTAACAAAAATCTTAACATTTTCATTGTACTCGTACTAATGCTGTGGAACAAGCGAGACATAATTTTGTAGTTTAGTTTCACTAGTTCCATCGAACTAGATAATTAAACAAATAGACACTAAAACTAATGAGAACCTTCCTCTTTTTCGGTTTCGCCGCAGGGGGTTAAAATCAGCCCAATTAAGTCAAGTGTGGCTACATCTAATTCCACGTGGTCGATCGCCATTAGGTAAATAAAGTGAGACATTTTATCGCCACCTAACCTTCGCGCGCTAGGCGATAATTATTGTTCAAACACAATGATCGACATTATCGCAATCGACATGAATAGTTGCAGTATCATGATATTAACATTTACTTCGCTATCTATCGGCCAATTTATATAAGCTATTCATTTATTGAATTTCGAACGATTATAATAGACTAAAGAACATGTTGTGGAGATTATGTGATCTTTGAAGGGCTTTAAGTAGGCAGTGGGTGACTGTGAGAATGTATACTATGTCAGCTAACAGCGTTTCTATAGCTGACATACATCATACATTCAATATATGATCTTCCATACTACAACTTTTGTACGAATAGATAGGTTAGTTACGATAGAGAAGTGACTACTTGGACACGTGAAGAAGATGAACGTAGATTTATGAAGCGTGGGCAACCCGCTAAAGGTCAGCCTAGGCGTACGTATTGCAATTAGACCGAGGACTCTTCATCTGGCCTTAATATTCTCGATCTGATTGACATACGTAGGTCGATCTTTAACGGATTGCCCGTTTTCCTTTAACTCATAAATCGGTCAAGTCTAGATGACGCTATATAGTATTTCAAAATTCATTCCAGAATTTTATTCATGAATTCATTCATAATTCCATCATAAAAATAGTAAGTACTCGACTTTATAATGTACTTAATTATGAGCATTAAACGCCAACTCAAAGTGTCCAGCGATCAAATTTGAATAATACGTGATCGCGTTTATTCCCATGACGAGGTGTTTATACTTTTGTGAATATTATAGTTGCGACTTTCTCTTTGATACATATATATTCAAACTTATATATTATATCCCTAAAGGACCCTCCCCTTCAGGAAAAGAAAGAAGAATTATTATGTTTTTCCAGTCCCACGTTGTATCCTTATTGACGTCAATCGGGTACTTTTCAGGTGCTCTATATTCACTTTCTGTTGCAGAACAGCTTTTTCTAACTAGTTCATTATCCAAATTGATTGAAGTTTTAAATTAGATCATAAGTAGGTTTCTAACTTCGTTGGAAAGCTTATTAAAGAAGTGTAAAGCGTCACGCTGGAATTTTTTTTAAATAAACAATCATACTGATGATTAAAAACTAAAAAATAAAAACCTGATATTAACATCCACTACATTTTTCACATAATATTTTTAAACTAGGTATTTACGGATGAACTGCAAATGTTTTGAAACGGCAACCACAACTCATGGCTGAATTTTCTTTCAACAAAACAAGGGATGTACAGAGGAATAGCAAAATATTGAAACGAAACAGGATTAGTCTATTTAATGCAATATTGCGCTCTCAAAACGTGCAGTACTTTTCCGTTTATCGCAGCGATTGCTATCAAGCCATATCAACTAATGAAGTGCCACATTCAAGGAAAACAATGCGTACTGAATCAAGTGATTGGCCCGACTACGTCAAACCTCTTCATAGGTAATATAACAAATCCCCTATCAGCATTACAACGAAACCGCGTAAAAATGGACAAGTTCCTTTGAAAATCGATATTGATATACAATTTGTAATGACGCTGATTGGCAGAACTAAGGCCGTACTCGGTTCCGCTTTACATTCACTTGGTCTCTTTGCAGACTTAGAAAATATTATGCTTATATTCCTCATGTTGTGTTAGATAGATTCTTGAAAGTAGCCTAACGTATTCCAAGTCACCGTTCATATTAGGTCTAAAAACTTCGATAAAAGTTTGATAAACTCGAATGACACATTGAACAAACCTAGGACAATTGCATATATAAATGACTATTTTTAGCAGGTTAAGTAGATACATAAAACATGTTTTTTTTATAAATATTGTAATAGCCCACCAAGTTCTTGGAGTAAGTCGAGATCATGCTCTTAATGGACATGATGGTTTCAATTCCTCGAAAATGAACGGTCACATCCAACTCATGCTATACAAATTGCAAATATCCTAACAAACCTCGACTAGCCGTAATAAATATCGCACCTAACGCTGTCGCGTGAAAACCAGCGTATAAGTTATGCAAAATTTAATAACGTAACTACCCTTTGAACGCAAACATAAAAATAGCACACCCATACATGGCTTGAAACTTTAGTCCTATTCGAATAATAAATAGGGACCTAAATTACAAGGATTCCTATTTTGCACTACTAGCTTTGCCATGCAGTTTCTGCTACATATCTGTGAGTAGTTAAGTTTTTGTGTATAACCTATATCTAACTCACGGCTCATATTTATTATAGTACCTATTAACATTTTATTTAGTTAAGTAGCCCTCGTTTTGCTTCGAAATGTACGAGTTTCATTTATCTCAAGTCACATTAGATTACACCCATAGAAGAGAATGTTTAAAATGGTAACATAATGCTTCCAATAAACATAGCGGTTCTGGAAATCACCCCAAATATATAAACAAACTCACAAAATTCAACCCCTTTATTAATACTAACTGTGCCCCGCGGCTTCGCCCGTGACATAATTCCTCCCCGTGGCAGGATTAAAAGTATCCTATGTCCGTATCCTAGTTTTAAGTTACGTCTCCACTAATTTTCAGTCAAATCGGTTCAGCCGTTCTTGAGTTATAAAATTAAATAGTGTAATTAACACGACTTTCTTTTTATGTATATAGATACTCGCGTAAATTTTTTAGTGTTTGGAAATTCGTGAATGTTCGTATTGTATTGAACGCTTGGACGCTGAAAGATAATCTCGAGGGTTTGTGATGCACAAAACCAGTGAGATGGATAATGATTTAACCCGTCTTAAGGTTTTGACTATATCTAGCCTGATTGTCAGTGCATTGTGATTGGCTCGCCTAAAGGTGTGACAGATATACGAGAACACCGCCGGATGAGCGACTTTACCGGAAGCCATACTGTCTATCGCTCAATAATCGCGTTCTTCAAGGCATTCCTGGAGCTACCTATGTCTATTGTATTGAGAAAAGACTCGTGCGTTGCCATGAGTAGAAATATAAGATATAAGTATATAACAACTATTTGGTATTAATATAATTGTTATCCAAATCCATATTCATGCATTACATACAATGTTTATCCCCTATATTTCCATACTTTTCATTCAATGACGATGAAACTATATCACTTAACGTTCTCGAGTTTAGTGAATAACGAGATTTTATCGCTCTCGTAACTCGAGTTCTCCTATTTCAGATTGTTGGTATATCATTAGCACACAAGCTTAGACTAGGTCGTTTAATATTCGAATACTAGAAAGCAGATTAAACCGGCTTCTAAGTGCACAACACTGACATATTGAATCTAAAGGTAATATAATAGATATAGGAGCATTAAACCTCAATCCAAGTTTGTTTATAACTGCGGTATAGACTTTATAAGTTTACTGTTTCATAAGAACTTTAGTAAAGTTTCTTTTTCAAAAGTGAAAATTATGAAGCAGTGTTACTTGGCATACAAACTTCTCAACTATGACATAATCGTGATGCTTTGTTTAGCCAGTCAAAGGTTAAACTGTTACCTCAGACGCTGTAACTAGAAGAAAGTTTTCGGTGTTTTGATTTATGATGCTTGTATTGCTTCACGGAAAATATCGAAGTTGGGGCGTTTCATAGACTGAAAGCCGACCCAACTCAATTGGGAAAAGGCTTGGATAACGAGTAACTAAAGTCAGAATATAAATTTATATAACGTGAGATTGACATAAACCTATATCAAAGACAGCTAAAAATGTCAGTACGTCATCGTTGGAAGGTATATCGTATTAAGATCTCGAATAAAAATAGATTCATTACCAGTTTGACCAAGTATGACAGAACTTATATCTCAAGTAAGTAATCTTATGACGTCAACGACTCAACAAATACCTCATCGAATGGGTGATATAAGGTTTGAACAAAAAAATGTTCATTTATTCACTAATAAATGATGTATGTAACGAGGTAAAATCTAGACCATTTTTATTTCGTAGTCATATCTACTATCATAAAATCTGTTTGTTTAAGGTGCTAACAATCTTTATGTGCCATGAATACTGCGGCTCTAAAGTGAAATTACTTTCTATACCCGTTAAAACATAAAAAGCACAACAAGACAGTCCGTTGTTCGTATAATGTTAGAGATGTTGACTCATCGCTTCGTTTTCAAAGCCTTCTTTCTTTGAAGGTCTTTGTGTTTCCCGTACGTTTCATTTCAAAGCCAAATGGGTCAGTGGATTTTGCACATCAGCTCTCATTGTACTAGGGTTAAATAGGCTACAGCACTTTAATGTTCAAATGTACATTAATAATAATGATTCGCTTGCCAAATGTAAATGTTATACAGAACGTTGCTTACACGGGTCGTGTACAAATTACTGCTAATTCCATCTATTTAAGAATGTGGAAAAAAAGACGCAACCTTTCATATCTTTAATATCATTATTATTTAAATGGGGTATTGTCACGTCAGTTTGTTGATGAGCTGTATGAAATAAGGTATGACGTCATGACGTGCTGTTGACATAATATAGTAGTAGTGGTGGTTAATTAAAATTTAATCAAAACAATGACATAAAAGCGGACGCGATTTGTACTACAACTTTACTATATTGTTTATAAGAGCTTTATTAATCAATTTATTAGAAGAGAAAAGAATAGAATAGAGCATGATTTATTGTATGTACACCATTAATACAAATAACGTAATTGTACCTGTTATCATCATACAAGAAATTTCTAAGATGACTACAGCACGGGATTGTCCAAAAAAAGGATAAAAAGATTTTAACAGGGTCGGTAAAGCGTGGATACAAGTCTCCAAATCTTGTTGTTGGAAGCGTTCAAAGTGGGTTCTAGTGGATTGTAGGCGTGTTTGCACATTTAGTGGATTAAGTAAAACATTGACAGCTGGGCAATTGTTCCTGATTTACTTTTTTTATACGACATAGGTTGAAATCTAATAGGTACACAGTAACTGATGATGCTGATTTATAAGTGCTTACAATACCAGAGACGTCAATTGTGAGATGCATACATTCAAATAATTACACAAATATATGGAAATATGGAAAAAAAGAAAAGAATAGAGCTCCTTTCACCACATGCCGTTTAAAAAAGTAATTAGAAATTAGCGTCCAAAAAAAATATACTTAGTCTTTGTTATGTTGTGTGTTGTTTTAATAATACTACCTCTATTTTTAGCCGTTCTGGTATTACTTTGTCTTTTTAAACTAGAAAATAAAGCGTGCTGTGCATCAGCAAGAAAAATAATAGCCAATTTGCACTTTAATCGAAAATGAAGCTACAGAAATAGATAAAGCTCTTTCCAACTTCATACTCATTTATTGTGAAAATGGTGATGGTGTACAATATAATTTGGTGTCTACAATTCGCTCCAGGCCATTCAATGTAAGTAATTTTGCAATTAATTATAAGTACAACAGTTTCATTTATATGGTGAATTCACCTGCAACTGAAAACGTTCTGAGTGAAATCCATTTCCACATTTTCGAGGATAAATACGCTCATACGAGTAATACGGGATTTCCAAATCACTCGTTTAAGTTAGCATTGCGTCTGTATTGCTCGTTACCGATTCTGCATGGAATAGAAGATGCACAAATACGTTGTACATATATATGTTATACATATATCCATACAAAAGTGATAAATAACTAATAATCCATTCCATCGTAGTACACAACAGGGACAGACTGGTCGTTACACAATCTATTTCTCGCTTATATTCTGAAACAACTTGTTTATTATGCAATTACGTACATTGTTTCAAATTACCGCATAAATTCGTCAAGAGTTTTAGCATCTATGTATAGTATGAGGTCCTTTTATTTATACTACAAACGGTAACAAATAACCAGCATCTTACCCACGAACGCCATGGCAACCCGTTTTCCTCGATGCTATTAACAAAAGAGCGATCTTTCTCATCGATACTTCAAAAGAACTGTTATAAAATCATACCTATAATGAGTTTACTAACATTTTTGACAGGAAAAATTCTTTGAAACTGCTCGAAAAGAGCCTTACCAAAATCTCCTATCCTCCTCTATATATCTTGTCATTATGTAAAGTATTATTTACGTTACCTCGCGAGTATGCTTTAGCAAGATTTTCTAAGAATCGTTATAGAAGAACTTATTGAACAAACAAGATTACTTAAACATTTCTTGAAGTATTCTGAACCATCACAGGTCCCATGAGGAAACTTCAACGAAAACGGCCCTTTTTTCCCATCCAATTATTATGGAACATCAGTAGACAAGAGGCAATCGGCGGCAGTGTTCCAATTAACGTCTTAACTAAAACCGTCGTCGTAATTCAGTATTTAATAGGTGAGGGAATCCCGCCAAGTGCCGAGTTTCACATTTACCCCGACACGATTAAAAAAAATACCTCATCTTGACACAGTTCTCGAAATAACCTGTTTTCTTGACCGTAGTGTGAAGCCAAAGTGACGAGTGACGTGTAAAGGGATATTAAAATAATAGTCCGTTTTGTAGCGTTAGAATTAGAAATTAAAATCTTACATGTACCCGTGATTTCAAGACCCGTTCAATACAATTATTTGTAAGCATAAAAAACACGTCGCTATATTATATGTAAAGCATCAAAGTTTTAATCTTTAACGTATAAATAACCCGTCGTACTTGGAACTCTGATGATTTTTGATACAACAGTATGTAGGTAAGTGCTGTTCGCTTGCAACTTCCTTGAGGCCCTTCCTCAGCCATATATTTGAACGGAAAATATTTGTTTTACTGTGTAGCATTATTTTAAGTATAATATTCTGATTCTCAGAACTTAATCGAATTTCTTTCTGATTCCAGGTCGGTCGTCAGATTTCCCCAGAGTCGGTCACATGCTTCAGTTTCAATAACTGAGATTCAATCGTGACGAACATTATAAAAGTCACTTCTACAAAATATAGTTGCGAACACATTACATAGTAATAATATTAAAAAATAAAAATATTCAAAACTAATGACATACCAGTCGTATAATAGACTTGAACTACTAGCTTGTTATATTACATGGACTCTAGAAGACAGATAAACATACATACATAATAATATAATATAGAAACACTCGAGATCAATTCATAATATAGACATTATTCTGAATACGTTTATACAAAAGGTTTATCGATAAAGATTGAAACTTTTAGTGACGTAGGTATTCATGAGTTCATAGTGACGTATTTATAAAAAACACAACTGTATAATTCTGTTCGGGTATATCTTCTGGGCCTAAATCAATCTTTAGCCGATGTTCCAGTGTTCAACCTAAACAACGGATAAGACTATGACGCATGTTTTCAGTGGCAGTCAAATAAAAAGCTGACTTCAAGCTTCGAACTAAAAGCTCCGGATACAACCGGCATCATCACTAAAATGATGATAAATGGTACTTAGTCTTCTACTCCGCAAGTGACTCACTGGGTGCTTTGAAGAGCGTGTTTGTCTACCTCAATGAGCGCTGGCCTGTTGTCAATATGTCGCTACAATAGAAATAGAATTAAGATATCGGTTTTGTCGATCCCTTTTCAACGTAAGTACTTCACTGTGAACAGTGAGGTGATACAAGTGCTATCTACCAATAAAAATAGACCACTTTTATTAATGCAAACTCAACTTGTGCTTACGAGCGTAACATTTCAGAAACCACCCATATTTAATACTGAAACGACTTTTTGTACACATCAGAAGTACCATTACGTTACTAATTCGCCACTTCTTGCTTTGCCAACTTCGAAGTCGTTGGCAGCAGGAACTTTAATAATTAAGTTAGTCGAAATGACCTCAAGAAGTCGCATACCTAATCTGATTTACAAATCCAATCTCTTTGGACGGGCTGACTTAAACTTGAGATCTTTTTTCTGCAAAAGTTTACAGAAGTTTTTTTGCGTTACAATTTGATGTGACTCTTTATTAAGATTAGGAACTATAAAGCCAGGTCAAAGCATAAGAGTATAGTATTGTATATATATAAACGTGTAATATTTTTAAATATATATATGTGTATATATATATAATATATGTAAAAATATTACACATTATGTTATGGGTATTAATTACAAACAGACACTTCAAATTCAAAATGGTATAAATTTATTAATTTAGTTGGAAACATTTTACCTGAAGCCCTCTGAAGGCTACGCTATAATATGATGCAAACGTTACACCTATAGCGTAGTCTGAAATGAGCTGAATGCTATTTCTGAGCTATTTTTAACGTATCACTCAAATGATATAAATAACTTCAAATGTATCTTTCTAGGACATTTATAATGATTTCCTTTCACAGCTTCCTTACGAACACTTCTTAGAAGTAATATAAGACAGCGACATTCTGTCAGCTTGTACAATCTTTGTTTATTATTATATTTTCACAGTAAGATACTAACGTCGTTCGTTTGTATTTTTATAATATGACGAAATTCTGAATGCTTCAAGTCTATCGTCAACGCCAAAGTTGTTTCTATTTTCAAAACGAACCTTTTAAGTCTTAATTTATAGGATTAAAATAATATTATAATATCTATCAACATCCATTAAATCCACCCGATCCACCAAATTTTCAGCCTGGTTATTTAACGTATTGGGTATTTTTAAATATTCTGTCACCTATTCGGTAGATGGCAGACCATTTGAAAGTGCTGATAAGTGGATTATGGCCTTAAGTTTTAATGAATACTTAAAATATAATATGCTTAGTTAATCGATCTCAGTTTGAGTACCTACTACGTAACCGTTGGAATACTATTACTATTTAGGCTTTGAGCTGAAAGGTCTTAAATATAAAAAAAAATCCAGTCCATCTTTTACACAGATTGCCGTAAATATCTTCGTATATTAGTAGGCGTAGTGGGCTAAAGTTTGCGCATTTTTGCGCCGAGCAATAATACTATTATTTTTTGGCGCAAAAATACGCTTACCAAACAAAAATCAAAAAAGGACTGATTAACAAATGACGTGAGACTCTGGTCAATTGGTGCGCGTCATCGAACCCCGCACAACCACGCTTTTTGCGCAATTTGAGCGTTTTAGAAATACATTGTCAGGATGTTTATAGCTGTACCTGAAACAGGAGCCTTGTCCCTCAAAATTGAATCTGGTTCTTGAAAAAAATGTACCTATACCAGCCTATGCTCGTAAATTAATCCTTGAAGGGCGAATCAATAAGATTAAATTTAGAATTTGCCCATAAAGCCATGAACAAAACGAGACGACTGAGTTCACACTAGTGAAACTGTTCACTACAGTAAGCACATAAGACTGTTTTACTTACCAACTAATTAAATTAAAAAACACTTATAATTTTTTTTTAAATTGCACTATTATCATTGAAATCTGTTGCGAAAGTATTAGTAAGTATTTTTTCATTTGGAACACTATTAAGGATGATTAAAAACCTGAAATATTCGTAAAGATTTGTCTAGTACGTAATAAAAATCAGAGAAAACTTTCACATAACTGGATTTACATTTCTTAAACTATTAGGAGGTAAATGTGAAAAGACTGTAGATAAATAATCGCTTTTTCACAATCTCTGAAACACATGTACTACACCTTATAGCTCCTTGTATAGATTTCATAGTTAATAAATACCATACTATAACATTATAAATTACCTACCCTAAATGATGTATAACCTGCGTGGACTGATTGATATTACTACACCATAATAGAAGGCCTACTCTACTTAATATATATAGATTTCTATAGCAACATCAACCAAATATTATTCCTTACATAGCATAATAGAATCGGTAATATCTATAAATCGTCGATACCAATGTGAAAATGTTGTTGGAACACGCGAAACGACGACGGATTTTTGCGGTCAACAAAATTGAGTATAATAAGTAGAATATCCAATCCTATAGTAGGGCCAGGACAGGGTAACCTGAGTTGAACAAACCGAAAACTACAGTTCACTGTTAAAACATGGAGTGTTTCTTTCTTTATGGTTAAATAAATGGCAATCGCTCCGTATAGAAAAAAGACTGTGATGTTTTAGAAACATGTATTCTAATCTGTGCACAACAGAATAAGATTTCTTTACTTTTTTACATATTTATATCGACTTGGCCTATATACCGGAGTATTACAGAGTACCTAACAGAGTCCATATTCCAAGCCCTACTTTTTTTATACCACTTAGGTGGCAGAAAAGCACTCGGTCCACCTGATGGAAAGCTGTTACCATAGCCTATTAGACGTGTGCAACACCAGGGGCGTCACACTCGCGCTGCCGACCCTGAGTACTCGCGCTACCTGAGTATTTTCTAATAATAAAACTGATAGTACTTTACCAATATAATTGAACTCAACATCCCACGATTGCACGCAAACAGAAGCACAAATTTATGCTAAGAGAAACAACGAGCATACTTTAATTAAGAAAATTGAACGCTCTGTTTAACATTATTTCACTCAAGTTGATTTTCGCCTGAATAAAAATATTAGTCCTTAGGGAAGTTGATTCATAGTATTCACGAGTTGGTACAGTTATCGAACTGTGGAAAACAAATGACGAATATTAATGACTTCATTTGGTTTCCACATCAAACCACAAAAGCGTGTATTAGGTTGAAAATTCAACTCTTAAATTCGTATTACGACAACACGGATTAAAAATCAGTTATTGGATGATATATATCGGACTGAAGTTAATAGCTTGTTCGTTATTTGAAGTCATAAATAAATTTATTCAGGAATTGAAGAGAAAGGCAGAAGTATATAGATACTAACAGTTGCCCGCGGCTCCTCCTGCGTAATATACTGATAACGTTCCAACATCCCACAGGCAGGACCTTCTTCTCGAGATATGATCGTAAATCGCACACACATTATGTTTAAAACATATTGAAGTATCTTCAAAAAAAACCATATCAGCCCATTTCAGATATCACGAATTTTATACGATTTCCTTGTCACATTGGAACGGATGTGAGCGCCATTGATTCTTGACTTTCAAACGAAATACCATATATACCTGTTGCAGTCTGTTAATCTCGGTATAGACCTGCGGGCTTACGACCCAGTACCAATTTCCGGTCATAATGATGAATGTTTGTATTTGTGATTTATCTAACTTCCTCTGTTGAACACAAATCGGTTTCCACGTAAAATGGATAGTCTGAAACTGAACTGCCTTGGAGGCATCTTGACAACAAATGCGTTTGTTACGTATGAGGTCTTAGGTTTACCCCAATGACGGGATACCCTGGGATAATATCCTGTTCAGGTAAAGTATTATAGTTATTCTTTTTGTTACAATATTTTCAACGGAGAGTCTACTAAAAGTGCCCAATGAAAGACGAAAAATCTGATGATTCCCAAGATTCTGTCGTCTTACTTATTTGGCCACCAGCAGTGGACAGCTAAATAACTTTTTGTATTTGTACATCCATAATATTTAGAACTAATCCTCTTAACTTTTGGAAACAGTAAGCGTGAATAATATTTCTAGTCATAAAAATAGTACGATGTTTCACCAATAGTTAAAGCAATAAAGCTGAATATATAATTCGCGTCGATACTTAATTAAGTTTCTTAGTGTAATCATCTGAGCGGTTAGACATTGATTAACACCAAACAACTATTATATTGATAGATGGAGCCTCAACGTGCGTACATTATTATTATCAGAAGGGTGGATGTCAAGGTCATGACTTGCTTGAAAGCTTGTATTGTGATAAGCACTCGCACCTTTTAATATCTTTTAATATCTTTTTTGATGACAGTACCATGGTTTTCCCAATACGAACAAGCTGACTCAACTACGGAAACACTACCGGCGGACTAAGTATTCACGTTGCGTAGCAATATGATTTATTCTTAAGATTGCTAAAACTGGCAAAGCCCTTTTCTCTGTTTCTTTCTTTTCTACCCGACAGCGGTGATACTGAAAAGACTGCATTTATGTTTAGTACGTTTGTTTCTATGTTCAATCATAACTACTATTAAACAAAAGATTTAATTTTGTTGAATGATATACTCGTATTGTCGAAATAATTTTTATTGTGTGTGTCACAGAATATATTTAAAGTGACTAAAATATTTGGCGGAAAATATTTGTATCTAAAAACGCCGCTGTCGACATTTTTAGTTTAGTTTTATAAGAATTTTATCTCTCTATTTTCCCGTTATTCTGTAATGGAATTTATTATTATTATTATTTATAACTATTCTCTATCAAATATGGGTTACGAAATGTTACGAGCTTTGATAATAACATTGAACAATTTCGCCTGAATATTTTTTCTCACGTTCATCATAAATATCAAGCTAACACAAACATGACTTTGGCAAATCAAAGGCACGTGTTTTGGAATAATGTAACTGCTTTTAGTTGCGCCTATATTGGTGTATAAGGAATATCTTCAGTACCTAGGGATGTGTGAAGTAATTCGTCTAATAACCAATTGGATATTGGTTTTTTTACCTCAACGTATACGTTTTGGTTGTGTTATTGGAATTCTCAGCTCCTACTATTAAAATAAGCTACTAGTTTTTTGGGCCCAGTAACACACGGATGCCGACTATTCTCGTTGATTTTCTAAAAAAAATCTAAAAACGTGACAAAAAACATTATGTGCCAGAAATAACACTTCGCTATCTGCATAATAAAGTACAGATAATTTTTTTATCAAAGGCTTAGTTAAAGTTTGTGTATATAACATCAGTGGTTAAAGTTAAATCACCATTCATAAGTAAAGTAATCAATATAATCAGAAGTGGTTAAATACAATTTTTGTAACTAAAAAAGAATACTGATTCTATAAATTGCCTTGGAAATGCAAAAATAGTTTAGGTAACGTCAATCCGATAAAATAACTTGAGTTTCACTTTCACTGAAAAATAATAATTTCAGGTGAATTTGATGCCTGTCGCATTAGTTTTTTACCTGCGTTTTCTTGAGATGAGTAAATTTATGTTTAACATTTAATTTCACTTACTGCTATAACCATCGTCAATTCGATCTTTCTACGTATGGTTCTCCATCTACATCGATTTTGTAGATATCGATACTAAATCCCGATTTTATGAATATCGATACTGTATCGCGATTGTCGCGCGTTTCACCGTCAGTATCAATAATACATCAGCGCACGTAGAGGCGCTAGCTGCGACTGACAAACGATTGTGTACGCAGTGTACCGTTCAGTCACTGCATCGAGTGTCCAAAAAACTATTTAATCACCACAGTGTGGTTTTATACATGTGCCTGAAGCCGCATTCGAACGTGGCATCCGGCTTCCGATGAAATCACTAGTAGCCGATGCTAAACGTAGCATTATGTATATTTGTACGGGAAATATTCGAAGTAGTATTTGTTGAAGTAGTATTTCTTTAAACTAGTTGAGTAACCGTTTTGTAAAAGTTCAACGCCCGTTTTGAAATATGAGCTATTTGCCGATGTTGTAGGTACTCGGAGTATAAATTTATATTTTACAAAATATTATTTAAAAATATTTAAGATTATTTATTTAAAATATTCTACGACATTCTACACAGCGTTCTCTAGACCCCAAGTAAGCGTAAGTTTGACTAGCTTGTTTTATGGTTTCTAGAATGCGGATAAACATGTTTATATATTTTTTTATGAGTACTTACATATATTATACATACTCGTATAAACACCCAGACCAATGCAAATAGACATTATTCATGCATACGAATATTTGCACTGAGCGGGAATCGAACCCTTGCCCCCTGTCGTAGCAGTCGAATGCACTACCGCTACGCCATAGATACCGTCGAAATTATGCTGCCTTGGTATACCTTCAGGTGATATCTTAGGTGGTCAATTCTAAGAATCTCTGAGGCAACTAGGGCGATTTCCTGGTAGTTTCGGTGCTTTTTATATTGTTGAAATCAAAAACAGGCCACTTTGATTCCATTGTGTTTTACGTTCGCTTACTTTGCTTTGTCGCATATAGTTAGGCGAGAAGTGAATATATTTTATTTCCAACAACATCAATTTAGGTTGTTTCGAATAATTTCGGCATGGGTTTCAAAACGGTTTTTTTTTATATCACTTTTAGCATAGACAAACATATGCCTGATGGGAAGCGGTCACCGTGACCTATGAATGTGTGCAAAACCAGGGGCTAGTACTAGTCAAAACTGTGGTCAAACTCTCCGGGGAAAGCTCGGTATTTCCATGCATTACATTACATTTCACAACCTGATGTACAAAGTCACAGCAGTGAGGTTGTGCGTGGGATTAGTCCTTTTAAAAAAATAATTTTATTCTTATGATTTATTGTGTGATTTCCTGGTGAGGGCGTTAGACATTACGTGAATTTCCGTTCAACTCCGTTCAACAAAACCTGCGCCTCATAAAATGCTGCATGGTAATATTTACATACTGGTTCGTGTTTGGAGGTAAAGGGTTGACAACACGTGAAGGGTGAATGTGAATGTATGTTTGTTATTTCATTTTTTTGTTTTGTCTATGTATATTTTCTGAAATTCCCTGTATAAATGAACTTCTGTGAGTTACAGTGCCGTAACCAGGTCCTATACTGTACGCCTGCGAGGTACATGTATGTACGTCCATGATGTATTGTAGTTTAAACTATTCTTCAAGTTTTTTTGTATATCTCTGAAAGTCTCAGGAATAAAGGTCACCCTTATAGATGGAAATAATGCCACAATAATGACCTTCGTCTTGACGGCTTCGCCAAATGCTTTTTCACGCCTCGCTTAAAGGATTATAGGAATGTATATTATGAAGGTCTACGAACAAACAAATTCCCCTTCTCTTTCTTTATATAACTATTCCAACCAACCAGCCAGCAAATTATAACCAACCTTGCGAGCACAAAAAGAATGTTTAATATGAATATACTAGCAATTACCCGCGGCTTTGTCCGCAAAAAAATCTGATCCCGTTTCCGTAAACCATGGGGAGGGATAGAAAATGAAAGAAAAAAGGAAGATGATCCTTGGAATATAAATAAGTAAATCATTTCAATTTTTGTCAAATACAATTGCTAAAGCCTAAATACCAATTTAAAGTAAATCTACTAAAGAACTTTACATATTCTTACTTCAACGAAACCCTCACTCTATAAACTGAATCGCTGAAACAATGTCGTAATGATGCGTCAGTTTATTTTTCATTTAAAGAAAAGGCATCTTGTTATGGTCACGACCTACATCCGCACTAAATGGAGCAGAACACCACTTTGTACTACGTGTAGGTATACCTACTAAGCACGGCTCACAGATCCCTGTGTAGATCGGCCGATGCGCTCTACTCGAAGTCTATTGAATTAACCACGTAGCCCTAAGATACGGCCTTTCTCATCACACGTCTACATAATTTTATACTATAGGTACCATATTATACACGTTTAGATATTAATATGTACGAATTAAGAAGTATTTATACTTGTATTTTTACATAAATAACACCTATTTCTAATACTGAGTATAGAGGTAGATAAATTCGCGCGTTTATCGATTGCATTTAAGAACGTGACTTATATTTTACTCAAGCTAATGTTGTGTTGCCGTGTGCATAAATTCAACCTTCAACAACGAATAAATACGATACCGGGAGTGCCTTGACCTTTATCAAAAAAGCACTCGGTTGAAAAATATAGCTAAAGCACCACAAATACATCAGCTTTGATATCAACACCGCTAATCAGACTCAATTTATCTGATATCGGCTGAACAAAAACTTCTCTTGGAAACGTGGGCTAAGCCTACGTTACGAATTATGTGTACCTTGCCTTATAACCTCATAATTTTCATTTTCATAAATGTAACCTAACCAAAAACTTATAAATATGTACTGGTATTGTCGAATCCTTTGGCAATACCACCATAAGTATATGAACACATCGAATACGCGTCCGTAACGACCACAAACGCTGCGTAAGTCTATATCTTAACACAAAGCAGGTTAGCACCTCCATAGCCGGTTGGAAACACAACACTATGTACCTGTGACGCTGAGCAAGGACATGATGGGACGAACGCCCGTCTGGCCTGGCTGGCCCGTCGACCCGAGGCGGTCGGCGGGGCCGGTGCCTCACCGGCCGCCGCGGGGCGCCATTACTCGCACACGCGCGCCCGGCTTAACGCGCGGCCGGCGACCGACTGACGCCCGGCTACCCACTGTACTCACTAGCAAGTACTAGTCCTCTTAGCACATGCGCAGTGGTCGCGTTCTGACATCACCGGCACCCGGATTATTTTCGCCCGGCGAGGTAAATACCCTCACATCGATCGAGCCCGGTTAAACTTTATGCAATTATTGCACTGGCCTAGTCCTTTAAGATGCAGTTTTAATGACCGAGAACGAACTCTGGGTTTATTTTGGTTTCAGATATTGACAAAGATAAAAGGGTATAAATCAATAAAAAATAGATACCTACTTGTAAACCTATAGAGTCGCGCAGCGATAACGATACCAAGAGCGATACTATTCTAAGTTCGATTCTCGGTTAAGTTAGGTGTTATTGTTTTTTTTTTAATTGATTCATAAAAAGTAGCATATGTTTTTCCAGACTAAAATCTATGCCTGTACATCAGCCGTATAAGTGTGAATGAGTAACCAACATCCAAAAGTAGAATAGGTAGGACTAGCAGGAAGTAGGCTAAATTAAAATATTCAGCTCCAAAGCAACCAAGTATATAATTTTGGTTGCGTTTAATATGCGTTAAGAATTGTCGGAGTTATAACGAGTTTTAGTTGTTTTAGTAATTATATCTGGTAATTCATGAAGTCAAAACTTTATTATTTTAAGGCATGCGATGGACTTAGCTCTTAATTACTAAGATAAATTAAAGGTCAACTTTCACAGGTTATATGACGTATATTAAAATTAGCTGTAGCCCATGACTACATTCCCGTCACCAATATAATAAAATGTGCTATTCGCAGTGATAGGTTTTTGCCCTGACACTTCGGACATTTTGTTGGGCATTTGTTATTTTTACCCAAAATGCCAGGGTATGAACCCATCTGTATGACGGGTTTATTATGTTTCTGTCATGCTTTTTCACGACACAAAAGTATAATCTCTAAATGTTATATAAACTTTAAGGCCTAATCAATTCACGTTGTGTTTCCAAAATTAACAAAAAACGCCTGATATTTTTTGCATGCCGTAATGATGTTGAATAGTTTATAAAAAAAAAATTTACAAGTAAAGCGAGATTAGATCAACATTTAAATTCACTTTCATTTATTTTGGTGAAAATGTACAACAGAAATGATACCATTTTGTATTAAAAATAACAAAAAATGCTCACAATCTCGCAGTAAAAATCTCGGCAAACTCGCAAAGACAATCATTTATTTCCTCGGGAGAGAGGGTGGACTTTTCTCGAAGAAGGAGGTTCAATTCTATTTGAATTCTTTATTGGCGCCAGACCGCCGATCTTTTAATTTAAATGTTAGAACGCTGTATTGTTACTTTTAGATTTTTATATGACTAAGATAGCAAATAAATATGATCCACTTGTCGGTAAGCATTTACGAGTTAGCCAATAATTATAAGCCAGTGATATTACTCACGCTTTGCTATTTATAAAAGAAAACTCGGGTATACGAGAACTTCTTCCTGCTGGAAAAAGCGTAGCTTATCACCTTAGTCTTGATACACATAGCCCTAAGCGATAACAACTAAGATAAATTATACAAAAATATATTGCATACCAAGTGCTTCAAGCTACAACATTCGTTTAAATTTGCTACGAAAAGTTTAAATGAACATTATTTTACGTAGCAATTACGTAGCAATTCGAGTAATATGTGTCGTAGAAGCCAGTGCTGGAAGGCAACAACCGCAAATAAAGAATAAGAGCTTACCAACTAAACCAAAGGTAACTCAGCACTCGCAATGATGTTCTACAAACCAAGAGTGTTAAGGCTGCTTTATGAACTGCACAGACGGGGGACTTTTGTCCGAGAAGACAAAAATCTCTGAATCTTGAATACAATGTCTTTTGAGTACGTTAACAAAGCATACTGGGACCTAGTTACCACGTTACTTCTATTTAGGGTGGGGGAGGACCGAGTACTTTTGCCCGTAGATTTTTTCGGGGGATATTTGTACGCGATACTGTTATTAATCCGTCGAGTGCGTTATTCAATACAATTATAAGAGATCTACTTGGAAGGAAGAAAAGTTCGCCAGCAAAAGTCCCTCGTCTGCGCAGGCTATAAGACGCAGCCTGTTTTATTCGCACTGCGAAGTGCTACGAATAGCCATAAAATAGTGTATAATGTTTGCTACGTACTGCGTAGTACAGTGCTACGGAGCTAAGAACTCGTAGCATAGGCTACGTACGTAGAACTATAATTTGCAATAAGAAATCAATAACTTTTCTAAGTAGTAGTCTTTTAAAATTTAACTAAGTTTGAATAGATTGCATAGTGGGGTATTAAATGTAAATTCTAATGTAATTATGCGTCACACTGTAAAATTATAAGAAGCCCTTTAGAATGTTGTTATTCAATGTTTGCAAGTTAAGAAATGAGATTAAATGAAAAAGAAAGATCTTATGGTAAGCTAACCTGCACCTGCAAGCCGGTCACCTACGGATTGACGGATTAGGCTCTCCTTCTTAAGTTTGGTGGAACAGTCAGCAGTTGCTCTCGTAAAAGTCTAACATGGATGCAAACGGTACTGGCGCTCGAATGAAAAAGAATATATTTTAAAATTCTAAGCCTAATTAACTATTAATAATTAACCATCCCGATTTAAAAAAAGGACTCTTAAAGCATTCTAATTTCAAACCGGCTCTTAAAAAGACTTGTTTATGGCACTGACCGATGTCCAATGCCGTGGCCATTGTTTATTTGCGACAACCATTCGTTACACAAATAATCTTTGTCAATGAGTTGTACCATCATTACGTAAGTCGCACGTGGCGTCGCGTCACTCGGCCCTTTCCGACCTTCCGCGAGAACAACCGAGTCCGAATTCAAATATCGATTGGAACGAGCCCGCGAACCCGCGACACCATTGTGACGTCACATAGCCCTAGACAACAAAACATCATACCTACTACCGTCTGTTATTGAAAAAACAACTTTATTCACTTAGTAACTAAGTTCAAATTTGATAGTTTCAGTTTATGTCGGAAAGTTTTTGTGTGCAGATTATATTGCTATGGCAGTACCGAGCGTACGAGCCTCCTGACCCATATCGAGGACAATACATAATGCGTATGCACCTGTTATACCTTTACTAGTAGATACGATTGCATCACGCTCAACATGTGCCACCAAATTACTAAACGGTATTGAGGATATGTTTGAAATGAGCTATTTATGCTAAGTAGTTTTATGTACCATGTATATTATCTATTCTGTTTTTGTACTATTCGACTTTTTCTATTTGTACCTAAACATATTGCTTGAACAGGACTATACAATCATCAGTGGCACCAACAAATTTTTGAACCTAAGTGATTTTTTTATTATTACCGGAATTAACAATATTAAATAATATATTTATTAAAATATTGTCTTATTATTTAGGTATTAATAGTTACTTAACCAAGTGGTAAATAAAAGGATATAGACTCATGAAGAAAGGAGCGAAAAGTTTATGAAGCTAAGCAAAACTTAGCGTTTGTATATTGATTAGTAGGTTAATCGACGCAACAATCACAAAGCGTGAACCTTGGACGTATGAAACTAACGGACGTAACGCGTCGAAGAATACAACTGAGGACACTAGAGTCAGCCAGCTTGCTTATATATACTCGTATGTATAATTCGGCATCCATACACTCACAAACTAGTCAGTCACTTGGTACGTGGCACGCGTAATTCGATTCGGTACTTATGTAAAAAATACGGCATGTATTGTGTAGTGAAAAGATGCAAAAACCGTAGTAACAACTACTTAGAAAAAATCCAGGAATCAATCCGGGTAGCACGTTACCACCCAAGATTCACCCACATGGTTAGCCGTCGCCATTATTAACCTTAGGTTAGGTATCCTTTATTGTGTTCGTACTCGGTTGCCACTCATCTGCGTGCTTTTGTCCCCTTATTTGCGGTGGTTGTAACATGTTATTCTCTTCCTTAAATTGCTATCAGACGTACAGTCAACAACAAAAGTAGCTACACAAATCGTAATTTATTAAACACCATAGTTCTTAAACCTTTAATAAAATAATATGAAATATATTATGTGCTGATTTTAAAACTAAGTATATAATTATAATATGCCAATTTAATGGTTCATATGCATCAATGTCAGAAAGTCATAACCTCATCGTCGGTTCCGGTCAGATGAAGTCTGAGGGTAGATACTCACGTAAAAGAAAAGAGGGAGAAGGTACTTAACAATGGTGATGAAAATACAAAACAATGATAAGTATTTGATAGTTTTTATTGAGATATAAAAATGTCTTTTATTCAAACATTGGGGAGGATAATCTAGCAAATTGTAGTAAATATTTGGTAAAAACATTGTATATGCACATTTGCCAATGTACAATTCAAATTCAAGTCATTAAATAAAATTAGTTAATATTAAATTAACCGCTCTGTTTTTTATTTATAAATACGTCTGGACACGGAAAAAGCTTCAAGTGTCTCACTGTCATTTGTCATTTTTTACTAGAAATTACATAATTATGCATATAAAGGCTTCGCTGCCTCATGCGTGCAAATTTTATGTATTTTTTCACGAAATTCCCCCATATTATTATTATTCGCATTCGTGCACAGGGATGAGGCAGCGGAAGAACTAAACCGTATCTGTGTACTCAAGAACCTGTAGGGGTCATTTGCGTTTGCATTCTCATAAATCGTACGACGGGTCCTAAAAATCTAATCTCGCGATTACGTTCTTTTGACGTCACCGCAATTCAAAAAACTATAATGTCTCTAGTCATACTTCAAATACCTATTGTTATATTAGCTACAAATACGTTGCCAACATATGGTCCGTGGGGTCTGGGGTGTTATAAATCCCTAGTGAAAGTGTGGTCGATCCAACTCTCTCACGGCACCCCGTCAAACCTTCTTGTATCCTTGATAAATCATATCGTCTGTTCCACCTTCAGATTACTTACACCTTTCTCGTACGGTCTGTCCGAGGCAAGGAACTCCTATAGGTCAGTGCATGGGGTATTCAGCCAGCAGGAATTTAATATTGGTATAACAGGCATGTCATATTTTCTTTCTTTAGTCATAATTATACATAATAAATAGATGCCATAAAATATTTTTTTTTCTACATAAATAATGAGATAATAAGCCAATATAAACTTACAAAGTAATAAAATAAATAAATCTTAATAACATTTCATAGATTCTTATTAATAATGAATAATCATTTATTTATTGCTCATTAGTTTTTACTTTCATAGATAATACAATTTACTTTGACAAGTAATTACGTCCTATTTTTGTTTTAGAAAATACGTACAAATTGTACCAAATAGATAATTGTCCCTAGCTTACACTGACATGCATCTCTAGCGAGTTAATAGCAATTCACTACTGCACTACATTTTCTAGTACTGCAAGCTAGTATGTAGGTAATACTTACAAATAATTAAAACACGCTTTTACTAAATTCAGTTGTAACAATGAAGTAATAAAGTTTATTTAATTTACTTGCAATTTAGTTCTACTCATTTGTAATGGTAAAAGTATGTAAAATCCAGACAATATAATAATACGAAACTACTACCCGTTCGCACTAAGTTTGCCGCTATCAAATGAGGTCGGTATAGCGTTGTCTCACTAGAACTGAGTGAGTGAGACAACGCTAAACGTGTGACAGTTGGCAGTGGCAAACTTAGCGTGAACGAGTAGTAAATAAAATAATTGTAGTAAATTGATGATTGAGCCTGGAGGTAGATAATGAAAACTACTAGTAAGTAGTCTTTAAGTTCCAAGTATTTGAATTTGTACTAATCACAATTAGTAAACTGTTAAAAGCGTGTTTTAAATTTTTAACTTAATTATTATAAATACCACGAACTAGTATTTATACTTTATAATTTATGAACATAATGAAAGAATTGTTCAAAATCTTCTCAACATCAGAGCAAAACAGACACATATCCATTATTGCCTTCTTTTTAGAGTGATATATTTCTAAGTCTTTTATAAGTAAAGAAAAGCCTCTGATATCGAGATATTGTATTAAATCACTATCTCAAATGATATTGTTAAGACCTTCAACAAATTTCAAGTACTTCTCATGTCTGTCGGCATAATTGTCCGAATCATTTCGCCTCTCTTCAATATTTTTTTTTTCATGACTGAGTAACAATTCAAATATTAAACTGGAATATATCCTATTGCTATCATATCTTACAATTTTAGCTTGCTTCTGTCTCCCGTCTTCCCTATTACATTTCTTACATAGATTTTTCACTAGAGCATTATTTTGTCTGACCAAGTCGAAATGATCATATATAACAGCTATTACCTCATGAACTATAAAACGTCTGTGATACCACAGCGTCTCATGATACTTGTAAAACTTCAACAACTCATCGTTTAAAACTAACTCATGGAACAAAATTACTAATTTTCTAAATTTAAGGGTATTATTTTGCATACAGTTACAATTTTTAGTAGCATAGCCAAGTATCAAGTTGATTATATTATCATTGGTATATGTTAGCAATTTTTCTTCTGAAGGTTGCCCCGTTACATCATTTGTGAAGTTTTTTGCTAATACTCTTATAAAGTTCTTTCTCAGATTTACGTCGATGGTACCCTCAAAAGATCTCCAACTGTCTTCGTCAATAGTTAAAATATTTTTTATACAGAACTGACGATAATGGAAGCAACTGAAGTCTGAAACATGCTTCGATGACCATCGTTCAGAGAATCCATATTCTTTAATGTAGAGTAAGTTTATATCAAATTGTCTCCTCATACTCTTAAGAGTTTTTAGCAGCCACATTCGATGATTCCAACTGTGGTAGTTATTTGGGGCCTTGTCCGATGCTAACTCGCAGATATGCAAGTCATCATTGATTAGATTTTCTATATAATTGCTCTGAACAGTCTCATCTGAAATTTAAATCAATAGTGTGTTAGATATTGTTTTTCTGTAATTATCATTTAGTTTTAATGGCTATATTAATATTACCAAACACAATACACAATAGTTTATTTTCCTAATGTTTCAATGGACATTTATTTATATTAGACAATACTATGCGATTCAAGTAAGAAGATAATCGCGTTCGCGGAAACTTCATTCCGTACTCATCAAAATTGTACAGCTAGCAACAAAATTTTCACGGCGCGTCGGATAGGTTCATAACTGTAATGGTAACAACGACTTAATTTTTATTTTATTTTCCCAAATACATAACATATTTTCTTAGTAATAATTTATAATAATAGTTCATAATTGATTGGTGTCATAGTGTGCCGCTAGCTACGCTTCCAAAACCATTGATTATATTTCCGATTTTTCTCCATTTTGTTGCGTCCTTGTTGACTTTTGTTGTTACATTGTGTTTGTTATAGACTTTTGTTATTGTTTTGATAAGTTTATTTTGTTAGGTACAGTTAAATTTGCTTAAAATGAGTAAGGAAGGCACAGTAGTACATTCACAAGCACGTGAAATTGTTCGTGCGGCTCCGATAACAGTGCAAACGATAAAATAAGCGGCATCGAAGTTTTACCGCCCGATTAAAAATAAATAAATATAAAAACGAACCGATAGTTTATTTCGTAATTATCATTGTATGTACTTATCTCAGATGGAATAGTGATGTAAAAAAATGTATTTGCTGACCTTACTTTATGCAATGAAGTAAGCAACGGGAATCAAAATGTCATTATGACAGTTATCAACTTACGTGAATCGCATAGTAGACAAAGATATAAATAACAAAGATAAAATAAATCAATTAAAAATGGAAGCTGTAGAAAAGCGAACCCCATGCTTCAAGTTGAAAGGTTCAGTTGCAATTGGGATTAAGACAAAGACGATGTTAACTACTTTTTTTCTCAGGAATAGGGGTCACAAACAATCCTAAAATGAAGTTATAAACTTATTCTTGAAATTAAAATCATTCTATGAAATCCTAGGTAATGCAGTCTTTTTAATTTGCATAACATACTTTAGGATTTTGAAGAACAACAAACAACATGATGAAGAAATTGATTCTTTATATTTCTTATATACTCTGGCGTGCAAGGATAATGGCCACAGCAATAGGCCAGTTCATAAATAGTGGTACTATTATTAATGTTTGTGCTATGTTAGATCAGTAACTTGAAATGCAATAAATACAAGTCTTAATGAACTAATGGCCGAGAACATTACTGATGAATTAAAACCTAATAAGAAAAGGAAAATAATATACCTTTTAGTATGGCTTCCAATAACCATCTTCTGTAACCAAAGGCATCATTGCATTTTGGCTTTCTGGATAGCACTAATTTTGTAAACTGTAATTCTGATGACTTCTCTAGTAAAGATTTGAGCACCATTTCTCGTCTTTTGTTCCATAAAGACGTAATTTCAGGATTTAATAAAATAGTAACATTCAATAGCCTACTTAACCTCTCAGAGTTCATTGACGACGGTTTAGCGATTCTACGCTTTGGCTTTGTGAAATATTTATCCATTAGTTCAGAATAACAATACATATAAACATGTTTCACACACCAGGACTCCAGGCCTAGACAATTCTCTAAATGTAGGACAGGGGATTTATTTTGAAAATTACAATCCACAGGAACTATGTCGAATGCACATCTGAAAATTTCACAATTTTAGAACGCATTTTCTTAACAACACACAATATTACTTGAAAATTTGCCAATAGAAAGTAAATATTTACAACTCAGCGTTTTTCGACATAACATTATCGACATCTTTCAGTATTTTCTCGACCAAAGCAAACTTATCTTCATCCATGTTTAATTTATAATATATTCGACTATTTATTTGTTAAGTATTATTTAAATTATGTACTTATGTAGTCTAAATATCAGGATAATTAAAAATAAAAACAAGTTCTTCAAACCACGTCCATTATATTTTCAAACGTCAATAAAGCTGCCAATGTCAAAGTCAAACGAATTATAAGACAACAGATAAAAAATTATTTCTTTGATATCATTCAACCCATTCATTCTTGTAACAATAACAAACACAAACAAGAGAATAGATCGATGATCATTTTTCAGATTTCCAAGGTTAGTTTTTGAGCAAAGTAATTCATATCATTCAGTTAGTGAAAATGAAATGTATATATTAACTCTACTCGTAGAACCCTATTTTATTATTTTAAATATCATGCAATCAATGCAATGATTATCAATTTTTGACGCAGACTGTACCAATTATTAATTTATATACTCTTCAAAGCTGCATAGAGTTCCACTAGGTGACAAATAATGGCTGGTCTTACATAACCACCTCCGTTGGCCATCGGTGGTGATTATGTTGGACTCGGACCAACTAAAAACGAAAGCCATCTCGCATCTCGAAACCCCCCAGAGCCATCTACGTCTTCGAGATGGCCCCTTGGGGATTGGGAATCACGGTATCCCCGTCTTGCCCTCAGAAAAAAAAGGCGAGAATCATAGCTGGCTGGCTGCTAAGGTAACAGGCGGCCGTCCTGTCACCACCTCCCAGCCCACCCTCTGCCCTTTGAGGTTCCGATCCATGCATCCCGTATTAAATGCCCTGGTGCAATCTGCTATATGAAAAAGTCGTGGTTAATGGCATTTTGAGCCACGGCATGTCGCCATCGTGGTGTGGGCATTAAGACATTAGGTATTGGCACATTTAAATAAATACGCTATGCACCATTGTATGAACACCGTTCAGTTTATAAATACTGGGGACATAAAATAATGTTTCTTAATTTATTTAATAATCACAAAACTGCAGGGAAGTACTGAATTCATTATATAATTGGAGAGGACTAGGAATATAAAAAATTGCTAACAATTCATAAATTAATTGTCGTTGCCATCGGTTTCATCACCAAGTATCTTAAAAACATTATTGATAACTGCAGTGATATCTTTGGCAGGTTTATTATCTGCAAGCAACCAAATTGATCCAGGTTCACCTTTTTTGAAGATTTCCCCAAGACCCGCAGCGGCAAATTCGACCCTGAAAACGAAAACTGTCAAATTCAAGTATTTCAAAATCCAGGACTAGGTAAATAATATAAAATTAATGAGCGAAAAGGGGCTTTATGTTACTTTGGTATTCAACTTTATAACACAGCTCTTTTATAATCGGATGTAATGGAATCTCAGTGCTCGATTTTGAAGCGCTTTCTGTAAAGTACACTACTGTAAACACACACACATTACTTTGAAACAACATGGCACACATTTCTGTGAAACTTAGCACACCTAAATGAAGGATTGAAATTGAATTGTTAATAAGCTTAAAACTGTGGTAAAACCCACATTTTTTAACAATTAGAGAGGTACTTTTGTCTTAACAACGACTAAACTTGATTTCTGGTTAACTCATCTCATCTCAAACACAAAATACGTACTTCTGATATTCGACTGTATTAGTATTAACCACTTCAGCGAAAAGCCTCCCAAGATTTGGATCATACGTCCTAGTTTCTAAATTCTGCATCAAAGAAGTATCTGTAGCGCCAGGAACCACTGTTAATATTCTAATAGCCGTGCGATCGTAGAACGAATTCATCTGGAAAAATAAACCATAAAACACTAGTTGAGTGAATCCCCGAATCCGATTACAGAAAAAAAAACAATAATCCGTTCAATAAGACGTGTTTTAATTTTTTTTAACTCACCGCTAGACACTGACTGAAATGCAGAACTGCTAATTTAGAAGCATTGTACACAGGAAGAAATGGGTATTTATTCACCCCAGCTGTAGAAGATATGTTGATTATGGTACCGCCAGCGCCACCTTCATCTTTCCTCATATGCTTCACACCTTTTAAGGTTAGAGACACTACTCCTTGCTGTAATTAAAAATTAGTACCTAGTTAAATACCTACTTTTTCTGTTAGGTACCTACCTTCCTTTTTTATCGAAATTACTACGAGTAGGTAGTGTTCCCCCTTATATTGCTTGTGTCAGGAGTGGGTTCACATCGGTAATATATTAGCCAGGATTCGAACCCGGGATCTCTCGAACGTAATGCCGACTCCTTATCCACTAAGTTACCGACACTTACCTATTTGTGTTTTGTTTTTATATTTTGTGTTACATTCAGAATACTGCCTTCAGGGCTCTTATTTTAGGTAACAAGATAATCACTTACCCAATTGACCTCACACGCAGTTCTCCATAGATGTGGGGCATCACTCATGATGGCAGCATTATTGATGATCACGTCAATCTGCTTGACCTGTGCGACTACGCACACAAATGCCTTTTCGATATCTTCTTCCTTGCTGATGTCACATTTGATGAACACCACTTTTTCATTGTAGACCTTGTTAAGACGTTCAGCTGTAGCCTTCCCAAGTTCTTCGGCAATGTCTAGAATGACTATGACCTATAGGAAATATCTAAGCATTTGATTACAAGTATTATGTAGGTTCATTCATTCCATTTTTGTTAATTATGCCTAGAATCTCTAACCTAAGTCTTACTATGACTGAAACACGCTTGGATTTTAATATCCTCCCGGAGATGGAATGAAATAACATTATTGAAGACAGAGTGCCCAGTAGGGGCTTTTTAGGTGATGGTGCTCTAAGTTCATACTTTTTTACAATGAAAAAATAAAGCACTCGAAACCGGCGAGCTTGCATGAAAGGTTTTGAATTACGTAAGGACAGAAGCAAATGGCAGGCTGCTGTCTCTGCCTACCCTCGAGAGAAAAAGGCGTGAATATATGTATGGATGGAAAATATAAGGATATCTCTGTAAGTAGGTACTTGGGTTATTGTTGTAGGTACAACAATAACCCAACAGATGGAATCTATTTCATTCATCTTTTAATAAAAGATTTTTTATTCTTTTTTTATTGACCTATTCATTTAAATATTCTTACAATGTTATTATGTATTGGTCCCGTAAAACTGTTTCATAAAAAAATACATCCAGCCTACGATCCAGCCATGCAGCCAGCCATAGAAACGGCACGTTATCGAAAACACTGACCGTGACCGTCATTAGTCAAGGCCTTTTAGAGGCAGAATCTATCCTACAACATCATAATCTAGCGTGGGCACAAAAAATAATAACTACCTTGGCTCCTTTACTAAGAAACACTTGCGCGTATTCAGCACCCAACCCCGACGCACCTCCACTTATTACGAAAGTCTTGTCTCTAACATCAAAAAATTGCGACATTGTTCCGCGCTGCTTGCTTATGTATTAAATGCTTCTTATTATACAATCGTTTTAACACCAACATATTTTTATAGATGTTTTATATCAAATTTTATCTACCTACCACAGCTGCTGTCGAACATCGATAAGAAAAGTTCAAATAGCGGCTGATTTATCAACAAGAGTTATCTCATTATTGTTGTTAGCTAAACTTTGTTTGATTGGTAAAATAATAAATTCATAAATAGTGATAGCAAGATAGCAACTGAACAATCTTCCTCAAATAGCACCTAGGAGCTCGTCCGTAGCAATTACAGACGAATTCTTAATTGAAATTATATTATAGTAAGCTAACTTTTACAAATAGTTGTCCAATAATTTTGATAAATAATAAGCTTAAAAAATTCCGAACAGAAAAGCCCCATCCCATCCTAGGTGAATCTCTGATTAACTGAGCTACTTAGGTGGTGAAAAACAAAGAATTTTCGGCAGATGGTTCCAAGTGTTCCAACCATCAACCAAATTTTTTTACAAAATAACTTAATTTATAAGACTGACATTTATTTGTAACTACAGGCAAATATATAAATAATTAACCTTCCCGAACTGTTGGCTTAAAATCAGGAAAATAGTGTAAAATGCTAATAGTTAACATTGTGATAATGATTGAATTGAATTTAATAATAAAATAATGCTAAAAAATTTGATGTTCTTCTATTTACTTTACATAGTGCGATCCAAGCGCTTTTTCCAGTTGCATCCAAAGCTTACACTTTAGAGTCCAAAGTTTTTGGTTTTAACGGAAGCGACTGCCGTCTGACCCGCCCACAATAGGAAAAGTCTGTGCCAAAACTGCTAAAATATTGTGGTGTGAACCTCGTCCGTTAATCAGCAGGTACACCGCCTTCCAATTGAGGTTAGGTTGGGCTCCGAAGATCTAGATGGATTCCGCACATCCTAAATACTACCATGACGGTTTAAAGCAAAGCTCATAGCCGCCATAATGTATTCAGAAAATAATAAACTACAACTTCAATCACAATATTTCCGAATCGTTTCCGAACGAATTTTCAGAGTAGTGAGTTGTCTTGTCACTTCTTGTCAATGTCAATTTCGTGGACTGAAATGTCAAATACAAGTCAAACTTAAACAAACTTATGTTTTGTTAATTTTATTAAAATTGGAGTTATTTTATTAAGATTTAAGATGGTAAAGTACTATAAAACATTAACGGTATATAATGAATGTCCTTAGAATCTTATTTAATTACATTGTTTCAGAGTGCGCTATTCAATTTTCAAAGCTTGCTGTCTGTGATACTACTTCTAATATGCACCTGTGCTTACCTGAGGTCATTTTTCCCAAGTATTATGGATCGCAATAAGACAGGGTACGTATATTTTGATATGTGCATCAAGTACGCTCTTATCATTACGAAATTAGATATTTATGCAACCAATAGGTATGTATTATCTTACAATGAAACATTAATTGGCTTTGCACAAACTTATGAGGCTTAATTACAATACACTTATTTATCCTAATAATAGCTTACCCATACAGAAGCAAACCATGCAAGAAAATTTAAGTTAATGTAGTCGCAATTTGACTACAGTAACTTCAATATACCTATTTCACCATCTTTAATAATAACAAGCAACTAAACATTTAGCATATAGTTATAGATTTCTATGGTATGTATAGGTATTCTACACTAAAGAAAGACAGTCTTCCAACTATTGACTGCATTTTAAAAACCTAGTAAGGCAAACCTTCTAAAAAGATTGAATCTTTTAATTTTGCAAGTTACTTGACTAAAGGCATTGATTTACAGTGTCAAAATATCTCAAAATGCCTAGAAATAATGCTTTTATATTGTAAACACCTAACAAGTACATAGTACATACACAGTAGGTAGGTAGGTATTGTCATAACATGACAAATGAATAAATACCAATCTCATGTGAAGTCATGTGTTTCATAGCCCTTACTAGGCTTTGAAATTGCATAGCTGCAGTGTATAGCCTATGTATAAGACTACCATTTGCATTCATTATTTTAAAAAAATACAATCAGCTAATCAACCATACACATTGAAGCTATATCTACTACTTTTGCTGACACTATATATCTACTTCTATTATATCTCTAAATGATGATATTCTTCATTTGCAGTTTACTTGGCACTTTTTGGAAATGTGCTCGGATTGGTGAAAGAAAATCTCCTTATGTTGCCATTAGTTGTGTTGTAATGGCATTTAGTATATTATTCCTCACATAATTATACCATTTAAATTGTTAATAACTTACCTATTTTATAAATTTGTAAATAAAATAAGTTTTCAAATACCTACCACAACTTGTTTCACTTCTGCTTCTACTTCCTTACTACTGATTTCATCATGACGTCAAACCAGCTATTCTTGGGTCTGCTCCTACCCAGGACTGGTGAAAGCATGGCAGACATTTTGTTACTCATGTAACCTTGTTGCCGCACCAGTGCCAGTCTCCTGCATTTTATGTGCGGTGCCGTGAATGCGCAAGTACGTCGATCTATCTTTTATTTGGCTACTAGTTGATACCCGCGGCTTAGCCCACGTGAAATTTTATTCCCGTTTCCGATTCCCGTGGGTGCCTATGCCAGGGATAAAAGTCCGTGTCACTCACAGACCATAAACCATCCTTGTACCAAATTTCAGCCAGATCCGTTCAGCCATTAGAGCATGATTGAGTAAGAAACATCCACACATATTCAAACTTTACATTTACAATACTAGTTGGCTTATGTGAACAACTGCCACATCGAGACAACATAAGTTTCACGTCTGCGAATTCCTTTAAAACTGTGTGTATGTACAGACTACCATCTGGCTAAACCTGTAATCTTTTTGAAAGGTAAAGAAGACACAACATATTTTCTGTGTTTTTATTTTTATACGTGTCTGGTTTCTAAAAATAGAAAATGCTAAGGGATAGAATATAAAGAGATTACAAAACAGTCACAAAATCTAATACTAATCATTATAATATACCTTGTAATTTTTTTTCATAACTCAATAGCTGTAATGTTATCAAATGCTTTGAAATTATGTAACAAATTGATTACAATGCTATAATATAGCAGAGTGCAAGCAACAGCCAAGTGATTATGCAGATATTAACGAGTGCAATCACTTACCAACTGTGCTATATTAAAATTGTGCATAATAAACATTACAAACGTTGCATTGAAATATAAAAACTAACAATATATAAATATGACTCATATTTCAAAAGTTAAATAATATTATAAAAACTTATATTATAACTTTATGAAAATGTTTTCATGTGTAGGTAAGTCTATCATCTGTACTATAAACATTGCAATTCCAATAAGCTTATTCTTCATCAAAATGCATAAAAAATGTAATAATTCAATAAACGTAAAATATTGTAAAATGTTTCAAAATATTAACATTATCAACTCCTATGCTATGGATAGATATAATCTCTGAATTTCAGTACAATTTTTTATCAAATGGGCCGAATATTGCAATTCTTATCACTTTTTGTTACAATTTTGTGGAAAATCTAGTGCGTAATACATAATACTAATGTCTAATTGGGCTTAATTCAGTCTAAACATTGTCCTATCGTAAGCTAAATACTTAAATACAGCGACGACACATTCACTAGTTCTACAAGCTATAACTAAATAAATAAACTTCGATGCATTGATGCGCGTTAATGTACCAACTATTCCATTCATTTCTGATCGTGTCTATGAATTTGAAATTGAGAACAAGTGAATTTCATCCCGTATTTGCAAATAGTATGTAGCTGGTTGTTTCGTTTTTGTTAAAAGTCCACGTGTTTCTTATAACTAACAAATAAATAAACTGTAAGAGGAGTTTAATTAGCATTGAATTATTCAAAGTATCGTAATATACGACAAAAGCTTAAGAAAATTGTGATGTACGAAGCGAGTGCTAGTATATAAGTACAGATTATGGCACTAGAAATACAATCGTCGTTAACAACAACACATTCATTGAGCAAGGGAGGGAAGAAATACGGAATGAGTGTCTGTCTAGTAATTTTCTAGCGTTATTCCGCTTTAGTCTAGAAAATACAAACTAAATCAGTTAGGCACAAGTCTTGTAAAATCAGAATTTAAATTTCAACAAAAATTGAACATAAAAAATACCAAAAATTATAATAAACATTATCACAGAGACTCAATAGTCGAGGTGCACAGTCAATAATTGAAGTGCGACATTGGAAAACTTTTAATTTTGCAAAGGACATCAGCGTGGCGCGACCACGACCCATCTATCACTATCACATTCATTCACTTTACCTAGTATATTTTTGGTGTCTTATACATGATGGTCGAATATTATCATACCTAAGTTATCTACACCTAGATATACTACTAAAATAACTTGGACTACGCAAGTACAAAAACCTACAACACACACTAATAAAGAATTGGAATACAAATGACGCAAATCTGCTAGGTATGCCCCACGGTTTCACCCGCCGTATTCAGAGCGTCGGACGTCTTTCTCCTCTTTTTTATTATTGCTCGACTCCCAAGGATCATAGCGTGATTTTATATAACTTATAACATTCCTCCAGAACTGTGCTATCAATTACATAGAATTTTTGAAATCGCACAAGTAGTTTTTGAGATTGTGTGTGCAAGTGCATTCAACAAGCAAACTATTCATCTTTATCATTAGTGTAAAGATATTTGGCTCTTCATATATCAGTCCTTTTATTTACACATTAAAATGTATTGTGTGACAATACAATAAACCAAAACAACTATAGAAGGGGTAAACAGTTCTACCAAAAATTTAGCAATAAAATTACACTATTGTTGACCGTGGCGTCACTAAAGTGCCTATGCGGGAATCGAACCCCCGATAACGTATAAATCTGTTGTAGCTAAAAATAATCAAAATAATTACTTGGATTAACTTGAATTGCAACATGTTTCAAAAAAAATATAATACGATAAGTGGAATAATTAAAATCATTATAAAAACACTGCCTTATTGCACCGCCATTATTAATCCTATTCTCTATAATGTGCCAGTTATAAGGTTCTGCGCTGCGTCGAGCGTGATGCACATACGTACGCACGAGTGCATGTGCTGTTTCGTGCAAATATATAGAACAAAACTGCGTCAAGCGAGTCTCCCGTCACATGATTCGTTTGCGACGTAACACGTGCGCGTTCACGTTCGAAACAGCGCAAGCCCTAAATTAGTCGACTATTATAAAAAGAATCATAATGAGACTTTGTCATAAGAATTTCAACAAGAGTTATTCTCAGAATTATGATGTTTTAAATTTATTATTGCTGGCAAACTTATTATTACGTACAACCTTCACGTATCGTATTTTGTCGATTGCCTTTTTTATTTAGAATTACCTCTCATTACAAATACATACTCAATGTCTAGATATATAAATAGAGCATATCTGTGCTCAATAATTACTCTTATATTTAAAGAATAAATGCTCAAGTTAACTTATATCAAAATTAGACTTTTATTTGATTCATATTCAATCAATAAATAGGTCCTACATTACTAGAGAGACAATTACTTTTGTTGTTTTCTCGTTAAATTAAATTGCATTACGATGGAAGTACATTAAAAGGATATATACGCACTAAAACAAAGTTTTGGCACGAATAAGCTTCAAAATAACATGTTATTCCGTACGTTGTCCACAAAGTAATACAATACTAAAGCTAACAATGACTATGCATGAACAACTATGGGAAAGACTTATTGCTACTCCAGAAGACATCTTGTCTACCGGCTATTTCCAATTGTCCGTTACGTTACTGCATTTTACCCTGAAAAAAAAAGCCTTTTAAGTAAATTACTTACGTTTTCGTTGGTAACCGAGTATGTAGGTAGGGTAGTCTAATGATGGGTGACCGTTCTTAACAAATTAAGAGATTGAGACTATTAAAGCGGCATAATATATGCCAAATCAAAAGGAGGAAAGGAGTAAGCAGACCCTGGGCACCAAGATGAAAGCCTTCGATGCAGTCAGGAACAACGCTAACATGATGACTAGATGATGACTTACATTTTCATCAATTATGAACCTTTTGACTATAAACCAAACAAACTATAGAGAAGTCACTAATTGCTAAGTTGACTGTACACCATATGACCAACAGAAAATCTCCAAGTCATGAGTGAATAGGTTGCTTCTAGGCAAGCGTGATAAATAGTCAAAAGTAATTTCATCAAAGAGCCGGTGGGATAGCCGTCAATCATCTTTATTTATATATATTTATACTAATATTATAAAGAGGTAAAGTTTGTGTTTGTTAAATTATTGTAAGGGGTAATCTCGGGACGGCGGGCGCGGACGCCTAACGGCGGGCGCGGACGCCTAACGGCGGGCGCGGACGCCTAAGGCGTCGGAGGTCCAACGACCTCCGTCCTCCATGAGCGCTGGCCTGGGGGTGACGGGTGGAGCCGCCTGTCACCCTAGCAGAAGCAGGCCGAGGCGGCGGCGCGCGAAAGCGCGCCCCCCCCCCCCTATTCCGGGGGTATGACGGGAACCACTCGGTTCCCAAACCCGAGGGGGCCATCTTGAATCCGGAGATGGCCCGGGTCAAGCCGGGGTGCGAGGGAAATGCTCTTTGGGCCACCTTACACCCTGGCGTCAGAAGACCCTAGATGGCGTGCGGTTTTAGTCGGTAAGAGTCCGACATAACCTGCCCCGCTGGCCGCGGGGTGGGTATCCATGAGGATTTCCGCACGGAAAAAAAAAAAAAAAAAAAAAAAAGGGGTAATCTCGGGATCTACTGAACCGATTTTAAAAATTCTTTCACCAATAGAAAGCCACGTCATTCTTGAGTGTCATAGGGTATATATTTTATTGGAAAACTGGAATTTACACCCGGGCGAAGCCGGGTCCCGGGTCGCTAGTAATATTATAAAGAGGTAAAGTTTATGTGTTTGTTAAATTATTGTAAGGGGTAATCTCGGGATCTACTGAACCGATTTTAAAAATTCTTTCACCAATAGAAAGCCACGTCATTCTTGAGTGTCATAGGCTATTTTATTGGAAAACTGGAATTTACACCCGGGCGAAGCCGGGTCCCGGGTCGCTAGTAATATTATAAAGAGGTAAAGTTTGTGTTTGTATATTTGTTAAATTGTAAGGGGTAATCTCGGGATCTACTGAACCGATTTTAAAAATTCTTTCACCAATAGAAAGCCACGTCATTCGTGAGTGTCATAGGCTATATATTTTATTGGAAAACTGGAATTTACACCCGGGCGAAGCCGGCCGCTAATCAATGATAAAAAGTTGACTGATACCTGTGTTATTCGCCGTGTCCTATCTGATCATCTCTAGATATTTGTGCTTATGTTTGGTGAGCATCTCAGTGACGGTGACCAGCTTGCGTATCGCCGGTTGGGTCTTGGCCAGCCCTTGTAACTCCGTCAAGTGTGACACGCATATGTGATGTAGGGTCGCCAGTTCTTTGGCTATAAAATAAAAATGGTTTTATTAGTGCCTCGGAGAGCACGTTAAGCCGTCGGTCCCGGTTGCCATACAAACATCTATGGCAGTCGTTACAAAAGTCCAACCAGTCTAACTTGGAACTTCGATATCGCCATTGGTCATAATGACCATTGGTTGTGGAGGTCAGATGGCAGTCGCTCCACGGAAAATATCGAAGTTCAGCCGCATCACAGTTAGACTGGAAAGCCGACCCCAATTGAGTTGGGAAAAAGGTTCAGAGAATAATGATATGATAAAACGATAATACATTTGCAAAAATAAACATATAATTTCGCTGACTAAACTACTACCAAAATAAGTCCAAATAACCCATCTGTTCCTTAGTCTAACTTAAAAACTTTCTTAGTACCTATCTGTCCCTCTAACTACAGACAAAACTCCTTACTCAATCGTATGAGCAATAGCTTTAACGCGATCTCAAATAATCTTGATTTAGACCTATTCATCACTTTGTCGCCACAGGCCCTTTTGTCAAGGCAGATCAAAAGCACTCGAAACCGGCGGCCTTACGTGAAAGGCTTAATGACAGTAAAGGAAGCGCGTGAAGTATGTCAGGACAGAGGTAGATCAGGCGGTCTGTTTTCTTTGCCTACCCCGGAGGGAAAAAGGCGTGAGCATATGTATGTATTCTATTAATACTCTAGTTGACAAGCTGTTGGACCTCCATAAACAAATAACTTACCAATATCAAAATTGTTATTGGGAGCCGGCGGTGGATTGCCAGGGTCCGGTACGTTACTCAACTGGTCTAAGAACACAACCATGCGCTCCTTGTTCTTCAAAATGAACGGGTTCACCACTTCCATATACGGCTCCTATAATGCGGCAAATATATCAATAAACTGTCAAGTTATTTTCATAATTTTTTGATCTGATTCAAGTTTTTAAGAATGCGATTTTTTTCTCACAATTGTGTTATGGGTTCTAGAATGTACATATATTTTTTTTCCGGGCGGAAACCCCGTGGATACCATCCTTGTTGGCCATCGAGGGTGATTCGAACCGACTAAAACCGTACGCCGTCTCGGGTGTAAGGTTCCTCAAGAGGCATTTCATTCGCACCTCAACTGACCCCGGGCCATCTACGGTTCTTTGAATTAGCAGTCGAATGCTTTACCGCTACGTTACAGAGTTCGTCATTAGCTGCAAACTAAGTGAGTGAAAGTACGGTTGTACCTTGGCGCCGAACTCGATGAGGTTGGCGAGGTTCTGCAGGCACTTGGCCACCATGAGCAGCGAGCGCTGCGCGTGCGGCGGCGGCGCGCCCACCACCAGCCCCCACGCGCGCGGCTCCACCAGCGCCGGGCAGATCAGCCGCAGGAAGATGAACCCTGCCAGCCAACACACCATCACATCACCACACCATTACATACCATGACGCTTCTATCCCCAGAGGGGTTTTTTTGTTCACCTTCATGGTTAATGTGCCGAATTAACCATGAGGGTTTGTTACAGAATAGCACATTTTGCAATTTGGTACAGAAATATATCGGAATGTGAATGTCATGTTATAAAATTGTGAAGTAGCTGTCTCAGGTCTATCACATTGGGGATATAAATAAAATACTCGGGTTTATGTGAACAATTCTGAATACAATAATAATATTTTTGGAATTCTTGTCTGTTTGTCCGCGACGGATACAAAAACTACTGAAAGGATTTTGATACGGTTTTTTTATCTATCAAACAAAAGGTCTTAAAATCTTATGTATAGTAAAATAAACGCGAAAATCGACCTCCCACAGGCATAGGCTAGTATCCTCAGACCAATAAAAAATTATAGACGGAGCCGTTGCGAACAACAGCGACGAAATAAGTGAAGCTTTTTGTGCATAAGTCAAAACACGTCACACGCTGACAATACTACCAAAAGACTACCGAACCGAGCGTCCGTCACAAGTCCGTCATAAGATTACCGAATCGTTTTGTTGGTGGGCTTCAAAAAAATACGCAATACTCAGTCTATACTTTTTTATTGGCCTGAGCTAGTATCATAAAGCTACCTTTAAGAGTGGGTACCCACCTGACACGACCCTGGTCCGGACAAACCGCTCGTTGGGCCACTTCGCCACCGCGGCGCGCTGCAGACAACCGCACAAGTAGCGAACCGGCCGCGGACATGCCTCAGGGGACGTGAAGATTGACAACGTTATCTAAAAACACAATACGTGAACCCAATTTAATATTTACTTCATCAAAAATCGTTAACTAAACTGAGCTTTGACATTTTATTTATTTATTTATTTATTACTAGCGTACCCGCGCGCGGCTCCGCCCGCGTGAATGTTGGCTATCGCCACCAAGTCTTTTTAGTAAGCTGAGGGACTGCCCGTACTAACTTTCAATTCAATGTCTATTCCTTCGCAATCAGTGGCTGCAGCTAAACGTATTCATTTCATCTCAAGTTCTATCAAACCCTACAGTGCAATGCATCGCGGCCAAAGCCCGTTTATTTACCATCATTATCCTTTTTCATTGTCTTCTAGATTTTATGGGGATTAGATACAGCTGCTCTGGCCAAAGTATGTGTGACTCGGAAGAGGCCCTTTGAAAAACCCTTTCATCAAAGTTGCATTGCACTTTCACATTCGATGCACTATTTCAAATTAGTGAACATTATTTATTTCCGAAAATCTGATTTTTTTATTATTAAAATCTTGCTACAGACATTGACATTTGACAACCTGATTTAACATTCAAGAAGTTCATGAAAGTAAAGAAAGAGGATATACTAATAAATACTGGTCAAGTGCGAATTGGGCTCGTGCACGCAGGGTTCCGTACAAAATTGGACTTAACTTAACTTTGTTGCAGTGCTTCTTGTCTAGAATGACAGACATACATTTTTTTTTTGGTGAAGTAGTTAATATTTATGCTTTCCGGACTTTTCCCTGTACTTATGCTATAAGATTTTACTTTCTGCAAAATATCTGGATTCTAGCCCAAAGGGAAATACCCCTTTTTTTTCGTGCGCAAAAACCCCGTCGGGCTTCACCTCAACGGAGCCAACGGAGAGGTTGGTATGTCGGAGTCCTACCAATGCCTGTGTGATCGAGGAATCTGGTGTGTCCTAGAAAGGATATCCCAGAAACCCCAACCGGTTCTGGCCACCAGCACTGGCGACCTCGACGTGTTATTAGGAATCTAAATCCCCCATCTCTATAAAAAAGCGCGCGTGGAAATATAACACCCTGCCACCCTGGGTCTGCTACTGCCAGGGTGACGGTTAGCCTCGACCGTCACCCTAGGCCTGCACTCATGGAGGACGGATATGGTTCTGCGAACTACGCCGCCCGGTGCGCCTTAATCGGCACGGGGGAGTGCTAGACCTCTCCCGTAGCTCTTCCACCACCACTTCTGCGCGCATTACCACCTCGCAAAAAAGCGGTGGCGTTCCACATACTCTCTATGGTGACCATGGTCGGCGCCAGGGACCTCACCATGAGGCTTACCCCACCGACGTCTGCTTCTAGGACATGGCGCCACTCTGTCCACTCTGGAGACTCTACCAGTGTATGAAGAGGTGGTGTGCCCACGGATCGGCCCCGGCAATGGTGGCATTCAAACGTCAGCACCCTGCCTACGCTATGCAGGAACTCACGAAAACAGCCATGCCCATCAGTAAGCCTTGGATAGCTCAGGGTCAAGGATTACCTTAAACTTCGGCGCCTGTAGACCCAAGATGGAGTTCGACTTTAGTCGGTCAAGTCCGATATTACGTCCCTAATGGCCAGAAAAGGGGAGAGATTCGTGGGGATTTCCGCACGAAAAATATGTTACGGCTTCCTAAAACTCTCCGATTCCGGTGCAGGTGACTCACTAACGTCGCCGAAGGTAACTTAACGACCTCCGTCCTCCATGAGTGCAGGCCAGGAGATGGTAGGTCAAGCCACCTATTAGTCGATAGTGAGACCACAGTTTGGATATTACGCTTCGTGTAATGCCAAGCATTATCCGCAACATTCCTTTTATCTAATTCAACTTGATGCCTCTACGTGTTCTTAAGAAAGAGGTCTTGACAGACAGACAGACGGATAACGAAGAGATAAGGTTTTTTTCCTAATCAGGCACAGAACCCTAAAAATTAATACATTCTATTTACTTTTGAGGAAAAAGAAGTAAAGGATATTACTCTATGAAAATTTAGACAAAGTCAATTTTAGTTCCTGTTGCTATGACAACTATTATAGATGGCGATAAAAACGTTTGCAACATCTAATTTTCTTTTTGTTACTAAATTTCCTGAATGAATCATATATTTTTAATTATGTTATATTCTATTCGAGGCGGAGACAAATCCAAAAAATCATAGATCATGAAAATCTGTTCAGCCGGTCTTGAGTTCTGGAAAAAGCACGTTTTTAGCCCTTTTTAGGGCTTTAGGGTTCGAATTTTAAAAAATCCTTTCTTAGTACACCTCTACGCATCAAAACACACATATTCTGCAAATTTCAAGTCTCTACGACCAGCGGTTTAGGCTGTGCGTTGTCTCTAGGTCAGTCAGGACTTTGAATTATATAGTATAAGATATGCTTTATTGTACGCCGATTACAAAATTCTGGATACAGAAATTAGAAAAAAAAACAGCAGTACAAAGGGCGGCCTTATCGCTTAACGCAATTTCTGCCAGGCAACCCAATAAATGTCATTTTAGCAAAATGACATTTATTGAGTGAAATGTGTTAACGCAGTTTATATCAAACGCGCTGATATTAATTGATGAAATCCAGCTGTGATAGTGATAGATTTATGTCCTGGCACCATTGTACAGTCTCACTACGGACTGTACATACGAATTTGCTGACACCGCGATCTCCACTTGGAGCGCGTCATTTACACAATTAATAAAACTACGTGATATAGCTAGCACAGGCCAGTGCGGAATTAGCCTCCAATACTGTAACTACATATTAATTAGAGAGAATAATAACCAACGTTTATCTTGTAACGACTTAACAATATAACAGTTTAAGTGTCAGGTTGTGTTTTCCTCTGGTTGCCGCACTCACCAAACTACAACTACTACTACTAGAATCAGGTGTATAAAATGGCCGATTTACGCTTAAAATGCCAGCGCATAAAACCATCACTAGTCCGGAAACGTGTAAAATCAGTATTTTTTGTGTTATCTCACCTGATCCAGGATCATGAGCAGAAATTCAGCATTATTACACGCGTCATCAGGCGAGTCCATCTTCGTTGGATTTAGTTCAGCCGACTGTTTCGCGTCTATTAATTTCTGAACTGTTTCTGCTATGGCCGCCTGTTAACATAATTCATTACCATTAAAGAACAATTTACACTATTAATAAGTATATAATATATTTGATTGATTAGTTCCTCTCCCAATTCTCGTAAAAAAAAATATCTTTAAAATTCAGTTTCAATCTAGTCTCGATTCTTTGGCTGTATTTTCTACAAGTACACTTATAACTGTTGTCAAGAAAACTTAAGTAAATAAGTAAAAATTAATATTTGTTTCGTTCTGTTTTCTCTAATAACTGAATGTACCACACTGGTGTAAGATCATACTATTTCCTACAAGTTTAGTGAGTCAGGCGGTGAGGTACAGTAATGTACAAACCTGCAGGAAAGGCTTGCAATGCGCGCGCATGAACTCGTCGACGAGTGCGGTAGCGAGCGAGGCGGCGCGGAACATGGCGCGGTGGTCCAACTCACGCGCTACCTCCGCACTCACTAACTCCCGCGCTAACTCCGCGCCGCGACCGCACTCCGTAAACGCGTGCAGCAACGCTACGCATAACACGCACATTCTGCACACACGCTAGATTAACACGAAATCATTTATAACACTGTTATGGACTTAAATGTATCAAAACCTATTTTTTTTTAACTAATAAAGACGTTTTGCGCAGACCACTTGTACATAATCAAAAATGCTGATATAAGCCACATTCCAGGTAAGCATGGCACGGTCGATCCTATTGCCCAGTTACTCAGTTCGACCCAAAACGTTAAGGGCTCCATCAAACTAGCTCCATAACATACAAGTGCTTTTTTATACCACTCAGATGACAGATACGCAGTATCTTAAGAAGATGTTTGTATGGCGTTATGCACCCGATCTTTTCACTATGTATAAATAAATTATAAACATTCTCACAAGTCGCCAAGGGTTGTCGGTCAGTTCGGCACATATCAGCTAACGCTTTCACAGCGGGGAGTCCCGGTTCCAACAACAACTGCCGCAGAGGGTTGTACTCTTCACGAGGCATCACTAACTCTTGCATGTACCTTTAAAAACAAAACACCTATGAAAAATGGAATTGTGGCGATCTTTTACTGCTTAATTACCTGATAAAATTTTCAAGAATTTTAAAAGTTCAGAATACCTTTTCTTTCTTTTTTTACATTTATTTTGATAAATAAACAGTGGTAAATTACATTTTTGTTAAATTTATTCATTGTTCAAAAACGTTTACATAATATGGGTTAGTACAATAAAGACCACCCGCCTAAACCACAATGGTTTCTCTGCGAGCGCGAGCGGGAGTAATACTCGTAATATTGCTTAATTTTTATTAGATACAAGTATTCTATGAAATTAGGTCCAAATCTATAAAGTCACCAATTCTTTGTCATAAAATTATTGAAAATAATAAACTCTACATTAATAACACAAATTAAGTGTATTTTCTCAGTTGAATATAAAGCCGAAAGCGAGGTGAAATAAGTGAAATTACCTAATACGCAGTCTTAGAGAACCCCACTCTCCAATAGGGGTCATTCCCACAAGAGGATACCACTCTTCGATTTCCTCGCCGTTAGCGAGATTTGCTAGCTCTATTGTAAGTTCGGCGACCTGCAATGCGATGACGGTTATAATTATATAAAATGCTGCAAGTATGAGCATAGACCAGTAGTCGTATAAAAATGTGCAGTCTCACCTCAGATTCCTTGCCTCTCTTTCCAGTGTTATGGACAGTGATCGTGAACGAAGTTACATCTGGAGGCACATCACTGCAAATTAAATAGATGTGATGTTTATATTAACTTTTATATTGGGAGTTAATTCAGAAAACTTGTTTATAATAAAATCAGAAGATCTAGTTCTGCTAAAGTACATTATCACATTTACCAATTATTATAACCGGCTTGAGGTAATTGAAAGACTCACTCGAAGACGAATTCGTCATCCCAGTGCGGGTCGGGCGAGGGCCGCGGCTTGGTGCGCGCGACGGGCGCGGCCCCCAGCGCCAGGCGCAGGTGCGGGCGCGGCGCCAGGCGCGCGGGCAGCCGGTGCGCCGTCAGGCAGCGCACGCGCAGGGCCCGCAGCCACACCACACGCGCCACCTAGCGCATTCCATCAATATTCAAAACTTATATTCATCATTCTCTGAACCTTTTTCCCAACTCAGTTGGGGTCGGCTTTCCAGTCTAACTGTGATGCGGCTGAACTTCGATATTTTCCGTGGAGCGACTGCCATCTGAGCTCCACAAACATTGGTCATTATGACCAATGGCGATATCGAAGTTCCAAGTTAGACTGGTTGGACTTTTGTGCACTCGAACTACCCGTAACGACTGCCATAGATGTTTTAGTACGGGAGGTAGCGTTAATTTTTTTTGGCAAGCGATAGCGAGTTGATATTCTCCACGATAATAGATCTTTATTGATACATACCAGAATTGACCGTCAGAACCCGCACCCGCGGTGCAGTCGAAGGTGACACCATGGTAAAGTTGTCAAAAAAAATTATGCTCCGAGCAATCATTTGACACGTGAAACTTTATATGGTGATTCCTGAGGTCATTTTCAACTGAGAAATAACCGTCAGATGTGGTGTAGAGTAGTGGTTATACGTCAGTCGCGTATATATTAGACCAGTGCCGATAGTCTTTGAGACAAAATAAATTTATAGTAGGATGAAACCTGTTGGAAAAGGATCAGAATATAACAAAAATGAAAGGAAAAATAAATTACGGGTGATCTGAGGTCGGGAAGTGGGGAGGGGGGTGAGTTTTAAGGGTAAAAACGGTTTATCTCGATTTCCGGCAAAACTACAAGTCCTATGGAAAAAAGTTAAATGACAAAATTGTAGGTAATAAAGAGACCTACAACTTTTCATTTACACTTTTTTCACATAACCTCAAAATGTATGTGAAAAATTCAAATAATCAAGTTTTTGGTTTTTTATTTTTATCTTAAGCAAAACAAATTTGTTTTCCACGAAATTTGGTGAAAACTTAGCTTTTTATGTCCCAAAGACACTGTATTTTTTTTTGATTTGAAATACTCTTTTTTTCAGCTTATTTTGACTAAATATCGAAAAACCACCCTAATTTTCAATCGAAAATTCTCACGTCAAAATACCAGCTTTTTAAAAAATGTCAAAAAATTGTTTGTTCTTTGAAATCTCTTCTTTCTGATGATGTAAAAATATTATATACATTGCTATGGTAAATGTTCTCAGAAAATGCAAAGAAGAAAAACTCGAATTCGAAATTAATATTTTTGTATTTAGTCATTTCCTCGCTGAGGTGGGATGAAAAGTTACATGTTGCACTATAACTTCATAGTTGCACTCGAGTGCAAAGATTTTTCACCTTGTGCACTTTTGATTCCCTCGCTAAAGCTCAGGGTTCTATTTTGTGAATAGCTCGCTGCGCTCGTGATTCAAATTAAGAACCCTTCGCTTGCTCGGTCATCAAAACTGAGCACGCGAAGAGTTCTAAAAATTGAACCCAGATCTTTAGCGAGGGAATCAAAAGTGCGCAAGGTGAAAAATCTTTGCACTCGAGTGTAACTATGAAGCTATAGTAGTGCAACACGTAACTTTTCATCCCACCTCAGCGAGGAAATGACTAAATACAATAATTACAAAATAGAACCCTGAGCTTTAGCGAGGGTATCAAAAGTGCACAAGGTGAAAAATCTTTGCACTCGAGTGCAACCATGAAGTTATAGTGCAACTTGTAACTTCTCATCCCACCTCAGCGAGGAAATGACTAAATACAAAAATATTAATTTCGAATTCGAGTTTTTCTTCTTTGCATTTTCTGAGAACATTTACCATAGCAATGTATATAATATTTTTACATCATCAGAAAGAAGAGATTTCAAAGAACAAACAATTTTTTGACATTTTTTAAAAAGCTGGTATTTTGACGTGAGAATTTTCGATTGAAAATTAGGGTGGTTTTTCGATATTTAGTCAAAATAAGCTGAAAAAAAGAGTATTTCAAATCAAAAAAAAATACAGTGTCTTTGGGACATAAAAAGCTAAGTTTTCACCAAATTTCGTGGAAAACAAATTTGTTTTGCTTAAGATAAAAATAAAAAACCAAAAACTTGATTATTTGAATTTTTCACATACATTTTGAGGTTATGTGAAAAAAGTGTAAATGAAAAGTTGTAGGTCTCTTTATTACCTACAATTTTGTCATTTAACTTTTTTCCATAGGACTTGTAGTTTTGCCGGAAATCGAGATAAACCGTTTTTACCCTTAAAACTCACCCCCCTCCCCACTTCCCGACCTCAGATCACCCGTAATTTATTTTTCCTTTCATTTTTGTTATATTCTGATCCTTTTCCAACAGGTTTCATCCTACTATAAATTTATTTTGTCTCAAAGACTATCGGCACTGGTCTAATATATACGCGACTGACGTATAACCACTACTCTACACCACATCTGACGGTTATTTCTCAGTTGAAAATGAGCTCAGGAATCACCATATAAAGTTTCACGTGTCAAATGATTGCTCGGAGCGTAATTTTTTTTGACAACTTTACCATGGTGTCACCTTCGACTCGACCGCTACCAGACCGGTTGACGGTCAACTCTGTTATGTATTAATAAAGCTCTATTATCGTGGAGAATATCAACTGGCTATCGATTGCTTGTTAGAATTAACGCTACCTCCCGTACTATTTGTATGGCAACCGGGACCGACGGCTTAACGGCTTATTCAAAATTTATAATACGTCCTGAAAACTAGTTGTGCGAAAAATTTAAGGGTACGAAAAATGGCTCATAAAAAAGTTATATATTGTAAAACGTCAACATTCAGGATTGTATTACTACAAATACCGACTCTCCGAGTGTTCAAAACTTTAGCAAGTGTATACCTTGGATTGATGTCTGGCCTGCTGCGGCACACACAGTGGCCTGAGGGCGTCCAGCCAGGCGCGCTCCTCAGTCGCAGAGTTAGCGGCCAGGAACGTGTGCGTCGATAGACAAGGCAGCGCGCGCTCCACCAGTTGAAAACAAAACTCACGCTCCCATAGAGACTCGTGCACCTATTGAAAATAATATATAAAACAATCATTTAATACTGGTAATCCAACTCAAGCCACAATAAATTAGAAAAAATACATCCTATAAAAAAATGGTGACCAAAATGCTGGAAAAGTCATGGGTTGATACCGAAAAAGTTTTAACTACTTACCAGTAGGTATATAAGTAATAATATTGTTTAGCTTCTATATTGTTTAGTTTTCAGTATTGGGCAGTTCGAAACTATGTTACTCGAAATAACATTGTATCTAGACTAAGGCAATTGTTGTAAATAGACCAAAAAAAAAAAACAGCCCGCTGAGTTTCTTGCCGGAGTCTTCTCAGGTCTGGGCCGCGTTTCGAACCGGTGGTCCATTTACTTCTAGTTTTAAATATTTATAATTTGACGTTTTGTAAGTTCCGCTTAAAATGGTCTATACAGAATAAATGATTTTTGACTTTGACTTTGACTTTGACTTTGACATGAACCGAAAATCTCACCTACCTTCAATACAACTCTACTCTCCTCTATCAATAAAAAAATGTCCTTACCTGATAAAGATAAGCACAGGACAAATCAATCAAACCCTTCGGTTTTGTCCTCTTCGGCGAATCATAGAAGTATAAATGCGTATCAGTTCCCTCTTGCAACAACACGAAGTACAATGCCTTCCATTTCTTAGCTCCCTTGTCGGATTTTTTATTCAAATAGCCTTGGTGTTTGATGCCTTTAGTCTTCTTGAGGCCAATTTGGTCTCGGCATTCGCGTAATGTTGCGTAAATCTTTTCAGCCGCTGCACCAGTTGCGTTTTGCTGCGGTTCAATTACATGACCTTCTGCAATCAACTGGAAGGAAACAGGCGGATATTAAGGCTGGTCAAAAATAAAACGTTGAAAAATTAATAGGTACAAGCTTATAGCCTGCGCAGATGTGGTATTTTTGTCCGCGGACTACTTTGTCCTCTATAATAGATCGCTTACATTTGTATCGAGTAACGCAAACGACGGATTAAAAGTACCGCGTACAAAACGTTCAATTGTGAGCACAAATTTTAGAGGACAAAAAAGTCCGCGGACTAAAATCCCTAGTCTGCGCAGGCCCTACGAATCAATGCATCTCGAAAAATCTCTCATGTTTAAAAAAATAAAGATGTAGGTATTTGTGAGTAAATCATATGAACAGCCTATCAATTGTTATGATACACACCTACACTGTAGTAAGAATATAGGTACATAGCCTATATTATTAGGTATGACAGCACACAAATTTAAATAAAAATAAATGAGATTTTTTTTTTTTTTTATACTACTTAGGTGGCAGACAAGCACACGGCCCACCTGATGGGAAGCGGTCACCGTGGCCTATGAACGTGTGCAACACTAAGGGTGTCACACACGCGCTGCCTACCCTGAAGGGAAGGGGGGAGGGCTGGGAAGGAGTGGGGAGGCTAGGAAGGGATGGGAGGAGGAGGGGTAAATTGAGCTCTGGCTACCCTACTTACCGGCGGGAACACAACTCGATGGTTATTATGGCCGCGGTGTCCTGTAGGGCGGAGGTACTACCCCAGTCGGACAGCTCATTTCGGACGGGAGATACCGTTGTGTCCTACCTCCTGTAACCACTGATGGGTTTTGCCCTGATCAAGATAACCACTGATGGGTTTTGCCCTGGCTTTTTGGGCATTAATCGCGCGATTATTATTACCACCCAAAATGCCACAGCATAAACCATCAATGAAGACAACGCAACAATAAACATGTACGCACCCATATTATATCCTTGAGTTCGAATGACATCACTAAGTTGTAATTGATATAAAACTTCTATTGGTTACAAACACACAAAAAAAAATATAATAACACTACCTATACTTGCAATCGTAATATGTAAGTTAGATATTTTTTTATCTTATCAAGAAACAATATTGTATTCCGATATTAATTAACTTTAAATATCAGATATCATTGCCGTATTCCGACAAATTAAGAGTGAGCAATCTTTTATCACTTTCATACAAACGCTCGTACGTGATTATAGCGTTGTAATACGTTTTTGATATTTTTTTAAGTAATAGGTATCTTGTGCGCTATATTTAGGCTACTGATAAGTAAAAATCAAATTTTGGAGAAATAAATTCATAGATATTCATAACTTTGAATTACATAATACATTTTGAATGAATAATCCAGCCAGGCTAGACTGCCTACCATTACACTACAATAAATGGCACTATCAAGCAAACTCACCGGTTGTCCCAAAGTGTGTCCTTCGACAATCTGCTCCTTCCTGTATCTATTGATAACAGCATCCAAACATTCGAAAGTTCGCCCACCCATCAAATACCTGACCCCTTTTTTCTCTATCCTGAACCTCTGGATTTGGTTGTTGATATGGAAGAACAAGGAGTAATCCCCGGGTGAATTATCCGAGGGCCTGACGAGAAAACTCCCGGGACCAGCCTTAACTAACATATCGACCGCCTCACTCTTTGTACAGTTAGGATGGAACCAGGAGAAAACTGTGTTCGGATCAATCGAAGGGTCGAGATCCTCGACTAACTCTCTGAAGATCATTCCTTGTTCCCCAGTTCTGTAAATCAAAATACCGTATTGTTAAAATAATGGTGGCAGAATTTTTAAGGATGAGGATGTTAAAAAAATATTGGAGTACATAAAAGTACTTGCTATTGTATTGTTAAGTTATTCGATACGATAAAACTGGCAGGATGTTGCCTACATGCGTGAAGATTTCAGATAATTACTCGTAAAAATAATATTAATGAAGCATTACAACACTAATAAGGAATTTAGTAAATACCTATTAAAGTTTTCGAAATATTATGAAATCTTGGCTAAAAGAGCCTTGAGTAGCGAATTTCAAGACGATCCAATTATTTGCTGCAGTAACAACACGATAGCCGCATTGTTTCTTCGATGTCTAGATAGAGCGACTTACCATGTTTATTGCTTCTGATATTTATTCATCAGGCATTATGGGACAGGGCCGATTAGAATATAAGACATCTTAGAGTTAAGATGAGATTCTAAAGAAAAGGACTATCTAAGAAATGATATTATTGATTACAGAACGTTAGTAAAAATACGATAACTCACCTATGCGCAGTAACCCAGAGCCAGCCATCACCCATGTCATTGTGCAGAAAAAATATATCACCCTTCTGGAAGGTGAGTTCATCAGTGTCGGGCATCTTGGTGTACGGTAAAATTGCGACCACCCTCTGTAAGCAAATATATTACGATTACGATTTTGCCGTAACCTTGCTACAATATAGGTCCTCCGTAAATAATGAACTCAATCATAAACACCAAAATCATTTTTTTTAAATGACCCACTTTATAACCCTATGTATGTTTGCAACACTAGAGATGTTACACCAGCAAAGAGAAAAGAGAGTGAGAAACATGAAGCTATAGATAAACATGGAGGCCAAACCGGGAAGAACAGCTTGATCCAAATACCTACATGTCTGTATCTCACTCTCTGTGGGCCGACTTCTCTTTCGTGTATTTGTACAATGTTGCTATCTTCTTATTAGTATCTCCTAGTAAATTATAGAAATAGACCATACTAACCAAAAATGCAAGTTAAATGATTTATAAATAACTCTATAGTTCGACTACGATTATTAATGTGGAAATTGAAAAATTATATGCCATTTATTATGCATGATTGGGTTGTTGAATCAGGAAATCAGTGAATTAAATTCCCATTGTCTATGGATTCAGTACGTAATGTGGCAACATTGGTACTACATGTCAACTATCAATAAACAATATGGCGGTTGTTTATTATTGTTTTGGTTTTTAACATATTTAAAGTTAATTATAAGTATAAACTCAAAAAATGGTGCAAAATTGTATAGTGGGTGGTTGCGGTATTACGTGGCGTCAAGGATGTGATATAAAATTCCACGCGTAAGTGTTTAAACTTGTTTAAATGGTGATTTCTTGCTTAGAAGGTTATCATACTTAGAAAGAGAAGTCGGCCCACAGAGAGCAAGATAGTAAATACAGACTGAGCATCAAGTAGGTATTGGAAGTGCGGCCTCCATGTTTATCTATAGCTTCATGGTGAGAAACCAAGTTAGGTTTCTAGCACACAACGTCGCTGCACGAAATGGAATACTGTTACTTACCGTCGATAGTACGTGGAACCATTCAAGTTGGGTGATATTTGAAACTTCAATCAATGTTAATTAATTTAAATTTTGATATAGAAATTTCACCTTTTTATCGTTGACGGGTTCTGGTGGTGGAACTGGCTCAACAAGACGTTCCCGTTTCAGCAGATCAGAGCAGTGACTGTAGAAGCCTACCAGCTCTGTCAGAGAGTCGAACTGACGACCCCCGATGTAATAGTCGCCACACACTGCTGTTATTCTACATAGAAATCCAGTGTTTTAAATTGTTCATTTTAACATTCTCATTTAATGTGGACATTACAATTCTTTCGTACCAGAAGTGACTAAATCTAAGCAATTGCATTAATCAAGAAACAGGAACTCTAATAGAAATGTTTACATTTAATTACTGTCTAAATATGCATCTCTTTACAAATAAATATATGTCGTAGAATTATATTTATTTATTTATCTCTTTACAAATGTTTCCTGTTATGCAAAGGCAGTAATCTGTAAGTTTACATTTCAGAAATAACATATTTTTCATATTGGTTTTGTGAATGACTTTATTCACCTCGCCTGAATGAATAAAATATGAAAGTAAATGAGTGTTGGAACGTTACAAATAATGCCAAATATGATTTAAAAGTAAACTTACCTAAAATGATTGATGCCTGTGCGACCCAAATAACTTAAAACATAAGAGCCGGGTTTTCTGTCGCTTTCACGAACTGTAAAGAAAACAAAATACTATATTGCAGAAGTGGAAGGGTTAGGCAAGACTTGAAACGAGTGAAATGCGTAGCTCAAGACACACAGATGGCGGTGCACTGTGGACGCCCTTTGCCTCTACCTCTGCTATTTTTCAAGGTAGTGATGCATACCAAAGAGGCGGCGGAAAAGGAACGCGAGAGGGGTAGCACTCTGCCGCAGCCGTAGTAAGCGCACCGTGCGACCGAGGTCGCAGAACGACCTCCATCCTCCATGAAAGCGAGTTTGGGAGTGTCTATATTTGGGATCTTCCGTCGTTTTAACATAAGAGTCCGAGGGTGGCGGCGTCTTTCCGAGGACGCCCTCTATATGGGGGAGAGGGATATTGCTCTCCAACAACACATAGGTCGGTCGAGTCTCTGGAATATTATCTGCACACCAAATTCCTTGGCCACGGAGCCTCTGTTGTGTTGTGTGCATAATATATGGACGTAAAATCTAAACTTTCTCCTCCATCATAAAATATAACAGTATATCTGCTTAACCACACCACTTTCTAACCATCAACCTTTTTTGTACTACAAGTTAAAAAATGTTACATTGTTCCAACAAGCCTTATAGGAAATGCAAGTAGTGCTCATTATGAAACTTTGTTCCATAAAACAATGAGTAATCAAGTTATTCCCATGGTATTCCTATAGCATGGGAATCATTGGATTAGTCACTCATTGTTAACAGTAGGTACAACTTTTCCTTGTCAACAAACAGAATTGCAAGTAAAAAATAGCATAATATAAAAATGTAAAATAATGGCGTAAATAGTTTAGAAGTCAAAGTGAAGGAATTGACTTCTAAGGATCAGCGCTGATGGAAAGAGTGACGGCGAACAGCAGTTTAGGAGGTCGCAAAACCCAATGAGCAGCGCACGGTCGGTGGAAGAGCTGTCATGTTACCGCAAATGCCTCGGTACGCCTCTAAGCCGCCACGCCGCACTTTTGAGTTACTCGCCGTCATTTTATTTTTTTACTAGCCTACATCGCGCCTCGTATTTTTGTATTCAGAATTGTTTATAATATGAAATAACCCAAGTCTCTTTTTTTTTTAAATCTCCAATGTGAAGACACAGCTACTTTACAATATTGTATAATAGTATAGATAGATAGATAGCAAATACAGTTGTCTTCTGAAGTATGTTAGGTTGAATTTAAGTTTTAACTGAATTAGGCTCTTCGCCATTACTTCCTCAGTCAGCACTGATTCTAAACTTCAGCTTCAGCCATACTGGTGTTTAAATAGAAATATGTTCTTTTCTATTTAAATACTATTTAATTCCAGTCCTGATCAAATAAATAATATTACACAGCAAGAGGTTATAGCCTAGAGTAGCACATAGGCATTTTATCATACAGATGGGTTTCTATGGCTCACATTAAGAAGATAATACCTACCTTTTACTATGAAAATGAAATATAAAATTATTCTGGTGTATTACTCAAATAGACTTTTTTTGTAGTACTCATGAAGATTTCGAGTTATAAAGTTATTTCTACTTAGCATGACTATGTTTGGTATCATATTTATACATTTTTTAATCTGTTTTAACAATGCAGTTTTTGATTGTATATACAGGGTTGGAAGATTATGTGATTGTTGCTCCCATAAAAGCCAAACAAAAGGAGAAGTACATGAGAAGATATAAAAAAAATATACCTAAACCAAAGCAGAAGTTACCAAGTGTCACATTTTTATATGTATAGTGGTATACCACAATAGTTCATAGCTCATTTTGCAGTTCTAAACCACTGCTTAGAACAGATTAGAAAATGCAAAGCAAATTCCAATTCAACATTTTTTTTAACTTTTTTTTTTAAATAGTACCTATCAATGTGCAGTGTAAAGTAACTTAAAACTTGCTTCTTAACCAGTGTTTACCTATACCTTGTCTAATTTAGGATGATAAAAATGACAGGTCATGTCTATGAAGTATCGTATTTTTTTATACAAAATCATACCCCTAAAATTATTGTATTTCATAGACAAGCCCCGCCCACTTGTCATAGTGAAGCGTCTTGCAAGAATATAGCACAATTGACTATACACAAATGAATCGAATGAATCGAATTTAAAGTAATTTATTAAAATTATTAAGTACTTATACTACTAAATTTTTTGTGATATAATTAGCTAAATATGGTACGAAACATAAATACTTTAGCATAAAACTTCTCTTTTGTCATCCTGAAGTAAGTTACCTAAAATAATAAAAAATAAAAAGATTTTGTTTTTCTAAATATCGATTCCATATTCTACGGGAACAATAATCGAAAATCGAAAGATTCATTTTCGATTATACTATATGGGCTACCCTATTTAGACCTGTCATTATTATCATCCTACATTTGACAAAGTATAGCTAAGTTTTGAACCAATAGAAACATACTATTAATTTGTTTATCCTTACCTAGGTAGCTGCCTAGCTTGCCAGCAGCCCAGAGTCTTTCTTCAGATGTGTACCTGTCCAGTCGACCATGATACCATTCAGTCTCAGGTGGTGCTAGCACAGCTTGTCGCTCACCTAGAGCAAAATATTCCCATGATACAGTTGTTATGCATTGAGCAAGTTAGAGCAAGTAAACATGACAATCATAAAAGTACTGTTCATACCATTAGTGCTAGGTCCATCAGCTTCATCCAGCTCCAGATCGGCAGCCAACTCTGCGATATCACCACCACCGTCTTCCGATTCTGTAGATGGAGATCCTAACTTATCCTTTACAGGGGGGCCGATCGGCGCCCCCATAGCACGAATCAAATCGGCCATCTTCCAAAGAACAAATAATTAAATTTCGAAACACTTCACTTGTACGCTTTAGGGTAAAAGCAGTGACTCATAGTTTATTGAGGAACAGTGTGATATCAGATTTTGAAGAAATATCTCAAACGTGTTTACAAAAGAAAAAATATAATGGTGCTAATCACAAACATTTCAACACTTAAATTTACACCGACAATACTAAGTGGAGATCGGTATTGCGTGCGGAGTAGTTGCAAAATAATATATCGCTAAAAACAAAACAGTTCCAGTTTTTATTTAAATGTTAAATTGGTAAAAATTTCTTTCTACTATTTTTACAATACTCGTTACGCCCGCGTCCACAGATTATTAAAAATAAATAGAATGATCTGAATGATTTGATTTCTATCAAAATTTTGACAAGTTGTGTTTTAAAAAACCTTGCCAAAGTTGCCAAGTTATAAAATGCGCTGAATGCTTTGGACTTTTCAGTTTCATGGGGTCAAATTGGAAGAACTACTTTCTGATGTTAAATTGAGCTACGAGTATACTTGCATAAAACACATCTTGCTTCGGTGACGGTGACAAAATATTATTATGGTACCTACTATAAAGCTGGTTTGATAATGAAGTCCATAAATGTTTAAAGATTATGAGCGAAGTCGTGAGGGACAGCTTCTATAAGTAATATGAGAAATCCTTCATGTTTGGACTTAAAAAAATGATTTGGTTTCTTGATAGTTGATCACTGCTTTAAAGTGAGTGACGGGATTTTACTGACATAATAAAAAAGGACATAAAGAATTTCTTAAAAGACTAATACCCCTATTGGCAAGTATCATAAGAACGAATGAAAAGATCTGTTTGTTCATTCAATTCCGTCGTAGAAAATTCTCAACTCATTCGTCTCATTTAGTTCAGACGTTCACTTCAGACAGATTGACTCGCGTTGACCGAACAGTTGTATCGATTGTTGTTTGTTGTATTTTATTATTGTTGAATTGCTGACTATAGTTTCCAAGTAGCAGAGGCCTAGTAAATTGGTACGTATTTCTTTACTTTGTTTGTGATAAATCAAGTAAAATAATTGTAATCTTATACAGGTCAGTGTCTATTCGTCATCATAAAGTTATAATATTGTGTAAGATAATGACGTTGTCAATTTCATTTTTACGCGTTTTTTACGTGACGCCATTTTGTGATCTCGAACTTTCTTTGTTCTTTGTTTCACGAAGTAACAAGTCGATAGCCCTATAATATCAGACGCTGACCAAATTTTAAGTATTTTCTGTCCTCTAAATTAGCGTCCCTCTGTTGTTACAGATTCAATATGCAGATTTTTGTGAAAACATTAACTGGCAAAACAATCACTCTTGAAGTTGAGCCTTCGGATACTATTGAAAATGTAAAAGCTAAAATTCAAGACAAAGAAGGCATTCCCCCAGATCAGCAGCGACTGATCTTCGCTGGAAAGCAATTAGAAGATGGTCGTACGCTCTCTGATTACAATATTCAAAAGGAATCAACCCTCCATCTTGTATTGCGTCTTCGTGGAGGCATGCAGATTTTTGTCAAAACCTTAACTGGAAAAACAATTACCTTAGAAGTCGAACCTTCAGACACAATTGAAAATGTTAAAGCTAAAATCCAGGATAAGGAAGGTATTCCCCCAGATCAGCAGAGATTGATCTTTGCTGGAAAGCAACTTGAAGATGGCCGCACTCTTTCAGACTATAACATTCAAAAAGAGTCAACCCTCCACCTTGTACTTCGTCTGCGCGGTGGTATGCAAATTTTTGTTAAGACTTTAACAGGTAAAACAATTACCCTAGAGGTAGAACCTTCAGACACCATAGAAAATGTTAAAGCCAAAATTCAGGACAAGGAAGGAATTCCACCAGATCAACAGCGACTCATCTTTGCTGGCAAACAGCTAGAAGATGGACGAACTTTATCTGACTACAATATCCAAAAAGAGTCTACGCTTCACTTGGTCTTGCGTCTGCGAGGTGGTATGCAGATTTTTGTTAAAACACTCACTGGAAAGACCATCACTCTAGAGGTTGAACCTTCAGACACAATTGAAAATGTGAAGGCTAAAATCCAGGATAAGGAGGGTATCCCTCCTGACCAACAGCGTCTGATTTTCGCTGGCAAACAGTTAGAAGATGGACGCACACTGTCAGATTACAATATCCAGAAAGAGTCCACACTTCACTTGGTCTTACGTCTGCGAGGTGGTATGCAGATCTTTGTCAAAACTCTTACAGGGAAGACCATCACTCTTGAGGTTGAACCTTCAGACACCATTGAAAATGTGAAGGCTAAAATCCAGGACAAGGAGGGCATCCCCCCAGATCAACAGCGTCTGATTTTTGCTGGCAAACAGTTAGAAGATGGACGCACACTGTCAGATTACAATATCCAGAAAGAATCCACACTTCACTTGGTCTTACGTCTGCGAGGTGGTATGCAGATCTTTGTCAAAACTCTCACAGGGAAGACCATCACTCTTGAGGTTGAACCTTCAGACACAATTGAAAATGTGAAGGCTAAAATCCAGGATAAGGAGGGTATCCCTCCGGACCAACAGCGTCTGATTTTCGCTGGCAAACAGTTAGAAGATGGACGCACACTTTCAGATTACAATATCCAGAAAGAGTCCACACTTCACTTGGTCTTACGTCTTCGTGGAGGTATGCAGATTTTTGTCAAGACACTCACCGGAAAGACGATCACTCTTGAAGTTGAACCTTCAGACACCATTGAAAATGTGAAGGCTAAAATCCAGGACAAGGAGGGCATCCCCCCAGATCAACAGCGTCTGATTTTTGCTGGCAAACAGTTAGAAGATGGACGCACACTGTCAGATTACAATATCCAGAAAGAATCCACACTTCACTTGGTCTTACGTCTGCGAGGTGGTATGCAGATCTTTGTCAAAACTCTCACAGGGAAGACCATCACTCTTGAGGTTGAACCTTCAGACACAATTGAAAATGTGAAGGCTAAAATCCAGGATAAGGAGGGTATCCCTCCGGACCAACAGCGTCTGATTTTCGCTGGCAAACAGTTAGAAGATGGACGCACACTTTCAGATTACAATATCCAGAAAGAGTCCACACTTCACTTGGTCTTACGTCTTCGTGGAGGTATGCAGATTTTTGTCAAGACACTCACCGGAAAGACGATCACTCTTGAAGTTGAACCTTCAGACACCATTGAAAATGTGAAGGCTAAAATCCAGGACAAGGAGGGCATCCCCCCAGATCAACAGCGTCTGATTTTCGCTGGCAAACAGTTGGAAGATGGCCGAACCTTGTCTGATTATAATATCCAGAAAGAATCTACTCTTCACTTAGTCTTGCGTCTGCGAGGTGGTATGCAGATATTTGTCAAGACACTCACTGGGAAGACTATCACTCTTGAGGTTGAACCTTCAGACACTATTGAAAATGTGAAGGCTAAAATTCAAGACAAGGAGGGTATTCCCCCAGATCAGCAGCGACTTATCTTTGCAGGTAAACAGTTGGAGGATGGTCGCACACTGTCTGACTACAATATCCAAAAAGAATCCACACTTCACTTGGTCTTACGTCTTCGTGGAGGTATGCAGATATTTGTCAAGACACTCACCGGAAAGACCATCACTCTTGAAGTTGAACCTTCAGACACCATTGAAAATGTGAAGGCTAAAATTCAGGATAAGGAGGGAATTCCCCCAGATCAACAGCGTCTGATTTTTGCTGGCAAACAGTTAGAAGATGGACGCACCCTGTCTGATTACAATATCCAGAAAGAGTCCACACTTCACTTGGTCTTACGTCTGCGAGGTGGTATGCAGATCTTTGTCAAAACTCTTACAGGGAAGACTATCACCCTTGAAGTTGAACCTTCTGACACTATCGAGAATGTTAAGGCCAAAATTCAAGACAAAGAGGGAATTCCCCCAGACCAGCAGCGACTTATCTTTGCTGGCAAGCAACTTGAAGATGGACGCACTCTTTCAGACTACAATATTCAAAAAGAATCGACGTTGCATTTAGTCCTCCGTTTGAGAGGTGGTATGCAGATTTTTGTTAAGACACTTACAGGAAAAACTATTACACTAGAAGTTGAACCTTCTGACACTATCGAGAATGTTAAGGCCAAAATTCAAGACAAAGAGGGCATTCCACCTGACCAACAGCGTCTCATTTTCGCTGGTAAGCAGCTTGAAGATGGCCGCACGCTTTCTGATTACAACATTCAGAAAGAGTCAACTCTCCACTTAGTGCTTCGTCTCCGAGGTGGCAATTAATTTTCTGAATCTACTATCTATCTAACCATCTGTAAAACTGATATTCAAAGATGCATACTTGAAACTTTTCTCTTCATTCATTCCACACAAAATCTAATTGAAAAACACTGATTTAATAAAACTATATTTCACTTTATTATACCATCTTTTATTTATCGTGTATCACTAGTAATATAGCCAAGCTTTTTACTTATATAATATCATTGTAGCCAAGTTAATAAAGATGTTTCTTAAGGCCTGTGGTACACTTGCCAGCAATGCCGTCGCGGATTGCATCTAACCACATCCTACTCCTGTGACGTGTGTGTGTGTTTTTGTAAATCTATCTATGGCATCGTAGCTCCCAAACGTCCAACCAAGTACTATGTTTGAAAGATGGGTTAGGGGAGAGTGTTCTTAGCTATGTTTTATAAAATCGGTTAGGCATTTCAAAAATATGAGGGTTGAAAGTGGTGATGAAAAATTGAATGTGTTCAAATATACCCGTGTTACAATACAATAAAATACCTAAAAAACATCTACAGTTAGGATATTGCGAGACAGACGTAATTAGGTTATGATTAGGTGCCTGAGCGGTCCCCGACGAGACAAACTGTTAGTTAAAAATATGAATACGTAAATAATAGGTATAGCTACCTATACTTGATTAATTTTAATTTAATTGAATTGAATAATAAAGGTTCAATACTTAGGGTAGATAGGTCATAATATGATAGTTATTTTTTTACTTTTTACAGGCTTTTTTATAGTTCTTTTTTTCCCTTTTTGCCCGTGGTACGGTTTGTTTGTCCGGTGAACCGGACCACGGAAAGCTCTTTTTTTCCATGGTCCGGTTTGCCGGACAACCTAACCGTACCACGGACAAAAACCCCTTTTTTTGAGTCGGGGTTTTTTTAAATTTTTAATTTAATTTTTTGTTCAAGCTAATACCCGCGGAGTCGATCTGTCGGGAAATCTGGTTATGTTTGTTACTCTTGCTAAAAACGGCTAAGTACTTTATATACAAGCTAATACCCGCGGCCCCGCCCGCGGAGTCGATCTAAGCAAGGCCAAAACGTGGAGTGGAGAGAGGAGTAAAGAGTAGAGTGAAGTGGAGTCGTTTTATTAAAATAGACTTGGTCGCGGTACCAAATTCCACGTGGGCGGAAGCTAGTATCTAATAAATGATGATGCAATGGAGCAAGCGATCATTCGCGCTACGGACCAGTGATGGCTTTATGCCTGGTCTTTGGGAGTTAAGCGGGCATATAATATTGGGCCGATTAATGCCGGGCATAAACTCATATGTATAGATGGGTTTATGCCCTGGCATCTTGAGCATAATTTTAATAAATGCCTGAAGTGTCAAGATAAACCCATCACTGCACAGGACAACAATATTAAGTATTAATAAAAAAAAATCTGCGGCTAACAAGAGCAGACGAGCTAATGGTAAAAGGTAATCGCAATTTTCAGATAATGTTTATGGGTTTTGAAATGAAACCATAATAAGTGTTTAATTGTTAACATTTTATTAGGAGGCGAAAACGAGCAATAAGTTTCGGGATAAATTTTAATACAAATCAATAATATTTGCATTACATCTCGTAAATCGTCAAGTTAAATCTATGAAATTACAGTATTTTAAGATTACAGTAACATGAACAAGAATAAGAGGTACACCATAACAGACATAGGTATTCGCATCAATAGCAAAATATTTTAGGAGCCAATATATAACGATAGTGATACCTGACACAACTATTCACAATATAAATATGCTTACTTATAATCACCTTTGGAAGGTAATGTTACTTGTGCCAATTAACCAGAGCCGATCCAACTTTTGAGTCAGAGAGGCATAGACTTGACCATTAATATTGCGTCGATTCCTACCTGCTGGAAAGGTAATCTAATGCTAAGTATCCTGAAAGGTATAATATCAAAACAATGGCAAATTTTGCATTTTAATAGCTCAATTTACATTTACATTCTCAGAATACCTTCTGTTAATACTCTGAGCTAAGAGGGCCTCTAAGATTTATTTTCTTTGAATAATTCTTTCATTCTGATCTTTCATACTTAGAGCCATCACCTCTCGATCTAGAATTATTTCTTAGCAAAATATTATAGGAGGTAGGTACCTAATATAAACCAATCTTTGAGAAGTTAATGAAACTTTGATTACTTACTTAGTTCAATGAATACTAGGTATAATTAGATGTTAAAACGGTCGTGTCTTACAAGTATCATTACCATCTTCAAACCAATACTCACTTACGTAACAAGTGAAGCAACATTGAATCAACACAGCATAGGGCTACTACA